>CM018048.1:47389285-48641060 GCA_008638375.1 Nyssa sinensis
TCTTTGATAAAAGAAAAAAGAAACTAATTTAACCATCGGAGAGGTTACCACCGGAACCTTTCCCGGTGGCTTTGTTTTAATATCAGTTCCTTTCAGGTACACAGTGATGGACAATTCTATGACGAGCCCAAAATTGTAGCATCAACTTGGCGCCGTCTGTGGGAACCGTTTATCATTCTTCTTTATATCATTTTCTTCGTTTAAAGTGCTTTGGTAGTCATGGCTTCCAACCGTTACTCTGCACCAATATCAACTCAACCATTAGCTCAGGATGAGGAAGTTGTAACCTTCGATCCTGTACAGCAACCACTTGATCAAATTCGAGCTCAGATGCAGAAACAATCTGATCAGACTCAAGCTCAGCTCTTAGCCATATCCCAAGTCTTGGCTTCTTTAACTCAAAATCCATCAGTTCTCCCTCACTCAGGACTTCCCGAATGTGGACATCCAATATTGTCTCCCCCTAGAGAGAGGCGATATGAAGAAGGCGGTCTTAGTGCTCGTCCCTTTTCTCCCCTAGGTGTAGCTCTAGTTCGAGATGACATTCCGGGAGGCATACCCAATGTTCAACCTAATATCATTAATTATAGCAGGGACCGTGTTGTTAGCTCCGCGAATTCCGGAGCAAATTTGGTACAATCCGGACCACCACTTCAAAGACAATCCGAACATGCTATTCCTAGTCAAAATAATCCTCAACCCATTGGATTTGAGGTCGGTATTCCAGGATTTCAGCATTCTATTCCGTCTAGAGTCCCGATGAGGTCGGAAGAAGTGGCAGATTCCATGAGACAAACAGCTCCTATTCGAGAGGGAAATCAACCTCCTCAACAGGATGAGATAGCAAGGCTTCTCGGTAGGTTTACGACTCCTTTTACGACAGCTATATTGGCCGAGGAACGTTCTCGTAAATTCATTGTTCCAAAGTTCACCCCTTATGAAGGGTTAGATGATCCTGGTGATCATCTTTCTAATTATCAACATATGATGGCCCTTCATGGCGCCACCGATGCATTTCTGTGCCGAACATTCGTCACAAGTCTTAAAGGCGCAGCCCTTCGATGGTTCTATAACCTTCCTCCTAATTCAGTCCCTAATTTCTATGAGCTTAGTAGGCGTTTCCTCGATCGCTTTTTAACTAGCCGGAGACTCCGAAAGGGGCCAGAATTTCTATTATCCATCAAGCAACGAAAGGGAGAATCACTCAGAGATTATATTGCTCGTTTTAATGCCAAGCTGACTGAGATCACTGACTGCGGTGCAGCCTTTTTGGTGGCCGCCTTACATGCGGGACTTTGGCCAGGGCGTTTTCAGTGACTCCTTGACAAAGAACCCCCTGTAGACATGGCATCACTTATGGAACGGGTGAGAAAGCATATTAACCTGGAAGACACCAGGACATCTCTTCGCCTTGCCAAGGAACAAGCACAACTGGAGGGTAAGTCACAAACACAGAGTGCTGACAATACCAATAAAAGACAAAGGAGTCCCAATACAAAAACAACATCCCGAGGTCAAAACCAGCCCACCTCGGGAAGATTCAAATCGTATGCACCTCTGAATGTTCCACTTCCTCCCTTGACTGCTTCTATTTCCCAGATCTATCACCAGGTCCAGGCACATGAAAATTTCAAGCATCCAGAACCATCATATAGTGATCCGGACACCCGAGATCGTAATAAGTACTGTGAGTTCCACCGAGATCACGGACATACTACAGAATTTTGCCAACATCTTCAACAAGAAATTGATCAATTAATTCGGAGGGGACGTCTGAAAGAGTTCGTTCAACGAGAGGGTGGACCAAATCCTCAAACTCAGAAACCCCAACAACCTCGGCAGGACCCTAGGCCTCAGCCACAACAACAAGATCAGGGGTCCACTCCTGGAACAAGTCAAAGCCAACCACCCCAACCGAATAATCACAGTATCCTCGTCCTCCATGCTACCAATTCCATCTTTGGTATCTCAAATCGGGCAAGAAAACGCTATGCTCGAGAAGCTAAGGTAGCACCAATCCCAATTCAAGTCATGACTCTTGAGAAGAGGTTGAAACCCTCACCACAATCCAGTTCTCCGAGCTGGACCTGGCTGGCATACACTGTCCACATACTGATGCGCTTGTCATCACTCTCCGAGTCGCAAATTTTGACATTTCTAGAGTATTAGTGGATACGGGCAGCTCCGCTAATATTTTATTTTATGAGCCTTTCAAAAAGATGAAGCTCAATGTGCCTTGACCTCAAAGGCACCACGGCAATGATGGCTGGTTTTGATGGACACCTAAGTTCTCTCATGGGCAGTATTGACTTCCCAACAACTATAGGAGTCGGCGAAGAACAAAAAACCCTGATAGCTGAATATGTGATCGTGGATTGCCGATCTCCATACAACGTAATCATGGGAAGACCATGGCTCCATCAAATGGGGGCCGTCACATCCACCCTTCATCAGAGCCTCAAATACATATACAACGATCAAGTCTATACTATTCAAGGTTCCCAGTCGTCATCTCGGGAATGCCACGTTGTCGCACTAAAAGGTAAAACCCAGCAATAGCAATTACAGGCACCTCAGAAACCCATTGTTTCCGATCTCTCTGACCAAAGTGTGATTATGGAGTGTCCTACCGAAATCGATGAACCTTTGAGCCCATGCGGTGTAAATAGCATGGCTGCGCCAGTCCAAGAACCACTTAAAATATCGGTGGGTTTGGAGGAAGAAGGGCATTACTTGCAGGTTGGTGCTCGATCTATCTCCACCGGAACAGAAAGTGATAATAGAATTTCTGAAAACTCAGTTGTCAGTCTTTCCATGGGAAACTAAAGACATGGAAGGTATTGATCCGTCATGTATTTGCCACAAGCTAACGACAAATCCTGATTGCCACCCCGTACGGCAAAAGAGACGAACATTTGCTCCAGAGAGACATAAGATAATCAATGACGAAGTTCAGAGGTTATTGACTGCAAAGTTAATCAGGGAGGTTTTTTACCCATAATGGCTTGCTAACACCGTCCTTGTTAAAAAGAAGAATGGTAAATGGCGAGTCTGCGTTGATTACACCGATCTTAACAAAGCCTGCCCAAAAGATAGCTTCCCTATCCCGAGAATTGATCAACTCGTTGATGCAACTGCTGGTTATGAGTTAATGAGCTTCATGGATGCATACTCCGGATACAACCAGATTCAAATGTATCCTCCCGACCAAGAAAAAACCTCCTTCATCTCTGAACGAGGTTTGTACTGTTATAAAGTGATGCCTTTCGGCCTCAAAAATGCCGGAGCAACATATCAGCGCTTGGTTAATAAAATGTTTGCACCTCTGATCGGCGAGACGATGGAGGTTTACATCGATGACATGCTAGTCAAGAGCCAGCAGAAGGAGGACCACATTGAACATTTGAAAAAGACATTCGACATTTTGAACAAGCACAAGATGAAGTTGAACCCATCCAAGTGTACCTTTGGGGTCAGCCGTGGGAAGTTTCTGGGTTTTCTTGTCTCACAGCGAGGCATCGAAACCGACCCATCCCAGATTAAAGCTTTGGCAGAACTCGAGCCTCCAAGGTCCCGGAAGGAGATACAAACATTAAATGGCCGGATTGCGGCATTGAATCGCTTCATCTCAAGGTCTACAGACCACTGTCTTCCATTCTTCAAAGCTTTGCGGGGGAATAAGGTCTTGGAATGGACCTCTGAATGCGATAAAGCTTTTATGGAACTTAAACAGTATATGGCATTTCCAGAGCTGTTATCCAAACCAAGGAAAGGAGAAAAGCTTCTCTTATATCTTGCGGTATCTGAGAATACAGTAAGCTCTGCGTTACTTCGAGAAGAAAAAGGGATTCAAAAACCCATATTCTACGTAAGTAAAACACTTCTTGGATCAGAAAAAAGATATCCTGAGGTAGAGAAGTTAGCCTTTGCACTAATTATATCCGCTAGAAAACTCAGGCCTTATTTTCAATCCCATTTAATTATAGTTCCAACCTCATACCCCTTAAAAGCCATATTACAAAAACTTGAAACTTCGGGTCGTCTTGTGAAATGGTCGATAGAACTGGGAGAATTCGACATAGCATACATACCTCGGACTGCCGTTAAAGCTCAGGCTTTGGCAGATTTTATTGCCGAATTCACCCCAGCTCTGAAACATAAATTAGACGCTAACCCAACTATGGCTATATGGCAACTATATGTGGATGGTTCTTCAACTGACAAAGGTTCTGGAGTTGGTATTATCCTCCGATCTCCTGATGGTATTACCACAGAAAAGGCAGGTTACTTTGGGCTTCAGAGCTTCAAACAATGAAGTCCAAGTACGAAGCATTAATCCTTGGCATGCAACTAGCCATAGAACATGAGGCTCACGACCTCGAAGCCTTCTCTGATTCACAATTAGTGGTGGGCCAAGTTCTGGGTGAATGTGCAGTGAAAGACGAAAGAATGATCAAATATGCTGAAATGATAAAATCTCTAAAACAATCATTTGTTACTTTCTGTATTCACAAAATAGAGAGAAGACAGAACACGAGAGCGGATGCCTTAGCAAATATGGCCTCTCACCTCGGTACCAAAGGGGATTCAGAATTATCTATCTCCTCCCGAGATCGCCCCAGTATTGACGAGGTTCAAAACGTTTACATCTCAGAAGAGTGTCAAGATTGGAGGGCTCCTATCTTCAGATACTTGAAAGAAGGGCAACTCTCGGACTGACAGAAATCAAGCGCGAAAGCTACGGATCAGATCAGCTCGGTACCTAATTTTAAATGAGTAACTCTACCGTTGGTTGTACACCCAACCCCTACTGAGGTGCCTATCTCCAGAAGAATCGGAGTATGTACTAGTCGAGATCCATGAAGGGATATGCGGCAATCATAATGGTGGCAGGACCATCTCACATCGAGCTTTAACCCATGGTTATTACTGGCTTGGTATGCTAAATCAAGCCAGAGAATATGCGAAAAAATGCGACAAATGTCAGCGTTTCGCTTCATATCAACATCTACCACAACAGGAGCTTATGCCCATTGCAAGTCACTAGGCCTTTTGCCCAATGGGGCATAGGATATCGTAGGACCTTTGCCAAAGGCCCCTCAAAACAGGAAATATTTGCTGATCGCTATTGATTATTTTTCCAAATGGGCAGAAGCAGGAACCATTGACTCACATTACCGAGGTAGATGTAAAGAATTTTACATGGAAAAATATCGTTTGCAGGTTTGGAGTACCACGAATTATCATTTCAAACAACGGCACCCAGTTTACAGGAAAAATATTTAGAAAGTTCTGTGAAGATCTCCATATCAATCACCATTTTTCCTCACCAGGACATCCACAGGCAAATGGGTAGGCCGAGGTGACTAATTGGACAATATTAAGTGGCATCAAAAAGAGGTTAGAACGAGCAAAAGGAAAATGGATAGAAGAGCTCCCCGGTGTACTTTGGGCCTATCGAACAACAAGCAGAATTTCCACCCAGTAAACACCATTCTCACTTACATATGGTTCCGAGGCAGTCATTCCTGTAGAAATCAGTATGCCCACGTTGAGAACGGAAGCCTTCAATCAGGAAGCTAATCATCTTCAGTTAACCGAAAACCTCGACTTACTAAAAGGAAAAAGAGAACAGGCTGCAATCAGAATGGAAAAATGTCGTCGGAGGATGGCCAAAGGTTTTAATCTGAAGGTAAAAGTTAAAACTTTCGAATTAGGTGATTTGGTTTTGCGAAGGATCTTCCCTAATACCAAGGAACCTACAATGGGAAAGGTATCCCCAAACTGGGAAAGACCTTACAAAGTTGTGAAAATTAATAGGCCTACGACTTATTGGTTGGAGGATATGGCAGGAAAACCGATTCCCAGACCATGGAACATTGAGTACCTGAGAAAATACTATCAATAAAAAGAAAAAACTCCTATCTTTCAGGTGATATATCTTATCAGCACAAGATGCCTACCCGACTTTGTCTATCTCAATGGCCCCTACGGGCGTGAATGTTGAGGGAATGGTCCCAAGTCGACAGGTTTACTAACCTGATCCAACTCAATGGCCCCTACTAGCATAAGTGCTGTAGGTATGGCTCCAAGTGAAGATACTGGTCTACAGACCTGCTTTCAAAAACATAAAGGCCCCTACTAGCATAAGTTTTGTAGGTATGGCTCCAAGTGAAGATACTGGTCTACAGACATGGTTTCAGAAAACATAAAAGCCCTTACTAGCATAAGTGCTGTAGGTATGGCTCCAAGTGAAGATACTGGTCTACAGACCTGATCTCGAAATCACAAACCCCTTACCAACCTGGTCCACATCAAATGAAACCAGGTTAGATTTAAATACTTGTTTTAGTGGAGACTTGATTGTTATATCTTGATTCATGATCCTTTGATTTATGTCCAAACCAACAATCAAAAGTCATATTCTTCTTTACTTGTTGAAACACACTACTTCGGTATGGACTACTAAGGCATTCAGAACTTAAATAACACAAACGAAATTCAAACATGAACTGTTGTTTCCCATTTCCAAAATTCTCGAAGTACAACCAAATACTAAGAAGAAAAAAAAAAAAACATATATCTACTTCGGCTGTTTTGGAGGCACCGAGGACGAAGGGACCCCGCCTTCGAGCACTTCAACTTCTGTGGAAGTCGGACGAGAGTCATTTACTTCTACTTCATCCAGTCTAGAGAGATCCAGATCAAGATACAATTTTTGAACCCTCTCCAAACAAAGAAAGTAACCAGAGTTTGAGAGCTCCTTCCCCTATGGATTTTAAAATATCCATCATGCTTGCTTTAGTGGCCTCCTTCGTGGTCACTTTGGCTTCCTCTATCTTCTTCACCTCGGAAGCCTCTGCTTCCTTAAGCTTGCTTTGTAAATCAGTGACCTACTTGTTCAGCTTTGACCTCTGAATGATCAAAGATTCGGTTCCCTGCTTCGCCATATTAAGATCCTTGCTAAGTTCTTCACATTTGGCTTCGGAAGATTTGCACTTGGCTCGCAATACTTCGAGCTCGGACTGGGCAGTCTTCAGTGACGATTAAGCACTTTGCACGGCTAACTGGGCAGCCGAGAGTACTGCTTTGGTGGCCTTCAATTCTGATTGGGTTGTTGCCAGCTCGGAACGAGCTACCTTTAATTCCCCTTCAAGGCCACTGATCTTCTGTACTTGATCGTCACGATCCATCAGAATGTCGGCAGCCCGAAGTCCCTACAAAACAAAAGAAGAAAATATAAGAACTCCACAAATAAACAGACAAAAGCAAAAGGAAAGTCTATGAACAAAACTTACCTTGGTATAACCCAACATGAGGTCGCCCAGAATTCGTCTTGTGCTTTGACCAGGAAACCCCGATGGTAAAGCCAATTTCATCACCTCGGTTCCCTAAGAGGCCTCAGACGGATGCGTCGGAACCACGTTGGTACCTTCTACATCCGATTGTTGAATGGGCATAGATGACGTAGCCCCTACTGTCTCGGTCGACTGAGGTACCTCGGTTGGAGCTAGGACATCCTCAGTCCCCAGAGTCTCGGTGGGTAGCGGTACATCAGTATCCCGATCTTTCTCAGGTCTGGATACCTCTTCAGAAATAGAAGCAGCATGGCTGGGCAGCTTCCCTGTTGGCCCGAGATATGATCCTTCTCTCTTTTTTTTGCCGGAGGGGCAGAAGGGGCAGCAGAAGGACCCACATCCTTTGCCTTTACAGGAGGAAGGGCGCATGCAGATAAAATACTCTTTTTAACCGCTGCAGCTTCCTCCTTGGTTAGACCGGCATCCATTAAGTTTCCGAGGTGAAATAACTTGGTAATGTGGTCGAAGAATTGGTTTTAAAAGGCGCCGATATCTTTCTTCGATTTCAGGTATGAACTCAGCTCTTTTCCACTTTCTTTTATCTACAAAACGACATATCAAACAAATCATTAATTAAAACAGTTAAACAATTAGACAAAAAATTGAAATCATAACTTTAAAATACTCACCCTTCGGGCCGGAATGCCGAGGAAAAATAATCATTTTGCCTTCATAATCTTCTCGCTCCCAACCTCCTCCAATGAATAAGTACCATTTCTTCCACGTTTTGTTGGAAGAGGGTACCGATGTCAGAGGTCTAAACCTCTGATCGAAGCAAGTATAATAGAGCTTTTCCGCACTCAGATGTTTCAGTTCCATCTGACTGCGATAAGGTCCAAATCTACATGGACCTTATTTAAATGCCCTAACACTATGAAGGCTAAAAGCTGCCGCCAACTGTTTACATTGAGTTCGGCAAGGCATATGTTATACCAAATAAAAAATTCTATAAGGAGATGATGGAAAGGGAAGCAAACACCCATCTCAAACCACTCGAGATATGCACAGATCTCCCCCCTTTTTATATCGGAGGGGCGATCCGTAGGTTTTGGGACCCTGCAGGTAATATTTTTCGAAAAATTAAATTTTTTCATAATGGCTTTTAATATCCCCTTAGTCATGGCACTCGCTCCTTCCTCTCTAGTGGATATACTAACCACATCACTAGACTCTAGAGAAGCATTAGATGAGGGAGAAGACGAAGTAGTGGGAGATGAGGAAGGGCCATCTTTACCGATAGCCTCAGACTCGCTTCTAATCTCCTCTATATCCGGATTAGACATTATCGCAAGACAGATTGGGAGGAAAACAGAATAAAAAGAAACAGAAGAAAAAGGAGAAACGAAATTACTAGTCGAGAAGAAGAAGAAGACTGTCAATAGTGGATGAAATCTGACGGGTTGCCGGAAATCGCACTAGCTTTTTAGAAGTGGCTCAACTTTTTGAAATGATTGGAAAAAATGCAAAACGGGTGCAAAATAAACCATCCACATTATTTATAAACAGATTCATCATTAAATACTTCACACAAAACGGTATGAACATCCGTTCGAATCTCGAAACAAATTAATTAACAAGACGGCTGTGTTATTAATTACTCCAGTTACCAAAGCCGCAAATACGCGTGGTAATTATACATGACGGCTACAAACCCCTCGAAAAATGATTTAAACGACTGTACCGTCATCCCTCAGAAAAACCCTAAACCAAAGTTCTGTACATATTTACAGAACTAAGGCTTCAGGGGGAAGTACCTGATACGTCCTAAAATGTTCTACCTAATCAAAGGTCTAAACACGTATATAAAGATTAGCTCTGTTCGCATTCTAAGGCAGAGAGGGTATACCGATGTCCACTTCGATATACCGACCTCAGAACGATGGAACAAATAACGACAAAAAGGAATGACGTAAGTCTCATGATTACATTACTATAGCCTGACAGGCGACGAACCCTAGCCCTACAGAAAGGAGATGCAGGTTTGGGGACCGTTTTCTACAGGTACACGTGTAAAGGGAGCCATCAAATGGACAGTCAAGGTGAAAATGACATCCACCGCTTGTCAGAAAATTTAAATGCTTCTCCATACTATAAATACCACAAAGGAGGTATGTAGAAAAGGATCTGCATCTGAATTAATATTGTTGAAGGTTCAATCTTTGATAAAAGAAAAAAGAAACTAATTTAACCATCGGAAAGGTTACCACCGGAACCTTTCCCGGTGGCTTTGTTTTAATATCAGTTCCTTTCAAGTACACAGCGACGGACAATTCCATGACAAGCCCAAAATTGTAGCATCAAGAGATTAGAAATGTTGAACTCTGTGATGATTAATGAGGTTGTAAATTGATAGATGGAATTCTAATTTAAAAGGAATGGATAATACCAACCTCCTCCTTTCTATTAAGGCTGTAGAAATGAGATTTAGTCGTTTGAACTTGATTTATTTATATTTTTGACTTAATCTTTTGTCTCTAATCCAAACGATAACAAGTTAAGTTTGAATAGTTTAAATTTTTATATAATAAGAGTTTATTTTATTGCTCTTTTTTTTTCTCTCTCTCTCTTCACCCCCTCTTTTAATGGAATTAAGATTGGTTTGGATTAAATTTGTTATTTTTATAAATTATTAATTTAAATTTGTTAATACTATATCTATTTGACATATATATTAATTATCTCCTATTTCTTTAATAGGTTTTTAATGAACCAACTTGATTTATGATAAATAATTATTTATCTTTATCATTAAACATTGAATGTATTTTGTATCAAAAATTGAAATCTTATAAAAATGTTACATATAATCTTTTCTTTTTGTAATGAAAGCTTTATATATATATATATATATATATATGTAAGAAATACTTTTTAATTAAAAAAAGTATGAGAAAATTTAATAATTATTAACTTTAATAATTAATAAATTATCTTATTTTCTATATTTGTTAACTATAAAAGAGTTGATAGTAGTTTTTTTTTTTAATGTACTCTTTTTCAATTTTATGTTTCAGTATTTAACCATATATATATATATATATATATATGTCTTGGTATTTTCACTTTAACTGTCACGACCCAAAACCTACCCTATGCGGATTAGGGGTCCGTGACCCTGGTCTGCGGCCCGTGGGCCATTCCCCGTCCAAAAGGATCTGAAATGCTGGGTAAAGTTTTAACAAAAGTATTTCTTAATCATTAAAATATCTGGTAGCACATTCAGTTCACTATTTGATGCATGCCCAAAAATTATAAGTGTTTAAATACAGACCCTTCAAAAACAACACCAACAAACAGGACCGTGGTGACATGGGAGTACTAAAACCTATCAATATTTAACTTAATACAAAACTCGCCAAAATAGCTACCAGTAGCTAGCAGCGTCTAGACCCCTAGAGCGCCTGAGGGTTCCCCAACTTCTTGTTGTCATGAAAAAAAATTTAAGGGAGGGGGGTGAGCTAATAGCCCAATAAGTAATTTCCTACCTTTAACATGGGTTAGGGTTAATCCAAGGGACTGATAGGACAAAAATGTAACAGATAGCCAACAACCAATGAGCAACAAGAATTACATAGCCAGTCACCAAGATGCACAACAATATTGACCCGAGGGTCCAAAAGAGGCATATCCCAATATAAAACAAGAGGAAATACAATGTCAATCCAAATTGGGATCTAGCCTACCATGATGGATTGCTGCCATAACAAAACGATAGCCAATCAAAGTTATGTCATGCTTGCAATAATATGATCATTCACAGGGCATAAAATATGGTCATACAACGATTACAAGAATAAATCATCACGAGTTCTAATAAACCAGAAATGCGTGAATCACCCGGGGCCCGGCATACCCCACTGAAACGCATGCTCAGATCCGTCTCGGTTCCTCGGGCTCTCTGAAAAGCGTTAGAGCTCTTTTCTCATTGGTCCCGAAGGACATATAAAACCCCAAAGGGTCTTTTCCCCCACGCAATCTGTGAATAGATGGGTCGTTGTGACTGAGCACAACCCCGAGTACATGCCAATTATTATGATCTTCAATATTCCACACGGAATGTATAACAATACCAAACAATTGATATTAAATCAATAAATCATGAAGTGTGTGGAATAACAAAATTCATCTCAAGGTCAAGTCATGGTATAATGATACAATGATGCTCAACTTCACAATGATGTAAGCAGGCAAGTCAAATCCAGAGAATAGGCATAATTGATAATCACAAAACGACTGGCTTCAAATCAGGTAATTCAAGTGGTGATAGAGTACAAAGCTGGCAGCATATGAAAATAAGTGTGACTGGCTGGGAATAACACATATTAAAGCTTCGAAATTGCTTACCTCAAAAATGACTCTTAGCAGTTCAACTAATTTAAGTCTCCTTCCCTTTATCTTTTGACGTGCCTGTCATTTGAAAATAAACTCAGTCTATAGCTATAATCGAGCCATACTCTATATTCAAATATACTGGTCTTGGCTATCGGTATCTCGATTACTAATTTAGATATCGTCATTGTATCCAGAACGTTGAATAAAATAAATTTAGGCTTTTATGGATCTTAAATCGGACGTCCGGATTGAAAAGGGTAAAACTGTCATTTTGCACTTTACGTGTCTTTTATTCTCGGGACCTCTTTTCATAATTTTGAATTCACCATTGGTTTCAGAAGGCTCGAGATAATAAAATTTGATTATTTATTTGCCTCATTTGGACTTCATTAGACTCATTTTGAATTATTTTAGGACTCGGGCATTTTCGTAATTTCTTAAAATAATATATAATTAATTTTTCTGTTTTGGGCTCTAATATAATTGTTTAAAACTCTTGGGGTTGGTTCACAAATTTCAAAAGTGCCGGTCTGAACCAGTAGGTTCACTGTGTCAAACCCTAAACCAGCCCAACATCCTAGTGAACCGACCGGTCCAGTTGAACTCCCAAAAACCTTCCCCCGTTTTTCCGGTCGTCAACTCCGACCCCTCGCCGGCGCCGGTGCAAGTTCTGCACCGTTTTTCTTCACTGTTTTCCCTGATTTGAAGCCCAAAATTCACTGTTTTCGTATCACACCATTTCTAGAATCTCAAGCATTATTTTTAAACTGGTTTTGGTTCCCAAACGTCGCCGGTTTCTACACCCATAATCGGTTGTCCGGCCACTACACCGGCGAAGGATAATTGGCCATAAAATGGCCAATTCTTAACCGTTTCACTCTGTTTTTGTTGCATTGGATTCCTGAGACTGTTTCCTACTCGTTTCCAGTCTTAAAATTAAGATTAATTCGACATACAAAAATCTACCATTGTTGACCGTGTGCAGTAATTTAGTTTCTGGGTTTTCTTTTCCTATTTCGGATTTTCATTAATTCTAACAGAAACAATAACTACTGAATATATAAATGGACATAATTTAACTAACAATGTACCTGTTTGCCGGTTTTCTCCAACTGCTTCCAAAATCAGTTTTCTTTCTCTCTCTCTAAATTTTCGTTCTCCTTCTGTGTGACTCAATTTCTCTCTCCAATTTCTTTCTCTCTTTTATTCCTCCTTAACCGATTCTATACTTGGTGGCATTGCCACCTGTAGCTACGGACAACACCTCACACATGCACATTACACCTGTTCACGCACGGCTGCTTGCATGCAGTCACTTCTCTCAAACCAGGTGCTCACATGGTTTTGCTTGCACATGGTTTTTACACCACTCACGGCAGCACCTATTCATATATATATGTATATATATATATATATATTTATATCCTGATCTCCATATATATATATATATACATAATGTTACATTTATATATATAAAGTTATATATACATATAACCGTATACATGCATGTATATAAAATCATATACATGCAATCTATATATATTATACATTTTAATATATGCACGTAGTCTTGTAAAAATCGGGCTTCCGGCCCGACGGCACCTGGGCACCCTTGACTGCCCACCATTCACATGACATTAAATGGTGCATAGATTTTATTTATATAGTAACTTTAGGGTACAGCTCGGGATTATACATCATAGCCCGGTTCAACTCGGGTCGGGTTCTGCCGAACTCTGGTCGGAATATTACATTAACCATAATCATTTTATATATATATATATATATATTCAACATTTTGTACCATATAACAGAGTGGTTCAATAACTACTTAATAAAATTTAACTTCTAATTTAGAGGTATTTGCTAATTACACAGTATGTGAGTAGCACCTTCGCTTATGGAAGTCATTCAATTTCACAAGCAACATCATCTTTGGATAAGAATAGTTAGGTAACAAAATTATTTATTATTTATTATCTCTTAGTCTTCAATCTTCACTATTATTTTATTTATATTACAAATTTTATTGAAGTTACATTTAATATACTTGGTTTAGATGTACCTATCTTAAGCTTCTTTTAGTCCTTTAATTTAAATTTTATTCATTTAATTAGAACAATATTTTCATTAAATAACATACATCATAATTACCCAAAAACATACACAATAAAACTTCATCTATTATATATGTCTAATTAATTCATTTATAATTGGCCGAAAAGACAAAGACTTAATATTGATCGCCAATGTAATCTTATTGTGATTGAGAATTCACTTATTTCTCCTATAATTTATTTTTGAGTTTGTTTGACAGCAAATTCTTCTAATCATTTAAGATATGATTACAAGACAAATTCTTTATACATATAATCATCTACAAATTACGTATATTGATTATGTTTAAATGTTTTCACGTTTGTAAGAATAAAATTTGAATGTCTGAGTTTCTAAGCTTACGTCTCGTTCTACGTTGACCTCCTTAACATAACTTGAAATGAATTTTTAATATTTTTCACATTTTAATTTGTTCTTGCTTACTCTGTCAATGTTTCAAAAAGAATCTTATACTATTAATATGGACGATAAAACAAGATGTTAATTTCTTTTTTTTCCTAATGAGGTAAACAAAATACCTATATTTATTTTTTTTGAAACAAATGAATTTTGCAAGAAAATATAAAATTGTGTTGATTTTAAATTCCTTCATTGCAATTATCTTAATCACTTTAAGGTTCTCTGTCCTAAATTGGTAACATGACATATATATTACTTATTTCTTGTGTGTGTGCTTCCTTTTTTATCCATATACATAAGGGTGCAAATGAATAAAGTTGTTTATGAATTACTTGAATTTGGTTTGATAATGAATTGTTGAAACTCAGTTCATTTAATAAATAAATCATGTTTCAACATATATTAAAGTTTATTATTTATTGTACTTGAATCAATTTTGACTCAATAACATAATAAATATTTTAATTTCATATGAAAAATTAATTTATTTGAACTCGACTCATGATTAATTCAATTATAGACTGATTCAAAATTAGAGTTTAAAGTTAGTTAATCTTAACATGCTAAGCTTGGACATCAATCACTTGACTCAATTTGAGTGTTTCACCCCTGCATATACACATCCATATATCCATTCCCATAATTAAACATTTAATTGGATTTAAAAAAAAAACATTAGAGTTGACTATGGTAGAGCAAAGTGATTACAATGTATTTTCAAATCCAGATTGCATGATCTACATGATACACTACCAAGTTGAATAATTAAATCAAAGCTCTTTATACAGGCATGCATCTTTTCTCTTCACTGCTTAATTTTCATATGATCCAGTTGACGTTTACCATCAAGTTTTCTGCTTAAAAACAATCTCACATAGTCCTCATGGCCAATAGTCTTATATTTTGCTCCATTCTCCTTCACAAGATCTGGCAAAGGACCAATCATGGTCCTAATGTTCGGACTGTGAAATGCAGCAATGGAAAGGCGTTCCTTCTCTGGGTTCACAACAGCTCTGTGCTCAATACTTTTGTATTCTCCATTGCTCAGAATCTGCATTCAAGATAAAACTGTGTAACAAATCATAATTCTGAATGAAAAAAACTTTGATGATGAATTCTATTTTGGTCTACTTACTTCCAAAGCATCACCAATGTTGATGATGATTGCACCAGGGACAGGATTAATGGGTACCCATTTGTGATTTTTCTTGATTTGCAATCCTTGAATTTCGTTTAGTTGAATCAGCAGTGTCAGTCCAGTGGCATCGGAGTGTGGTGTGAGACCCATGACCTTGTCTGCAAGCACACAAGGTGGATAGTAATTCATTCTTATTCCCTGTATGCAATCCTCAAACATGCTTGTGAATTTCTTCTGCTCAACCCCAAGGTTTTCAGCCATCAAACTAAGAAGGATGATTGAAACTTTGTGCAGCTCTGATGAGTACTTGTCCAAGGTAGATCTGATGTATATAGTACAGAAAAAAACTTAGCATTGTCACCATCAAATGGGTTATATTTTGAATGGTGAAATTGAGTTTTACAATGCTTTATTTACCTGAATGAAGTGGGAATAGTTGGCCAAAGTTTCATGTTTCTTTGAGAAAATGGTAGGGGTAAAAGGAAGAACATGTCAGCCCAGTCAAGTTTTTGTTCTTCAGACACAACAAAGGCTTGGCCATAACCTTCAATACAATTTGGCAGCTGTGCATAGGCCATCTTCTCATCTAATGGCAGCTTAAAGAACTCTTCTGTCACCACCTTCATTTTCTCAATAGCTCCTGATACCCCATGATTGATCAACTGCTTTGCCAACACAAAAAAAAAGTTAAGAAGGTCCCATAAGAAATGGAAGAAATTAAGGAAAAACAAAAGGGTATCAGTATCACACAACACCACTCCAACTTAAGTCCAATTGTTGTACTTAATGGATAATTGAAACTGATCTTCTACCCTTGTGCTATCAGCTGTCTCTCCCTCGAAGAGGGTTTTTGAAATCAAGATCATGATAAAGGGGTCAGCCGAACCAAATGATTTAACTGAGAAGGGTTACTAAAGGATTAGGCTCATGTTCCACTAAAATTTGTGTCTCCTTGCCATTGTGGGATGATGAAGGTGAATTAGAGGCCTGGGCAGGAGGGGAGTAATGCTATATAGTTGTAACATTCTTCCAGAGTGCTCTTATTAGAATGCAAATCTTCAACAAGAAAAATATTTGTATCTTTAATTTTTTTTTCTTTGAAAATAACTGAACTTGATTAGTTGTTAAGCAATTATATAACTTGGAAAATTATGTCGGATTTTCTTTTATGGTTCATATTTCGGACTGGGTTCATCCCTCTAGTGATTGAATGAATTGAGTTGTAGATATGAAAGCGTAAAAACTCAAAAGGAGCCTTCTCCCCTATACATAAATTAATAGATTATTGGCTTTTAGTCTTCTAACATAATGCAACACAAAAACAAGCAATGACCTAATTGGATGTAAACAAATAGCAATAGGAGATACCTGAAAGAAACCCCAATCTTTGCAAGCATGATGAAGTTTTGCTAATTCATCATTAAATTCAAGGCTGGATTCATCATTCACAAGCTTGCTCATGTCAATCACTGGAATTTCTACAGACTCATTGGCCAAAATCTCATCCAACTCAACCTCTGGCCGGATATACCTGTGTGGGACACTGTTAAGGTTCTTGGAAGCAAGTGCCTGTACATTCTCAACAGGTAGTGAACCACCCGAGTTCCTTGCCCAGATAACCGCAGTTTCCCTTGTTCCCCCACTCATCACTATTCTCACCGGCAAATCTCTCTTCTTATATCTTAAATGCCTCGGGATTTATGCCTATATAGGACGGCCGGAGAAAAGAGCAATATAAATGCTTTGTTATTTACACCAATAGGACGGCTTGAGAAAAGAAAAGAGAAATATCCCATCTCTTTCATGAAGAAGGATCCATTGGTGGGTCCATAAACAATGAACCTCAAGTGGGACAAAAGTAAATTATGCAACAAATTAGAGCCGTCAAATGCAAAGTGATAACACTGTTGTCTGTGTCCAATTAAACAAATATTGAAGCAGTCTTGGTTTGGAAGGTCTAAATCAGGTATTCCAATTACGGTTGGCTTTTACTTCCCTAAGCATCTCTATGTTTGGATTTTGATGGATGTCTCTCAATTCTCATGTCCAGTAAGGTTCTTCATGGACTGTTTCTTTGCCAATAAAGAAATTACATATTGGCAGAGTAGGTTAAGAAGTCAATTCTGTGGTTACAATATCACCTAACATGTTTACTTCTGCTTTAATCAGTGGTAGTAACTATCATGAAATATGGTTTTGTTATGGTTGATTATGTATAAGCTGTCATGTAGAACATTTTTCCTCAGCTTGTTGACAAATCACTTTCAAGTTAGTCAGTCAACCAACCACCCCTCAAGTGGCCCAGTGGCAAGGAGGATTCAATCTTGGGTTTGAATTTTTGTAGGAGTTTACGTACCGTAAGTACAAACTTGTGTAAGATGATTGTGATAATGAACTGGTGAGATTTACTTGTTGGAAGCAATGAAATGACTGTGATAAGGAACTGCGAGATACCAAACAAGTTAACTCAAAGGCTAACTCATTTTTTCTGGCAAACCAAGTCTTGCAACAGTACTCAAGTTTGCCTAGTTAGCTCCTGACGGGTAGGTCCAAAAAAACTCAGCCCAGGATGGCAGGTGGCATTGCACATGGCAGGCCCATGCCCAGCTCGGGCAATGACCGGCCCAGGCCTGCCTAACCAGCCCATTTTTCAAATTTCTTTTTTTTTTTTTTTCTTGAGATTTTAACTTATTATTGTATAATCTAATTTTTCTTATTTATTAAAGTACTTGTGATTTTTTTTTATAATTTTTTTTACTTTTTTGGCAAAAATAGTTTTCATTAATTCCTCGGTTATTTGTTTTCTTCATCTTGTAACTTTTTTTTCTTCAAGATTTCACTACTACTTGTATTTTTTCTGCTTTAGTTGTTACTTGTTAGTTTATGGTTTTTTATATTTTTATTATGTGTAATTTTTTGTCGCTTTATGTTATTTTTTCTTGCTATTTATATTTAAAAAATATAAATAAAGACTTTGAATGAAATTATAAATTAAATAAACATTAAAAATAAATGAAAATAATATCTATTATTGAATAATAATATAAAATACAATTACAAAATAAATAAAAGTGAATTAAAATGAAAATAAATATAAATGAAATGCAATGGAAATATAAAAAAGGCCCTTTGACTATTGTAATACAAAGTGAATATATAATGAAAATACGAATGAAAGGGCTATTTGGTCATTTTAGTCATTTTTATAGAATTACCTGTCAAATTAGTCATTGGCATGGCTGTTGGAGGGTTAAAATTGACATTTTGGGGAGGAGAAAAAAGTGAACTACTACCCGTTTATGACTATTAGGGCCAGGCCGGATTGTGCTCGAGCTTGAGGCGAGCTTGTACCGACCTGGTTTGTTGGGTTGGGATAGTAGTCTTAGTATGACCCATGCAGTAGACCCAAGCACAAAACAACCCATTAGTAAACAGTATTGGCCCGGGCCCAACCAGCTTGGAACAAATTGCACCTCTACTCATTTAAGCTCTAGTGTCGGGAATGAATTTTTCAATTTTTTTCGAGACAACCCTATTGTTTGTATAGTTTTGACTTTTACTAGAACAATATACTCTTCTGGAAAGCAAAATGTATAATTGCTTATAACATCAATTGCTCCACAAAAAGTCGTGACAATAGAGCCATAGTTATTAGTAGCAAAAGCTTATAGTATCTTCTATATCAATTAAACCTCTCTTATCCAATGTATGTGGGATAAGAGTATCAAAGTACGCTCTTCACATTTTTATGTAAAATTAAACCAGTGACTTCCTATTCTTGTTGATTGATTTGGGTGAAAAACACACGCCGACATGATTTGGTGAACGTCGTTAATCCTAGCACTTCTGTATTAAAAATAGAAACATATGAAAAGAAGAAAAACATTTATTGTTTGAAGGGTTTTAATTTAATAGCACCACTTGTAAAGCAATGTATTAGCAATGACTTGAGCAATCTCAATAGGTTGTAACTTGTAAGCAAGTTAATTTTCTAGCCCAAATACAATATTCTAAAATTACTATAAATGTAACATCGATTTTACAATAAAAAAGTACAGTAATAAAGTAGCATGAAAGAATTCTATAATTATGCATATCTCAATTATTTCAGACATGTAACATAAATGAAGAAGATAAGTCACATGTCAAAATTTGATTTACGTGATTATAAAATTTCTCCATGTAACATTGCCATCAGACTTTTTTCTGTTCAAGACACCTAGGTGTTCACAAACTTGCAATTTTTTCTAATCTCTCCGTGGTCTCCGGTGAGCACATTGATGCTCCCCATCTTGATCATTGAGTTCATAAAAGAAGCAAAGAAACGTTCTTGATTATTGGCAAAAGTCCACACATGTTTTCTTATCTCCCCTTCAAGATCTTGAGTGACCAACACATTATCAGATTGCAACAATCCTTGTCCTTGGATGATATTGTGGAAGTAGTGGTTGTCAAACCTAGCTGGAGTCATGAAATCAAGTGGTGCCAATGCAGTGTCTCTCCCTGATTTGGGACATATGGACCTTAAGATTCTTCTGAAGATTGATTTTCTCTTGTGATAATACAAGTTCTCTTCATTGTTCTCATCATAGATCCTTTGCCTGAAGCTTAAACATTTTGCTTTTCCCATTGTGTGGCTACCTGTTGACAAACCCTTGTAGACCATTTTCACAGAGGAAAGCAAAATACAAGAAAAACTAACCCATTTGTTACAACCATTTCCAAAGAGGAAAGCAAAATGCAAGCAATACAAAGGACAAATGTCTTTGGTTGCTGAGAAAAATTGAACAAAAAAAGGTTTGCAGCAAAATGCATGGAACAAGGACAAGAACAACCACGTGGGTGGACTAGTGATAAGGAAGACTGAGATAAGTCATAAACTCAGAGTTTCTAAGTTCAATTCTCCACAGCCGCAAGGGAATGACCACCCTCCTCCATTGGCGGAGCCAAGATTTCTTTCTAATAATAGAAAAAATTACACTTAACATGTATACTCCAAATTATAAGTAGAGTGAAAACCTGACATGAAAAAATAAATTTAAATATAAATTGTCAAAACTATTCAACCCACTTATAGTTTTGTCCTTCTGAGTTCATGTTACATGTAATTTTTTTTATAATTTTAATAAGACCTAAATCTCAAAAAAAAAAAAAAAAATTTCGGTGTTGAGTATGCAACTAAAAGCACTTGTTCATAAACTTCCATATTCCCCTATTAAAACCTAAATCTTACAGCTTCTTAAAGATGAAAAATAAATAAGCATTATCACCTAAACTAAAATGTAAATTGGCTTAATACAAATAAAAAATAATTAATTAATTTCAAAAAACTTGGAACTATAACTTTTATTTTGAAACTTTAGGATTGTTTCTAACTTTAATTTCTTATCTAAACCTTTTCCATCACAAAAATTTATCCCATCTTTAATTTATTAAACCCAAATAATTGATTTTAGTGAGGTCAATCATAAAATTTCAAAACTCTTTTTTCGCCGAACTAAAGATAATACTTTTCAAATTTTGACCCCACTAGGAGTCATGTGGCTCTGCCCATGCCCTTTTTGCAATACGAACAATTATGGAAGAGGTTGATAAAATTTATCCGTTTGAGGTACATGTTGTCCATAACTTCCTCATCATTGTAGGAAAAAAAAAGGGTAAGTATGTCTTTTTGTTGAGATATATGGAAAAAGATACAAAAAAATTGATAAATTTTGCTATCTGGTTCATAAACTCACCGATGACATCTTGTCATGTGGGTAAAATGTTATTTTTATGTCTCTTAAAATTCAAACATGTCTAAATGTCAAAATATTATTGCCATGACCGATGGCCCGGCTCATGGCAAAGCTTGTCAAAAAAGACTAGGATTGGAATGTTAACAATCTAGCAAAGCCAAAAGTTCAGTAGTTGGACACATTTATTTCGCCTTTTGCACCATATATACAACACATTTTTGAAAGGAAAGTGGATGTTCAGAAAAATTACCAGATAAAGCAACCAAATCTCTAGTGTCGAGACCGTGATGTTGAAAATTGGTAATGAGAGTCTCAAGAGAGGAATTGGGAGCTGGTAAGAATTGGTTGGCACCATTGAAGCTTGCTTCTAAAGAGTCTCTCCTCCCTAAATAAACATTCCATCTGGGTCCTCCTCTCTGCTCCAAAAATGGAAACAACTAAGCAACAAAAGTTATTCATAAAACAGAACCAAGCTTCCATCTTGTACCCCCCCCTCAAAAAGGAAGAAGAAGTTGCCATCGCTTCCAACTAAGGATGGTGGCGGCAGGTTTAGGGTGGGGATCTTCTTCAACTTCGTTTTGCAAAAAAAATTTCTTTCCGTGATAGATAGGGTAGATTCCATCGAGGTACCATTTATTTATTTTATTAAATTAATTATAATTAACACATTTAAAAAAAATATATTATATATATTAAAATAAGAAATATGCATGTCAATAAAAAAAATTACAATAACGTTATTTTTTTTTTCCAAACATATAACTTTATCAAGTGTGTCTAAACTTTTAATGATTAACTAAAAAATATCATTATAAATATTAATTATAGAGTTTAAAGACTCTTTTATTATTTTATTTTATATAATCGAAACAAGATGGAGTGGTGTGCCTTCACTCCAAACCTATCCCAAATCCAAACAGAGTTAACATAAACCTGTCTCATTAGAGGAGAGTTCCTTCACCACAAAACCATCTCATTAAAAACAGGGTACACCAAATTTCCAACATATGAGGTTACATTTCCATCCCTACTTCCAACTGAGAGAGAGATTTAAGACCAGTGACAAGTGCCCGTGTTTCTATTTTGTTACCTTTATTTAACAAATATTTTGTAAATAATTGTTACGATCTCAAGTATTTATCAGGTTTATAATATTTGGTATCAAATCAAGTACTACGTCATGAGGTTTGAGTAGTGTCAAGTCATTAAAAATTGATAATTGGATAAAATTGTCAAAAAAGAAAGAATTCAGATCAGTGTATATATATATATATATAGATTGATTGTAAACGTAGCATGGGTGAGTGGAGGGGCAAAGGAATTAGATTACATCTCACAAACTATCACTGTTTCGAAATCATGAGAAAGAATTTTGTTCGGAAAAATAATTTTACGAAGGATAGTAACACCACATTACATGTACAATGAACTAAAGCAATCGTTTCATTAAATAATTTTTCGATATCCTTAATTAAATGGTGTTAAATTTTGAGACAAAAATTTTTTTCCAGGCTAAATGATCACCGCAGTTTTAAATTTTTAGAATTATACTTGACTCCAAACTAAGTCAGAAGAATTTTTATTTTACTCACATATGTGTCACAATCTTGATGTGCCACGTATGCAATCACATATATATCATATAATTATTTAATTTTAATTAAAAATAAAAATAAATAAAATTTAAAAAATACATGTACATTAAATATATGACACGTTGTGAATATTATCTTTATTTTTATTGGAAATCCCTTATATTTGATCTCAAATAAATAAGGATCCTTTAGGACCACATGAGGAATGAGAGACCTGTCTACCCTAGGCTTTTGGGTGTGAGCTTGTGATGGCCATCTTTTGTTTCAACTCTCTTCACCATTAGTGAATTCTTTTTGTTTGCTTTCCCGGCGGCCAGTGCACATTGGCACAAGGTGAACTAGGAAAATGTTGTGTTTTGTGATTTCAAATAACTTCAAGACAACTAAAATGTACTGTGCATCGGGATTAATAAATAATCTTTTTTTGATTGAGAGAGAGAGGAGGTGACTTACAAGTGAAACAGCATCACGAGCAGCAATGGCTAGAATATCAGCACATGAGACCGTATTAGGGCATGTCTCCTCTAAAATGTACTTTATCTTGTCAATGACCTCAAATCCTCTTAGTGAATTTAGGTTAGGCCCAGCTTGCTTTTCACTTACCATGTCCCCATTGTTGTCCAGTAGAACCGAGGCATCACATCCCTATGCAACAGGATCACGGTGATCATAATTAAAGTTCCAAATAACAATTTATTATATGTGTTATGTTTCACTAAAAAATATAAAATACTATTACAAAAACACACTGCACTGTCATATCAGTTTCAATCAAGAAATTTTCAAATACAATAAAAATTGTTAGTTCCATTAAAGAATTTTTCAAATATAAGTGATTATTACATATTATATAGTTGCCCACAAGACAATATATTAGTGTATCAAAAATAGTGAATGCACGATAGGTTATAACATGGGCCTCAAATTTCTAGTCCTGTGACTGTAATTGTTCTCTCAAATTCAGTCAAAACTCTAAGCCATGTATTGGTTGGGTGGGTGCCATATCATTCCTCTCTGTTCATAGGTCCGTTACAACATGGGCCTACAATATATATATATACACACACTAAGAAGTACGGACACTTTATTTGGACTCATGTGTCCGTGTCAGACACATATCGGACACCGATACTCTCGGACACTTCCCAGACACGTGTGCGGACACTTAAATCATAGATGTTGATAATTAAATAAAGAAGTTCTTTAATTTTTATTTAATAATTTTGTTATTTTATTGTCTTAATAATATTTTTTAAATTTGTGTGTTTTTAAGCCAAGTCTAATTGAAATAACATTAAATTCTTATTACGTATTCAACGTGTCTTTAACGTATCCGTGTTTTACTTTTTTGAGAAATAATATGTATGTGTGTCTGTATCCGTACTTCTCTGTGTATATATATATATATATATATATATGTAATTATTGAGTACGGCTGTACGATCTTCTAGCCTACCGAAGGTTGAAGTAGTGAAGTACTACTATAGCTTGAACAGAAGTGATTCCTGCATCACACTGATTATCTTCATCATCTTATTGCATCTGGGCAAGCTGTATAACCCATATAAAAAACTTGGTATGGCTTTTGCTTCTGTTTTTTGTTTGGTATTTTGAATACTTGAGTTATGATTAATCTAATTAAAACTTCCATTTCATATGAGAGAGAGAGAGAGAGAGAGAGGCCTCACCAAGACAAAACAGTCATGAAAATGCAGGCGAAGGAGAGAGGCAGCCATACGAGGATCTCGGAGTACTGCAATTTCCACTTGGCGTTTCACGATCTCTTCCACTAAGGGGCACCTTTCTCTGTAGTAGTCCAGAATGAGATCAGAACCATCATAACTTATAATTCCAGTACTGCCATGGAAAATCAAGACTAGTACAATGAATAATGTTCGCGTATAATCCATTATTGAAAACGAAAACACGTAAAACATTGTTCACAAGAATTGATTGTCTAGGAAATGTACCCAGGAGTGATACATATATATATATATATATATATAGGTGAGACAAAGATACGGCCCTTTTGTACTGTTTGTTTCTTTTCTTTTTTCTATACCAACTTTATCTTGAAGAAATTCCTATGGCCTGCTCTCTTAATTAATCAAAGTAGATCAACTAACTCAGACTAATTGTTTCATTAAATTAGCAAAATGCATAGACCATGATCTCATAAAGGGGAAGGTGGCTGGACCTAATAGAATTCTGCTTCACTTCTTTGTTCTTATTTGTCACCTATTATATAATTAATTGTCAGTATGCACCAAATATATATGTTATATGTGTTCGTTGGCAAATATCAATACCCATGCAAACCAAGATTAATCAGTCTCACTGCTGACTGCACCTACTGAATATATATATTGATGCTGAACTTTTTGACTCGCAATAAGTGTGGACTCCGTGACCTGTAGAACACTCAGAAAGATGATCAGAGGACCACCGGATTGGCTCCGGCGGTAGCCGCTTCGATACTTAAGTAAGTAAAAGGAATTGAAAGACTGTATTGAAAGCCAAAAGAATGAGCATGAAAATAACGCGTACCTTTAGGGTTTAATTTATAGACCGTGCCCTTCCTAAGTTGATTAGAATTTGGAACCATGATTGTAGGGATATGATCATCGGAGATTGCAATTACCTTGTTGAATATTGCATAGAGATAACCATAGATGGCAGTTCCCTTGTCGAAGACTGTTTCCTTGTTGAAGACTGCTTCCTTATTCCCTGCTCGGCATTCGCTAAGGCGGTGACGAGGTCTGGAGTGTTGGTCTGGACACTGTAATCAGTTCTGAGACCCTTGTCTGGATATACGTGCTCTGAAGGCATATGTTCGGTCATTTCCGACCATTTGTGATGATCTGGATACTTGAGCTTTTAGTCATTGGCTGAGTGAGAACCGCGTTGGCCGAGCATGAGTTGGATTTATGGTCATACGTGTCAAGTGCTGATTGGCCTGCTCTTTTATGGTATATCAGTTACTCCCCCCCCCCCAAGTCCTAGTTTGATGCTAACAAGCAACTAGGGCTAAGCCTTTTCTGGAGAGTCATGTGTCCTGCCTGTTCGCCTTCCAAGGCAACTGTTGGGGCGCCATTTATTGCGCAGCCGGAGATTAGGTCTTTTCAAGGTCATCATTATACTGGGCCGATAGTTGGGTTTCTCGAAATCATCATTGTTCCGAACCGTCATGGCGTTTGGGCTCGGTAGGTCCCTTCTGATACTGTGCTTATAAATACGGGGTGAGATTTTGAAATGACATTTTCCCCGTCATTTTCACTGTGCTAGAAGATTTCATCCGCCATTGTTGGTTTGTGCGACCTTGAAGAACACCGATTTCCTGAGTTAGAACAGGTTCGACCGATTTTTTCTCTTCTCTTGCTTCTTTCTTCTTAAGTCCGGGAATAATGTCTGCTCCTTTTGAATCCCCAAATGTAAGTGAGGGAGTAGGAAATCCTTCTAAGATGGCTGTGCCGTCTCCTGTGGAAAACGTAGGTAACCTTGCTCCCGAAGATGTTGGGGAGAGGCCTGTTGAACCTCCCCCCTAGTCCTGAGGTTAGGATAGTTGACGCCTTTAAAGAGCCCCGAGACAGGGCTGGGGAGACCTCTAGTAGGTCTTCCCATAGAGAGGAGGGTGAGAGTGCTGTTACTCAGAGCCTTCTGGACGAGTGGAGGGTAAAATATGATTTTCCCCCAAATGTGACCTGCAGAGTACCAGGCCCCATGGATCGTCCCCAAAATGTTGAAGCCGGGGAGATTTGTGTTTATCTTGCCTGGTTCAAAATGGGCTTGAGACTTCCATTGCCAGATTTAGTCAGGCAATTCTTTTGTTGGTACCTGATGCTGCACTTTTTGACTCGCAACACGTGAGGGCTCCGTGACCTGTAGAACACTCAGAAAGATGATCAGAGGACCACCGGATTGGCTCCGGCGGTAGCCGCTCCGATGCTTAAGTAAGTAAGGGAATTTGAAAGACTGTATTGAAAGTCAAAGAATGAGCATGAATTTAAAAGCGTACCTCTAGGGTTTAATATATAGGCCGAAGCTTTCCTAAGTTGATTAGGATTCGACGCCATGAATATAGGGATATGATCATCGGAGATTGCAGTTTCCTTGTGGGCATTGAGTCGTAGATGGAGATAATCATAAATGGTAGTTTCCGTATTGGAGACTGCTTCCTTATCCTCTGCCCGGAATCTGCTAAGGCGGAGATAATCACAAATGGTAGTTTCCGTATTGGAGACTGTTTCCCTATTCTCTGCTCGGAATCCGCTAAGGCGGTGACGAGATCTGAAGCTATGGTCTGGACCTTGTGGTCAGTTCTGGATATATTTGTTGGTCATTTCCGACCTTATGTGATGATCTGGATGTCATTGGCTGAGCGAGAATCATGCTAGTTGAACATAAATCGGACTGTGGTCATACGTGTCAAGTGTTGATTGGCTTGTCCTTTTATGGTATATCAGTTACTCCCCCCCCAAGTCCTAGTTTGATGTAAGTAACTAGGGCTAAGAGAGTTATGTATCTCGCTTGTTCGCCTTCCAAGACAATTGTTGGGGAGCTATTTATTGCGTAGTTGGTGATTAAGCCTTCTCAAGGTCACAATTACACTGGGCGGACAGTTGGTTTTCTCGAGAACATCATTGTTCTGAACCGTCATGGCGTTTGGGCTTGGTGGGTCCCTTCTGATACCGTGTTTATAAATACGGGATGAGATTTTTGAAATGACCTTTCCCTCGACATTTTTACTGTGCTAGAAGATTTCATTCGCCATTGTTGGTTCGTGTGACCTTGAAGAATACAGATCCCCTAAGTGAAAACAGGTTCGACTGATTTTTCCCCCTCTCTTGCTTCTTTCTTCTTGAGTTTGAGAATAATGTCTGTTCCTTCGGAATCTCGAATTGTGAATGAGGGAGTAGGAGACCATTCTGAGATGGCTGGTCCGTCTGTTGTAGGAGATGTAGGTAACCCTGCTCTTGAAATTATTGAGGAGAGGCCTGTTGATCCTCCCCCTAGTCCAGGGGTTAGAATAGTTGATGCTTTCGAAGAGCCCCGAGACAGGGCCGGGGAGACCTCTGGTAGGTCTTCTCATAGAGAAGAGGGTGAGAGTGCCGTCACTCAAAGCCTCTTGGATGAATGGAGGGTGAAATTCGAATTTCCCCCAAATGTGACTTGCAGAGTTCCAGGACCCATGGACCGTCCCCAAGATGTTAAAGCCGGAGAGATTTGCGTTTTCCTTGCCTGGTTTGAAATGGGCTTAAGGCTTCCATTGCCGGATTTAGTCAGGCAATTCTTTTGCTGGTTCAAGCTCTGCCCTGCCGACCTGAATCTCAATAGCTGGCGGTATCTTCTAGGTTTTATGGTGCTGGGACACCTGAACAAAGTGGACGTGTCTCTGGACTTGATCCGTAGCAATATGGATCTGAAGTTCAAGCAGGCAGAGGGCCTCTATTATATGTCCTTCGAGAAGGGGTTCCGACCCCTGTCTTCCGTTCCTACTTCCAACAAGACGTGGAAGAAGTGGTACTTCTTTGTTGGAGGAGGATGGGAGCATAAGGACTTCCAGGCCGGAGAGACCTCGTCGTTTCCTTGTGTTACGGGCCATAGGGGTGAGACTTATTCTCTTGGGTTTGCTTTAGCTTTGCTTATATCCTCAGAACTGACAAATTTGGTATTTTTCATTTCCTTTGTGCAGTCAAGAGTGCTCGGAAGAGGCCCAAGTTTACTAAGGCTCTGCAGGATCAGTACCGGGCTTTGCTTTCAACTTCTAACCGGGCTCATACTGTTATCGTCACTCCGGACCAAGTGATGGCCACCCGTAGCGCAGAGTTTAAGAGGAGGCTAGCCTCGAGGTGGGAAGTGCCAAAGCCTCAAGTGGTGGGGGAGTCTTCCTCCCCAGCTGAGCCTGATGCTCCTTTAGAAGTGAAGAAGAGGAGATTGATCTCTGGTTCCCCTGAGCCCTCCCCTGCCGAGGCTGAGGAAGCCGAGCCTGCCATTCCCGTATCGGCTGTTCCTCCTGGTCCGAGCAAGAGGTCTAGGAAGGGGAAAGCTCCTGCCGCACCTTCTGAGCCATTTGTTGAGCCGGATTATCAAATTGCCAAGAAGGCATTTGATCAAATATGGGCTCAGGGCCCACATCGGTACAGAGGGGATGATCCCTCCATATTGATGACTGAGATGATGACTCTCCAGATGAAGGTAACTTCTGAAGCCTTTCCCTGGCCTTTTGTTTGCTCATTTGTTTTCACTCTAATTTATCTGTCTTGCTTTATACAGAGCATGCATAGTTTAGCCGCTCTGATGGTGACCCCCATGGGCCTTGAGGAGGCCGAGAAGCTGAGGACGGAGGTGAACGAGATGAGACTGGAGCTCGGAACAGCCCGTTCCAAAATTCAGTCTGCTGAAGAGGGTCTGGAGAAAGCTACCACCAGCCTTAAGGTAGCAGAGTCTGAGAGGGATATATTTGCTCAGACGGTTGAGAGGCTTGAGGCGGAGTTGGTTGGTCTCCGTAGTTCCATTGATCAGAGGGTTCAGGAGGCAGTTGGTCAAGCCAAAGCTGAGGCTGAGATGGAATTAAAAGAGGAAGTTGATCAGATGGGTGATGACCTGATCCTGCTCGGCTTTGAGAATTTCCGAACTAGATTCCAACTTCAGTTCCCGGACTTTGATGTGTCATCAATCGTTCCTCCTGAACCTATCTCATCTCGTCCTGATCCGGATAAGACTGCTGGGGCTCGTGCCCTTAATTTGGAAGAGGACGCAGGCCCCTCTGGGAAATCTTGAGGCTTTATAGGCTTTTGGTTCTTTTTTTTGATGTAGTGAATATATTTTCCCTTTTGATCAATAAGATTGACTTTTCTTCAGATTCTGCTTGTATTTTTCCCTCTTGTGAATTTTGTTGCAAGTGTGGCTGCTCTGAACCCTTTGCATGTTAGATCAAACAGTTGCTTTCTAATCTTCAATACTTGTCATTGAATAGTGAATATAGATCTGCCTTATTAAAATAAGACGAGAAAGTAGATATAGCCAGATAGATAGAGCCTGACAGAGCGGGAGTGGATCTCTGTAGAGCCCTGAGATAGACTGCTCTGAATTAAGAGTCCGTGAGGTTAACTGAGCAGCTTGTGCTCGTTATTATGATGCTCGGTATGCTGAGTACTCGGGATTGGGATATATCCGATCTGCTTGGTCTTTGTTACATGTCTTGACCCGTTATGAAATAGTTAAGACCAGTAGGTCTGAATCTTTGAATTGGGGGTCTATTTACTTTAGACTTTGTTCCCCTCTTTATCGATTTGGGAGCTTAAGTACTGGACTGCGGTCTCTGTCTTGAGAATTCTGTACTCTGTCTCTTGGTATATTGAAGAGGCTTATTTAATGCACCGTTTAGTCATTCGACCGTCGTTTGGGTTTTCGAGGCCACTCTCTTTTTCACCGTTGCGACGGTTCAGTTGGGTGGCTTTTGGACTCCAAGGGTCTATATATATGGAAACGGGGCATACGGTTGCGCTCAACCCTTTTGCTCCCCGATTTGTTCGTGAGAGAAACCTCATATGCTGCCGGAGTTTCTCCCATTCGTCCGGAGATGATGGAAGATTCCTTGCCTGAGTTAGGAATAATGAGCCTGTGGCCGAGAGTTAACCTCCCCCTTTTTTCAGTCTCCAAGGAAGGATTGAAGGAGGCCCAAGTCTTCTTGTTTCCTCTGGCATCCGGTCGAGATTTCTCAGATTGGTGGTGGCCCCTCCCTGATTCAACCGAGGCCTGGAGTGTTGGTGATGAAGACGAAGGTGAGTTGCCTCCCCTTCCTCACGCTCTGTCAGAGACCCTTGCTCTAAGTGGCTGGGGTGAAACAGACGGTGTGAAGAAGAAGATTGAAGGTGGACTACCTTCCCCCCCATGTGTCTTGGCAGAGACCCTTGCTTTATTCTTCTGAGGAGTCATGCCGATTACAAAGGTGGAGAATGAAAAGTCTCCTGAGGCTCAGAGCCCTCATCATCCGTTGGTCATGGGACCAGTGATAGTGATGATGAAATGGCCTGGGCACTACGTGATGCAGACTGGGGTTCAGGGTTCCTTCCTTTCAAATGGAGCCGATGAAGGCGGTTTTGAAGGTTTTGGATCTTGTGCCCCTTTATCATCCCAGGAGAAGAGCCATTATGTTGCCAAGCGTAGCTTCTGTAATAGCTTCTGTAATAGCTTCTGTAATAGCTTCTGTAGTAGCTTCTGTAATAGCTTCTATAGTAGCTTCTGTAATAGCTTCTGTAATAGCGTCTTGGTACTGATGTAAATCTTTTTGAGTTATTAATAAAGTTGAATTTCTTCTTCTCTGATCTGATATTTTCTGTGAATGTGCTCTTTTGAAACTTAAGCATCTTCTAATGCGTTGCCGATTGTTCTGAAAATAAATCAAAAACTTAGAAAAATGCCAGAATCGAAGTACTTCACCTTTGGTTGAAACCATGGTGCTGGTTTGTTTGACAGATAAGTCAAATAATGTAAGTGTCAGATCCGAGGTATTCCGTTCTAGTAAACTTTAGTTGACAGGTGCTCGGAACTTCTGCCTTTGGATAGACTGGATTATAGAACCCGCTAGTTGAAGATGGTCCAGGCTCTGAAGGCCTGTGCATTAATAGATGGACCAAGTCATAAGACTTGTGCATTAATAGATGGACCAAGTCATAAGACTTGTGCATCAATAGACGGACCAGGCTCTGGAGGCCTGTGCATTAATAGATGGACCAGGCTCTGGAGGCCTGTGCATTAATAGATGGACAAAGTCATAAGACTTGTGCATTAATAGATGGACCAGGCTCTGGAGGCCTGTGCATTAATAGATGGACCAGGCTCTGGAGGCCTGTGCATTAATAGATGGACCAAGTCATAAGACTTGTGCATTAATAGACAGACCAGGCTCTGGAGGCCTGTGCATTAATAGATGGACCAAGTCATAAGACTTGTGCATTAATAGATGGACCAGGCTCTGGAGGCCTGTGCATTAATAGATGGACCAGGCTCTGGAGGCCTGTGCATTAATAGATGGACCAAGTCATAAGACTTGTGCATTAATAGATGGACCAGGCTCTGGAGGCCTGCGCATTAATAGATGAACAGTTTTAAGGAAGTAAAAGAAAAAAAAATTTTTATTGATAATACTTCCGCAAGTGTTCTACGTTCCATGGCCTAGGAACAGGTTTCCCAGTCGTGTCTTCAAGCCAGTAAGTGGTAGGTCGAACGACCTTCGTCACTTTGTAGGGGCCTTCCCAATTTGGTGACAACTTTCCCATGGTGGGATCCTTGGTGTTCTGAAAGACTCTTCTTAAGACGAAGTCTCCAACTTAAAAGCTGACTGTCTTGAGTCCTATCCTGGATTTATTGACCATTCTTTGTTGGTAGGCTTCCATCCTGATGCTAGCCTGATCCCTTCTCTCTTCGAGCAAATCCAAGTTCTCCATCAGCTGCTGATCATTGGATTCTTGCTCAAAGGCCTCAGTCTTCAGAGTTAGCATACCGATTTCAACCGGAATTACTGCTTCTGTCCCATAGGCTAATGAGAAGGGTGTTTCGGAGGTGGGAGTTCTTCTGGTTGTACGGTAGGCCCAAAGGACTCCTGGGAGCTCTTCTGCCCACCTCCCTTTGGCTTGCTCCAACCTTTTCTTTAACCCATCAAGGATTGTTCGGTTGGTGACCTCTGCCTGCCCATTTGCTTGTGGATGGCCTGGAGAGGCAAAGTGCTGCCTGATGTTGAGATTTTCGCAGAATGCCTTGAAACCTTTACCAGTAAATTGTGTCCCATTATCCGAGATAATTACACGTGGTATGCCAAATCTGCAGACAATGTTCTTCCAGGTGAAGTTTTCGACTTCCTTCTCTGTAATATGCGTTAAAGGCTCGGCTTCGGCCCATTTAGAGAAGTAGTCGATAGCCACGAGGAGGTACTTCCTGTTTGGAGGTGCTCGTGGTAACGGTCCCACAATGTCCATTCCCCATTGAGCAAAGGGCCAGGGACTAGGAATCGGGATGAGCTCGTGCTGAGGCTGGTGTTGGTACGGGGCGAATCTCTGACATTTGTCACACTTCCGAACATATTCTTTAGCCTGTTTCAGCATGCCGGGCCAGTAGTAGCCCTGTGACAGAGCTCGGTGGGCTACAGTTCTGCCCCCATTGTGATTCCCGCAAATTCCCTCGTGAATTTCAGCCAAAACATATTGTGACTCGTCTGGAGCCAAACACTTTAACAGAGGTTGAGAGTATGATCTCCTGTAAAGTTTGTCGTTCAGGATCAGGTACCGGGCCGCTCTGATTCGGATTCTCCTGGCTTTGTTTTTATCTTCTGGGAGGAGCCCGGATTTTAGATACTGAAGGATTGGGGTCATCCAACTCTGGGTCTGTTCATTAATCTGAGCAACTGATGCTTCCTCAATGCTGGATGTAACACCCCGACCCTAATTAAGTAATGATTAGTTACTAATCATTTATCTGAACCAAACATAAAGAATAATTAAGAAGTTAACCTAATTAGAAGTTGACTGAAAGAAACCGCGTCGAAAAATAAGCTACAGAATGATAGTTAGGGAAAAAACAAGGAAACTGCATTAATGCGCAGCCAAACAGGGCCTAAGCCCGAAATATGGAAAATGGACCAAAAATTGTGGCCAAGAGGATTTGATCCCTTGACCAACCTAGGCAGAATTTGGGTTACCAAAAATTTACCAACTAAGCTAAGAGCACCTTTGTGCATATATATGCAAAGATATATATATAAATAGCAATCAGATTTGACCTCTCCCCAAAGTGACCAATCACCAAGCATGCAACACATCAGCATGCATCACTCCTATGCCCCCATAGATCATCATGTGCCTATACACCCATGATTGCATCTCCCCCCAACCAAGTTGCATGCAAATCCATCATGCACTTAGGGGGATGAAACACTAAAGACAATCTGATTTTGATAATCTCCATATATGCATGGAAGAGAAATCAGATCAGTAGAGAACCTAGTGCACTGATCTTATAGAGAGAGAAAGTGGGTTAGAGAGAGGAAGTTAGAGAGAGGAAGCTTGAGTTGTGGGAATCCATTGAAGAGGCTAAGGACTGGGAACTGAAGGGCTGCACCACTAGACCCGACCTGCTCCATTGGGAGGCTTCTGACTGAAACGAACCCTAGGAGACCACTGTGTACAAGGTAAGAAATTCAAAATTTTCTGAGCATTTTTCTCTTTGGATTTCGGCCACTGTTTTATTTCTTTTGGGACTGTTAATGCATGTAAAGAGATTTAACAATGAAAACTGGGTTGGTTGTGAACCATTTGAACCTACGAAACTGCCCAAACCACGAACCCGTAGCCAAACCGCCATGGATGACCTGAACTGAGGTGGGTCTGGTCTGACTTGCACCAAATCGGTTTTGGTTGCTTTGGACATGAAATAGACCTCCCTAGGATCTCAAAAACCATAGGCCGCGACCCCATAACCTAGTTTAAGGCCCTCAAATTTCAAACTCTAGCCACGGGTTTAAAACCCAATTCTTCAAGAAAAGCGACCAAACTAAAATATGAGAATGGGGACTTGAACCCCATGCTCTGTAGGTCACGACACATCAGATTTCATAGGAAACGGACCTAAAATGAAGGAGCTAGAACAAGTTGCAGGTTCGGGTATTTTGTATGAAACCGAGCATTTGGGTTAGCTACACGACCTCAAATGAATGCCAAGATGTTGGCCAAACCTCTAGGGTCCTAGAACACCAAGAAACAGAGAGAAACACCTCTCCAAAACTCACGAAAATGGAAAAGAATAAACCCAGAAATTAGGGCAACAGTCCACTGTTTGATGAAGAAGACGACGAGTCGACCGAGTCGACTCGTCCAACGCGTCTAGACCCACTGAATCGACTCAAACACGTGTCAACCTAAGACCGTGCCACCGTTTAATCGAAACTGCGCCGTTTTTGGTTTAGACGTTTTAAATTAAAACCTGGAGATGGCCTGTTTGGTCACGGGTTTTGTAAATTAAAATCAGATTTTTGAGTTAACCAAATCAGGGATAAGGGATTTAATGGGGCTATGGCATTCCGGTTTTCCTGAAGTGGACTGGACCAGCTGGTTCAGTGAGTTGGTCGACCGGTCTAGGGTTTCAAACCCAAAGCCCACTGGTTCACAGAAAAATTTAAAATAAACAAAAACCAAGGTTTTTGGAAATTACGAAATGACCCAACAGTTTTGGGAAAATTTCATTCTGGCCCAGATTTTGGATTTTATTCCATTTATACCCCTGATAAATTAATAAATAATAAATTAAATTATTTAATTAATTTATTAATTAAATAAAAATGACCAAATTACCCCTAGGTCATAAATAAGTCAAACGAAGTCCGAATAAAGTAAATGAATAGTGGATTTTGACTATTTTGGATGTTCCGGACTCAATGGTGTGGTTCATTTTACGAGACGAGGCTTCAAAAATTACGATACGTTAAAGTACAAATTACCAAATTGCCCCTAATGTAGTCGATGCCCAAATAAGACAAGTTATTAGTGTAATCTTATTTTCTTGGGCCTTCTGAGATCAACAGTGAGGTCCGATTCATGAGACGGGACTCCGAAAAATATGACACGCGAAATGACCAAACTACCCCTATGGTACCCGAAGCCAAATGAAACTAACAGATAGTCTATTTTGACTATGTCGGACATTCCAAACCCAACGGTGAAGTCCATAACACCAAAATAGGTACTGAAAATTTAGTCACGTGAAAAATAAAACTCATCAAGTCACCACGAGTTGACTAGTGAGACCAATCCTAGGAAGTTAGGATACGTCAGGCCTAAAATTAAATAAAAGAGCATGAATAGGTAACGATTTGAGGTAAATGTGAAGTTAACGAGTTCTTTATAATTTTCTTAGGAAATACAAAGGAAAGGGAAAAGCCCACCAGTAGTGCAAACCCGGGGAATCAAGGTGAGTAACCTCACATTTGAAGTGGAGATTTAATTCCACGGATTTGAATGATGTTTTAAATATCAAATTCTGTTTTTACACAATTCCGTTTTAAATATTCTGTTATGACATGCTTCCTGAACAACTTACTACTGTTCTTTGAGATATACTTCTGCATGTCTAAAATTTCGATTTCAAATGTTATTATATATCCTGAATTTACATGTTTCACGTATTTCAATACCCTATCATGAGATTGTGAACTGTATGTTTTGAATGCTTTTAAATGCATCCACACGAAGGAATTATGGGTTAAATGCTTTTAAATGCAAGATAAATTGTGCATAAGCACCACGGATTTCTATCGGGTTTCTTAGGAACCCAACTACGATACGAATAAATGCCAGGTAGCAGGATCTAATCCCCCAGGCATATGAGATATCTCCACGAAAAGTAAAATGGGAATCTGGTTCGAAACGGATTCTGTTAATGAAAGTGATAAGGTGTGTGTTGAAAATGGAAGCAGGCTTTTTCCTCATTTTCACCATGCATATTTACATGATTTGAAATTCACATACTTTATTCCGAAAGTACAAGTTAGCTTGAATACTGTAATGTTTCAAAGCTATTGTTTAAAGAATGCATGTACTCTATGTTCCAAGTATACGAGCAATTGGTAGTGAGTATTTTACAAAATTCTCACGGGCGAAACCACTACCAATTGAAACCCATGACAGATGTTAGAATTACTCACTGGGCTTTTCGAAGCTCACCCCATTCCCTAACATTTTTCAGGTGATGACGATGGGTGGACCCTTGCCCAATTTGGGGAGAAATGATAGGCAGCTCCATTAGGATTCTGGAGATATTTTTGGGAAGTATTAGGGCCTATGGTTGGTCGAATTTTGATGTCGTACTTTTGGGACAATTATGTATTTAAGCCCAAGAGGCAACCACATATGTACTTAAGCCCTTGAGGCATTTGAATATGTATCATGTATAAGACTTTAATTTTTAGTATGCTCTGATGTGATTATTCATGTGTACTGCTATGAAGAGCGACAGTACCGGACGGCTGTGCGAAAGTTTTTAAAGGATTTTTTAAAAAAAAAGAAAAAAAGAAAAGGGTTTTCACGCTTCCGCAAATCAAGGCCGCACCGCTATTCGATACCGTCGCCCAAGTTTTGCCTTGCCCTCAGGCTCCCGGGCCTGAAGGCGGCGGTCGCGATCCGAGATCCGCACAGGGTGGGTTTCGGGTCGTGACACTGGATCCTGACTGAAAAGAGATTTTAACGGTGGAGTCTGTTTCAGACTTGAGACGGGAGGCCATGTTAGCCAGAGCATCTGCTCTGCAGTTCTGACTTCTCTCAATCTTCTGGATAGTGAAAGTCTGGAAAGAATGCTTTAAATGGTTTACCAGTTCGGAGTACCGAAGCATCCTGTCATCCTTAATGGCAAACTCTCCCAAAACTTGGCTTACTACCAGTTAGGAGTCAGAGAAGACATCGAGGTTCTGAGCCTCGTATTCCAGGGCAAGCTTCATCCCTAAGATTAGGGCCTCGTATTCAGCTTCATTATTAGAAGCCCTAAATCCCAGGCTGACTGCTTTTTCCGATGTAAGTCCATCAGGGGACTGTAGTACCAGTCCTACCCCTGATCCTTGATCGGTTGACGAACCATCAATATACAGCAGCCAGGTTCCTGTAGTTTCGGCGTTTTGTGCTTCGTTCTGCAGTGCCGGGGTGAACTCGGCTACAAAGTCAGCTAAGGCCTGCCCTTTAATGGAGTTTCGGGGTACATATGCTATGTCAAACTCCCCTAGTTCCACAGACCACTTGACCAATCTTCCCGATACCTCGGGTTTCCTCAGTATTGACTTTAGAGGACAGGCAGTTGGAATCTCAATTGGATGGACCTGGAAGTAAGGTCGAAGCTTCCGGGCTGATATGACCAAGGCATAGGCCAGTTTCTCTACTTCTGGGTACCTTTTCTCCGTGTCAAGTAGCGCCCTACTGAAGTAGAATATAGGCCTCTGTACTCCTTTGTCCTGTCTGATTAGTGCAGAACTGACCGCGTTCTTAGAGACTGCTAGGTACAGGAGCAACTTTTCTCCTTGTACAGGTTTTGACAGGAGCTCTGGAGAGGCTAGGTACTCTTTTAGTTCTTGGAAGGAAAGCTCGCATTCTTCTATCCATTGCAAGGCCTTGCTGCCCTTCAGAGCTTTTAAGAAAGGTAGGCAGCGATCGGTGGACTTGGATATGAATCTGCTCAATGCGGCGACTCTGCCGTTTAGTGCCTGAATCTCCTTTCTGGTCCTTGGCGACTTCAGTCCAATCAGAGCTTGGATCTGAGTGGGATCTGCTTCGATACCTTTTTGAGAAACGATGTACCCCAAGAATTTTTCCTTCGTAACCCCGAAGGTACATTTCGAGGGGTTGAGCTTCATCTTGTGCTGTCTGAGGATATCGAAGGTCTGGGCTAAGTGCTGGAGGTGGCTACCTTTTTGGAGGCTCTTTACCAGCATGTCGTCGATGTATACCTCCATGGTGCTGCCAAGCAGTGGGCTGAACATCTTGTTCACCAACCGTTGGTAAGTGGCTCCAGCATTCTTTAAACCGAAAGGCATCACTCTGTAGCAGTAGAGTCCTCTTTCGGTTATGAAAGCGGTCTTTTCCTGATCTGGAGGGTACATCTGGATCTGGTTGTATCCAGAGTAGGTGTCCATGAAACTCATAAGCTCATGCCCTGCAGTGGCGTCAACCAGTTGATCTATTCTCGGTAGTGGAAAGCTGTCCTTGGGGCATGCTTTGTTAAGGTCTGTATAGTCAACACAGACTCTCCACTTGCCGTTCTTCTTCTTGACGAGCACAGTGTTGGCTAACCACTCGGGATAGAAAACTTCCCGTATCATCCTGGCGTCCAGCAGCCTCTGGACTTCTTCGTTTATAACCCGATGCCGTTCGGGAGCGATCGGTCTTCTCTTCTGTCTGACCGGGGGGTGATCTGGATCTACCATCAGTTTGTGAGTTATCAGATTAGGATCTATTCCCTCCATGTCCCTAGTTTCCCAAGCAAAGATAGAGAGGTTGTTCTTTAGAAACTTGACTATCTTTTCCTACTCGGCGGGCGTAAGGTCTGGGCCGATGTACAAATAACGCCCCTCTGTTTCTGAACTGACCAGTATCTTGATGGGCTCGCCAACAGGCTTGGCTCGGCTATCTCGTCCCCTTGGGCTCAGGGGCTCTTCAACGCCGGATGGGCAATCTTCCACCTCGGGAATGTGAGTGAAAACCGGATCTGCACAGTCCCGAGTGTACTGTAATTGCTATTTTGGAGCTGTTTCCTTGAGAGCAATAGCGTGACATTCTCGTGAGGTTGGCTGACATCCCCGGACCGAGTGCACGCTCTGATTGTGGACGTACTTCAGACACTGATGAAGGGTCGAAGTGACCGCCCCTATCTGGTGTAACCAGGGTCTCCCGATGATGACGTTATATGGAGACTTCATGTTCAACACCATGTACTCAGAGATGGTGGTCTTCTGCCCTTCACCTTCCCCAATAGTGGTAGGAAGGTCAACTCTCCCCAGGGGGGTGCTGAGGCTGCCATCAAAAGCTGCCATTACGGCAGTGGTGGGCTTGACGCTGTCCTGGTCTATGCCCATCCGCTTAAGCGGTTCATAGAATAGAATGTTGACTGAGCTGCCAGTGTCGACTAGGACTCTTCTAGTTTCAAAGTTGGCGATTCTGAGGGTGATAACAAGGGCATCACTGTGAGGGCAGTGTACCCCTGCTAGATCTTGCTCGGTGAACTGGATCTCTGGCCCTGGCTTGAGCCTCTTTTCGACGTTGGAGACCTGCAAGATGTTTGGGGCGATTCTGGCCTCCCGAGCATATCTTTTTCTCGCCCTGTTGGACATTCCTGTAACAGGGGAGTCAGCATGGAGGACGTAGATAACATGGTTGTTCTGCCTCTGAGGCTCGTTTCGTCCTTCCCGCTGCTCTTGCCTCTGTTCGGGCCTCTGATCTGGCCGCTGCTGAGGCTTGTCTTCTTGGGGGTTCTGCCTTCCATCTTGTTTGACGAACTCCCGAAGACGTCCCTTCTTTATGAGCTGTTCTAACTCATGTCGGAGGGTCCTGCAAGTGTTAGTAGTATGCCCATGATCTTTATGGAAATTGCAGTACTTACTTTGGTCCCGCAGGCTGGGATCTCCTTTGATCGGCTCTGGCCACCTCAGGTTCTCCCGATCTCGGATCTGCCGGAGTACCTGGTTCGGAGTAGTGTTCAAAGGCGTGAAGTTGGTGAACTCCCTTGGTGCGGAGTTGTACACCGCTCTGGGAGCTGTTTTCTTCTCTGGGCTCCTGACCCTCTTTTTGTTGGAGTCTCTTCTGTGATCCTCCTTCTTATGGTCCTCCCGCTTCGGATTATCCCTCTGGGTCTGATCCTTGCCCTTCTGGGCTGAGCGGTGGGCTTCTTCCAGGTTGATGTATTTTTTGGCCCGATCCATCAATGCTGCCATATCGGCCGGGGGACTCTTTGTCAGGGAATCTCTGAAGCCACCTTGGGCAAGCCCGGCAGTAAGGGCCGCAACAAGGAACTTCGGGCTGCAATCCGTGATCTCAGTAAGCTCGGTGTTGAAACGGGCAATGTAGGCCCGGAGGGATTCTTCCCTGGTCTGCTTAACATTCAGCAGGAATTCTGGCCCCCTTCTGAGCCTTCTGCTGGTCATAAATCTATCCAAGAACTGTCTACCGAGCTCGTAAAAGCTGGCAACTAAGTTCGGAGGGAGGTTGTGGAACCACTTCAGAGCTGTTCCCTTCAAGCTGGTGATGAACGTTCGGCACATGAAAGCATCTGAAGCTCCGTGAAGGGCCATCGTATGCTGATAATGAGATAGGTGATCCCCTGGATCTCCAGATCCGTCATAGAGAGTGAATTTGGGCACCACGAACTTTCTAGGCCTCTCTTCGGACGTGATGGCGAAGGTGAACGGTGTGGCTAGTCTTCCGAGCAGCCTGGCCAGTTCGTCTTGCTCTGGAGGGTTCTGAGGTCCTCTTAAGCCGATTGTCCGGTCCATAGACTCAGCAATCTCCTCTACCCTTCGCGGGTCTCTGAGTCCGACATCTTGTGAACCCTGCCTGACAGCCTCGGCTTCAGGGTAATAGGGTGGAGTGCGCCCTTCGGATGGAGGAGGGATCCGAACTGGTGGGACTGGCGCTGCATGATAAGGTTCCTGTGGTGCCGGGGGTGCTCCCGAAACCCTCGGAGTTGGGGCTCGAGTAGTGCTCCGGTAATGCACGTCGGGGACAAAAGCGGATGTTCCCCAGCCAGGAACTGTTGATGGCTGTGGATCTCGGCCATCGTGAGCAACGCCTGAAGGGTGCTCAGGCTGGTTAGTAGGGGCCTGCCCACGAAGTTCTTCATTCCCCGTGGCAACCGGGGGTTGCGTTCCTGCAACGAAGTTGGCCGGCGGGCTAGGAGAAGCCGCCGCTTGGTTCTGCGTGAGCGTGGCCAGCGTTCTAGTAATGGCTAGCAACTGCTCCTGCACCAGGTCATTGTGTCGTTTTATTGCTTCGATCTCTTGTCGCATAGGGTTGGCCGCTGGTCCTCTTGTGCGTGGAGCAGGCGGCTGACGCTGAGCGTTTTGCGAACTCTGAGTATTCTGTCGGGGTCGGAGATTTGGTGCCATGGTTTTCCGGTGGGGAGAAAGATGAGTTTAAAGCACGTAGAGATTAGTTGGTTTCCCACAGACGGCGCCAAACTGATGCTGCACTTTTTGACTCGCAACACGTGAGGGCTCCGTGACCTGTAGAACACTCAGAAAGATGATCAGAGGACCACCGGATTGGCTCCGGCGGTAGCCGCTCCGATGCTTAAGTAAGTAAGGGAATTTGAAAGACTGTATTGAAAGTCAAAGAATGAGCATGAATTTAAAAGCGTACCTCTAGGGTTTAATATATAGGCTGAAGCTTTCCTAAGTTGATTAGGATTCGACGCCATGAATATAGAGATATGATCATCGGAGATTGCAGTTTCCTTGTGGGCATTGAGTCGTAGATGGAGATAATCATAAATGGTAGTTTCCGTATTGGAGACTGCTTCCTTATCCTCTGCCCGGAATCTACTAAGGCGGAGATAATCACAAATGGTAGTTTCCGTATTGGAGACTGTTTCCCTATTCTCTGCTCGGAATCCGCTAAGGCGGTGACGAGATCTGAAGCTATGGTCTGGACCCTGTGGTCAGTTCTGGATATATTTGTTGGTCATTTCCGACCTTATGTGATGATCTGGATGTCATTGGCTGAGCGAGAATCATGCTAGTTGAACATAAATCGGACTGTGGTCATACGTGTCAAGTGTTGATTGGCTTGTCCTTTTATGGTATATCAATACCCTACCGACCTGAATCTCAATAGGTGGCGGCAGCTTCTAGGGTTTGTAGTGTTGGGACACCAAAACGAGGTAGATGTGTCCATGGACCTGATCCGTAGTAATATAGATCTGAAGTTCAAGAAGGCAGAAGGCCTTTTCTACATGTCCTTTGAGAAGGGGTTCCGACCCCTATCCTCCGTTCCCACTTCCAATAAAATGTGAAAGAAGTGGTACTTCTTCGTCAGAGGAGGATGGGAGCATGAAGACTTTCAGGACGGAGAGGCCTCGCTATTCCCCCGTGCTACGGGTCATAAGGGTGAGGTTTATTCCCTTAGGTTTGTTTTAGCTTTGTTATGCCTTCCAAACTAATAAACTGATATATCATTCCTTACTTATGTGCAGTCAGTAGTGCTTGAAGGAGGTCCGAGTTTACCGACGTGCTCCAAGATCAGTATCGAGTGCTGCTTTCGACTTCTAACCGGGCTCATACTGTTATTATAACTCCGGAGAACTTGATGGCTGCTCGTACTGCAGAGCTCAAGAAGAGGCTAACGTTGAAGTGGGCAGCGGCGGAGGCCCAAGTGGTGGGGGAGGCTTCCTCCCGAGCTGAGCCTGATACCCCCTTGAAGTAAAAAGGAGGAGGTTGATTTCTAGCTCTCCCGAGCCAGCCCCTGCCGAGGCTGAGAAGGAGTCCGAACCTGTCGTTCCTGTTTCGGCCGTTCCTCTTGCCCCTTCCGGTCCGAGCAGAAGGACTAGGAAGGGGAAAGCACCTGCTGCACCGTCCGAGCCGTTTGATGAGCCGGACTATCAAATTGCCAAGAAGGCATTTGACCAAATATGGGCTCAGGGCCCTCATCGATACAGAGGGGACAACCCCTCAAAGCTGATGACTAAGATGATGAATCTCCAGATGAGGGTAACTTCTGAAGCTTTTCTTGTCTTTTCTGTTTGTTTGTTCGTTCAATCTAACTTGTCTGTCTTGCCTTGTGTAGAGCATGCATAGTTTGGCTGCTCTGATGGTGACTCCCATGAGCCTCGAGGAGGCTGAGAAACTGAAGGCTGAAATGGACGAGATGAGGCTGGAGCTTGGGACAGCCCGATCCAAGGTTCAGACTACTGAGGAGGGTCTGAAGGAAGCTAACACCAACCTTGCCGTGGCAGAGTCTGAGAGGGACATATATGCTCGGCAAGTTGAGGGGCTTCAGGCGGAGTTGGTTGAGCTCCGAAATTCCTTCGATCAGAAGGTTCAGGAGGCAGTTGATCATGCCAAGATTGAGACTGAGACGGAATTGAAAGAGGAAGTTAAACAGATGGGTGATGACCTGATCCGGTTTGGTTTTGAAAGCTTCTGAACTAGATTTCAGGCTCAGTTCCCAGGTTTTGACGTGTCGTCAATCGTTCCTCCTGAACCTGCCTCGTCTGGTCCTGACCCGTACAAGACGGCTGGGGCTACTGCCCTTAATTTGGAAGAGGACCCAGGCCCTTCTGACAAGGCTTGAGGCTTTATGGGCTTTTTGATTTTTCTTTGTTTTTTGTCATTTCCCTTTTGATGTAATGAATATACCCTTTTGATCAGTAAGATTGACTTTCCTTCAGATTCTTCTTGTGTTCTTTCCTTCTGTGCAATTTTGTCGAAAGTGTAGTTATTCTGAGCCTCTTGCATGTTAGATCAACTGTCCAGCAGTCAATAATTGCTTTCTGAGCTTAGATACTTGTCATTGAATAGTGAATGTAGATTAACTTCAACTGTCTCATCATAATAAGATAATAAAGCAAACATAATCAGATAGACAGAGCCCAATAGAGTGGGAGTAAACTTCTGTAGAGCTCTGAGATAGACTGCTCTGAACCAAGGGCTTGTGAAGATAACCAGGCAGCTTGTGCTTGTCATTATGATGCTCGGCATGTTGTTTTCGAGTACTCAGGATCAGGATATATATGAGCTGTTTGGCCTTTGTCATATGACTGGCCTGTCATAAAATAGTTAAGACTGGAGGGTCTGAATCTCGGATAGGAGGCATGTACATTTAGACTTTGTCCCCCTCTTTTTATCAATTTAGAAGCTTCAGTGCTGGACTGTGGTTTTTGTTCAAAGAGTTCTGTACCCTGTCTCTTGGTATGCTAAAGAGGCAGGTTTAATGCATCATTTATTTATACGACTGTCGTTTGGGATTTCGAGGCCAACCATTCTTTTAACCGTTGCAACGGTTCAGTTGGGTGGCTTTTGAACTTCAAGGGTCTATATATATGGAAACGAGGGCATACGGTTGCGCTTAACCCTCTTGTTCCCAAACTGTTCCCTTGTAAGAGAGACTCTAGATGCTGCCGGAATTTTGCCACTCGCCCGGAGATGATGGATGATTCTTCGTCTGAGTTAGGAATGATTAAGCTGTGGCCGAGAGTTATCCTCCCCTTTGATTCAGTCTCCAAGGAAGGATTAAAAGAGGCACAAGTCCTCTTGTCCCCCTTGGCATCCGGTCTAGATTCCTCCGATTGGTGGTGGTCCCTCCTTGATTCAACCGAGGCTTGGAGCGTTGGTGATGAAGACGCAAGTAGGGTGCCTCCTCTTCTTCATGTCTTGGCAGAGACTCTTACTCAAATCGGCTGGGGTGAGACAACTGGTGTGAAGAAGATGAGTGGAGGTCCCCTGAGACCTAGAGCCTTCATCATCCGTTGGTCGTGAGATTAGTAATCATGATGATGAAATGGCCTGGGTGTTCCTTGCTGCAGATTGGGGTTCAGGATTCCTTCCTTTCAAATGAAGCCGGAGGCGGCGGTAATGGAAGTTTGGATCTTGTGCCCCTTTATCATCCGAGGCAAAAAGCCATGATGTTGCAGATTGTAGCTTCTATAGTAGCTTCTGTAGTAGCCTATGTAATGATGTCTTTATTGTAGCCTCTGTTTTATTTCCAGTCTTTGTTGTACTGATGTAAATCTTCTGAATCATCAATAAAATTGAGTTCCTTCTTCTCAGATCTGATGTTCTTTTCTGTTTGAATGTGCTTTTCTGAGTTAGATCACCCTTTTGTGCACTTCTGATAAATAACTCCTCTTTATGCCTCAAGAATAGATCAAAGAAACTTTGCACAAAACTTGAAGTTTTGAAATAGTATTCTTTAAATTTGTTCGGCACTTGTACTGTTTGTTGCTCGTTGATAGATAAGCAAAATAAGCTAAGTGTCAGCTTTGAGGAGTTCAGATCTGGGAGACTTGTGTGAGTTTTGGTCGAAGATGCTTAGAACTTCTGCCTTTGGATGGACTGGATCACAGAGTCTGCTAATTGAAGATGGGCCAGGCTCGGAAGGCCTGTGCATTAGGGTGGTCCAGGCTCTGGAGGCCTGTGCATTTATAAATAGACCAAGTGCAAAGACTCGTACATTATGGACCAGGCTCTGAAGGCCTGTGCATTTATAGATGGACCAAGTGCAAAGACTTGTACATTATGGACCAGGCTCTGGAGGCCTGTGCATTTATAGATGGACCAAGTGCAAAGACTTGTACATTATGGACCAGGCTCTAGAGGCCTGTGCATTTATAGATGGACCAAGTGCAAAAACTTGTACATTATGGACCAGGCTCTGGAGGCCTGTGCATTATTGATGGACCAAATGCAAAGACTTGTACATTATGGACCAGGCTCTGGAGGTCTGTGCATTTATAGATGGACCAAGTGCAAAGACTTGTACATTATGGACCAGGCTCTGGAGGCCTGTGCATTATTGATGGACCAAGTGCAAAGACTTGTACATTATGGACCAGGCTCTGAAGGCCTGTGCATTTATAGATGAACCAAATGCAAAGACTTGTACATTATGGACCAGGCTCTAGAGGTCTGTGCATTATTGATGAACATTCTATGGAAGTAAAAGAAACATCTCTATTGATAATACTTTCGTAAGTGTTCCACGTTCCATGGCCTAGGAACAGGCTTCCCAGTCATGTCTTCTAGCCAATAGGTGGTAGGCCGAACAACCTTTGTTACTTTGTAGGGGCCTTCCCAGTTTGGTGACAATTTTCCCATGATGGGATCCTTGGTGTTTTGAAAGACTCTTCTTAAGACAAAGTCTCCAACTTGAAAGCTGACCGTCTTGAGTCCTACCTTGGATTTGTCGACCATTTTCTGTTGATAGGCTTCCATCCTGATGCTGGCTTGATCCCTTCTCCCTTCAAGTAAATCCAAATTCTCCATCAGCTGCTGATCATTGGATTCTTGCTCAAAGGCTTCAGTCCTCAGGGTTGGCATACCGATCTCAACCGGAATTACTGCTTTTGTCCCATAGGCTAGTGAAAAGGGAGTTTCAGATGTGGGAGTTCTTCTGGTTGTTCTGTAGGCCCAAAGAACTCCAGGGAGTTCCTCTGCCCACTTTCCTTTGGCCTGTTCCAACCTTTTCTTTAACCCGTCGAGGATTGTTCGGTTGGTGACCTCTGCTTGCCCATTTGCTTGTGGATGGCCTGGAGAGGCAAAGTGCTGCTTAATGTTGAGATTTTCACAGAATTTCTTGAAGCCTTTACCAGTGAATTGTGTCCCATTGTCGGAGATAATCACACGTGGTACGCCGAACCTGCAAATAATATTTTTCCAGGTGAAGCTCTCGACTTCCTTCTCTGTGATATGTGTTAGAGGTTCAGCTTCGACCCATTTAGAGAAGTAGTCGATGGCCACCAAGAGATATTTCCTGTTTGGAGGTGCCCTTGGTAATGGACCCACGATGTCCATCCCCTACTGAGCAAAGGGCCTAGGACTAGGAATCGGGATGAGCTCCTGATGAGGCTGATGTTGATACGGGGCAAATCTCTGGCATTTTTCGCACTTCCGAACATATTCCTTAGCCTGTTTCGACATGCCAGGCCAGTAATAGCCCTGAGATAGAGCTTGGTGGGCTATAGTTCTGCCCCCATTATGATTCCCGCAAATTCCCTCGTGTATTTCAGCCAAGACATATTGTGACTCGTCTAGAGCTAAGCATTTTAACAGAGGTTGAGAATACGACCTTCTGTAAAGCTTGTTGTTCAGGATCAGGTACCGAGCTGCTCTGATTCGGATTCTCCTGGCTTTGTTTTTGTCTTCTGGGAGAAGCCCGGATCTTAGGTACTGGAGGATTGGAGTCATCCAGTTCTGGGGCTGTTCATCAATTTGAGCAATTTGGGCTTCCTCAATGCTGGATCCTAGCTGAAAGGAGATTTTTATTATGGAGTTTGCTTCAGACTTGAGGCGGGAGGCCATGTTAGCCAAAGCATCTGCTCTGCAATTCTGGCTTCTCTCAATTTTCTGGATAGTAAATGTCTGGAAGGAATGCCTCAAGTGGTTCACCAGTTCGGAAGTACCGGAGCATCCTATCATCTTTAATGGCGAATTCTCCCAAGACTTGGCTCACCACCAGTTGAGAGTCTGAGAAGACATTGAGGTTCTGAGTCTCGCATTCCAAGGCGAGCTTCATACCTAAGATTAGGGCTTCATATTCTGCTTCATTGTTAGAAGCTTTGAATCCCAGGCTGACTGCTTTTTCTGACGTGAGCCCATCAGGGGACTGTAGTACCAGGCCTACTCCCGAACCTTGATCGGTTAATGATCCATCGATGTATAGCAGCCAGGTTCCCGAAGTTTCGATGAGTTGTGCCTTGTTTTGAAGTGCCGGGGTGAACTCGGCAACAAAATCAGCCAGGGCCTGCCCTTTGATGGAGTTTCCGGGGTACATATGATATATCGAATTCCCCTAGCTCCACAGACCACTTCACCAATCTTCCCGATACCTCAGGTTTCCTCAGTATTGACTTTAGAGGATAGGCAGTTGGGATCTCGATTGGATGGGCTTGGAAATAAGGTTGAAGCTTCCGCGCTGATATGACCAAGGCATAGGCCAGCTTTTCTACTTCTGGATATCTCCTTTCCATGTCAAGTAGTGCCCTATTGACGTAGAATATAGGCTTCTGCATTCCCCTATCCTGTCTGATTAATGCGGAGTTGACCGCGTTTTCAGAAACTGCAAGGTACAAGAGTAGCTTTTCTCCCTGCACTGGTTTTGACAGGAGCTCTGGAGAGGCTAGATACTCCTTTAGTTCTTGAAAGGACTTCTCGCATTCTTCTGTCCACTGCAAAGCTTTGCTGCCCTTCAGAGCTTTGAAGAAAGGATAGGCAGCGAATCAGTGGATTTGGATATAAATCTGCTCAGTGCCGCAATTCTGCCATTCAGTGCCTGAGTTTCCTTTCTGGTTCTTGGTGACTTCAGTCCAATCAGAGCTTGGATCTGAGTGGGGTCTGCTTCGATACCCCTCTGAGAGACAATGTATCCCAAGAATTTTCCCTTCATAACTCCGAAGGTACATTTCGAGGGGTTGAGCTTCATCCTGTGCTGTCTGAGGATATCGAAGGTCTGGGCTAAGTGCTGGAGGTGACTACCTTTCTGCAGACTCTTTACCAGCATGTCGTCGATGTATACCTCCATTGTACTGCCTGAGCAGTGGGCTGAACATCTTGTTCACCAACCGTTGATAAGTGGCTCCAGCGTACTTCAAACCGAAAGGCATTACTCTGTAGCAGTAGAGCCCTCGTTCGGCTATGAAGGCTGTCTTCTCTTGGTTTAGAGGGTACATCTGGATCTGGTTGTACCCAGAGTAGGCATCCATGAAGCTCATAAGCTCATGCCCCGCAGTGGCGTCAACCAGTTGGTCTATTCTTGGCAGTGGAAAGCTGTCCTTGGGGCACGCCTTGTTGAGGTCTGTATAATCAACGCAGACTCTCCACTTGCCGTTTTTCTTCTTGACAAGCACGGTGTTGGCTAGCCATTCGAGATAGAACACTTCTCGTATCATTCTGGCTTCCAGCAGCCTTTGGACTTCTTCATTTATAATCCGATGCCGTTCAGGAGCAATCGGCCTTCTCTTCTGTTTGACTGGCGGGTGATCCGGATCCACAATCAGCTTGTGAGTTATAAGATTGGGATCTATTCCCTCCATGTCTTTGGTCTCCCAAGCAAAGATATAGAGGTTGTCTTTCAAGAACCTGACTATCTTTTCCTGCTCGGTGTGTGTTAGGTCTGGGCCGATGTATAAATAACGCCCCTCTGATTCTGAACTGACCAACACTTTGATGGGCTCGCCAATGGGTTTAGCTCGGCTGTCTCGTCCCCTTGGGCTCAGGGGTTCTTCAATGCTGGATGGGCAATCCTCCACCTCGGGAGAGTGAGTGAGAACCGGATCTGCACAGTCCCGAGTGTACTGTAATTGCTATTTAGAAGCCTTCTCCTTGAGAGCAATAGCGTGGCACTCCCGGGAGGTTGGCTGACACCCTCTGACAGAGTGGACGTTCTGGTTATGGACGTACTTCAGACACTGATGGAGGGTCGAAGTGACTGCCCCTATCTGGTGCAACCTGGGTCTCCCGATTATGACGTTGTAGGGAGATCTCATGTTTAACACCATGTACTCCGAGATGGTGGTCTTCTGCCCTTTACCCTCTCCTACAGTGGTAGGAAGGTCGACTCTCCCCAATGGGGTGCTGAGATTGCCATCAAAAGCTGCCATCACAGGCAATAGTGGGCTTGACGTTGTCATGGTCCATCCCCATCTGTTTAAGTGGCTCATAGAACAGTACGTTGACAGAGCTACCAGTATCGACCAGGACTCTCCTGATCTCGCAGTTGGCGATTTTGAGTGTGATAACAAGGGCATCACTGTGAGGGCAGTGTACCCCTACTAGATCTTGTTCAGTGAATTGGATCTCCGGTGCTGGCTTGAGCCTCTTTTCTATGTTGGAGATCTGTAATACGTTCGAGGCGGCTCTGGCCTCCCGAGCATATCTCTTTCTTGCCCTGTTGGACATTCCTGTGATAGGGGAGTCGGCATGAAGGACGTAGATGACATGGTTGTTCTGCCTTTGAGGCTCGTTTCGTCCTTCCCTCTACTCTTGCCTCTGTTCGGGCCTCTGGTCTGGCCGTTGTTGAGGCTTGTCTTCTTGGAGGTTTTGCCTTCCGTCCTGCTTGACGAACTCCCGAAGACGCCCCTTCTTTATGAGCTGCTCTATCTCATATCGGAGGGTCCTGCATGTGTTAGTTGTATGTCCATGATCTTTATGGAAATTACAATACTTACTTTGGTCCCGAAGGCTGGGATCTCCTTTGATTGGTTCCGGCCACCTCAGGTTCTCCCGATCTCGGATCTACCGGAGTATCTGGTTTAGTGTGGTGTTTAAAGGAGTGAAGTTGGTGAACTCCCTTGGTCCGGAATTATACACAGCTCTAGGGTGCTGTTCTCTTCTCTGGGCTCCTGGCCCTCTTTTTGTTGGAGTCTCTTCTGTGATCCTCCTTCTTGTGGTCCTCCCTCTTCGGATTGTCCCTCTGGGATCTGATCTTTGCCCTTCTGGGATGTGCGGTTGGCTTCTTCCAAGTTGATGTACTTTCTGGCCCGATCCATTAATGCCGCCATGTCGGCTAGGGGGCTCTTTGTTAAGGAGTCTCTGAATCCACCTTGGGCAAGCTCAGCAGTTAGGGCTGCTACAAGGAACTTTGGGCTGCAGTCAGTGATCTCCGTGAGTTCGGTATTGAAGCGTGTAATGTAGGCTCTGAGGGATTCCTCCCTAGTCTGCTTGACATTTAACAAGAATTCTGGTCCCCTTCTGAGCCTCCTGTTGGTCATAAACCTGTCCAAAAATTGTCTACCGAGCTCGTAGAAGCTGGTAATTGAGTTCGGAGGGAGGTTGTGGAACCACTTCAGAGCAGTTCCCTTTAAGCTGGTAATGAAAGTTCGGCACATGAAAGCATCAGAGGCTCTGTGAAGGGCCATCGTATGCTGGTAATGAGAGAGATGATCTCTTGGATCTCCTGATCCATCGTACAGGGTGAACTTGGGCACCATGAACTTTCTGGGCCTCTCTTCTGATATGATGGCGTGAGTGAATGGGGTGGCTAGTCTTCCGAGCAGCCTGGCTAACTCGTCTTGCTCTGGAGGGTTCTGAGGTCCTCTCAAGGCGATTGTTCTGTCCATAGACTCGGCAATCTCCTCTACCCTCTGCGGATCTCTGAGTCTGACATCTTGCGAACCCTGCTTGACAGCCTCGGCTTCAGGGTAGTAGGGTTGAGTACGCCCTTCGGATGGAGGAGGGTTCCGAACCGGAGGGATTGGTGCTGCATGATAAGGCTCCTGCGGTGCCAGATGTGCTCCCGAGGCCCTTGGAGTTGGGGCTCGAGTAGTGCTCTGGTAATGGACGTCAAGAACGAAGGCGGATGTTCCCCAGCCAGGGACTGTTGATGGCTGTGGATCTCGGCCAGCGCGAGCAATGCCCGGAGGGTGCCCAAGCTGGTTAGTTGGAGCCTGCTCATGAAATTCTTCATTCTCCGTGGCAACATGAGGTTGTGTTCCTGCGGCGAAGTTGACCGGCGAGTTAGGAGAACCCACTGCTTGGTTTTGTGTGAGTGTTGCCAGCATTCTAGTGATGGCAAGCAACTGTTCCTGCACCAGTTCATTGTGTCGTTTGATCGATTCGATCTCTTGTCGCATGGGATTAACCGTTGGTCCCTTTGTACGAGGAGCAGGCGGCTGACGTTGAGAGTTTTGCGAATTCTGAGTATTCTGTCGTGGTCGGAGATTTGGTGCCATGGTTTTTCGGTGAAGGAAAAGATAGGTTTATGAATAGAGCACTTAGAGATTAGTCGTTTCCCACAGACGGCTGCCAAACTAATGCTGCACTTTTTGACTCGCAATAAGTGTGGGCTCCGTGACCTGTAGAACACTCAGAAAGATGATCAGAGGACCACCGGATTGGCTCCGGCGGTAGCCGCTCCGATGCTTAAGTAAGTAAAAGGAATTGAAAGACTGTATTGAAAGCCAAAAGAATGAGCATGAAAATAAAGCGTACCTTTAGGATTTAATTTATAGACCGTGGCCTTCCTAAGTTGATTAGGATTTGGAGCCATGATTGTAGGGATTTGATCATCGGAGATTGCAGTTACCTTGTTGAATATTGCATAGAGATAACCATAGATGGTAGTTCCCTTGTCGAAGACTGTTTCCTTGTTGAAGACTGCTTCCTTATTCCCTGATCGGCATTCGCTAAGGCGGTGACGAGGTCTGGAGTGTTGGTCTAGACCCTATAATCAGTTCTGAGACCCTTGTCCGGATATACGTGCTCTGAAGGCATATGTTCGGTCACTTCCGACCTTTTGTGATAATCTGGATGCTTGAGCTTTTAGTCATTGGCTGAGTGAGAACCGACGTTGGCCGAGCATGAGTTGGATTTATGGTCATATGTGTCAAGTGTTGATTAGGCCTGCTCTTTTATGGTATATCATATATATATATATATATATATATATATTCAGGGAAGTAGAAATTAAGTTGACGTACTAAGAAATTTGTTATGGGATTAAACTTGAGCTTTAAGTAAATAAGCCTGTCAACAGACTAAAAATCTTTATTAACTTACCACAAAAATATAATGATTTTTTTTCTTCTTCCCTTTTTTCAGAACCTTGTTTGGTTTGCGAAATTAGAAAGAGAAAAGGAAAATTTTATTTCAAAGTGTTGTCCAATCCTTTACCTCTCTAAGCGACCTATCAAGGGCTAAAGGAGAAAAGAAAAGAAATCGAGTTGGACAAAAATAGAAGAAAAAAAACATCTAAACCAATTCCACGATTAACATACTTTCATTTTCTCAACTAGGCCAATTCAGAACTGCTTCCACCAAGAGATAAAATTGCATCTCTATAGTGATATTTCAGTATACGATTGTTTCAAGTCTCATGTAACATGATTTTCAAAATTATCATATACTGACACATCACTCATTACTCAATAAAGAAAGCAAAAATCTGTGATAAGCAAGGTCAAATTGATATTGAAATTGCCTTAACAATAGTGATTAAACATGTTAATTAGATAGGGAAATACTTATGCCAACTTACATCCAAGTTTGCTTTCCTCCCAAACGGATCAAGAAAGACTTTATCCAATTTGTTGGCAAATCATGTTTTTGACAAGGGTTACAAATACTAGTTTTTTGGGTAGCGTTTGGGGGATGGGCCTTTAGTTTCTAATTATTTAATACATTGTCCATACTGTGATTTATAAATCATAGCATGCATGGTTTGTATTGGCTGCGTTTGACTCGGAAGAAAAGCAAACTAACCAACACAGACATATATATATATATATATATATATATATCCCAGTTCGTTTAAATTTTATGATAACTTGTTTGGGGCTCTCCAGGCTTACAAGTAATAATTGATTTTCTTCTTGTCTTTGGCTCTATATTCCTTGTGGGAAAAACAAAAACCATATGGCATGCCAATTTTGTATCTGAGTCAACATGTTAGGTAAAACACCCTGTAACTTGTATTTATATTAAATTAATCACATAAAGAGAATCAAGAGATATGAGTAACTTTAAATATATATATATATATATGTATCAAATAAGAAGTGATGTGCAACCTGCTTATTGAAACAGGAGGAAATAAAATAAAATTGAAATATATCTTCAAGTTTAGTCCATTTACATCCCCACCCTAGAATGAAAAGTAGAAGAGAAAAGAAAATGAATTCCACTATACGCAGACTAAATTCCAAATTAACCAAAACCGAAACCCCAGAGTTAAGCACAAGCATTAAAAGGTTCTCTATATTGTTATATAACTTCACACCTAACATTATAGTTGCTCAGTACTCTGTTGAAACTATGTATCTAATAAACTCCTCGAATTATGTCAAGACTCGAAGATCTTCACAAATGACATGTTTTTGGGTAAGAAATCTTCGTTTCTGACTGTTAATCCCTGCTATACTCTTGAAAATGTGTGAATTTCGCAGGCTCGCTTAGAGAGTTGAATCCAAGAGTAATATGAAACTCACTTGTGATATAAGCTAACAATCTTCTATTTGTCAGAAGGACTTTGTCCCATGCTGGAATATTTTCCCTGCTTGAAAAAGAAATCCACAATAATGAGAAAACAGCAAGTTTCTATAGAATAGTGACATCTATAAGCTGTTGTTGAGGATATTTGCCACATGTTTTGTGGGTGATCCCATCCATAGAAATCCTCTTGGTTAGCTCTCAAATGATGAGAAGGATCACTAATACAAATCATGAAATATATTAAGTAACTAGCAAAAATACAACAGGACACAGAAAATAATGGAGCAGAGAATTGTTCAGAGATTTAACCAGGTAGATAATTTTGACCTAGTAAAGTTATCCAACTATCTATTAAAGTTTGGGTCCTAGACCTTCAGAAGTGCTCTCAATGCCATTAATTAACATGATCTGCATCAGAAGATGGGCGTTTCTTTAGGAGTTTAACCAACCAAAGAGTTTACAATAGGAGCTGTAGATGATTAAGAATATATTTCACAGGGTTACATAGTAGCTACACTTTGACAGATTTGAAAACACGGAAGAATTTATTTAGAACTCAGGAAATGACAGCTGGAAAATTTTCAGAATCAGCAGCAATTACAAATCAGAAATTATTTTTTGAAATAAATTGGTATTAATCTTAAAATACAATACACATGTATGTACATGTGTATTTACCTGCCCTCAAATTCAAATTTAATCTGCAGAACAGGACGTTAGACACTAAAATGGGATATGTTTCTTGATTAAAAGTTCTTCACGTTTTTCCTAAAGTCTGGACATATTTTGAGACATCTAACAAGAATTCTGTATTGAAATTTGTTCGATGTTGGCATTTGTTTGTGGGCTTCGCAAGATATGTGATGAAGACATGGAAATTTTGACCTATGGTTTTGATCTTCCTCCCTCTCTCACGTTCTTTCCCTCCTTCCCTCACTGTGTTCGCCAGATCTCCCAAATGGCACTCACCGAGTGTCAAGACTGATTCGCATGTATGAGTTGTGGCACCATGGAAACCTTAGGCAGCAATAGATGAATCCCTCTTTGGTATGTTCTACCCTAAAAGTGCAGTTTATCGTGATACTGATTGTAAACACAAAATGGATATCAATTATATGTATTTCCTCATCCAGTTCATTAGGACCCCAAGCATTGACAACTTAGAACAACGATGGTTTATGATCACTCACTTCTTGTGACAACTGATTACCTACCGTCAGCTAAGGCCATAAATATCCCTCTTCATCTAGGAAAATCTCAGGATAGACAGCAGCACTGGTGAAATTGAGAGCCCTCTGGAGCTTCCGATGGTCAAAGACTTCAACTTCAACTAATAACGTTGAACTGACTGGTCGATGATCTGAGAGTCTTATCTCTGCTCGCTTGTAAGAAAGCTGATTTATGCCTTTTCCCAACCATAGTATACGATCACACCTGCATAATATCCAGAATGCATATTAACAGCTGGTAACCAACTCCAAGTACTTGGAATGGAGGCCTAGCAAAGTTGATTCTGCATATGAACAACTGCTCTATCAATCTGTTTTCCGAAACCTTATAACTTGACTAAACCCAAGTTGATCAAGCAAAATCTAGAACTGTTGGCTGTCTAGCTCAGAAGCTACTTCCTCATATAAAGGTGCAGTGTTCAAGTCCTGCTAGAGGAACAAAGGTTTTGGGGGTTATGGGGAGGGAAAGGCTACCCCCATTGTGTAGCCCATGTCATTGGACCAAAAAAAAGGTCTCTCTATCCAAAAGAAATAGCAAAGAAACAACGTTGGACTTCCTCACTCTAAGAAGCACAGATACAGACAGCAGAACACAGATATGATATGATACGACACAGACACACAAATCACAAAAATATTATTAAGATATCAAAATGACAAATCTATTAGATAAAAATTCAAGAACTTATTCATTTAATCATCAGAATCCATTATTCAAGTTTCAAAACAAATTTACTAACTACTACATAAAACATATATATAACAAATTTACTAACTACTACATAAAACATACATATGTAAATATATAACCCAAAAAAAAAAAAAAGAGTAGAGGAGAAGAAGAAGGGGAAAATACAAAAAAAAAAAAAAAAATAGATAACATGTTCAAAACGTGTCCTAAGTTCCTAACTTGCCCAGGACGTGTCCAAATTTGGACCCTCTTTTTTCTCATGTCCGACACGGACCCGTGAACCAAATAAACCATACTTACCATGCTGGAGATCTCTTCTTCTCCCCTTCCTTTGGGTTTTCACCAACATATCTATCAGAGTTGATTTCATACTTGTAAGTGGGTGGAAAGTTTATCATCCCCTCCTTCCATCCATAAAACACACGCCCTCTGCGGAGTTCTTTGCTAAGCTGCCACTTATAATATGTTACCTCCGGTCATATCTCATTTCAAGATAAATATGAATATATCAAAACGAAAACAATAGGTGGAATCTTTCAAAGAGGAAATTAGAACTTTCAGGAAAATATTTATTGAACATTTTTTCAACTTATTCCCCCCTCCCAAAAAAATAATAATAATAATAATAAAAGGAAAAAGAAAACATTGAACAGCTATTGATTCCAATTACCCAAATTATGACGAAATCATAACCAAAAGAACCAAAGAATTGCACCCCCTTAAACTTTTGTTCAAAATTTTGTTAGCTTTGAACGAAAGGGCCCTAGACTAACTTATCCCAAAAAAGGCCGTAGTCTCAGTTATTTGATCCAAAAAAAAAAAAAGAACTAATATATCCAACTTTTTCCCTTTATTAAAAATAAAATGTGCAAACATAAAAAAAGTTTTGCCCTCTGGGCCCAAAATTCCAAGTAATTTGAATTCAGTCAGTTTTATCAGTAGCACAAAATTTTAGGCTAAAAAATATTTAGTTTTGAGATTATGAAGCACATTTTTATGAGTCCAGTTGTAAATCTCACCTGATCACTGTTGAGTAATTCATCCCACTGTTTTTTGGCAACAAGCCTCCTTACCTCTGCGTCCAACATATCGAGACGATAATTCAAATCCCCAAACCAGAATATCTGACTGTTTACAGAAGCACTCAATCATAAATTCATGTACAACATAAATTTTCAAGACATGATAATGAAAGAGGAAGAAGATGCATAATTAGAACAATTCAGTTGGCCATATATCAGAGGGTTTACTCCTTCAATCTTATTTCCCTCTCTTTGAAGCTTCCCAAAATTTATAGCACCTAACTGAGTGAAACTTGTGATTTCTTAATCCCAAATTAGATAAGAGAACACTTCTATTCTTGTCCTTTTCACTGATGGAGCTCCAAAAAAACCAGCCTTGTATCACATTTTTTTAATGTTTGAAAAGAAAACAAGCAGAGAAATCACATCTGTGTCAAAATCTGTTTAGCTTGATTTTGTAATCACATCTGTCCAGCTACATATTAGACTATATTAGTTGTCATGTAAATTCTGTGTAGCTTGATTTTGTCCTACCCTACTGCAGGCTGAAGAAATATCCAAAGAAATATCTCAATTTACTAAGCAGTTCAAACTTATTAATTACTTCTGTGAGTCTCAACATTAACTATATTATATCTGCAGTATATAAATATACTAATGAGCTTAATAATGTAAGAAAAATTCTAATCAAACAACAAGATGACACATTTCAGGTTCCTGTAGGAGTTAAAACTAATTAGTTGCCTCTGAGAGTCTCGGTTTTAGCAAAAAAACCTTTTACTTTTTAGATAGAGCTCATAAGTATTTTTGTGTTGTGAAATAAAAGAATACAATATCTCTTGAAACCAAATCGTAAAATTCCTATGATTAATTGATTAAAAGTCAGCTTAAACTTAAAAAGAAAAATCAGTCCGGAAGCTTTACATGCTTTCATTAGATTTGCAATGACAAACTAACAAAACTATTGAAAACTAATGAAGAAATTATGGTAAGTTGAATTTTATATTTTTTTGTTGATTTCAATAACTTTAATTTGGCTGTCGATGCAAAATAGACTTCAAATTGTTTGGCAATGCAATTACAGATTCTCTCCTTTTTGGGAAAAAGAAAAATTATTTACATCATCCAGAAAATTATTTACATCGTCCAATTTTAAAAAACTAATAGAAACGCAGATATATGAGAATTTGACCAATCCAAATCTTGTGCCCCAACAAAAATCTCAACGAAAATAAAACTTGCATAAGAATTAAATAAATTAAATTTCAATGCCAAAATAATGCTTACTCATGAGAAGGAATTGTCTGCGGTTGAATTGTATCAAAGACAGATGAGAAACGTGTACGTCTTAGTATCTCGTACACATCAGAATTGCGCCTTTGTTCATCCCCATCCTTATGGCCAGAGGTCAAATGAGAACAAACAAAGCACATCCGCATTTGAAAAAAAGACATACTAACAGAAATAGATCCCTGTGTCAGAAACCATTAATTAGTTTGACAACTTGTGTCAAGGAAATATGTTCAATTATCGCCCATCAGTGCACATATAATAGTGACAGGTTCTTGACCACATCAAATTATGGAAAGCAATAATTTTGTTTCACTAAATGGCCAAGCAAGTGAATCATCAAAACACCCCTCACAACAGTGAAATATAGGCAGCAACTTCCCATAAAATGATGCAGCACAATGTCATTAACAACAGACTGGTGGTTGCAAAATTTAAAATAATTTTGTATAGGTGCTGGATCCAACAATGCCACTTCTATTTCATTTCTTTTCAAAGGTACCCAACAATTGTGTGTCTCCTAGTGTATTAGCATGTCAAAAAATTACATAGGAAAAGTGGCACAGGTTGGTGCACTTTTAGCATGAAAGAAAAAGTGATACCTTGTTACCCATGTAGCCCATAAGTCCAACTCCAACAGGAGATACTTTCAAGTTGTTGATATGTCTCCTCAACCTTCTACGCACCCAAACAGATACGTATATCCCTACCATCTGCTTGCTGACAATTCGTACATACCTAGGACGTGACTTTTCTTGTTCTTCTACAAGTTCATTTTCATGTTGCACCTCTGATATTTCAAATAAAGAATCATCTTCCTCTTCAGAAAATTGGTCAGAGACATCAGAGAGAGAATCAAGTACCTCAGGCCTCTCTTGTTGATCCATCAAGATCAATCCTAGGTTTCCAGAGCTATGGTGCAATCTTTTCAATCCACCACCAGCCAATGTCATATTTTGAGGGCTGAAAATTAGAGGATTCTGCATCCAGTCAAATCCAATGCTTGCAGAACTGCTCCACACTCTGCGCAAACTAACACTAGAAGAACGAACTTGAGGTGTATCCAGTGAACATTCAGGCCAGTTCAATCTACTGTCACTGTCAATGCCATATATTCTCTTTAACTGAAGTTTCTTCCCCATACCTATCATTCTATTTAGTTTACATCTTTCGAAGTCCCTATCATTAGTGGCGGTTATAGACTCTTCAAATGTCTCAAATGCAGGAGTATCAACCTCATCTGCAAGTACATCAGCAGCAGCAGAAGTCCTAAATACTGGAGAGGGAGGAGCACTATAGCTTTTGTGTTTGGTTTCAGGTTCCAAAGTTTTGTTCAAGGTTCTACGTATAATTGCCTCCCATGTTGGAATTGGCCTGCTATCCTCCGCTCCCAGCACATTCCCAGCATTCAAAGGGACCACCTCTTGGAAACTGTAAAATGTAAATACAGATCCACTGATAAAATCATGAACATAAGGAAGATTATCCTTCTCAACAACCAAATGTTTCATGAAAAGTGATGAAATGGTAGTTCTTATGGAATAAAGGAATGTGAAGCTCAAAATTTCAGCAAAGATGAAAGATATTACTCCAAAACATGATGAGCACCTCAGTACACAAAATTTAGACGGACGGCACATTTAAGGCAAAAGGTTTGAAGTGAGGTGTCAGGACCATTCTCTGTGTGAAATGCATAAGCCAGAGAGGCCTTCATTTCAATTATATGAAATTCTGTGTAAAATTGGAAGTCCCTAGCAAAGCCAAAAGCATGAAAACTTGATCATGGATCAAACGGCTTCTCAGAATGTCGCTGCGTCTCACATTACTTATTGAAAAATGATCACCGCTTGACAGGTCCCCTCACCAAATAATCGGTTTCCAAGATGTTAAGCCGAGAAGGTCAGGCAGGGAACCAAAGAAGAATCCCAAGTATTTGGGATAAGCAGGAGACCCAGTCCAAGTGAACAAGTCCACGAGCTGTTGGGAGTAGTAGCTGTTGGAGATTTATTTGGATTTCTGTTTCTGCCTTCTCTGCTGTTGCACCAGCACCTTTCTTTTAGGCATTATTGTTGCTAGTTTGTTAAAGCTTTGCTTATTTAAAGTTCACGATGATGAATAATGAAGGCATGCAAAATTTTATTCAATTATCTGTGGTTTTCTTTCACCCGAAGAAAGATTTATCCCTTATCCTTATCACCACTTCAATTCAACTCTGATTGGGACCTGACTATTTGGTATCAGAGCTAGGCTGAAATGGCATCTACCAGAGATAGGATCGAAGCTTTGGAGGTTGGGCTCGGTGGCGTTCAGGATGGAATGCAACGGATGGAGCTGGGCATGACCGATAAGCTGCATCAGTTGGAAGAAACCATCAACAAGCTTTCCGAAGCTTTGCTGTCCAGCAAAGGATCATCCAGCAACAACCACATGCCAGGGCAAGACAGCAACTTACGATCATACCGTGAAGAGGATGACAGTCATCGACAAAATTTCTCCTCCAGATTTGTGAGGCTAGAATTTCCGAGATATTCTGGCGATGACCCCTACCTGAATGGCTCAGTCGGGTAGCTCAATTCTTTGACTACCAAAGCACGGCGGACAACCAGAAAGTTACTTTGGCTTCATTCCATCTTGAAGGAGAAGCAAATCAATGGTGGCAGTGGCTACGCCGCACCTTCAGGGAGGAAGGACGAACGGTGACGTGGGAGGTGTTCAAGGAGGAACTATGGGCTCGTTTTGGCCCAACCGAATGTGAAGATTTCGATGAGGCGTTATCGTGGGTTAGACAAGTGGGTTCCTTACGGGACTATCAGAAAGAATTTGAGAGGCTGGGCAATAGAGTGCACGGGTGGACCCAGAAAGCTATGGTGGGAACATTTATGGGCGGATTGAAACCGGAGATAGCGGAGGGCATACGCATGTTCAAACCAAAAACTTTGAAGGACACCATCAGCTTAGCTCGTATGAGGGACGAGCAGCTCTCACGACAGGGGCGGTTCGCATGGCCAGCACCTCCAGCTCGTGCCCCCTTAGCTCTACCACCAGCCACTGCATTCAGCTCCAGCTACGCCAGTCAAACTGACTTACGTGGGAAGAGATGCAGAGACGAAGAGCACAAGGGTTGTGCTTCAATTGTAATGAGAGATTCACCATCCGGGCATAAATGCCAAGGTCCACAGTTGCTACTGTTGGAGGGTCAGACCAGTAGCAAACCACTCATGTTCGAAGAAGCCACGGAAGAGTTGCCAGTTGGGGACGATCATGGAAAGCAGCCCTGAACCAGAGATTTCCTTGCAAGCCTTGACTGGGATGGTCGGCGCTAAGGACCATGCGGGTAGCTGCAAAAATCGGCTCTCATGAAATTGTGGTGCTGATTGACAGTGGGTCAACCCACAACTTTCTCAGTGAGCGTGTGGAAAACTTACTCCGGGTACCAGTGGCTTCCAACCGAAGCTTTTACAGTACGCGTGGCCAATGGGGAACACCTAAAATGCCAGGGAAGGTTCGAACCGGGTCCAGGTGAATTTACAAGGCATTCCTTTTACACTTAGCGCTTTATTCCCTCCCTCTAGCAGGCCTCGATCTAGTATTGGGCATACAATGGCTGGAGATGCTAGGACCCGTGGTTTGTAATTGGAGACAGATGACTATGGAGTTCCAATAGGGCAACCAGGCTAGGCGATTACAAGGGGCCGACAATCCACCCATTCGAGCCGCTTCTCTGAAGGCTATCTCTAAGGAGTGGCTGCTAAAGGCACATGTTATTTTCAGTGCGTCAGCAAAATACAACAGAAAGGGTGCCCGAAGACGTGGAGCCCCTGCATGCACAAGATCTTGGAGGAGTATGCTGATGTTTTTTAAGGAGCCGACACAGCTACCTCCAATAAGAGAGATCGACCATCACATCCCCCTCAAAGAAGGCACCGATCCCATAAACGTGCGGCCATATCGATATGCTTATTTCCAGAAGGTCTGAGATCGAAAAAGAGGTTGAAGATATGCTCCAAATGGGCCTCATACGACCCAGCACCAGTCCTTTCTCATCCCTTGTGTTACTAGTGAAGAAAAAAGATGGAAGTTGGCAGGTTCTATACCGACTACCAGGCACTTAACGCAGTCACCATCAAGGACCGCTTTCCTATACCTACCGTGGAGGACATGTTGGACGAATTACACGGTGCTTCTTACTTCAACAAGTTAGATTTAAGGGCGGGTTATCACCAGGTAAGGATGCACTCATCCGATATCCCAAAAACTGCTTTTCGGACCCATAACGGCCATTTTGAGTATTTGGTAATGCCTTTCGGATTAGTGTAATGCCCCATCCACCTTCCAAGCAATAATGAACTCCATTTTCCGCCCACACCTCCGAAGTTCATTTTAGTTTTTTTTTATGATATCTTAATATATAGCCCCACTTGGGATATGCACCTAGAGCATGTTAGAAAGGCCTTGGATATTTTGAGACAGCATCAATTCCTTATCAAAGTAAGCAAGTGCAGCCTTTGGCAAGCAAGAGTTGGAGTACTTGGGGTATATTGTCACTAGCCAAGCGGTAAAAGTTGATAATAAAAAAATTGAAGGCTATGCTAGCATGGCCCCCGCCTACTAATATTTCTGAGTTGCGTGGCTTTTTAGGCTTAACAGGATATTACAGGAAGTTTGTGAGGAATTACGGTGTCCTCGCCCAGTCCACTCACCAATCTTCTCAAAAAGGGGCAATTTGGGTCGCACGACGAAGCGGAGAAAGCCTTTAACGAACTCAAACAAGCTATAGTATCCACGCCTGTACTCGCTATGCCAAATTTCAACGAAGCTCTCACTATAGAGACAGATGCCTACGGGGAGGAATTGGAGCCATACTCACTCAAAATGGCAAACCAATTGCTTTTATGAGCCGAGCATTAGGAGTCTCAAAAACATCTACGCCAAAGAAATGCTTGCCATTGTGGAAGCGATTCGCACTTGGCGACCATATTTGCTAGGGAGAAAATTCTTTATTCAGACGGACCAACGTAGCCTCAAGTATTTTTTAGAGCAGCGTGTGGCCACTTCCGAGCAACAAAAATGGGTAGCCAAACTCCTGGGTTACGACTACGAGATCATGTATAGACCCGGGCCAAGAATTCAGCTGCAGATGCACTTTCTTGCCGACCAGGTAGTCCTCACCTTAATCAATTATTTGTTCCACAGGTTGATATTTGGGAAGAAATAAAAAAAGCAGCAGTAGGCGATGAATATATGGAGATGGTGGGCGGTGTGGCTAAGACACATCCAGGGAAGCCTTATATCACGCATAATGGGCTGTATTTCTACAAGAAAAGGGTGGTGGTTCCTCAAGTTCCTACACTTCGCAAGAAATTGCTGGGTGAATTTCACGATAGCAAGCTGGCAGGCCACTCAGGTGTGTTGAGGACTTTCAAGAGGTTGGCCCAACTGTTTTACTGGCCTTCTATGTACCAGTCGGTCCAAGAATATGTCATGCACTGTGAGACTTGTCAGAAAACAAAGACAGACACGCTGGGCACCTGCAGGTCTTCTCCAACCGTTACCTATCCCCTGTCAGGTTTGGGATGACATTACGCTGGATTTTATTGAAGGCTTGCCAACTTCTCACGGCAAGGATGCTATTTTGGTAGTAGTAGACCGATTAAGCAAATATGCCCATTTTCTAGCTTTAACTCACCCATTTACTGCTAAGCTTGCAGCAGATAAATTTGTCGAAGCTGTCGTGAAGCTCCATGGCATGCCAAGCTCGATCATTAGTGACCGCGACCCCATTTTCATAAGCAAGTTCTCGCAAGAGTTCTTTGAAATGTCGGGCACCAAGCTGAAAATGAGTTCCGCCTACCACCCCCAGACCGACGGCCAATCCGAGAGGGTCAATCGCTGTGTTGAGCAATATTTGTGTTGTTTTTCCATCAATGGCCACGCAAATGGAGTGAATTCCTACCTTGGGTAGAGCTATAGTACAATAATACTTATCATGGGTCCGCAGGTATGACCCCCTTCCAAGCTCTCTATGGTCGCTGGCCCCCATCAATTCCACTTTATTCCGAGGGATTTATCAAGGGGTGAATGAAGTAGACCGAAGTTTAATCACCAGAGATGAGCTATTGAGGCAGTTGAAGACTAACTTTGAGGTTGCAACAAATCGTATGAAGCAAACGGTAGACAAGAAGAGGAGAGATGTCACGTTCCAGGAGGGCGATATGGTTTTTCTCAAATTGCAGCCCTATCGCTAGCACTCCGCTTTCAAACGAGCACATCAGAAGCTAGCCAGCCGTTACTATGGACCCTACCCGATTATGCAAAAGATTGGGCAAGTGGCCTATAAGCTCAAACTACCGGAGGGAGCTCGCATTCACCCTGTCTTCCATGTATCCCTTCTGAAGCAATATGTAGGAGAGTCAAAGGAATGTCAGTGCTGATTTACCACCTGTTACTGAGGAAGGAGAAGTTATGTTGGAACCAGAGAAGATCATGGACACACGCTGGGTAAAACAGGGAGACAAATTCGTGGAAGAGAGTCTGGTCAAGTGGCGGCAGTCTGCCTATCGAAGAGGCAACCTGGGAGAACACGGAACTGTTGCTGACCCAATTTCCTACAGAGGACCTTGAGGACAAGAGTCCACTCGGAGGGGGAAGCCATGTTAAGCCGAGAAGGTCAGGTAGGGAATCAAAGAAGAATCCCAAGTATTTGGGATAAGCAGGAGACCCAGTCCAAGTGACCAAGTCCACTGAGCTGTTGGGAGTAGTAGCTGTTGGAGATTTATTTGGATTTCTGTTTCTGCCTTCTCTGCTTGTTGCACCAGCACCTTTCTTTTAGGCATTATTGGTGCTAGTTTGTTAAAGCTTTGCTTATTTAAAGTTCACAATGATGAATAATGAAGGCATGCAAAATTTTATTCAATTATCTGTGGTTTTCTTTCACCCGAAGAAAGATTTACCCCTTATCCTTATCACCACTTCAATTCAACTCTGATTGGGACCTGACACAAGATGTATCAAAAATTCATTGCGATTAAATATTTGGGACCAGACCATGGCAAGTATACCCTAGCAATTAGTCTGCACACACACTGGCCCAAGCTCAAAGATTTAATGCATTTGGTAACTGTAAACTTGTAGGGACTAGTCAGGGATTGGGTTGCTATAAGTACAACTAGGTCATATTCTTTTGCAAATCATATAGGAGGATTCTCCTGCATACTTATTTCGTATGCAAGTAAATAGAAAGTTAATCTGGAAGCACCTCACTTCCTGTGCGGATGAACTCATTTCATTGTCTTCTACATTGCATTTCAAAGCATGGTTTTAAATCTGCAGTATCAACTGTAGTAATGCTTGTGGTGCGGAGTAATAAGGATCAAAAGTATCGGTCAACGCATAACAGTAACCTATTATCAAATCTTGCGAATTTATTCTTTTTTGTTAGCAAAGCCTAAAAAGTACCTAGTACGCAAATCACAACTCCAGTTGGCTATATATATTGAATCTTAAATTGGTTTCTAAATCAATATATGTATACATTACATTTTACTATTGTCTTCCCTAGATGGTTCTAATTCAATGTCAGCAAAAAACAGCTGTTATTATTGACCTCTTCACTAGTTTTCATGACTAAACTTACAACCAAAACTTTGATATCATAAATATGATCTATATAGTCAAATATCCTTTGATGGTGCAACTAAATATGATATAGTTTCCTATCTCTGACAAATAAATGCAACTTTGTAATTCTTTGATCTAGAGACTCAAATTTATACATTGATCTCTAAATGCTTAAAATTTAAAATACAAATCAAATAGCCTAGTTTTTAAATCAGAGGACGGGTACCAAAAAAAAGGCAAATGAGAAGAATGTGGTTTAGAAGTGTTTGTAAGGTTGTTATAGAATTCATATGTTGTATGGCCCAAAATATCCATTATTAATTTCATTCACCATATATTGACCCATGACCCATAATCCATGGAGCATCCACATGGGTTGTTGGATGGATTAGGGTTACACTAGCTACATGGGTACTCCTTCCCTCTCTAGTTTGACTCCTAGGGCCACCAGTCTTAGAGCCCATGTGGAAGATTAATAGAGACTCTAGTAGCATCTCTTGTGATTTGGGACACATGATCATGCTTCCATATTGAAAAAACAACTGTTCATGATCAAGAACTCATAAGAACAAGTTTAAAAATCAATCTTGTGGATATTCAGATCTATCATAAAGTCATGGGTCAAATCTAAACGCTTCTAGCAGTTTTGATGGCTCCCTTTTCTTAGTCACTCATGTCATGAACTGGACCTTAAAATGCTCTTGATAATGAGTGTAATGAACTTTTATGAAAATTGTATAAATGTGTTGTAATTTTCTGAGTTCTAGCACACAAGTTGGTACCGAGATATGGGAAATCAGCACAAAATTGAAATGAGATTTGGGTCACAAAATGCCTTATTTGAAGAATTTGTTATAAAAAAAAAAAAAAAGAACAATATTTCAAATGACATCAAACTCAAGGAGCCAATATCAAATCCTACAATGGACAGTTGAATGGAACATCCAAACACACCAGCCTTGTTAAACTGGTTTAGTTTTTCCATTTTCTTAAATATCTTGTTCTATTTTTATTATCAGCAAAAACAAAAAATAAAACTTTAGCAGTTATTGAAATTATTAGATAATAATGTGCTGGATACCATGCAATTAATGACTGATTTACTAATAAGAATGCAATATATACAATGCATAACATATACAAGGAGCAACTGATTAGAAAGCACTATATACCATGAACGAATGTAAATGGAGCAACTATAGTGTCATAGCCTAGTCTTACCTAGACATTTTGACAACTATTGAAAAAAAAAATCACTAAAATTAAAATTCCATTAACGGCACATTAAACAGGCAGATAGACACATGAAGGGCATGTGTGTATATGTAGGCACATAAAGATAATATCAAACAATTTTCTGATGCAATATATCCATTAGATGCATAAACACATAAATTATTGTGGACTCCAATATCCATGTTGAGTGAGTGCTCATGAATCTCAGAATTTTTATGGATTCACGTAATACTAAAGAATTTTCCAGGATGAAGATAATATCAAACAATTTTCTGATGCAATATATCCATTAGATGCATAAACACATAAATTATTGTGGACTCCAATATCCATGTTGAGTGAGTGCTCATGGATCTCAGAATTTTTATGGATTCACATATACTAAAGAATTTTCTGGATGCGGAAAATCCATTGAATGCAGATGCATATGAAAATTATAACTGTCAAAACGGTTTATGTTTATCAATAGCTCAGGTATCTCAGAATTTTGACAGATTTCACCAGCACAAGGAACTACTCACCCAAGAATGTAAATATCCGCTGGTTCTTTCATACAAAGCCACTCATCAATTTCAAGACCCTCATATGGAAGTCTTCCAGCAACATTCCAAGTGCCTATTGTCACCCTACATTTGAAAAGAAAAATGCCATAGGCATATCAGCAAGAACAAGATGCTAGTATTTGGTTTTTCATTAGAAGAAAGGAAGAAACCAGATAGGATTAGTTAAGAGCCAAACCTCACTTCCTTTGTATTTATATACTGAACACGCAGAGTTTCTGATTTTCCTCTCCTGCGTCTTAGCGAGGGGCCCTTCAAAGGTGTCCCTAAAAAAATTAAACAATGCATAACTAAATTTTGAGGAGGTCAGTCAGATAAAACATTAAGAAAAATGCCATAGCATATCAGCAAGAACAAGATGCCAGTATTTGGTAATATTGATATTTTAGATGGAATATTAAAACATTAAGAATTTGAAGCTGCATCTAAAATATCAATATTACCAAAAATTTAGTCAATATGACCCATAATTAAGAATGAAGCAGCTGAAATATCAACTATAAATGACAGCAAAATTTCAAAGAGAGAAAGTAGAGGGGGAAAAGGACTGAAACTTTTTGGAAAATTTAATTCAGTTACATAAAATGACCCTAATAGCCCAATGCCCTTAGCAAAAGCAGCCACTTATCATAAGATTCATGCAATAACAAAGACACGAGTATACTGTATCTAATTCCAAGGTTAAATTGCAATAAATAAAGTGGAGGTTCCATTTTGATCAGAAAAAATCATCAAAGTAGAAATTATTAATTGCCTGAAGTCTGACTTGTGCATGCAGATTGAGTCCACTGTGTTCTACAGTCATGATCCTCACTCACATTCACTTGTGCATCTTTAAGAGAGCATGCTGGATAAAAATTGCAAAAAGAAATGATCAAGCAAAGAAAGCACAAGAATTAAATAGCTGATGCTGAGTTTATGAAAATACATACCATCATCCTCGCTCTCAGTTTCAGTGTCAACTTCATCTTCGCTAAAATCATGCAGCTTAGGCTTAATATTTAGCCATTTCTTCATCACAATGGAAGGCCAAAAGGACTGCAAACAAATGCAACTGTCCAGATAAATCTTAAAATCGCCATAACATGTCAAAAGAAGTACTTATAGCACTTCAAATTATACCTCAGAGCGTTTTGGTCTCCGAGTTTTCACCATCCCAAGACCGAAAATGCAGAACAGAAGCTCAGATACACAAATAGGAGTTATAGGCAGCAACAAAGGCATATATTTGCCAGTGTTCTTGGTGTTTAATATATAAAATTAGAGGATTTCAGAACCGAACCAAAATAAGGCTCTCTATGGGTAGGCTTGATTGATGCCAAATACAAAGAAGATTCGTACTAGGACCAAACAGAAATGACAGGAAAAGTAATGGTCAAGTTTAACAGACATCCACAACCTCAACTTGCAAAAAAATAAAATAAAATACTCAATGGTCCTCACATGTCGTCTTTTTCTCATTGAAATACAAAAGCATGACAGTGATTAAAAATTTAAGTAAACCCACAAAAAGTTGTATAAGAATTGCAATGTCACTTTCAGTTATAACAAATCTATAGTACTAAATTCATGTTACACCCATAACTTTCAGTAAGGTGGTGGGCAAGATAAGCCATTGACATCATCAGTAAAAGAAAACATCGTAAAATAGACCAACACTATACAATTCAACTGCATATATATTGCATTTGTAAACCTAAAACAATTAATAACAATTACATCAGCCCAAAAGCTAATCATTCAAAAGGATTAACTAACAACAACTGGGTAATTATAGTTCTATAAATTGGCAGCTCAGAAACAGTGCCACACAATAATTTTTGGCTCCTCATTGACCCCAATTCCATTTCATGCTGATCCATATCATAAGTTAGTTACTCATCACAAATCTTATGCGAATTTAGAAACTTGGGAGTTCAGTGGTACAGTCAGCCAAACACAAACACTGATTAAGACCTGCAACTACAAAGCAAAGACACCCCTAGTTAACAATTTTATTATAATTGTTCATGACATCACAGCCAAGATTTGCAAAGACCCCACATCATGTAACAGCCAGAAACAAGGCTATAAAACAAATAAACAAACCAAACCAGGCTATAGGGTAAAATATATTAGTTTGGTCAAATGGGTGATTAAGAAAATAAACAACTAGAACAGCTGTAGACTAACTGGCAGGCCGGTAGATTTTAATTTCCTTAAAACTGTGTGTATATGTGTGCGTGTATATGTATTCCTATATACACACATATATGTAAGCAAGTAAATTCTATGTAGAAAGAGGGGTAAAATAAAACGACCCAGGAAGAGATTCCAAGGGGAGGCAATTCAGAGGTGGGTCCAGAGCACTATACGTGGGGGGGTTGGCGGACTACAACTTGGTTGAAAAAAAACCCTGTTTCGAGGTTGATTCGGAGATGACTTTTGATAACAGCCACGGAAATAGAATAAGAACGAAATGGGAAAGGTGTAGGAAGATGGGAATTTGTATTGGGAATTGTTAGGTCAAGTTGTTTTTGAATGAGAAGATGATTGAGAACATGTGGACAATGTACTATATAGCTGTACAATTGTGGGAGAACAGCCGGCGGGGTTGTGCTGGCTGCTGTTGTTGTTGAGATGTCAGCAAGATGATAGTAACCCAAATTTCAATTGCGGGCTGATGCATTGCATGGTACATATAGTTATATACAGCATACTGAATCTATAAATTATGTGTATAAATACACCATTTCAGCAAAAAAAAATATATATATATATATATATAATACACTACTGTAGTTAATTGTCATCCACTGGGCATGTTTCACGGGATTGAGAAGACATTGAGTTGTCGAAGTCGGCAATCTCTCAAATGACATTGCCTGTTTTGTTCATTTGTTTTAAATTGCCGTAATACAATCGAACCCGTCAAGATTAACAATGCTTGCTTTTGGATTGAAGCAGTTGTAAACTTTGGAATGAAGGGGGAAGAGAGGAAAAGAAAGAAAGATTATTTTGTGTTTAATTTAAAAATAAAGATGGAGATGTTTAACAGTTCATTTGGAAATTTGAGAGAGAGAGAAAAAAAAAAAGATGATTTAAAATGGAAAAGAAAAGAAAAAAAATATCATTCAATTTTATCTTGTTTAATAATTTAAGAAAAAAAAAAGAATTTCATTATTTATTGTATAGAAAAAAAAAGTATAAAAATCATTTTGACAATTTTATCATTTTTTATCTTTGAATTTTTTAATTCTTTTTATTATAGATATTTTTTGTATTTCCAAAAAAAATTATGAATACATTTTTTTTTTGTCCAAATTTCTCGATTTTTGAAGAGATTAGAGAAGAGGATTAAAATCTTCAAATTTTCTTTCATATTTTTTTTTTTCTCCATTAAAAACTTTGAAACGGAGAGATCTAACTTTCTCTATCTTAATCTTTTCTTTTATCTCTATCCAAACAAGTTGTAACTGGTCCATTTTGTTTTCCTTCATAATTTGGAAGAAGAAGTCCTTTTTATTTGCATAATAAAACATTTTATTCATTGTTTTTCTCTCTTCAATTTCTTTTCAAACAAGAGGATAAGAATTACACTACTTTTTTTCTTCCCTACTTAGTTATCCAAATGTCATGAAATGATTTCATTATCCTCTCTTCGCCTTCTTAATTAACCTTCTCTTTTCTCCTCCATTTTCCTTCCACTTACCTAAATAATTGTAAATTTTTTTTTAAAAAAAAGAAGGGCTGATTGAGTTGTCCCTTTACCGGATTGGGATCATTTTGAATCCACTAGAGTTCATCAATTTGAGAAAAGTAATGAATTGGACTCTTCTAGTGCAATGAAGAGGATCAAGATCCATCTTTATTTAAGTTGGGATAATCAAGGGTTCTTTCTCATTATTTAACCTAATTATTCAACTCAAGTCAATAAAGTTTTCTTTCCAATTATTTGAAGTAGGTTACATAAATCATTTTTTATGGTATCAAAACATATGTTTCCCTTGTTTGTTATCTTTACTCATAAGTAATAGATTTATTAATATTTTCCTCATCTTAACATTAACCATAACCTTAACCTTAAATGTAAATCATGTGTTTTCAATTGTTTAGGAAGTATGGGTTCATTTACTAATGTTTTTATTTACTTTTTTTTGTTATTGTTTACAAAAATTTGAAAAACAAAACAAAAATATGTTTGTCAATTTGTTTTGTATTTTTGTGTTTTTTTTTTTTTTTTTTTTGTTAAAAACAAATTCTCTTCTTGAAAACATTAAAAGGGTGTTTTTACTTATTTTCAAACATAATATGGTCTAGCCTTTGATTCTTGTTGATAATAAATCTTTTTTCTAATCTTAACCCTAAATCAAAATAGTAACACTATTACACAAAATAGTTACTAAATATGTTTCTACTTTCATTTTAAATTAAAAAAAAAAAACAAACAAACAAAGCATACTTATTTTTTTGTGGATTTTAAATATAAATAAATATATTACCAAATATACCACTTTATAATTCATTTGTTTACGTTTTCAAAAACAGATTTTTAATTTCAAAACGCCGGATACGCAGTTTAGCAAGCTATTCATTTTAAGGTTTTTTAATTTTTTAAAATTTAAATTATTATATTCAAATATATTTTTATAATTTTTAAAAAATTAATTACAAAATTTTTAGTACAATATTTTGTAGGGACAATAAAGTTCCTAGTACTAGTATTTTGATTTACTCTTTAATATTTTATTTTTATATTATATAATATTAAGTGAAAAGCTTTTTAAACAAATGGACCCCTTTGAAAATAAGAAAAGTCAATTAATACAAGAATACACTTCACTTTTGTATCATCATTTGGGAATTGTCCGAATCAAAAGGAGAGTTTGAGGAAAAAGTAACTAAGTTATTTTTTCTTTTATGATTAATAGTTAATACTGATATCTTAAAAGGCAAATCTGATTTGGGGACAAAAGAGATATAAAAAAAAGCTTTGCAAGATATATGATGAAAGTCAGTGAAATTTTGGCGGAGTCATTTGCACGTGTTTTGACCTTACCCTCTTGTATTGTAATATATGAAGTGATATATATAATACCAGTGGAGAAGAAAAAGTCGGATGATGACCAAAGTTTTATTTGAGTGATACAAATGTCTATTTTTTATTAATTTGATTTAATTTTTCTCTTTTTTATCGTTTTTTCAACAATAACAAAAAAAAATAAAAATTACCGTACCCATTAGCTCAAATTTAATTATTTCTGTAAAATATACATGACTCACTACAAAAATATTTAAAAATTATCACATAATATGACTATCACACTTGAGTTCTTATATTTAATTTAACAAAAATTCTAAGATATTTCACGAGAAAATTTTCAATAAAGTTCCAAATCGCCACTGGCGCTGGCGCTGGCCTGGCACTGTCATTGTCACTGTCACTATGCACACACAAGTGTGCTTCTACTTTGTGCAATACTCTGAATCATCAAAATCAGAAAGCCCACTAAGTACCCACTCACAGAAGAAAAGGAGAGAAACCCACAATAATGAAATGACTGGATAATTTTTACGAATATATACAAAAAAGAAAAAAAAAGGTAATTAACTTGAAATCTTTTTTAAAAAAATTAAATTTTCAGATGTCAGCCGGTGGTGCCCCCTAGCCACACTGTGTCCGCCGCCTTGAACATGAGGGCACTACTCACCGAAAGGAAAAACAAGTGTTGTAAATATATTGATAAAATTCATCACATTTTGATATTCAAATTTCTTAAGTTGATGTTTGAAATAAAATCCATTTTTACCTCCCAAACAAATCCAGTAATGTATCATTAATCTCATGCTATCGCAGTATTTTTATTATTATTTTTGAATTGTACCCAAGTTATGTCCAAGTAAAAAGTAAGGTGACATTGTGAACAAGGACTTACTGTATGATTGATGTACTAATCAAATGTCTAAACTTATCTTCCAATTCAGCTGATACCACTGCATATGTATGACTGTGCGCGTGTGTATACATAAATATATATATATATACGTAAATAACAAGTGTTGTTTGGCGGCCATTTATGAGAGGGAAGAGAGAGAGAGAGAGAGAGAGAGAGAGAGAGCAACTTGCAATCACCAGAATGCACTGTTTTGTTCGTCAACAATCATCAAAGAAATCCAAAAAGGGCACAATCTACCTATAACAAATCCAAAACGAAGAGTCATTATCGGATTGGGTTAAGTAGAGAGAGTTTATCAAAAAAGAAAAATGAGATATCGTCCAATGTTTTTGGACCACAAAGAGAGACAGAAAGAGAGTTCGCGTTTTCAGAGCGAGAAATGGGGCATTATTGAAGAGTAGAGTAGGTTGACAAACTGGATGGGAGTAGACATTTTTCAATATATATATGAAAATGACATCCACTCACCGACTCTTCCCAGGCCAATAAAGGAAATTGGAAACGTCTACGACTACGAGACAGCAATAAATCGGCAAAGAAACAATGCCAACAACAGGCGGTAATGACTAATGCGGGTATTAGATTGTCGGCTATGCTATACTATAATGCAACATTCATATATACACACGCATCCAGGCATTTTGAGAACATCTCCCCCAACATATGAATTCTATAATTCTTGTTTCCAAAAAATGCCTGTCAATTTCGTTTCATTTCATTTACTTCCATTTTAACCATCCGAAAACATAAATCTCTGATTCATAATCAGCCAGGGTTTTTATTCGTTTCAAATTCAAAACAATGTACAACTATATTCAATTTCCAAAAAAAAAAAATGAAAAAATTTATCATTGTCACCAAGTTAAACCGGAGATGCAAAATATATATAATATGTTCATCAAACTTCTGGTCTGGGGTCTGAAAGCATTGAAGATACTAGATAATAAACGCTGCCACACTTTCAAGAGTGGGGCAATTCCTCTCAACCGGTTCACTCACTCAATCAGGGCTATAGGAATTTGCTCATATCAATCATAATGCCAACAAAATGCAAAGTGGTCTACAGGTAGCTAAAATGGTTCCAAGCTTGATAAACTTTAATATGACAGACGCTATTCAAATTATGCAAATGAGGCGGAATAACAAAGTAGCTAGCTACACAGTTTATGTCAACCCAGTGCAACACACAGTCACAGCTTTTACCTCCGCACAAAATCATAATTCTCATCTTTGGCCCCAATAAGAAAACCAAATGTAGCGCATAGTTTTACACACCAAATGGTAATGTATTTGAAGAGACAAAAGATGTCATTCTGTGAAGACACAAGTGATGGGCCGAGGGGGGTAGGGTAGCCAAGTAAAGCTCCTGAATAATGTCTTTTGTATACAGACTCAACAAAAACACAAAAAAAAAAAAAAAAAACACGAGAGAGAGATTGTCATCTGAAAATACAGAGTCTCTCACACCGGTCAGAGAAAATCAGTTTCCAGAACCGACCCTAATTTTGGATGTAGCGCAACCACCCAGATGATGATCATCACATGATGGTGCAACGACTCCTTTCCTCTGCTGGCTGTGCTGCTACTTGCTGGTATCTGTTCAACTCAGAAGGGTTGTATGTGAACTCGGAAGTATCAAGCCCATACTGCAAGCAGAAAAGCGACACAAAAAGAACATCTAGTATCAGAATTAGATCCCCCAACGCGCACACACAGAGAACAAGTAATAGATATATATCCAATGCAAAAGAACAAAAAAAAAATTGCAGAAAAATCATTTCAAATTATAATGCATATATTTGAGATATGGTAACCACTATGATACATTAGGGAAATCCCTCTGGCAGTCTGTTTAACCGAAAAAAAAGGGGCAACCTAAATATGAAGAGACAAGCAGGGAACCAACAGATAAATAAAGTCCCACTTAAGAAATCTGTCTCAAGAATAAGCCCTAAAGGCATCATCAAGCAATTAATTAATACGTAAGAGTTTGCAAATATATCAGAGAAGGAATAAAAAATCTTCAGATTGGACATTCAAGAATCAAACCATTCAATTATATTAAGCATAAAATAGTGCTAAGAAATTACTTCCTGACGTGCACATTGTCATCATTGTGACACATTCAGATTCCCGGAACCAATTAGTGCTTGAAAAAATGAGAATTGGGAGACAAATGGGGGAGATAAATAGGGAAAAAATAATAAATGAAGTCAGAAAACAATATAACCCAAAGAAAAAAAAAGGCAAATATTTCAGCATAATTATAAATAAAAAAAAGATTCAGAAGAGGAATTTCAGAAAGGGAGAGGCAACACGCAGTAAAAAAAATGAAGCATGAGAATCATTATAAATTTCTTTTGAATAAATTCAACAATTTCACATCAAAATTTGGATATTATACACATCATTCAATAAATTCATGAATGGATCAGGATTAATAAGCAAGTATGATGTTAAAAAAAAAAAAAAGGCCACACGCCCAAAAGTTGGTAAGATGTTAAAAAATAAAAAAAGGCCAAGCATGATGTAATCAGGTGAAAACATATTACTAAGAAAGTCGTTAAGCTTTAGAAGTGATAAAATTTGGAGGATTTAACAGCTGCCTGCCGATAAACACTGGAAGTACCTCTATATTTTTTTGAACATAAAGAGAATATTCTACCAAGACAAATCACACCTTTTCCCTCATACGTGTACTCCAAGCATCATTTCTGTTTGTACGCTGATCAACAGTACCAGCAACAGGACCCGTGGGTGGAACTGGTGGCCTGTTGATCAATGGCTGCCGGATTTGTTGCCTTGGGTCACCTATATACTCATCATCACTGTCATAGTCTGCCGGTCTGTTTGCGGCCCTTACAATAAGGGCTAACAAGAATACCAAAGCCTGCAATTCCATGAGCGTTTAGTAAAATTGGAGTCACGAGGGCACCACAAGAAAGTGAAAGTCCATTGTGTATCCTGTAGGCTATAAAATTGAGCCTAATTATTTTTTTCATTGCATTTAAAGTATTTAGTTTCTTAACACTTGCTGATAAATTAAGGTCATCTCAGGATTTCTTCAAATTACATTTTGCTGTATTAAGTAAAACCAGACATGTTTACAAGTCAAAGGATCAGAACACAACAGCAGAACCCAAAACCAAAGTCACATATGGCTTTGTTTTGAGGTCTCAAATTCAACTCCCACCCCAAGGGCCACATACCTATCAAACACACACACACACAAATGGCTTTGTTTGGAGATTGGCCTGTCTGACAGACTGACATCAATGCCTGCTTCAATATCTTTTTTCATAGAATGTACTTTTACTAAGGAACGACGTCCAAAGCAGACAACATACAATGACACTTCTTGTCGGTACATCCACTCATGCAGACATGTCTGATGCAGTGGACAATCAGATACAGCTTTTTTGTATTTAAAGATGACTAAAATTGTTAAGGAAAAAAAATTAACAATTTCGGAACAAATTTAGTTCGACTTAGTACGCTTTGGTGAGCTAGAAGCAGCCAGGTATAGGAGAAGGGGCGGTTGGCAGAAGAAAACACAAGATGGGTTTTAATTAAAGGAGGTGGAGGGAGGTATCATAATTGTGTGTTAGTGTGCCCGTGTGCATCCATGTATATGATGCTTAAACATGAGCACACACATGCAGGGCCCTATCCTCACAGGGCTACTACCTAAGAAGACCTCAAAAATCCTTTCACTGCCATCCAGTCACAAAATGCCCTATGAAGTTCATCATTTAGCATAAACCATTGTACAAGGTGTTGTTTGATAATACTAAATATTAAATAACAAAATATTTTAGTACTGATTTATTAATCCTAAAGACTATTAAGCCCTGAATTTATAAAATGAATACTAAGGATAAATTTATAAATTAAAATTAAATTTTAAAATAACCTTTCACTTAGCATATTAAGCAGTCAGTGACAACTGACAAGTCAGGTCTGTTAAGAACCAAACAACCTTTTTTTTTTATAAATATCAAATGCACTTAATATATAAAGCACTAAGAATTTTCAGTTTTAAGAAATTAATTGGGTTATCAAACAACACCTAAATGAGTAAAGGACGTTTCTGGTTCATGAAACAAAGCATATCTTGGATGGTAATATAAAATATAAGTCCATAGGAAATAAACAACTAGCATATATAATAATATAAAAATTCATAGAACGATGGCATGAATCTATCAATATGAGACTACTGAGATAGCCTGAGCAGTCTGTAAACAAATCAGGAACTCGGATCACGACTGGAACAATTTTGGCTCCGTATCAGAATAATAAGCTAGCCATAATGAATAAATTTACTGGGGAAGTCACTTCAGTAATTTAAAAAATAAATAAAATAATGCAAAATAAATTTCAAAATTCAAAACTGCAATTTAGGAAACAAGGACAGAAAAGCACAATGTCCAATGCAAGCCTACTGCTGTAGAGGAATAACAAAGAAAAAAAATTTAAAAAGGTATGCAACTCAATTAAAAAGTTTCAACTCCTGATTATGTAAAGAAACCTGATGACGATTATGGTTTTTTGACAAGCTCCTCTAAGCTCTATCCTATTTTTCCCCCTTAAAACACCATTTTCTGCAACCACATCCACGGATTTTGAATTACAACATGACCACCATTTTTTTTCATAAGTACACCATGACCATTATTCAATAAAATCTTTCTATAAATACTTCCGTTTGTACGATATGACGAGCAGCACATCAACGACCTTAATCTTTTTGTTTGTTATCAGCTCACAAAATCAGATCATATAATTGCCATAATGATTTCCCTTGACCCTATAGAGTTTATATGAAAGTGAAAATCACTACTTCAGGGACTATGACATTGTTTTTCATAGTGTAAGCAATTAAAAAAACATGATCGTGCAGCAGATGTAACTCTGACTATATTGCATCTGCCACTCAGTTTCAGTGAGTATACATTAATCTCAAGTCAGAGGCATCATTTTCCATACCTCCAAAATAACAGCCCCAAGAGCAGGCCCATTTGACAATTTTCCAGTTCTCTTCCAGAAACTCATATATCATATGAAAGTCTCCAGTTTTGTCGGTTGGAATTTCCTGAAACAGGTATATTTGCCAATATTTAGATAATCAAATATACCATCTCGAAACTCAAATTATCAGTTAAAAAACACTCACATCTTTCCAGCTTTTGTCAAAGAATATGAAAGCTGCACATCCCAGTTCCACCAAGATCAACAAGATCACCAATACTGAATACTGTATTGGCTTAAGGAAACGAAACATAAAAAATTTAAAATTTAAAAAGACAATAGACCCTTCCACCACAAACCATGCAAATCTCGAAGATATTGCATGGTTCGACATCCAAGGAACTCATTGATAGAAAAAAAATAAACTAGACATGCCTGAAAAATATAAAAAGAAAAAAATACAGTTGAATTTATCTTCATTCTTCAGGACAATTATATCAAAGCCCCAGCAACATTTGAACAACCACCACCATTGAATTGTGCAATGATGACCATTGACCTGTTTGCGTTTGGTCAAATGGTATAACTTTGTCATTCAGACACTTCAAGTGATAAGAGGTTAGGTTCAAAAGGTGGGAATGAGAACAAAAGGGCTAGGGATTCTTCTTCTTCTGTATGGCAGAGGGTAAATATATGAAATCATTATGGCATGCCATCTTTTAATCTTTTTTATTATGGATAGGTACGTCAACTGATATCAACATGACATCATTAATTTCATATAAATGGTCATGCATGGTGTAGGTCTCCCATCACAGAGGAATTAGTTGTCCTCACAGGCTCTCACTATTCAGATTATTAATGCACGAGTAATTAGGATACACAAATCAGGCAGCATCCATTCCGTGTCACTGCTCCAATACAACCAAAACAAGATATGACAAAGAGAACCACGCCAATACCAATAAATAAGTATATGAACCTGCAAAAACATGATGATAAGGCACACTTATTAGCCAACATTGTGAAAATTTCATAACTTCAGCCTGAGAATTTGGAAGTTCAAAGATTTCAGTTAGCTTCAAACTTTCAAAGCACAAATATGCATGTATTTGAGGATGTGCAGAAATCGTCGATCGTATATAATATGTCCTCCTAGAATCTAGAATCTATTAAAAAAAACACAGAGACAAAAAATAACTAAATAAACCCAGCTTTTATTTTCATTTTTAGATAAGTGATATTGTAATAAGAAAATGCCAAAGAGGGGGCGCAACCCCATAAAAAAAACAACAGAAAAAAAAAAGCAAGGGAACCTAAGAGACTTTCCCTTCACAATTCAAATCATCTAAAAAAACATCAGAAATGAAAACAGATAAATAGGTTTCTTTTTTTTTGATAGATAGGTGGCCCTTGGGTTGGGAGTTGGATATATCCATGAAGTCCAAAAATGAAAAGATTTTTTTCTAATTTATACATAGGCAGTTCCTTTCCATCAAAAGTGTGCCGACTGTGCTCCCAACCTATACATTACATCACGCAAAAATTGCTACTTTCCAGGCAGTCATAATCCTATTAAAGGACAAGCAGCCGACCGAAATCACATGAGATCCTTGACCTACCTCGGCATGGCCCCAAAAACTCCAAAAATAAACGACCAAACATCCGAAGCAGTGAAACAGTGAAGGAGAAGATAATTAAGACACCTAAACTATCATTCTACTAATGCAAAGAAAGATAACAAGAAAATGGGTAAATTGGAAAGTGCACATGAACTGTACTTAGGTTCTTGTGTAATGAAGTTTAGGGCTTAACCAAGTCTTATTTGTGGTCTTTTTTTCTTTGTCAATATGCTATCGGTATAGTTTTATTCATATTTTATTTGGTTTTAGAGTCAAAGATATTTTGACAATTTTATCTATATTAAAAGGTATTTGAGAATTTCTTAATCTACATGTCCTGAAGTAGTGGTCCATGACAAATATTTTGGGTCAATTTGCACCCCGCAACATTGAAGAAGGCAAGATTTGATCTAATGTCTCTACTATGACTACCTAAAGACTTTAGCCCCCAACATAAGACTTCTTCTTCAGTCTATTGCTCCCCAACTATCTGCAACAAGATAACAATATAATTCCCATAGTATTTCATCCCAACCCTAACTCCATCACCTATTCCTTTTTCCAAGACTACATAAAAAGTTACTAGATTTTCCTAGACTACAAATCCAACAACCTGTCACTTCGAAAACCAAGTCAATTCCTTTTTTTATAGAGCTTACAACCATCTTTCTACTTTTTAATACCCTAATCCCACAAGGTCTCCATAACCTTTGCCCACCATAGAATCCTAACATTGTCCTACAAACATAAAAGAAAACAAAATCACGAAGGTATTATACACTCAATTCTCATCCAAAAACTTATAAAACAAATTTTAATCTCATGTCTGGTATTGTTCTGGTTTCTTAAAAAAACCACCTTGTGAGAAAAAAATTTATTCGAACTATTTTGAAATTTCCCTCTAAGTTATGTGTTGGCAGTTTATCTATGAAGACAAAAAAACTCAATTTGTCATGTTGGTTATTTCCGATTCCAAAACATTCGTCTATGTAAGTGTGTTAAGTGAGAACTCGTGACTATATCCATTCAATCCTCAATGCAATGGAAGATCATAGACTTGAACAAATCTCCAGTGTTTAGGAATGGTAAGTGAACCTAGATACCTAATTATTAAATTAGGAGGTTATGTACACACTTCATGAATTCATGTGTTTGTGTTCAAGCATTCATGCATACACTTTACTCTTTGCCTTTTATAAATTTTGTTTTTAATTTAAATGTAATTTGAAACATCTTTATAAAGCTTAGAAGTTTTTTTTTTTTTTGTTAAATGTTTTCAACATTTAAGATTGGTCTCGTGACTTTTTGAAACTAGAGAAATCAAAATAGATTTCGAAAATAATTTAAAAAATGACCCGTCTGCACTATTTTGATCATAACTCAAAAAATACTTGGAATTTTGAGATGTAACCAAGTTCATATAAAAGTAAACTTCAAGAACTTCGTAACTGATGGGTAGAATAACCTAATCCGGCTTCTTATGAGTGAGATATGGCTGTTTGAAGTTGGGGCGTGTACATCAGCAAAGCAATAAGCGTATGAACGGAAAAGCAAGTTGTGTTCAAACGGAGAAGCAAGATGTGTTCAAACGGAGAAGCAAGCTGTGTTCAAACGTGTGTCTAGATCATTCGAACGGTCTACATTCTGTTGTTAAGTGTTCTTCTTATGTTCAAACGATCCAAGATGTGTCCGAATGCGTGGCCTACTGTTTTGTGCATGATTTTTTATGGGAAGTATGAGTTTTTTTTTTTTCAACGGGTAATCTATTCCAACTCAATTTAGGACTTCCCAAATTATAAATACACCTATCTCGGGCTAATCTTTAAGAGAGAGAACATATAAAAAAATTGTTTTCGACCTCTTAGAGCCGTCATATACATCATATTTGTGATTCTCTCATTAAACTTTAATTCTAATCATCATTCTAAGAATTCTTTTGCATTCTATAATCTTATTCACATCAAATGTTGAGTACTTGAGTGTTTTGCATTTCATATATATTAGAAGCATTATTAGAAGCCACAAGATCGTTTCTTTGATTTCCTATAATCTTAAATCACACAAGAGATTTCCTACTTAGGTGGGTGACCAACAAAAAGAAAAAGGTACGCTTCTAGACTACCGCACAGGTTGTGTGGATCGGCAAGAAGTGGCTAGAACGAAGTAGGTGGTATATAAAGGAATGACTAACAAGCACAGTTGGCTGACAAGAGTAAAATGTAAAGGACTACAAGGAGAATTGACTAACGATATAAGTCTACCAGGTAGCATAGCAATTTAGTGGTCAATCGTATGTTGTGTCATGTACGGATTGGTTTGATTAGTAGATACGTTCTCCAACAGTGGTGGATTTTATTCTCCAAGAGGATTCACACCTGAGATCTTATGTCTCGTGTGATTGACGTATATTTTAATTTTTGGGTGATTAGATGTATGTTTAAAATTTGACCTGAAATTAAAGTTTTTCAAGTTAAAATTAATAATCCATAAACATTATACTACCAATACAAAGAAATAAATTTTCTTCCACAGATGATTTAATATCACATAAAAACTACTTTTTTTCTCACATATTTTGAAAATTTAAGTGTTGAGTCTGTAATTGTTAGGCTAAGTCAAATCTTATTACTAGTCAATCAAATCCATATAAACTTGATCAAGCCAAACTGAATTATTACAGCCTTGTATTTTGAAGACGAAGAATTTTGACATCTTAAAGATTTTAGAATTATTCTATTAAAAAAGTTAGTTTATACATGCACAGCATGCATACATTATTACGTGCATTTGTAAAATGTGCTATGCATTTAATCTTTTCCTCAACGGTTCTCATAGGATCTTGCATTTTATTAGTCCACCTACCCTAAATGCCTTTTAGTTTTGACTATAAACTAGAAAGACCTTAGAATGTGTTATTGTAATGACCCTTAGCTACTTAGATTGATTTTAATTCGATTAAAATCAAATTGCAAAAAAACCAATACCGGGGTCCTGGACCATTCAAAAGCGTCCTAGGACTGTCCGAACAGATCCTATCGTCCGACGTGTATGACCATCATTCGAACGAGTGTGACGATTCCATGAACTTGATCGGCTACATTAATCAGAATCTTATTAGGGTTAAAAGAAGACTACATATTTGTGACAATTTTTGCATATAGAATGCACGGTATTAATATTGCAAATAGCATATTTTTTACTCATATAGAGCACAAATGGCACCTAGGAAGCACAGATACGGACACAGGACATAGATACAACATGACACAGAGATGTAGACACGTCATTTTTCAAAAAAGTAGAATACGGACACATTAGGGACACGTTGAATATATATAAACTTTTAATATTTTTATACGACTATATAATAAAAACCTAATATTATTTCAATTAAAATTGGCATAAAAACTACACAAATTACAAAAATATTATTAAGATATTAAAAAAAATTTAAGAACTTCTTCATTTAATCATCAACACCCATAGTTTATTAATTTAAGTTCCAAAACAAATTTATTAACTATTACATAGAACATATGTGTGTGTACACACACACACAAACAAAAACAAAAAACTAGGAAGAGAAAAGAGAGAACATCCACACAAAAAAAGAAGAAAAAAGAAAGAAAACGTGTCCATAATGTGTCCCCAATTCATAAACAATAAAAAAAAAAAATAGATACTCTTTTTTTTCGCGTGTCAGACACGTGTCTAGGAGTGTCGGTACCTGACACAGACACGTGAGCCAAAATAAAGTATTCGTGCTTCATAGAATGACACTAGTTGAATCCTTTAGAGTTCTATGTGGATTCTTGTGAACAGATTTAGTTATAATCTCTTTTCACCAAGGTTTTAAATAACGGTCATTACATATCAGGTATTTTGATCCTCCGATACCGTTACAGGCCAATATCTCGGTATGACCAAAATTAATAGCCGTATCGACCGATATTGTTACGTATTGGCCGTTATGAGCCATTATGTTTGTTTTGAGTTCTTTTTTTCAAATTTTTTATTTTAATTTTTTCTTTTCAAAATTCTTATGATTTTTATTTTTATAAGATTTATATACAAGAAAGATACTTAGTAAAAAAATTCAGAAATTGAAAAGGGTTACCAAAACATTTGGGTCAATACGACCTCAAAAAAGCCTCTTGGTCTTAAAAAAATTTTTATTACATAACTAATTACACTAAATTGATTTTCATACTTATAATCATTTTTTGTTATTATTTATATTACTTGTTGTATTGTTATTCAAATTAAATGATATTTTTTATTAGTTTAACTTTAAAAAAATTATATAAAATAATAAAATATCTTCTTAGGTCTTATTTAAAAGAAAGAATTTTTTTTAGTTTTTAGAAATTTAAAAAATAACAGTAAAACATATTAAAATGTGATATATTGAGTCAAGATACATATAAGTGATTTTTAAAAGATTTGCTAGTGTTTGAAAAAAAATTACAGTCGCGGTTTCTAATTCTCATTACGGATGACCTGATACTTCCGATATCATTACATCACGACCGTGACCGCGTCATATCCCTCTACCACAATTTTCACAGAGGTAATTGTAAATTTTGCTAAGAGGGATTTTAGAACACATCTCTAGATCAGTGCACAAGGAGTTGTAAATTAGGTTACGTGGACTTGTGGAGGCGGATTGTAATCAAAATGAGGTGTTGTTGTGGTAAAAGGAACAACTAATAGACGCCATCGATAGATGAGAGCAAAACAGGGAGGATAACAGGATTGATTAACTGACTAGCAGTAAACTAACAAGCAATGGAGCAATTTAGTAATTAGTGTTGTCAAGTTTTGTGTCTTATAACTAGGTTGGTTATTAGTGAATTGTTCTCTAGCAGCAAAATAGGTTTTCCCACTATATATCGTGTCTCTCTCTTTTACTGGGATTGTAATTTAATTTATTTGTGCTATTTATATTGTTGTAATTTTTAATTGAAGCACTAGGCGATAAAATTAATTTTTAAAAAAACATAGTTTACCACTTAAATTCAACGATTCATGTCTAATTAGTTTGATTAATTAATTAGAGAGACAATTTGGAACTAGCCGGATAAACTCTAAGGAATAAGTGATTAACTTTTATTAATTAATTATTAGCCTAAATTAGCCCCACACCTCAACTAAGTCAAATATTTCTATTATGTGTTGGGTGTCGGTTTTTGTTTCCCCGAATCTCAAGTGAAAAGAATATTATTTACTATGTTATGTTAACAGCATAAAGGTCACAAAATTAAACCATCAACACATCTCAATAGAAAATTTCAGTTTAACAGAATTCATGTTCAACAAATAGTTTAAAACATCTATTCTCAGCAGTGAATCAGAATGCACCTAACTTAGCAATAACCCACAAACCCAAAAAAAAGAGCAAAATGGGCACTGTACCAAGCTTTGGGCAGATGATCGAAAATGCTGCTCGACAGAGAGACAGCCAATAGCATCGGCCGACCAAGCTGTATGACATCATCGCTCGTGGGTGAAATAGAGGTGGAATAGCCGGATATTCTCTTATACTCCACAAACAAGTAGATCCCGTAACCCACCATGGCCAAACCCACAAGAGTCAACAAGAAGTTCAGGAGCTTCAACAGGCACTCCAAACACCCCCTACACGCCATCCTCTACAATCCGTCAAGTCCCTTCAATCACAGCTCTCGCAATGGACCTTCTATTTCATCAACTCCTCGATTTGCTACCACAAAATTCACATTTATCCCTAAACATCAACACCTTCGAAAATCGAGAGAAAGAAAGGAAATAAACTAGAAAGTTAGTCTCCTTTTTGTTTTGAAAGAAAATAATAGTTAGAGAGAGATCAGCTGTTAAAAGATTTTTCTTCAATTACCAAAAGATAAAGAGATTTTTTTTTCTTCAAACTCAAGGTGGCATATCGATTGCGATTAGTAAAAACAGGCGAAAAGGAAAATTAAAGCGGGAACTATTTTGCGTCGAGCAAACAGAATCGAAGGAAAAGTTTCCCCGCTTCAATCGTCTGGCGTATTTGAATGGAATTCCGATTCTAATATGATCCGATAGTCGAAGAAATATGTAATGCATTCGAATTCCCAAGAAAATTCGAATTGAGGTTCTCGATAAAAACTCCAGGAATCAGTTTTCAAGAAAAATAGAAATCCACCGAAGAAAATATGTGAAAGTAGCAATTCATAAAAAAAAAGGTAACAATAATTTTGACTTAGATCTAGATTATAAATATTAGATGTATAAATCGAAGAACTTACAGTTAGAAGCGATAATTCCCAGTTTCAGATTGGGAGCTCTCGAAGATACGAAACCGCGAAGAGAGAGGGTCCGGATTTCAGAAGTAGAATAAAAAGGTCCCCTTCCTTTCTGATTTTCTCGACACAGCATGTTGGCTTTTAATTTGGGCGCCCGTGTTTTTACTAGATGAGTACCTACGTTCTCGAAATGACTTTGTTGCCCTTTAAAGCATAGGTTTTTTTTTCCTTACAATCTATTGAGCTAGGGGAAATTTTATTGTGTATCCATGTTCATCAAGCTGAAAGGAGAGGGTTTTGTCATCTCGGATAGAACAAAATTCTCCACTATAGCATAGTTTTTAATGGCATAGAGATTAGTAACCTTTAAGACTCCATTTAATTGGAAAAAAAAAGTAAAAAAATAAATAATTTCATTGTGTTTGGTTATGATAAATATAATTAAAAAATTCTTATGAATTAAAAATATACATAATTACTTGTGTAGAAAAATTTAACTTTCTTGTATGTATTACAGTTTTTGCATGAAAATGAATAAGTTATTTGTTAAAATTTAAAGTTATTAAAACATTCCTTGAATTGACCAAAGAACTCTACATAAATCCATCGAAGAAAGAGGGTGAGTTGGGTAGTTGACAACCTTTTCATAATTAAATTAAAGTATATTTACTAATTAAATAACTTGTAAAATCTATAAATAGATTGAGAGCAAAAAAGTTGAACACATTGATTTTTACAAAGTTTGGATATCCTACATCCTCGACTCGAATTTCTTACTTGAGTATTCCATTATCGAGCTCCTTCTAGTTGGAGTTCAAAACATTTTACACAATAGAACTCCTTACTCTTTTTCAAGACAAAATTTCCTTTTACTTTACAAGGGTTTCATGACCCACAATAACTTACAATAAATGAAGGATGAAGGTTTACAATCAATTAACACTTTCTTTTAGAGTAAATATATCAATGAAGAACACCCTCTTTAGTGATTGAAAATTTAAAGCTTAAAGCACTTTTTGGATCTAGAGCTTAAAAAATCAAATATCTTCACTTGTATTCTTTGTAAGTTTTAATTTTTCCTTATCTTGAGCATTGCATAAGTCCTCTTGAACTTTTGAGGATTGATAAACATTTTTTAAAATTTGATGAATCTTCTATGATTAAAATTTTGAAGATGAATCATTACTATCCACAATCAATGTTTTGTTATTATCAAAATCACTTTAAGGTCATTGAATTTAAACCTTTGGGCTAACGAGTATGAATAAGGGCTCCCGTATAATAATATAAATAAAAACATTATAGTATAATTGTTTAAAAATAATTAATCAATCGAAAAAATTATCATTTTTATTAATTAATTTAAATAGTTATATGTAAACTTGATTAATCATTTTTATCATACTGAATCTACTTAAACTCGAGATCAAACAATCCGTTATCAACTCAATGGAGTAAGAAATTGGTCATCTCTTATCAAATTTGACATGCCAAATCGAATTTAAATTAAATGTAATCTAATCTAATCTAATCCAATCCGTAATATACTTATCCGTCATTTCGAAGTTTTTCACCATATCAAGTTAATTTAAAGTAATAATAATAATAAATTATATTTTGATGTTCAATACGGAAATATTGTAAGGTTAAATATTTATGAAAACATATAATATTGTTCACGAGTCCGGACCTCAAGTTGTATCAAGGCAAAAAGGTATAATTCGTTTAAAAGTTTTGGAGAGAAAAAAGAAAGAAGTAATAATTTAAAATAAAAAAAGTGTTCGTCTTCAGTTTGTTTAAATGTTTCGGAGAAGAAATAAGTAAAAAATAACTATTTCTTATTTGAATAGTTGATAAGAGATTTTAAAAAAAAAGAAGTGTATATATTATTTGATAATTAAATATATTTTATTACAATAACTTTAATTTTTAAACACTAATATTATCTGATATTTTAAAAAAAATTTAAAAAAGTTTATTCTCTCTCTACATCTCTTCATTTAACTGAAATATTAGTTGTCAATAAAATATAATAATGATAAACATTAAAGAGGGATTACTTTTTTCTCTCAGTCTCTTCATAAGTAATCATTTTTTCTACCATTTCTCTTCCATCCAGGCGTATTCAAATGGACTGTTAGCGACTAACATTTTCATTTTAGTCTCCATTTACACTTATTATTAAGGGATTCATTACCTCTTTTCTTTTTTAAATAAAGAAAATTACACAAATAAACTTAGTTGGAAATGAATATAACCACATTTTATGTAAAAGAAAATATTGAGTCATTTTTAAAACGGATTTTCTTTAGTCCCAAAAAAGAAAAGCAAAGAAAAGAAAGGGAGAGAGATTGCGAATAATATTTGGGAGGGGGAGGAAAGTCAAAGGGTAACGGTGTGCAAATGAAAAATGCGGCAGACATATCATTTTTAATTGGGAAAAGTAACAAAACGACGACGTTTAAGTTAATGATGCTGATGACCGACAGGTTCAACAAATTTTTGTCCCGGCAACATGGCTTTGCCATAATGCCACGTGGACGACAGTCTGTCCATGCCCTTTCTGGAACCTCACTTGAAAGAAAAAGAAAAAAAAAAAACTAAGAGGAAATGATTTACAAATTTGTAATAAATAAGGAAATTTGTTATTTCAAAGTAAATAATATTATTTTAAGCAAAGAAATTATACTTAGGTGTAATTTTTTAATTAAAAAATGCAAGGTGATTTTTATATTTTAGGATTTAGGAAAGGTAATAATTAGGGTTTGTTTGGTTAGGTTTTCAATCACAAATTTTGAATTTCAAAACGCGGAATACGCGTTTAAAAATTATTAATTTTAATTTTTTTTTAATTTTGTATTATTTAGATTATCATATTCAAATTTTCACAGTTTTTAAAAAATTAATTACAAAATTTTTAGAAAAAATTATATTTGAATTAGCATTCAAGCGTAGTCTTAATGTTTATAAAATAATTATAATGGTTAGTTAAAAAAAAATTAGTTATCATATTTGACAGTTTATTCATCACTGTATTATAAATTATAAATTAAATTAACTTTATATTTATTTAGATTAACAACAAAGCTATATTTCACACATTTTTTTATCTTAAATTTTGCATTTCAAGAAATACGAACACTATATTATAAACAATATATCAAATTCCATAATTAATGTGTTCTGTTAATACAATATCATATCATTTGAATTATATAGATGTTTAAGGAATGTATTCCATAAGACCATTTCTAATGATGACTCAAAATTTGAGTAAAGATTTTATTTGAGTTTGTTGTTTTCTAATAATTACTTAAGTTTTTATTCAAATAATTTTTAATTTCTTTTTTACCTTATCCTAGATATTACTTCATTTCCTTTTCTCTTATGAATAAATTTTCCCCCACTTTTTTGCTTCTTTCTTCCAAACCACTTTCATTCCATCCCAAACCTTCCCTCCCTCTTTCTTTTCCCTGCATCAATTGAGACCATTCCCCCGTATGCTACGCTGACTTAAAATTTTTATCAAAAGTTTTTACACAGCTGATATGACAGCATTGTATTGATTTTACATCACATTATAATGTGATATAAAACTAATACAATACTACCACATTAACTGTGTAAATATTTTTGATAGAATTATTAGGTCAACATAGCATTACTTGGCCCCCTCCCCCTCCTTTTTCTCTCTCCCCCTCTCTATGAAAAAGAGTTGTTGATTTCCCGTCATGATATGATTTCCTCTTGCATTTTCTTTCCTTTTTTTTTTTTTCATGTCTTTTCATTTAGGTGAGTTTTTTTAAGTTAGTGTTGAAATTCTAAATTTATGAACAATATTACACAAATTTAAATTTAAGTTTGAATAAAAATATATTTAGTATGAATTTGAGTATAAAATTAAATTTTTTTTAATGAATTTTGATTCAATTTTAAATTTGATTCTGAATTTGATTTATAATTAAAGATGTTTTTATATAACTTAGTCATTAAATAAATTATAAAAAAAAGTATTCACTAATTGGCTTAGTGATGGTATATTTTACAGGGGATCATCACAAGGTGCTTATCCTAAGTAGGGACACGAATATTAGAGGGAGGCAACTAAAACTACAAATTAAAAAAGTGTCGTCAATGATTAACTTTACAACTATTCTTTTATATAATGGCATGATGTGATGTAACTTTCTTTATTGATCCCACAGTGTTTACACTCAAATTCTGTTGGCAGCCAAGCAATCTGATAACCCCACCTGCTTACTCTTTCCTTCCTTTTTTGGTTCTCCTCCATTTGTTTTAATTAAATTTGTAAGTATATGACAATGCAGTGTGTATATGTGTGTATATATATATAATATTATATTATATTATATTAGTTTGTCCTTTTTGGGATTGAATTAGGCTTATGTGTTTTCAAATTCATGTTAAAATAGCTTATCATTTGTTTAGATAGACAGTTTTTTCGTATGTTTAGTCATTTTTATATTTTAAACAAGTTTTAAAATTAGTACGTATTTGTTTAAACTTTTCGAAATGTTCGTTTAGATATTTTTAAGATAAAAAAAGATGTTTTGAAAAAGTTTCAATAAATAATTTTTTTTAAAAGCGTCCGTTTCAAAATGTTATCTTTTTAAACGTCTGTTTTCATCACCCATTCAAACAAGCACGTAAGAGTGATAGGTTAAAATTATTACTATAATAAGAAAAAAGATAAATTACATGAATATGGTGATAACAAAGGAATCTCGGTCGGGAGCAGAGACAACCTTAGCCTAAGGGGGATCAAGTGATTACTCTCAATTTTTTTTATTTAAAATTTTTCTCATATTCTCAATAAAAGAAAATCAAATATATCTTTTTAATTTATACTTTTATTTTCTCTAGATTTGAAGTTTTTTTTTTCACTTTATCATTAATTTTAATTCAATTTGACCTGAGATTTTTATCATTTTTTTTTTTTTTTGAATTTTTTCATATAGGTTAACACTTGTCCTTTTTTCATTTAGTCAATTTCACACATTTTCTGACATATAAACGTTTAAGACGTGGAAATTCTATAAGGTGTTTATCTACTTTGTCTTTAATTTTAACAAACCACACGGGTGCGATGCAGCTAGGTCACGTGCACAGAGGGTGGGCCCCACGTCATGAATGGCGGGAGAGTTTTGCGTTTGTAATGAGTGAGGGAGAGAGAGAGAGGGAGAGGATCTAACAATAATTCAAGACAACAACAACCAGTCAAGGAGAGAAGACGATGATATGAATTCGATTACGCGCTCAATTATCGGATACTTCCGACATCAAAATGACAATTTTGTCAATCAAAACGCGGTTTTATTTCAACCACCTTTAAAATCATACATGCCATTATATGGTTCCATTTCAATTAATTAAAAAGAGTATCCTATCTAAAGATTTGAAAGTCTTTTTACTTATATATTTTTATAAAAATTAGAAATTAGCTCTTCTAGAATTGGATGGCTTTGCCGTAATGTTTTACATTTTGTTTTTGTTTCTTTATCGTTGAATCAAACTCTACTTTATTGTTTATCAATTTGTTTTTTTTTTTTCGATAAAATAAACGGATGTAACTAATTATTAAGATAGATGGTTTAAATCCTTATTAAATATTCGTTTTTTATCTTTGCCTGTCTCGGTAAGAATTTGAATTATTTTATTTCTATTAAGAATTTGTAAGTAATGCCACTGAACATTATTCGTTTTGACCTAATTAAATTATATTTATCAAAGCAATGAGTAATTTTTAAATACTCTAATATACAAATTAGATATAGTGTTTATATGATTTAAAGATGACTTATCGCGTGTTGATTTAGAATAATATTTTATATTTCAGCACTTTCATTTCAAATCTCTCACAAGAGAGGAGATTCACAGATGGGGCTACGGTGATAAATCTCAGTGTTCTACTGTTGTAAGAAAGGTAAAATGAAAGTGATGGAACATAAAACATTACTCCTGAATTTAATATCCTAAAAATTTCATTTCATAAATGGAAGGGAGAGGAGTTATAACATATCATTTTAATACCCTTATGGTTTGAAGAGAACAAAATACTATATAAACTACTTTTTTTATTCATTAAAACCTCTTCACTACCGTTTAGTGCATTGGTTACAAATGTGAGGGAAAATCCACTAAAAAACTTCAAGTGGATTTTCTAAAAAAAACTTTTCCAAAAGCACAAAAGTTCATTTTAAAAAAATAAAATCAACACAAAAATAATTTATGTATGAACCTGGTCCACGAATTAGGCTGATCATAATTTTTCATGTGAGTAAGTTGTTTGCTTTGGTTTATAAACTTAGCCTATGTACCTGGTTCATTCAAGCCTTACTCCTTTTAACAGGAATAAAAGTGTCATAAGAAAAAAACTAGAATAAATTACACTTATTTTTTCTAAGATTTTTTATTATTATATTGACGTCTTCTGAGATTTCTAAAATTATACTTACTTTTCATATATTACTTGACAAATTACAAATACTCTCATTTAATCAATTTCTCTTTTAAAATGGCAAAATTGGCTATTTCAAAATGAAAATAAATTACCTAGACGAGGTATTTGTAATTTGTCAAATAAAGTGAAAAAAATCAGTGTAATTTTTAAAATTCTAAAAATATTAGTATAATTATAAAAAAAATTTAGGAGATGTCAGTGTACTTTTTCAAAAATAAAATAAAATAAAGTAATAGCAACTCATTTTTGCCAAAAATTGGGCTCCTTCGTTAGTCACTCTTGGAACCCGAACCCACCTGATTTCCGCTTCTAAAGAGGTCCAAAAAGCAGGGCTCCCACCCTAGTCAGAACCCTCCAACCAAAATCATTCACGGAGCTGATACAACTTCTACCCTTGTCTAAGTTGGGCTCTAAACCATTGCAGATTGGGGGTGTCCACGGACCGGGTTGATACTAACTATTACAAAACAAAATTTGTGTGGGCCAGGGACGGGCCACCCTTTGGCATGGCTAAGTAAACCCATGCCCGGCCCTATACAGTAAGGCCTAGGCCCGTTTCATCTAGCCCACAATGTTTCCACTGCTTTGCTAAAAATAATAAAAAGTCCTCAAAATAAATTTTTAAATCTATTAATAAACTTGAAAATATATTTTATTTTATTTTTTAAAAATAAAATTCAAGTTATTTAATTTTATTGTAAACATTCTTAATTTTTTAAAAATAGAAACCTTGTGTTTCACTTTTGGTTAGAGTATATTTTTAGTGTGTTTTTATATGCGTTATTTGATTTGATTTTTTTTTAGTTCAATTTAATACTTTCGATACACTTAATTATTTAAATTAAAGTTATTTTTATTAGAAGTCTGCTTAATTGAAGTGACTAACCAATTAAAAGGAATTTGTTGGCTTAAAACTTAATTTATTATAATTTATTTATTTTGATTTTTAACTAATTCAACGTCTTATAATATACTAAATAAAATAGAGTAAAATTTTATTTTTTCACTTTTTTTTATCAACAGAAGGTATATTGTACAATTAATCTTATTATATTACAAGTCCAACGAGTCTTCTCAATTCTGAATCTTGAAAAATTCAACAACCGAAACCCAATAACTGTAACAAGTCTAACCAAAAGCTGAAATAAATTAATAAATTATACATCTTTCTCTAATGAAGAGAGTAAGGGTAGACCTTAACCGGGCTAGCCCCATTTGGCTTTTATTTTCTTATTTACACATAAGTTTTTGAATATTTATTTCTTTGTACAACGGTTGGTTAAGAATTTATAAAACTTTTGATATGAGTGATGATGGCTAGGTTTTTTAGAAAGTATAAATTCTTTTTTTGGGCCTTTTAAATAGACAAAAAAAATTATATTAATTTCTTTGGATTTAAAAGTTTATTTTAAATACTTTTTAATATTCTTCTCTAAATATTTATTGTGAAAACATAATTGACTTGGTGGCTGAAGTGGTGTTCGGTTCTTTTCATTCAATAGGTCATGGGTTTGGGGCATTTTCTTATATAAGATTTATTTATTTTTTAATTTTTTAAACATAAATAAAACATATATTATAAAATATTCAGGGGTTGGGACAGGCGGAGTCTCGCATGCTCGAATTTTTTTTGAATAGGTCTAGTCCAATGACATAGTAATGTATACTTTTAATAATATTTTGTCATGTATAATATGACTCATAATTTTTAATAAGACATGATACATATGATAAAATATCATTAAAATAATATATTGACATGCAATATTTTAGACCCACAGATAGAATATCTGCCCTTGCCAACTTAAAACTTGAACAAGCACAAAAATTTCACAACCCCCATCCAAAGGGCTTGTGTAAATCTTAGGCCCGTAAGAGAATCTTGCGGTCCCAATCGCAAATCAATGTGAAAAGGGTGGGACAATGGGGTGGATCATTATGGACTACGGCCTTGTTCAAGAAATGTTAGAACCAATTCAGTGGAATACAGATAAATTAGTTTTAATTTTTTTACTATTTGGTAAGTATCTTTTAATAATATATTGGTTCATATCTAATCTTAAAAAATATTTAAAACCTGAATAAAGTCGGATTAGAGAAAAATTAGTTTTCTTAAAAATTAGATAACTTATAAAAGTGGTTCTAACTTAATCCAATTTAAAAAATTTATAAACAATTCTTAGTCGTTGAAATTGGGCTGAATGGTTTCCTGAGATCCCGATTTGTCAATTTTTAAAATTAAAAAATATACATTATATATATGATAAATTATAATTATGATACGTATATAAATAGTAATAAGTTCTTCTTACATAATATAAAACCAAACATTATCTTTCATAGAGTCAAAATTTTTATCTAATCGAATGCCATTATGCCTAACTTCCCCCAGTGGCACTAAACATGCACTAGTTAGGATAAAACCTTGATTCTAAGAAAAAATTATTCCATATGAGCATCAAATCATATGACAGCTGCGATCCAATTATCAAAAGAAAAGTTATATATGAAAAGAAAACAAGTCCTATTAACATCAGATGGAAAGTAGTCAATTTTATTCACAAAGTCCTTGTGTTGCCCCCACCATAACATCATTCCAACTGGATCCATTTCCATGCAGAGTTATTGCCTCGGCCCCACCCAACAACACAAAAAACAGGAGGGACCAATCACGTGTCCCATGATGATGGTCCCATATCAAATGGTTGACATGACCTCCATCACAACACAATGTTAGGATCTATATTTACAACCACAATTTGCCTCCTATGGTAGCAAACCCACATACGTGGCCCAACCTCGGCCGTAGAAAACATCCCACCTAGAGAGCACCTTTTACAGTGGCAAGGGATAGGATCGGAGATTCAGAGTGCGACCCTTTTGCTGTCTCTTTGTCTTGGGGTGTGACCTCACGCCAGCACTTGTATCATCACAACATTGGAGCCTTGGACCCATACGATGGGACCCAAGTGTTCTGGTCCCACATCAGCGAGGATGAGAGCCGTTGATGCGGGGAGGGACTGTGGAGATGCCTTGTTTGGAGAGCTCAGTGAGGACACTATCAGTGGAAGGAGGCTTGAGGCCCAGGGGCATGGGCAGCCATGGTTTGCTGATTGCCTCCCTCACAACCTCGTCAATTACCTCTTCTGCCTGCACAAAATAAATGGATACATTAATTGTACAAAATTAGGCATGCATGCAAACAATCCAACTAATGTGTGTGTGTGTGTTTTTTCAAGTTGCTAGCATACAGTGGTTGCAACAACAAAAGTCAAAGCGGGTAGTGGTCTAATGATATTATTTGGGTTCAAGGAGGAAATTCTTACATGAATCAGGTCTATTTACTTGGTTCATTAACCCGGTTTATTTACTTGGTTCATGAATTCTACCAATCACATCTAGGGCATGTAAGTAGAGAGTTATTTTGTGTCTCCTAAAAGCCCGACATTCCATCCAAATGGGAACGATATTATAGGCTGGGTCCATCAATCCCATTCAAGCAAGAAATTCTAGGGTTCAAGTTCCCACATGGGACAAGAAAAGGGGGTTTTAGTAGCGATTTAACATCATCAAGCCTAGCAACTCGCTAGGTTTTCACCAAAAAATAAAACAGCAATTTTGTCCCAAAGCCTCTTTGATACACATATTCTGCATTAACCAAACAACATTATGTTATGAAGAGTTTTCTGTTACCTGTTGAAGTTCTAAAGAATTATGTGGCATGCCACAGCTGCAATTATGCATTGCATCAAAGCTTTGAAACCCAGACACATTCTGCATTAACCGAATAACGTATTGTAAATCAAACTAGTCTTTAACTTCATATAACTGCACGAAACATTGTTCAGTGCCGAAATGCAACGCATAATTCATATGAGCATATATACTCACTTGAGGGAAGGACGGACATGCTGTGTGAGGTGGAGGCATCACAGGGCAACCCCATGCATCTGCATTCATCTGAAATATCATAATGTCCATATATCAATTATCATTCATCTACATGACATGAACACCATTGATGATCATCAAGATTGTCAGGCTAAAAAATAGAACCATTTTCTATTTTGATGAAAATAAATGTTACCGCAGGATAAGGGTTCCAATGCCAACTTTCTGTAGGCTGCCAGGCAGGATAGCAATGTGGTCCCCACATTTGGACACCGGCAGAGTAACTGCTAGGTGATCCCCATGCTGGGTAGACCTGACCAGCTGGGAGGGTTTGATTAGAATGATATGGAGGGTACGCCATGACTGGTTTATGTGGATAATAACTCCTTTGTGCTGGATTTCTTGGATAAGGCCATCTTCGGTCATCTTCCCTTGGCAAAATGTGTCTCCTATGCATTCTGTATTTCTGATTAATGATGAAAAATAACTCTAATTAGCAATCAGACGTAAAATAAAAGATATAAATAATATGTAAATTGGGTAACCACGTACATACTAACACTGGTTTAATTTTCAATTTTGTTATCAATTGCAGTACTTAAGTAACAGAAAATGAGAGTTAAATGAGAGAGCAAATGTTTGATAATTTTGTCAAAGTTGAATTGAAAGATTGAATCAGAATTAGGTTCGTACTTTAGGATGCTGAAAAATTTGGAAACAACTTGAAACTAAAACAAGATGTCAATATCTTGAAAACCTTGCATCAAGGATCAGAATTTCGTTTCGTAGTATTGTTTCGGTCACCTAAAAAATGAAAACATTTTGGAAACGTTTCGAAAATATAGTGGAAATGATGCAAAAAATTAAAATGTATAGAAACACTTGGAAAACATAAAATAAAATATATAAATATGTGAAAATAAATATTATAATTAATTAGAAATGTTTTAGGGTATATGTCCATCCACACAAGAAGATACTAGGGTGAAATTAAAAAAGAAAAACATAAATGTTAATTAATCATTAATACCAAATAACTCTTTACTTATTAAAAACTAGTATAAAAGATTTAAAGTTAATTTTTTTGTGTAATATGAATTTGTTATAAATGTTCTACAAACTATGCAAAATTATTATAAACCATAAAATAATAAATATATATTGTGTAATATTCACGGATTAGACAATTTGACACAAGTTACATATAATATGATAAGTAAAAATAAAATAATTTAAGCCTATTATAATTAGTAACTAAGTATTAAAATAAATAATTTATCTATATTTATTTTCGCTATTTTTACTTTTCATTGTCTACTGTTTTTGAGGAAAAATAGAAATATCTTCTTATAATTTTAGGTTTTAATCTTTCAATCTTCTTCATTTAAAAAACAAATGCATATTATTTTTTACCAACTTCTAAAAGTATTGCTGATACCAAAGAAATGTTTCCATTGTTTCGGTATGTTTCCACTTGTTTCGGTATGTTTCTACGGAAACAACTTTGTTTCACGGAAACGTGTGAATTTCAATATTCCACTAATGTTTTGTTTCGGTTCACTAGGAAACAGAAACGTTTCGGCCGTTTCAATGGAAACAAAATGAAACGAAATTTTGATCCCTGCCTTGCATTCTTCTTGCTAATGTACAAGTTTCGATTGCAAGTTTGACTATGCATGATTACTAGGTAAAAAGAAAAACCTCCCATGAAGAATTAAACTTTGGAATACTAGAAGAAGAAACTATCACTTTCTAATCATGATAATCTTTGATATCATATATATATAGTTGTTTGCAACAATATATTTTCTAATCATGCCTGAAACCCTTTTATTTTAATCATTAAACACATATGTGCGGTCATTAAGCTCTACAGATTTGCTATTGTTCCATTCATTAAATTGAATAATATTTTTTTAAGGTAAAAAGATAGCACAACAGGGTTTCAATAGAAACAATTGTAGCGATACATGAGCTTTCTTTTCTAGCTGGGAAGAAGTGGTGGATAGAGCTTTTCCATATGAACTTTTAATTTTCCTCATTAATGCAGAACACGGTATGCTTCAGATAAATTTTCCAACAGAAAATCTTTCATGCAGTCAGGAAGACTTAAAATGAGCTCTTAACTAATTGATACACGAATTCTATCAAAGAAATGACTTCACTGAATCAAATGCAGCCTCACGGAGTATTTAAAAGATGTTTACTACCAACCTGGAGATGACTTGCCACATTATGTCTTGTCAAACCTTCTACTTTCATCAGCTCTAGTATTCGGGAAGGAATGGCCTGATCCACACCTAGTTGCTCTACCGCCTGCACAAATTTTTTGTGCAATTCATGCGTCCAGTCTACCTGAAACCAAACAAAGTCAAACAAAAATTATACATATAAATACCAAATTTACTCAAGATAATTTGAAGATTTGCTAAGTTGACTTGTAATCATTGAACAATGTCAAATTCGGGAAATATCGTAATATTTGTGCATGAATAATACTGTTAACTACATGTTATAAAACGAAATTACAACATGTCGCCTAGAAAACTAAGGTAAAGAAAAGAATATAAACTTACTTTTATCTTATATGTTGCTTTGATTTCCACAAAATATCAATCTCACCTTAACAAAGCCAATTAAATGTTCTACGACTCAGCAGCGAAAAGTTTTATACACCTTTCCTAGGAATGAATTGGCCCAATTGAGAAAAACTAGATTTCATTTTGTACTTATTCAGAGTGAGAATTATGTTGTAATGCTTGTAAGTCTTGAGCAACTATTATGGTAATGTTCTAGTCAAAGAACCGTGTGCCTTGTGTAGGCTTAGAAGATTATGCTATCACTCCATTTACCCTCCTAAATGGAGAGGAGTGTGATCCACCTTGGACAAGTTCTCCAGGATCACGAGAACTGATGTGCTGGCTCAGGTGTCACATTTCATAGAGGAAGAATCTACAACTAATACTAGTGCTGCTTTATCTTATAGCTGTTTGTCAATGTCAGCGAGAAACATAATTTGGCCAAAGCTAGCTGGAATAGATTTTCCATGGAAACTAAATTGATAAACTTCAAGAATATAAAACTTGCCTGAGTCCCCTTTTGCATCAAGAATAATTGAAAATTTGGGAATCAAAACGGGGTAATATTGACTAAAACTTGGTAAATTTTCTATGATGAATTTGAGTTTCGAGCTACTGACAATACCCTAGATACTTATTGTATGAAACCAGGATAGTTCAGGTGCTTATATTGTAATGCTCATACACCAACTTACCTTCATCTTCTTCCTATTGACTTTAACACCATGTGAATTTTTTAGCCCAGATACTTTAATAGGGTTTCCAGCATCACCGCCACAATCATTGAGACAGTCTTTACTTCGACTGATGAGAAGACATATTACTCTCGCCTTTAGAACCATCAGCTGATTCTGTCTCCTCCTTGATTCACAGTCTCTTCCAATGTCAGAGGTGGGCTCCCCTGAGTAGCAGTCTCAGCAACTGAATTACCACTAGTAGTGTCAATGAATTTAGATTCCCCACCTTGCTCCCCGCTCTCTTTCTCTGTTGAACAGTTAGTTTGATCTTGGCAATCTCCATCATCCAATAACCTCATTCCTTGTTTTAATTGTGGGGTTGAAGGAGCAGGATACTTGTCACTTCCTGCTGATTCCTGGTCATTTTCATGTACTGGGGTCACATGTTTTGTTTCTTCTGAGATTTCATTGTTTGATTCTTCATTTTCCAATGGGAGCTTGCAGCACGGAAACAACAGATTCTTTGATGGGCCATAGTGATTTGGAGAAATCACCTTTCCCCGTATTGAATGCCTGCTCGAAACATTGAATTCAGGACTTTCATTTCAGGCATCAACATTACGCTTTAGTAGTAAAAGATCAATATGGTGAAGCAGGAATATAGGCTAACCTTATGAACTACGTGCTGCCATATATTTCTTAGTTTGTCCTCTGAAAGTGGTTTTAAGAGAAACTCAACTGCACCAAGCTGAAAATTGCCCCCCCAAAAAAGAGGAAAAAAATGCATTAACAGGCACGTGAAAAGCTTGCCATGTTAGGGAATTACAAATTCATCATCAGTGTCAGTTGATCAAAATTGACTTAATATTTATAGGTCAAGATTGGTTAATTTGAAATGTCAAAATATCTGAACAAGACATGTCAATATTCATTAAAACCATGATCTTGATCACATAGACATCGATGTTGTAAGTCCTATGGAAGCTTAGGTTAGAAGTCTTACCTGCTATGCACTTCATCATGGTGCTCAAGCATTGTATGTTTGAAGTCACTGCAATTAAAGAAGGATAGCATTTTATCAGAAGCTGTTAGATATTTAAGAAGAGAGAGAATTTTCTTCCCGAGATATCTTCTTTGTCATTCATTTCACAATGACTTTCCAGATACAGATTGATTTAACAGATACTTGGAAAGAGGCAAGAGTAGCACTTGACCGAAAGAGAAGAACTTTAAGACATGGTTTTCAAGACAAAGTTGTAGTCGAAAGCAATCCAAAGCTAATGTTTTTTCATAAAGCCAAAACCTGATAAACCTTTAGATGGGAATTAGGATGTATATAAAATTGAAACATTTAGTTATGGCTTTGTGCACTTACTAATGGTAGGCAAGTCTTTTGTAGTTTCAAGAAACTTGAATCTTCCATGGCTGTTGTCCTGTACTCACCTGTGATATTGGATGCAAGTCAAGAGAAAGAGACTTGTAGAAATATTACAAAACAACATTTAGGCTCAGGTTCAATTAACGAACAAACAAATTAGAGAAGTGGGTTTATCGTATAGGAGGGTATGATTATCGTTACTTTAATAACAATGCAATGCTACTACTAACCTAACCCACAGCTTTAGATCAACCTAGCTTCCGGTATGAATTTTCATAAAAATAAAGTCAATATTTGATTTTGGAATCAAAGAACATTCTTTCAACGAAATAGGGTGTGCCCCTCAAACACGAGTTTCCGTTCGACAGAACCCTTCCCCTTATCAATTTTCCATAAAATCAAATGCAGCCTTAATTTACAAATCCACGATAGTACATGTATGCTGATAATTTTGTACATACGAATTATATTTAAAAAGTTCAATTATTTTTAGCACTTGTAATCCAAGTACTTTTAGTTTTTGTAATTAAACTGTTGTTAGTACCTCCACGATAGCAACATGATAGCCCGCGGAGTTGTTTGAAATTGCAGACAGAGCTTCAGTCTCATTGCAAAATGTGGAAACTGTAAAGGAAAATGGCAAGAAGATGTTAATATATACAAGTACTATACAAAGACAGTTTTTAACTGCCATCATGTGAAAAGATCAGTAAAGTATTTGGAGCAATATAGATAAAACTGCAGATACATAAAATGGAGACAAAGCAACATGTGGAGCCAGCCTTTTATTTTATTTATTAATTTTTTTTATTACTACCGTGTCTACACTTTTACCACTATGCTACAACGTGAGTAAATTGTACTTATTCTACAGAAAATCCTAGTTATATCACAATACTCACAAATTATAATATTGAAAACTTATCTTTTTTCTTGTTTTAATACATTCTGAATTCAAAAAATTCAGATTTTGGTTGACAGAAAATACAAAGTTCCAACAAATTAAAGTTGGAGACAATAAAAAGGAAAAAAAGAGGAAGGAAAGTAAAAACCTTAAAATAGAGAAGCATCATTCTAATAGTCATCAGTTGCCACAATAAAGTTTATATCTATAGGAAGAAAACATTCAAATGCATTTGCATTTTTTTAATGATTTCAGTTATCAGTTCAAGAATTCTAATTACAAAAAGTTAGCATTGCAATAAGGAAATCAATTCCTCCGTGAAAGTGCTGAATTCTTCAAAGATGGGGAACAATGTAGTCAGATAAAAATCGGGCAGTGTGCTGATTGAGATTAACCATTTCTAGTTCAGGAAAATGGAAAATGCAAAATGCAAAAAGGTAAGGAACAAAAACAGAATTCAAAATCTCTAACCAATATAGTCCATTTCCTCGAGCTTTGATCTTAACTCGGCAGCAGAATTGCTGTCCTCCTCAAGGAGAAGGACCCTGAGGCCCTTAGGAAAATCTTTCCATGCAAGTAGATCATCAGCAGTGCAAACCATAGCTGGTTTGGCATCGTTCTCAGGCTGCCAATAAGTGTTGCTGATTACAGCTTATCAACATATAATCAATTCTGCATTAACCACACGAAATTCACACCAAAATTGTCATCCCTTGATCTAAATATATATGATACATATAATATATATTGTTAAGGCAAATCAATATATAAAACATACATATATTTGAAAAAAAAATAATTTTTTTTTTAAAAAAATGAAAAACTCCCAATAAAAATCCAACATAAAAAAATATATAACGGGTAAGAAACTAATAATTTATGAAACAATGAAACACAGAGCTATTCGTGCAAATTAACACATTGCATTATTCTAGAAAACAAAAAAACATAAATAGGCTGTAATGAAAGTAGATATTTTGTTTATGCATGCTCCCATCATATATTTTATTTCAATTTCTGTACCAAAAATTGCCTAATTTAGAAAACCCAGATGAAAAATTGAAGAAAGTTGTTACTAATCAAGCCGTGAAATTTTTTCTCATAATATATAGTAGACATAAGAGAAAAAAGATTGTGCTAAGTTTTAAGATCATAAGAGCTAATGCCAGTTTGGGAAACAACAAAATAGAGAAAACCCATGTAATTTCTTAATACAAATGGAAATAAAAGCGTTGGAGAGAGAAGGTGAAAGATAATTATGACGAAGGCATAAGACCAACAACCAAATAGAGAAAACCCATGCGATATCTTAATAGTTAATCCAAGTGCAAAAACAAAGAAATACAAGACATGGAGAAGAGGAAAGAAAATCATGACAAAGGCAAAACACCACCGGAGAATACTTCCTAGTGCAACTCGAAATAGAGAGAAAAATCAGCTCAAAACACCAACAAATGAAGGCGTTTATAAAGAAGAAAATCACAAGAGAAAATATTAAAGCCCACAAACATATATTGATCAAGTCATATCTTGAGAAAAAAAGTCATATCTATACATGCACAGATATATATATATATATATGTGTGTGTGTGTGTGTGTGTGTGTGTGTACAGACAAGTTTGATCGTTCATAAAAAAACGTAATAAAAATAAGTTTTATATTACCTATGGTAAAAGGAGAGAAGCTCTTGTTCTGTGGTCTTCTTAGCGCTTCTTTGTTGGATATAGGATGTAGAGAGAGAGAGAGAGAGGGGGAGAGGGAGGGGGGAGCTGAGGGAGAGAGGTTTAAGTGGGCTTCCCGGAGCTGTCTGTAACTTCTGCACAGCTGCGATGGGTAGCTACGGACCACAGAATATGCAAAAAGCTCCCTGTAATGGTCAATACAAAATGTCTTTTTTTTTTTTTTCATTAATTCACCGTTTTGTCAAAATATCATTAGAAAATAAACACTTTTTTTAACTGTTCAGGTAAATAGAAAAGTACACTTTTTCCCAAATCTGCCAAAATCTCTTTACAAAATCTACACTTTTTCTAAATAAATACAGACAGAACACAGAAGGACTCAAATATTACTGTTACACTTTTTACCATATCGCACTTTCTAATGATTTGCCCTGCTTCTTTTTTTTTTTTAAATTTAACTTTCACTAATAATTTTTATAGCAAATAAATAAATATGTGACATAAACAGTTGGTGAGGTGAAATGGTGAGTAATTCAATGATATTATTAGCTTCTTTTTAAAAAATTTTGTAAGATTTAAATTCCTGTAAAAAAGAGAGAGAGAGACAAGTGCGTAAGAATGTAAACCACCAACCCTATTGATTAACGAGGCTTTAAAAAATAGAAGAAACAAATAGAAAACTCCTAATTCAGTTGGATATAAGAAGTTTTTTTTTTTCCTTTCCTAGGTTTAAAATCATAAAAGAATAAGTGAGTTAGTTTTTGACATACATAGACTTAATGCGTTTGGATAAATGATGAAAAAGTATAATTTAAAAAAAATATAGATTGAATTAAATTATTAAAAATATTGAATATATTATACGGATATAAAATAGACATTTTTAAAATAACAGTTTAAAAAAAATTTATCACTAACACTGTTTTGAAATTAATATTTAGACTTTAAACAGACGTTCTGAAAACATCGAAATAAATATTTAAATATAAAATAAAACATAATTTAAACTTTGAAATACCTGTTTTAAAAATATCATCCCTGTCCTATCGTGCTCTTAACACCACATGGATGGCAATGGAATTGTATCAATATGCAAAAGGGGATATTTAATTTGGAGAATAGATGTGTTGAGGATAATTGTAATTATTAAATCTTGTGTCTCCATACATTGCATGCACATATAGATTTCAAGTAAAATTCATGGAAGCTTTAGATTTGACAATCGCAACAGTTCAAAGCATCCCTCATTTGAATTTGGAGAAATACTATTCTTCCTGTTGATTTTTTTCCCCCTAATATCCAATTACAAATTGTTCTTGAAAAAATATAGAAACGATCTAGGATAACGTTATTTCGCGATTTATTTTTACTTCCTTATGACTTCTCACTTTTATTTATTAAGTGAGTTTATAATATCAGTTAATTAGACATGAAAATTATGTTAATTTATTATGGATGTATTAGCAATTTGACCCAAAAAATACTATGATAATGAATAAATTGAGTGTATGATGCTCTTTCTACTGTGAGGTTTGAGAGGATTAAATATATGCAAGTCATATGCAAACGGAAAGACTATTTTCACTACTCGAATTTTGACCACCAAGTCACAAAGAAACAAAGTTAAAAAAAATTCATGATATATACATTTTTTCTTTGTAATGAATTGGTAAGGGAGTATTCTAAATCAGTTTATTTGCATCAGACTTTGTCTTCTTTCTCGTGACAAACCCAACTTTTAAGATTTAACTGTCAACAATCGGCACAAAAGAGATTCGAACATCGAGATGTTTGAATAAGGTCGGCTCCACCATAAAGTTAACAAAATAATCTCTTTAGGCTCCACTTAGAAAAAATGTCCCAAATTTTATATATTTATAATATAATCAAATTAGAAGTATAAGGTTAATAAAAGTCTAATTCTACAAAAGGCCCCAAATGTTATATATTTATAGAATAATCAAATTAAAAATTTAAGGTTAATAAAAATCCAAATTATAAAAAAGACCTCATAAAGACTTCATGAAAAAGAAACTTAATTCTATTAAAAAGATTTTATTCGTATTGTACTATATTAAATTATTGTTATATATTTCAATAAAAATTGTAAAAACTCTATTATTAAAGTTTCATTCAATATACACCTCTCTCTTATTGAAGAAAATTAAATTTTATATTACATAAATAAATAATATGAAACAAAGTAAAATATTACATTAATATTAAAAAAAATTATTTAAAATTATCATTTTATCGCTTTATGTATTTAATTGTATAGAATCGATCGTGTATTTAAATTTTATCTTCAACATCTTTACTGTTCAATCACACATCCAGATTGCGATATATACATTTATTCATCAAATTTATTTCAAAAGTTTATTGTCGAAATTTACCAGAAATCTTATTTTGAAATAGATATTTTGTTTTCAAATAGAAATCTGACTATTTTCTTTTCCCATCAAAATATATTTTTGGAAGAAAACAAAAGTCTTTAGAGTTATGGACCACTACTCATGTACTATTTGTCTAATTATTGTACTCAAAGAATAAATTTTGATCCATCAGCTTTAATTCTGTTGAGGGATTTAAAAAAAAAAGAAAAAAGAAAAAAGAAAAAGAAAACATGTGCCCTTTTTTTCTGGTGTCATATGATAAGAAGATTCATTTGTCAATTTTAAATTTGTCATATTATAAATGAAGTCAAAAGCCTAATTTCATTGATAGAAAAATTGCTAATGAAATAATATGTGATCATTGCTAAATTATAATGCAACCAAATTCATTTCATCTAACCTTAAAGAGTTTGTTTACGTAGTTAGTTAATTAGTTAATTAGTTAATCGGATGCAACTGTCTCCACAGACCACGTCATCATTAGCTTGAAACGTGCATTACAAACAGAGGTTAAAAAAATTATTAAATTAAATCATTTCAATGATAATAGTATAAAATAAAAATAAAAATAAAAAATTTATTTCACAACTAAACTTTTTTCATCATTAAGTGACAATTAATTTACATTTTATGTAAGGAATTTAATGGGACTATTGTTTTCTTACATACCCAAAAAAAAAAATATTTTTTTTTTAAGAATAAAATTAACATTAAAATGATTTTAAAACCTTGACCAAATATTTAAGCACATTTTTAATATAATTTTTAGGATTAATTATATTTTAATACTTTATAGTTTAGTCCCAGTCTTTACTATCAATTGAAATAATTTAATCACTTAATTTATAATTCAATTTCAATAGATGAGGCAGATTGAAAATGATAATCTTAAAATGTTAACGACAATAGCTAATGTATTATAGAGTTTCATATAAAATTGTAGGTTACTATTTAAAATTCTTATGAAATTATAGGATATTAAAATATAATTACAATTACTTGAGCGAAATTAACAATTTGGAATAAAAAATATTATTTAAAAACAAGACTAAATTATACGATACTAAAATGTAATTAAGTCTAATTTTTATCAACAAAAAAATAAAAAAGAAAAGTACAAAATAAAAAAGAAATTGTCCCAAACGCCCTTATATAAAACACAATATATAATTTATTGACAAATGAAAAACCACCTATGTATCATTAATTTATATTCTTAATTATATTTTCAATGTGATTTGTTAGGATATGATGATTTTAAATTTTACATAATGTGATTTTTAAAATTACTATATTATAACACATTATAATAAAAATATAATTAAAAATATAAATAAAAAATAAAAGTACTATTTTTAAAAAAGAGTAAATTACGTTGATCTTTCTCGTTATATTTTACAATTATATTAATCTTTTTTAAGATTTCTGAAATTATATTGACATCTCTTACTTTACTTGACAATATATAAATACGTTCTCCAGTCAAAATTTTTAATCAAAATGAAAACATTATCTATTTTATTTTATTTTATTTTTTATCTTTTTAATTTTGATTAATTTTTCTAACTTTTTGAAATTTTTAAATTTTATGTAAAAATAAATTTAAGATAAAATAGCATATTTTTATTTTATATAAAAATAAAAATAAAATTTTAATCAATATTTATTTAATAAATCAAAAAATCAAAAAAAATCAAAAATCTAATGAAAAATAGGTTTAATTGACCCCCCTTTGTTTTTTCCTTTTTAAATGGCGTTGGTTCCAATATGATCTGAAGACTTATGGCATAAAGTGATTAGTGTACCGAATGAATAATCATGTCCAAATTGGATTGGGGATGGGAGGCTCCAGTCACGTGCCATCTGTGACAGTTTCCTCTTTCACGAGAAAATTTTCCGTGACCGCACTAGGCTGACATTTGCAGAGGGTATGACAATTTTCTCTCTTTATACATGCAAACATTATCTCTCTCTCTCTCTCTCTCTATATATATATTATATACATATTCTACGTTAGTTTTTTGAAAACCAGGCAACGACATCTATCTAAAAAAATGAAATAGAAGAGCGCAAAAAAAAAAAAATGTAATAAAGGATGAGAGAGAAAGATAACACATGAGGTCCGTTATAACGGCAAGTGCAACCATTGCGATTTCCTCCGCCTCCCATCACGTGTTTCCATCTCTATAATCACTTTCTCATATAATATTATATTTTTTTTTTCAAAAAAGGAATTTATCCCATCACGTGCAACCTACTCATGACTCTCTATTTTTTTAATTAATTGATTTGAGAATCACAAATTCAAATTTTAAAGAAAAAAAAAGAATTAATAATTTTTGAATAGAACAGATATATTTTTTAAAACTTATAAATAGAGGTTGTTTACAATATTTAATGCTAACAACTTAGGTACTTTAATTTCTTAATTTCTTATTTGACTCTAAATTTCATTTAACTACAAAATCTAGATCTGAATTTTTTTTTTTATCTTAAATACTCAGGAGTTTATCTTAATCTTTTATTAAAGCGTGAATGTTTATTACACAAATTAGCTCTATAAGAGAATAACGTTAGTGGTATTCATCGTGTCTTTTCGTTAGGATGAGATTTGCGATAAGTGCTACTCTTGTGAGAAAAATGGATTTTGCCAACAAAAGAAAGCAATGAGTTTTTTTATTGTAAATGTTTTATCTTCACCTGTAAAAAGAATTCATATAGTAAAAAAATTCAAACGAAAAACTTGAGTCGAGAACAGAAATTTTTTTTCAAACTTCATAAAATCATTGTGTTCGTTATCTATTATCTCCTCTTTACTCACATTGTCCTTTATTTACATTAATGTTTAAAATTTATAAAAATAATTAATATTTGCCAAATACTTAAATCACCCTTCATATGCTTTTGGACAACACAACCAAACTTTAAACATTTCACACACACAGAAACACGTATATGATGCTCACCATGGGCAATGAAGTCATTCTGCAATAAAGAAGCCGCTATTGTAGATCGCCTTAATAGAAGTTGGTGACATATTATTGGAATGTGATGCCATTGTACTGGTGCTAGAATTCATCATATCGCTTGTTGAATAACAGCATTTCATCTACAAGCAAGGGTTTAACCAAAATGGTGCAATAATTTCAAAAAGTACTAGTGTTTCAGCATTATAATCATACCAAAAATAACAAAAGTAACTCAATCAAAATCTAAAGCTTGTTAATAATTCAAACTTTAGGTATATACCTTTTATCATTTGCTATTTCCCTATCAAAATCGCCTTTTTTTTTTTTAAAGTACAATTTCATTTAATTACATAAAGTTCAAACTCATTTCATTTCAATCCTTTAACTCAAACGTATAGTTAATTTTAAGATATTTTTGATAGATCTAGAACTATTCATTATAATGCAGGAATTAACAATGGAATGAATCGTAAAACCAAAATATATACAGCAAAGCATACCTCCGGCCATTGATGTTATTCTGTTTCTCACTGTTTTCCTCTCCCTTTGGCTCTTCCAAACTCTGCTCACTCTGATTAGATGGTGTAAGGCTGAAGGGGTTGAGAGGAGCAAGGTTAGGGATCCAAAGGTGGTATTTATAGCCAAAGCTTCCATCAAGCTTTCGGTGGCTACGTGTCGCCACTGCTTCAGATTATCATGGGATCGTTCCATGAACGTGATGAAGGTGTAGAGAAGTTGTCGATCGTTCTCTAACTGCTCCATGAAAGTGATGAAGATGCAGAGAAGTTGTGGACCATTTTCTCCGTGAGAAGCGGTCAACATTCTCCCACTTGGTCCACACTTCTAATCTAATGTCTCATCTTAAACTCATTGATAATCTGTATTTAAGTAATAAATACATGAATCATGGCGATAGGTCCTCTAATGACGAGCATTACCTTCCATGTATTACTATGTATTTATTTCTTAAATATTATAATTTATGTGGCAACAATTTCTTAATGAATAAACCCTATGTTTATTCTTGGTCCAACACAAATGAATTTTTCCTCGAACTTAAGGTGCACATAAATATGAGAAAAATTACATTTAAGTAAGAGTGTCAATAAGAAAATATAGTTCGCACAATGAATGAACTACATAATGGAATTAAGTCCCATTGACATTACATGATCCTTGAATTTAGATGGTGGCATGCCCTTAGTCAAAGGATCAGCAATCATCAATTCAATGCTGATGTGTTTAATGGCCACTTTTCCTTCCTTAACACGTTCCCTTATGGCTAAGTACTTGATGTTGATATGCTTACTTCGATTACCACTTTTTTTTATTCTTAGCCATAAAAATAGCAGCTGAATTGTCACACAATATCCTCAATGGCCTATGAATAGAATCCATAGTTCTAAGCCCCGAAATGAAACTCCTAATCCATACACCATTCGAAGTAGCCTCAAAATAAGCCACGAACTCAGCTTCCATAGTGGAAGTAGCAGTCAAGGACTGTTTGGCACTTCTCCTATGAAATAGCTCCACCAGCCATCATAAAGATGTAACCTGATGTAGATTTACATGAATCCACACAACCAACAAAGTCTGAATCGGAATAACCAATTACTTCCAAACTGTCAGTTTCTTGTAGATACACTTTATAGTCACTAGGAATAGCTGACTTTCTTATTCTAGTAGATCTTCTTAATGTTGTACCAACATCTTCTTGGGGAGGATGTGGTTAAATTGGTTGTTCAGGAATTGGTAAATCTTAAACTCCCTGACCTACTTGAATGATGTCAGCTGCTTGTGGAACTTCAATGATCGGTTGTTCAACACCAATTTGTACTGAAGGGGTGTTATGAACAACAATCAATCTATTACTTGAAGTAGAAGGTTGATTAATTGAATGATCATTTTCAAAAATTGTGTTCCTTGAATGATCCCTCCCACTGATCAAGTCATTCTCAAGAAATTTGGCATTCCTTGATTCCACAATCCTAGTGGTATGAGATGGACAATAAAATTTGTAACCTTTGGACCTTTCAGCATATCTAATGAAATAGCCACTAATGGTCCTCGGATCCAGTTTCTTCTCTTGTAGATTATAAATCCTCACTTCAGACGGGCATCCCCAAACACGTACATGCCTTAAACTCAGGTTTCCAACCTTTAAATAACTCAAATGGTATTTTAGGAACAACCTTGGTTGGGACCCGGTTTAAGATGTACACAGCCGTCTTAAGTGCCTCAGTCCACAAGTTCTTAGGAAGATTGGAGCTACTCTGCATGCTCCGCACCATGTCTAATAATGTTCGGTTTCTTCTTTTAGCTACACCATTTTGGTCCGGTGAACCAGGCATGGTGTATTGGGGAACAATCCCATTTTCCTGAAGAAACCTCGCAAAGGGACCATGTGCTTGTCCATCTTCTGTATATCTACCATAGTATTCTCTACCTTTGTCTGACCTCATGATCTTAATTTGCTTACCGCATTGTTTCTCTACTTCAGCCTTAAAAACTTTAAAGGCATCTAATACTTCATTCTTATTATGAAGCAAGTAGAGATACATGTATCGTGAATAGTTATCAATGAATGAGACGAAGTATCTCTGACCATGTGAGTCCATGTCCGGACTACAAATGTCTGTAGTTATGATTTCCAATATGTGAGAACTCCTTGTGGCACCTTTCGTAGACTTGTTGGTCTGCTTTCCCTTTATGCAGTCCACACAAGTTTCAAAATCGGTAAAGTCAATAGTACTAAGTACCCCATCATTTACTAATCTTTTAATACACTCAATAGAGATATGACCTAATTTTCGGTGCCATAATGTAGAGGAACCCTCATTTACAATACATCTCTTTATACCAGTGTGAACATGCATAGCATTATAAGTGGCATCATTTTACAAATTAATACAGAAAAGACCATCACACATTGTACCAACTCCAACAATTTCAGATTCATAAATTAAACTGAAAGATGTATCTGAAAATTTAAAAGAGTATCCCAGTGGTACAAGTCTAGAAACTGAAATTAAATTCTTAGGAAAACTAGAAATATAAAAGGTCTTTTCTAAAATTAATACAAAACCACTACTTAAAATCAAATTGCATGTTCCAACAGCATCCACATGTGAACGCATCTTGTTTCCCGAATAGATGCATTGTTCACTTCCCATCGGCTTCCTTAGGTTTTCGCACACCCTGCAAAGAATTCGAAATATGGATTGTAGAACTAGAATCAATCCACCAAGTGTTGTAAACAACATCAACCATATTGGATTCATAACAAACTAAAGATAGTTGATTACCTTTCTTCTCAAGTCATTTCTGGAATTTGGGACAATCTTTTTTAACATGTCCCTTCTTCTTACACAAGAAACACACAGGATCTTTCTTTATGTCGGCTAGTGGAGCCAACTTTTCTTTCCCTTTCCCTTTCTTATTGGCTTGAGGTTTATTCTTTCCTTGCATAGCCAGCATTGCACTCTCTCCCATCTCCATAGTTAATCTCCCTTCCTCTTGAAGACACATGGTCATAAGTTCATTAATAGACCATTTATCCTTATGTGTGTTATAGGAGATTTTGAAAGGACTGTATTGAGGTGGGAGAGTATTCAGAATATAGTGCACGAGAAAAGAATCTGAAATTTCAACCTCCAGTTTCTTAAGTTGAGCTGCAGTGTCCCTCATCTTCATAATGTGCTCACGCACACCTCTCACAGTGTCGAGCTTTGTGGAACAAAACTTCATGATTAGGGTGCTAGCAAGCGCCTTATCTGAAGTGACGAATTGTTCGTCAATGGCCTTGAGTAAATCACGGACTTTGGTATGCTGATCAATTGAACCACGAATACCGACAGAGATTTTGGTCTTTATGAACATAACACTGAGTCGATTGGATCGCTTCCAATGTTCATAAAGAGCAATCTCAGCTTCAGTGCTGATATCGGTAACTGTAGGTGGTTCATCTTTCCTTATAGCATAATCAATGTCCATCCACCCTAAATGAAGTAAGACTCTTTCTTTCCACATTTTGAAAGTTATCACCCTTAAGTTCGAGAATATCACAACCGACATCAGAAAATTTAACAGGTTGACTAGCTGCATAAATTAAACATACATGCTTACATTAAAATGAGGCATAAATAAAATTTCATGGTTTACCAATGTAAATCATGCTTAAAAATTGAATCTAATGACATAAAAATTGCCTGTGAGCTAAATTTTTAATTCAAGCAGATTCAATTATTCTTTATGATAGAATTTATCAAATTATTTCCTCAATAATCATGTATAAGACCTATTTTATCGCAGAAACAAATAGTACTACTAAGTAAGTTCCTAAGAAAGATTTTTCTTTCCTAGACAGAACTTCAAGATTCCCAGGAAAGATTGGAGGGGTCACAATGGTCCCACTTAAAATCCAGTCTCCTAGACAGAACCTCCTTAGATGTACACATTCATACTCTCACAGCAAATAGTCCATTAATTATTATAATTTGATATTCTATCTAATATTAAACTTTACGATAAAACTATCAAATTATTAATTCATAATTCCTGTGGGTAAGTTATGAATAATTTGATATTTTATCCTAATTAATCATATAATAAAAATTTCTGTGGGATAAAATTTATTTTACTAAGTATGATTAATTACAATTAATGTCTAAATCTTATTTATGTGATCCTAATCAATCATAATATATGATTTTTATTTAATTAAAGATGTTGTGGCTATTCTCTAATTAACCAAAAATCATATTGATCACTAGACATTATACATTTTATATATAAGGATTAACTAAATATGAGAATAATTATAAATTGCATAATTTTAACTAAAACTAACATGTTATTATTATGCACAGAATATTCTCTCAAATTAAGCATAAACATTGCATAATAATATTATGCATAATATTTAATTTCATGCCTTTAACTATATATATATATATACTCATCCAAAAATTGCATGTACTAATTTAGAACATAAATAATCAATTCATGCAAACTAAATATGAGCATAATTATTAAATTTGCACAACAATCATCTAAATTGTACACAATTAAATTAAATAATAACTATATGCAAAAATGAGCAAAAATTTATCAGATAATTGATTTGATGCAGAAGACTTTATTTAGGCTGGTCACTTTTCCCATCTAGTGATTTATTTGTAAGCCACTGTCCAAACCAGAAATTTTATCTCCTGTTGTTTTGTTTTCATTTCCTCTACATTTGCAAGCTAGTCATTGGATAGCTTCTCATTTCCAACCAAACACTGCCCAAACTCAAATTTAAAATTTTTCCCATAAAGTAACAATGTTGGGTAGCCATCTGAATGGGTGGGTCGGGTCGGACCCAACCCAGTTTGGTCCAAATTAAATCACAAAACTTAGCCGCACAATAGGAAAAAACCCAGCCATACAGCAGGTTTGCAGCACCTGGCTGGTCACCTCTTCCGTCAACGGCGACTCGCCGGCTCCGGCTAAGATTATTATGTTCATCTCAGAAAGCTCAGAAATATTGTTTTTGAATATGACTTTAATGTTGTTTTGAATCAAAAAAAAAAAAAAACGACCCAAAAACAAACCTCAGTTTCTTAAAAATTTCTACCCAAAAACAGAGATAAACAGAGCGAGTGATAAACACCAAGGCAAGAGATGTAATCCTTGGCTCTGATACCAAATGATAGATCTAGAACTGATTCATTATAATGCGGAATTAACAATGGAATGAATCGTAAAACCAAAATATATACAGCAAAGCATACCTCCGGCCATTGATGCTTATTCTGTTTCTCATTGTTTTCCTCTCCCTTTGGCTCTTCCAAACTCTGCTCACTCTGATTAGATGGTGTAAGACTGAAGGGGTTGAGAGGAGCAAGGTTGGGGACCAAATGTGGTATTTATAGCCAAAGCTTCCATCAAGCTTTCGGTGGCTACGTGTCGCCACTGCTTCAGATTATCATGGGATCGTTCCATGAACGTGATGAAGGTGCAGAGAAGTTGTGGATCGTTCTCTAACTGCTCCATGAAAGTGATGAAGATGCAGAGAAGTTGTGGACCATTTTCTCCGTGAGAAACAGTCAATAATTTCAGGGGACAAAAAAATTAAATGGGACTATCAAAAATCGAAGCCAATATTAAAACCTGCCTTGGCCTAGTCTAATGGGTTTTTTTTTTTTAATCAAATAGAAGTTCTATTATGCAATTATTAATTTATAAGCATATATGAGTCCCGTAATTATTGACCTTGATAAAACCCATATTATACAATTATTAGTTTATAAGCATACGAAAACCTTATAATACTGTGCATAAAGTATAGAAATAGAATGCAACTCAAAGTTGAGAATAAGAAATAAATTACATATTATTGGCCCCTAGTAAGGAGAGTGAAAATAGAATCTAAAGTCGTATGATTCTGTGCATCGAGTATATAAATAAAACCCAACCTAAAGTTGAGAATAAGAAATAAACTATATAAATAAAACCTAACCTACAGTTAGAAATAAGAAATAAACTATATATCTTTGTCCCCTAGTAGGTAGAGTGAAAGTAAAACTCATCACCTTTTCATTAGAATGATTTATGAGTTTCCAACCAAGTTATCTCCGATTGACTAATTTAATGGGATTTGATGGCAAAAAAAAGGTTTATCAAACCTTATTTAGGCATATATCAACACAAGTTATGCTAAAACATCACAAATTTACAACTACTACCTAAGTGATCCAGTGGTCAAGAAGATCTTGAGACCAACTATAAACTTAAAGTCTTGAACATTCTCTACGGATGCAAGGGAATAGTCGCTCTTTCTAGAAAAGAAATTTGTGCAAATATATATATATAAAAAAAAAAGAATTATTAAGAAAATAAAAAAAATATGAAAAGATTGTTATAGTTTGTTTGGATGAAAAGATAAGAAAAGATTATGGTAAAATGATACAAAAATATATTGCTTGAAGTTTTAAGAAGCAAAGAAAGAAAAGAAACTGAAAAAATTTAGAGGAAAAAACTCCACTTCTCCGATCACTCTAAATATGGAGAGATTTGGAAAAACAAATCTTATTTAATAATATTTTTAAATACTAAATATATTATTAAATATTTTTGTTAAAGATTAATTAATTTTAATAAAATGAGCATAATTATCAATAGTTTGCATGGACTTTCGTTTTCTTTTCTTTTCTCTCGTACTGACTATTTAAATAAGAAAAAAAAAACACTTTTTTTTTTATTTTCTTATTTTTCTATGCTTGAATCTAAATTAAATTAATAATTAATTCCAAACTAGATTAGAAGGACATCCTCCTATTCGAGAATGTATTATAATCATAATTGGTCATGCATGTAATGTACATGTACTTTTTATTTTTTTATTATTTTTTATAGCCCCTGAATTAAATTTTATAGCCCCTCAACCCTTCCCACAATCGCCGTTTGTAATGCATGATATTTTAGACCAGTTTGCGCGCATCAAATTAAGTTTTTACAACCCCTCCCACAATCGCCTTAGAGCCCCTTCCACAATTGTCGTTTGTAACGCATGATATCATGGGCTAATTTGCACACATCGAATTAAGTTTTTACAGCTCCTCTTACAATCGTTGTTTTACATGCTTGTGCTTAGAAAGTGAGGTGACTCTAAGAATTGTTAGTAAAAGGAATCAAATCAGAAAAGTTAGGATGATAAGTCTCTAAATTAGGAGTCCTAAAACCATCTCAATTTATTCTTTGAAATTTTTATTTTTAATTAAAATTAAATAATTAATTAATATTTATGTAATTATATATGTGACAATTTAAAATTTTAGACGTAGTTAAGTTATAAATCTTGCCTACTAAATTTGAAATCAAACACATTACTTTTCTTTCATTCCAAAAACTCCAAACAAATATATATATATATATATATATATATATTACACTGTAAACACACATATATACACACACTTGTCAGGTGACTTTTAATTGAGGGACCACTAACCCGTGTCCACCTTATTCATCACAAAATGCAAAAATATTAAAAGGGCCTTTTCCGTAACCCATGTTTGAGAGACAACCCCATATCAATTAAAGTCTTCAATGCTTATCCATAGCCACATCACCACACATTGATTAGGTTTTTCCAACATTGATGTTAAATCCCTTTCTTGTTTGCCGTGTCAAAAGTGGAACAAAGTTTGGATTCTTGAAATTGGATTTTTTCTGTACTTGCTAACTCTAGTTATTTTTCCCGAGAACCAAACAGAAAGCAGGAAAATCCTTTTGACCGCCACCCAAGACACCATACTTACATTAATGTCTTTGATAATGCTGAATATATCAAAAAATTGTGGGCTGGTCAGTCTGTATGCATATTGAGGTTCACCGATAATTGGATGAACTAACCCCGGGGTTGTTGAAGGAATTATGAGTCAAAAGATAAGTACATAAAAAAATATTAAATTTATGATTCAAATTTCATATAGTGTAATTTTCTTTGGGATCATCTCCGGTGTAGATTTGTGTAAAATAGTCATAAAAGATTTGTATATACAGCGAAAGTTGCGTTTGATGAAGTCAATTCAAGTTACCATAAAAAAAATATATTTTTCAAATTGAATTTTTCTTGTACGTTTCTACTCTAGCTATTTTTTCCTAGAACCCAATGGAAAGGAGAAAATACTTTTGACAGGCATGAAAGATCCGATACTAACATTAATGTGCTCGTTTCGTTGAGTAGTAAAAAAATTGTTAAAAAAATAGATTATTAAGCAATAATTTTTTATTATTTTTAAGCCAAAATTAATGGATCCCACGCATTATTTGATATGGATTCACATGAAAATATGTTCTTATCTATGAGGAGATTAAGAACATATATATTGAGTTGCTCAAAAATCATCAAGAAGTGAATGAGAAATTGACTCCAAATGTTACAACTTGGAAACAATAACTAAAACTTGAAACTTGTAAAAAACTTGTGTCTCACAGTAGGTTGGAAATAAAGTTGTAAAAAGTATATATACAATTACCTTGGATTGAGCTTAGGCCTTACCCGTTGAATATATATCTTTTTGGAAAAATTTTATTTAAATAAATTTATTTATTGAAATTATATTTTTAAAATGTTACGTTTTTTAATTTTGACTGAACAATCACCATGAACAAGTGCGTTCTTTTAGATTGATGCATCTGTTCACCAATGGATGCATCTATTCAAATTGACACATCATATTTGTTTGCGTGAACAAATGGACCCTTTAGGTTCGTGTCTGTCACTAAGTTGCCTATATAAACCCAGTTCGCCTTCACCATCATTCATTCAATTTTACGAGTTTTAGAATTAAGTTTATGCATACTGTGAGTCTGCAGATTAAGAAAGCTCAAGGACAAGTTTTAGTTCGGTGTGCACATAAGATTGAAGTGTTTCCATCTATTGTGTGTGACCATTGTATCTTAGCAGACATCTGTCATTGAAAACTAGAAAGCACCAGTGCGAGGGCGATATTATCTTAAGGACATAGTGTAAGACGCTAGTCTTGGTCAATCACCATTGCTTTATTTTTGATATTTTCAGTGAAAAACTGTAAGTTTTAATATTTGTTTGTTTCATTTAATTTTTGTTTCTGTATTTACAGTATTTTGATAATTTTGTTTCTGTTCTATATGATTCTGAAATTGTTTCAAATTATTTTTATAATATAATATTTATTAAAGTGCTGTAAGTTTTTTCAAGTATAGTATTCTGAAAAAATATAATTTTTCCTAATAAAAGTGTGGTATGAGAAAAATGTGATTTAAAAAAGTGTAATTTAAATTAAACTGTAAGTATTTGAATGAATATATTTAAAATGATGATGAATTTTTTAAAAGTGATGAATGAATTATATAGATAGAAAACAGATTTTTTGAAATTCATATTTGAAAACTTGTTTGTTTAGTCATATTCTAAAACAAAATTCTGAATATTATTTTAAAAGCATTCTGAATATCTTTTGCGTCTCATTTTTCATTTTCAAAAATAATTTGACTACTTTTTACATAATATTTTCAAAACTTTAAAGTAATTATTAAATTGCTCTGTGATCCTGAAAAATATGAAATGATAAAAATAATAATATTTCTATTTAAGTATTAATTGAAAAAAAAAATGGTTACATCTCATTTATTTATGGATTAGAATTGATGACGTTTTATCCAAATTTTTTTGGTTATTTATATCTATATTTTGTTGATAATATTTCAATTAAGTAAAATCAAATAAAAATAATAATTAATAGATAGATTATAATTTTTTTCCATTTTTGAAAATATCTATTTAAAAATGTTCCTAAAAAACATGTTTTAAAGAAGAATTGAGTACTTTTAAAAAAATTATTTTCTGTTTTTAAAAAATAAAAATATTAACATAAATTCCTTTGAAAAGGAATTTTCAAAAATAAAAATAAAAAAAATTGATAATAGCCTCTCTTTAGGAAACAACTAACTGTACATTTAATTTTAAAATTTTAAATTCATTAAAAAATGAAATTACTAGATAACGCACATGTATTTTTAATTTTTTTGTTGTTGAAACCACAAAAATTAAAAATAAAAACAAATTTAAGTACACAGGTTTTACAAGAACACTATTATTTTCATTTTTAAGAACAAAAGTACAAAAAAAAAAATTCACTCCCTCTCTCTCTCTCTCTCTCTCTCTCTCTCTTTCAAAAACAGGAAACATAAAAATATTAACATAAATTCTTTTGGAAAGGAATTTAAAAAATAAATAAATCTGATAATAGTAGCCTCTCTTCAGGAAACAACTAACAGTAATTGTAATTTTTTAAAATTTAAATTCATTAAAAAATGAAATGAACTGAAAACACACACATCTATTTTCATTTTTATTTTTATCGTTTTCATGGTTGAAAACACAAAAATTAAAAACATAAACAAATCCAAGCAGACAGGTTTTACAAGAACATTATCATTTTTATTTTCATTTTTAAGAACAAAAAAAAAAATGCTCTCTCTCTCACTCTCTCTCACTCACATTGAAATAAAAAAATAGTGGCAGAACTTCCTAAGCCAGGCCCTCTTTTTCACTCACTCTCCCTCTCTCTCTTTTCAAAAACAAAAAACATAAAAATATTAACATAAATTCACTTGAAAAGGAATTTTCAAAAAAAAAAATTCTGATAATTATAGTTTTTCTTTAGGAAGTCACTAACAGTAATTTTACTTTTTAAAAATTTAAAAATAAAAAATTATCTTAAAAAATAACTTATCTAAATGCATTTTCATTATTTTTTATCTTAAAAAATATGAAATCAAATTTCAGATCAAAATGCATTTTCATAGTTTTGTTCCTAGAAACTTAAATTCAAATATTATATCTAAACGCATTTTCGTAGTTTTTAACTCAAAAACTGAATTCTGATTAAGATAACCAAACACATTTTCACAGTTTTTAAAAAATTAATTACAAAATTTTGAAACATATTTTAAACACTATTTTTCAGAAAATTATATCTGAATTACTATTCAAAAGCAGTCCTGAGTGTTTTCAAAATAGGAGTTTAAAAAAAATTCTCTCACACACTTTTTCAAAACATGTGTTTAGATTATGAGTGTTTTGAAAAAAGTCAAAATAAATATTTAAATATCAAAATATTTAATTTAAACTATGAAATGACTGTTCAAAACCTTAACACGTGTTTAGACTACTCAAAACTTGACATGAGTTTGGAATTTTTTTTGTTCTACAAATTTACGAATTTAAATTCTTCCAATGAGTGAGTGACCTGTCGCAATGGTTTGGACAAACCCTTTGGGAAAATATATATATATATATATATATATATATATTTGCCGGTTGTATCCATGTCGAAGAGTTATATCATATCACATGAAATGAAAGTGACTTGAGATTGAACAGCTCGTAATATTAAATAATCAGCAAAAGTAAAACACAAACATTATAGCATTGTTGAGGATAATACAGATGGACTTGACTTGTCCAACTTACCCTGATAGTGACCAACCAACCCAGTTATAATTCATATCACATAATATTATTATCTTTTAAAAAGTGATTGATATGTCCCAACTCCCAATTCAGTTTTTTTGAATGTAGACTTGATTTCACCCTCTTTTCACAAGTTAAATTTGGGTGCTTCTAAGGCTTAATGTAGTAACATCACATAGTAGGTTCTCATGGTAATACTAGTTTACTAGAAATTATATACTATTTTATTTTATTGGGTGACTTTGAGTGAATTAACCATTTTCTAGACACACACACACAAGCCAAATTCTATTAAACTCTTAGTTTGAATTAGTTCCTTTGGAAAACATCTATTTATAATGATTGAAAAATAGAAGATAATAATTGGGTGTAAATCTAGTCTAGATTTATAAAAGCAGAAGGAACTACAATTTGTGTTACGAGTTTTATGATCACAAACGAAATGTTGCAGGAAAATCTTCCCGTCTAAAGCACAATTACTAGAATCGTCTATATAGTTTCACGATCTAAATTTAGAAGTCTCTCGATAGTTATCTTAAAAAAATTTCAAAGAGAACTCTTAATTGTGAGTGGAGAGAATTTACGAAAAAAAATTATACCTCATCAATCTCATTCCCATAACCACACCACATAGAGATATATGATGATCAGTAATTGTTGAATTCAAAATTCAATTTCTAACTTATCTTAATAAAAGTCTCATGTTTATCTTAACTCTTTACACACATATCTTGTGAATGCTTCCTTATATATGAGTTCCGGTCCAAATTGACCTAATATATAACATACAAGATAGAATTTCTAGCTTAAAGTACTTTTTATTAGACAAATATGGTACATTGAACTCACATCAGTTGTCCTATGACAATGAAAACTTCTTGTGCATGAATAGGCAAAGATAAATAATTACATGTTTTTGGCTTACTTTTCAAAGCAAAACCAAATTAAAGTTCTTGCGACTTGTAAAAGATATGCAAATTTGGCAACCTGTTTTGTCAACACAAAAGTGAAGAAAATAGTTGTTGATCAAATGACATATAACTACAATGACTGTAACCCTTCATTGAATATATATATATATAAAACTTATCCTGTTCTCTCCTTTGGAAGAGCCTAGAGGTAGTGGAAGCCCCATATGATCATTTTTTTTTTTTTTTATCTCTGTCTCATCCATCCATCTCTTCTCATTTTATTATAAACTTCAAAGGACTCATCATTTTCAATGGGGTGAGGTTTCTTGTCAATACCTATAGCGCAAAATTATCACCTCATATATCCAAATCTTTGCCTTACTATGGATCACTTACACCTACTATTGTTAATTCTTGTTTGGCTCTCACTTGGCCTTTGTTAGCTTGTTGGGAGTCTAAAGATAATGTCTGCTTTGCTTATTAACCACGTTTTTAAGTTATTGAGAAGATATAACCAAATATTTGTGATAGTTTGTGATTTATCACATCCTTGTCTATGTAATGTTTGAAGTGGATGAGATAATGTCGAATGTCGAATGTCTTTGTTTATGTGTTCAAAATGTTTTAAGTACAAATGATTATTTTATTTATTTATTTAGCTAAATACTTAATAATATTGAGATGGTGATGTATTTCAGCGTTTGGTTTGAATATTTCAGTTGTTACAACTAGATATAATTAAGTAAAATATCCCAAAACACCATTGTGGATAGAAATAAATTAAATTATTTTTAATATGTTTATATATATATATATTTATATTTCATTCACAATGACTATATTACTCCATACCTAAATTCAAAAGCTTTAATATTTTCATCTAATATTTTGTAATTTCATCGAATATTTAAAAATACAAATATTTTTTTTCTTTCTAGTGGCTCATTCTTTTAGGAATGAAATGTTATTCTTTAAGTTTTGAGAATGAATGAGTTTTGTGTTATATGAGTGAGGTGTTTTAGAATCATAATTAATTAATTAAAGTTAAATTAAATAATTAATTATTTCATAAAGTAACACATATTGTCATAAATTATTTTTCTAATTAATTATTTCATTCAATTTGACAACAATTGTGAACTTAAGTAAATTAAATAAGTGTTTAAATAATTATCATAATGTCTTACTCTATAAAATATATGACCAAGTACTTAAGATAATAAGAATATAAAGCACAAATATAAAGAGTACATCTAAAAGTAAGAGACACCGATTTTACGTGGGAAATTCTCTGAGAGAATAAAACCCACCAATGCAAGAAAATGAATTATTATGAGAATGAATTAGTACAAGAAAAAACAAATCACTAATTACTAACTTAATGCTATGCCTTGTAGTCTTACAAGGTTAGCCAATCTTCCATGTAGTCCTTTACATAATGTTCTTGTCTACTAATTGTACTTTCTAGTTAAAATTTTCACAACAATCATGATCTAACAATCTTTAAATCTACACATCTAGTGTGGTGGTACTAAAATGGTCTTAATTAAGACACTCTCTTAGAATAATAAAAAAAGGAGTAAATTACAGTGACATTTTTAGAGGTTTTTGACAATTATAAAAACTTCTCACTGAAATTTTTGAAATGACACTGAGCCCCATATTTTTACTGAAAAACTATAAAAACCACTCCTCCAGCCTTATTTTTTTCCAAAATGACAAAATTGTCCCTCTCTTCTTTTTTTTGGCATTGTCAAAATTTTGACCACTTTTTTCTAACTTTTTTTCATTTTCAAATAAATGTTAATTAAAATATTTTTTGACTAAAAAAATATAAGTTATTTATTTTAAATTTATTTTTTTATATAAAATAAAAAATTCTTTTAAAAAATTTAAAAAAAATGGTCAAAATTGAAAAAATGTAAAATAAATAAATAAAAGGGTACTTTTGTCATTTTGAAAAAAGATAAGGCTGGAAGGGATGTCTCTGTAGTTTGTCAGTAAAAATAGAGGAGGTTAGTGTCATTTTAGAAATCTTAAGAAAGTTCTTTATATTTGTCAAAAACTTTAACGAATGTCAATATAATTTTCTCAACAAAAAAAAAGAAAAAGAAAAAAGAAAAATCTTCACAATCACCTTTGTGAAGCATGAACTGTAGTAAATCTGAACTCCAAAATAGTAGAAATAAACTCAAGAAGTCATAGAGTGTATAAGTATTCAATAAGAATGTGAAGTAAGACGTCTAGAATGCAAAAAGTATAACTTTATTTGATAAAAATGTACATTATGTATTTATAAATTAATCTAACCCTTGTTGTATTCAGAATAACATAACTAATCAGAATCTCTTAAAAGTAAGACAGACGAGTCTTGGGTTTTGAGTTATTTTCCAGTTTTGAATTTTAGTGCAAGTTCAAAACTATTGAGTATCAAAGGAACAATATAAGATATATTTTAAACTACTTTTAAGCTTATAGTCAAAAGCTAAAAATATCTAACCTATGTATCATTAAACACAAGTCTAATGGAGGCTCAAAACACTGAAAGTATGCATGAAGAGCATGTGTATTTATACATTTCTTGTAAATCTTAAGCAATGAGTTATTGTCAATAGTATTTATCTTTATAAGTATGCATCCGTAATTCAAGTTTGAACGACCAAGTCTTCAAGAAAGAAATTTTTTTCCTTTCAAGATGGCAATTGACTGACATTGTAACGGTAACGAGACTTAATCTAATTTAACAAACTCAATAAAATCTTTTAAAATAAATTATCAACATATAAACTTGAATTAAAAAATTTTACAACTACTGTACTACATTTTTTTCTCACAATGAAAATAGTTATTTTGAATGAATAATTATTCTAGTATCTTTGATTCTATAAAAAACCATAATAAAATGAGTTTAAAAATGATCGTATAATTCCAGAGTTTATTTTTATATATCAAACATGATCTTATAATAATTGAGTTCATTCAAGTCATCAACATTAATTGTGTCTATGAAGATTTTTACATGCCTATAGATAATTAATGAAGGAAAATTTGAAGTTTGACTACCCTAATATCCTCTAGCTGCCATATTAAAGCAAAGCAAAACAGAACTCTAGTAGTATTAAATTCTCAGAGACATTAGGCTTATATTCTTCTGGAGTTAATAATGTGTTAGCATAAATATTTGTTGAATTTAAGGGTCCAAATTCAATCAATCATATATGCTAAAGCGCTCTCTCTCTCTCTCTCTCTCTCTCTCTCTCTCTCTCTCTCTCTCTCTCTCTCTCTATATATATATATATATATATATATATATATATATATATATAACTTTCATGTGATATGTCTCACATGTTAGCTGTCGAGTGAGTGTTGGTGATTATTCATGATTCATCTAATACTATAAAGTTAATCAGTTTTCAAATCAGAGCCAAGTGTCCTTCAATTAAGATAGAATTGTCTCCAAGTGAACTTGCCTTGGCTTCCTTTATTGCTTTTCAAACTTTATAACCTCAAGCACCAGCAGAGTACTTAATCTTATGATTGGACTAAATTCAACCCCAAATTCCATGAATCATTCACTACTAAAACATAATAAAATAATATATCTATATATGTATAGATTAGTTGAAATCAAACTAGCTAGATATTGATTAATAGTAACTAAGATGAATTAAAAATTCTTATACGAGTTGTGCGAGTGTCTATTTTTCACGTAATTGACATAGATTTAATTCTTCATCTTTTCATTATTGTATAAAAAAAATAACTAAGATAAAATGTTTAATTAAAAAGAAAATTGCTATCGACCATTTTTTATTGTTTTGAAAATGAACTACTATACATTTAAAAAAAAAATGTGAATATAATTTGGAAGATGAATCTCATTTGATTTTGTAGTTGAAATTCATTTAATCATTCATTTGGTGTGCAAAATTATTCTATTATAAGATGACATGCATGAAAATGACAAGACTGTATTTGTGTAGCAGGAAATGTATGGCTTCTTTGGTTAGTGCATGCACATTGAAACCACATTGCCCACAGATTGTGGGAGAAACTTTTAGGTGAATTAATTAATTTAGTCAATGTGGGAGAAACCACATTGCCCACAGATTGTGGGAGAAACTTTTAGGTGAATCAATTAATTTAGTCAATGTGCGAGAAACCACATTGCCCACAGATTGTGGGAGAGTGTTCACGTTCACGATTTGATTAATATATATATTATATGTACTAATCAGATTACAAGTAATGATTACTCACTATTAATGCTAGTATTTGCTGCAGAGTGCAGACATATGGGAATGATTTATACTTGGAACTATATTGAAACCCCACCCCCCCCCCCCCCCCTTCTTTAAATGTTGTAGAAGCCCACAACAATAATGTCGGTTGGATATTCTTCTTCTGTTTTTTTAAAAAAGTGAATGGATAAAACTACTCTTATCATCTAAATTAAGCATAACATTGTTTAAACTTTAAAGTGAATTAAAATTAAAATTATAACACTTTTTATAAAATTGTAAGATAAGCATAACATTGCTCAAAGTGAATTAAAATTAAAATAATGACCTTTTGTTTATCGATACACAATCAAATACACTTAAAACCTAGGAATCTCTCACTCTCTTTCTTTAATTTTTGAAAAATTATTGAATGAACCCGTCTTAATAGTCTTAACAGTTAAATGATAAGTCATATGTGCATGTATAATATATTATATTTTATAGACTTTACTCTTAATTTGATCGTTGAGACCGTGAATCCAAGGAACCACTAAATAACTTCTCGTAACTTTCTTGACCAAATTTAGAAAGATTCCACACTTAATTGATTGATAAAAGTACTGTTCACTTGTTCTTTAAAACCTGAGGCTAAGTTTGTTGAATTTGGTGAAAATTCCCACAAAAAAAAAGTTGGTTGTTTAAATAATTTTCTTAATTATTTACAGATACTTGAATAAAAAAAGTTCTACAAAACTTTCAAGTTTTAGAAAATTAATTAAATTATCAAATATTAAAAAAAGTCATTCTGAATTATTTACAAATGACTGCCAAACCTTTATAATTGAGAAAATAATTTGTTAAAATTGTTTTTAAAAAGTACATATATGACCGAAAAATTTGCTCAAAAAAATTCACACATTATGAGATTTTTTTCCCATTTTTAGTGAACATCAATAATATAGTACTATTAAAACCTCTTAGAAAAAAATTACAGTTTTGAAATGAATACATTCCAAATTTAATTCCGAAAATTTGCTCAAAAAAGTCACAAATTAATGTAATACATGGAGTGTACAATTCACTTTTTAACAACGAAAAATGTATTTTACAATCATTACTTTACAAATCACAAAAAAAATTTAATTCTGGAATGTGAAAAATCCAACAACCCAAATTATTACAAAAATAAAGTCCAAACTAAACTGGGGGGGGGGGGGGAAGTTGAATTTATGACTTTTCCTCGAGAACATTCAAGAGTAATGATTATTTTAACATAATAGGTGAAAATTGAACTTATGACTTTTCCTCGAGAACATTCAAGAGTAATGATTATTTTGTAATTGTTTAAAGTAAAGTTTTAAGAGATTGAATTTTTATTCATTTTAATTATTTCAACTCTATTTAACAAAAAAAATTATTAAATTAATCGGTTTTAATAGTTCTAACGGTCAAATAATAAATCACATATATAAATACAATACATTATTAAATACATGATTCTCAATCTGATCGGTCGATCAAATAATTACTCTTATTTAACAAATAAAAGATTAGTTTACAGGTGTGGGTTTTATAGCATTCTCCTTTATATTTTACAATAAATAAAAAATAATAATGGGCCTGGATGTTCACATGGACTGTCTTGTGTTTTAGTGCTGTAAGTAAAATGTTGTTAAGGGGGATCAGAGTAGTGGGACAATTGAATGTGGTGTCAAAATCAAGTAGCTGGGTTCGTGCAATTGTCGACCACTTACTGCCTCAGGGTGGACCAGTGGGTAAAAGGTTCAGGTTTCATCCAATTATTGGTGGAACCTCTTTCCGTTGTTATATGCACACAGACTGAGCAGCCCATAGGTTTTTTTTTTTAATATTACTGACTCAGAAGACCACCTCTGTCGGTGGCAGAGGTGAGAATTTCGTGGTGATTTGATTAGTCTGTATAAATTGTATGTATTATATGAATTAATCAGGTCATGAAATTTTCACATCCACTACTAACGCTAACATAATTCATTGACTTATTGTCGTGACTGCATTTTGACTACAAAGATATACCGGGAAAAAACTAGCAGCCACACACTTCACTTAAACCATGGAAATGGAAATGATTTAATTCTCTTGAACTTGAAGATAAGTTGTTTCGTGAAATGATAAAGGTTCAACATTCATGCATGCAATCGTAGATTTGTATTTTAAGACAACCACCATTATGTCAAAAGTTTGGTATTACATGGTGTGATGTTTGAGGCAACCTAAAGGATTTCGTGTATTTTAGGGTTTGATCGAAGTAGGCAAAAGCTTAGTGACATTAACTACTTGTTCCCAGAGACAAGAATAGAGTTCACGTTCTCACAGGGTGAGGGGAGGGGGTTTCGAGCAATTGGCTAGGTTTTCAAAATTTAATAAAAAAGAAAGAAGGAAAGAAAGAAAAATGTAATTTAGGGCTTACATGCCTGCATGCACGGATTGAATATATACGTTGAAAGTTAGGTTTGTACGTTACATGGTAATTTTAGAGGTGCAAATGAAATTTTGTAAGGATAGGACTGAGTAAAATGAAGGTGATTTGGATTTTGTTCATTGATAGAGTGCCAGAAAACGAAAGGCTTCAAATAATCTGAATTTTTTGATTCTTAGCTGCAGAACACTTTTGTGGTGGTGGTGGTGGTGATTGATGTCCTCTGCTGACATGACAATCAGTTCCCTCTTCCTCTTTTTAAAGGCAATCAATTGTGGAGACTTTGAACACACTATTCTTTTCCTTAAAAAAGAGTAGGTAATGTCGTTGAACTATTACCCAATTGCAGAGACTTGAACACACTATTCTTTTCTTTGAGAGTAGGTAATGTCGTTGAACTATTGCCCAATTACAAAGACTTGAACACACTATTCTTTCCTTTAAGAATGAGTAGGTAATGCCGTTCAACTATGGCCCGCTTTGCCCAATTGCAAAGACTTGAACACACTATTCTTTCCTTTGAGAATGAGTAGGTAATACCGTTCAACTATTGCCTGCTTCGGCAACATGATAATCAGTTTTGTTACTTAGAACTTTTTTTTTTTTTTTGAGGTGTTTAAGAGATTTGGCTACCACATAAAAGTACTATATAAAAATAAGACAAGGGAAAAAAAATGATAAAATGAACTCCAAATGCAAGAAAGGCTGCTATGGGGTCCAGTCCTCAATGAACCCAATATTTGTGAGGTTTGAGCCTGGACAATTGAAATTCAGACCCACTGGTGGAATGTCCAAAATCCAAATGTAAAGTTAAAGTATAATGAATTGATACAAAGGCACTGACCAAAAATCTTTCAAATAAGGCACTGAAATGAAGAATATTGGTATTCAACTTAAAATAAATCATCATTGACATTTCAAGACTTATCATCACTGTAACATTGTTGTCCTAATTATTTGGGCAGCTAAACATCTTTCTCTGCCACCCTCCAAAATCACATCAAACATTAGCTGGGGTAAAATTTTAATAAATGCTCCACATCAACAATGACATAGAGGTTCATAAATTAACTTACATGTGCCACCTCCGAGAAAACCTTAAAACCTATCCATCCTAAAGCACCTTTATCCCCATTGTGATGGTTTCATTTTCTTCCAAAAATAATAATATGATATAATCTATTCTTCGTTGGATGTGCTGTTCCCTCCGCTGCCAACCCAATACTGCTTGGTGGCAACCATTATCTTCTCGGGGACTAGGGGGCCGTCCTCATGATCCATCAATTTTATATCCCATCTCATGCCTCTGGCAATCTTCTTCACCTTATTCAAAAGATCAACTTCATCTCGAAAGATGACTACCCCTTCAGGCCGCAAAATACGATCCATCTCTAGAAGGATGTCTTCCAGTTTGCACCTGTTTATTCATATACATTTATAATTGATCAGACCTCACATGTACTGCAAGTCATTATTTTAATAAAGCAATCTCTCAAAACTAGAGCCCTAGATACTTCACCAGAGAAATGCAATCTATAAAACTGCATGCTAAAATTGTAAGATTATTATTTATAATTTCAGGGTTTGGCGGTATATTCTCAATTTTGTGTATGGATGAATAACATAGAAGACAGAAATCTTAAAGATATTTGTAGGCTTCAAGCCAAGCACTTTGGGAATGTAGACTAATTTTGTAGTGTAGTTAGCTTCTCTTAGGGGCTTAAAGCTTCTTGAATCATGCCAGTTTTGCTATTTTCCCAAAATTAAGAACAGTAACATCATCATAAAATATTTGATTCAGAGATTCCAGAAAATTCCTAATTCACGACTAGAAGTTGTTAAGGTAATGTGGAGCCATTAATGTACGTGCAAAACATAAACCACATATCACTAATTTGACTTTCAACAAAATGAAGAAGAGAATTACTTGTTTTGGTACAAGCTGAATATCCCACTGGCATGGATGAGATCATACGTCCTAGGATAAGTAGAGAAACCTTCACACCTGAAAGAATACAAGAAATAAAAAATTCAATAGGATTCCAAGATAAGGAATATGCTGGATTTAAGTAAAGGCTTCATTCATGTCAACCACTATATATGTAGATCTTTGTGTGCGCACGTGCATGTTTGTTCTGTTTTCTATTAACTAAGAAATCGAAACAGTGACATAAGCAGGACTGCCTTAAACTAACTTCCGAGTTGTTTTGGGCCTCACCATAGTAAAAATCAAAGAGCCTTAGCCTTATTGCCAAAATGTTTCAATATAGGAAAAGCCCTGATCAGATTGATCAACATCCATTTAAGCTCAAGTTTAATTTAAGTCGAGATTTATCATTTAATACATCATCAAATGGTTAATGGCTTATTTAGGAGTCTGATACAGTGGAACTCCTTTCATATCGTACCAAAATCTCATAATACAATATCTCAAAAAGATTTTTTTCCTTTATGGGCAGAGATTTTCAACAAATCTGAGTGTGATAAACTGCATTTACTGCTGAAAGATCAGGAGGCAGAATAATATTAGAGTACTTTTGATCTGGACAATAAAAACTTAACCAGACATACCCATCAAAAAAACAAAAAACTTAACCAGACATACCAGTCATGATATATGCCAATCAGACCTCTCTCATAGACGACACCTAAAGTGTTTTTAGCAATCGTAGGCACAACATTCATCACCCATAATTTTGGTGATACAAGTGCCTGCTGCAAAACCTCCAAGGCCTGCATTCATATCCATTATGTTCCGATATCTTGTAGTGCCAATTAACCTAACTGATCCTTTTGTAAGCATTTACATGTTTTTTCCACTGTTTATTGTCCTCTTCGTAAGATTCGATCGTGACTTCAGGAACAAAGCCCTTGGCTATTCGGGGAGGGACTGCAAACAATCGAGCAGGAAATTTCTTCAACTCCCCTCCTGCCACTTCATTTGCACTGCTAACCTCTGGGAAAGGGGTTATGCAAGAGTCCATTTTCTTGTACCTAAAATTTGCCGTAACAATAACAGTTAGGATAAAAACCACTGGAATAAATAAGAATTAAAACTTTAAGAATTGAAAAGGCCTTAACTCAACATAATTAAATGTAAATTGTTGCAAGTTGGTAACATGTCGACAACCACCTAGGTTGCACTTGACCAACTATTTACTCAATACCAAAATAGTTATATTCCTAATTTCGTATCTATTTTCCTTGTCATATGGAAACTTGCACTACTTTTTATGGATTTAATTTGTGCTAAAGCCAAAATAAGCAGCATTAAGGAAGATGCAGTATATGTAATAAAAATGGGGGTTAGCATTATAAGCAATTGTGCCTCACTATCCATAGATACAATTTAGCAGTTTTTGAACACTAACTCAGACAGTGAAGGATAAGACACAGAAATGCTCTGAGATAAGAAAAGAAAATAGGTATCAAACTCCTTCATTATACTTCTTATTATTTTTTGTTCCGTTTTGGTACCATTTCGTTATGCAACACCTAGTCTTCTCCATCCTTTACTATTGTGAAATTAGGAGCAGATGCTTTTAACCATTGATGGGAGAATAATATAGAACAGTGAACACATCTTAGTGGGGTAGAATTCTGTATTAATAGCATACAGTGATCAGTTTCTGGTAGGTGCTAGATGCCAGAAGCAATAATTTGCTTAGCCATCAAGCAAGAATCTTGGAAGCTCAAACTGAAGCAGAACCTGCAGGGGCACCCTCTTTTCCCAAGTAAAAATCCACTGAAAAGTGCAAAGGGGATGCAACCTTATACATACCATATATTTTTTCCACTAAAGGAAATTGTTATTGTAAAAACCTTCCTGAAGGTACAGAAATCTCCTTTAATGCATTATCCTATGCAAAAGCACGCATGCACACACACAAATAAAAGTAAAAAAAAGGATCCTAGTTGTGTTTTTTTTGGCAGAAATTACCAGAGCTAAGCTTTAAAGCAACATCAAACTATTCTATGAGATTATTCAAAATGAATGGATCTAACATGAAAACTGCCATATGGACACCTTTGTCCTTTCATAATCTCAAGTGACTATAACAAGCTATTCAAAACGGACCAAGATGTCAATAGAGTACGTTAATGTAATGAGGATACATAGGAACTCACCAGACATCATCAGCATTCCTGGCTTCACATATATTGGCAGACTTCCTCCTGCAGGATTTAGCATTTACTTTTTTTCTCCAGATGGCAATATCTCCTTTCTCATACTTTTTCTCCCAGCATAGAAGTTCAGCCAGCTCTTCAATTTTTCTTTGCTCTGCCTTGACATCATCCTTAGACCGTTTCCACGTTTTGTAGTAGGTCTTCCAATTAATTGGAGGGCCAGACAAGATCCAGTATCCTCCAGGTCTGAGAACTCGATCAACTTCCATTAGGTACATCCCATCTGGCATTTTAAAGTTCATGTGTACATGCCATTAACTTTCAGTAAGAATGCATATTTAACTCAATAAGATTCAAATTAATATTCATTGCCAATCTAAGCAAATCGGTGTTGAACACTGAAGATAAGAAAAATATATATATAAATAAAAAGAAAACTTGCAATTCATCCTTTCCTGCTGAAAGTTTTCAATAAAATTAATGGCTACCTCTATAGAAACTTTGCAATATTTTCCTGCACATTCATAAATATGTTTAAAGAAATTCGCTAAATATATCTCAGATGCAATTTTCTCACCATCAGAGATATGAATCAATTATATATATAAATAGAAGACAGTTATTCAGATGTAAAATACAGATCATAATATGCTTAAAACAATATTTTTGAATTATCAATACATAGCATATCATGAACATATGCACGATAAATAATTCTGTATGGTCAATTCTCATACAACGTAAATGATATGTATGATTAAAGAGCAGTTTGGTTCCCAAAGGGCTACTTACCTATCAAAAACAAATAAAAGAGCAGTTAGGTTATTCTTGGAATTATTAAAAAATTCAAAATTATTATTGTCTTCACGACTCTTCAGGTTGAAATTTTACTTCATTTAAGGTTTTTAAGTTCTGTAAGTTCATCTAAGTATACATTCTCTATAAATTTTACCATTCAGTTCTACTAATTTCCATCTTCCTTGGATCAAATGACCACAATTACATGTAAATTTGTTAAATATGGAGATACATGGAGAATTTGCCACTGTAACGAAACTTTACAAACTTGAAAGTTGTAAATTACAGATGCACATTACACATCAGATCACTTATGACTTCAAGTGATGAAAGAATTGTGTCCTTCATGAATCAATATAATGGACTAATGGAAAGTTATGATCCATTCAATTAGATATCTCAACCCTAGCTTCTACTACTAGATACTATACCAAAATAGTTATCCTAGATGCGGCGCTTGATAACCGTACTCTTCATAGCAATCACTTCAACCACGATCTATAGCCTTCAAATCCACACAACCCAAGCAGTGGTACTAGAAGTGTCCTAAGATGTTCTCTTAGATGAAAACCTTCACAATCACATTTGTGAAGTAAAGACTATATCGAGTCCAAACTCTAGAATAGTTGAATTAAACTCCAGGATTCATAAAGTGTCAGTGATCTATGTGAATGCAAGGTATGTTGTCTAGAATGCAAAACTCGCAACTTATATGAAAAAATCACACATTATATATACAAGATAACCTAAACCTATTTATAATCGGCTTAAGGCAACCAATAAGAACCTCTAATTTTAGACACGCATTCAGGACGATTTTCCTTTTGACACATCTTTGCTCCATTTGGACGAACAAGGCTCGGGTTTTGAAATTTATTCCAGTTTTGAATTTTAACAAGCTCAAAACCACTAAGTCCCAAAAGGACATTATAAGACATATCTTAAGCAACCTTTAAACCTATAGTCAAAACTAAAAAACACCTAACCTATGTTCAATTAAACACAAGTTCCGTGAAGACTCAAAATACTGAGACTAAACGTACACACATCATACAAATGCACCTACCATGAATGCAGGACGTGCACGTGTTTCTACCTTTCTTGTGCACATGTGTTTATACCTTTCTTGTAGTAGATCTGAAGCAATAAGTAGTTGTCAATAATGTTCATCTTCAGAAGTACGAAACTTGTAATTCAAGTAGGGCCCGATCAAGTCTTCAAGGAAGTGATTGACTAACGTGGTAATGGTAATGAGACTTAATCTAACCTAACAATTACAAACTCAATAAAGACTTGGAATCAACACAAAAACTTGAACAAATTTTCCTCGCACAATAATAAAAAAAAAATTATTCTATGAAGTTTCATGACTCTTATGCCCTTGCCTTGACCATAATAATCCCTTAAAAGATCTAGAAAAGTTAACTTTAGTTACTGTTTTGTATTGTTAAAAAGAGGACCCGGGGTAAGATGCAACTCAACTCAACTCAACAAAACCTTATCATATAACTACTAGTGGAGGTTGTATGGCTTTCTTAACAGGCCGGAAAACTTTGCCAATGGCCATTACTGGCACTAGTCACAATATCCCTCTCACCATATTGGATTTATTTGTCCATGTTCACTAAAACTTAAAATACTACTGAAAATTATCACCAAAAACTTTGAAGTGTCATGATAATGGTGGCTGGATGGATGGTGGTTGATGGCTAGGCAATAAGGGCAGTATTAGAGACATTAACTGATAGCTAAGTTTCCCCCAAAAGATTAAAAAAAAAATTCATTCACATGTTATCCAAACTTATAAATATAGAAGTTTGAAACATTATGTTGTGTTTCTAAGATAAAGTTTAGCAATTAGCAATAATGGCTGCGGAGTAGGGTTTGACTGTTGATGGGTGCATGGAACAAGAAGACTTCTTCACATAAAAGTTCTTTCCTCAGCTCCCTTCCCCTTTTCTCTACCTCAAAACAAGGGCAAACAGTCGTCCAACTTAACAACTTTTTTGTTTTCTTTGCATCAGTTTTAAAATACCATTTGTTTTGTGCAGGAATCCATGGATAAAAACAAGTTCTGTCTATAAATTTCTCATATTTGTTATACCTTTTCCAAATCTTTTTTTTAAAAAAAAATCTACAATTTATTTTATAATACACCACAAAGAAAATACAAGTAAATACACAATTTGAAAACTTTGATGTTTGCCATTTCTACTACATACCATTTTCTGTCCACGGTATTAAACAGCGAGAGCACTGAGCCATGTCAAATACTCTTGATGGGTATGGAAGATGTATTGTTCCAAGAACACCAATAACAGCAGGCACACCCCTCTCCAATGCAAACTGTACTTGTGCTTCATGATTATCCTTTGGCGCAAATGACATAGCCAATACATTTCTTTTCAGCAAGTAAGCACCCCAGCTTGCCACCTAAATCATCATTGGTTTCATCAGTCCAGCAAACATGACAGAACAAAGATGCCACAGATGGTTACAACTAGATTAGACAGATGGTATAAAGAACAGCGCTATTAGCCCAGAAAAATGTTGAATAGTAAATCAAAATACTTTTAGATGAGAAAAAAAAAAAACCAGATAGAGTTGTGTTGTGAATGTTATATAAATTGATATACATGAAAAGAGATTGAGCCCCATCATAAGCCATACGTTAATAGGATATCCACAGTCAAGTATCATCATCTATCAAGTGAAACCAATTGTTTAGTAATGATATCATTTTGAAGTTTAAAACTGAATTTAAAATTAGCAGTTGGTTCAGAAAAGATTCTAAAGGATCAATTTATCTTTTAAGAGTATACGGCTGGGTAAAAACAAATCCCCGTGTTAGATCTGTCAATAAGGGAGGCATTATATAACTATAAATGTATAAGGCTTTCACATTATATAGGAAAATTTAGGGCCATTTAGTTAAGATTCATTTGGGGTTTAAAGTGGCAGATTTTTGGGCAGCCATAAAGCCACAAGAAATTTTATTAAATGAAAATATATATATATTATGTATACACAATTTTTTTGTACAGGAATACCCAAATAGAGCAAACAGTTTAGATGTTTGAAGACTTGAAGTGAATGCATATCTGCTACGTTAGGATGACAAATTGATTTCTTAACTAGAGTTGGAATGCGATCTAGTACTTGATGAGGAAAAGGTTAAAAGTAGTTAGGGGAAAAAAATGACAACGTACTCCACAACCAGTATCCAGTGCTGTTCTGACAGAACCATCTGCAATTGGAATCACTGATGCAAGTTCATCAATATATGCATCCGCACCATGTGGGAACATTGTTCCCCCACCTGGAAATTTGAATACATTACCCTGAAACTGTACCCAGTTCTGGATGGCCTTCTCAACAGTCAAGCTTTTGTAAGGAACATTAGCATAGTGGACATAGTCGCGGCTTTTTGGCCAGGGAAACGGTGTTGTATATCCTTTGGGTGCTGGAATAAGACATTGCAACTTCTCTTTCTCAGCAGGACAATGTCTTTCTCTGTAAATCATATTTTCCCTTGGGAAAGTCATAGCTCGGTCTTGTTCTTGGCAAGGAGTATAGTCAGTGTATCGAACATCACATGGCTTAAATACTTTGGCTTTTGGCTCAGAAGATTCAACAATTGCAACGATATTGTGATGACTTTCAAAGTCCAAATCAGGAAAAATATTGCAGTCTGTTTGCTTGGGCATTTCCAAGGCTATCCTATCTCCCTTTCCAAAACCATTCTTCTGCCATGCTCCCAGTAAATAAAAGAAACAGCACAGACCAAGTACTACGAATATAGACACTGGACTTCTAGCTCTATTGGCTGATGAATTATGCTTGGAGCCCATAGTATGCTTACTTCAGCACCCTAAAGCTTACTGTAATATGCAGTAAGTTAGATATAATGACTTGCCAGTTGCCACATATATCGGAAGAGAAGACAAAAGTTAACATGAAGCAGATATTGGAGGAAAAAACATAGTTTTTATGTATTAATTATCAAGAATGTTATTAAAAATATATAGTTGTCTACAAAGCCAAGAGGGCTGATGTGATTTAAAGGAAAAACATATAGATCAACATACCATGAATCTACATATGTAGATCTTCTTTATCGTTATCAATAGGAGAACTAATTGAAAGTCATGCTAGTACTCTTCTAAAGATGATTTTACTTATCAAAAAATAAAAATAAAATATTCTTCTAAAAATGGTTTCACTTAGCCAGACATTAGGCTTGCAAAGAAACTTTTGTGGTTAAACTATGAGTGAGGGAGGAAAAGAATAACCATATATTCCTTGTTTGCATATAAAAGACATTCTTAGGAAATATGGTTCCAGTTTCCCTCCACCAAATGTCTAAATATGCTTTCAATCTTCTTAGGATGATTCTAGTAACTTTATACCAGGTTTGCAATCTTAGGTAACTTTCTGTAGAATCTGTACTAAGGGGAAGAGAGGGGGGTTCAGAATAACAACCATGTGAGGAAAAGGTTGTAAAGAACAAATTGTGACAAAAAAATACTTTCCAAAAAATTATGTAAAGCCCTGAATAATATCAGCCTTCTAGCATGAAGCGTATGCTTGCATATCTCATCTCAAAATTCAATAGTTCACAATTGATTAGTAATAACACAAATATTGGAAGAAAAAAAATCTCAAATTATAAACAACAATTTGAAATCATTACATGCGAGAATAAAAAGAAATTTTTTTTCTTCCAAGAAATGTTTGATGAGTGGAGAAATAACAATTTGGTATCTAATGCACTACGACAAAGTTAAGTCAAACAACTATCATGGTAACAAACTCAGAGTCATGCTGTGACATTGAACTAGAGTACCCAAAAATTCAGTTTGGTTCAATGTTCATTGGAACACAGATTTATTGGTAGACAGACTGGGAAACAATGTTGCAATATGCCACCTACTCTAAAATGTGGATGATAAGGAAGGTTTGCAACGATTGCGTTTGAATGTCTTTAGGTATTACTAAATGAGATGTGATTTTGTTTGAAGTGGATGATTTTAGTGAAACATAATGTATTATACTACATGAATTCTCAACTTATTGTGGAACTTAGCTATATTGGAATGAATCATGCAAACACGTAACACTAAGTATATCCCAATTCCTGAATTAGTTGAACTATTGATGTTTATCTTATGGACCTTTCCTTATCTTCAACTCTATTAATTTTTTTGTGGGGAGTACAACATGGTCATGTTTTCCCCTCACCTTGCGTGAAGGTGGAGAGGTTTAGAGCAATGACAACAATCATTCATATTCTATTTATTGGTTCAAGCACATGGTAGAATGGTAGGGTCTCCCGAGATAAAACATGCAGGTTTTTGAAAATGAGAACTGATATACATGGATGGAGCTAGTTTAGGCCCGGGTCAATTGCCCCCCTCAAAAAAAATAATAATAATTTTTTCTTATTTTTTTAAAATATTTTCAAATATAACTCTTTAAATATTGTTTTTACCCCCTATAGATCTTTTTTTTTCATACCTTACCCTTATTTTAATTTTAATTTAATCTCTTCAACTGAGATTTAAATTTTTTAAAGAATTTTTAGCATATTCTAAAGTAAATTAAGTGTCTCTTTCTATGGTTAGACTTCTTGTTTAATTTGCAATCAACTTTATATCAATTATTTTATTTTTTAATCAAAAAATATTATTAATCAATATCAAGTCTTATACTTTTTATCTGGTTTACACCCATCACAAGGACCACTTGCCTATAAAAAAATTATACTTATTTAATTTCCAAATTTATAATCAAATATTTTCTTAATAAAGTTTGCCCCTCCCAGGCAAAATTCCTGGCTCCAGTCCCTGATGATATATGTATTGATGTGGTTAAAAAAATGTGTGGTAAAGCAATAACTAGCAGTTGAATATGACAGGATAGACGAGTTAGAATCAGACTCATACACACAGCAAGGGTGCACTGTGACTGAGTCCCAATCTTTTTGCTTCTATTTTTCTTTTTCTTTTTCTTTTTTCCCATTATCAGCTATCTTTTTGCATTAGTAATAGAAGAATAATGGGTTTTTGATAGGCCAATTATCTCACATGATTGATGTGGGTTCATCTCTTAATATATTCCTCAACTCATGACCAAATCTATAACCTCAATGCTGAACACAAAGTAACTTTACTAAGAATTATTTTTTAAAAAAAAAAAAACAGAGTCAATCAAGAAATTCTAAGTCACCAGTCTCTAACCCTCAAATTAAAATTCCTATTCAGCAATTATTTCACCTGAAAAACTTTCAGTCTGGATTTAAACTTCTCAAAACTCTAACCAAACAAATATGTAACTAAAACTGATTAAATATTTAACATAGAAACATCACGACTTAAACGAGATAACAAAAAACAAATCCAATGATTGCTTTTAATATATCAATTAATATAGAATCATACTTACATTCCAAGATCTTACAATGATGGATTCAATGACTGAAAGAAGAAAGATTATGATTCAAAAAAAATAAAAATAAAAAACAACTAGAACTCGAGAAATAGGTTGTATTGATTTGAGCAGAAGTAAAGTTACAAGGATTGATGGATAGTCCCTTACCTGATAATGAGAGCTCTCTATGGTGTACGTGTGGAGCCGATCTAAAGCTATGCTTGAACCAATCTGGCCTTCTCAATGCTTTAAATGGTAATGGTGAGTAAGAGCCAGTGTGAAAGTAGACAGAGATTTTTCGTTAAGTATATTATTATTATCATTATATATATATATATATATATATACTCACTCACTTAGCCGTGTGAATATGTGTTTGTATGGAGAGAGAGAGAGAGAGAGAGAGAGGTAGTAGGCTAATAGGATTATGAAAGTGTCGGAGTTACTTAAAAGGTTATTGATTCCGCTGTAAATTCGGAGGATCTGATGGTCACGAGGTCGACGGTGGGGTGGTGAAGAGACCACATTGGACTCTTGTTTCTTCTCCCACTGGGAATGGCGTACTGTCGGGAGTACAGAAAACTATTGTACTCGCTGCTCCTGATCTATGGGTGATGACGCGCACTCAAAACTAAAAATAAAAATAAAAAGAGTTAATTACAAATTTACACTTCATACCTTATAGTTTTGTCCCATCACAAATAAAATCTTATATTATTAATTAAAATAATTTAATCCGCTCACAAGTTATATATTTAATTATTTAAATTAAAATTATAAATCTTAATTAAAATTAGTATAAAATTAATTTAAAGAGGAGGGACTCTTAGGAAACAATGTAATCATAAGTAAATTTTAAATTTTGTTGGGTCATCATGTTCCAGGATACATGATTTTGAAACCTAGCTAAACTACCAATGAATCATCATTAGCCATCTATAATTAAAGCAACAACGGCTGCTAATGGTTTTCCAATTAACTTTTTCAAAACTTTTCATAGTTTGAAATTTTTGATAAATTCATAAAATTCTGAGATATGATGTTATGAAAATATTCAAAAAAAAAAAAAATGGAAGGGGGTAAATCCTATTTCTCAAAAAATAGCTAAATAATAAAATAAAAAATTCAAATATTGGGGAAGTCATGGCCCCTACCCCTATGTAGATCCATCATTAGTGACAAGTTGTTTTAAACTTAATTGTAAATTGGGATGTCATATTTTCATGTTGGCTTGTCAAAAATTAATTTATATATATATATATATATTATTAATAAAATTATAATGGAATTTTTGCTATTTGCCAAAATATTATAATTTAAAAATTAAAATAAACATCTTTTATCCATAAAAAATGTATTCTAATTTAATTTTTGAACACTCGAACTCGAAATGATATTTCTATCCATTTTGAATCTATAAGAAACTAATTGAAACTATAGTGTGTGTAAAAGAAGAAAAAAAAAAGAATAATGTTATATTTTTTAAAATTATATTCCCAATTTTCTATTTTAAATAATGTAATATTGACACGGACACTATATCACATACACTATTTTAAATTATGTAATCAATGCGATTCAACTGCACCAATGCCACATGATTTGAGATAAACACTTGAAATACAAATTTGGAAAGTATAGTATTTGTCCCAAAAAAAAAAAATTTAGGTAACATTAAATAATATGTTAAATCATAACTAATAATTTAATGACACATAATTTCAAATATAAAACTTGATAACATTAAATGTTATTGGGACAATGGGATAATTGTACCAATCTTTCCTATAAAAAAATTTCTCATTTATTTTCTTGAAATTACATTAATTTTTTCTTTATTATAAATAAAATTCGTCATTATTAGAATTTCAACTAAATTTTTTTTATGTGACTAAAATATCATTATATATTATATTAACTTTTTTTTATATTTTAAGAGATTATAAGAGAAATATATGTAATTATCAAATATAATATAAAAAATTAGTGTAATTATTTTTATAAATAAGAAAGTAAATGTATACATTCTGTTAACATTCCTTTTTCAGTAATATTAACATAAGAAATCTGTGTAATATCCAAAAAAAAATATTAAGATAAATTTCTATAATTAAAAAAAAAAACACAAATTGTAGAAGTGGAGAGGATAAATATAGAATATGATAGTGTCAAGTGTGAACAATCAACAGTCCTGCGCGTAGGAAAACAAAAAATGCAAAGAGCAATAATAATTAGAACGTTTGCAGGTTGATCAGATCTATTCACATTACCGCCGACAGTAGGGGTCCTAACTAATGATGGACCTTAGGCCCATTAAGCCCCCTTGCAGCGGCCCACTCATGACATTAAATTGCCTGCCTGTAGCCTTAGCCCTAGCCCGTACATCAATCAGGAATTCTACCAATTACCACATTGGGCCATGGTGTCCAACCCTACGTGGGTCCCACTTCCACTGCCTACGGTTGTCATGCGTGTCGGTTCAGATTCCCTCCCATTTGAAACTCAAATAAAGCTTTGTTTTCAAGATAGCAATGGCGCTGACTGTTTTATTTCATCTATTGGTGAATTTTAAGAAGGATGGGTTGCACATGGATCAGGTGTAATAGAATTTGAATTGATACGAGTTTATATGATTCTTTTGTAAAAAAAAGGAATTAAAATCATGAAGTATTGAATCCACTTAACTTAAATTTAACATTACGATATTGAGTCGAATTGAGTATTTTATTAAAAATATTGTTAAGTAACATTTATGTAACAATAACAAAATAAAGATTCTTATTATCCATGAAATTAAGTATTGTTTGCAACAATAATAGCAATGAACAATTTATGTAATTAATATTATTTATCAACTTGACAATATTTAAAATTTTATACTGGGTTGCATATGAATCTTGTTTTATTGGGTTAAGCTAATCTAATTTTATGCGGTTCTAAGAAAAAAAGAATTAGAATTGACCTATGAAACAAATATATCCAAATCAAAATATTTGGATCAAGTTAGATCTATTAGAACACGTGACAAATTTCAACTTGAGAACCGAATCCCGTATATATAACTCTTGTGTTGGTCATTTCTTTATGCATTGTCCTCTCATAAATGGTTTGTTGCATCAAGACCATTGAGAATATATATAATTTTTCGGATCCCATTTGTAAATTGGGTTCAAATTGCATCGGATCATTACGAGTCTTTTATCGATAATAATCACTTGTTATTAGTAAAATTTTAAATTTTAAAACATAGTTAACTTTCTACTTCATTAATATATTTATTTACTTCTTTTTTGTTTTATTGGTAATTGAAGATATCTACGAACTTGAATCTATAAATAACTGAGGACAAATTAAAAATATTTAAACATTAACAATTTATCCTTAAAGCTCTTATATATAAGCAATCTCTTATTCTATTATATGCTTTCATAAAATGGATTGAACCAATTTCTATTAAAAATTGTGCTAATCTTTTTTGATTTTTCAATTTTTTTTTTATGTTGTCAAAATAAAACAAAATGTATGCATGACTTGTTTAATAGCCATTACTTTGAATTTTATGATTTCTATTACATTTTGAATTATCATCAAATTATAATTTTTTGAAAAATAATTATCAGCATAAAATAATTATATAAATTTTCTAATTAAATTTGTATTCTTCAACCAAATTTGAGTTTGACACGTCATTAGTGTTAATTGAGTGAAACTACCATGAATATATAATATTAAAATCTGTCAAATGCATTTTATATTGGTTAACTGAATTTGATTTCTAACATATGGAAGAGATGAGTTTGTTTGGTTTTGAAGGATAAGGATTCATTAACTAAAGAACAATCAAGTAAATTAATGATAAGGACCTCATTCAAATTATTTTGAAAACTTAAACCCAAATATGTAATTACACTACTAACAGGACCTTAACAATTAAATTAGTAATATTTTCAAGAACGTCTTTTATGTTCTTTTTAAAAAGTCCCATGTGCCGACCTTTTGCCATTATTTAATTTGTCATAAATTACTTTTATCCTCTCTAACTACTATTATTTTCACTAATTGATTATACTTTGCTTGATTATATCGATATATATTCACCCCCTTTTGAGGCTGAAAGAGAGCTGTCTGGTAAAAAGAACAGTAGATTCTTCATTAGGATCATAGAAGAACACAATCGAAACCCTAAGATTCCAAACACATCATTTCGAGGAATCTGCCGGAGGTTAGCTCCCCCACTTTCCTATTGTTTTCTCCTGGTACGCATCCATCGAATATAGCATTCGCTGATAACTGACGAGACTGCATTTTTAATTCTTCATTGTTGAACGCACACACATCTCTCTCCTTCTCTCTATAGGTATGTGCGCGTAAAAATTATATATATAGTTGTATTTATTCATGTATGCATAACCAGTCAATCTATGTAAAGAAGTATACTTGGGTGAAGAAATTCACGTATTAATTCGAGAGTACCCGAATTTTTGTGAAAGAGCTAATATTATACTGTAAGGATTTGAAATTAAATGTGGTTAGAAGAAGTTTTATGACTTAGGTTATGGAATTTAGTTCAATATTGGTTTTATGCTTGAATTCGTAGTGACCTCAATTATGAAAATTTTGTTCGGGAGAATTCATTGTAATAAAGTTGTCGAATTATTGTTCTTGAGATTTGTGGTTTATTCACAGTCAAGTCATGAATGAGTAAAACCTGAATTTATACATGAACATCAATGCTCTTGAATCATTCACTAATGCTAAATTTTTTATTTATATATTTCCTCCTCATTCTTGAACTGTGACAATAATGCTAGTTTGACAGCATATTCTTTTGTAATTGCTCATTTGCTTTTGAAAAACTAGGTGTAATTTTTTTGACTAATTCCTAATTTTGTAATTATGAACGAACACCAGAATATGAATCAATCTGCATGTAACTGCAAAATTGATTTTGTTTGTAAAGGGTTCAGGATCAAAAACTGAAATTGTTTGACAATGTTGTTCCACAATGAAAAATGGAAAGTGTAAATTCACACGATTATATTGCATTTACCACACACTAGATATATCTTGTAGGGGATTTGGAATCTTGATTAGATCTCTTCATAAGGAATATATTGTTCCCAGTGATAATCTATGAGATGGGATATTCGAGTTGTTTTGAAACCCGCAGTTGATCATGACCTGCATCCGGTAGTGATAGTAAATGGATTAAACTTCTTGCAGGTCAAGCGGCTAATTCCCACATATCCCGTAATCCCTTAGGTCGGATTTTGGTGATGTCACAGGATTTTCGCGTAGCTATCAGAGTAAACTTCAGATGGCTGACCTCAGAATTGCAGATCGGGCAAGATGAGACACACTTGTGGCATGCCTCGAACTAGGGACCCCTTATATTGGGAACATAGTCCTTTTTCTCAAGGCCTTACTAGCTAAGCTAACCCCAAGGGTTAATTAATAAAATTATTAATTTTTAAGTTTCTTTATAATTTTTATTAGTATAAATTTTTTATCACAAGGATATAATTTTTAGCATAAAATAGTAATAGTACATCCATACATATTTCCTCGGATGATAATTTTTTTCCATAGAAATTATGGAGCCAAAATGAGGATGTTGAGCAAGGTCTGTAGTAAGATAAGAAAAGATACACTTAAAAAATGAATATATTCCTGAGATAGTAGGAGTAGCATTTATAGGAGATAAAACGAAAGAAAATTCGCTAAGGTGGTATGTCCATGTACAACGAAGATCGGTAACTACACTAGTAAGGAAGAACAATAAGGTTCAAAGGAGAGATAGTAAAAAAAGATATAATAAAGTATGGTTTAAGTGAGGGGATTATCTTTGTTGAGGAAAAATATTAAACTTTTGCCAAACATAATTTCAATCATACAAAAAAAGTTATATGAGTTTTATTAGTTGTTGTAAATATTGATTGAATCTATAGCTTAATTTAGGCATTAGATTGAGCTAATTTAGGTATTTAGATTGATTGGTTGTAATAACTAATTTAAGATAGTTTCTTTATTTACTTGTAAGTTGTGACTATAAATCTTGACCTCTTAGAGAAGAATATATCTTTTACATTTTATAAAATACATTCGACATGGTATTAGAGTGAGTTTTCTAAACCATAGCTTATCTTTCTCGGTCCTCCCCTTCTCGGTGCCTCTCATCTCCCTCGGCCCCTCTCAGCTTCTTCGGCACCTCTCGGCCTCCTTGGGTCAACCTCTAGTCACTCTCGACAAAGCCTCTCAGCTCCTTCAACCTAGCCAGTCTCGGTCAGCTTCTGTCGCTTTCAAAATCTTTGCGTTAACAATTTATTTTTCCTATAATAGCCGATAAATTGGACACCAAGGACAACAAAGATTATTTTTTTATTGGATTATTGACCAATACAAAATTAAAGGGTTCCAATTACTTTCAATGGTCTCGCGTTGTGTCGGTTTCACTAAAAACTCATGGTAAGACTTCTTATCTTAAAACCACCAAACTTATTAATGCTACCAAGGTTCCCGCTCGGGAACAAGAAGATGCTCAAACTTTGACTTGGCTTTGGAACAACTTGGAACCAAATATTTTCAATAATGTCGCTTGTTTGGAATCTTCCAAAGCCATTTGGGACACTTTGCAAGAACTGCATTCTTCTGATCAGAATCTCTCTCGTATCTATCAAATCTATCATGACATTTTCTCCTTCCAACAGGGAGATCGCTCGGTAGAAGAATATTTTTCCATCTTGAAAGGTATGTGGGATGAGTTAAATATCTATCAACCGTTGACATTTGACTTGAAAACTTAACAACAAAACATGGAGGAATTTCGAGTTGCTAAGTTTCTCTCCGGTCTCAAACCAGAACTTACTCCTATCAGTTTTCAGATTTTATCTGGTAAGGATGTTCCCATTGTTAGTGAGACTTTTGCTCGTGTTCGGAGAGCTGCCATTCATTCTTTTATTTTAGAGAATGACACTCATTCCGCTCTTACTGGACTTCCTGGAGATCATGGTGGGCATGTTTCTCCTAGTGGTAATCGCGGTGGTCGTGGCTCCAAGCAGTGCACTCATTGTGGCCAAAATAACCATTCTATTGACTACTATTGGAAACTCTATGGCAAGCCCTACTTGGGCTAACCAGGCTACACTTGAGGGGGAGCATTCTGAGTCAGTTTTTGAAGATTAGATCCTTATTTCCAAGACATGATATGATTCTATTCTTCAGCGTGCCAATGCCTCTTCTACTTCCACAACTAATTTGGTCTCGTCAGGTAACTTATGTCTTCATTCTTCTTCCAATACTTTTGGATTCTTGATTCCGGGACGTCTGATCATATGTTAGGTAACTCGTCTCTTCTTTTCAATATTTTTCGTCATTCTTCTCATTCATTTGTCACTAGTTGCTAATAGGACTAAAGCTTGTGTTCAAGGAATTGGTAATATTTGCATTTTTCGTCTCACTTTTTCATATGTTTTATACACATCCCAATTTTCTTTCAATTTGCTGTATATTCGTAAACTTACCTAGTTCTTTAGCTGTTCGGTGACCTTCTATCCCTTTTATTGTGAAATTCAGGATCTAAAGACGAAGATGATCATTGGTGGGGGATATGAGAATGGACTCTATTACCTTCAGTCATCTTGTCAGTCGACTCATTCTGTTCTACATTCCGTTGTTTCTCTTTATCAGTGAACTGTCACCTTGGACACCTGTCTTCCGCAAATCTTTATCACTCAGTTCTTACTTTATTTGATTTTTCTAGTTTTAATTGTGAGACATGTGAACTTAGTAAGCATCGTTGAGTTTCGTTTCCTCTACGTGTTGAACCCGTTGTTTCAAATCTTGTGCACTAGTTCATTATGATATTTGGGGACCATCTCAGACCACTAGTTTATATAGTTTTCGATATTTTGTTACTTTTATTGATGATTATTCTCGTTTGGCATGGGTGTATGTGCTTAAAAATCATTCTCAATTGTTTAATGCTTTTCAATCCTTTTATGCTGAAATTTCTAATTAATTTAATGCCAAATTGTTAGCTTTTCGAAATGATAATACTCAAGAATATAATGGCAGTCTTTTTAAATAGTTTCTCGAGTCCAAAGGCATTATACACCAAACATTCTGTGTCACCACCCCCCAACAAAATGGGATTACCGAAAGAAAGAATGGTCTCATCCTTGCTATAGCTCGTACCTTTATGATCCAGATGCATGTTTTCAAGTGTTTTTGGGGGGATGCTGCCCTTACAGCTATATATATTTTAAATAGGGTGCCTTCTAACATTCTACAGGGAAAATCACATTTTCATATCATGTTTCTAGATAAAACACCTTTCTCCCAAAGTTTTTGGGTGTGTTTCATTTGTGCATAACTTGTAGCCTGATAGTAACAAACTTGACTCTCGTGGTCATAAATGCATATTTCTTGGTTACTACTTATGCACATAGAAAGGTTACATGTGCTACAGTCCTATCTTATGTAAGCACTTTGTCAGTGCTGTTGTTACTTTCTTTGAGATTGTTCTCTATTATTCTTCAGAAGGAAGTCGGTTATAGGTACCATTATTTCCTTGCCTTGTTTTACCTACTAGTGTTCCTACTCGCCCTCCTATTTTTCAGGTATATGTTCATCATCACCAGGTTGTAGCTCCAGCCATTCTTTCTGCTGAACCTGCTCTCTCACATCCTCCACCTACCTCGCCGTCTGCTGATCCATCTCATTCTTCTGACTTTGATCTTGATCTGCCCATTGCAGTCCGTAAAGGTACACATACTTACATTGCTCATCCTATTTCTAACTTTGTCTTTTATGATCATTTATCCCTTCCTTTCAAGCTTTCTCTCGATCCCTGTCATCTCTCGTTGTTCCTAAATCCTACAGGGAAGCTCTTTCCCATCGTGGTTGGCCGACCGCAATGGAAGATGAAATGCATGTTTTGGAATTAAATCGTACTTGAGCTTTTTTTCCTAAACTGGCTGTCGTTGGTTCTTCACAATCAAGCAGAATCCTGATAGTACTGTTGATCGGCTGAAGGCTCACCTTGTGGCCAAAGGTTTTACCCAAACCTATGGCATTGATTACACAGAGACTTCTCTCTTGTTGCTAAATTGAATTCTAGTTTCAGGTTATCATATCTTTTGCTGTGAATCTTGATTGGCCTTTTCATCAGCTCGATGTCAAAAATGGCTTTCTGCATGGTGATCTTGCTAAGACTGTGTATATAGCTCAACCACTTGGTTTTGAGTCCAAGGGGGAGTATTTTGTCATCTTCGGAAGTCTATTTATGGACTCAAATAGTCTCCCTGATCTTGATTTGATAAATTTAGTAAGGCAGTAGTTACTTATGGTATGTCTTGGAGCCAAGCTGATTACTCGGTATTCTTTAAGAAGACACAAAAAGGTATCATGATTTTATTTGTCTACATAGATGATATTGTGATCACCGACCGTGATAAGGTAGGTATCCAGACATTGATTCATCATCTTGGTTCCATCTTTCTCACCAAAGATCTTGAAAAACTTCTTTATTTCCTTGGTATTGAGGTCTCAAGATCAGTAGCAGGTTCCGTTTGTCTCAGAGGAAATACACTTATGATATTTTGAAAGATATAGGTTATCTTGGCTCCAAACCTGTAGCTACGCCCATGGAGACCAATCTAAAGTTGATACTAGATGAGGGTGATTTGGTTGAGGATTAAGTGATATATCAAAGACTCATGGGTAAGCTCATTTACCTAACCATTACTCGACCTGACATCTCCTATGTAGTTAATGTTGTGAGTCAGTTTATGACTAGTCCTCGAGTTCCTCGTATAGATGCAGTTACTCGTATCTTGAAGTATCTTAAGAATGCCCTAGGATGTGGTCTTTATCAATCATCTGGACATCTTCGGATTGAGGGATATACTGATGCTGATTGGACATGATTAGTTTCAGATCGCAAATCTACCACTAGTTATTGTACTTTTGTAGGTGGTAATCTTGTGACTTGGAAAAGCAAGAAGTAGTTGATTGTGGCACGTTCTAGTACTGAGGCAGAGTATTGAGCAATGACACATGCTACTTGTGAGCTGACTTGGTTAAGAACACTTGTGCAAGAATTTGATGTTCCAGTACGTCGTCCAACACCTCTTCGTTTTGTGACAATTAAGCAGCAATTCATATTGCCAACAATCCAGTCTTTCACGAACGGACCAAGCATATTGTAGTTGATTGTCATTTCATTCGATCTAAAGTAGAGTCCAAGGAAATTACCGCTTTGTTTATTTCTTCTGGTAGTCAACTTACCGATATTTTTACCAAAGCTTTACCAAAAACTACCATCAACTCTATTTGTAGCAAGTTGGGAGTTATATATATATATATATATATATATATATATATATACTCTCTAGCTTGAGGGATAGTGTTGTAAATATTGACTGAATCTGTAGCTTAATTTATGCATTAGATTGAGCTAATTAAGCTTAATCTGTAATTTAATTTAAGCATTGGATTGAGCTAATCTAGGTATTTAGATTGATTGATTGTAGGAACTAATATAGGATAGTTTTCTTATTTACTTGTAAGTTGAGACTATAAATCTTGACCTCCTAGTGAGAAGAATATATCTTTTTTATTCTCTAAAATGCCTTCGACATTAATGTAGGTCGGACCCATTCAAGATATAACTTATCTCTTAATTACAATTCCTTGTCTCAAGGGAACACCCTTTGATTCCAATTATGATTACTACAATTATTTGTTTATTTGACAAAATTATTTGTTTTTGGATGATCAAGGGTTGATGACCTGTTGACCTTTTATGAGTTTGAAACTTATTGAATTTTAATTGAGTATATGATTTAATAAAATTAAAATTCGGTTAAGAATGATTTTACGATCAAGAGTGGAGGACTCTTGATATTTTTACATAGGTATATGACCCATTAAATTTAAAATTGGACTTGTGACTGCACCTAGTACAATGTTAGGTTTCCTATGTTTCCGAAATGGAATCAAGTTAGCCGTAGTTCTCGTAAAGGAAGAATTTAGAATTTAGAATTTTTGGAATAAATAATGGGTAAATGACCCATTACTTAAATTTTGGAATTTGAGAAGAAAAGAATTTTGGAATGAATAATGAATAAATGACTCATTACTCAAATTTTTGGAATTTGAGTTTTGAGTACAATAGGTTTATGACCCATTAATTCTAAAATTTAATGAACAATTTTTTTTGGTGAGTGAATCAAAGATTCACTTTAAATATGAAATTTAATTGGTAAATTAACTAATTAATTAACTATTGGATTTGACTTTAAACTTAATGAATATTGGTCTGAAACAAACCTAATTTATATTTGTATTTTTTTTAATGGAGTTAAAAGACTCAAAAAAATGAATTTAATTAATTAATTAGGATCATGGGCATGGGTTGACCCAATCCATGAAAAGCAATTTTAAGAGGCTGCCCAAATCGATCCATTCAAAATAAAATATTTTGGCTTTGTGTCAAATTTTTTTATCTTGGTGCAAAATGGATATTTTATAACTATAAATGACACGGGTAAATGAAAATAATCTAATCAAAATGGGTTATTTGACTTAAGACCGAAGGCTTTTGCAATAAATTAGAAATTGTCAACCAAAAGATTTGATCTCACCATATAGCCACAATTCATCCCAGCCATGAAAAATACCAATGTAATGAACATTCAATAATTATAGGGACAATTCATTTTTGTTGGAAATTCCAAGTAGTCATGGTAAAAGACTACTTTTATTTGTCTCATACATTAAATGAGTAAACTGTTCAAATGCCAACTCTAGAATATGGCAACACTTGATTAGAAGGTGCATTATATTTTGGTAACAAGTGCATCTATTCACTTGTGCAAATGTTCACGTACCTTATGTATATCAGTGGACCTACATAATGATTTTGTTCACTTTCAATGTTTGAGTCCAAGATCACTAGAAGCTCTTCATTTAGATTCAATGGTATTCAAAACTCCATTTAAATTGATTTACAGAGTTTCTTGGACGGTGGATAAAATAAGTGTTAAAAAACTCCAATTTTGTTAGAACTTAAGAGGGAGAGACTCCATTTTGGTGGAATTTTCTCCATTTATGAGAGGGAGTCAGAGACTCCATTTTTACAGTGTGAGTTAGAAACTCAATTTTTAAAGTGGGACTCAAAGACTCGATTTATGAATGGGAGTCAAGAGACTCTATTTTAGTTGAGATTTGGGAGGGAGTTAGACTCCATTTTCGAGAGGGAGTCAAAGACTCTATTTTGAGATGAATTTGAGGGGAAGTGAGAAATTTCACTTTTGATTAAAATTTAAGAGGGAGTCAGAGATTGCATTTTTGAGAGGGATTTGAAAGGGAGTTAGAGACTCTATTTTTGATTAAAATTTAAGAGGGAGTTAGGAACTCCATTTTTTATGTGGGAGTCAAAGACTTCATTTTTGGCAGCAACTTTATAGAGTCAGAGGCTCCTTGGTCTTCTTTTGAATTTCCTGCAAGAATCTGAGAGAGAATTCCACGATTTTTAAGAGTCAAAGACTCTTATTTAAGATGGAAGAGTTTCTGCAACAACCAATTAAAAAGGGTTCAGAAGGACATAGTGAAGACAAATAAATTATTATACCTTCTCTTTAAATTTTTTTATCTTGGACTCTTTTTCAAACTATTCTAAAAGAGCTTCTGTTGCACTCAAAATTCTCTTCTTCCTTAATCCCAATATGCAAACCTTTTTGGAATTCTCTTCTCTAATTGGTAACTGTCAATACAACCCAAAACTCTTCAAAACTTTTTTTTTTTTCCTTTTGGAAACCGACCCATCCTATTTATAAATGCAAGTGACAGTTTTAGAGATGAGGTGTGCATGGGTAAACTTACCTGTGTAGTGCGTCTCGGTAGTTACTCAATTTTTGACATGTGAATTTATTTGTGGAACCTTCATTCAGCTAACCCACGTAATAATAAGTTTTTTATTTTTATTTTTTGACTTTAACAACCTTAAAGAGAGTAGAATGCCGAGATAAGATTTTGTTGCCGACCCAAATAATTGGGCTAATGTCTTGTTGAGTTGAGTTGAGAAAATATATATTATATCTACTTTAAGTTATAAAAAAGCCTTATTATAATTTTTTATTACTAAAAAATTAATGTTATAATAATTTATAAAGATTGTATTTGTATTTTTTTATTTTGATAATTAATACGATAAAGGGATTTTCTTGAAAAAAGTAGTTCATTATCCAGTAATAGAATTTAATTATTCACCATGGAACAAAGATGGTTCTTCAAAAAATTATTAATTTTTTTTGATTGGCGCTTCAAAAAATTATTAATTATTAGAGATTCTTAAGTTATTGAATACTAATTATTAAAAAGTTACGGTAATGGTACTGAGTGTATGACTACCTGGAGACTTTATTGGATAAGCTAGCTAGCTCGTTCACTAATTAGTATTGGCTACATAAATCTTTATTTTTTCCCTCCATTCTGCTCTATTTGGTATCATATTTTACACCCAACATTGATTAAAATTTTTGCTGAATTCATTTCATGAAAGTTTAACCAATGTTTATACTGTTTGGGAACCTAAAAGACCCACCGCCCTACTTTGGACCTTGCACCATCTGTGTAAACTGCAAGACCTTAAAACACGGGGCTTGTGGAATTCCTATTGTTGGTAGAAAAATAGGGTTAATAATTTGATAAATGAATTTTACTCTTCCTGAAATGCCACTAAGCCTTGTGGCATGACTACTTTGATATGACATGTTCTTCACATCTGATGACTTGGGTCATTACACGTTTTTCTTTCTTTGTAAAATATTTTTTTTCTCTCTATTATTATTGTTATTTTGTATGTAAACCCAATAACATCTTAATTTCAGCATTTCCCCTCTATGAGTTGAGGCAAGCTCAATAATGGCAGACTTACCCCGCTCTGTGATAGCCTGCTTGCACGCAGGCAAACTCGCTTTCTTGGCAATTTTGGTTTCTGGTGGGATTGTATTGCAAATCTTGGTCAGTTGTAGTCTTTCCTGTTAATTGCCTTTTGTTTATATTCATTTATGTGGCAAATCCCTTGTAGCAAATTCATAATTATTCTCTTTCTTTTCCTTGCATGATATGGCAGGCATGTGCTTTGTACAATAATTGGTGGCCAATGCTATCAGGTATGTGGATGTGAGTATTTTTTGGGGCTTAAATGTTACTTTCAGACTTTTCTTCTAAGGAATTTGATTTAGTGTAACATTTACATAGTTGTTAACGGTGTGCCTAGGCCCCAAAATTCATGTCCAGGCTCATCAAGGCTCAACCGATGCTCCTCAACCTATGATAGGCGAGGCCCTCAGTCGGGTACATATAAAGCCCTTGGACGCATGCCTTTTAGAAAGCTCCAAGCTGAAAAAAATAGAACTGCCTTTATTTGTTAACATTTAATTATTTTTTTTTCTCTCTCTCTCTCTCTCTCTCATATATATATATATATATATAGATATTTAGAGTTTTATTTTGTTCTTCTAAGGGTATTATTGTACCTTCTCTAATGCTAATTTATAAATGTGAGGTGTAGGGGCAGATTGAGTTAATGAAGCGCTAGACCTTTCTCTAATCTCTCTCTCTTTCTCCTCTATTTTCTATCTTTCTTTCTTCAATTAATCCTAATTTTCAATTCAACTTGTTGTCAGAACACGATCTCTCAACCAAGAGGTTTTCCCGAAACACACCATAAATATAACCCACTGCACTAGATTGAAAAGACCCTGCTGATATCATTTGCTTGCGTCATATTCCGGCGATGATGTCATGTTGAGGCCAGCATCAACATGACTTCATCATTTTCCAGCACCTTTCGACGATTGGAAGGCATGCTTGAACTCGTCTCCTCATGCTGAATACATTGATGATGTGAAATTTTTTGAAGACATTTGGATGGACTTTTCTATTTTAAGATCTTTTTCAGTTTTACAGGTACCTATTTTTCAAACTGTGAGTTCGAACTTCGAAGCCTTTTTCATTGCTATTGATGCTTTGAATAATCACCCTTGGTTACGATTTATCCCTAAGAGACTTGTTGCAAGTTACCCAGGTCATTTAGATTGTGTTTTTGCAATTTGCTTAAAGAAAAAACATGTCGTGGTGGATACTTGGATTAGCGACTTGGTGTTCTGGGTTATGATTTTCTTTCCTTTTGCTAGTTTGGTGGTTTTCAACATATGTTTTGATCTTCTCGTACTGGTTTTCTGCTTGAGCCTAAGTTTTTGGTAGTTTTCTTGGATTATTTTTTGGCTTGCCTGGGGCTGTTCCTTGCTACGAATATTTCTCTTGTGGTTTGGTTTATACCATGGCTTAGGACAAACAATTATTGATTAAAGTTGATGATCTTCCCAAAACTATTACTTTGAAATAGTTAAATGGCCTAAATTTTCTTGCTTGGGTAGATGCTGTGAAAGTGTTCTTGCATGGGAAGCGAAAATTGAAATATTTGGCTGGATGATCCTCCTAAAACAAATCCAAAGTATGAAGATTGGATGTGTGATGATTCTGTAGTGATGGGGTGGCTTTGGCATAGTATGGAACGTCATGTTGCTACAACTGTTGAGTTTTGTGAATCGTCAAAGAAGATTTGGGACTTTGTGACAATCCTTATTTAACGAAGTAATGTTTTTCGGGTGTATGAGTTATATGAAAAGATTTTCACTACAAAATAATCTAGTAAACCATAATCAGAGTACTACAACTCACTTAAGAATTTATAGGATCAATTTCTCCTGCATCGCCCCTTCATCATTGATTTAGAGCTACAAAAGTGTCATTAGAAAGACTTTATGATTGCTTCTTTGCTATCTGGTTCAGACTTAAATCTCCATGGCTTTAAGGATCATCTACTTGCAAGTGAGACATTACCCACTGTTTCTGACGCTTACTTTCGATTGCTATGTTCATCTTGACATAGCTCTATTATGCCAGGCTCTCTCACATTTTCATTAGAGTTTTATGATTTAGTCTCAAGCAGTGGTAGTTGTGCGTATGGTCCTCTCATGGTTCTTGTGGCGATTGTGGTTTCCATGGAGGTTCTAGAGGTGATGGTTGTGTTCGTGGACGTGGTGATAGAAAGTGTGATCATTGTGTTGGTACAAATAATACGAAACCTTATTGTTTAGTGAAGTGTGGTAAGCGAGATTATAAACTTCAGGTCATGGATGGTCCCACACAGACACTAACAACTTTCCCTTCATCTGGACCTATAATTCTGAGTTCTAGTTCTCATGATGCACTAACTACTCAGCTTGGTGAGCTAGTTTAGACATTACGTACTGCTAATCCTTCGTCTTCCTCTACTACTACTTTGGTCAATTAAAGTTATGTTGCATGTGTGGCAACCTATTTCCCTTCGTCATGGGTCATTGACTCTACAACTAATTCCCATATGTTTGGTATATCATCTCTCTTTTCTGATTTAACTCCACTTACACATAATATTGTTTTAGCTGATCGGTCATCGTGGCTGGTTCTTGGGAAATGTGTTCTTTGTCCAACTACTTCTTTATCTTTGCCTTCCTGTCTTTGTCACCAGTTTTCCTTTTAACTTGCTTTCTATTAGTCAATTGACGAAAGAGTTTAACTGTTTCGTAACCTTTTCTTTCATTTTTGTTTTTTTAGGACCTCAAGACGAAGAAGATGATTGGTTCGGAGCATAAAAAAGATAATCACTACTACTTAGATTCTACTGGTTCCTACTTCCTTACTTCAGTTTGCCTTAAGTGCAACAGTTTCGCCTCTTCAGTGACACTTTCATTTCGATCACCCTTCTTTAGACAAGCTCAAGTTAGCTATTCCTGGTTTGTGTCGTGTGTCTAAGTTTAGAATGCGAGGTTTGTCAGTTGGGCCAGCATCATTCCAGTTCTTTTTCTAGTAGTAGATTAAAGTTATTTTTCCAATAGTAGTCATAGTCACGAGTCTGAGTCTTTTGATTTAATTCATACAGACATTTTGGGTCTTTCTCGTTCTACTATTTTTAATGGATTTAATTATTTTTTGTATTTGTGGATGATTATTCTTGTATTTTTTTTTTATGATCGAGAATCTCCCTAGGTAGAAGCCTATCGGAGATTATTCTTGTCAAGGATCAAAATTTCATTTCTTTTTCATCGAAACGGCCGAAATGTTTCCGTTTCTTAGAGAAACCGAAACAAAACTCTAGTGGAATATCGAAATTCACATGTTTCTATGGAAACAAAATTGTTTTCGTGGAAACATACTAAAACTAGTAGAAACATACAGAATCAGAGGAAATATTTCTTTTGTATCAACAATAATTCTAGAAGTTAGTAAAAAGTAATATCCATTTATTTTTCAAGGATTAAGACTCAAAATTACAATAAGATATTTCTATTATTTTTCCTAAAATAATAGAAAAGTAGTAGGGGAAATAAAGTGTAGAGAAACAACTATTTTAATACTAAGTTACTAATTATAATAGGTTTAAATCGCTATTTGTTTTACTTTTTATTTTATATGTAACTTGTGTCAAATTATCTAGTTCGTGGATATTACATAGTATATATCTATTATGTTATTTATCATAAATTAATGTCATTTATCATGAATATGATGTATGTGCCTTAAACATGCACAAATATTCAATAAATAGGTTTATTTGTATAAATAAATAAATTTTAAGTTATGTTTTCACATGTTTTTAATTTTTTCTCCATTTCCATTATGTTTCTGAAACGTTTTCATTTTTGGACAGACCGAAACTATACATCGAAACGATATTTTGATCCTTGATTCTTGTATGACATGGCTATTTTTAATGAAAGAGTGATCTAAACTTCCAAATATTTTCTTTAAATTCTATAATAAAATCTTTGTCCAGTTTAGTAAATGGATTAAAGTTCTTTGTTCAGATAATGCTTTTGAATATACACAATCTATCATAACTTCTTTTTGTGTTGCATATGATATTATCCATCAGACTAATTGTGTTCACACCTCACAACAAAATGGTGTTGTTGAATGAAAGCATCATCGCGTGTTGGATGTTGCCCACACCTTGATGTTTAATATGCATGTACCAAAATATATTGGCATGGTGTCGTTCTTATTGCATGCTATTTCATTAATCGTATGCCATCTGTTGTTTTGTATCATCAGTCTTCATTCTCTCTTTTATATTCCAGTCTTTCTTCTATTAATCTTACTTGTGTATTTGGTTGTGTTACTTTTGTTTATATTTTGGATCTTGGCTAGGATAAATTATTACCTCATGCTTGCAAATGTATTTTTCTTGAGTATTCTCAGATTCAAAAGGGTTATTGTTGTTATATTCCCGAGTCTCGCCATTACTTTGTCAGTGCCAACGTCACATTTTTTTAGTCCACCTCATTCTTTTCATCCCTCGAGTCAGTGGTTGGCTCCAAATATCATACGGGGCAGTTGTTGGCTCCAAATATCATATCTTGTCATGAGGGGGATCCCTTGGTACCTTTTCTCACTCTCCCTTCACCTATTTGATTCTTTGCCTAATTATCCTTTGCAGGTTAACCAACAATCCCAAAATAGGTATATTGCTTCTTATAGCCTAGATACCACATCTTCTCCTTCTTCTGAGGTTCTTGCTCCTTTTTCCTTTATTCTTGATATTGACGATTTACCTATTGCTTTGAGAAGAGGTAAACGTAGTTGTGCTCAACATCCAGTTGCTAACTTTTTATCCTATGATCGTGTTTCCTCTTGTTTGCAGTCTTTTTTGTCATCTATTTCCATTCTTACATCTTATAAGCAGGTTTTAACTTATTCTGGTTGGAAACAAGCTATAGATGAGGAAATAAGTGTTCTTTATAAGAATCAGACATGAGAACTTACAGGAACTGGAAAACAAGTGGCTTGTTGTCGTTGGGTCTATGCATTTAAGTATCTTCCTTGATGGTTCTATTGAGCATCTTAAGGCATTCTTGGTTGCTAGAGGATACACCCAGATTTATGGTGTTGATTGCTTTAAGTATCTTCTTGATGGTTCTGTTGAGCATCTTAAGGCATGCTTGGTTGCTAAAGGATACACCTAGATGTATGGTGTTGATTGCTTTGAGTCTTTTTCTCCTGTAGCCCATCATAATTCTATTTGGGTCTTGCTTTCAGTTGTTGTTAGTCGGTCTTGTTCCTTATACCAGCTTGATATAAAAAATACTTTTTTCCATGGCGATCTTCAGGATGAAGTTTACATGGCTCAACCACCTGGCTTTGTTATTTCTAATAATGAACGTCTTGTTTGCAGTTACGAAAGGCCTTGTAGTTTTGTAAGGTCTAAAGCAGTCTCTTCGTGCCTGGTTTGATAAATTGAATTTTGTTGTGCTTGCATATGGTTTTTGTCATTTTACTTCTGATCACTTTGTCTTTATTCATCACTCTCCTGCGGGTAACATTGTTATGCTTGTGTATGTGGATGATATCATTGTCTCTGGGAGTGACCCCGTCGGTATTGAAAATTTGAAACGGCATCTCTGGCAACACTTCCATACTAAAGATCTAGGTGTTCTTCGCTATTTCCTTAGAATTGAAGTTACTCGTTCACGCCAGGGCATCTCTTTATCTCAAAGGAAGTACGTGTTTGATTTTTTTTCTTAGACTGATCTATTGGGTCCTAGGCTTGTTGATACTTTTATGGATTCTAGTGTTAAGCTTGATGGGGAACATGGAGAGCTATTTACTGTTGTTGGTCACTATCGATGATTGATTGGGAAGTTGATTTATCTTATTTTTACTTGGCCAGACATTACTTATGCATTTGGTGGGGATCGTGTGGTTAGTCAATATATGCATGCTCCTTGTCAACCGCATTTTGATGTTATCAGTCGTATCTTACGTTATCTAAAGAGTGCTCTTGATTGGGGACTTCTATACAAGCCATCTACTTTACTTTCTGTGACTAGTTTTAGTGATGCTGATTGGGGAGGTTGTCGCTTTGATTGACGATTTACTTCTGATTACTGTCCTTTTGTTGGAGGGAATTTGGTTACATGGCGCAGTAAAAAGCAGAATGTGGTTGCTTGCTCTAGTACTAATGCTAAACATAGAGTTTGCTCATACTACGTCACAAATGTTGTGGGTTTATTCTCTTCTTCAGGATTTTGGTGTTGATGTTTCTGTTCCTATATAGATGCATTGTGATAATCACGCCACTCTTTTTATTGCTAATAATCAAATTTTTTACGAGCAAATCAAACATATCGACGTTGATTGTCACTTTATTCGGGATTTGTTGAAGAAGAAACAAATTGTCACTTCTTGTATTCACTCTGAAGCTCAATTGGGTGACATTTATACAAAACCGTTAGCTCGGGCTTCTTTTCATCATTTGTTTTCTAAGTTGGACATGTTTAATTTGTATGCTTGAACTTGATGGAGAGTGAGTGTTATTTTATTCTTATTTTGTTCTTCTAAGGGTATTATTGTACTTTCTCTAGCGTTAATATATAAATGTGAGGTGTAAGGGCAGATTGAGTTAATAAAGCCCAAAACCTTTCTCTAATCTCTTATCTTTCTTCAATTAACCCTAATTTTCAATTCAACTAATACACACACACACACACACAGACATATATATTTTAATGGCCATTAATTGATGCACTAGATCATATCAAGGTCTTATTTGATAAATCATACTGGTTAATCAGATCGGATATTTGGTATTCGTGATTTAAGTTGAAGCATATGTATATTAAATGATGCATGCACTGTTAATTTGGCTTATCCTCTTAGTTGATATGCCAAAGATTCAATTTTTTTTTCTTCTGTTTTTTACTAGCTGTGTATTACATATTTTTACAATTGTTTTAATTGTAAACTGATTTAATTGACTACATGTGCAGACTGAATACCTTTTTATGTTGATTTAGTCAAAATTTTGAATTGATGTGCTATTTTTTCTTCTTCTTCTTCTTTTTTTTTACTAGTTTGTGTTTCATTTCTTAAATTTTTTCATTTGTAAATATATTGAATATGCATTCTTATTACATTTGCCTTAATTTGCTCAAGCTCGGGCCTTATGTTGCACCTTGCGCATAGGCTTCAAGAGACCTTGGCATCTTAGTGTATCTTGAGCCTTCAAAAATTTAAATTTTCTTAGCATGCTACATATTCGCAGGAATACTCAAAGCTCAATTTAATATGTCAATTATAAGTTCTTCTAAGAAAGCAATTCAAGAGGGCTGATATGCCATCACTTCTATTCTGAGTTGGTGAATTCATCTTCATTATATAACAGCTTTATTACCATTATAAAGATTAGGAGTCATATAATATTTCCAATTGAACAAAACTGTTGGACTACGTTGAATCACAATTTGTAGATCTTTATTCAGCTAAATCCCAGCCACATTCATCTCACAGGGGGTTATGCTTTGGAATTTGGTTGGATACTTTTGCTCCTTACGTTCTTATTAGAATTTGACCTTGAATTTCATATTGATTTTGGATAAATCTTGTTTTGCCTCATAGAAGAAGTTTAATTATTCACAAATACTAATGTGTTGAATTACTATATATATTTTTTTGAACCAATGCCCATATTCTTCTACTAGGACTTGAAACCTACACCTAGTCCTTAGAGAGTAGCAGGAGAAACCACCCAAGCTTGACACCTGGCATTAAGTACCACAACTGAAGCCATAAATTTCTTAGCTGTGTTCTTGAATCCTAAGATGTTGTTTTGAAAAGTTTGACTCACACAAGCATATCACAATCAAACCTGTTAATATGGGAATAGTTTCGGAAAATTATAAAAAAATATTTGGTAATGTCTTTAAGTGATTATTGATATCATCCGTTAAAATGGCTTGATCAGTTCTATAATGTTCTAACTTCAAGAACTGATTTTCTGGTTTAACTGTAATGGAGCACGTGCTAATAAGTATGTCACGCACTTTTTTGAAGATCTCAATTGCCATGTTACCATCTTCATGTACTTGCACCACCCCCTAACACCTAACCATATGCTTTTTTTTTTTTTTTGGGGGGGGGGGGGGGGGGGGGGGTTGTTTAGGAAATTAAGATTTTGGAGTATATGAAGTATTATATATTTGATAATATAGGTTATGATGGTACTGTTGCCATATTGTCATCTTGCAGCGATAATGTATGTGCTTCTTCCCATGCCTCTGCTGTTCTTTGCGGGGTCTGATACCTCGTCTCTCTTGTCTGAATCTGGAAATAGGTTAGAAGTTTTCCTTTAAACTGGCTGACAAATAAGATTATATGTTGCCTTTTCATTTAGTGTTGACCATGGAAACAATATATTAACTTCTTGCTTTCAAACAACTGATGAAACAGCTGGGTGGATGCTACTAAGTTCTTGACTGGAGCTTCGTCCATTGGCAGCATTGCAATACCGGCCATCTTAAAGCATGCTGGCGTTATTGGCTGGGGAGCCTTGGCAATGGAGCTCTCATCCTATTTCATTTTTGTTTTAGCCATAATATGTTATATTCAGATGAATGATGATGATGGGTACAGTATGCTCTGAGATATGGCCCCAAGTACCCCTGCTTTATTTGTGCATTTGACAGGGCCTTTTGCAGAAAACATTGTTTTCTTGATTGAATTGACGTTCTTTGTCCGATCAACATGTTGTTTTGGTTGACATGTTCTTAAACATTTTGTTGTATAAGAAACTCTTGGTCAGAATAGGATTGTGTGGCCTTTCCCTTGTTCAGCATCAATGTGTTTTAGTTGGTTGAGAAACATTATCTTTTTACCAAAATTTTGCACAGGGGCTTTCCCTCCTGAGAAATATTCTTGAATTTTTGGAGGTTTTTTTCAATAGATGTGTTAAAATAACTGGGGTTTGATGGAGTTACTGGTGGGTTGGGATGGCCCCAGTTCTTTGAAGTCTGCAGCAGTTATTAGACACCCCAATGAAGCAAACCTTTTTTTTATTTCCGTGTAATAAAGAGAACACGTGTCGGTTTTAAACCAGGGGTAAACTCTCCGCCCCCTCTTCTAGAGGGCTTTTGCGAGATTTTTTTTTTTAAAGTCTCGGGTGAGTGATATCGAAATTTAATTCGTTCACTTCTTAAGACTTGTCAGGGAGTCGAGCTAACTATTGCTAGTCGATTAAGGGTGAGTGATTTCGAAGTTTAATTCGTTGACTTCTCAAGTCCTGTCAGGGAGTCAAACTAACTATTGCTCGTGGGTTAAGAGGTTAAAAGATTAATGGAATATTTTTACATAAAGTGGTTTTCAAAATTCAAGTCCATATTCTTATGCTTGGCAGTTAGAACTCTCTATATAGCATCAAGCAATACTCGGCTCATAAAAAATTAAAATCTCTCTTATTCATTTGCCCATGTCGTGATGGAACTAGTCTTTTTTTAGCAGGAATTTCACCTAAGATCATTAATTAACTGCACCCGTCTTCTTCATCACTTGAACCAAGACCGAATGGTCAAGCCGTCAAGGGCACAAGCCGGTTAGAACACGAGACCAATTTCTATTCCACAAGCAGTATTCAAGCTCTTCTGTCTTGAACAGCCCCTTGAACCCCTAACACAAATCCGAAGTCAGCTGGGTGTAGAAGTGCTAATAAAGAAAAAATTATTCAATCGCTAATAAAAATAGACTTAAAAGTTAAAACTACTTGCAAAGGAAATCTAAAACATTGCTTATATAATCAGCAAATTGTGTAGTACCGGTAGAGCCAAATACCTGATAATTTACCCAAAAAAAAGGGAAAAACACAAATAAAAAATTGCAAATAAAATCTGTTTTAAATATCAATACTCATATATGAATTTGTAAGCTAAATTTTTTTTTTAAGGACTGAAATCTTATTCACGTGCTGACTTATTTTTATGTAATTATAAATTTCAGGAAGTCTAAAAAATGCCCAAAAATTAAAAAAAATACTTTCAAAGAGTTAGTAGAGTATTCCAAAAGAAAAATATATTAAAATATTTTTAAAATACGGTAAAATGCTCATTTATGTTGACTATTTAAAGAGTTTACATTAGATGAGTTTGTAGTATTTTTTAAATTTCATGTTATATTATAATGTGATATAATATAATAAGAAAGAAATTAATATTATACTGACGATTTATTTGTATAAATATTTTTGATAAAAAAATCTGATAAGCTTATATTACATTGTTCTGTTTTGGGAGAAATCATAATTACAGCAGGCATAGCGAATAAGGGCAAGGAACCCCCAAAAGGTTGTTGATGCCTAGTCCTATGAAGTCTGAACAGCACAGTAGAGAAAGTCTTGACAGTTGAAACTCCCACCATCTGAGCGTTGCCCCCTCTCCATTTTCTCTCTCTACACCCAGGACATTCTCTCTCTAGTCTTCAAGAAGGATGAATGAAAAACAGCGATCAATCCTCCTTGAATCGTCCGCTCGATTCCCTCCTCCCCAAGGGTCCATTTTCAACCCTTGATTTCAAATATCTCTGCTTACAAAATTTCCGAAATTACTTATCTAATGTCTGATTGGATTTTGATTTGAAGGTGTGAAGCTATCCTACGGTACGTCAGGGTTCAGAGCCGACGCATCGATCCTACAATCTACGATGTTCAGGGTTGGAATATTGGCGGCATTGAGGTCGCTAAAGACCCAATCTGTCATCGGATTGATGATCACTGCTTCTCACAACAAAGTCTCAGACAATGGTGTCAAAATCGCAGACCCAAGTGGTGGCATGTTGACTCAGGAATGGGAGCCCTTTGCTGATGCCGTTGCCAATGCCCCTGATTCAGAGCAACTCGTCCAGGTCTCTTTCATATAAATATGTGCAATATATGTATATATATGTGCATAGACACACGTTTATGTGCTTTTTTAAACTTCCGTTGATGAATTGAAGAGGAAGAGATTGAGAGAAACTCATTAGCTATCGTGACTTCTTGCGGTATGTTCTTTTCTCTCAGCTTAGTTGCTGAGTTGAAGATGGGCAAGTCAGAAGAAACCAATTGGTCGTATTTCATAACGATTTTGGCACCTTAATTTAGATGAATGTGATATGTATATACATACTAGTTGGTTGCCCACACTATGTGCTGGATTTGTCATTCATAGCATGTCAGAACAGAACAGGACAGAATTCAGGTGTTTACACTTAAAGCTTGTGACTTCTTGCGGTATGTTCTTCTCTCTCAGCTTAGTCGCTGAGTTGACGATGGGCAGGTCAGGAGAAAACAGTTGGTTGTCGTATTTTATAACGATTTTGGCACCATAACTTAGATGAATGTGACATGTATATACATACTAGTTGGTTGTGCGGGATTGTTCATTCATAGCATTTCAGAGTTTACACTTAAAGCTTGTGGGGCAATTTCTATTACAAGACAAAATTCAATGCGACATCTCATGTTATGGGGTCCATCGACAAAGCAGGATGATGAAGCAAGCATGACGACCAAAAGCTTCATTTTTATTATAGTTATAGATACACGAATACACACACATATAATCTAGCATCCATATTGTACTTATTTAGACATATGCATGTGGATTTTCAATTTTTTCAACAAATTGAAAAGGAAAGAATAGGTAAAACCCTTAATTTCGTTACACACACACACATGTACATGTATGTAAGTTTAAGCATTGTATCTGTCATCTGTGTGTAGACAAAAACATGCAATTTTCAATTTTCAGCAATGACTTGAAGATAAAGAATGTTTAGAACCCCTTTGTCATTCTGAGATGTAGGGGTCGGGGTCTCTCTCTCTCTCCAGTATAGTTGACAGGTTGAATAACGAGAAATTGGAGCAAACACTTTGGTTCTGTTTTATAGTTTTTTTTTTTTCTTTTTTGACTTAAATTATATGAACTGAGAAATATATGGTCTTTTTTTAACTTCTATTGTTCATAGTTTACTTGATAATTTGAGGAATTGTGTGGATTTTTCCCATAGAATTAGGGGTATGCATGTGTTATTTCGAATTTATTGATTGCGTATATTAGAAAATAAACTGCAATTTTGTACATTTTTAAAAACAGTTGATAGGTGAATTTGTGAAGAAGGAAAACATTCCTCTTGAAGGTTCTCAATCAGCAGAGATATTATTGGGAAGAGACACGAGGCCTAGTGGAGAGTCTCTCCTAGAAGCTGCAAAACAAGTATAACTTCCTCTTAACTATTATGGAAAAAGAAAAAGAAGATCCGTCTTACCACGAACTTTTATGATCATTTACTAGTTCATAAAGATTTGTTAATACATGCTACATATGCAAGCAAGGACCGGTTTTTCTATGGTCTCCAATATCTAAATCCGAAAATATCTCCATTTTTACAGAAAATTAATCAATCTTTTTTATTAAATGGGAGTCAAAGATGTGATTTTCCTACCAAATCAAATTTTATTTTTTCCCTGTTCCTCCATGTCTCCCTCTAATTGTGACTGTCCCATCTTTCCTCTATCCTGCAACTATTCCTGCATGGGTTGCCTTTTTACACCCCTGTGCACTTGAAAAATAGATCTTCAATGAGCTTAGAATTTCATATATGGGCAGGGCCCATTTTTAGTTGGCCTAATAATAATGTGGAAAAAAACGTACCATAGAACTAGGATATCCTTACAGCCTTTTCCATGTACATATAAAATTATGTGTGGGTGTCTATATTAAAAACTCTATTTGTCCGCTCATATTTTATGTCAATCAAAGGGGATCAGTTCAGTAGTTGGAGTTGTTGCCAATGACATGGGAGTCCTAACAACACCACAACTGCATTGGATGGTTCGTGCTAGAAATAAGGGCATGAAATCATCCGAACTCGACTACTTTGACCAGCTTTCTAGCTCGTTCAGGTTAGATTGAGCAAGAGGTGCATATAATTGTTCAGTTTGTTTTACATGATTTTGGTTGTCAAATATTTGCTTAATGTGTTCATTTAATTGGTTAGGTGCTTGATGGATTTGATCCCACAGGGAAGTGGAATCAATGAGATGAATGACAAATTGATTGTGGATGGGGCAAATGGTGTGGGTGCAGAAAAACTTGAAATTCTGAAGAGAGTATTGAATGGTTTGGATATAGACATTCGCGATTCTGGTAAAGGAGGTGTGCTCAATGAAGGAGTTGGTGCTGATTATGTGCAGAAAGAGAAAGTTGCTCCATATGGGTTTGGTCCTGCTGATGTTGGGTTAAGGTTGGCAATCTTCCTATTCCTTTTAATAAGTAAGAAACACACCCCCACTTTGTACCAATTGGGACTTGAACCCTCTACCTCCTCTTTGGGAGGTGGAGGAGATATCACTCAAGGTAACACTTGGCAGTTGTTGGCAGTCTTCCTATTGATTCATCTCTGTCTAGTATGACTTGTTTTGGCAGACTGCCTGTATTTGAATAAAGTTTGGTTATAAATTGTACCTTCATTTTCAGAATTGTCTTTTTATTATATGTGTGTAACTGCGTTAAACTTAATTGTTAGTGAAAGGCTGGAAAGGACATTAGTGTCGTTGAGAGCAGTATCTCCGATATGCACATCATGTTTGGCTGTGGTACAGGAATTCATTGCCATGTTATAGTTAGTAGCCAACCAAAAAACGACACAACTTTTTGATACTTTATTCTTAGTTGGGGCTAAAACCAAGTTGACAAGGCCAAGTCACAGTTAAACTTTCAAAGTCTTCAAAGAATAACATACATTTGTTGTTGAGTTTGCTATTGGTTGACAGGAAACAGGATGTAACTGCTTTAATGGCTCTAGTGTTTCAGGTGTGCAAGCTTGGATGGAGATGCTGATCGGCTTGTATATTTCTCAATGCTATCAAATAGTAACAAGAAGATTGACCTTGTTGATGGGGACAAGATATTGTCTTTGTTTGCTCTATTTATCAAGGAGCAACTAAGTATCCTTAACAAGGATGAGGATGAAAAATTAAATAAATATTATAAAGTACGTCTTGGTGTTGTACAGACAGCATATGCAAATGGGGCATCTACTGATTACCTGAAGCAGTTGGGCTTAGAAGTTGTGTTTACTCCAACTGGAGTGAAATACTTGCATGAGAAAGCTGCTGGGTATGATATTGGCATCTATTTTGAGGCAAATGGGCATGGAACTATCTTGTTCTCAGAACAGTTCTTGTGCTGGTTAGAGGATAGAAGTAATGAGCTTTCTTCAACATCAGAAGGTTATTTCTCCTACAATTTCCGCCCTTATGTATAATTAATATTGCCAATATTGCTGTTAATTATTCAAGTGTATGATTTATTGATTGCTCGTTTCAGGATCAGAGCAGCAAAAGGCTGCTTTGAGACTATTGGCAGTCAGTAAGTTGATTAATCAGGCAGTGGGAGATGCTCTGAGTGGGTTGCTTTTAGTAGAGGTTACATTGCAACACATGGGATGGTCAATCCATAAATGGAGTGAGCTGTATCATGATTTACCCAGCAGACAACTTAAGGTCAGTCTTTTGAAACAAGTTCGATGGATGCTCTCTGATTTTTATTTTAGTTTGGTTAAGGATTGCTAATATGTACATCACATAAATTATCAGGATTAAAAATTAACTCTTTGTAGTTATATGAAATGTTGAAAATAAACAAAGCTTCAACTACAAATATGGTTTCACAGTTCCCCGAGTTACATTTACTTTTACAACATAGCAGAGCAAACTCCAATAGCCAAGTTGCTGAGGAATTACTAAATAATAGTGCTCAACTTCTTGTCTCAATTTATTGACGGAAAGAACTTTGTCAGAATTTAATTAGGCAGGTTAGGGTCACTGTCTTAAACGAATTTGTTCTGAAGACAAGAGTCCTTTAATGTGTCTCTTGTCAGTTTGATAATCCTTTTGACCTTCTCATTTATGCTTGCTGTTTTTTTTTTAATGATAGGATTGTTACTGCCTTCCATGAATGCTTTTTTTTTCCTTTTTCTTTTTTCTTTATCTATACTTAGATATTTTAATTTATTTTTTATTTTTATAAATCTTTCAAACTTGGCCATGAAGCTTTGAATACTGTCTCCATACCTCCAATAATTTATGTAAGATCCTCTCTCTCTCTATCCCTCCCTTCCTCCAGATGTGGATTATGTCATATAACTAGTATGTAGAAGTTGTAAGTTGTTCTTAGGAAGGATTTATCCTATGTAATGATCTTGCCGTCAATTGTACATAGACAAACCAAATAAAGCTGTTTGGTTAATACGAAACCTTTACCACAACTCTATCAACACAATAATTAACTCAGCTCAACTCAACAAAGCCTTATCCCAATTATTTGGGGTCGGTTACATGAATCTCATCTCGCTATTCTTCTCTATTTAAGGCCATTCTTTCTGCTAGACCACACATTATCATATCTCTTTTAACCATATCTACCAAGTTAATTTTGGTCCCATGAGCACAATAATTAGTTCTCTATAATTTAGTTTTTACTGTTTTCACATGGACAATATATACACACAACCTTCTGCAATCATATGATTTCAGTTTCTCCTTCCACCCATATAGGCATATAAAATACTATCTTAAACGTGGTTTCCTTTTTATTTTGGTTCTTGAAATCTATTATTATGTGAATGCCTGAATTCCTGAGGTTTGCGTTCTTTTTGGAGGGACTTTTCAGTTGGAAATTGATTCCATAAAGGCGCTCGTCTTTTTTTTTATTCCCTTCATTCTCAGGTAAAAGTTCTCGACCGGACTGCAGTTGTTACAGGAAATGCAGAAACTGTGGTTGTGAGGCCCCCGGGCATTCAAGAAGCTATCAATGCTGAAACTGGTAAACCACATATAACTAGAATTTGATTTCTTGAACTGGGATACCAATTTTTGTCCTCATTAGTACTTGATATATTACATTCGATCAGCTTGATCATTTCTTTGGCTTTATCAATTGTTTGGCTGGATCTTGGAATTTTGATGTGCCATAATCAAATTAACCTAATGAATAAGAGCTTTCTTTCAATCAAGTAATATCAAAATTGAAATAAGTGCTCGAAAACTCGCCAAGTCGGTGATACACCCTTTTTTTTTGGGGGTGTTGAGGGGGTATTCGGTTAAGAAAAGAAAGAAACGCATGTATTGCATTTCAGATTCTTCTACTTGTGCAAGTGTTCATGTGCATGAGGCAAAATTTCAACACTTATTTTAAAAAAATATATCAATATTTTAAATAGTGTGCCATAAAATGCTATATATCCAGAACTTGTATTTAAATTATTTTGATGCAGCAAAATACAGTGGAGGCAGATGTTTTATACGACCATCAGGTACAGAGGATGTCATACGAGTATATGCAGAGGCAACCACACAGGAAGCAGCAGACAGGCTAGCCCGTTCCGTAGCTCGACTTGTGGATCAGTTCCTTGGGTTTGGCTGCTCCTAATTGTCTCCAAGTTTTTGGAATTGGTCATAATGTACCTTCTATTAATCATTTAGGGATTAAAATTTCGACTCTGTTGTATTACGGATCTCAGGATTTTGAACATGAATTTATTGGATATAATAAACTAGTTTTTCAACTGCAAAGATGGATTTGTAGTTTGGAAATTAGGGATGTTTTTGAAGAGATCCAACTACTGCATAAAAAAATTTAGTTTCATCAAAGTTGGTTATTGTAATTTAATTACTGGAGTTGTGTGTGTCAAATCCAAATTTGTTAAATATTAATATATATATATATATATATATATGTAAAGTATTTTGTTATAATATGTATATAATGTGTAAAATTCAAAATATAAGAAACTCAACTTAACAAAATCTTATATAACTTAATATCTAACATTTTATAAAAATTTAAAATATATATTTTAATATAATATATAAAGAGTTAATATATATATATATATTATATTAATTAGGTCAGATAATTAATGGATTGGATTTGTTTCATATCAAATTTATTTAACTAAATGAATTATTGAATTTGTATAAGACTATTAGATCAAATTCTTTGTATCATATCTGAATAAATAGAGATGTGATCTACTGACAGCCCTAGATGAAGACAGACCAGAACTTTTTTTTTTTCAATTACTATTATTCAAAATGATCCAAATAATTGGTTTGGGGACATGAAGATCTTTCGTCACCCACAAAATTCCCAGTAACATTACTAGTAATAATCAATCTGACTTACTGGACAAGGATATGAACAGCTGTTTCTTCGGTGTAAAATAGAAAGGGGGCATAGCAATTAAGTAAATAAAATGCAATTTTTGAAACTCAATTCACAAATCATTGCAAAGCAATCGTGTAACTCATTCACATCTTTTCTATATCAATTCCTTCAAACCAAATGACAGAATTTTTTTTTGAATAAATTATATTGACTTCTCTTGATGTTTATGACAATTATATTAATTTTTCTTAAATTTTTTTAAATTACACTGACTTCCCCTACAAATAATATACAAATATCTCTCTCCAATCAATTTTTTCTTTAAAATTACAAAACTACCCTTTCAATATATTTTTTTTTCAATTTTTTAAATCTAGACCATTTTTTTTTTTCATTTTTCAAATAAATGTTGATAAAAACTTTAAATTTATTTTTATATAAAATAAAAAATTAAAAAGTCTTTATAAAAAAATAGAATAAATTGGTCAAAATTAGAAAAATACAAAAATAAATAAATAAAAGATACAATTTCATCATTTTGAAAAAAAAAATTGATAGAAGGGAAATATCTGTATATTATTTTATAAAATAAGAGAGGTCAGTGCAATTTTAAAAACTTTTAGACAAGTCAGTGTAATTGTCATAAATATCAGGTGAGGTGAGTAAATTTACCCCTTTTTTAAATTTTTTATTTACTAATGCTGACAAGGCAAATTGTGAAGGAGAAACTCCCATAAGAAGAGCCAGATCCAGAAACAAGATAAATTCAGCAAATACTGAATTGTTTGGAAAGGGAAGGAAGGCTGATGAATATCTAAAACCTAGCAGTAGAATCTCCAAAATTGGGCAAGCCTACTTGCCACTTAAGCAAAAGATAAACATGCAGAGCGAAACAATAAAACTGCTAGAGGTACATATTGAATTTCCAGATTGATTTGTAATTCTATTTAATGGCAATGATAAAGATAATAAACAAGGAGAAGGTACCATTATAGATCATCATAAATCACAAATTTATCGCAAATGATAAGAAAATGTATGGAGAGTTGTTCTGCTATAATATACCAACCATAAAGAAGAAGAACTTTAAAGGAGGGAATCCACAACTCCGGAGGCTTGGTTCTTACACAAGGTTTCTCCTTGACCATTCCATCATAGACTCAACTTGGAATTGTAATGATCAAATTTAATCCTTATAGGTGTCATTAAATTGTGAAAATTTTCTAAAACTTTTATATGAACCCTAAATTCAGTGGTATATCCAATAGTTTTAGTTGACAATTAGGGATATTTCAACTACACTAAGAAGTTTTCATAAAATACCACCAGACTACACCACAGACAAAACTAAATTCTGCAGAGCAGATGCTTAACATGGTTTGAAAGAACTAATGAAGGCCAAACGATTGTGAAAGACACTAGACAGCAGTATGCAACATATATATATTTTTATTATGTAGAGAGCAGTTTGCAACATATTCCACATCATTATAAAAATCAAATTACATTCAACTATCAAACAATTTACACATCGGAGTCCATGATGAAGGATGAAACCAGAACTTCTTGAAACACAACGTCCATCGTCCAGTGGGAAATAACAAACCTAACAGAACAAATGTAGAGACCGACTGACGGAAAGCCTAACAACAAAAAGCAAAGCATTGTACTACGAGCACAAAAGACAACTAACTATTCAACTTCCACAACAAATGATCAGTGCTATCTCCATACTGTGAATGTACTAGTATGTAGTAATTACATTCTTTGACTCCTTAAGATTGTTAACCAGGATGCTAGAAGTCTTCAACAGTATTATATATTATAGCCTCACCTTTGCCTTTCTTTTTGAACAACAAAGGTCCGAAAACACAAACTAAGTATTCAAAAGCACATACACCCCATGGATATTATATCCTTCCTAAATAGATTTTAACTATTCACACCCCAAACTTGACACATTGGATTACAAACGATTTCCTAGTTGGAACTCCAAGTAATCTTAACATATACCTCAATCAGCTTTGCGTTTAATATTATCGTTCACTCATCAACCCTGTTTAGGTAGCACATGAGATGGTAGTAGTCAAATCCATCTTGTTCGGGCAAAATGTTATGTATTTCACTGAAAAATGAAGACACTGCAGGCACAACCTCCTTTCCAGTAGTCCAATAAAACTTTAGCCATTATTGAATGCTTATATCACAGATTCACAATACAATTTGTACTATAACAACGTATCAATAGACAACTAAAATGACTCCATAACCTACCATTCACAAAATGCTATGTTGTTGTTATTATTATTTTACTTTATCAAAAAACAGATACATAATATATATCATTCATAAAAATGAGGGGCATTTTGCTAAATTTGTAAAGCAATTAGAGAAAAAAAGCCACAACCTTGCACAAAAACAACCTCCCAGCATTTCTCTCGCACAATCTGAACTTCCACAGGGTTAAGAATTTGAAAAAAGAAAGGCTGAACTCAAAATATCTAAAATTGCTTAGAAACACCAACTCCAACTCAAGTTGTATGCCTCAATATGCATCATAAATAAACTTTGTTTTAATGACGGAGACCTGCATGCTAGTCATAGCAAACTCTGGATATGCAACCTCACCCCCAAGTACTGCATATGGGGTAAAACGAGCAAAGCCTTTAGCATGGCTCGAAGTAGGACTTTTTAGGAACACAGTCCTTTATCCTCCTACCAGTTCAGCTAACTCCGCGGGTTATCGATAATTTCTTAGTATTGCTGAATACTCATAGCAAAAATTCCGCACATGCTATTCCCATATCAGAATTCGCCAGAACTGATCAAACGATGTAATAAACAATTCAGCACATATGCATCAAAATCAGTAGCAATGACTGGGCTGCGCTAAAATATATTGTTAACAACATCATTTCCTCTCCTATAGACTACTAAAATACTTACTTTTTCTTCTGCACATCAAGCTTTGCTATACCTTATATTGACAAAGCAAGAGACACACATGCATGCATACAGACACTCGTACGTATATAAATATATACAGGCATGCATATATATCGTATCATATCATCGATTAAGTCTGAACCAACCAATTCCTAATAAATGGAAGAAAAAAAAGACAAAACACAGTGAAAATTACTAGTAAAAATTAGGGTTTATTCATTCTTTCAAGTTCCTTGTATTCTACAAAAAACACTTTTTCCAATTCACTGAAAATTAAACTCGTAAGAGGAAACTCACAAGAGGGGCTTCTTCATATCTTAAAAAATTTTACGTATGTCAGAAAACCACGCGAATCTGAGGTGCGTCGGAGCCACTCGACGGCAAGATCTCCCAACGGCAGGGTTCGAGCTCGTCGGAAACAGGGCAGTACCCAGCAAGTGTAACCTTATCAGTCGAGGTGGCCACCGACCCGAATTCGAAAACCGACACTTCGGGCAGTGGGGCGGGTCGCAGGACTTCCATAGCTCCGTTCATACCTGGCATTTCGGTCTTCTGGGGCGAAACTTTCGCAGTGGAGTCGGCTTTTTGGGTCAGTTTTGCTGAGGGAGCTTCTTTTTTGCCAATCCACCAAGATAGAATCCCCATGGCTGCCGACGATGCGTATCAGGGAGAGAGATCTAGGGTTATCGTTTCATCAGCGTGTGATATTAGCGTTAGCATGAAAAACAAATTGGGGGCATGCTACCCAACCTTGGTTTTGAATTTGAATGGTAGTTTAGTGTGTTACATTAAATCCTTACCTACTAAACAAAAATATAGTAATGTCCTTTGAAAATGTGGGAACAAATCGAGATAATTAATACTTTCTTCACATCACAGGTTAGACCTGCACGTATTTAAATTAGTTTCTAACTTTTCATTGCTATATTCAATTAGGATGTCAATGGAGCCGCTTGTTTGCACACCGTTCTGCTCCTAATGGAAGAGGCTAAGGAAAAATATAAAAAGACTACAGGTTTTGAAAAAGAAAAGAGAGATTGAAATCCAATAAGGTTTGAAAATGAAAGTTTTAAATTTTAACTCATTTTTATTATAATATGAAATTACTTAAATATTTCTTGTGTATTTTAAAATACATAACCTATCTATTAACATATTTATAGAAAAATAATAGTAATATTTTTTTTATTAATTGTTTATTTTACAATAAAATAATGAATTTTAGATTATCGGGAAGAAATGGGACAGGTTTGGAGTTTATTATAAAGGTAGTTTGGTTAAAGTCCAAGAAAAGTACCGATATTATTATCTAGTCAAGTCTAAATACATTAGCACATAAAGTCTGTTAATTTTTTATTTCTGAAAATATCCCTTTCATTACAATCTAGCCAAATCTGAAACAACCTTAAAAAAAGTCTTCTAGAATTTTAAAATTTAATAACTTATAATTTATAAATCTATTTTTAATAAAACTTATATCTTTGGGTTCTAAACATTAAGATCTATCAATCAAGATGCATATTGAATATGAAATTTTGAAAAACAAATATCACCCTTGATGCTACACTTTTTGGCTCGCAAGGACTCTAGGCTCCACGACTTGTAGAACAATTAAAAACGGGGATCAGAGGGCCACCGAATTGGCTCCGGCGGTAGCCGCTCCGATGCTTAAATCAATAAATTGAATTGAAAATACTGTAATAAGAGCCAAAGAATGAGCATCTAAATAAAGCGTACATTTAGGGTTTAATTTATATACTGTGGCTTTCCTAAGTTGATTAAGATTTGGAGCCATGAAAATAGAGATTTGATCATCGGAGATTGCAGTTACCTTGTTGGACATTGTATCAAAATAGAGATTACCATGTGTGGCAGTTTCTTTGTAAAAGACTGTTTCCTTATTCTCTACTCGGTAGATGTTAAGGCAATAACAAGGTTTGAACCATACGAAATGCTTTGAGTGAATTTCGTTCAGAGCATGAGTTCTAGAGGACAAGTGCATAGGTGTGATCTGATGGCTTCGCCTGCTTTGGATGACCGAGTATTATCAGATCTGTAAACATACGTGTCTCAAGATGAATTGGTGTGTCGGTTTATGGTATATCAGCTACTCTCGCCCCCCCGAGCCTTAGTTAGGGCCTAGGGCGTAACTAGGGCTATGGGCTTTATGAAAAGTCACACGTTTTGTCTCTCCACTTTCCAAGACGTCCGTTTGATGGGTCATTTATTGCGCAGCCGATGCTTGAGAAGCCATCATTACCCTCAACCGTCATGCCGACTCGGCTTGGGGGGCTCATATTTTGAATATGTATATAAAGAGAGGGAAAGGACTTTTTACGCCTTTCTTCTGCACTTGCTCCTACTGTATCAGAAACTCTGCCATTGCTGATTGACGTATTTTGAAGTTCGAAGCATATCCGTTGCTTGTAGCTTTCCTTTCCTTACTTGATTTCAGGTTCGATTTTTAACCCCTCTTACTGTTCTCTCTTCTTTGCTTCGCCATTTTCCTTTTGTCCGCCATGTCTGGTCCTGGGTCACCCTCTGGTTCGGGAAGTTCTTCTAGGATAATTACTCAATTTCAACCTGTGAACATTCCTCCTTCTGTGATGCTAAAAATAGGTTGGTAGGGTCCCTCTCCAGTCCAGAGGTTAGGATAGTTAATGCGCTTGTGGAACCCCCGAATAGGGTTGGAGAGACCTCTGGTCGATCCGCTTGTAGAGAGGAGGGTGAGAGCGTAATTACCGAAAGTATGTTGAAGGAGTTATGGGAGAAGTATAACCTCCTTTCGAATGTCACTTTTAGGGTTCTGGACGCTCTAGATCACCCACACGATGTTAGAGCAGGAGAAATTTGTGTCTATTTAGCTTGGTTTGAAATGGGACTAACACTCCCTCTTCCTGACCTTGTAAAACAATTCTTTTGTTGGTTTAACCTCTGCCCTTCAGACTTCAACCTTAATAGTTGGAGACATTTGTTAAGTTTTATAGTACTGGGGCATCTGAACGATGTTGATGTGTCCCTTGACCTGATCCGTAGCAATATGGATTTAAAATACATGAGGTCGAAAGGCCTCTTTTACATGTCTTTTGACAATGGGTTCAGACCCCTTTCCTCTGTGCCCTCTTCCAACAAAACTTGGAAGAAGTAGTATTTCTTCATAAAAGGAGGATGGGAGGATGCAGACTTCCAAGACCACTTTTCGACATTCTCTCAAACTTTTGGGCCAAAGGGTGAGACCCGATTTTTCTTGTGATTGCTTTGATTCTATTTCGTGCATTGACTGCCGAACTAATTAATTTGTGCTTTTTGTACAGATAGGAGTGCGTGGAAGAGGCCTCGCTTTATTCTCGTGCTCCAAGAGCAATACTGCAAGCTTTTACAGACCAACAACCGAGATCATCTGTCATCGTCAATCCTAAGAACTTGATGGCTGTCAAAAACTGCGTGGAGGAGCTGACGAAGGGTGTAATGGCAAGGTGGGAGGCCGAGCCGTCTGCAGCGGTGGGGGAGGCTTCTTCCCCAGTTGAACCCCCCTCTAAACGAAGAGGAGGAGGTTAATCTCGAACTCCCCTGATCCTGCCGAAGGGGAGAGGGAGGCCCCTTCCCCTATTTCCATGGTCCCCCCAACCCCAACCAGCAAAGTGGGAAAGGGGGTGTCTGCTTCTGTGGCCTCTAATGTTGTCAACTAGGCGGCCAAGAAGGTCTTCAAGGACTTCTGGGCTAAAGGCTCCTTGAAGCTCAAGCCACAGAAGTCAGAGAAGCTTCTAGCTGATCTGGCTTTTCTTCAGGTCAAAGTAAGCTCTTCGGGTCCCCATATCTTTTTCCTTGTTCTAAGTACTTTTAACTGGATACTGACCTGTTTACTCTGTATATTGCAGACCTTGCACACCCTCTCTGCTCTGATGGAGGTCTCTCCAGCTTCAGAGGAGGTTGACAAGCTCCAGGCTGAGCTGGATGAGGTTAGGTTCCAACTGGGGTCTGCCCAGTCTGCTACTTTTGCTTCGGAGGAGAAGTGGAAGGAGGCATCTAACTCTTTGGCAGTTATGGAATCTGAGAGAGATCTTCGTGTTTTAAAGGCGGAGAGACTTCAAAGAGAGATGGACGGCATGCACTATCTCTATAATCAGAAACTTGAGGACGCAATTGAATGGGCCAGGTCTGAGATTGAGGCAGAAATGAGGACAGCAGTTGAAGGGATGGCAGATAACTTGATTCTGTTCGGCTTCAATAACTTTTGATCCAAATTCCTTGCCAAGTTTCCTGACTTTGATGTATCCTCAATTGTGCCTCTTGGAGTTGATCCTCCCGAAGCTGTCGTCCCGAGCGGAGTGGTTGAGGTTCCCCCTTGCCTGAACCTTCCCCAATTGATGAGTCTGCCCCTATAGATCAGGCTTAGAATGTATATTTTACTGTTTTGCACTTTTAATGTACTGGATCATATTTATTAATGAAACAGTCTTTTTCTTGAAGCTTTTGTCTTCTTCTTTCGTGTGTAGCCTTAAGTTGTACTGCTCTGTAGCATTTTAGCCCTTCAAATTTGTAGTTGATGCGAAAATTGTTGCAAGTAAAGCTGCTTTGAACCCATTGTATGTCAGATCAGCTCTTAAACTGTTAACAGTTGTCTTCCGAGCTACATAACCTGCAATAAGGCAGTGATCGAAGACTAACTCGGCCTGTTGCATTATCTTAAAAGCTTTAGTGCTTAACTAAGGCTTTTAGTCTTCCGAGAGGGACCATTTAATGTGCTATTTATTACACAGCCGTCGTTTGGGTTTTCAAGGCCAACCTTTTCCTCAACCGTTGCAACGGTCCGGATGGATGGATTTTGGACTTCAAGGGTCTATATATACAAGAGAGGGGCATGCTGTTGCGCCCAATCTTTTTGCCTTTTGCTTCTAAATTGTTTCCCCATTGGTGGGAACTGATTGTCTTTAGAAGCTACCATTTGTCTGGAGATGATTGACGATCTTCAGTCCGAGTTGGGAATGATTAAACTGTGGCCGAGAGTCATTCAAACCTTTGCTTCAGTCTCCAAGGAAGGATTAAAGAGGAGAAGATCTCCTTGTTCATCTTAGCATCCGGTCGAGTTCCCTCTGCTTGGAGGTAAGCTTTTCTTGATTCAACCGAGACCTGGAGTGTTGATGATGAAAATGATGGTGGGATGCCTCCTCCCCTTTTTGTCTTAGGCAGAGACCCTTGCTCAAGCTGGCTTTGGGTGTCGTGCCGAATTTGAAGGAAAAAGAAGGCAGAGAATAGAGGTTTCATGAGACCCAGAGCCCTCATCCTCCGTTGGTATTGATGCCAGCGACATGTGATGATGAAATGGCCTAGGTACTTAATGATGCAGATTGGGGTTCAGGGCTTCTTCCTTTCAAATGAGAGCTGGTGACGGCGGTAATGGTGGTTTGGAACTCTGGCTCCTTTTCCTTGTATTGGAAAGATTCGAGGAAGATAGCCATGCTGTTGCAAAACAAAACGATGTCTTACCTGAAGCTGCTGTAACTTCTGTGTTGTGCTTTTGTTTCCTTTCCAGTCTTCTTGTACTGATGTAACTTTTATAGATTATCAATAAAATTGATTTCCTTTTCCTTAAATCCAATGTATCTTTTGATTGGTCGTCTTCTTTTTTTCTGGAGTTAAAACATCTTTTCGAGCACTTACTGATAACTACTTTTCATTCAATAGTTCTGTTTGTATGTTCTGGGAGTAGACTAAAGAAACTTGTGTAACACCTACGCTTCAAACTGAAGTACTTTCAACTGCTACAGATGCTAAGGCAACTTGGTGCTGTAGTGCTTTCGCTCGGTAGTTCATAAGCCAAGTAATCTAAGAATCAGCTCTGAAGGGCAGCCTCTTGAGTAATTCAAAATAATCAGAGTAAATATGTTGTGATAACAGCTATGACTGTCGATCTAAGAAACTTGTGCAAATAACAGCAGTTGGAAAGTAGTTGAAGATATCGAAACTTCTGCCTTTAAATGGACTGAATCATCAGGTCTGGATAATTGCTGGACCAGACTATGAGGTTTGTACACTCAACGAAACAGACTATGAGGTCTGTACTTTTAGAAATGGACTAGACTCTGAAAGTTTGTGTATTTAGAGATGGACCGGACTCTGAAGGTCTGTGCATTTAAGGATGGACAAGACTCTGAAGGTTTGTGCATTTAGAGATGGACCGGACTCTGAAGGTCTGTGCATTTAAGGATGGACCAGACTCTGAAGGTCTGTGCATTTAAGGATGGACCAGACTCTGAAGGTCTGTGCATTAGAGATGGACCAGACTCTGAAGGTCTGTGCATTTAGAGATGGACCAGACTCTGAAGGTCTGTGCATTTAAGGATAGACCAGACTCTGAAGGTCTGTGCATTAGAGATAGACCAGACTCTGAAGGTTTATGCATTAGAGATGGACCAGACTCTGAAGGTTTGTGCATTTAGAAATGGACCAGACTCTGAAGGTCTGTGCATTAGAGATGGACCAGACTCTGAAGGTTTGTGCATTTAGAGATGAACATTTTATAGAGGTATTAAAAAAGAAGAAAAACCTTTATTGATAATACTTCTGTAAGTGTTCTACATTCCAAGGTCTAGGAATAGATTTCCTAGCCATGTCCTCTAGCCAATAAGTGGTAGGCCTAACAACCTTTGTCACTCTGTAGGGGCCTTCCCAGTTGGGTGACAACTTTCTCATAGTGGGATACTTGGTGTTTGGAAAAGCCCTTCTCAAGACAAGGTCTCCAACTTGAAAGCTGACCGTCCTGAGCCTCACTTTGGAGTTGTTGGCCATTCTATGCTGATAGGCTTCCATCCTGATCCTTGCTTGATCCCTCTTTTCTTCAAGCAAGTCTAAGTTTTCTGCAAATTGCTGATCATTGGACTCTTGGTCGAAGGCTTCAGTCCTTAAGGTTGGCATACCGATCTCCACGGGGATTATTACTTCTGTACCGTAGACAAGTGAGAAGGGAGTTTCATAGGTGGGAGTTCTTCTGGTTGTTCTGTAGGCCCAAAGAACCCCAGAAAGTTCTTCCGCCCACTTTCCTTTGGCTTGCTCTAACCTTTTCTTAAGTGCATCAAGGATTGTTCAGGTTGGTGACCTCTACTTGCCCATTTGCTTGTGGATGGCCTGGAGAAGCAAAATGTTGTCTGATGTTGAGATTTTCACAAAATTTCTTGAAGACTTTACCAGTGAACTACGTCCGATTATCAGAGATGATTACGCGTGGTATCCCGAACCTGCAGACAATGTTCTTCCAGGTGAATTTTTCAACTTCCTTCTTTGTGATATGTGTTAGAGGTTCAGCTTCAGCCCATTTAGAGAAGTAGTCAATGGCTACCAAAAGATATTTCCTGTTTGATGGGGCTTTAGGTAATGGGCCCACAATGTCCATCCCCCACTGAGCAAAGGGCCAAGGACTAGTAATTGGGATGAACTCGTGATGGGGTTGGTGTTGATATGGAGCAAACCTTTGGCATTTATCGCACTTCTGGACGTACTCCTTAACCTACTTCAGCATACTAGGCCAGTAATAGCCTTGTGTTAGAACTCGGTGAGCTATTGTTCTGCCCCCATTATGGTTCCCACAAATTCCTTCATGTATTTCTACCAAGAAATATTGAGACTCTTCTAGAAGTTAACATTTCAATAGGGGCTGAGAGTAAGACCTTCTGTAAAGCTTATTGTTCAGGATTAGGTACCTGAGCTACTCTGATTCAGGATTCTCCTTGCTTTGTTTATGTCTTCTGGGAGGAGCCCTAATTTCTAGGTACTGGAGGACTGAGATCGTCCAGTTCTGGGGCTGTTCAGCAATTTGGGACAACTTGGGCTTCCTCTATGCTGGATCTTAGGTTAGGTAGGAAATCTTTACTGTAGAGTTTCCTTCTGGCTTTAGGTAGGGATGCCATGTTTGCCAAAGCATCTACTCTGCAGTTCTGGCTTTCTATTTTTTGGATAGAGAACGTCCGGAAGGAGTGCTTCAAGAAGTTCACTAGTTCGGAATACCAAAGCATCCTATCGTCTTTAATAGAGAATTCTCCCAAGACTTGGCTTACCACCAATTGGGAATCTAAGAAGGCCTCAAGGTTTTGAACCTCGCATTCCAGAGCCAACTTCATGCCTAGGATTAGGACTTCGTACTCTGCTTCATTGTTAGAAGCTCTGAATCCCAGGCTAACTGCTTTTTCTGATAAGAGCCCGTCAAGGGACTACAATACCAGGCCCACTCCAGAACCCTGATTGGTTGATGACCCATCAATATAGAGCTGCCATGTCCCTGACGCTTCAAAGAGTTGTGCCTTCTCCTGAAGTGCCAGGGTGAATTCAGCAACGAAATCTGCCAAGGCTTGTCCCTTGATGGAATTCCGTGGTACATATGATATGTCAAATTCTCCTAATTCCACAGACCACTTTACTAATCTTCCTAAACCTCAGGCTTCCTCAATATCGACCTCAGGGGATAGGCAGGTTGGGATTTCAATTGGATGGGCTTGGAAATAAGGTCGGAGTTTCCGAGCTGATATTACCAAAGCGAATGCCAACTTTTCAATCCTCTGGGTATCTCTTTTCTATGTCGAGCAATGCCCTACTGATGTAGAATATGGGCCTCTGGACTCCCTCTGTCCTGTCTGACTAATACGGAGCTGACCGCGTTCTCAAAGACTGCAAGGTAGATGAGTAGCTTTTCCCCTTGGACTGGTTTTGACAAGAGCTCTGGAGAGGCAAGGTATTCCTTCAGTTCTTGAAAGGCTTTCTCACATTCCTCGGTCCATTGTAAAGCTTTGTTACCTTTTAAAGCTCTGAAGAAGGGTAGACAACGATCAGTGGACTTGGAGATAAACTTGCTCAGTGCTGCGATTCTGTCATTCAGTGCCTGAATGTCTTTCTTGGTTTTTGGTGATTCCAGTCCAATCAGAGCTCGGATCTGAGTGGGGTTTGCCTCGATACCCCTCTAAGAGACAATATATCCCAAGAATTTCCCTTTCGTCACCCCGAAGGTACATTTTGAGGGATTGAGCTTCATCTTGTGTTATCTTAGGATATCGAAAGTATGGGATAAGTGCTGGAGGTGGCTACCTTTTCTGTAAACTTTTGACCAGCATGTCATCAATGTAAACTTCCTATGGTAGTGCCGATCAGTGGGATGAATATCTTGTTGACCAAATACTGGTATGTGGCCCCAGTGTCACATCCTGAACCCCACCCTACGTGGATGTCGAGGACGTGATGCCAGTCAGCTGCCTCGCCGGTTTACCGACCGACGACGCGACCAACCAAAGGCAAATTCTGAACTTATCGACAAATTGCATTCCGACTGTAGGGTCAGATGCAGCGGAATTTAAAACTTTTTTTTTTTATCACGGGAATGCAACTCACTTATCCACCGTAAGGGTATGTACCACAAAGCAAGTCAAAAATTCAAATAGCTAATAATTCTAACCTCAGACCATATCTATAATCAGACATATAACACAGAGTAGATCTAATATCTCTAGAGTACCACTTATTTCCATGAGCCATGTCTATAACTAGTGCATATCAATTAAGTCAGTCGTATCATATCACTCACCTGAATAACCAGATTCAATCCACAATAATCCAATCTCTACGAATCAGTGCTGTCAGATCCTTACTTGCAATGTCACTCAGCCTATCTACGTCATATCATAGTGCCTTCTAATCCAATGGAGATAATTCCTGAAAAATGTTAGGGAATGGGGTGAGCTTAAATAAGCCCAGTGAGTAACACAGGTTCCATGTCATGGGTTTCAAACCCGTTCTTGTTTATAAATCACAAGGATAGTTCAATCACTTTAGAATAACAGTTTATAAATCTACTTTAAATACAGTTTAAGTTGAATAAAACGAGACTGAACTAAACGGAACAACAAATCAGGACGGATGGAACAATACGTGATGCCAATATATCAACAAGAGTATAGGCAATTAAATCAAATAATAGAATAGATCAATACTGAGCGAAACATAACAGAGCATAACAAACAAGATGTTAATTAGGCATATAATCAAGCCTACTTATGTCATACCGCTCATAACTGGAATGGTACCAAGGGTGAGACCCAACATAGCAAAACAAAACTAGACGGACCATACAATGGAACAAGACAGACCAAACAAAACAACAGAGTAGGACGGGACAAAATCATGCCACATGTAATGCAGTACAAAAGTAAGCATTTAAATATACGCATTTAGGCAGTATAACATACAAAACGGTACAGTGCATCAAAGTACAATGTCTAGACAGTGTAACTTATACACCAAGTTAAATCAACACAATAAACGATGTTTTCTCTATCAACGGAGACATAGGCACACCATTTACGGAACGAAACTTGATGGAACTGAGTGGAAACCATATATCAATCAAAACTCAAGCACATCATCAATGGAACGAAACATAACAGAATCGAACGGAACAATACATCAATCAAAACAAAGGCATATCATCAGCGGACAGATCATAACGGAACTGGACCATATATCAATCAAGACAGGCATATCATTAACGGACGGAACATAATGGAATCGAACGGAACAATATCAATCAAAGACACAGGCTTATGATCAAAGACAGAGGCATATCGCTAACGGGTAGAACATAACGGTACTGAACCATATATTAATCAAACATACATATCATCAACGGACGGAACATAACAGAATCGAACAGAACAATATCAATCAAAGACACAGGCTTAAGATCAAGGACAAAGGCATATCGCTAACGGGTAGATCATAACGGAATTGAGCGAAACTATATCCATTAATTTAAGGACGAAATCATATCATGTGCAATGTAGTACAAAAGGGACATATATTAAGTACGTGTATTTAAACAATGTAGCATTTATAACGGTGCAGTGTAACAAAATACAGCATCCATATAGTGTAACTTATATGTCAAATCAGGAGTTTCAATTTACTCACAAAAAGACAGACAGTGAATCAAAATACAGTACAGTGTCAGAAGTTACTCACTAACTGTTCGCTTATCTCCTTGCAGAAATAATCTGATAACCTCCAGGTACGTCAGGCATCTCCATGTATATCCTAAATAATAATCATCAATCATAGACAGATCAGAATTCATCCATTCAGATCTTATTCGTCATCTTAGGCGTCTATCAGATTACCTAAGATAGCCTAGTAGCCTATTGCCTTTTCATCGGGTCTCACCCGAGGATATTTCATTCTTTAATTAGGCTTAGCGGTTATCAGGATTATAATTTAAGTCATTTAGACTTCAATCGTTATCAGTTAAACACTTATTGGACCTTAGGGGCAAAATAGTAATTTTTTCATTCTTGTCCCGGACTCTGTCATGGTCCTCAAAATAGTCTACATATCTTATGTGTGAAGTTCTAAGTCTCTTAGACTTAAATCGGTATCAGTTAGGTACGTATTTAATCCTAGAGGCAAAATGGTAATTTTGCCATTCTTATTCCGGACCCTATCGTGGTCCTCAGAATATCCCATGTATCCTATATATAATTTCGTAAGTCTTTTGGACTTCATTTGGTATCTGTTTTTGATCATCGGGACACATCGATCATTTTCTGTTTCATACGTTAACTATTTCGGAATATTATTTAGCCCTTCAATATTCATAAGTACACTTATGATAATTGATTAGATCGGATTGGCCTTTATCTGACCCCTACTTTGCACTTACAGTGCTCCGGGTTATTTTGGTCATTTTTTGTTTTGTGAAACTTCGACCCCGATTCGTCATTTAATCATGTATTCAGTTTCACGAGTATCCAGGCTCCTATTGGTATAAATTTCGTCCTAATCGGACTCCATTTGGGCTTCGTATAACATCAAGGGCATTTTGGTAATTTCATGTGTCATATTTTTCGGCACTTCAGTTCATAAAATGGACCTCACCGTTAGGTCCAGAATGCCCGACATAGTTAATGTGGACTATTTTTTTTGTTTAATTGGCCTTGGATATCATTAGGGGCAATTCAGTCATTTATAATTTATATGTCTGTACTTTTTGGGACTTGCGGTTCATTAAACGGACCTCACCGTTGAGTTCAGAATGCCCGACATAATCAAAATGGGCTATCTTTTATTTTCATTTGGCCCTAGGTATCATCAGGGGCAGTATAGTCATTTACTATTCACTTATCTGTATTTTTCGGGGCTTAATTTCTCAATTCGGACTCCACCATTGAGTCCAGAATGCCCGAAATAGTAAAAATATACTATTCATTTATTTAATTTGGACTTCGTTTGACCCATTTTGTGTCCAAGGGTAAAATAGTAATTTTATCCATTAAATAAAATGATTAAAATAATTATTTTATTAATTAATTATTTTTTCCAGGGGCTTAAATGCATAGTTTTTTCCAAAAATTGGGCCAGAGTGTAAATACTCAGAACTATTGGGGGTTAAACCGTAATATCAGAAAACATTTGGGGGTCAAAATAGAATTTTATAAATTTAGGGTTCAGACCCATTGGTTTTAAGGTTCAAGAATTTGAACCGGTCCAAAACACTGTGAACCAAACGGTTCACTGTCCCTTAGAAAACCGGGATAAGATATCCCAGTTAACCTTAATTTGGCCCCTATCCGTATTCAGGTTAACCAATTTCTTGATTTGAATTTTTTATATCCGTATCCAAACAGGCCGAATTCAGTTTTTAAATTAAAACATCCCAACATCAAAACGGTGCAGTTTCATTAATGGGGTGGCACGCTCGCAAGTCGACACGTGTCCGATTTGACTCGGCCTAACTCGAACGAGTTGGCGAGTCAACTCCATCTTCCCCATCGTCTTTCCCCCGTTTGCCCTAGTTGTAGGGAATTTCTTTTCCATTTTCATGACATTTCAGGTACCGATTATCTCTGTTTTTGCTTCTAAAACATTCCTAGAAGCTTAACAAAACTTTTGGCATGAGTTTAGAGCCTTGAATCTAAGGATTGAGCTCTGTTTAGCCCGATTATCTTGAGGGGTTTCAGTTCGGTCATACAGCCTCATTTCTTAACCAAATCGCACGAGGTTTGGTTCTTTGTGATCCATGCAACAGGGGTTTCATTTCTCCATCAATAAAATTGGATTTAGAAGTTTATTTCAGAGTTTGGGTTTCTTGGCCGAAAGCAATACCTTCAATTTTGAGGGTTCAAACCTAGGTTTCTAGGTCGCGGATGGTGATATTCGAGATCCTAGAAGGGTCTAGTTCATGTATTGACATGCATAATGTCATTTGGTTGAGGTCGTTTCAGACCTGCAACTTGAGGTCCATCCATGGCAGTTTGGTCACGGCTTTGGGGTTCCAAGCCTTACTCGACCCTCTCAGTTATTCCATAACAATCCTAAGCCTCGCAGTAACTCATATATTCAGTTTATATAGATCAAAACTATCAAAACAGTATCAAAGTCTAAATAGAAGATTTTTGTAGTTTTGGGTGTTTTACCTTTGGTCGACACTGCTCCACTCATGGTTCAGTTCTGGTTCTTGTGTGTCACCCTAGTGCAGTCATGCCTCCAGAGTCCTTAGTCCTCCTTGGTGCATCTCCAATGAAGACACACCATGCACGCACACCATGGCTCTCACACTAAGGTTTTCTCTCTCTCTCTCTAACCCTCCAAATGGAGACTTGTAACATCAGATTTCTTGTTCCATACGTCTGATTTGTACAAGTTTTGGTTGGGAGCAGATGTACTCTTGGGGTGAAAGGCATGGTGGTCTATGGGGCATAGGGGTGATGCATGCTTGATGATTGGTCACTTGAGAGGTGGCCAAATCAAATTTGTACTTATATATATATATATATATATCTTTGTACATTTGTATACAAAGATGCCCCTAGCCTAGTTGGTAACTTTTTGAATGAAATTTCTTTGCTTCCATAGGTCAAGGGTTCAATTCCCCTTGGCCTCACATTTGGCCATTTTTTCCCCATTTTTGGTTAAGGCCACATTTGGTTGACACCAAATTCTGTTTTGGCTATTTCTGTGATATCTCCTTATTCGGAGCTCCGTTTTCGACGCGGTTTGTTCTGAGAGTTTCATATTTCAGTTATCTTATATCAGAGGTTCCGTGTCGTTTATCATTTATTTCGGATTTTCGTAGTTAGCTAATTTGAGTTCCATCAGTGTTAAAATGGCATTATTTCACCTAATTAATTGATAATTAGGTTCGGGCATTGTACCCTATTCTCAGACATGTTTAATTACTTTGTTGGTCTATCACGACCGCCGAGAGATTATGATTAATTCCCTTAATCATTCTTTAAATCGGAACTAATTAATAATTAGTAAATTAATTATTAATTATACAGGGTCGGGGTGTTACACCCAGCATTCGTCAAGCCGAACGGCATTACTTTGTAGCAATAGAGACCTCGTTCAGTTATGAATGCTGTCTTCTCCTGGTTTGAAGGATACATCTGGATTTGGTTATACCCAGAATAGGCATCCATGAAACTCATGAGTTCATACCCCGCAGTAGCGTCAACCAGCTGGTCTATCCTTGGTAGTGGAAAGCTATCTTTGAGGCAAGCTTTATTGAGGTCTGTGTAATCAACGCAGACCCTCCACTTGCCATTTTTCTTTTTGACCAGTACGGTGTTGGACAGCCAGTCTGGGTAGAATACTTCACGTATTATCTTGGCCTCTAGCAGCCTCTGGACCTCTTTGTTTATGATCTAATGCCGCTTTGGAGAAAGCGGCCTTCTTTTTTATCTTACTGGTGGGTGGTCTGGAGCTACCATCAATTTGTGAGTTATGAGGTTCGAATCTATACCCTTCATGTCTTTGGTCTCCCATGCAAACACAGAGAGGTTGTCTCTCAGAAATCTTATTATTTTTTCTTGCTCGGCATGTGTCAGGTCTAGACTAATGTACAAATAGTGCCCCTCGGATTTTGAGCTGACTAATACTTTGATGGGTTCCCCAATTGGTTTGGCCCTGCTATCCCGTCCTCTTTGGCTTAGGGGTTCCTTAACTCTGGAAGGGCAACCTTTCTCCTTGGGATTGTGGGAGAGAATTGGAATCCGCACAGTCCCGAGCATACTATAATTGCTATTTAGTAGTCTTTTCCTTGAGCGCAATGGCATGACATTCCCGAGAAGTCGGCTGGCACCCTCTGACAAAATAAATAGTCTGGTTATGGACGTACTTTAAACATTGATGAAAGGTCGAGGTGACAGCTTCTATTTGATGTAGCCACGGTCTCCCAATTATGACATTGTAAGGAGATTTTATATTCAGCACCATGTACTCTGAGATTGTGGTTTTCTGTCCTTCACCTTCCCTTACTGTAGTTGGCAGGTCGATCTTCTCCAATGGGGTGCTAAGATTACCATCAAATCCTGCCATTACGGCAGTGGTAGGCTTGACGCTATTGTGATCAATCTTCATCTACTTGAGTGGCTCATTGAACAGTATATTAACTAGAACTGCCGGTGTCAGCCAGAACTCTCCTGATCTCGAAGTTAGCAATCTTAAGAGTGATGACGAGGGCATCACTGTGAGGGTAGTGTACCCCGGCCAGATCCTACTCTGTGAACTGAATCTCTGGTTCTGGTTTGAGCTTTTTCTCAACGTTGGTGATCCACAAAGTGTTTGGGGCAGCTTTAGCCTCCCGAGCATACCTTTTCCTTGCTCTGTTTGACATTCCTTGTAACAGGGGTATCTGCATGGAGGACGTAAATAACATGGTTGTCCTGCCTATGAGGCTCATTCCGTCCTTCCCTCTGCTCCTGTCTCTGCTCAGGCCTCTGGTCTGTCCTGCGTTGATGCTTGTCCTCGTGGAGGTTCTGCCTCCCGTCCTGCTTAACGAACTCTCGAAGACGTCATCTCTTTATGAGCTGCTCAACCTCATGTCTAAGGGACCTGCATGAATTAGTTGTATACCCGTGATTCTTGTGGAAATTGCAGTATTTACTTTGGTCCCGAAGGCTGGGATCTCCTTTTATCGGCTCTAGCCATCTTAGGTTTTCCCGATCTCGGATCTGCCGAAGTACCTGAGCCAATGTAGTGTTCAAAGGAGTAAAGTTAGTGAATTCCTTTGGACCGAAATTATAAACAGCCCTGGGTGCCGCTCTCTTTTCTGGACTCCTGACCCTTTTCTTGCTAGGGTCCCTTTTATGATCGTCCTTCTTATGATCTTCCCTTTTCGGATTGTCCTTATGGGTTTGTTCTTTGCCTTTTTGGGACGTGCCGTTAGCTTCCTCCAAGTTGATATATTTCTTGGCTCGGTCCATTAATGCACCATGTCGGCAAGAGGGCTCTTTGTCACAGAATCCCTAAAACCTCCGTGAGCAAGACCAGAGGTTAGGGCAGCTACGAGGAAACCTGGGCTGCAATCAGTTATCTCGGTGAGTTCGGCATTGAAGCGCGCAATGTAAGCTCTGAGGGACTCTTCCTTAGTCCTACTTGACATTCAGCAAGAACTCCGATCCTTTTCTGACCCTCCTGCTCGTCATGAACCTGTCTAGGAATTGCCTACCGAGCTCATAGAAGTCCGGTCACTGAGTTCAGGTGGGAGGTGTTGGAACCATTTTAGGGCTGGTACCTTTTAGGCTGGTAATGAAAGTTCGGCACATAAAGGCATCAAAGGCCCATGAAGGGCCATTGTATGCTGGTAATGTGACAAGGTGATCTCCTGGATCTCCAATTCCATCATAAAGGGTGAACTTCGGCACAACGAACTTCCTTGGTCTTTCTTCATACATGATGGCAGGAGTGAATGGGGTAGCAAGTCTTCCGAGTAGCCTGGCCAACTCATCCTGCTCTGGAGGGTTCTGAGCACCTTTTATAGCCACTGTTCGATCCATAGATTCTGCAACTTCTTTAGCCCTCCGTGGGTCTCTAGGCCGGACTTCTTGTGAACCTCACCTTATAGCTTCGGCTTCAAGGTGGTCGGGCTGAGTATGTCCCACAAATTGAGGAGGGTTCTGAGGCTCCCGAACTAGAGGAATTGGTACCGCTTGGGGTTGAGGCTCCTCCGATGCTGGATGTGCTTCCGAAGCCCTCGAAGTTGGAGTCTAGTAGTACTTCGGCAATGGATGTCAGGGGCAAAGGCTGGCGTTCCCCAGCCCGAGGCTGCTGGTGGCTGTGGATCTCTGCCGATGTGAGCAGTATTTTTGGGGTGCCCCCCCGGTTGTTGTGAGCTTCTTCATAGGGCTCTTCATTCATAGTGACAATAAGGGGGTTGCGTCCCCTCAGCAGCAACATTGACCGGCGGATTTGGAGGGTTCGTCCCTTAATTTCGTGTAAGCATTGTCAGAGTTCTAGATATGGCTAGTAGCTGTTCTTGCACTAGTTGGTTATGTCATTTGATTGACTCAATCTCCTGTCGCATGGGATCAACCGTCGGCCCTCTTGCTCGTACGACAGGCGGCCGACGTTGAGAGTTTTGAGGATTTTGAGCGTTCTGCCTTGGTCGGAGATTAGGGGCCATGGTTCTCTGGTAAGAAGGAGAATAAGTTTGCAAATAGAGCACTTGGAGATTTGTCGATTCCCACAGACGGCGCCAAACTGATGCTGCACTTTTTGGCTCGCAAGGACTCTGGGCTCCACGACCTGTAGAACACTCAAAAAGGGGGATCAGAGAGCCACCGGATTGGCTCCAGGCGGTAGCCGCTCCAATGCTTAAGTTAATAAATTGAATTGAAAAGATTGTAATGAAAGCCAAAGAATGAGCGTCTAAATAAAACGTACCTTTAGGATTTAATTTATGGACTGTGGCTTTCCTAAGTTGATTAGAATTTGGAGCCATGAAAATAGGGATTTGATCATCGGAGATTGCAGTTACCTTGTTGGACATTGTATCAAAATAGAGATAACCATGTGTAGCAGTTTCCTTGTAAAAGACTGTTTCCTTATTCTCTGCTCGGCAAATGTTAAGGCAATAACGAGGTCTGAACCATACGGAATGTTTTGAGTGAATTTCGTTTAGAGCATGAGTTCTGAAGGACAAGTGCATAGGTGTGCTCTGAAGGCTTCACCTGTTCTGGATGATCGAGTATTATCAGATTTTAAACATACGTGTCTCAAGATGATTGGTGTGTCAGTTTATGGTATATCAACCCCGAAGCTATAAAATTTCGTCCAGTGAAATTTTTTTCTAGTTTTTACACTTTTCATAAAAGATTTAAAAAATCTCAATTATTAATTTATTATTAGTCTTATTGAACTTTTGGCTACATATTAAATGTTCAAAATTGAATTTCAAAAAAGTGAAAATTTTTCCTAAAAAAATCAATATTTAAAATACCAAAAGTCCATAAAAAAGTGTAAAATTTACACTTTTCATAAAATTTCTAATAAAAAATTTCATTCTAGCAAAAGTGTAAATTTTACAATTTTCATTAAAGATTTAAAAAATCTCAATTATTAATTTATTAGTAGGCTTATTGAACTTTTAGCCACATATTAGATGCTCAAAATTGAATTTCAAAATAGTGAAAATTTGTCCCCAAAAAAATCAGTATTTAAAATACTAAAAGTCCATGAAAAATATCACACCTAAACGGTAAAATTTCATCTCATCAAAAGTGTAAAATTTTACACTTTTTAATGAAAAGCTTTCAAAGTGTAAAATTTTATACATTAGTTTTAATCTCAATAACAATAGTCCTAAAAATTCTCTGCACATGTTGTTTAAGATTACAACATCTGTATTAGGAGATGTACCGATTGAACTCTGTAGCATCACAGTACCATCATAATCCAAAAGAATTGCTCAATTCTTGGTCTTCTTATAAGCAGAGACAATGTGTTTAACCAAAAGTTTCTTGTAATTTGGATCCAAAATAATTACCCAGTAACTCCTCCTCACATGATCCCTACATGCCCTTTCAAGATCTAGTAAAAAGCTACGAGAGATGGGGAGCACCCTATGAATTGAGATTGCTTGAAATTTGCTTACAGATGTTTCACCCTCTGATTCCATTAGAAGCAAGCGAAAACAGTTCTAAAAATTCATATAATTCATAAAAAATGGGCGGCCCCAGGGTATTACCTTTTGAGTTCAGATTGCTTAAAATTTGCTTAGAATTTATTTACGTCGCCTTGAATCTGAGACTTCCACTCGATCTGCATTTAAATTTGACAGAAATCGTAACTTGCAGATCGGATGCGTGTTCTTCATGATAGGCGGATACTCATATTTTCCACTAAAGAAAGAGTGATGTGATGGTGGTAAAGCTCGGGGCAGTGACTGGTGGTGGTTTTGGTGACAAACGCTGGTACAGTGTGGCAGTACAATGGTGGCAATGGAGAGGTAATGGTGTCTGTGTTGCCATGGTGGCCGAAGGAGATGCAGAATGTACCGGTGATGGTGATGACTTCTGGGTATAAAAAAGGTAATTGTTGGTTAGGTAAAAGGATAAATATATTAGGGGTATTACGATTATTTTAAAAAAATATAAAAGTGAGACATCATCGAAATAGATTTGAACTCAAAAAAAAAAAATATTTGTCATTCATGTTTTAACTTAAAAGGCATGAAGTTAACAATAATTTAGTATCTTTTGAAAGGAATTAACACTCATTAACTCTTATTATAATTAACACGACACAAGTTTAGGAAAAGATTTTCTTAAACGGCATGAGAGGATAGGAGTGTCCTGTCTCATACTTATTCTGTTGACATCTTTAGACAAGACTAAATATTAATTAGGATTATTCTACTTTTATATTGTAAAAAATAAAAAATGGAGTGCCCAAAGTGGTGCGTTAATACATTTACAGTACCGAAAGTGGTGCATTAATACATTTACAGTACCGATATTACGGTGTTATGTGTGTGCCTGTGTGTTTGAGGTGGTTGGACCCTTCTTGAGTTTTCTAGTGATAATAAATTTGTTAATGAACTTAATAATCATATCAGTAAAATAAAGAATTAATTGATATAAAAACCTCTATAAAATATTAAATTATTGTAAAATTCATCGTATTTCACTTTTAAGTTAAAAAGATAATTGGTTATTTAATATTTTGAGTTAAGGTCTATTTTAATGAATTATTACTTTTAATTATTTTTTAAATGACAAAAATATACTTATTTATTTCTATATCTAACCTACAACCATTTTTTCAAAACCCACTCATGCAATACAAAATCCTGATTCTCTCTCTTTCCCTCTCACCAATCTACAAAACTCTGGTTCCTTTCTCTCCACCAACACCATTCCACTCCACCGCAAAGCCATAGCGGCCCGCCCAACTCACTGGCACTTTTTTCCAAGCCAGGCAACTCAACAGCGGATCATGATCTCAACCTCATCTCTCACAAATACCTCAGCTTTCATGAAAGCCCACAAAAATCAACCTTTACCACCACCACCTCCTCTACCAGTTTCAGTACCACCGCAACGAGATCATCGTCTTATGGTAAGTTGATCGACGTTTCTTCTGACTTACACAAGATTCAATCTCGGTTTGTTGGTAGACAAATTGGTAGGCACTGCAGGTCATAAGGGCGCCAGGCATACGGTTGGATTTGTTAATTTATATATTTAAACGTTTTTTTAGAGGTACTGTGCGTGGAGGTCATTGATCCCATTACTTTCGGCGATAGGGTCATACTGTCCACTTGGAACACTTGCAGTATTGGCATACAATAAGATAAAAATCAAGACTAGATGACGAAATCTATTTGAATACATCATTTTCTTCAGAAGTTTTCTTTTGATTCTAGTTTTGAATTTGGCTGTATGTGGAGAGCTTACATTGAAATATGTGCATTTGTTTTGGAGTCTTTGAAGTTGTTTTACTAATATGGCAGAGGAGGTGATGATGGATGTAACAATAGGTCACTATTTTCAATTCAAATGGGATCTAATGGGGAGAAGATAGTGGAGAACTGATAGAATTTTACAATTTCACCCAAGCTATAAAGGGTGATACAATAGCAAGGCGTGGTTCTACTTTTGAAAATCAAATCCCCAACAAATTACTCATTAATTTTTTTTCAAACTTCTGTCAAATACAAAACCTTGTACATTGAATACAATTATACAACTATACATACACACACACACACACACACATATATATATATATATATTCCTATGCTTCACTTGAAGTTGTCGAAGAGGTTTTTCCAAAATTGCAAGATTATAACCAACATTATAAGCTTCTAAAGTTACCCTATCAAATCCAAACATTGCTCTCTCAAAGGACACGCCATAGCCTGGACACTCAGTGACGGAGCCACACAAGGGCCATTGGCCCCAAATTTTAAAAATGTGATTTTTATTTTTTATATTTTTTAAAAAATAAAGATCAGTTGCCCCCTCCTCCCAGAGAAAATATTTTTGAGACTCTCCTTAAATTTTAATTTTTGTATTCTCCCATTTTCAGCTTGAATTTCTTCTAAATCATATGAAAAACATATGACCCATTTCAAGGCTAAGATTTTAAGTTCATTATCTACTTGTTGCTACATGTTCTGAGGGTAAAATTTTTTGAAAAACAATATGACCCATTTCGAACAAGATTTTTCTGGTGGAGGCACTGTGACCACCGTTCTTCACGGTTGTTTGCCCTTTTTTCCCCTCCACTCTCCTTAAATGAAACCTTCCTGCTCTTAGATGGAGTTTTAAAAATTGTTTAAACATAACCAATCATCTTCATACAAGAAGCCCCAATTCCGGGGTCTTTTATGTCGTCGTAGAGTTATACATATATATATATATATATATATATATATCCATTTTAACACATATTCTACATAAGAGAGAGCTCCACCCTTGAGCTTCAATGGTGACCACTGTTCCCAAACATAGCTCAACAGCCCTTTGCCTCCTTTCTCCCGTCCAAATTTGTGCTCTAAGCTTGGGTGTTCAAGTTCTTCACTTCTTCCATGGAGGTTCACACTTGTGCATATATACACACATGTATAGATCCATACCCTCACACATACATATATTTTACACACATATCCTCTCACATACATACACACAAACACCCACACGGTTACACACACTTGCTCACACATAGACACACCTTTCATGGTTGGCCATGGAGGAAGAGAGGAAGTGAGGAGAGAGAGAGAGAGAGAGAGAGAGAGAGAGAGAAAGAATAAGAAATTTAAGTGTAGAGAGAGGAAGAGGGAGACACTTCTATAGAGAGAGAGGGGGTTGAGGTGAATCGAGACTCTCTCCATTTCTAATGAATTAGAGGGTCTTTATTTGTGACTCAGAAGATAAAAAATAATTTTATTTATACAGAAAAGACTATTTTAAAAACTAATCTTTTTTTTTCTAACGAGAGAAATGGAAGTGTATTCATTTTTTTCGCCCAACCAGGGAAAGGTATGCTCTTTGTCCAATCTAATCACATCTCCCACTTACTAATGCACCAACACGTTCCTTTGTATGCACTTCCACCATTGTGTCATGCCTCTTGTTGATGTTTTTAGGAGATTTGCGAGATGTCACGTGTTATTTTTTAGAAAGTGCGTGCAAATGTCTTAAAAAATTAATTATCTTAAAATTATATCAAAATTGACAGAGTAATTAATTTTTATGCGTAAATTCAAAACACGTCAAGTATGTTTTTTTCAAATTCAAATTCGAATGCTAAAATTTGCCTATTTTATTTATGTCCCAACTTTGAATGTGTGACTCCTGTAACCCACGTCAACTAGAATAAAATGTTACAGTGTCCTTGTAGGTCCACAATATAACACTCATGATTAATTAATTAGTTTAATCATTAATTCGACATATTTTAATTCAATTAGTCATTTAGTTCCGATGTAGACATGCAAAATTACTAAAATTTTCGTTGACAATTTTTTGAGTTATTACAAATTAGTTGATGTGTTATTATTGTAAAATTCAAAAAAAAAAAGTGTAGGTAAGTGTTTTAAGACGTTGTATATTTTGCTTAATTAATTAGTCCAATCTAACTGTCTTAGTCTTTTGAATGAATGAAAAATTTGTAAATTCTTATCCTAGTAAATGTATAAGACCTTAACTTGTAATTTTTTAATCACTTTAACACATGAAGTTCTTAATTGACTAAATCTAGACATATGAAAGTGGTTGACGTTTTATATGAGTTTTGATTATTTGAATTGTAAGGTGATAATAAAATCATGGTCTTTATAGTTGATTTCTTAGTAAAATCTCTAGTTTTAGGGTTTATTAGTATTTATTAAATTAGTTTTCATTATATTTTATTAATACTTAATGTAGTTTTCTAATGGATTTTTTTTATAAAAGAAATTGGATTTTATGTTTTGGTTTTTAATTTATAATATTGCATATTAATCAGCTGGGGTTAGTTTAGTTGGTGATCGTGTCCTTCTCATTAAGGGGGGATCATGAGTTTAAGTCCCACTCATTTCATTAGGAAGATGTAAGCATCATTTCCACTTAATCATGGGTTGTGCTAGGTTCATTTGTATATCGAAGGCTATATTTGAGAGTATAGGTGTCAATTTTTAACATGATATGATCACACAATTCGAACATGACACAAAGTTAACGGGTTGGGTTGAGCATAAATGAGTTTAGGTCATAAACGGGTTGACACGTATAACACGATTAATAAACATGTGATGTTTTGGTTTTAATAATGTTAACCCATTTAATACAACTTAACACATTTAATTATAAAAATATAACTTTAGTTAAGGTAATTCGTCTTACATAGAAAATTTATCAATGTACATAGATTTTTTACTTATAAAAGAGGATTTTACTTTGATTTGATAAATGTCAAAAGTTTACTAAACTTAAACATTATTTATATATATAAAAAATAGGTAACTTTTTTATTTTATAAATTAGAAATTAAAATAAATAGGTTAACCGTGTCGACATGTATAACTTGTTTAATAAATGGGTTGGGCTTGTGTTTTGAATCTTGACACGATTAATTAATAGTATTGGGTTAGATTTGACATACATTTTCAAATATATATGTTTTGACACGATCCGAACACGACACGTTAACACGAATTGACACTCCTATTTGAGAGGCTCCTATTGTTATTAAGTTTGGTTAGTTTATTTGTTCTAAATCGTCAGTTCTTCTATAGTTATTGTTGCCAAGATATTTACCCTAAAGAGAGGGGGATGAATAGGGTATTTTGCAAATCTTAATTTCTTCTAAGTTTTTTTAGAATTTAATAATGTAAATGCACAGTAAATAAATAAGAGTAGAGAGAGAGAGCAAACACAATAGTTACGAGGTTCGGAAAACTTCTTACGTCCTCGACTCAAATATCCCCACTTTAGTTTTTCTACTATAGTGACCTCCTTGCAGGTGGAGACCAAACCTTTATAAAACGAATATCGCAGCCCTCTTATCCCAGTAAAATATGCCCTTTTGATTCACCGGATAGTATGTACCCACAGTTCTCACTGCAATAAGATGATACAAAGATGTTTACCAAATAACATTCTTTCTTCTAGAGTAGTTTTAGTGCAATAAGATACACACTCACTAAAGATTGATCATATGTAAGATTTGAGTATTTAAGATGAGTCAAACTTTTAGATCTATATTTGGAAGATGGTAGATCTAAAGTTAATAGCTAGGATGTGATAATGTAAGCTTCTAACTAATGGCTTAGAAAGCCCTAAAGAACTTCTATTTATAACCCTTTAAAGTATATGACCGTTGTTTTTCAAAAAAAGTCGTTTCTTCCATTTTTGTCTGTTCAAATTTTGAATTTGAGATTGACAGATCGACTAAATCAGTCGACTAAATCATTAACGAGTCGACTGCAATGTAGACTAGTTGACTGATTAGGTCAACCGATTTGTCTAGAGGGTTTGAGGTTCATTTGGTTAAGAACAATCAGTCGACTGATTTTGAGTACTAGTCGACTGGTTTTATTTGTACATTATTTTTGCCTTAGAGAAATGGTCAACTGATAGAACTTTTAAGTCGACTAATTTAGATAGTATGCTTAGGCAATTCATTAATTTGTCATTTAGTGGACTGGTTCTATGAATCAGTCGACTGATTTTGTTTGTACACTTATTTTACTTTTTAAGGACAGTCGACTGAATTTCCTAAAAGGTCGACTAATTTGGACAGTATTTATAAAACTTCACTCAGTTGGTTGGTTCTTAGGATCAATCGACTGATTTTATCAGTGTGACAAATGAGGTCTAAGAATCAGTTGATTAAATTAAGAATTTGGTCGACTGGTTTAGATAGTGAGTGTCTTCTAGCTTATTTATTTCTAATTGTACTTTTATCAAAACTTTTTTATCTTTCAAAACCTTAAGTTAAATGTTTTGTTTTGAAAAAATCAATTGAGGTTAGTCATTAGATGATCATTTTAAATAGTGTGAGCTTACGACCGATGATCAATCTAATCCTAACGTCACTCAAAAACCCAAAACCAAAAATAAGGAAAAGTGAAAGTCTTCACTTGAATCCTTGGGCTTGAGTGAGTCCAATCTGCTCGAGTCATCATGAGAGCATTCCTCTTGTTTTGATCTTTACTTTGGAACATGCTTTTGAAAGGAAACATTAAGCTTGATGGACTCTCATCATTTTCTTGATCAACAATCTTTTTTTACCTACATGACCTATTTGTATTGTCCTTTGGATAAACCATTAGTCCATTAGATAATGTTTTGTGATTATCAAAATTACTGAAATGCCATTGGTTGAAAACCTTTAGGGCTAACAATCTCCTCCTTTTTAATGATGACAAAACATTATCCTTTACAAATAGTGAATAAATAGTATATATGATAGAGAATAAAATTAATGCATACATACCCCCCTATCAATTTATAAATTTGAATATATGCCATAAGTTATTAATTGATTTTGCGTATAGTATAAAAGAATATAACCAAGGATGATTTTTTATTCATGTATTAATCTTTTTTAATAGTAAGCATAAATTACAAGTAAAAGAAAGAAAGAGCAATTAAAAGAAAGATTTTGAATCAAAAACAAAAGAAAATCCTATGTTCTTCTATTTCTATTTCTTTACTTTTTTTAATATCTGTTTTCTTATTCCTTTTTCATCTTAAAAAAAATGACTTAAGGATTTCTGGTAGGAGGTCTGTGCCTGAGGATTTGTTGAAGAGTGTCTTTGACCTCGAGCACCTCAAGCTTGGTTTGTCCGTGCTTCCTCTCATTATGCTCATAGAGAAAGTCTTCCCGAAATTTGAGAATGTGAACATCATTCTCTATTGCCTCTATCATGTCTGTGATTTCAGATACGTGTTTGGAAATGTTTGATTCAACGCACCAAATTTGGGTTTGGAGGTTGGAATCAATTTCTCGAAGGAAAGTGAGAATGGAGGCGGATTTTGTGATTGGGACCGGAGGAGGAGAAGGAGCGGTGGTTTGTGAAGTAGGGTGAGTGGAAAAAAGAGTCTTTTGAGTTGGTTTGGTAGTGGTAACAGATTTGGGAACTCATCCTTGATCAGTGGACTTATATCTCATGAATTTTAAGGTACCCTAGAAATATACGTCCGTGTGAATGAGTGTGTAGAACTCGGTTTCTCCAATAAAATCAATGTCGTAGTGTTTGAAAAGAGTAGTGAGATGGTTTCCATAAGGTAGAATGCCTTGTTTCTTTTTGAGGTAATCATTTATGGATGAATGATGATGTGAGGGAAGTCAACCTTTTTATGATTAAAGATGCACCAAAATGGGTTAATTTAAGCATAAAACATGAAATAAGGGAGAGATTATGACACATTAGATATATATTACTTATATTTTTTTTGTTCTTCTTATATTATACAACTTGACATCTATACTTATATTGTTAACGTGCATTATTTTTTTATCATACCATACATGCTTCATACGATATGTGTATTTAGTGTCACAAATTTGCAGGTATCCAAGCATCATTGATTTGAAGTTATCCTAAGCTTTTTAATCGAGTTGTAAAATGGATGATTTAACCCTTATTCTGGCTTAGGTTTTGTTATTTAATTTTCTTAATTTATATTATGTCTTGTGATAGAATTGTCAAAGAGGAACATTACTACGACAAAATTTGTCAATTTATCATTTTGGCTAATTTTGATTTCAAAATATTAGTTTATGTAAATGTGTCAAGTGATAAGTCATGACAACATCCATTCGAGCTGCAATACGATTGAAGGTTGACAATCCGAAAACTTCAATTGAGAAACACATTTTTTTTTTCTTACGAATGATAAATGGATCAAAATACTTAATTGTTAAATTAAGATGTTAGGCACACGTTTATTAGTTATTGTGTTTCTTTTTATGTATTCATGCATACACATCACACACTTTTCAGTCACTTTGTTTTTCATGCATAAATCTTGTTTTCAATTTACATTTGATTGAAAAATAACTTTCTAAATCTTACATGTTTGTTTTGAATATTTTTGAATATTTAAGAATGATTTTATGATTTTTTGAAATGAGACCAATCAAAATATATTTCAAAAACAATTTCTAAAATGACACATACTTTGGAATTTGAGTTAGAGACCAAATTCACATGAAATTAAACTTCAATAGCTTCGCAATGATAGGTAGAATACCCTAGTCCGATTTCTTATGAGTAAAATATAGCTATTTCAAGTTGAGGTATGTGCGTTAGCGAAATAATACGCGTTAGAATGGAAAAGCAAGTTACGTTCGAATGGAAAAGCCAACTACATCCAAACACATTTCAAATGTTCATTTGAATAGTCGACATTCTATTTTTTATGTCTATCTTGCGTCCAAACGGTCCAAGACGTATCAAAACACGTTAGGTATTATTTTGTGCATGATTTTAGATAGAAAAGTTAATTTTTGATTGAAATCTTTATTACAACTCAATTTAAGACTTTTTATGTTTTAAATACATCTATTTAGAGCTAATCTTCGATAAAGGGAAGAGGGAGAACATATAGAAAAATACCTTGAGTCTCCTAGAGTTGTCATATACATCATATTTGTACTTTTCTCATTAAACTTTGTATTCTAATCATATTTTTTTAGAGTTTTACATTATATGAATCTTATTCACATCATATATTGAGTACTTGAATATTGTTGTATTCTCTTTCATTTTGAAATCATTTTTAAAAGCTATAAGACCTTTTTGTTTTTAATTTATTTATTACGGTCTTAAATCATATAAGAGAACTCTTACGTTGACAATGACCAACAAAAGAAGAAGACACGTACCTCCATTGCGCATCACTAACGACGATGGATCTGAAAATCGTGAATATTGCTATGATTGTAAAAGGTTAATCAAGAATAAGCATATAACGAGACAATTATAGCAGACTAATGATAATTCACTGATTTGTGTCAAATTAGTTATTTGGGGGAGTTATCTTTGTGAACTTATACTGTGTTTATTATTAATTAGTGAGTCTTTTACAATTGGTGGATTTTATTCGTCGTGAAAAATTTTCACGTAAGATTTTGTATCTCATATAATTGGCTTATCCTATAATTTTTGTGGTTGGATGTTGATATACCACAAAGTGACAGACCAGTCTCCATATGACACGTGCGACTACAGAGCTGCTAAAGCTCAGCGATTCAGAGCAGGTTTAAACACTAAGCCTCCGGAGCTAAAAAGATCCGAAGCCCATGCGACCCTCAGATTCACCTTCAGCTCAGAAGTCATACACAAGAGTGTTCTGATCTTATTGCCGCCTTAAACATCCTACCGAGCTAAGGATAAGGAAACAACATTCAACAAGGAAACTGCTATTCATGGAGCACAATGTTCAACTTGGTAACTACCATTCTTCGATGATTAAATCTTTACTTTCACGACTCCAAATCCTAATCAACTAAGGAAATCCATAGCCTATAAATAAAACCCTAAGGTACATTGTTACATTCATGCTGATTCAATTACTTTTAGTTACAGTCTTTTCAATACAGTTTATTGAATTTATCATCGGAGTGGCTACCGCCGGAGCCAATCCGGTGGCCCTCTGATCTCTTTCTTTGAGTGTTCAACAGGCGTAAGAGATTGTAGCCCATTGATAAAAAAGGTGCAGCATCAGTTTGGCACCGTATGTGGGAACGATAATCGTTTCTCACCAAAAGTTCTTTGCAGGCAAACTCGTAGTCCTTCTTACCGGAGGATCATAGCTCCTAATCTCCGTCCAAGGAAGAACGCTCAAAATCATCCAAACCGGCCTCCCGCCGGAAGAGGAAGGGGACAATCATCTGATCCCATGCAGCAACAACTCGACCAAGTTAAGCGATAGAATGAGTTAATGTAGGAATAACTTCTTACCATCTCCAAACACATAACCAACCCTTCAAATCCACCCGTTAATGCGACTGATCCAAGGACACAGCCTCCTACTGCCACCATGGGCGGAGGATCCCACGAAGAAACTCTCAGGGAACAACCGCTGTACCCTTAAGGTACCACCCACTTTGGTGGGGACCCCCAATCATCGGTGGTCGCAGGCAGGGGGATACCAGCCTTTATTCCGGACGTCCACTACCAGAGTACTACAAGGGTACCAACCCCGGTGGCTTCAGGGGCAAACCCAATGCCGCAAGAGTTCCAACCTCAAGCAGCATTAGTTCCCCTGGCTCAGGAAGACCAAAATCATCTTCCTACCGTGGGTCAAGGTCGTCCCCTCCACGCAAGAATTGAAACCGCAAGGCAAGACTCACAACAAACATTACCCCCAGGGACCCACGAAGGGTTGAAGAGGTTGCAAACTCTATGGACCACACTGCTGTTGCAAGAGGAGTTCACATGCCTCCCGAGCAGGACGAACTAGCCAGGCTGCTCGGAAGGCTCTCCACACCATTCGCCCCTGCGATCATGGTCGAGGAGAGACCAAAGAAATTTGTTATCCCAAAGTTCACTCTCTACGATGGGATTGCCGACCTAGGGGACCATTTCTCTCATTATCAGCACACCATGGCGCTACATGGGGCCACTAACGCCTTCATGTGTCAAACATTCGTCACCAGCCTCAAAGGGATTGCTCTGAAGTGGTTCCACCACCTTCCTTCGAACTCAGTCACCAGTTTCTACAAGCTTGGCAGAAGATTCCTTGACCGGTTCATGACAAGCAGAAGGTTGAGGAATGGCCCAGAATTCTTGCTAGACATAAAGTAGACCAAAGGGGAATCTCTCAGGGAGTACATTGCGCGTTTCAAGGCCGAGCTCACTGAGATCACAAACTGCAGTCCGAACTTCCTGGTTGCCGCTCTAACTTCTAGTCGTGCTCAGGGGGGCTTCCGGGATTTCCTAACAAAGAGCCCTGCCGCTGACATGGCCACTCTCATAGAGCGTGCTAGGAATTACATAAATATGGAGGAAGCAAAAAATACCTCCCAAAAGATTAAGGAGCAGGCCCAGAAAGATGAGCCGAAGAGAGACTCCAGTGCTACCAAAAAAAGGGTGAAGAGCCATGACAAAAGAACGGCACTCAGGGTTTTAGGCAATACTGATCCCGGAGGGTTTGTTACTTTCACTCCCCTGAATGCCTCTTTGGCCCACATATTTCGGCAGGTCCGAGCACATGAGAACCTGAAATGGCCAGAGCCGTTAAGAGCAACCCCAACAACAGGGACCAAAACAAGTATTGTGACTTTCATAAAGACGACAGGCATACGACTGGCGGATGTATAGCCCTAAAGCATGAGATCGGGCAGCTCATAAGGAGAAGGCAACTAACGGAGTTCGTCCGGCAGGACGGGAGACAGAACCCCCGTAATGACAGACCTCCATTGAGGTGGCAGGAAGCAGAGACTAAAGTAGAGGAATGAGCCCCAACATCATAACAATCAAGTTATCTTCGTCCTTCATTCGGACACCCCAGCCACAAGGACGTTTAACAGAGCAAGAAAGCGTTATGCTCGGAAGGCCAGAACTGCTCCCAGCCTCCTCTAAATTTTCGCTATCGAGAAGAGGCTGAGGCCACTACCTAAGATCCAATTCACAGTGCAAGATCTTGCAGGAGCACACTGCCCTCACAATGATGCCCTTGTTATTTCTTTCAAAATTTCCAATTTTGAGATCCGAAGAGTCCTGGTGGACACTGAGAGCTCTGCAAATGTGTTATTTTACGAGCCCCTTAGACAGATGAAGCTCGGCTCTAATGACATCAAGCCCACTACCGCCATAATGGCAGGATTTGACGGAAACCTCAGTACCCCACTAGAGAAGATTGACCTGCCCACCACAGTAGGAGGGGGAGATGGACAGAAGACCACAATCTTAGAATATATGGTTCTGAACTCCAAGTCTCCTTATAATGTAATCATCGGTAGGCCCTGGCTCCACCAAATGGGAGTGGTCACCTCGACCCTCCACCAATGCCTAAAGTATGTGCATAATAATGCTGTCTACTCCATCAGAGGATGCCAACCAACTGCCCGAAAGTGCCACGCTCTCACACTCAAAGAGAAAACCCCTAAATAACAATTACTGCACACTCATGAAGATGTGGGCCCAGACCTTTCCCACCATCATGAGACAGAAGATTGCCCTTCCGGAATTAATAAACCTCTAAATCCTAGAGGAAGGGATAGCAAGGCCAAGCCCGTAGGTGACCCAATCAAGGTACTGGTTAGCTCGGAAGAACAACGACGTTACTTGCAAATCGGTCGAGACCTGACACTTACCGAGCAAGAGGAGATTGTAGAATTCTTAATGAACAACCTCTCAGTATTTGCTTGGGAGACGAAAGTTATGGAGGGGATAGATCTAGACCTCATCACTCATAAATTGATGACAGATCCTGACCACCCTCCGGTCAAGCAGAAGAGGAGGACACTCGCTCCAGAGTGTCATCACATCATCAATGAGGAAGTCCGGTGGTTATTGGAGGCTAAGATGATACGAGAGGTATTCTACCAGGAATGACTTGCCAATATTGTCCTGGTCAGAAAGAAAAATGGCAAGTGGAGAGTCTGTGTTGATTATAAAGACCTCAACAAGGCCTGTCCCAAAGACAGCTTTCCTCTCCCAAGGATTGACCAGCTAGTCGACGTAACAGCAGGGCATGAACTCATGGGCTTCATAGATGCCTACTCTGGATACAACCAAATCTAGATGTACCCACCAGACTAGCAAAAAATAGCATTCATTACCGAACAAGGTCTCTATTGCAATAGAGTGATGCCGTTCGGACTGAAAAATGCTGGGGTAACATATTAGTGTCTGGTCAATAAGATGTTCAGCCCTCTGATTGGCAGTACAATGGAAGTCCACATAGATGACATGCTGGTCAAAATCCTGTAAAAGAGTGGCCACCTCCAGCATTTGGGCCAGACATTTGACATCTTGAAGCAACACAAGATGAAGCTGAATCCCTTGAAGTGCACCTTTGGGGTAACTAAGGGGAAGTTCTTGGGGTACATTGTCTCTCAGAGAGGTATTAAAGCAGACCCTACTCAGATCAAAGCCTTGATTGAGCTGGAATCACCAACGACCAAGAAAGACATTCAAGCTATAAATAGGGAGAGTTGCGGCTCTGAATAGATTCATCTCCAAATCTACAGATCATTGCCTGCCGTTCTTCAAAGCTTTAAAGGGTAATAGAGCCTTACAATGGTCCGAAGAGTGTGAAAAGGCATTTCAAGAGTTGAAGGAATACCTGGTTTCCCCCGAGCTCCTATCAAAACCAATCCAGGGGGAGAAACTGCTCCTTTATCCTTCAGTCTCAGAGAATGCAGTCAGTTCTGCTTTGATCAGACAGGACAGGGGAGTCCAGAAGCCTGTATTCTACGTGAGCAAAGCATTGGTAGATGCAAAGAAAAGATAACCAGAGATCGAAAAGCTGGCTTTCACCCTAATAGTTTCTGCGCGGAAGCTCCAACCTTACTTCCAGCACATCCCATAGAAATTTCAACAGCATATCCACTAAAGTCAGTCTTGAGGAAGGCTAAAGTTTTGGGGCGATTAGTCAAATGGTCTATGAAATTAGGAGAATTTGACATATCCTATGTTCCACTGGACCTCTATCAAAGGTCAGGCGTTGGCAAACTTTGTTGCTAAATTCACCCCAGCACTGCACTATAAAGCACAAACATGTAAGAGCTCGACTACATGGCAGCTCTATATTGATGGATCATCCACAGACCGAGGATCTAGCGTCGGCATAGTATTACGATCTCCTAACAAGCTTGTATCAGAAAAGGTTATAAACTTGGGATTCAGAGCCTCCAATAACGAAGCTGAATACGAATCCCTCATTCTTGGAATGAAACTGGCCATGGAATGCGAGGCTCAAAACCTCGAAGTCTTCTCTGACTCCCAACTAGTGGTAAGCCAAGTTCTGGGAGAATTCTCCATCAAAGACGACTAGAATGCTCCGATACTCAGAACTGGTCAATTCACTAAAGCATTCCTTCCATGAATTCACGATACAAAAAATTGAAAGGGGTCAGAACACAAGGGCCGATGCACTGGCAAAAATGGCCTCTCATCTCAAAACAGAAGGAGACTCCACTTTGAAAATCTTTCACTAGCCAAGGCCAAGCATAGAAGAGGTCCACGTTGCCCAAGTTACCGAACAGACCCAAAATTGGATGACTCCCATCCTCCAATACATTGAAGGATGACTCCTCCGAGAGGATAGGAACAAGGCCAGAAGAGTCCAAATCAGGGTAGCTCGATACCTGATTATAAATGAAAAACTCTACCGCAGATCCTACTCCCAACCCTTGTTGCAGTGCCTGACTCCGGAGGAGTTACAATATGTTCTGGCTGAAATACACAAAGGAATTTGTGGCAACCACAAGGGTTGTAGAACCCTAGCCCACCGAGCTTTAACCCAAGGCTACTACTGGTTTATCATACTGAAACAAGCCAAGGAGTACGTTCAGAAGTGTGATAAATGTCAACGATTTACTCCATATCAGCACCAGCCCCACCATGAGCTCATCCTTATAGTCAGCCCATGGCCCTTTGCTCAGTGAGGAATGGATATCGTAGGGCCGCTGCTAAAGGCCACCCCGAATAGGAGATATCTTTTGGTCCCCATTGACTACTTCTCCAAGTGGCAGAGGCTGAGCCCCTAACACATATCACGGAGACAAAAGTCAAAAACTTTACCTGAAAAAATATTGTCTGTAGGTTCGGCATACCACGAATCATTATTATAGACAATGGTACACATTTTGTAGGGAAAGTCTTTAAGAAATTCTGTCAAGACCTGCACATAAGTCATCACTTTGCTTCACCTGAGCACCCTCAAGCCAACGGTCAAGTAGAAGTCACCAACCGAATAATCCTTGATGCTTTTAAAAAAAGGTTGGAGGAAGCTAAGGGAAGATAGGTTGAAGAACTCCCTATTGTGCTCTAGGCCTACAGAACCACGAGAAGAACACCGACTTCTGAAACTCCATTTTCACTTGCCTATAGCTTGATAACTGGTTAAAAAGTGCATATTTATTTTGTTAACCCTAGATATTCTTGCATTTTTATTATTTTAATTTCTCCAATCTATATGCATTTGCTAGTTAATTCTTGTTTTGTCTTTTTGTAGAGAAAACTCGTCAAAGTTGATGATTTCGTGGTGGATTTGGAGCAAAAGGAAAATTTTAGGCTTTGAAGTATTAAAAGAAATAGAAAACAAGTGATTTTGGGTTAGAAGAGAGGCTTGATCCATATATAGGTGGACCAGGGCCCATTTTAGCATTATAGGCTCTATTTTGGAACACTTTAGACTCCCTTTTTGGGCCCCTAATGTCTAATTACGGGATTTTACTTTATTTTCCTGATTTTCTTATTTTGTGGGGGTAATTTTGGAAAAAGGGGGATATTATTGTGAGCTAGGGTTTTGGAAAAGAAGGAGGCCATTTTTGGAGATCTAGACGAGGAGAAGAAGGAAGGAGACGACTCTAAAGAAGAAGATGAAGAACTCCATGGCTATGGTGGTTTCCTCTTCTACTATTATGGGCTAAGTTCTCTCATTCTTAGGGTTTAGATGAAACCCTAGTCAAGTAATATTATTTTTTTTTTTTGTATTTTATTTTTGGGTTAATTAGTTTTGGATGTTGATTGTATAACGTTAGAATTTTATTAAGGCAATGATCGTATTATTCAGTTTCACATAATCAATTTCTGTGATTTTGTTTATGTGGTTAGACAATAGTAATATATGTACATACATCAAAACCGTAGGACGAGTCATAACTCAGGAAAAACAAATTGTGACTATGACCTTAGAATTAGCGTAGACAATTTGTGTTGACCAAAGATGATTCGTGCTTAGGGTTTTAGTGCGTGATTTTCTTGATGATTGTATTGAGGCTTGTAGCCAAAATACATCTTTTACATCCAAATTTAATGGCTCAAGAATTAATACAATTGAAGCTAGTTATAAGATTAGTGGTGGATTCAACACCCTAGGAATCCTCTCTTAATTTGATTCATTATTAGTTCAATTGAATATTTGCTTTAATTATAGTTCTCATTTAATTTTAGAAAGAAAATCAACAACAATCAATCTTTGTTAATTTGAATTAAAATTAATCTCAACTTTGGTTTTTAAACAATTAACAGTCTCTGTGGGTTCGACCCTTACTTCTCTACTATACTAGTAGTTTAGTTTGGTAATTTGATTGATTTCCACGACAGATCATGGCTCAAAAGCAATAATCCCTATTGAGATCGGTATGCCTACCTTGAGGACGGAAGCATTCAACCCAGAAGCTAATAATCAACAACTTGCAGAAAACCTAGACCTCCTTGAAGAAAAGCGAGACTAAGCCAGAATCAAAATAAAGGCATATCAGCACAGGATAGCTAACCATTCCAAATAAGGGTTAAAACCCCTCAACTTCTAGGTTAGAGACTTCGTCCTAAGAAGAGTGTTCCCGAACACCAAGGATCCTACCATGGGAAAACTGTCACCTAACTGGGAAGGCCCATACCGAGTAATAAAAATTGTCAGGCCTATCACATACTGGTCGAAAGACATGTCTGGGAAACTTGCACCTAGGTTGTGGAATGTAGAACACTTACGAAAGTATTATCAATAAAGATTTTTCATTTTCTTTATCTCCACCGAGTATTCTCGTCTCAATGTACAGACCCCTAAAAACCTTGCAGCCCATGCAAGTGTTACAGGTCTGGTCCATCTCAATGTACAGACCCCTAAAAACCTTGCAGCCCATGCAAGTGTTACAGGTCTGGTTTACCTCAATGTATAGACCCCTAAAAACCTTGCAACCCATGCAAGTGTTACAGGTCTGGTCCATTTCAATGTACAGACCCCTAAAAACTTTGCAGCCCATGCAAGTATTACAGGTTTTTTCCACCACAACGTGCAGACCCCTAAAAACCTTGTAGCCCATGCAAGTGTTATAAGTCTGGACCATCTCCATACGAAAACATCTACAATTTGTTAACCTGCTCTGCTACCTCCCACGCTAAGGGTAGCAAACTTGACTCAATTGCTCTACCTCACTGATATTGGTGTTTTCGAGCAGTGAATACCAATTATGGATCAACTATTATAAAACTTCGTGTTCGATCCTTATCAGTTATGATAATATAAGCTCGGATTATGAAGGATTTGTTCAAAGTTTTCTTATCTAGTAATTATTAGTCCTGGTGGATGCAAGCTCAAGTTATGAAGGATTTATCTAATTATCATTATAAGTCTTCCGAACAGATTATGATGGATGTGCTCAAGCATCATTATAAGTCTCCTTGCTCAAGTTATTCAGCACCAGATATGGCTCAATAACCCCTATTATCAGATCCGGTTTTGGCTCATATATCTATACAGATCTTCCTGCTTAGTTATTATCAATCCTGATGATCGAAGTTCTGATTGCAAAGATTTGTTCAGTTATGGTGATTGATTATTTACACAAGTTTTTCTGTTCAGTACATTCACAGTTAAAAGTTTGATGGGTAGATATGATGTATCTTCAATTCTTGAACACTCTCTTTACAAAGTTAAAACCTGATAGGCTGGAGCCCAAATTTACACTTCAGAGCAATGATAGGATAGAACAGTACTAATTCTACTTGGCATTAGTTCACAAAATTTGCAAGTATTGCTGTTCAGAAGAATAAAAGCACACAAGTTCTGGAAAAAAGTGATTTTCATTGATAAATATTAGGAGTACATCAGTTCAAAAAATAAAAAAGAGTACAAAAATGCAACTCCTCAGCTGTAGGGCAGGCTGGGGCATCCTTATCCTCAATCCCAAACAAATCAAAGTCGGGATACTTCAAAAGGAGTTGGAACTTGAAGGAATCATACCCATGTTGCATGAGCTCCTCGCCCATCCCTTCGACCTCGTCCTTCATCTCTGCTTCAATCTCAGCCTTAGTAAATTTGACGGCCTCCTTGATCTTTTGAGCGGTGGAGGCTTGGAGCTCATCTTTCTCATTCTTCAACTCCTCCAACTGCCGAACTAGTGAATCCCTTTCAGACTCCATGAAAGATGAGGAGTTGTTTGCCTCCCTAAGCCTCTCATCTGCAACAGAAGCGTTTGAATTAACAGTATCGAGTTGAAGTCTGGCCTCGTCCAGATCGTCTTGGAGCCTTTCCACCATTGTGGGATCCAATGTAGACTTCATAAGAGCGGCAAGGTCGTGCATGGTCTGCAAAACATCGAACAAACAAGTTAGAAGCATGAGATAAAACATAAAAAGAGGAAGGAAAGCATTACGGGAGTCACATTCATCTGGACACTCATAAGCTCGATAACGGTTTTTGCAGCCCTCTGCCCTTGGTATTCTTGGGGGCCCTCAATCAAGAACTGGTCAAAAGCCTGTTTCACGGCTTTGTAGCCATCAGGCAGCTGGGCAGTATCAACAGCCGACTTCCCTTTCCCCTTCTTTTGGACTTCAGGAGTAGGAGCAGGGACAGGGGCAGGCTCGGCTATAACGATGCCCTTTTTGGGCGGAGCCTGGGCAGGGGACTTGGATTGAAGCCTCCTCTTCTTAGTTTAAGGAGAACCTACTGAGGAAAAAGATTCCCCCACCTTCTGCTTTATTAGAGCCCATTTGCTCAACAAAGACTTTTTCAAGTTCTCTGCCCAACCTTTGTTTTGATCAACTCCCATCAGATTCTCCTGCGTGATGGTAACTCTGTAATCTCGGTTATTAGTCTGGAGGAGCCTGCGATATTTGTCCTGGAGGTCAACCGTGAAGACCAATCCCTTCCAAGCACTTTTATCTGCACAGAAGACATGAAAATAGCAGTCAGACCAGCCATTCAGAAGTGGAAATATAACCAAAACAGAACTATGGTAAATAGGAAGGGGTTCTCACCCTTAAACCCCGTACTCCGGGGGAATATTGAGATCTGGTCCTCAAAATCTTCCATCTCCCACCCTCCTCTTATGAAGAAATACCACTTCTTCCAAGTCTTGTTGGAAGTTGGTGCAAAAGAAAGGGGACTGAACCCCTTGACGAAGGACATATAAAAGAGGCTTTCCGACCTCATATACTTCAGATCCATATTGCTACGAATCAGATTGATGTCCACCTCTACACCATTCAAATGACCTAGCACTATGAACCCTAACAGATGCCGCCAGCTATTAAGGTTGAGGTCAGCAGGGTAGATATTGAACCATTTAAAGAATTTTACAACTAAAGAAGGTAGGGGCAACCTCAGCCCCATTTCGAACCAAGCAACATAAACACAAATTTCACACTCTCAAACATCAGAGGGACGATCTAAGGAAATTGAGGCCCTACAAGTTACATTTTTGGGAAAATTGAAAGAGGACTTCAGGCCATTTAACATGGCCGGGGTCACACAGCTTTGCCCTTCCTCTCTGTGAGAAGGCCTGCCAGAGGTCTCCCCAATTTTATTCCTAGGCTCCATAAAAGCCTATACAACCCTAACCCCTGAATTAGAGGGGGACTTTCCCAACCTATTTTCGGTATCACCGAAGGAGTAACTGCTTATAGTTTGAGTATGAGATGGCACAGTCGTCTCTGAAGAATTTCTTGTGCCATCTCTGACACCAGAAGACCCCGTGGAAACTGACGTTGCAAAATGACGAAGGAGAAAGAGGAGGAATCAAAGGAGGAGAAACTAAAAAGGAAAAAAGAACAAGAAGTGAATCGAACCTGAAAAACATGAACAAGGAAGGGAGCTTCGAAGCAACGTTGATCTCTCTGAATTCTCTGGTTACTTTGATTCAACAACGACAGAATCTCTCTCTTTCAAAGCAACAAAAATGATGAGGGAAGAAAGGCGTACGCATACCCCTTCCCCCTTTATATAGATTTGTAGAAATGGGGGCCCAATCAGTCAAACTGCCATAAGGGTTGGAGGCAATAATGGCCTCAAAAGCCCAAACGACGGGCTGCGCAGTAAATTCCACATCAACGGGCGTCTGGGGAAATGGAAAGACAAGAGGCGCAAACTCTCAGCTCTAGTTACGCGCATTGCTAACTAAGGCTTGGGAGGGAGTAGCTGATATACCATAACACGTGCGACTACAGAGCTGCTAAAGCTCAACCATTTAGAGCAGATTTAAAAACTAAGCCTCCAGAGCTAAAAAGATCAGAAGCCCATGCGACCCTCAGATTCACCTTCAGCTCAAAAGTGATACACAAGAGTGTTCCGATCTCATTGCCGCCTTAAATATCCTACCGAGCTAAGGATAAAGAAACAACATTCAACAAGAAAACTGCTATTCATGGAGCGCAGTGATAAGAGCATAATATTCAATATTTTTAATTCCTTTATATTTAGTTTTGTGGCATATTTTCTATTTTAGTGAGCTAATTATTTCATTTATTGAATTAGGAAAGCATTGATGGTAAAAGAATAATTTTGTGCAATTTTTGATTTTTGGACAGATTTGACTTATGGAGCTTCACTTGAGATTTGGATGGTGTTAGATTTTGAAAATGAGGAAGTGGTCTTCATGAAGTTTTTAGAGGACATCTTGAGATTTTCAGAAAGGTCTGGTTTGCAAAAATTTGAGTTCGTTTGGGCTTCCAAACATTGTTTCAAAGACAGGTCTAGAAAGCTGTTCTGTGCAGTGGAATCATGTCCGACCAGTCAACTTCAAGGGGCCATAACTTGAGTTTCTGAATTCCAAATCAGGTGATTTAAAATTCTAAAATTATCTACACATCTAGGGCTACAACTCTCATAAAGAGTCTAAACCAAGATTCAGATGTTTTCAAATAGAAAAATAGCTCGCAAGATTCAGCTCAATTAAAGTGCGGCTGCTGTGTGGCTGAAGGAAGAAAATAGAAAAAGAAAAAATGCAAAGGTGGGCTGCACGGCTGAAATAGGGAAAAAGCTAAAGAAAATTCAAAGAGTAAAAAAATAAACAAAGACGGAATAGACGTGTGGGGCCCAGCTTGCTGAAATTGAAAGAAGAAAAAAGAAAGAAAGCCCAGGTACTGGACAGTGGGCTCGCGTGATGGTTTGGGTCTAGGGCGCTGATGAGGTGGGGCCTGGGAGGAAAATTAAAGGGCAAAAAAGGGAAGGCTTGAAGCGGTGAAGAGGGCCTGATATAAAAAAGAGTAGTGCGGCAGTTTTTTGAGAGGTTCGGACAGCGCTGAAGCAATGCACAAGAAGAGAAGAAGCTTGTGGCGCGCAGGAAACAGTGGCGCACAAAGTTAGAAATTAAATTATTAGTTTTATTTTCTTATTCAATGATGTCTGACTAGATTTTCAATTCAGTTTTAGGGGATTTCGAACCCTTATTACCGTTTAATGGTTGAATCAATTCAGTGACGTTATTTCTCTCTTTTATGAATTCTGTTTATGATAATCTGTTTTAATTGTTTATTGGTATTTGGTTTGATTGATTTAATTAAGGCCTGTTAAATTGATCAGATTATTATCAATTGCTAGATTCAGGAAGTATATTACGTGATGCTGCACTTTTCGGCTGGCAAGAATTCTGGACTCTGCGACCTGTAGAACACTCAAAAAGGGTGGATCAAAGGGCCACCGGATTGGCTCCGGCGGTAGCCGCTCCGATGCTTAAGTAAGTAAACTGAATTGAAAAGATTGTAATGAAAGTCCAAAGAATGAGCATGAAAATAAAGCGTACCTTTAGGGTTTAATTTATAGGCCGTGGCTTTCCTAAGTTGATTAGGATTTGGAGCCATGAAAGTAGGGATTCGATCATCGGAGATAGTAGTTTCCTTGTTGGACATTGTATCAGAAATAGAGATAAATATATGTAGCAGTTTCCTTGTTGAAGACTGTTTCCTTATTTCTTGCTCGGCAGGCCGTTAAGGCGGAGACAAGCTTTGGAGTGTTGCTCTGGAGTCCTGTGATCAACCCCGTGAGCTTTATTTGGATATGTATTTGCTTTAGAGGCATGTGCTCGACCTCTTCCGATCTTTCGGTCCGGCCCTGAAATGGCCGAGCGTGAGCTAAACTAGCCGAGCATGAGCTGAGCTAGCCGAGCGTGAGCTTGACTACAGACATACGTGTCGAGTGATGATTAGTTTTGCTCTTTTGTAGGTATATCATTACGTAATTGATATGGTTTCTAATCAATTGTGACAAATAGTGATAAATGATTGTGGACAATCTTTTATTTATTACTATGATTATCATGACCTAAGTTAAACAGTTCGAACTTGTGTGATTGTTCCTTAGAATAATCTAATTTCCTAGATATTAATGCTTCCATTATATTAAATTTAGAGAGCTTGTTCTAAATTGTGTAATTATTAGAATCTAATGGAGAGCTTGTTTCATTAGTGAAGAATTAAGAGGAATTTCGGGTAGCAAAGCTTGTTGTTACCTAGGATTATTATATTCATTGAAGGGTAGAATAATGTTATAATTGATTGATTACTTCCATTAATCGTGAGGGCTAGATTGAACCGAAGAACTGAAGTTTTTAATTCATTGATTTCTGTTATTAATTTAGTTTTTTTAATTATAATTAGTTTGCTCAGAATTCCAAATCCCCCCTATTTATCGTCTTGTTATTAATTGAATTTTAGTTTAGAGTTGGTCAAAATAAATAGAAAATAAATTGTGAACACTCTCTGTGGGATCGACCCTTACTCGTCTAGCTTACTGTGTTTATTGTGTTAAGAAGTAAGGTTAATTTATTTTTGGAAGTGTTAACGACGTGCTTTCACGCAGTGTTCAACTTGGTAACTACCATTCTCCGATAATTAAATCTCTACTTTCACGACTCCAAATCCTAATCAATTAAGAAAATCCATAAGCCTATAAATAAAACCCTAAGATATGATGTTACATTCATATTGATTCAATTACTTTCAGTTACAGTCTTTTCAATACAGTTTATTAACTTTATTATCGGAGTGGCGACCGTCAGGAACCAATCCGATGGTCTTCTGATCTTTTTCTTTGAGTGTTCAGCAGGGCGTAGGAGATTGGAAGCCCATTCATCAAAAAAATGCAGCATCAGATGTATAATTAAAATTGAATCTAAAGTCAAAAGTATTAAAGTTAAGATTGATAATTCATAAATATTACAATATCAATATAAATAAATAATTTTTTTTTCACACGTGATTTAATATCAAATAAAATTTATTTCCCAACAAACAGAAGCAAACAACTCCAAAATAATAGCCAGATCAACACGTAATTTGTATGAATTCGATTTGCTTTCACATATTATTGTATTAAAAAATAATACAACCATGTCAAACCAAGGAGGTAATCCTTCAAAATAACAGCTTTGCTTCTGCTATTATTATTATTATTATTATTATTATAACCTTACAGGTTCTGAAAACACCACCTGAAAGTCACTCCAAAGCCAAAGTAAGATACACTGAAGCCGTGAAACCACGCTTTTTACTTCACTCACAATCTACGGCGGCAGTGTGGGCCTGGAGGTGACTTGCTTTCTTTTGGATCATACGTTGGATCCGGATGACCGATATGTCCTGAAACAATCACGGAGAGACGAGAGTGGAGTGAGAAAGATAGAGGGCTTGTGTAGCTGTTCCTTCAATTTAACTACTTTCATTAATAATTTATCTATTAATTATTATCACATTAAATGAATCAATGTCAACCTTTTTATAATTAATAAATGTGGAGAATTTAAAATTTATTAATTATTAATCATTAAGTTTATTAATTAATAAATATTTGTTATATGTAATTAATTCACAGTATAAAAATAAGACTTTAAATTCAACTTTTAACAATATTTTGATTTTTCATAAAAAAATACTTATAATACTCAACTTAAAACATTAAAAAATTCGTAATATTCTTTTCAAGTGAATTTATTTTTCTTGTTTCATAATTTTTTTGTACTTACAATACTTTTGATTTTAATTATGTTAGAATTAATAAATATAATTATCAAGACATGTCCTAAATAGAATATGTATATGTACATATATATATACTATTTTATCTCGTTAATAATTAATATTTTAAAGTTTATTTTTGAAAAAGTATAGAATCCTAGTTGGTTCTTTAAAATTGTATTAATTATTAGAAATTATTAATTTATTAAATATTAATGAGAAGAAGGTCAAATGTAGCAATATTTTTATTTTCAGATCTGTTATTAAATATTAATTTGGTTTAAAGATTATCTTACCTAAAAAATGAAAGGGCCATTCTAACTTAAAAGGACATCCCAATTGGCCGTCATAGGAGAGAGATCCAACTTAATGGAAACATTCAAAGAAAAAACATATTTTTTCTTACAAGACTATTTTTAGAACTTTTTTTAAAAATGATTAAATTTATGATTTTAACAATAGTAGTACACTTTCTAAATTTATATCTATTTTTATTTCAATTGATGTAATACTGACATAATAAATTAATATTAATTGCAAAATTTAAAATGTTATCAATAATAATGTGTCATGAGATAAAAATTTATGATATAAATTTAAAAAATATAACATTATTCTTATTTTAAATAATATTTATTTTTGAATACTTCAATTCAATATAATAAATTTTTATTTGAAATTGTAATGTAAAATTGAATGAAGGGTAATATTGTTATAAATTCAAATGCATATGATATATGGTATTTTAATCATCGAATGACTTAAAAATTAAAAATAAAATTATTGAAATAAATAAAAATTTAATTTAAAAATTATTCAATAAATATTATATCTTATATATACTCAAATTTATAATAATTTTATTCTCGAATTAAATAGTTAAATGGAGACCATGGAGAGCACGGTCTCACAGCGACAAAAAGAGCAGCCATTAAAACAGCAGCCAATCAAAAAGAGGGATTGAGAGTACTTACTGCTCCCAGGATCACGGGCACAAAATCTCACAGGGACACCACGTGAAATAAACAGGAAAAAAATTAAGCAGCAGCAAGAAATTAGGAGTGAATAAGAAAAAGAAATAGCTTTCTTCACCATTTTGTTATATGTTGTTGGTGAGAGAGTTATAGCTATTACAACCTCACTCCTGATATATATAGACACACACATACACACACTCCGGAGTACGCTGTGAGTACCAATCCATTATTTTGACGTTGTGGGTACGCTGAAGTCTTGAATGGACGAGCTTTGTTTTATTACTTTTTAATTTGGTCAAGTAAGATCATCTATTATTAATTATAATAATTTAATTTTTTATTTTATAATTTTTTTTTTCAATTGAGATCAATTACAAATATTGTCTTAAATTTTTAATAATTTACGTATTACATATGTAATTATTTAAATTAAAATTATATAATCTCATTTAAAATTTGTATAAAACTACACGGTCTCATTTGAAATTTATATAAAATTACAATCTACTATTTTAAAATCTTATGATATTATAAGATAATAAAATATAATTATGTATGAACACGTGAGCTGACTGCAATTAATAATTTAGGACGAGCGTTTAAAATTAATCTTAATTAATAGAGAGTTTAAAAACTAAATTATTTCAATCGATAATTAATGATCTTATTTAAAATCGAACTCAAACTTAATTCTAAAGTATAATTAATATTATTTTCTTTTATTACAAAAAAAAAAAAAAACTCTTTGAGTATAAAACTAAACTTCCTAGCATATTTGACACAAATGTGAAAACTCAAGGGCTCCACAAAGAAAGAATATGACACAAATTTCAAAGTTTAAGACTCCACTAAGAGAGACAATGATACAAATGTCAAAATCCAAGGGTCCACAAGGAAAGATTATTGTGGCACCATTGACTTGCTCAATGACTTGTTACCTCTTAAAATATAATAATTTATAATTAATCAAATCAACAGTTCATTTTCATAACTGGGAGGTTGTTTCTTATTTTCTTATTTTTTATATTATCAGAAATATAAAAGAAAAAAAAATTGTACTTAATATGTGTTGAATATTTAGCTATATCTTTTTTTTTTTTTTGAAAGTTTCAAAACTTATGACGTGACTCTCAATATTTGTCTTAACATTTTCATTTTTCTTGAGATTATATCCATTAGTTATTTATTATTTAGAGATCACATTTGATTTCTGTTAAGAAATAATCCCTTACTATACAAAAAAAGTATTAAGGCTATATTTGATATGCAAAAATATAGTTATCATTTTATGGAATAAAATAAAAATGATATGGAATTGAATAAAAATTAATCATTTTGGTTAAAAGTATAATACCCGACTTGGGATATGACGGAGCAACCATATGTGTGTATAGACATATATATATACATATGCATGTCCAAAAAAAAAAAAAAAAACTATGAAGTATAACTATATATATATATATATATACACAGATATATACATATACATATATAGGCTCGCCGTGCACAACAAGCCGGGTGTGTTAAGGTGTATTGAGGAGAGGATTTCCATGAAATTTACGAAGTGTATAAAAAGTCTTGAAGCATTAAATGAACCTGAACCAAATGAAGAGAAAATGGGGGGCTACCATGCAGTAGGTGAGTGGGAAAGTTTCATGAAATTACAAGATATATTATAGTATGTATATATTTGTATGCATTACACACCAAAAAAATGAAATAATATATATAGGCCATGCAAGCAGCAGCATGTGCTGTATGTGATTGTGGCGTATTGATTGGGAGAAGGGAAATTCCATGAAATTTCAAGGTAGTTATAAAGTCTTTAAGAAATTTATTGCTCTGAACAAACTGGAAAAAAAAAAATGGTGAGACAGCCAGTCAAGGAAGACTGCAGAAAAAGGAGAGAGAGAGATAGTTGCGTCAAGGTATTAAGGCTATATTTGATATGCAAGAATGTAATTATCACTTTTATGGAATGAAATAGAAATAATATGAAATTGACTAAAAATGAATCATTAGGTTAAAAGAATGCTTAGAGTATTTTTAATGAAATGTTCATTTCATGGGATAAGGCATTTCCAATCATTCTATTATACCAAACATGACGTAATAAACTTTTATATGTTCCATCTCAAACACTTGATCCATCTGGACTATTACAAGTTATAAACTTGACTAATTAGAAAGAATGTCTTTAAAATACTCACTTCCATTGGTCTTTTCCTTCGAGAAAAATATTTTTTTTTATACTTCATAGGATTAAGAATTCTGAAATTAATTAAACCCTATGGGCTATTTTTTAAAGTATTTTATTTTAGTTTTTCGCAAACAAAATAAAAATACATAATTTTTTTATTTTTTTGGAAAAATAAGTTTAAATCTTTTTTTTTTTTTTGGGTGTAATGAGATCTTGATTGAATTTGTTGATTAAACACATAATTAAATGAGATATCTTGAAGTAGTCTAAATCATTTATACAGATCTAAATGCTGTTTCTATAATTTTTAATACACCATTTATAACACCTAAGACAAATTATATCTTGTCAGTTTTAAATTTATTATTAGTTTTGGTCTTTATGATTATTATATAAAATCTGAAATTTAAGATGAGAGTAATTAAATTTCTTAACTAGACTATACAATTTTAAAAAGAACCTTTATGATTAGCTTTACTATCTGTATTACGTGATATTACGATTTTAGCTAATCTTAACAACGTTAGGAGTGTCAACAATCATCTTCTTTATTATAATTTATACATAAAAAGTTCTTGCATGCAGCCTTTGGTCGAATTTTGATTTCTTTTGTAATCTGTTGAGAGTATTGTAAAAACTGGGGATTGTGTGCGTCAGATTATATGATTCTAGACTGATTGTAGAGTGAAACGTCATTACTGAATAATGTCCTTATACAAAAAGGAGGCGTATGACACTTGCCATTTATGAAACGCAGTTGTAGAAATGAGTTCTGTCCGTTTCAAATAAAATATTTAAAATGAATAGACTTCCAATTGTGTTAGGTTTGCTCCTGCTGCACCTACGTGTTCTTTCGCCTTGGATCAACACGTGCCATGACATGGAGCAAGCGACATCCACGACGATGTCGTTTCACAGTTTCCCGCCGTTTGATACTCAGTACTCACGAAAACAACGGTAGAAAACAACGTTTTTCGATCAACAATATTGAGGTCATATTGAAAAACAGTTAATGCCCGCCTCCTCGTGTTTCACAACCCTCAAACTTTGTGTCTCGAAAAGGTCAGTTAATCTGTGTTACTGCTCAATCCATGCCGGCCACTTCGAAGAGCAAATCAAATTCTCTGAAACCCATTACCCGAAGCTCGATTTTTACCATTCCTACCTCCTCGGATGCTTCTCAGGATGTAAACTTCAACAAGCACGCGAACTACTCGAGCAAATGCCTCCAAGGGGAAACTCAAGCCGCGTTGTAGATTGGACTTCGTTGCTCTCGAAATACGCAAAAGATGGGTTCCTTGAAGAAGCCCGGACACTTTTTGAGATCATGCCTAAGAGAAATGTTGTCACGTATAATGCGATGCTTTCAGCTTATGTGCAATGTGGGAGGTTGAATGATGCATGCCAATTCTTTGAAGTGATGCCGGAGAGGAATGTGGTGTCGTGGACTTCGATGCTATGTGGTTTGATGAATGCAGGGAGGGTTGGTGAGGCAAGGTAGTTGTTTAATGCGATGCCAGAGAGGAATGTTTTTTCCTGGAATTCGATGGTTGTTGGGTTGATTAGGAATGGGGTTTTAGAGGAAGCGAGGTGGGTTTTTGATTTATTACCAACCAAGAATCAAGTTTCTTGGAATGCTATGATAGGTGGGTATGCCTAGAATTGTAAGATGGAGGAAGCCAGAGCGTTGTTTGATGAGATGGGAGATCAGAATGTGGTTACTTGGATTACCATGATAGCTGGTTATTGTAGAATTGGGATGTGGAGGAGGCTTATCGCTTATTTCAGAGAATGTCTGATAGGAATGTTGTTTGTTGGACAACCATGATTAGTGGGTTTGCTTGGAATGGCTTCTATGAAGAGGCTTTGTTGCTTCTTGAAATGAGAGTCATATTGGTACATACTGGGAAGTACCCTGCTTTTGTTTCTTGGGACCTATTGTAAACAAGGATAAAAAAGAAGCAATACAATAGTTTGGGTTGATTGAGGAACCCTGACCTCCAATTAAACACAAGTGTTTGAGAATAAATGGTAACTGATCATATTATTCATGACTACCCAAACTTATATAGGCAGCAGCCTCAACGTTCACAACCATAAAATTAGGGAAAGAAGTTATACCCACTACTTCCCTTAAAACCAGGTCAAACTCAACTACTAACAACTATCACTAAAAATTAGGATTACTTATAGCAAGGATAACAACTTCAGCATGATATTATTTGAAAGGAAATAACTAAAAAGCAATAAAAATAGTCACATAACAATTCCCTTCCCCTTAAAAAGCAGCCTTGTCCTTAAGGCAATATTCAGGAAACTGCTGCTTCATGGTTACCAGATCTTCCCAAGTAGCTTCAGCAGGTGATAATCCTTGCCAATGAATGAGAACCTCATCCTTCTTCTTACGCACCCGACGATCCAGAACTGCTTGCGGCTTAGAAACAAGAATTCCATCTTCACTGCGTACAATTGGGAGCATACTTTGTACAAGAAGGTTTTCACCAATCTTTTTCTTCAACAGTGAGACATGAAAGATGGGATGGATACGCGAATCCTTGGGCAAGTCCAATTTATATGCCACAGCCCCTATCTTCTTAGCAATCTGGAACGGCCCATAATACTTAGGAGAAAGCTTGAGATTTTTCCTCATTGCTATGGATGCTTGCCGATATGGATGGAGCTTAAGATAAACCCAATCTCCCTCTTCAAATTCCCTTTCTCTATGATGACGGTCATACACTTTCTTCATGCGTGACTGTGATTCCTTCAGTGTTGCCCGCAAATCTTTAATAATCTTATCGCAATCCATTAACTGTTTCTCTACAGCGTCAACCTTTGCCATGCCAGGAATGTAGGACAATAAAGTTGGAGGTGGCCGACCATACACAACTTCAAAAGGGGTCATTTTAATAGCTGAATGCCAACTGGTATTATAGCAATACTCAGCCCATGCTAGCCACCTACTCCACTCCTTCGGCTGTGAACTCGAGAAACATCGCAAGTACATCTCCATTGTACGATTTACAACTTCACTTTGACCATCCGTTTGGGGATGATATGCCGAACTATAGTTAAAGTTAGTGCCATTCAACTTGAATAATTCTATCCAGAATAAACTTGTGAATGTCGGATCTCGATCACAAACAATGGTTCTTGGCATTCCATGCAATTTGAAGATAATATCAAAGAAAATTCGTGCAACTCCAGTAGCCGTGTATGGATGTGACAAGGAAAGAAAATAAGCATATTTGGACAACCTATCTACAACTACCAGAATAATAGTTTTTCCATTAGACATAGGCAATCCATCCACGAAATCCATAGAAATATCCTCCCATACCTGTGTTGGAATAGGAAATGGCTAGAGTAAACCCGCAGGAGCAAGTTGTTCAGCCTTGTGTCGCTGGCATGTGTCACAAGCTGAAATGAACTCCCGAATTTTTCTCCTCATTCCGGTCCAATAAAAATTTGCTCTAATCCGCTGCATTGTTTTGTGGTACCCCTCATGGGTACTATTATGGAACTGACTCAGAATCTCATTAATTAAGGAAGAATTTTCAGCAAGATAAATTCTTTCCTTAAAAAATATGATTCCATCTTTGAATTCCCATGGTCCCACTGCTTCACCGTCCATGATATGTTGAACTACCATTTGCAAATTTGAATTGGACTTGACTTCCTCCTTTATAGCCTCCACCCAATTAGGAATAAGTTGAGTAATAGCTGCAAATTCTCCCTTGTTTCTTTCCGTAACCTTTTCTGTATCTTCTCTTCTTGAAAGAGCATCAGCCACATTATTCTCCTTCCCCCTTTTATATTCGATAACAAAATCAAAGCCCATCATTTTATATAACCACCTCTGTTGAGCTATAGTGGTAATTCTCTGCTCCCACAAATACTTTAAGCTTCTTTGATCAGTTCTCACGATGAACTGTTTTCCCAGCAAATAGGCTCTCCACTTCTGGACAGCCAACACTAATGCTAGAACCTCCTTCTCGTAAGTTGACAGCAACAAATTTCTTCCCTGTAGTGCCCGACTGTAAAAAGCTATTGGTCGTTCTTGCATTAAGACAGTCCCCACACCCGATCCACTAGCATCACATTCAATAATGAATTTTTTTGAGAAGTCAGGTAGAGCTAACACTGGAGCTTTAGTCATGGCTTCTTTCAAATTCTGAAATGCTAATTCAGCTGTCGGTGTCCATGCGAAGGAGTCTTTCTTCAACATTTTGGTAAGGGGTGCAGCTATTTTACCGAAATCATGGATAAATTTTCGGTAATAGCCAGTTAACCCAAGGAATCCCCTCAATGCCTTAAGTGTGCTGGGCTTAGGCCAACTCATCATCACAGCAATTTTGTCCAGATCTACAGCGACACCTGTATTAGAGATTACATGGCCTAGGTATTGCACCTCATTTTGCCCAAACTAACATTTTTCCCTCTTAACAAATAACCCGTGAGATCTCAGTACAGCCAATGCAATGTTTAAATGCTGAAAATGTTCATCCCAAGATTTGCTATATACAAGAATATCATCAAAAAAGACTAAAATGAATTTTCGCAAATAATCTTTAAATACCTCATTCATTAGGGATTGGAAGGTAGATGGAGCATTAGTAAGGCCGAATGGCATTACCAAGAACTCATAGTGACCTTAGTGAGTTCGAAAAGCAGTCTTTGAGGTGTCCTCTGGTGCGACTCGAATTTGATGATACCCGCTACGTAGATCGAGCTTTGAGAATATTCTTGCTCCATTCAACTCATCAATTACTGGAATCGGGAACCGGTCCTTGATTGTGATTTTGTTAAGAGCATGGTAGTCTACACACATACGCCATGATCCATCATGCTTTTTAACAAAGATGACTGGTGATGAATAAGGGCTATTACTGGTCATGATCACGCTAGTAGATAACATTCCCACCACTAACTTCTCTATCTCCGCCTTTTGATAATGAGGGTAGCGATAAGGCTTGACACACACTGGTCCGCTTCCCTCCATTAAAGGAATCTTGTGATCATGTGCTCGAGGAAGTGGTAGACCTTTGGGCTCTTCAAATACATCTTGAAATTCTTCCAAAATCTGCTGCAATGGTGGAGGTTGACACGTAACCTCAACTTTTGGAAGTGGAGTCCCAAGTGTGAACAATTGGAGCAACACCGCCTTTTTTGATTTTTTGAATTCTCGGCTGAATTGTAGATCCCCAATTATCTGGTCCTTTGGAACAGACATGCCTTGGAGAGAAACTTCTTTATCATCTATCTTGAATCTCATCTGCAACTTTGCAAAGTCCCACAAAATTGGACCAAGTGTACTCAACCATTAGGTGCCCAACACAATATCATATCCTTCTAATAGAAGCAAATAAAAATCCACAAGTATTCCTTGCAAGATTAATTTAACATTTGTACACTTACCTGGACTGGATAACTTTTCACCAGAAGCAACCACAACCTCAAACTTCCCTCCTTTCTCAGGTTGTAAGGCCATCTTCCTAGCAAGAGTTTCACTGATGAAATTATGAGTGCTTCCTGAATCCACCAAAACGATGGTTGATATGTGTCCAACGCCTCCTTTTACCCGCATTGTTTCTGGTGTGCGTGCACCCGAAATTGCATGCAAGAAAATCTCAAGCACCTCTTTGTAGTCCTCTTGAACAGATTCTTCCATGTCTATAATAACGTCGCCATCTTCTTCTTCATAGCAGGCTTCAATCAAGAACAACTTCTTGCATCGATGCCCAGGAACAAACTTCTCGTTGTAGTTGTAACACAAGCCCTTTACGCGTCGCTCTTGCAATTCAGTTGGTGACATTCGCCAAACTGGAAGTGTAGAGCTGGTGTTAATGGTCTCCTTGTTTGTCACCTTCTTCAAATCAGCCGTGGGAGTAGTTCGCTGTTGTGAGATATTGCGAGCTTCGTACAACCGGGCAAGTCCAATGGTGGATGACAAGTTTGTAGGATGGCCAGATAGTACATCAGCTTTGATTGAGTCCTTTAATCCGCTAATGAAACAACTGACTTGACGATTTTGAAGGAGTCCTACCTTAGATAATAACTTCTCAAATTGGGTCTGATAGTCACGTACTTGAACCAACTTGTTGCAGCTTCGTTAACTCTCCAAAGAAATCTTGGAATTGAGTTGGGCCATACCGAGCATACAAGCCATCAGTAAACTCTTTCCAGGTCATCACATCCTCCTTTTGTTTCAACCTATTGATACCATAACTGAGCATCTCCCTCAAAGTGGAAAGATGCAAGTGGCACACGATCTTCTTCCGGGGTTTGATGGAATTGAAAGAATTGTTCCACCCGACATATCCAACTCGTTGTATCTCCTTCACCATTGAAGCGAGGAAATTCGAGTTTGACGAATTTTGAAGCATATAAATGTAGTGTTCCCGTCTGGCGAGCCCTCTAGAGGGTTTCCAGGTCGTCCACCATGGGTATGAAGTGGAGCCACTAAATTCTCTCCGTCTTCGCACTCCATATTCGCTGGTGGTATGATGGTTTGTGAATTCAACTTGCTGACAATTTCAACAAGCTGCGCTATAATTTGTTGTTGACCAGCGGTAAGAGAGCCTACCTCGTTCTCCAAACTCTCCACTCTTTGATCCATAACCTGGCTCTGATACCACAATGGTACGTACTAGGAAGTACCCTACTTTTGTTTCTTGGGACCTATTGTAAACAAGGATAAAAAAGAAGCAATACAATAGTTTGGGTTGATTGAGGAACCCTGACCTCCAATTAAACACAAGTGTTTGAGAATAAATGATAACTGATCATATTATTCATGACTACCCAAACTTATATAAGCAGTAGCCTCAACGTTCACAACCATAAAATTAGGGAAAGAAGTTATACCCACTACTTCCCTTAAAACCAGGTCAAACTCAACTACTAACAACTATCACTAAAAATTAGGATTACTTACAGCAAGGATAACAACTTCAGCATGATATTATTTGAAAGGAAATAACTAAAAAGCAATAAAAATAGTCACATAACACATATGATGTAAAACCAAATAGGGACACTTTCATTTCGCTTGCTTATGCTTGTGCAAGCATGGGTTTCCCTCATCTTGGAATGCAGTTACGTGCATATATGATAAGTAATGGTTGGGACTATGATGACTACAATGGCAGGTTATCCAAGAGCCTGATTCGCATGTACTCTCTGTTCGGTGTTATGGAGTAGGCACACTATATTTTTATTGGGAGTTTGAAAAATTGTACTTCAATCTTTTAATTCTATGATTAGTGGTTACATTTGAACTGGGTAGTTGGTAAAAGCCCAAAATTTGTTTGACAGAGTATCCAACCGAGACAAGATTTCATGGACTTCTATAATCACAAGGTACTTCAGTGCCGGCGAAGTAGTAAAGGCATGTCATCTTTTTAAGAGAATGCCTGATAGAGATGTTGTTGCATGGACAATAATGATATCAGGACATGTGAAAAAGCTACCAGTTTATTTTTAGAAATGCGGACTCAAGGAATTTCACCTCTAAATTCTACATATACCATTCTTCTTGGAGCTGCAGGTGAGAGAGCGTATCTTGATCAAGGCAAGCAATTCCATTGCATCCTGATGAAAATGCAATTTGAACTAGATTTGATTCTTGAGAATTCTCTAATCTCAATGTATGCAAAATGTTGGGAGATAGACAACGCATATAGCATTTTCTCAAACATGATATATCGGGATTTGGTTTCTTGGAAGTCCATGATACTGGAGTTTTCCACATCATGGGTTAGCAAATGATGCTCTAAAGCTCTTTGAAGCTATGAAGGAATATGAAATTCGACCAAACTCTGTTACATTTTTGCGCATTTTATCTGCATGCTGACGGGTTTGGGATTCCTTATTAGTATAGTATTCTCAGATGTTTAGGTTTGTTTTCTGTTTTAAATAAGTTCCTACTATGTAGGGAGACTTGTTCTGTTTTGACTCTTTCCTTATACACGTTACCACGTTTCTGTTAGTGTGAATCGTGGGCTGTTTTTCAGCTGTTTGTTAGTTCATGTAAGGCTATATAATAGCCAAAGGTTGATGTTCAATAAAATGTCATTCAATCCAGTTCTTGCGTTTGAGTTCTTTCATTTCTTATTCTCATTCTCAACAAACTGGTATTAGAGATCTCACTAGGCCTGAGAAAAAGAAGCTGCAGCTTTTGAGTGATTTCCAAACACACAGAGAGAGAGAGAGAGAGAGAGAGAAGAATTGACCACCGAAGGAAATTTTGTGCAACCATCCATTCCACGCTTTGATGGTCATTATGACCATTGAAGCATGCTTATGGAAAATTTTCTTCGAAGCAAAGAGTATTGGAGTCTAATTGAAACCGGTTATGAAGAGCTGGCGATAAGAGCATAACCTCTATCAGAAGGGCAGCAGAAAGAATTAGAAGCTTTGAAGCTCAAGGACCTCAAAGCCAAGAACTATCTTTTCCAAGCAATATATAGAACTATTCTGGAGACGATCTTGGAGAAGGATACATCCAAGAAGATCTGGGAGTCCATGCAAAAGAAATATGAAGGCAATGCTAAAGTGAAGCGCTCAACTCTTCAAGCCTTGAGAAGAGACTTTGAGACTCTCGAAATAAAGGTTGGTGAAACGATTACTGATTATTTTGCTAGAGTCATGTCAGTAGCAAACAAGATGAGAGTGTATGGGGAGGCTATGACTAATGTTACGATTTGTGAGAAGATTCTTAGATCCCTCACCGACAAATTTAATTATATAGTTTGTTCAATTGAGGAGTGTGGGGACATGGTTGCACTCACCATTGATGAGCTTCGAAGCTCGCTCATTGTGTATAAGCAAAAGTTTCACAAGAGCAGTGGTGTTAAACAAGCTCTGAAGCTGACAACTGATGAAAGAGTTGGAGGCAGAGGTCGTGTAAGAAACAATTACAGAGGAAAAGGTCATGGAAGAAGAGGTTAGGAGTTCAACAAAGCTATGGTGGAATGCTTCAAGTGTCACAATCTTGGACATTTCCAGTATGAGTGTCCATATTGGAATAAGGAGGCCAATTACACAAAAGTGAATGAAGAGGATGAGATGCTTTTGATGTCATATGTCGAATCACATGAGGTGAAACGGAATGATGCATGGTTCCTTGACTCGAGGTGTTCCAATCATATGTGTGGAAATCGAGGTATGTTCATCAATCTAGATGAGAGCTTTCTACATTCAATTAGATTAGGAAACAATAGTAGGATGAATGTGGTTGGAAAGGGAAATGTGAGGCTTGTTATTGAATGGAGTTAACCATGTTGTACATGAAGTGTATTATGTTCCAGATCTCAAAAATAATCTCTTGAGCATAGGAAAACTTCAAGAAAGAGGCTTGGCGATATTAATTAAAGGGGGAGTCTGTAAAGTCTATCATCCGACGAAGGGCTTGATTATTCATACTGTGATGAGTGTAAACAGAATGTTTATACTGCTATCTCAGACTCTAGCTCCTACAAATGCTCAGTCAGAAAGATGTCTTCATACAAGCTCTCAAGATCTCTCTTACCTTTGGCGTCGACGATATGGCCACTTGAGTTATAAGGGTTTGAGAACCTTGCAATACAAGAAGATGGTTCGTGGACTTGCTCAGTTTCAAACTTCAAACACAACATGCACGGATTGCATTAATGGCAAACAACACCGAGATGACATACCAAAGAGAAGTACGTGGAGAGCAAGTCAGCCATTGGAGCTCATTCATGCAGACATTTGCAGACCTATTTCCCCTATATCCAATAGTGGCAAGAGGTACACATTATGTTTTATTGATGATTATAGTCGTAAATCATGGGTGTATCTGTTGACAGCAAAGTGTAAGGCACTGAATTGCTTCCAGCTTTTCAAAAAGATGGTAGGAGAAAGAGAAAAGGTTGTTTTTCAAGTGCTTACGGATAGATAGAAGGGGTGAATTCACTTCAAATGACTTCAATGATTTTTGCAAACGAAGTGGAATCAAGAGACAATTAACCACTGCATATACTCCACAACAAAACGGCGTAGCTGAGAGGAAAAATTGAACCATGATGAATATGGTCCGTTCCATGCTGTCTGATAAGAAGATTCCGAAAACATTTTGGCTGGAGGCTGTGAATTGAACTTTCTATGTTCTGAATAGGTGCCCGACATTGGCAGTGAAGAATGTCACACCACAAGAGGCGTGGAGTGGAGTAAAGCCCTCAGTTGAGCATTTTCGTGTCTTTGGATGCCTAGCTCATGTTCACATTCCAGATGCAAGAAGAGGTAAATTAGATAATAAAAGTTTTCCTTGTGTTTTATTGGGAGTTAGTGAGGAGTCCAAGGGGTATAGATTGTTTGATCCTATAGCTAGAAGAATTGTTGTGAGTAGAGATGTTATTTTTGAGGAAGAAAAGCAGTGGAATTGGGGAGTAAATTTTGAAGCACAAATCTTGTTAGACTTGGAGTGGGGAGAGAATGAAGAAAACAATGAGGGTGAAGAGAGGGTGAGTGAAAATGGAGATGAAGATGGCAATGGTGATAGAAGGGAAAGTGAGGGCAGTGAAGAAGCACAGGGTAGAGAAGTAGGAAATCCTAACGAGTCTGGTGAGAATGAAGGGAGAGTGAGACGTCCTCCTCCTTATTTGAACGATTATGTTAGTGGAGAAGGTTTGAGTGAAGATGAGGCACACATGGCACAAGTAGTGGCAACTGAAGATCCTTTTCTGTTTGAAGAAGCAGTGAGGAATGTGAAGTGGAGACAAGCTATGGATAGTGAGATCAACTCCATTGAAAAGAACAAGACATGGACATTAACTGAGTTGCTTACTGGAGCTAAAAAGATCAGTGTCAAGTGGGTTTACAAGACCAAGTACAATGAGCATGGGGAGATTGACAAGCATAAGGTATGCTTAGTAGCCAAAAGCTACTCACAGAAGCACAGCATAGACTACACAGAGGTCTTTGCACCAGTGGCAAGGATGGACACGGTGAGAATAATCATTGCTTTGGTAGCACAACATGGTTAGACGATTTTTCAGCTAGATGTCAAGTCAGCATTCCTTCATGGAAAGCTAAGTGAAAATGTATACGTTGAGCAACCAAGGGGTTATGAGAAGAAAGGCAAGGAGCATTTGGTCTACAAGCTACACAAGGCTTTGTACGAATTAAAACAAGCTCCACGAGCTTGGTTTAGTCGGATTGAAGCACATTTCATCAATGAAGGCTTCCAGAGGTGTGACTAGTGAGCAAACTTTGTTTACAAAGAGGAATAGAAAAGGAAAGATTATCATTATAAGTATCTATGTAGATGATTTAATTTTTACTGGTGATGATGAGGATATGATGTCTGAGTTCAAGAGTTCTATGTTAAGAGAGTTTGATATGTCTAATTTGGGAAGCGTGAGTTTTTTCCTTGGCATCGAAGTACTTCAAAGAGCAGATGGTATCTTTATTTGTCAAAAAAGGTATACACTAGAAGTTCTGAAAAAATTTGGGATGTTGGAAAGCAATGAGGTGAATAGTCCGATTGTTCCAGGCTTCAAGATCAGTAAAAATGAAGATGGAATCAGTTGTGGATGAGGCGTACTTCAAGCAATTGGTGGGAAGCTTGATGTACCTTACTGCCACAAGACCAGACATGATGTTTGTCACCAGCCTCATAAGCAGGTATATGGCAAAACCAACTGAGCTTCATCTACAAGCTGCAAAGAGAGCTCTTCGATATCTAAAGGGGACTATGAATTATGGCATTCATTACAAGAGAGGTGGAGATGATAAATTGCTTGCTTTCACGGATAGTGATTATGTAGGAGATATGGAAGATAGGAAGAGTACAAGTGGCTATGTGTTCTTGCTGAGCTTTGGTGCTGTGTCATGGAGTTTGAAAAAATAGCCAATTGTTACGTTATCTACTACGGAAGCAGAGTTTGTAGCAGCTGCAGTGTGTGCGTGTCAAGCAATTTGGATGAAAAGGGTATTGAAGGAGCTCAGGCATAGTGATGAGGTCTGTACTCATATCAAGTGTGATATTAGCTCAACCATTAAGCTTTCAAAGAATTTTGTGATGCATGGTTGCAGCAAACATATCGATGTAAGGTACCATTTCTTTAGGAATCTTACAAAGGAGGGTTCGATTGCTTTGGTTCATTGTGGGAGTGATGATCAAGTGGCAGATGTAATGACCAAACCACTGAAAGTTGATGCTTTTCAGAAGTTTTGGAGTCTGTTGGGAGTTTGTGAGATTGCTGATGTAAACTGAATGCTTGATAGGCAGTTAGTTTAAGGGAGGGAATGACAGGTTTGGGATTCCTTATTAGTATAGGATTCTCAGATGTTTAGGTTTGTTTTCTGTTTTAAATAAGTCCCTACTATGTAGGGAGACTTGTTCTGTTTTGACTCTTTCCTTATGCACGTTACCATGTTTCTGTTAGTGTGAATCGTGGGCTTGTTTTTCAGCTGTTTGTTAGTTCATGTAAGGCTATATAATAGCCAAAGGTTGATGTTCAATAAAATGTCATTCAATCCAGTTCTTGCATTTGAGTTCTTTGATTTCTTGTTCTCATTCTCAACACGCGCAACCATACAGGGCTTGTTAGTGCCATGAAAATGTGTATTCAATTCAACCAAGTTTGGAGCATTATATTTATAAGAATAATCTCTTGGGTCGAGCGGGCAGAATGGAGGAAGCAGAAAAGTTTGTCTTGAGGTTGGCTTTCGAGCCTGGTAAAGCTGTTTGGGGGGCATTGCTTGGTGTGTGTGGATTTGGTGGGAAGAATGTAGAGATTGCTAGGCGTGCGGCCAAGCGACTCCTTGGGCTGGATCCTTTAAATGCTCCCCCGCTCATGTGGCACTCGGCAACATATATGCAACAACTGGTCAGTATGTTGAAGAGCATATATACTCAGGAAGGATATGGGATTAAAGGGGGGTTAAGAAAGTTCATAGATGTAGTTGGATTTTACTGAAAGGGAGAGTTAATCTGTTTCTGTCAAGAGATAGATCGCACCCACAATTTTCTGTCGTTTATCACTTTATCGGCAGAACTTTTGACTTGTTAATTGGAGTTAAAACACAGCCTTATAATTTTTGAGATTTTGCCTATTTCTTGGGCTAGTGGGCAGCACATGCTACCCTCATTCGTGGTGTGGTTATCTTCATGGTTATAAAAAGGAAGTGTTATGCTTAGAGCATTTCTTTTTTAAAATTTAGATTGTGCCACTATTTATTTTCAATTCAAATGGGATCTAATGGGGAGAAGATAGTGGAATACTGATAGAATTTTACAATTTGACCTAAGCTATAAAGGGTGATACAATAGCAAGGTGTGTTTCTACTTTTGAAAATCAAATCCCTACAAATACTCATATTAATTTTTTTTCAAACTTGGGTCAAATACAAAACCTTGTACATTGAATACATACATACATACATACATACATACATACATATATATATATATATATATATATTCCTATGCTTCCCTTGAAGTTGTCGAAGAGGTTCTTCCAAAATTGCAAGATTAAAACCAACATTATAAGCTTCTGAAGTTACCCTATCAAATCCAAACATTGCTCTCTCAAAGGACACGCCATAGCCTGACACTCCGTGACAGAGCCACATAAGGGCCATTGCCCCCAAAATTTTAAAAATGTGATTTTTATTCTTATTTTTTCTAGAATTTTTTTTTATATTTTAAAAAAAATCAAGATCAATTACCCCCTCCTCCCAGAGAAAATATTTTTTAGACTCTCCTTAAATTTTAATTTTTGTATTCTCCCATTTTTAGCCTGAATTTCTTCCAAATCATATGAGAAAAACATGTGATCGATTTCAAGAGTAAAATTTTAAGTTCATTATCTACTTGTTGGTATAGGTTCTGAGGGTAAAATTTTATGAAAAACATTTGACCCATTTCGAACCCGATTTTTCTGGTGGAGGCACTGTGATCACCGTTCTTCACCGTTGTTTGCCTTTTTTTCCCCTCCACTCTCCTAGAAACCTTAAATGAAACCTTCCTACTCTTAGATGGAGTTTTAAAAATTGTTTAAACATAATCAATCATCTTCATACAAGACGCCACAGTTCCTGGGTCTTTTATGCCGTTGTAGAGTTATACATATATAAATATATATATATATATATATATATCCATTGTAACACATATTCTACACAAGAGAGAGCTCCGCCCTTGAGCTTCAATGGCTACCACTATTCCCAAACATAGCACAACAGCCCTTTGCCTCCTTTCTCCCATCCAAATTTGTGCTCCAAGCTTGGGTGTTCAAGTTCTTCACTTCTTCCATGGAGTTTCACACTTGTGCATATATATGAGACAAATGGAAGTGTCTCCATTTTTCTCACCCAACTTGAGAAAGGTATCCTCTTTGTCCAATCTAATCACATCTCCCACTTACAAATGCACCAACATGTTCCCTTGTATGCACCTCCACCATTGTATCATGCCTCTTGATGATGTTTTTAGGGGATTTGCAAGATGTCACGTATCATTGTTTAGAAAGTGCGTGCACATACCCAAAAAAAAATTAACTATCTCAAAATTGTATTAAAATTGACAGAAAGTAGCTAATTTTATTCGTAAATTCTAAACAAGGCAATATGTTTTTTTTTAAATTCAAATTCAAACTAAAATGCCAAAAAATTTGCCTATTTTATTTATGTCCCAACTTTGAATGTGTGACTCTCTAACCTACATCAACTCAAATAAAATGTTACAATGTCCCTCAAAGTCCACAATATAACACTCGTGATTAATTAATTAGTTTAATCATTAATTTGGCATATTTTAATTCAATTAGTCATTTAATTTGGACGCAGACATGCAAAATTACTAAAATTTTCTTTGACAATTTTTTGAGTTATTACAAATTAGTTGATGTGGTTTTATTGAAAAATTCAAAAAAAAAAATGTAGATAAGTGTTTTAAGACGTTGTATTGTCTGCTTAATTAATTAGTCCAGTCTAACTAGTCTTACTATTTTGAATGAATGTAAAATTTATAAATTCTTATCCTAGTTAATGTATAAGACCTTAACCTTATAATTTTTTAATCACTTTAACACATGAAGTTCTTAATTGACTAAATCTAGACATATGAAAGTGGTTAACGTTTTATATGAGTTTTGATTATTTGAATTGTAAGGTGATAATAAAATCATGGTCTTTATAGTTGATTTGTTAGTAAAATCTCTAATTTTAGGGTTTATTAGTATTTATTAAATTAGTCTACATTATATCTTATTAATACTTAATGTAGTTTTTTAAAGGAATTTTTTCATAAAAGAAATTGGATTTTATGTTTTGGGTTTTAATCTATAATATTGCATATTAATCAGTTAGGGTTAGCTTAGTTGGCGATCATGTCCTTCTCGTTAAGGAGAGATCATGAGTTTAAGTCTCACTCATCTCATTAGAAAGATGTGAGCATCATTTCTATGTAATCATGGGTTGTGTTGGGTTCATTTGTATGTCAAAGGCTATATTTGAGAGTAAGGGTGTCAATTTTTAACATAATATGATCACACGATTCGAATATGACACAAAGTTAACAGGTTGGGTTGAGCATAAATGAGTTTGTGTCATAAACGGGTTGACACGTATAACACGATTAATAAATATGTGATGTTTAGGTTTTAATAATGTCAACCCATTTCATACGACTTAACAAGTTTTATTATAAAATTATAACTTGAGTTAAGGTAATTCGTCTTACAAAGAAAGTTTATTAAAGGTAAAGAGATTTTTTACTTATAAAAGAGGATTCTACTTTGATTTGACAAATGTCAAAAGTTTACTGAATCTTAAACATTATTTATATATATAAAAAAATAGGTAACTTTTTTATTTTATAAATTAAAAATTAAAATAAACAGGTTAACCGTGTCGACACGTATAACTTGTTTAATACACCTCACACACTTTTCGTCACTTTGTTTTTCATGCGTAAATCTTGTTTTCAATTTACATTTGATTGAAAAATATCTTTCTAAATCTTACATGTTTGTTTTGAATATATTTCAATATTTAAGAATGATTTTATGATTTTTTGAAATGAGACCAATCAAAATGTATTTCAAAAATAATTTCTAAAATGACACGTACTTAGGAATTTGAGTTGAGACCAAATTCACATGAAATTAAACTTTAATAGCTTCGCAACGATAGGTAGAACACCCCAGTCCAATTTTTATGAGTGAAATATAGCTATGTCAAGTTGAGGTATGTGCGTTAACCAAATAATACGCGTAAGAATGGAAAAGCAAGTTATCGTCTGAATGGAAAAGCCAACTACATCCAAACACATTTCAAATGTTCATTTGAATAGTTGACATTCTAATTTCTATTTCTATCTTGCGTCCAAACGGTCCAAGACGTATCAAAACACGTTAGGTATTACTTGGTGCATGATTTCAAATAGAAAAGTTAATTTTTGATTGAAATCCCTATTATAAGTCAATTTAAGACTTTTCAAGTTTTAAATACATCTATCCAGAGCTAATCTTTGATAAAGAGAAAAGGGAGAACATATAGAAAAATACCTTGAGTCTTCTAGAGTCGTCATATACATTACATTTGTACTTTTCTCATTAAACTTTGTATTCTAATCATATTTTTGAGGGTTCTACATTATATGAATTTTATTCACATCATATGTTGAGTACTTGAATATTGTTGCTCTTCATTTTGAAATCATTTTTAAAAGCTACAAGACCTTTTTTTTAATTTATTTATTACGGTCTTAAATCATATAAGAGAACTCTTACGTTGGCGATGACCAACAAAAGAAGAAGACATGTACTTCCATTGCACATCACTGCAACGGTGGATCTGAAAATCGTGAATATTGCTATGATTGTAAAGGGTTAATCAAGAATAAGCATATAACGAGAAAATTCTAGCAGACTAATGGTAATTCACTGATTTGTGTCAGATTAGTTATTTGGGGGATTTGTCTTTATGAACTTATACTGTGTTTATTATTAATTAGTGAATCTTTTACAATTGGTGAGTTTTATTCCTCGTGAAAAATTTTCATGTAAGATTTTGTATCTCATATAATTGACTTATCCTATAATTTTTGTGGTTGGATGTATAATTAAAATTGAATCTAAAATCAAAAGTATTAAAGTTAAGATTGATAATTCATAAACATTATAATATCAATATAAATAAATAAATTTTTTTTACACGTGATTTAATATCAAATAAAATTTATTTCTCTACAAACAGAACCAAACAACAACTCCAAAACAACAGCCAGATCTACACCTAATTTGCATGAATTCAATTCGCTTTCACATATTATTGTATTAAAAAAAATATAACTATGTCAAACCCAAGAGGCAATCCTTCAAAATAACAGCTTTGCTTCTGCTATTATTATTATTATAACCTTACTGGTTCTGAAAACACCACCTGAAAGTCACTCCAAAGCCAAAGTAAGATACACTAAAGCCGTGAAACCACGCTATTACATCACTCACAATCTACGCCGGCAGCCTGGGCCCGGAGGTGGTTTGCTTCCTACTACATGATAACATGGAGATGCACCACCGCCAATATTAGGTCCTGAAACAGTCATGGAGAGACGAGAGTGGTGTGAGAAAGATAAAGGGCTTGTTTAGCTGTTCCTTCAATTTAACTACTTTCATTAATAATTTATCTATTAATTATTATCACATTAAATGGATCTATGTCAACCTTTTTATAATTAATAAATGTGGATAATTTAAAATTTATTAATTATGAATTATTAAGTTTATTAATTAATAAATATCTGTTATATGTAATTAATTTACAATACAAAAATAAGACTTTAAATTCAACTTTTAACAATATGTTGATTTTTCATAAAAAATACTTATAATACTCAACTTAAAATATTAAAAATTCATAATATTCTTTTCAAGTAAATTTATTTGTCTTGTTTCATAATTTTTTGTACTTACAATACTTTTGGTTTTAATTATGTTAGAATTAATAAATGTAATTACCAAGAAATGTCCTAAATGGAATATGTATATGTACATATATAACTATTTTATCTCGTTAATAATTAATATTTTAAAGTTTATTTTTGAAAAAGTTTAGATAATAAAATTATTAATTATTCATTATAGAACCTAGTTAGTTCTTTAAAATTTTATTAATTATTAGAGATTATTAACTTATTAAATATTGATTATAAAAAGATCGAATGTAGTAATATTTTTATTTTCAGATCTGTTATTAAATATTAATTTGGTTTAAAGATTATCTTACGTAAAAAATGAAAGGGCCATTCTAACTTAAAAGGACATCCCAATTGGCCATCATAGGTGAGAGATCAACTTAATGGAAACATTCAAAGAAAAAACATATTTTTTCTTTCTAAATTTATATCTATTTTTATTTCAATTGATGTAATACTGACGTAATAAATTAATATTAATTACAAAATTTAAAGTGTTATCAATAATAGTGTCATGAGATAAAAATTTATAATATAAATTTAAAAAATATAACATTATTCTTATTTTAAAAAATATTTATTATTGAATACATCAATTCAATATAATAAATTATTATTTGAAATTGTAATGTAAAATTGAATGAAGTGTAATGTTGTTATAAATTCAAATTCAAATACATATGATATATGATATTTTAATCATTGACTTAAAAATTAAAAATAAAATTATTAAAATAAATAAAAATTTAATTTAAAAATCATTCAGTTATTAAAATTTTATATCTTATATATACTCGAGTTTATAATAACTTTATTCTTGAATTAAATAGTTAAATGGAGACCACAGAGAGCACGGTAAGACAAACGCAATTAAAACAGCAGCCAATCAAAAAGAGGTATTGAGAGTACTTACCGCCCTTTTGAGCGACAACACGTGAAATAAACAGGAAAAAAATTAGGCAGCAGCAAGAAATAACGAGTGAATAAGAAAAAGAAAAAGCTTTCTTCACCATTTTGTTATAATGTTGTTGGTGAGAGAGTTATAGCAATTACAACCACACTGCTGATATATATAGACACACACATACACACACTCCGGAGACGCGGAAAATGACGTAACCAAAGAAAAGAAAAGAAAGCAAGTGTGAATACGCTGGAGACCATGTGGTGCATTCAAGTCATGTATCGGTCAAAGAAAGCACAACAAGGTCACAGCCGCCCCAATTACAGACATTGTCTCAAATTTTTAATAATTTACGTATTACATGTATAATTATTTAAATTAAAATTATATAACTTCATTCAAAATCTGTATAAAATTACACGGTATTATTTGAAATTCATATAAAATTACAATGTATTATTTTAAAATCTTATGATATTATGAGATAATAAAATACAATCATGTGCGATCACGTGAAGCGACTGTCATTAATAATTTAAGACGATCGGTTAAAATTAATCTTAATTAATAGAGTTTAAAAATTAAATTATTTCAATCGATAATTAATGATCTTATTTAAAATCGAACTTCAAACTTAATTCTAAAGTATAATTAATATTTTTTTCTTTTATTACAAAAAAAAAAAAAAAACCTCGTTGCAGTATAAAACTAAACTTCCTATCATATTTGACACAAATGTGAAAACTCAAGGGTCCACAAAGAAAGAATATGACACAAATTTCAAAATTTAAGACTCCACTAAGAGAGACAATGATACAAATGTCAAAATCCAAGGGTCCACAAGGAAAGATTATTGTTGCACCATTGACTTGCTTAATGATCTGTGACCTCTTAAAATATAATAATTTATAATTAATCAAATCAACTGTTCATATCATACCATATAATAATTTCTCCCTCAATGACTCTTCCATCTAGCAACTATAGAAGAAACAAGGTACAAGACCTACCATTTGACGTCTTGAGCACGCTGAGGTCTTCAAATGAATGGGGGGTTGTTTCTTATTTCCTTGTTTTTTAAAAAAATATATAAAAAAAAAAAATTGTACTTAATATGTGTTGAATATTTAGCTAAATCCTTTTTTTTTTGAAAGTTTCAAAACTTATGGCATGGCTCTCAATATTTCTCTTAACATTTTCATTTTCCTTGAGATTATATCCGTTAATTACTTATTATTTAGAGACCACATTTGATTTAGGAGTTAGCAACCTCTTGGTGTTAAGAAGTAATCATTTGACTTAAAAAAAAAGAGTACTAATTAAGGATATGTTTGATATGTAAGAATGTAATTATTATTTTATGAAATGAAATAGAAATTGGAATGAAAATGATATGAATTGAATAAGAATTACTCATTTAGGTTAAAAGAATGCTTCTTAAAGTATTTTTAATTAAATGTTTATTTTATGAAATAAACATTTCTAATCATATTAAACTAGAATAAGGAATGAAAAAAAAAAAATTAGTTAAAATAATCATTCTACTATACCAAACATGACGTAATAGAATTTTATATGTTCCATCTCCAACACTTGATCCATCTGGACTATTACAAGTTATAAACTCGACTACTTAGAAAGAATGTCATTAAAAAATTCACTCCATAGGTCTTTTCCTTTGAAAAAATAATTTTTTTTTATACTTAATAGGATTAAGAATTCTGAAATTAATTAAAACCCTATGGGCTATTTTTTAAAGTATTTTATTTTAGTTTTTTGCAAACAAAATAAAAATACATAATTTTTTTATTTTTTTGGAAAAATAAGTTTAAATCTTTTTTTTTTTTTTGGGTGTAATGAGATCTTGATTGAATTTGTTGATTAAACACATAATTAAATGAGATATCTTGAAGTAGTCTAAATCATTTATACAGATGTAAATGCTGTTTCTATAATTTTTAATACACTATTTATAACACCTAAGACAAATTATATCTTGTCAGTTTTAAATTTATTATTAGTTTTGGTCTTTATGATTGTTATACAAAATCTGAAATTTAAGATGAGAGTAATTAAACTTCTTAACTACACTATACAATTCTAAAAAGAACCTTTATGATTAACTTCACTATCTGTATCACGTGATATTACGGTTTTAGCTAATCTTAACAAGGTTAGGAGTGTCAACCATCATCTTCTTTATTATAATTTATACATAAAAAGTTATTGCATGCAGCCTTTGGTCGAATTTTGATTTCTTTTGTAATCTGTTGAGAGTATTGTAAAAACTGGGGAATGTTGTTTTGTGTATTGTATATTGATTGTGTGTGTCAGATTATATGATTCTAGACTGATTGTAGAGTTAAACGTCATTACTGAATAATGTCCTTACACAAAAAGGAGGCGTATGACACTTGCCATTTATGAAACGCAGTTGTAGAAATGAAATCTGGCCATTTCAAATAAAATATTTAAAATGAATAGATTCCCAATTGTGTTAGGTTTGCTCCTGCTGCACCTATATGGTTCTTCCGCCATGGATCAACACGTGCCATGACATGGAGCAAGCGACATCCACGACGATGTCGTTTCACAGTTTCCCACCGTTTGATACTCAGTACTCACCAAAACAACGGTAGATTTCTGTCAACAATATTGAGGTCACATTGAAAAAACAGTTAATGCCCGCCTCCTCGTCTTTCACAACCCTCAAACTTTGTGTCTCGAAAATAATCTGTGTTACTGTTCAATCCATGCCGGCTACTTCGAAGAGCAAATCAAATTCTCTGAAACCCATCACCCGAAGCTCGATTTTTACCATTCCAACCTCGTAGGATGCTTCTCAGGATGTAAACTTCAACAAGCACGCGAACTACTCGAGCAAATGCCTCAAAGGTGAAACTCAAGCGGCGTTGTAGTTTGGACTTCGTTGCTCTCGAAATACGCAAAAGATGGGTTCCTTGAGGAAGCCCGAACACTTTTTGAGATCATGCTTGAGAGAAATGTTGTCACGTATAAGCGATGCTTTCAGCTTATGTGCAATGTGGGAGGTTGAATTATGCATGCCAATTCTTTGAAGTGATGCCGGAGAGGAATGTGGTGTCGTGGACTTCGATGCTATGTGGTTTGATGAATGGAGGGAGGGTTGGTGAGGCAAGGTAGTTGTTTAATGCTATGTGTGGATTTGGTGAGAAGAATGCAGAGATTGCTAGGCGTGCGGCCAAGCGACTCCTTGGGCTGGATCCTTTGAATGCTCGCCCGCTCATGTGGCACTCGGCAACATATATGCAACAACTGAGTCAGTATGTTGAAGAGCATATACTCAGGAAGGAGGATTAAAGGGGGTGAAGAAAGTTCCTGGATGTAGTTGGATTTTGGTGAAAGGGAGAGTTAATCTGTTTCTTTCCGGAGATAGATCGCACCCACAATCTGATGAGATCTTCTCACTTTTATTTGGAATTGTTTGCGAAACAAAATTAGGCAATGAACTATACAGGATACTAAATCCAGCCTAAAGCTTTCTGTTGTTTATCAGTAGAACTTTTGACTTGTTAATTGGAGTTAAAACACGGCCCTATAATTTTTGAGATTTTGCCTATTTCTTGGGCTAGCGGGCAGCACATGCCACCCTCATGCATGGTGTGGTTATCTTCATGGTTATAAGAAGTGTTATGCTTAGAGCATTTCTTTTTGAAAATTTAGATTGTGTCAACATCAGCTGATATGGTTTGGTTGTGCAGAAGTGAAATTGGAAGAGGACTAATTACCGCATCACTGATGAAGAGCAATAAAGTTCAAGTTGTGGAAGAAATGCATGTATTGGTTGAGTTGCTCTCATAAAAACTATTTTGACCAAGCTCATTCCATTATTATCTCTGTGAAAGTGGAAAAGGCATCATCCTATTCCACCCGTAAAGCTTTTCCAAATCTTCTGATGCCATCTGCTTACCTCTCTATTTTGTTAGGTAAAGTCTCAACACCAGCAATTAGCAATAAAGTTCAAATTGTGGGAGAAATGCGTGTATTGGTTGAGTTACTCTCATAAAAACTATTTTGACCAAGCTCATTCCATTATTATCTTTGTGAAAGTGGAAAAGGCATTATCTTATTCCACCCGTAAAGCATTTCCAAATCTTCTGATGCCATTTGCGTACCTCTCTATTTTGTTAGGTAAAATCTCTACACTAGCAATTAGCAATAAAGTTCAAGTTGTGGGAGAAATGCGTGTATTGGTTGAGTTGCTCTCATAAAAACTATTTTGACCAAGCTCATTCCATTATTGTCTATGTGAAAGAGGAAAAGGCGTCATCCTATTCCACCCGTAAAGCATTTCCAAATCTTCTGATGCCATCTGCTTACCTCTCTATTTTGTTAGGTAAAATCTCTACACCAGCAATTAGATAACTATTTTGTTCTAATGCATTCTAAATCTGGTCCTTGGTTTGTAACAAAATCAGATAATACGTGATAATTATCTTACCTCTGTTGGAGAAAATGGGGTTTGAGCATAAATAATTAGCCATCGTTAAGCTAAAATTAAAGGGGGTGCCACATATTAATTTTAGCGGGTCCACATGGAAACGTGTTCTCCTTCATGAGGAGATTAAAATCATATATTGGGTTGCTCAAAATCATTAACGAGTGAATAAAAAATTGACTCCAAACGTCACCACTTGAAAATGGTAACAAAAGCTTGAAGCTTATAAAAAAACTTGTGTTCCACATAAGATGGGTACAAAGCTTTTAAAGAGTATATATACACCTACTTTGGAGGAGGGTTTGGACCCCAAGGGGTACCCACAAAGCTTTTAAAGAGTATATATACACCTATCTTAGTTCACCACACACTCGCACCATCTTGGGCCAGGTCGGGTTCGAGCTTGGGCTTGGGCTTAGCTCGTTGTATATATATCTTTTTGGAGAAAATAATTTTTCATTAAACGCTGTCGTTTTGTTACTGTTAAAAAAAATCAAAACACTATCGTTTAGTTATCAGATTAATTAAAACTAAAAACGCCACCGTTCTGCGAGTACGTTTTTTGGTTTTGGTTTAAATCCAAAACGATGTTGTTTTGCACCGCCCCGGGCTAGGTCGAGTTCGAACTTGGGCTTGGCCCATCGTATATATATCTTTTTGGAGAAAATAATTTTTCATTAAACATTGTCGTTTTGTTACTATTAAAAAATAAATCAAAACGCTGTCGTTTAGTTATCAGATTAATTAAAACTAAAAACATCATTGTTCTGCGAGTATGTTTTTTGGTTTTGGTTTAAATCCAAAACGACGTCGTTTTGCAATTCAGTTGGTTTGAATTTGATTGAACAATCATATTCTTCATGGGTGCACCTGTGTCTGTTCATGGTGAACAGACACAATTGAACCTTCATGACTGTACCAAACTGTCATGAAGAAGTCTATAAATACCTAGTCCCTCATTGCATTCATTCATTTAAAAAATTGCATTCTCTCTCTCTCTGCATAAGTTAAGTTCGAGTTGCTGCCATTGTTGTATTCGTTGGATTCTAAAGATTGAAGTACTGCATATTTAGAATCGAAATTCGTTCTATCTTGGGAGACGATTGCTCATCACCTTGAGCACCGAGAGGGAACAAATTCGTGTTAAGAAAATTATGAATTTCACAAGGCTAAATTTTTCATTCTATTCAATTCAATAACAGTGAGTTCAAGTGTTATTTAAATTTTTTTATTTTCTTCTGTTTTAATTCTTAAAGCAGTATATATATAATCAATATATATTAAACAAATAACCTTTCCTTCAAAGAATTAATGTGAAATACCAAAATTTGATGTCTCTTTTTTTCCCTTGAGCTCCTATGGTGTTGTAGAAAGTGTGGTCTTTTTTCATGTGAGTTAAGACAATTGAATTTTTTTATTAAATGTTCTTCATTATCCCGTGAAGGTGAACAAGTTGTGTTTTTGTTCATTCTACTCTGACAGTTCCATTCACAGCACCAAATTCATTTTAATATGATAATGATGTCACTCCATTGCAGTTGTAGCCGCCTCTCTCTCTCTCTCTCTCTGTGAAAAGTGTGGCTGCCTCTGTTTATTCTAGAATTTTTCTACTTTTTTTCCTTTTGTTATGTTCATTTAAAAATAAACGGGTTTAGATGTGAGTAAAAATAAAAGAATTTGTTTACTAAGTTTCATTGTAATACAATAAGCTAAACATAAGTAAAATAATAATTGAAATTATTATAAGTATAATAAGATTAATTATATTATTGTAATATTAGAATTAGTCGTTATATTACTTGTTTTTTTTTTCTTTTAAAATTCTCAAATATTCTTTTATATAAAAAAATTTATTATATAAATTATTTATCAATTCAATATAATACAATAATAAATTATTTATCAATTCAATATTATAAAATGATCAATCTACAATGCCCCGTTTTCTTATTCTTCCTACAACACATGAAACCCACTTAATCATTTTCCCCCTATTCTTCCTATAACACGTGAAACCCACTTAATCATTCTTCTTCTTTTTCTTCATAGCCCTATTTTCTTGTGGAGGTCCATTGCCCTATTTGTCTTCTTGTCTTCTTCTTCACTGTAATTATTAATTGTTGCATCAACATTGAAGGGCTTTACCTGGACAAATTCCTTGAGCACTGTGTTGCAAACTTTGGTTGGTCCCCCATCATCTTCATCATGGCCACATAAGGAGTTCATCAAGGCCGACTACTTTTGACCCACTCCTTTGATCATGCCAATTTAATCGCATGCTCGCCATCGTCCAGGAGCCATTGCACGATTGTTGCCATGGTTTGGTGAATAGAACTATACCAGGTCATGGCATTTTGAATAGCGAAGAATCTTGCAATGATGATGTATTGGTCTTTATTTCCTGAAGCTTCTTTTGATTTTATTAGACTAATTCCAGTCATGTCTTTTTCGATGCGTGTTTTGTTATGATAGTTTTGTTCACGCATCTTTTTTATTTAGGACAAATTTATAATACATAAGTCTATATTTGTCGCATGTTCTGCCATGACAGTTATTGTGCGTATTCTCCTATTTGTTGAACATTCTATAATACATATTGGATCATAGTTCATCTGAGGTCTTTATAGCGATGTTCACCCTCTTACGTGTTCTCTATCTTTAACTAGTAGAGATGCACGTGCGTTGCACGTGAGTGGGTTTTGAAATAATTTAAGTACTTAAATATAATATTCTAAGAAGAAAACTAAAATAAAAAAGAAATTCTTATAATTAAAAAAAAAATTTAAAGGAGTTAATGTAATTTATCGTCTTAAAAATTATTTTTGTTCAAATAAATAATAATTTTTTTATTTATAAATATACAAAGAATGGGTGGATTTTTGAATTTGTATTAGATCAAAGAATTTTTAAGGATTTGTTAGCTGCTTCAGAATTCATCGACTGCTGTGATATCACTGGAAGGACATCACATGGTGCCTGGTTGATCTTATAGCAAGGATAAGAAATCCTTCAAAAAAGGAACCAAGTGATGGAATGAGAATGATATTCCCATATACGGGACACTTTTATTGCTGGCAATCCCACTCCTCCAGGAATGCATTTCCTTCAAAGGGTTGAGTATCTCATTTCCACCGTGGTAGATGGCAATCTCATTCCCATCGCTGTGAGATTCAAATTATAAGCACAAGAAGAGGTCTGTGGCCATATTTGCAGAAACTAATTAATAACTAAATAGTAAAATTAATTACATAAATATTACTTTTATTAAAGTAAAGAAAATAGTATGATACTATCTAAATTATATTTAACCTATAATACTATAATTAAAAGTACCAGTAGAATATGTATAAATATTTAAACTTAGTCTATTAGAATTATTAACTAATGATAAAATTATTCTGTTTTAGTAATAGTGCAATAATTAATTATTGAAATACACTATTTCAGAATACTAAATTATATGAAAATAATGAGATAATATAAATTTTATATTGAGATAATATAAATTTTTAATTTTTAATTAAAAATAATTGATATCATTTAAATTATCATATGTTTATAGTAGCTGATAGTCACTTTTGGCTAAGGAATTATGGAATCTTCTCTTTCCTTGCTAGGGTGTACTTGGGTTATGCTAGGGTCAGTGTTAGATTTGTTCAGAGGGTGGAAAAGGGGGTGTAGGATGAGAGTTAGGAAGGTGTGGGATGTTCACCCCTGTTGCTTGATATAAATTATTTGAAGGAAAGAAACCGGAGGATTTTCGAATTTTCAGTCATTATACTTTTAGGTTGTAGAACCATATAATAACATGTGATTCTGTTTTAGAATTTTTGAGAAGTATGAATTTTTGTTCTTAATTGTTTGTACATTTATATCTCACATGTTCATGACATGTGCCCTTATTTTGATGTTTTTTACTGCATACTTATAAAAAATGTTTATAGTAGCAAAATCATATTATAACTCAATTGATAAAGTATACTATCCTTATAAATTAACTAAAATTTAATAAGGACATATTTTATTAAATAACTATGAATAGTTAATAATTAATTAATGATTATTATTTGAGTTGAATTTGCATTAGTGGGTAGGATATCTCAATTATGAAAAAGAAAAAGATGTTAAAATATATGAAATGTTAAGATAATGGGTACTCTTGTAACTTTTTACTATGTTTATAATAATATCATTAGAGAAGGGTGTGGGAATGAGATTAATTTTATTCCACCCTATTTTGTTAATTTTTGTCTCCCCCCCCCCCCCCCCAAAACCCACCATCTCTCCTTTTTTTCTCATTTCACAAACCCTGAAAACCTACAACGCCTTCCAACTTGGTATTGGGCAATGATCAAGGTCCAAACTTTGTCAAAAACACAATAGAAGACATTGGAGAGCCAACAAAGGAACAATGAGGTGTTGACGTTAGCAACCTTGTGCTGATGCCATGCTAGCGTTAGCACATAAGGATAGCAACTTCTAGGGTTTGGTTTGTTTCATTAAGGGGAGTATTCTGGTAATTTTTTTTAGAATTTTTTGAGATCATTTGATTGAGTTTTCCATTTTTAATTTTTTTGGGAAAAAAGACTAAAGATTTTTTTGCTATGGCAATTTGTTTTTTTTTTTTTTTTTTTTGAAGTTTTTCCCCTTCTAGTCTCTTTAGAATGGTGGCACATAAGGATAAAAACTTCTAGGGTTTGGTTTGTTTCATTAAGGGACGTATTCTAGTAAATTTTTCAGAATTTTTTTAGATCATTTGATTGAGTTTTCTATTTTTAATTTTTTTCTCTTTTTTTTGGGGAAAAAGACTCAAGATTTTTTTGCTATGGCGACTTGTTTTTTTTTTGTTGAAGTTTTTCCCCTTCTAGTCTGTTTAGAATGATGTGTCTAGGCCTATTAAATCCCTTTCCTTGCATCCTATGATGATTCAATCTGTTTTTTTAATTCAAAGTCAGCCCTAGAGTCGCACAGGTCTCTATTGTGCTTATTCTTTACTTTTTTTGGAGGCCGCACCGTGTTTGTTTCACTGTAAATTGCCATTCTTTGAGGCTTTGTTTGGCATTTTAGGGTTGTTTGTGACCTTTTGGTTGTTTATGATTGAACAACAGAGCAAGGGAGTGGCTGTCTAGACTTGTTTATTGATTGTTTTTTTTATTTTTTGGAGTTCTCTTGGTATCTTCTCCATTTGTCGGATTATTAGACCAGCTGCGACATTATGTCTAAACATAGTTGAACTTCTGGTAGCTTTGGTAGGGGTGTGTCGGGTCAGTTTAAGACCAAAAGTGAAAACCCTATGCTACAAATCACCATAGCTAAGCTCGATGACACTAATTATCTCACTTGGTCTCGTTGTGTGCTTTTGTTTATTAAGAGCAGAGGGAAGATGGCTTACATTGGCACTATTGTGAACCAAGAGATATAAATCCATTATTTTCCATATGGGATGCAGAAAGCACTATTGTCACATCCTTGCTTCTTCACTCTATGCAACTTGAGATCAATAATGAATATTGTTTTTGAGGAAAACAAAGGAGATTTGGGATGCCATTGATCAGTCTTATTCCTAGATGGGTCTGTTGCTCAAATATATGATTTGAATAGTAGGATTCATGGGCACAAACAGAGAGATATGCTTTTGGTTATGTATTATAAATTCTTGCTTGGATTTGAAAGTAGTTGGATCAATAATAGGTGGTTTAGGATGATATTTGAGTGATGTTCATAAATTCAAGAAGATGGTGGAACAAGTGCACATTTTTGAGTTTTTAGCTGTATTGAATATGGAGTATGATCATATTTGAGTTTAGATTTTGAGACTTGACCCTCTACCTTCTCTCAATCAGGTGTCTACTTATGTTCAAGGTGAGGACAGCGGAAAGGAATGCTATGCTTCAGTCCTCAACTCAGGAGAGATATGTAGTTACTTCTGCTTCTGAGAGGGAAGGCAAAGGGATCAGAAGGGTTCGGATGGTGGTGGTGCAGATAACCCTGAACTAGAAATGAAGTGCTGAAAATATAGATTTCAACAACTATCTAAGCTAAAGGTTTGTAAGTGTGCTTGAGAAAGATTAACCAAAAGGAGTTGTAGAGATTCTATTGTGCTTTTTATTAGATTCTCCTTTCTCTCTATTTTTTCTGTTCTTATTTTTCTACACTTGCAACCAGGTCTTATTAACCACTCTTTTAAATCATTAAAAAAACACTACTTTCATAAGTACAATCCTTTCCTCCAATAAGATTCAAACTTAAGAAAGAAAAAAGACTACCAAAAAGAGTCAAGGTACTATTCACATCATTATTCATATCACTTCCCAGCACCCTGAACGCCCTTCTCAAATATTATTAGACAAAGAAAGAGTATAAGCATAATTGAGAAATCAAAGAGAATGTTGGCAAATGTTAATGAACCACAAGTTATCATAACTTGTAGTATAAAAAGCATTTAGGTGCATAGAGTGATTGGTTAATTGACTTGAGATTCACGTGGTTTAAATTTTGTGAACAATTCATTGTTGTTTATTGTTTTAAAAACAAAATAAATAAATTATACTTTTTCACTGTTGTAATATATTTCGATTTTATAATGTACTTTCAATCTAAAAAGTGAACTATTTATTTCGTTATTAGAGAATAGGTCATAATGTAATAATAAGATTGGTTTATTATGATCTGTACCTCACGAGTTAAAGCAAACTCTATAATAATGAAAGTCTCGTACACTAATCTTTTTTTTTTTTGTTTTTTTGTTATTAGTTCTACATTATAGTTTAAATTTGTTTTTAACTAAGAAATACATTAGGGATTAAAAATAAATTTTAATCAAGTGAAAAATAAAGGTTGATTTTGTTAATAAATTATTATTTAAATTGTTCGTTTCTTACTTGAATAATATAATTTTTCTTTTCCCGACAAATACAACTGACTTTTTACTTTTTTGTTGGGTTATTTTTCTTGATTTGTAAGTCAATTGAATATCATGAATCATTGTGTTGTTTATTTCACAAGTAATGTTGTGTTACTTAAATTTTTTATCAAAAATATTTACACAATCGATGTAACAGTATTGCATTAATTTTATATTACATTAGTATTGTAGTAATTTTATATATAATATAAAATTAATACAGTATCGTCACATTAGCTATGTAAACATTTTTTATAAAATTATTAAGTCAGTACAGCATTATTGTTATTTCACATTTCGATCATTTGAAGACATTAATAGCTGTTTTTATGTTTAAATAAGATGTCTCAAGTCTTTAACTCAGACTAATCTCATTTTAAGATATACGAAACAATCCCACATTCTATTCACATACAAGTCAGAAAAAACAAAAAATCCGAATATACAACCTTTAAATTTATGGTACACCTTCTGGAGAAAAACACAGATGATGAATAAACTGAATTAAATAAAAATACCAATTTTTCATTGTAAGCCAGTAGATTGCTGTTATATTCTGTCTTCCTCTTCTCTGCCTTAGCTACATAGGAACTTTTTCCTGATTTCCGGATACACACATAATATCAAATAAGCATACTATTTTTGGATAAATAACAATCATCAATGGAAAAGGTAAAATAAATTCATTTTATTTTTCACAAGTTACTCACAGCTTCTGACAATGATTTCCATTTATCTCCACCAGCTTTGCCGACTTGATCATGTTAAATATAAATCTTATTCCAACTCAATTATACAAAAATAAAAGCAAAAGTCAACGGGGAAAAAACAAAAAACAACGAAATCGAAACAAAATTTGCAGATATGAGAATATGAAAATGCTTACAACTGAGACGGATTTGTTGTCCGGATGCTTTTCTTTATACTGCTTCCTAAACTCCTCCCTAATTCATGAATAAAAATAATCAACGATCGAAAACAATAAGACAGACTGATTAAAAACTTATTAATTCAGAAATATTGATCTATCAATGATTCTCAGAGAGGTTGTACATGAAAAACGAAGAAAGCACTTGCAGGCCTCTTTGGCTTGTTAGGATCCTTGGCAGTTTTCCCCTTACATCAACATACCATCTTACTTAGAGTTCTGTTATGCAAATCATCTAGAATTGCAACTTTTAATTTTCTAGAACATAACATCTTAATTTTCTGCGTATGGCTCCAAGAAAGTTAACAAGTCATTAATGCTTGTAACTACTACTAAATACAAGTTTTACATGCAAGCAGATGCAGCCCTTCTTAAGCAGAATTGCTTCACATTGGTGAGAGCATATTGTTAGTGATTCTAGAAACCTTTCTGTAAAGAAGAGCCCTTCAAAATTCAAATAATCACTTGTGCATGCAATCAAATAGTCTATATACATATTTGGTTGGTACAAAAATAATCCCTCACATATCCTTCCATAAATATATTTGATGATACAAATATTTGGATATTGGGTAGTATTTACGTATCTTGTGAGAGGAATGATCAATCTATCTTAATCACTAATCAGAAGTGTTAGGCACTATTTTCTAAGTCCATCTATTCATATGATCATAGATCTAAATTTTTCACACACATAAATACTACATTAGGATGCATTAGAAACGAATTAACAAGTAAGAATAATTTTTGAAGGCAGCTGAAATGATCTTCAAATGTTTCAAGGAAATAACTGAAGCAATTGATTTATATTTTTCAATTTGTTGCTATTACCAATCCAACCCAGCCATGTATACTTTGGGGCCAATTTCAGGTCTTGCTATGGGGCGGGATGAAAACCAAGATCATCTGTGAGGCAGGGATTATGTGATACTATCCAAACCCAGACAAGAAGAAAATGTGACACTGTGGGACTGTTAAGTCTTCCTTTATAATAGACAAGGATAATCTTTTCCAGATAACAGTTCCCAGTTTGTACACAAATGGATTAGAAAATTAAACAAGATGTTACGAAAGCAGAGGAATCTTATCATGCAACCACTGAAATGGACCCCTTCTAGGTCTAAACTTCTATAGAGAAGCAGGTGGGGCTTGCTTTTCAAAGAAATCATATCTGCAATCATTTCATATCAATTTTTTGGTAAAATGGTACAAGAAGATGTTTGGGAAGAGTTTATATCTATTTCCTACCACAAAAATACTAAGCTTGAAGCAAGAAAAAGTATAGAAAACCATTTTTAAAAAGTCATGCATGCATTGGGAAGAAGAACAACAAAAGGGGATCGCAAACAGCGACGTTAAAACTCATTTTAAGCTATGTAAACCATAGTTTTTCAAAGAAAATAAAAACATCTGTATTAATCAAACAATCAAGAAATCACTAAAACCCCATCAATTTAAAAAAAAATAACAGAAAGGGGAAGGGTAGGTACAAAGAGCTACCTAAAAGACCTATTAGCCTAGTTTTGTTTAGTCAATGTTTTTGCTAAGACATGATGACATAATTTTAAAATCCTTTTTTCCCCTCATGTTCCTCAGCATTAAAACAGAGCCAAGTAATACACAGCCCCAAAAGATGATTCTTGATGGTCGGGAGATCTTGCAATAGAGCAGAGAAGAAAGAAGAAATTGCGCATGTCTGCAAACAAAAGAAAATATATATATATATATATCATATCAGTTATTTTTTTAGTTACGACAGCATCACTTCTGGAAGAGAGAAAAACCGAAATATATATATATATATATATATATATATATATATACATATATATACCCTTTATTTTTTTGGGGAATCTAGTACTTACCTGTGTTGTTGTATATGATTGCAGGGTGTTCTAAGAGATGGTACCCAGGTTTCCATCAAGTCTCTTTCTGCTGAATCAAAACAAGGAACAAATGAATTCTTGACAGAGATTAATATGATATCACATATCCAACATCCAAACCTTGTTCAGCTCATTGGATGTTGTGTCGAGGGCAGTAATCGGATATTAGATCTTGATGGTCATGAGTTCTTGTGATAGAGCAGAGAAGAGAGAAGAAATGACATGTGTTCGCAAAAAAGAGAGAAGAAATTGGAAAAATCCACGACCAAAATTTGATTCCCAACGATGACGATCCAAATTCATTGTCGACATGTATCTGGTAACTAAAACTATTTCAGTCTCAAGAAACTAAAAGAATTAATTTTACACGAAACCAAATCACAAGAAATCCAACCACTGATGCGGCGAAGAGGATGCCATTGCGTCTCCACTTACCGGAAAAAGCTACTTTGTGACACAACCCGACCTTTGACCGTCATCTTCGTCTTCATGGTTTGACGTAAGCACTTGATTTTTGATTCGGACGTCGTTCATCTCCGTCTTGATTATTGAGCATTTACTGACAAGATCTTCGCCCTTATGTCACAGATTGGTCAGATCAGTGAACACTATGGTTTCTTCATCCGAGCAGGCCAATCCTCTGTTTGATTTTTCAATATCATCGATCGCTGGCTTTATTGATGATTGTAGCGTGGTTGTAACGATATAGAGGTTGGACGTGAATTTGACTGCTGCATCGGCTTTCACTTGCAAAGCACCTTTCAATATTTCATCAAATACCGCTCCCAAAGTAGATCCTCCAACCAACATCGCTGGCATCTGAACGTATTTTCCGAACATCATAAGTAATTAGCTTCGAGAACAAAGGTTTCGTCACATGTGTTTCATATCCTATAGTTTATATTCGTGCTTTGTCAAGGAGTCTGCAGGCGTCACGTAGGTTCAACTTCTTCATATCATCAGTTATAGACATCTTCACCAACCAAGATGTATTGTTTGTTGCAGTCACCTCTCCACTATTGTGCAGGCAGGGGACCCAACAAATTACACCCAACAGATCACTGCTCCATGAGTGGTTAATTTTTTTCAACAAGATGCCCATGAGATTTTATCTTCAAACTCAAGTTGTTCTCTCAATTTCTATCTTGAGTTTAAGGGGAACTATTAGAAGTATACTAGAATTAGTTGTATTATTATGATATTAGGGTTAGCCGTCACATTTTTGTTTCCTTTTCCTTTTAGGATTCTCATATACTTTCCTATATAAGGAAGTCTATTGTGTAAGTTATTTATCAATTCAATATAATACAATGTGGCACTTGAGATTTTTTCCTACTTTCTTTTCTATTATAATTTAAACAGAAATACCATAGTTTAGAAACAGAAATAATATGAAAATAAAAGCATGACAGAAAAATAAAATTGGTCTATGACTGTATGAGAGACAAAAAAACACTATCCTAAAATGTTGTACCTATTCTCATATAGGTTTTAACGGTCAGTAATGGCTCCAAGACACAATCTCAAAATAGCTCACAATAGGCCGTATTATGTAGACATGTCTACAATAGGTCAGGATGCCGAATCTTTTATCAATTACCCAAAAATATAGGGAAAATAGGCTTGAAAATTTATCAGTACGAAGGTAATATTTAGCAAAATGTTGAGAAAAAGGGTTAGATTGCCAGTGTAAAGTATGTCGGTAGTAGTTAAGGTTGCATTAACTCCAAACGCCTGGGCCACACAAATCTGTAACTGCCAGCCCATAACTCCACTCCATTCTGTAGCCGCAGTGCACGTGGCCCACTGGACTAAATTTGGTTCAACCAGTCACATAGCCTAGAAAACAAGTGTATCTTTCATTCCTGTACATACATGGCAAACTTTCTTATGTAAGCAATAAATATTGAGCAAAAAAATGATATGATTCAGCCAGAAAATGAGGAAAGGTATGCACGGAACTTCATTGTAGCAAGGATGTGACTTGAATAGCTCTACTCATTTGCCTGATAAGCTGTATCAACATGATTCATCTGTAAATTTGAGGAAATGAGTTGGAGGACTTTGAGATTGATTCCAATCTATTAAGAATCATGTTTCAGTCCCAACATCTTTGGACCACATGATTCTTTGAATAAAGATTGTACACTTTCATTATTTTCCAAAATATTTGATTTGAGCAATGATATGATTCCACCAGAAAAGAAGAGATATGTTACTGCACACTTTATACCATCTCTTTTAATGCAAAGAGAATCAGTTTTGATAGACTCATCTTAACAAATCTCATATAATTCTTAACAAAATTAATATCATATTAAAGTTTCATATTACTTTGTGAAGCACTTAAATAAAAAGCATACAATTATATTATATATAATTAAATAAACTTGTATATATTAATATGTTAGAAAATATAATATTAAAGTTATACTCTTTTTAATAGTTTAAGTTTTTAGATGATTTGGTAGTTTAAGAAATATGTATTATAGAAAATCTTAGATCTTTTTTTTTTTTTGGTAAATTTTTTTCCATACCAAGTCTATGACTAGGCTCCCCTGATTCTCTTGCCAATTGTAGGACTTGGACTATGTTACTCCTGTGAGGATGTGCAGAAGATAACTGTTGGCTAGATATTTACCCTAGAGGGGGGGAAGTGAATAGGATATTTTGTAAATATTGATTTCTTTTTGTTTTTTCAAAAATGAATGTTGTAAACATACAGTAAATAAAACAAGAGCAGAGAGAGAGAGAGAGAGAGAGAGAGAGAGAGAGAGAGCAAACACAACAGTTACTAGGTTTGAAAAACTTCTTAAGTCCTCGACTCAACTTATCCTCACTTGAGTTTTTCCACTATAGTGACTTTCTTGCAAGTGGAGACCAAATATTTACAGAACGAAGACCACAACCCTCTTATCCCAGCAAAATATATCATTTTGCCTCACCGGGTAGCACCTACCCATAACTCTCACCGCAATACAAAGATGTTAACCAAACAGCACTCTCTTCTAGAGTAGTTTTGGTGCAATAAAATGCTCACTCTCTAAAGATTGGTCAGGTGTAAGCTCTGAGTATTTAAGATGAATAGAACTTTTAGATCTATATTTGGAAGATGGTAGATCTAAAGTCAATAGCAAAAATGTGATAATGTATGCTTGTAAGAGATGACTTAAAAAGTCTAAGAGAATCTCTATTTATAGCCCTTTAAAGTATATGACCGTTGCTTTTCAAAAAGATCCATTTTTTCCCTTTTTGTTTATTCAAAATTTGGATTTGCAATTACTAGATCGACATAATCAGTCGACTGAATCATCAACTAGTCGACTGCAACGAGGATTGGTCGACTATTAGGTCAATGGATTTGTCCAGAGGGTTTAAGGCTCATTTAGTTAAGAACAAGCAGTCGACTGGTTTTGAGTATTAGTCAACTAGTTCTATTTAGCTTTTAGGTCGATTGATTTGGACAGTGTGCTTAGGCAATTCATCAATTGGTCATTCAGTCGACTGATTCTATGAATGAATCGACTGGTTTTGTTTGTACACTAATTTTGCCTTTAAGAACAGTCGACTGAATCTCTTTGAAGGTCGATTGATGTGGACAGTGTGCTCAAGCAATTTTATAAAACATTATTCAGTCGACTGGTTTTATTAATGTGACAAATAAGCTTTAAGAACCAGTCGTCTGGTTTCAAGAACTGATCGACTGGTTTAGACAGTGAGTGTTTTTTAACTTATTTTTTTCTAAATGTACTTTTGCAAAAACGTTTTGATCTTTCAAAACTCTAAGTTATATGCTTTGTTTTGAAAAAATCATTTGAAGTTAGTTCTTAGATGATCATTTTAAATAGTGAGAGCTTACGACCAATGATCAATCTAATCCTAATTTCACTCAAAAACCCAAAACCCAAAACAGGAAAAAATGAAAGTCTTCACTTGGATCATTGGACTTTCGTGAGTTCACCTTGCTTGAATCATCATGAGAGCATTCCTTTTGTTTTGATATTTTCTTTGGAGCATACTCTTGAATGGAATCTTTTTGCTTGATGGACTTTTGTCATTTTCTTGGTCAACAATTTTCTTTGACCTAGTTGACCTATTTGCATTGTCACTTGGATAAAGTATTAGTCTATTAGATAATGTTTTATGATCATCAAAATTACTGAGATACTCTTGGTTGAAAACCTTTAGAGCTAACAATAACTATAGGCTAATTAGCTAGTTGAAAAATCTAAAGATGTTAGTTAATTAATAATTCAAATTAATGGTAAAACATTATGCTTGGTTTTTTAACTCCATTTATCAAAAGAAGGGTTTAATTAAAAAAACATGCCCTTGAATCAAGGTCGAGTTCGGTTTTGTCCGTTCAGATTGACCTCTATTGTTTCAATTGAGACACTTATATCCCTCACATTTACAATGTTCGTGAATGCAGCACTCCCGTTAAATATCATCGTCAAGTGTAATGAAAGTGACCTTGTGATGGTCACAAGATTCATAATTGTGTGTGTGTGTGTGTGTGTGCATGTGAGAGAGAGAGAGAGAGGTGACAATTTTATTTTATAGTTCTTCACATTCAGTCATAAAAAGGCTTTCACCTCCTTCGCAAGTAAGAGATCTTGAGGAAGCCCCCTTCCATCTTTGAAGCTGCAACCATATCCCAACCAATCAATTGGATCCTCTTTTCCTCCTCTAGACCTCCCCAAAGAAAGTCCCATTGAGGTTTATCCAACCACTTCATCATTGATGCCAGAGATGGAAAGAGGGACATGAAATTGGTAAACTAGTCAAGGTACTTCTTATAAAAGTAATCCTGCCCCCTTTTGAGAGATATTGTCTCTTTTATCCCGCAAGCCTCATCTCAAACCGTTCCACCACCACATCCCACACAGCCTTGGCCTTTGAGGAGGCTCCCAACGGCAGTCCTAAATAAACTCTAGGAAGAAAGCCCACCTTACAGTCCAAATTCCAGCCCAAGGATTTGTTGTAAATTTTGAAAGATTTTAGGGCCAGTATAAACACTACTAGTAATTTAAAGGCAAGAACAGATTATAAAACTCTTAAGCACGAACTAGAATCTATGATAAGAAAATGGAGAAAGAAAACTTAGCGGCTGAGGTGTTTGAGAATACTGGCCTTAAGAATGATTTTGCCCTTCGGAGGTTGAACAGTCGGTGTAGCAGGTTGGCGGTGCTCCACCCTCCAGGATATAACAGCCAAAATCTATACAAGCATACACTCGCAATGTATGGATTGAATGAAAACTCCTTCACGTTCTCTGGATTGAGAAATAACTAAACAAATGCTGCAATGAACACTGCCTCAGTGGTAAATAAAATTTGACTTGTGCAATGGTATAATGTTATTTTAGTGGTTTGCGCCTCCCCGCCTTCCCAAAAAAAAAAAAAAGAGACAAAAAACAAAAGGGTTGTGCACTGGAGTTCTAAGTAATTAATATAGGGGTCCATAGAAAGGTGCTTGAATATAAATACAACCATGAATTACTGTTGCTGCTCCTCCTCCTCCTTCAAGTATGCCTTCTATTGTTTTTTTCAATATTATTATTATTTGGAAAGAAAAAAGACCATAAGCCAGTCTTAGGTGGACTCATTAGCCAGGGCAAGAAAATATTAGCATGACAAAAAGGGAATGAAGGAGATAAAAGAAGGGTAGCCAGAGAAGTGGTACTCCTGTGTATTATTATTTTCTTTTTTCCTTTTTGGGTTATGTTAGGGTGTCTCCAACCTATTTGAGTTTGAGTGACTAACCCATATTGGTGTACACAGTGACATATCAAATGATGATTTCATCTAAATGTGTTGCTTGGGACTCTGGTTGGTGATTATTTTGTAGGGAAGAGTTATCATATGACTCCTTACTTGTATCCTGTGAGTTTGTGATCAGTTTGCTTGTCACTTCCCATATAAGTTATGAGGTACTTGGTATGCATTGCATTTGAACCCTTGGTTTGATTTCATTTAGTTAATTGTTCATAATTCTATTTGGTAAACTCTACATTAACATTGCTTGATCTGCTGCATTATTACACTTCTATTTTTCAGATCAGAAATCACTACAAAATAATGGGTTTCTTTTTTGTTTACCTTTGCACAATGCATCTATTTTCTGCAGAGATGATCAAGAAATTGACATCCCGTGCCTGTTTTTCCAGACCTAGCAGATAATGAGAAGATGAAAGAATCATGATTTATAATTCCTCTGGACATTCCTAAACACAGCTGGATAAAGGGAAGATTAGATGCTGCATCAAACCGCTATGGTATCAGACCAGGAAGACACTGGGATGGGGTCGACCGCAGTAACGGTTGGTTTACTTTCATCTTCAATCAGATATTTGTATCCATGAACAGAAAATCTGCCATGAACCGGGCCACAGGAATCTTCCCTGTTCTATGTGCTATGGTGAGCCAATGATGTGAGAACCTCCACTCTGTAATCACTAGCACTGATGATGGGAAGATTCTTGTTGCTCCGCATGTGAAGTAGTAGGACTGAAGAAATTATGATGTAACTATACAAGTTGTTCTATTAAATTATACATGCTTTAGTTACTTAAAGAATGCATTAGTTAGTTCATCTGCCTCTTGTAGGATTTGAGAAGGAATTGTTTAAAAGGATCAACGAAAAACAGGGTACAGGAAGGGAAGCATATTTCTGGTCTGTTTCCAATATGTGAAGTACCAAAGGAATCATCCATACCTTGTTCTTTAAACTGTAAATAGTACTTGTCTTGTCCAAGCTTCCCACATTTTTCTCAACAACAGATGTTTGAATTGTTAATGGAAATTGTGAGCCTCCGAGGGGTGTTCATCTATTGGAATGGAAGCTGGCAATGAAAATCTGAATTTTAGTACTCAAACAAGAAGTAATTGAACCTCTTTTTAAGTCTGCATATGTAAATCTCAATGAATAATCTTAAAAGAGAACTATTATCGAGCTGAAAGTGATGTCTTATTAGCATCTCAGGAGCTAATGGTCTGTTTGGCCTCAAAGATTTCTTCACCATTATCATCTCTGTAATCTTCATTACATTATTAGAGTGAACTAGGTTATCGCCTGTTCATTATCATTAAGATAATCGTTGTTATTAACATCCACGTGGAGGGGTTGATATCAGTATCAATGATACCACCTTCGTGATTTTTTCAAGTGAACTTCTAGTGAAGCACCTTCTTTTTTATTTGTTTTTATCTTTAAGAGATATTTCAAACATTTGATTCAGATTAATTTTACTTAAGAATGTACAGAACTTGTTATTGTACAAAGTATACAACTCGTTAATAATAAAATTATAAAAGAAAATATTTTCATTTATATATTGAAGCATCCTTTTTTTTCTCAATTTTTTGTTGGGTTACTAACAAGATTAAATCTCATTTCTTATATAAACATAACAAAGGTAGATGGTTATCAGCATAATTAGTGTCGGATCGGGGGTAAGTGGGGGATCATGGTTTTCCAAAAATTTTGATATTATATTTTTTATCACTAATTTTATTAAAATATTTTAATAAAATAAGACTTGCCCCTTCCTAATTTTTTTATATATTTATATTAATTTTTTATAAATTTTAATACTTTCAATTTAACACCCTGACTGAATTTTTTGAATCCATCACTATTAAACATCATAGTAAAAGACAGCCCACCAATCCTTTGTATGTACATAAATTAACAAGTTTAATAATTGGACAGGTGTGCATTTAATTTTTATATTTAAGTTTTTTTTTTGGTTAAATCTAAATTTGATATTACAGTGTGTAGGACTAAAAGTGGTAATGGTAGAAGTAGCAAGACTTTGAAAAGGCAGCCCCAAATGGACCGAATTTTTTGTTTCACCCATCTAATTTTTTTTTAATTTATTTAATTTTTTTGTTAATATATAGATTTATACAATTTTTAAAAAAATATCTTTAATTTAAAATTTTTATCCAAAGAGATCTTCTAAAATGTCTCTAAAAATATGTTTTCAAAAAGTTGAAAACGTCTTTTAAAAATTTGTTTATGTTAAAAAAATTAATTGAAAAAGTGTTTTTTTTTTAAATTATAAGAATCTGGGTAATATATATATATATATATATATATATATAAACAGTAAGGTACATGAGTAGGGTATAAAATTGAAAGTTTCCAAACGGGACCTTTATTAGTCGTTAGAGCCTAGCGGGGTTCAGAGCGGGCAATGTCCACTTCCAACTGCTCTGTGAAGATCTATCATTCCCAAGTCGAAAAGAAAGATTATGGCCGCTAAGCTCAATCCCTCCAAATCCACACTCCGCTTATCCTCACAATCTCTTGAAAAACTCATCAAAAACCGGAAAAACATCTCCAAATCCTCACCAAGGCTTTGGAAGAATCGGGATGATGATGTACTCGCTGCAGTAGACGATCAAGGAGTGCGCACGTTAACGCTAACCCACCCCATCTTGCACACTCTAGAATCATGCAATGGCACATTGAAAGAATTCAACCAAGTCCACACCCAACTAATCATCTCCGGCCTTTTTCAACACTCTCTCGCTGCGGGCCGGGTAGTAAAGAAACTTTGTTCTTCGCCGTCTACGGTCCCTCACGCCGTAGCTCTCTTCGATCACCTCAAAGAGCCTGATGCATTCATATGTAACACCATTATGAGAAGTTATGTGAACAAGAACGACCTAGGTGGTGCTTTTACCTTTTACTATCATCAAATGATAGGTAAATGCATCCCTCCGAATCATTACACTTTCCCGCTGTTGGTGAAGGCTTGTGCTGATCTTCGTTCGGTTCGAGACGGGGAGAAGATCCATGCTCGGGTTGTGAAATTTGGGTTTGAGTTGAATTTATTTGTTCGGAATTCGCTGATTCATATGTACTCTGTTTGTGGAAGAATTGGGGATGCCCAGGTGGTGTTTGATTTGAGTTATGAATCAGATTTGGTGACGTGGAATTCTATGATTGATGGGTATGTGAAGAATGGGGAGGTGATTCTTGCGCGACGACTTTTTGATGAAATGCCTGAGACAGATGTCTTTAGTTGGAATTCTCTTATTGCCGGTTATGTGGGGACTGGGGATATGGAGGCCGCAAAATGTTTGTTTGAGAAGATGCCATATAAAGACGTCGTTTCTTGGAATTGTTTGATTGATGGATATGCTAGGATTGGAAATGTTGCAGCTGCTCGTGAGTTCTTTGATTGGATGCCGTTTCGAAATATAATTTCTTGGAATACTATGTTGGCTCTATATGTGCGGTCCAAGGATTACGGTGAGTGTTTGAGATTATTTGATAGGATGATGGAAGGAGGAGATGCCAAGCTAAATGAGGCTACTTTTATGAGTGTCCTGACTGCATGTGCACATTTAGGGAGGCTTGATAGAGGTAAATGGGTTCATTCTTACATAAAGAATGATAGGAATATTGAACCTGATGTCTTACTTTCAACTGCTCTGCTGACAATGTACACAAAATGTGGGGCTATGGATTTGGCTAGAACTGTCTTTGATGAGATGCCTGACAGAAGTATTGTATCATGGAATTCTATGATTATGGGGTATGGAATGCATGGAGAGGGAGAGAAAGCACTTGAAATGTTCTTGGAGATGGAGGAGAGTGGACTAATGCCAAATGATGCTACTTTTGTATGCATTTTAAGTGCATGTACTCATGCAGGAATGGTTTTGGAGGGCTGGTGGTACTTTGACCTAATGCATCGAGTTTATAATATTGATCTAAAGGTCGAGCACTATGGTTGCATGGTTGATCTACTTGGCAGGGCTGGTTTGATGAAAGATTCTGAAGAGCTCATTAAGAAGATGCCTATGGAGGCAGGACCTGTTCTTTGGGGAGCTTTACTTTCAGCTTGCAGGACCCACTCGAATCTTGAGCTTGGAGAGATTGTAGCTAAGCGGCTGATTGAGTTGGAACCACGAGATATTGGGCCTTATGTGTTATTATCAAACATATATGCTGCTGAAGGGAGATGGGATGATGTAGAAAATGTGAGAAAGATGATGATGAAAAAGGGGTTACAAAAAGTCGCAGGGTCTAGTCTGGTTCACTTTGGAGATTCTGGGGCCGAATCTTTTCAAGGAAATGGTTCGGTACATAAGAGGAACATGGTGTACTCCATGTTAAGTGAGATGGGTGTCCAAATGAAATTTTCGTGCAGAAATACAATGGGGTAAGGAGTTTCGATATCAACAAAAAATATTCTTTCTGGAAAGAGTTGATGAAGGCAGGTTATTAAAGTTAACATTTTCAGAAATAACATGACTGAAGAGAGGAAATTCAGTTAGGGTTAAGATCCTAAATAAGTGAAGAGTAAAGCAGGAAAAGGACATGGATTCATGTTAGGGAGAGAAGATTCCATGAGCATGTTTTAGCGGAAGATTTGGCCTTTAAACAAGCTTACAGAATTATGCTTGGGCATCCAATTGCAAGACTATGGGAAAAGGTCTGATACATACAGCTAAAGAGGCAGACTAGTTCAAAATAATTATTTGCATACTTAATCATTGAAATATATTACAAACCTTATTAGTGGAAATTCTTAAAAATCAACGGCGACTTCTTGTGTTTAGTTTGTTGAATTTTATGAAGGATGAGAAAGAATGTTGGTTTTGTTTGAAATGATTTAGCACAAACTGTGGTCTTGGAGTGGGATGGTGAAACAATATCCATGGATATCCAAATAGTTGGTACAAAGGCTTTATTGAGTTGAGTTGAATGCCATACCCATTTTCTTATTCAGAATCCCTCTTCACTTTCTGAAACTACTCCAGGTAGTGATTACCATTCATGGATCCTTTATCATGTTTTAATTAACACTTCTGTATTTATGAAAATCACAATTATTATGAAGTTTATTTTTCTCCATATTTGTGATTTCTTGCTTACCCCATTTGTTTCTTGAGTTCATATTGGGGGATAGTTTATCCTTACATTTAGCTGGAAGATCCTGAACATGAGAATGTCGATAGATTTACATTACTTTGACTAATTATTTTCTCACCATCCATGATGTCTTTTTCTTTTTTTAATGGAAACTTTTTTAATCAAACAAAATCCTTGATATACAATGATTGATGTGTTAACTTTGTTTAGTACTTGTTTAAGGTTAAACATAGTTAAATTATATGAACTAAGTTAATCTAGTGAGTAGGGATTTTTTGGGGGGGGGGGGGGGGGGGTTGGTGCGGTGTGGTAAATTTTGTTCTTTATGTTCGGTCATAATATTTAAAAATATAAAATATAAAAACTTAATATGAATTAATGATATTTTATTGGAAATTAAATTAATTAATATAAAGGAGTTTGCAAATTAGACAAGAAGTCAAATAAAAAAGAAACCCTAAAAAAAATTTTAGACTTTATAAAACAAAACTCATAAAATTAATAAAAGGCTTATTGAAAGGGCCAGATTAAAATTAAAATAAGGATAAACCATAAAACATTTTAAACTTAGATGGGGAAAAAACATAAATTAGAATTATCTTAAAATATTGTAAAAAAATATCTGAAAATTTTTCCTAAAAGAAAAGAAATTGAGAGGGGGCAAAAACATATATTAGAATGGTCTATCCAAAAATATTTTTAAAAAAAAATTTAATAAAGGATTTTTTTTTGGGAGGGGGGGGGGGGGGCAATTGAGCCCCTCGCTCCTTAATCCCTACTAGTGAGGTGTCTGTCCAGGAGTACAAATGGTTTTTTTTTTTGATAAGTAGGAGTACAACTAGTATAATCTTTCTAATCTATATTACTAGCCTAAAGTATTGGCATTTCGAGGCATTGCTATCATTTGATACCATTAAACCTTAGATAACCACCCACCAACTACATATACGATCACCAAATCCTTCTATAGATTGCAGTATCCAAATAAATAATTGAAACTCACTTTTGATTTATCAATATAAAAAATTGAGCAATTAGAGGTGATGTATCTTCAGTTCTATCTTCAAAGTATAATTATCTTGGGAAGACATAAATAAACAGCATTTTTAGTACCAATCCACGTCTTAAAAAGTATATCATACTCTGCTTAAAAATATCTGTAGATAATACCACACTGCATGGACGATTCTTCACATTTTCACCAACGATAGCACACAGCTCCAGATTATTATGATACAATGCTCTTGAGCTAGTGAGCTTTAAGACATAGTACAATGTTGGACACTATTTCTCCCCTAACGTCAACCCCCCTTTTTAAAGAGAAGACAATTGCATCAAAATGTTGTCATGCATCCTCCAATCTGCGTGCATAATTTTTTAATCCTTTAATCATGTTGTTTAGTTAGAAAAAACAAAAGGGAAGATTATAACTTTCCATCAATTTCTCTATCTACTGTACACATAAAAACTCAATGACTACAATGTTGAAACACAACTCTACCTCAAGGAAATTAAACATAGTTGAGAGTTCTTTTACTTGGTATTCATCGCTAATGGTAATACCCATGAATTTAGGGAAGGCTCAATATATGCGCCCCCTGTTGTAAAGATTCTATACTCTACAGTATAAAGCTTATTATATGCACTACTAAAGTTCAAGAATACTAAAGTATGTTGAAGGGAAAAATAGATCATGATTAACTGTCAAATATTAAACATTAACATGCTTGTGCAAGGTGTGTTTGTTATTTATAGTAGCAAAATAGATTTTAGCAAATTCAGGTTAGCACAGTGATGCTTTTTGAGGGGAATGAATGGGGCCTGTTTCTCTACTGGATTGTTTTAACAGCAGACAAACATAGTAGTAAAAATTTCTGTCTAAAATAACTGAAATAGTCAAAGCAAATTCATACCTTTATTAGGAAATTTTAAATTTTATCGGTCAACATTTCAATCATTACAATCAAGAACTTGTCGAAGACTTTCCTAACCTCTAAACAGAATGAAATTGATAGAAGGTGGAAAAGAACTACATATGAAGAACCAAAGGGGCTAATTTCAGTGAGTTAAATGTAATCGATGAATGGCAGAGTCCAGTGTAATTGCATTGATGAATGACAGAATCTAGCGTGATTGTCTATAAGACTTGTACTCCTGAGTCATACAGATCTCCAGGTTTCCAGTTCTCAGGTATGTTATTAACTGGAACAACCCATGTCTCATCTCCATCATCGTCACTGAATAGCATCCTTATTTGCAAGGGCCCACTAGGGGGCGAAGTGGTCGTCCATACTGCTCCATAACTCCGATCCAGTAGCTTGCACACAAAATTTTGTGTCTGCATATATTCAATATATAATATATCAATCTTTGAAACTCGACTAGACTCAATAAAGCCTTATCCTAACTTTAAAATAATGAAGTTAAATAAAAGAAAGGTTATCCAAGTATTCTGGACATGTTTGGATGCAATTATTTAATGCACCTGGTTTAATGGCTATAATTTTTTTTTTTTTGGGTACAGGTTATGGTAAATAAACGTATTCTTGCTAGATATGGCAGCTTATGCTTTTTGGAAAATACTAGTGTCTGCAAAGTTCAACAGGTTCCAAAACTGAAGAAACTATCACTTCAAACATTGAAAAGGGGAAATACCTCACAGAGCTGCACTGCAGTGATATCCTTTTTGCCTTGTTGATACCATAAAACAAAAGCCAGGTAATAAGGATAGTTGCTATTCTCATCAATCTTGAATGTTATATTTTTATTTGGATAGCTGCACAAAACACTGTTTGCAAGGAGGAGGGAAGGGAGAGAGACACAGAGAGAAATAAGTAAGCAATATGATTATCTTCTTTGATCGATTTACATTAATCATAATTGAGAAGTAAAAGAACTCTTTATGGATGTGTTAGAAACAATTTTAAGGATTGATGACTTCTATTTATGATTTTCTTAATTATGTGCAACAAAAAGTGTTAAAAGTTCCGTTAGTATAGGAAAGACATATCACCTTCTTTAGATTAAATAGTCTTGTTGGGAGAGAGATCATTTTTCAGACAAGAAAAGATAAAAGAAAGAGAAGTCATTTTGACAAGCACAGCGAAATTAAGATTATTCTAGTACCATTGGAAGTTATTCTTCATTTAAGTTGCATTTGTAAACTTCCTTTATATATGTGCATGTGTATATCTTACCGTCTATATTCGATATCAACCACACCAAGGGCTAACAGAGATGCAGCTGCATCTGTGGTCTGAGCCATCCGACCAAATGCTCGCCTGCTCAGGATAAAGTCGGTGCGATCACTTGCTCCATGGTCAGTTATAACTACAGTCACCCCATTATCTGAGCAATAATTACTGTTCTTGCACCTCACCTGGTGAAGCAGAAAGAAAGGACCATGTCATGGCTCAGGACTTGATAAACCATAAAGCATAGTGTTCATATATTTCATCCTTTGTGATATTTTATTAGTAGAAAAAAAGTTGTAAATAATGCTCACCTGATAGCAAGCACCACAGCCTACACCATCTCGATAGAGATCAGATGCAGCCGATACATCCCCACCATTAATTGTTGCCCCAAACGAACCAAAACCACATGCCCCAGCTGCAATTAAATCAAAGATGTTTAGTACTTCATAGTAAAAATACAACAAATTGTGTATATTTTTGTACATGTATATTTGTATATGCAGTCTAGATTCTCACTTTCTGTTCCTTGTTCATCAGAATTTGGGTAGTAAGCTGCTCTAGACTGAATGAAACAGTCACTGCATGTTGCAGCATCTCCCAGAGTTTGCATTAGAAGCAAAGTTGCTACTAGGAACAGAAGAGACTGATGAGAGAAAGCCATGGTAGAGAGCAGAAGCAACGAAAGCAAAGATAGAGAAGGCAGTTGTGCATGAAATGGAGAACAATTGTACTATTTATAATGAAGTAACCTGCAAACCACCTTCAAGTTGGTAAAACTTAGACTTTGACATTCTGTTCCAATTCATTTTAACTGAGTGGAATTCTGTTAAAGATTGTTTCTCAGGTCTCAGCATCCTTCTTAGACTTGGAAATTACTTGTTTCAGATAATGCAGAAAAGTGCTTTCTGACCTTCTCTTGCATATTTTATTGTACTTTGCCTATGTGAAGTATTTTATACCAGCTTAGTAAAATGTCATTAAATCATATAGTATCTCTTTCCTTTTTTTCTTTATTGTTTGCTGATTAATTTATTCAGTGTTACCGTGTGAAATGTCATACATCATTACTGGCAAATTCAAAGTTTCATCAAGTTTATACTCACATTTTTCTCTAACCAGTTGTTTCATATGTTAATTTTTCTTCTATGTCTGAACATTGATTTTTCATTAGACGAGTTCTGTGGTAATTATTAAGTTTGTGTCAAAAGCATATTTCTCATACACGTAAGATGGGAAAATGTTTATATCTTGGGTCCTTAGCTGATTAAATACATGCATATTGTTTGAATCAGAGCGTGACACAATTGACCCTGACTTACCTACCTAATACGAGTTAGAAGAAGAGGGGGGGAAGAGAGAGAGAGAGAGGAACTGCAAGTGGTTTGAATTTGAATGAGACAATATACAAAGGTCTTGCTTGAGATAGAAGTAAATTGGAGGGTCAGTTAGGTGGTTTTGCACTAACGAACCTTATTCTTAGGTGGCTGTAATTTGTTCCCACTTGTGCTATTAATCACATATGGGTTTTGATTCCTTGGGTATGGAAAGTCCTAGGAAAACACCCATATGCTCTTTATTAAATAAACACAGGTGCTCACACCGCAAGCGCTGGCTTCAAATGTTAGTTTTGTCTTGTGTTTTTAGAACCAACTTCTAGACAGAATGAATTCTAAGAGCTATCAGCTCATCATTTCATACTCTGTTTCTTAATCCTATTGATGGAATATATCTATTCATACAAGGATATTTCAGAAGTTAGGAACTATATCTCTGTGTGTGTGTATACATGTGTGTGTGTATGTGTGTGTGTATATATATATATGAAAGAAGCAACTTGCCGGTGGCCACCAGAGATCATTATTACTTTAAATTCCTTCCAGCATACTCTTAACATTAGTTTATGATCTTTAGGGTGGAAAATTTGATTTCTTGATTGATTCTTATGCCAAAGAATTTAGCTAAGCTGACTGGAAATTAAGGTTATAGGCTAGAGAGAAAGCGTAGCAGGACAGCGACGTCGCTGAGAGAAACTGGCAGGAAGCAAGTCCATTGAACCACATCAGCCATGACATGGAAACCATTTTGAACTATTGGACCCCTCCATGTCTATTGTCAATTTCATTAGTGAAAAAGACTAGGAATATTAAATAGTCCTTGTATATAAAAGGTCCTAGGGCATCTATTAAATTCCTTTCAGTAACATTGTTGCAAGTTAGTGTTTAGTGGGACCCCTACTAGTATATATCTGAACTAGACCTGCATTATAAAGATACTACTAGATATTACAATCTTTGAATGCAAGCCATGGACTCTGAAATGTCATCAGTTAGCACCAGGGTTTTCAATTCAACAAGTTGAATTTGATGCTGCCAGCCTGCCATGGATTGCCAATCCAACAGTTTCTAAAACAAATATCATGTGTATACATACATATATATATATAAACAAGTGTGAATTTCTTTATATTAACATAGAAGTGTACTATAAAATGAGTTTTTTCTCCTATAATTTTTTTGATAACTTGTCCAATGAGTCAACTGCCTAAATATAATGTTCCCTTCAGGAATTATTTCCATTGAGATAAATGGATCTCAAATAATTGTTGCCTTTTCCTTGTTAGAGTTATATAAATGTTTATGTTAAGAATAAATTACATTGACCTACCATAAGATTTTTGATAATTACAGAAATCTTTTTTAAAATTACACTGTATTCTCTTACTTTTACTGACAAACTACATGTACCTTTCCTTCTATCCATTTTTTTTTTTTCAAAATGACAAAAATATTCATTCATGTTTTTTTTTTTCAATTTTGACTAAATTTTTAAAAAAATTTTAAATATTTTTTTATTTTATATAAAAATAAACTTAAAGTAAATAAATTATATTTTTGTTTTTAATATTCAAGAATGTTTTAATTAATATTTATTTGAAAACAAAAAAAGTTAAAAAATGTACCTTTCCTTCTATCCATTTTTTTTCTTCAAAATTACAGTAATATTCATTCATGTTTTTTTTTTCAATTTTGACTAAATTTTTTAAAATTTTTTAATTTTATATAAAAATAAACTTAAAGTAAATAACTTATATTTTTGTTTTTAATATTCAAGAATGTTTTAATCAATACTTATTTGAAAACAAAAAAAGTTAAAAAAATAGTCAAAATTAAAAAAATGCAAAAAAAATAAAATAAAATGAGCCTTTTGTCATTTTGAAAAAATAAATAGACTAGAAGGGAGACATGTATAGTTTATCAATAAAAAAAAAGAGAAAATATCTTTGTAATTGTTAAAAAATTTAAGAAATATTACTGTAATTTACCCTTTGTCAAAGTTTTAGAGGAAAAGTCATGGGGTTGCACTTCCTCAAAGTACAATAATGGCCATCTGAGAAAACACGTTATTTGCTTTCTATTATACTGAGTTCAACATGTTCTTTGCCTATGAAGTATGTATCACCTTTTTGGTGAAAGAAATGATTTGAACACATGAAAGCAACAGGACAAGTGCTGCATTTTAAGTAACTTTCCAATATTTTATTGGGCTTTGATGATTGTAACTCCTTTTTGGATTAGATTATTACCCTAACCTCTAAAACAAGATAAACAAACACCTTTCCCATTATTTTATTCAAAAAAAAATAAGGAATAACAAAATTACAATTGATATTTTTCTAACTTTTTGCATAATTGTAGGCTTATGTTGTATTGATGTGAGAAAGTGGTAGGCTTATGTTGTATTGATGTGTGTGTGTGTGTGTGTGTGTGAGAGAGAGAGAGAGAGAGAGGGAGAGAGTATGTGTTTAATTACCCAACTAAGCGATGATTGATACCTCCAGTAACTGCTTTTATTTTGTTTTTTCTTAAAACAATATTTAAAGTCTAGAGCTTATTTTTCAAGCTTAAGAGGCCTTTCGGCCTCACTTACTTTGACCAAAATCACTGCACTCGCCGTTTTGAGAAGTTTCAAATTGTGAAAAAATTAAAAAAATTATAGATCGCACCTGTTGTTTTGACCCTTTAACCGTTCCACCAAACACTCGTCAAGTGGCATTTCTCAGTGAATTTATTACAAAATTTGTTTTGATACCAAGTTTGTTACCCCCATGGACTCACAAGTTTCAATATCAACTGTTCTAAAATCACCAAAGATTGTTGGTCTTTTCGTATTGTCAACCACAGGATCTAACCAAACTTGTTTCATAATTATCCCAGCCCCCAAAACACACAGATTGAATTAGACTTGAGTGATTTTTTGAGACCACAAGAGGTGTGGTTTTGTTATTTTGAATCTCACCATCACATTTGAATATATGTTTGCTTTGATTCTTCACCATTTCTTTTAGAGGTTTTAGTTCTGAAAGTAAATACATACACATTAGAATTTCTTATTTTTGTGTTCTGGAACTATTTCACAATTATTCTCCTTCACTCCGAAAAAAAAAACAATGGGCGCATATAATTTATAACATCATCTTTTCACAAAGTAATTGTTTTCAGAGTCGGACTATAGTTTTTGTGCTTAACACTACGAGCATTTTACTATTAACAATCATATAATGCTTGGAAGGAACTCTTCAAACACATGGAATGATTGGTATAGTTTATTTAGTATTTTTCTTGGAGATAATTATTGAAGTAATTTTCCCTTCTTTTATTTTTCGTAATAGAGGCCATGGGAGGAGGTTGTGTGACCCCATTAGTTGTTCACATTGAGCTTTAAACAAGGCCATTTTTTGGTAGAATAGAAGAAACAAAAAAAACAAGACTCAAGAAGAGGGGCCTCAAGTAGCCAACAGAGCTAAGGTCAGCCGAAAGTAGGCTGGACATCTAGTTGCACTGTGAAAGCAATTGTCTATGCAGTGGTCTTTTGTGAGGAGGGATATAGCTCTCTCACTATCCAATTTAGCCGAGGATGGCGCTTTCTGAGACGCTCTCTGATTCCCCAGAGTTCAGCCATTGGACTTGTGCATGTGCCAATGTACCCAAATAAGCCATTGATCCACCTGCCAACTTCATACCGGATCAGGCTCCCGAATCCTGCTGTCCCAAGGTTACCTCGTGCACTTCCATCCGTCTTGAGTTTTAGGTTACCTGCAGTTGGAAAGCACCAATTAACCAATTTACGAGATCTTACATGGATTTTAATTTTAAGATAATCAAGAGCATAGAGATACTCATTGCTGGCTTTGTAGCTCTTCCAGATAATGGTATCAGCTTCCACAATGTTGCTCTCGAAGACCCAATCATTCGTGCCTTCAAATTTGACAAGTTGTGAAAGCAAATAGAATAGACCAAGGCAACCCCCTAAGAAGAGGTTCCTGGTTTTTGCAGTGATCAGGCCTTTGGAGTTTTGTAAGGCCAGCTTCTTAGGGGGGTGAATGAGATGGGATAATCTGGAAAGGTCCCATTCCCTTTCATTATTGATGCAATCTGAAACTCTGAGATTTATGTGTGGTTGTGCTGAATTATGTTCGTTAGGGGTTGGGAGCCTGCCCACCAATCTTTCCATAAAGAAATTTGGTTCCTATTTCCTAGTCTCAATTTCCCACCTATTTTACTATTCTGCTGGCTCCAACAACGCTTCTCCAAACATGAGTGGCCTTTTTATTAGGGATGCAATTTGAAGAGACTAGTTCAAATTCAATCCGAGTCTAGTTTGAATGTTTTTAGGACTTGAATTTTATTTTTAAATTAGTATTGGGAGTTCAATCCAAACTCGAATTTAATATTTTATATATTATATTTTTTATATTTTAATTGTCTACCATTAGACTAATAAAAGTTCCTTAAAAAAATTATTATTTATATTTTTAAACTTTTTAAAACTTGTTGACGTTTAATATTTTTTTAAAATTAAATTATGTTGAAGGAATTATTTTACAGTTTTTGGTTTCTTTTAAAATAAGATATTGAAACAAAATATTTGAGTTTAGTGTATAATCAAAATAAGCAAAAAGATAACAATTTATTAAAAAAATCATGAATAAAATTTTAAAATTAAAATTAATAATCGGATTCGGGTTGAACCCGATACTAATAAATTTTTATTCAGATATAGTTCGAGATTAAGATTGAGTTCGAGTTGATTATTTTAAATCTTAAATTAAATTTGTACATGACTCAATTTGGACTCCACCTGTTGGAGTTGCAATCCTATCTTTTACAATAGTCCAAGAAGGGTGAGTATATTGTTTGATACTTAGCTACGAGAACCCTTGCCCAAAGAGTTTCATCTTGATTACGAGCTTCTAGCCAAGCTTGGAGAGGAGAGATAAGTTCTGATGTTTTGCTTTTTTGAGACCTAAACCCTCCCTTGTTATTTGGAAACTTAAATAATTATATTTTTTATATAAATAATATTATTAAAATTAAAATTTAAAAATCAATATAGTTATAATAAAATTGTGAGATTCATTATTTTAGATTTTAAAAAAATGTGAAAATAAAAATTTAAACAAAGAATATAAGTTTGATATGTTCTTTAAATTTAAAAATAAACAGTGACATAATAAAATTTCATTTTGTCATATTAATTACATTATTTAATGTATTATTAATATTATTGTATCATATTATTTAAAATGAAAAAATTAAAATAAGTTTTTAAAAAGTAAAACATTTTGTTTTAAAATAGTTCATAAATAAATAAGTGGGGAATTTGATTTGGACTTGTTCACATGGGGGGGGGGCGAAGAGGAATTTGGAAACTTAACAAAAACACGTGGCTCTTTTCATTACCATGAACGTGTTACACGAAAAAGAGAACGTAGACGAGAAAGTGGGTGGTTGGTCTGATTCCACCCATTCAAATTCATAAGTGCAGGGCTTTATTGATACGTATGCTTTTCAAATATTTATTCTAAATTTTATATTTTAAATAATATATTATAATAATATTAATAATACATTAAATTATATAATTAAAAAATTATAATAAAATTTTGTTATTATTTAAAATATAAATTTGAATACAGTAAAATTATGTTTTTTAAATTTTTATTTTAAATTTTATATTCTAAATAATATACTAATATTAATAATTTATTAAATTATGTAATTAATAAAATATAATAAAAATTTATTATAAAATTATTACATCATATAATTAATAAGTTATAATAAAAATTTACTGATTACAATATTTAAAATAAAATTTTGAGATGTGTTGTACTACTATGTTATCATAAAAATCAGGGGCTGTATTTACCCTAACACCCCCGCCCCAACCTGTTGAACAAAATCAAAAAAGAAAGATGGACGGCTTTACGCATGGCTAGCACTTTTTCCTGATTCCCTGGAAGATTCGCGTCATATTCGCCACCACCACCTTCCTTCGATCTCCCATCAAATACCCATTTCACATAAGCCAATTTTGCATTGAAAACGCTCTTGAAAATTATCCACTACCCATCATCCAATGACGGTCTCTCCTGGTGAAAATTCAGGGGACAGGTGATTAGTTTATATACATACATACATATATATATATATATATGTGACTTTTTTGTGCTTTGAGTTGATACTTGATCTGGGATGTTTGTATTTCTTCAATTTCCTTATATATACACTGTCACTGAACAAAATTGACGATCTCTGCTGCAATGTAACTCAATTTATAATTATGAAAATTTCCCATTTCAGTCGATTGCGTTTTTGTTTTTTTTTTTTTTGTATGATCGTGATCATATTCATTAGCAGGAATTCATATATCTATGTAGTATCATTTCTTTAGATTTTGTATTGGTTGTGTTCACTCGAATGGGCTAAGAATCTATGATTTGTAATATATGATTTGGTTACACCCATCAGCAGACCTTCATTTTGTAGATTAAATATTGTGTTCTATTGCATCACATTACTGGAATTCTCTTATTCTTTTTTATGAAAATCAACTAAATTTTACAGACAAATGGGCTTCTTGACAAGTTTATGGTGTATATTTGTGATTTTTTTTTGCTTTGATTTGATATTTGATTTGGGCTGTTTGTATTTCTTCAATTTCATTATCTATACATCGTCACTGAACAAAATTTAGTGACAGGAATTAAGCTTTTGTCTCAGTCGTTTCAACCTAAATATCATTAGTAAAAGTTAAATTTGATTTCACAAAATCTATAAAAGTTAACTATTGCTCCATGTATCTCCTATAATAAAGACTGGATAATCTTTAACATAAAATAAAATATAACAGTCATATATAAACAGTTTCTAGTAATACCATGAACAGAGCCTTCTCCTGATCAACAGACATAGAATTTCTCTCTTTATCTTGAAGATTTTCTCTCTTTCTTTTTATATATTTTTAATGCCTCGTAAGAGTAGCCATATGAATTAATTAGGAGTTTCATATTTTGATGAGTTATGGGAGCATATACTAACTACTATATATATATATATATATATATCTTCCTCTTCCTCTTCCTCTTTTGGACTCTAAAATTTGGGCAATCTTGAAGAAAGATAATTTTTTTATTAATTATTACCCTAATCACTAAATTATTAATCAAAGAGACAAAATAAATTGAATCGATTACGTTTAAGGAAAAAAATTCAAAACTTAGTGTTAAATTTTTAAATCACGATTTGATTTGAGTGTTGAATGATAGCAAATAGGAGCATAGCAATTAAAGTAGCATCTAAAAACAAAGCAACTTCCCTCACTCTCTCTTTGTTTTTCTCCAATGTCTATCCCCCAATATACTAATTAGGAAATTTGTAAAACAAACTTAGTGGGGGCAAATATAAATAGATTTACTTAGTGTGGGGAATTTTAAAAAATTGTAAAATATTAAATTAACCTCAAATTATTTTTTTTGTCAAATTCCAGTTGGGGGGCAGTTGCCCCCATTGCCCCTATGGGAGATTTGCCCCTCGCTCTGCTGTAATGTAACTCAATTTATAGTTATGAAAATTTCCCATTTCAATGGTTGTGTTTATGTTTTTTTTTTTTTTTTTTATGATTGCGATCATATCCAAGAACACAAATTCACATATCTATGTAATATGGATTCTTTAGAGTTTGTATTGGTTGTATTCATACGAAAGTGCTAAGAATTAATTTTCGTAATATGTGATTTGGTTACACCAATCAACAGACTCTTCATTTTGTAGATTAAATATTATGCTCTATTGCATCACATTCCTAGAATTTTCTTATTCTTTTTGTGATAAATGAACTAATTTTGCAGATAAATGGGCTTCTTGACAAATTTATGGTGTATAATTCTTTATTATCAATTGATATTTCTCATATTGTTTTCATTTTTCTTTTAATTTCTCTTGATAAGGAACTTTTGTTTAATTTTATCAAAATTGTTTTTTTGCTTGGTTTATGATCCCAATCATGCTAGTGGGAGGTGTGTGATGTAACTCTTTGATTTTTTATTTGTTTATAGATATTGTATATATTAGTCTAAGGATATTGAGATTTTTGTATTTGAATTTGATAGATATAGATCCAAAATGATCGTCGACTAGTGGATCCAGAAATGATATGTAGGGGAATGAAAGCAAATGCATTATAATTTTGAGAGAAGATCTTATGAAAACATAAAAAAATAATAATATTAATTGCTAAGTCTTAATTAAAATAAATAAATATCAAAATAATAAGGTAAAAAGTGAATTTTTAAAAAACCTGATTTTTTAAAAATTCACTTATTTAACAATTTTTTAAAAGGCATATCAATGTAAAAGAACATAGTTATAATCTAGAATTATTATCCAATCTATTATATTAATACAAGTATTATTGTCAAACATTGGTACAAAATTGACCTAATAAACATTTAAATTATTTGAGTTGTTACCAAAAATACAAAGCTTTGAGAAGAGTAACACTAAACATGTAAAAAAATTATAAATAGGGATTGACATTATACTACAACCAGCAAGCTGTCATTATTACAAAAATCTGAGCACGATAAAACCTCTTCCCTCCATCAATCATCTTCCCAACATTGGCCTTGACTCTGAGAATTAATTTAGAGGCCTTTGAGATTTTTCCTATCATCTCTTCTACATTATTATAATTATAAGATATTATTTAACTTAAAATGAATTAACTTTCAATGTCTAATATATATTTTGATTATTTTTATAAGTTAGCGCCTTACTTGACTCAGGAGGCTAGCGCTTTTGTTGTCGCCTCGTTTGTTGGGAAATGTGGGACCTTAGCATGTTAAGGGCATTTTTCACCTTTAACTACATTGATGTAGATCTGTTGTTATCACCAATCCTTTGTTTTCAATTGTTTATATGATTATTTTTTTAGTTTTCTCTCCCAATCTTGTGGTTTCATTTCTCATTGTGAGGAATCAAGATCTTTCCGATTAATTCCAGCTTGATAAAACTGTATTTATGCAATATTGGCTCTGTCTTAGTTACACACACACACAAAAATAAAAAAAATAAATAAATAAGAAAGAAAAAGAAAGAAATGTTGGGTCTGTTTTAGATTCCTTTTGTAACACTCTGCATATCATGATACATTCCATGTGATCTTGGTTGTTTCCATATTTAAGATGGATGCTGCTTTCTTGGCAAGAGAATGTAAGTCGTCTTGACTCTTGAGACAGAAAAGCTGTAAATGTTGAAGAACCATTTAAAAGAAAGAAGGCTCGGGGGGGTGACATTTTTAGACTGCCTATCTTTCTTGCCCACTCTTTTCTTAGTTGAGTTGCCTTCTTGTTACTTTTTTTTTTTCATCGCCATTGTGCTTTCCCGAGTACAATCCCAAAATTGCTCTCGTCTCTGGAGGGTAAAATGATTTGCACAGATTACCTCCATTCCATTAGTTTTACTTTATTGAATGTCTGTTTGTAAAGATTCGTTTTCCCTTTAATACATGTTGCTTCACCCTGATGTGATTTTGGTTGCATATTCCACATCATATCTTTCTTTCTTTCTTTCTTTTTTCCTTCGTTGTTCGGTCATTGTTAATGGGTAAATGTGAAGTTAATAGTTTGTGTTAATTATGTATTTCAATGAATGTTTGATTGTGAAATGTTGAAGTTCTCGCTTTTCATGGTAAGACCTCAACAGTTTAAATACATCTCATCTTACCTCTGCTGTCTGGACAGTAAAATGCAAGTAACCTTTTCTGTACACATCTATCAAATTACATGTTCACAATTATGTTTATGAAAAAATGGCAGAAATTGGATTAATAAAGACCATGAGTCAACTTTTACAATGTCCAAGGCAATGGAAAAAAGTAAACAAAAAAAATCTTCTGAATTTTTTCTTGTGGGTGGAAATTTGGGTGTTTGCTCAAAATTATTAAATTTCATGTTTATCAAAATCTTTTTGAAAAGTATACCAGAATTTTGAACCTTAAATATTACGAGTAAATTATCTCACCATAGCACTCTCACCTCAAATTTGCATTTGCTAATTTAAAAAGACATGTAAGATACAAATCTAGAAGCTTTATGTGTTAGAAATCCAATATTCTGTGGCGAGTTATGAAGCATGGACGCTCTATTTTGGTTCACGTGTCCGTATCAAACACGTGTCGGATACCGACACTTTCGGACACTTCCGGACACGTGTTCAGACACTTAAATCATTAATGTTGATAATTAAATGAAGTTCTTTAATTTTTATTTAATGCCTTTGTTATTTTAATATCTTAATAAAATTTTTAAATTTTTGTATTTTTATGTCAATTTTAATTGAAATAGCATTAGGTTTTTATTATATGATCATATAACAATATAAAAAATTATAGATATTCAACGTGTTCCTAACGTGTCCATGTCCGTGTCCTACTTTTTTGAGAAATAACATGTTTGCGTGTCCATGTCGTATTGTATCTGTGTCCCGTGTCTGTATCCATGCTTCTTAGGTGGCGAGGCTATTACCTCCTGGGTCTCAACTCTCTCTGCCGGCTAAGTAACAGCAGGATTCAATTGGAACCTACTTTTGATGAATTTTCTGCAATAAGTGAAGTACACCAAAAATATTTATAGATACTTAATGGTTACGTTAATCATCTGATATGCATATTCTTTCAAATGTTCTCAATTGAATGAAAACCCAGCTTGCTTTAGTACCAGTTGATCTTGTAAACAAAAATAATCAGCAAGTCCCATTGCAATTTTGAAACTGATCTGGTGGAATGAGACATGAGTTCAGTATAGTCCCTGTGGCCAAAATTTTTGGATTTATTAATTGATTAACTTATCACTTTCATATTGTGGAAGCAGCCCATCTTCTCTCTCCAGACTTGCTCCTCTCAAAGCAGTGCTATTGGATATTGATGGAACTCTCTGTGATTCAGACCCTCTTCACTACTATGCCTTCCGCGAAATGCTTCTAGAGGTAGATTCTTTCTTTTTTCATTTAATGATCTTGAGAATACAGTCTATTCATGATTTGGTTCCTTCAAATCACATTCACAGCCACTTATTTGATGATTCTGTTATTCACGTCACAACATGACATGACATGACATGGTGCATTTGAGAGCACCCATATTTTCCCTTTTCTTTTTCTCTTTTGATGAATGAGGACCCATTTTGCAGTGGAACAAAATATTTTGTTTCAGAAGTATTTTTATTTTTATTTTTTTATCTAAATAACAAGTGTACCTCTCATGTCATTGTAAATTGAATGAACCTTAGAGTTCTGATTTCTGAACAAATTACATTAGGAGTTTAACATATGCTGGGGTGTTTAATAGATAGGTTTCAATGGTGGGGTTCCAATTACTGAGGATTTCTTTGTTGAGAACATTGCTGGGAAGCATAACGAAGACATTGCTTCAATTCTTTTTCCTGAAGATCACCAAAGGGGCGTAAAGTTTGTGGAAGATAAGGAAGCTATGTTTCGGAGGTAAATTTTACTTTACTTGTAAATTTTCTAAGCTTTTTTCCTTATAATTTATTAAAAGGAGAAAACAGGTTGGCGAAGGAACAATTGACGCCTGTGAATGGCTTGTACAAATTGAAGAAATGGATTGAAGACCGTGGCTTGAAACGGGCTGCTGTCACTAATGCTCCCAGACCAAATGCAGAACTCATGATCTCACTTCTTGGGCTTTCTGATTTCTTTGACTGTCTTATTCTTGGGAGTGATTGTGAGCGTGCCAAACCATTCCCAGACCCCTACTTGAAGGCTCTTGAACTGCTCAATGTGTCAAAGGATCACACTTTCGTCTGCGAGGTTTTCTTTCTCTCCAGACGTCGTTGTTTTCAGCTGTTAGATTAATGGGCCTTCATGAAATTTGATCTTCTGTTTTGTTCCTTGTTTAGGATTCTGTTTCAGGTATAAAAGCTGGGGTGGCAGCTGGCATGCCCGTTGTCGGTTTGACAACCAGAAATCCTGAACACTTGTTGATGGAAGCAAAGCCTGCAATTCTTATAAAGGACTATGAAGATCCAAAATTGTGGGCTGCTTTGGAAGAGCTTCGACAGAAAGGCAGGAGCAGCAACAGTTGCATCTTGAAACATATCATGGCAATAAAATGAGCAGAACATTCTGTGGTAAAATCATGTTACTTGAACAACTATGTTGTATGAGGAACTTCGGATTCTCTAATCATAGATGGGTAGATGATCTATTGAATCATTTGATTATATGGTCAAAAATTTGAATTTTGGCCATATCTATAATGAGTAGAGCCCTTGATTAAGCTCCATATTTTGATTCAATGTTTGTCTTCTTTTTTGTTGCTCTTAGAATGGAAAGGGGTAAAGTTTAAGGAAGAATGACTGCTGACCGGCAATAAAATGATTACTTTTTTCCATAAACAGTTTTTTGTTAATATTTTTTTATTTATTATCATCAATTTATTATTACTAGTTTTGTAATACTTGAGTTGCATGAAAGTATCTTCAGGGCGTAATGCTGGTGGAGGAGAGGCGTATCACAAATTCGGAGATTGTTTATTCGAATCTTGTGCCTCTCTTGACTTGTTGATGTGCGAAATGTCGGGTCGTTTCTTGCATTCTTGTGTAGGATTAGTCCTAGTCAAAAGCTTGGAACACCGCATTTGAAAAAAAAAAAAAAAAAAGAGTTAGCATGAAAGGCATGAAATTATTGAAGTCTATCTTATGTAAATTGATCTATTATAAAAGACTTATAAATTTTTTGTAAAAGAAATTAATAGTATTAAATTATAATTAGTGACTGATCAAATTAAATTAAATAAAATAATATAAGTTGATATATGAAATACTATGTGAAATGGTACAATTAAATGGATATTACATGACATTCCTTTAGTACTACTTTTCGTAATACAAAAATGTCAGAATATATTTTTATGTTTATAGAAATGAAACTAAATTTTCTAGAGTCCCAGACATTGTTAAAAGGCATTACATTTGTTTAAAATATTTAAATTTATGACTCTAAAAAGAAAAAAATTAAGAAAAACAAAAAGAATTAGTCCAAACATGTAAATATAGGTAGAAACTTATTGATATACAAGGTTAACTAGTGAATCATTTTGATCAACAACCCTTTTCTGCTACCCATTTCGTCCTACATTGATACAATAAGACAGAAGAAGTTGGAATTTCTTAGTTAATCATACATTTTCTTAGCCTTTTTGTTTAATATGTGAGTTGCCCTTTGCATTGCACTATAGCATAGGCCTTGGCGCACACCTCCAAATTTAGTCTAAGAAATGGATTTGCTAGAGGCAATCCTGGACAGTTTTTCCCATCTTTCTGCAGGACATTTCTGCTAATTGTTAATGAAGAATTTATTGTGGCTGTTCATGAAACTAAAGTGCAGATGGATTAATTCCCAGAAGATGAGAATAGATTTGATCTGTTACATTTATGAATGCATTCAGTTTTACTCTAATGACTTTGATGAATAGCACCCCTTTGTGGAATTTTCATGAGCTAGCACTGTCAATTTCTTCACAAATATTCGGATATCCAGTTTACAATTTATGCAAAAAATTGCAAGTTTTAAGTGTCGAAAACGGGCCATTTTGGATCTTTTAGTGCCCAAAGTGTGCGGAATGGGTCAAACCACCACTAAACCCCTTCACACACCTCACAATGAATAAAATACACTTACACAAACTTACAGAACACAATTTAGATATCCAATTTGCAACTGAAGCAAAAAACTATAAAGCCTTAAGTGTCGAAAATGGGTCAATTTAGGGTTTTGAGTGCCCAAAATGATCAGAATGCGTCAAACCTCCACCAAACCCCTTCACACACCTCAAAAAAATAAAATACAATTGCACAAACTTACAGAATACAATTTGGATACCCGATTTGCAACTTATGCAAAAAACTGCATGTCCTAAGTATCGAAAACAGACCATTTTGAGACTTTGAGTGCCCAAAATGTCGGAAATGGGTGAAACCACCACCAAACCTCTTCACGCACCTCAAAACGAATAAAATACACGTGTTAAAACTTATGGTACAAAATTTGGATATGCGGTTTGCAATTTATGCAAAAAAACTGCAAGCCTGAAGTGTCAAGATTAGCCATTTTGGGGCTTTGAGTGCCCAAAATGCCTGAAATGGGTCAAACCACCATCAAACCTGTTCACACAAATCAAAGATAATAATATAGACGTGTACAAACTTACATAATACAATTAGGATACCCGATTTGCGATTTACGCAAATAATTGGAAGCCTTAAGTGTCGAAAAAGGGATTATTTTGGGGCTTTGAGTGCCCAAAATATTTGGAATGAGTCAAACCACCACCAAACCCCTTCACACTCCTCACAACGAATAAAATACATGTGAACAAACTAACATAACACAATTCGGATACTTGGTTGACAACTTACGCATAAAACTACAAATATCAAAAAATGGGCCATATTGGGTCTTTGAGTGCCCAAACTTCCCGGAATGGGTCAAACCACCACCAAACCCCTTCACACTCTTTACAACAAATAAAATACACATGGACAAACTTACGAAACACAATTTGGATATCTAGTTTGCAACTTATGAAAAAAATTGAAAGCCTTAAGTGTTGAAAACAGGCCAGTTTAGGGCTTTGAGTGCCCAAAATGTCTAGAATGGGTCAAACCATGACCAAACCCCTTCACACACCTCAAAAAAAAAAATACATGTGCAAAATCTTATGGAACACAATTTGAATACCCAGTTTGAAACTTATGCAAAAAATTGTAAGCCTAAAGCGTCGAAAACGATCCATTTTTGGGCTTTAAGTGCCCAAAATGTTCGAAATGGGTCAAGCCATCACCCAACCCCTTCACACACCTAAAAATTAATAAAATAAAGGTGCAAAAACTTATGCAAGAAAATTCGGGTACCCGATTAACAACTTAAGTGTCGAGAACAAGCGCCATTTTTTGGCTTTGAGCATTCAAAACACTCGAAAATGGTCAAAACTCCCACCAAACCACTTCATACACCTCAAAACTAATAAAATATAAATGCAAAAACTTACAGAAGATAATTCGGATACCTGATTTGTAACTTATGCAAAAAAAAAAAAGAATATGTTGCAAATCGAGTATCCGAATTATGTTTTGTAAATTTGTACACGTCTATTTTATTAGTTTTGAGGAGTAACAAACATGCCCTCAACTTAGAGATACCATGTTCACTTAGATAGATGAAGATGAAAGATACTCAACTTAGAGAATAATGGAAAAATGCCCATTAAGGATGAAATGCACTAAGAATAGAGAGAATGTACTCACTTATATAGGAGAAATGTTCTTAGATAGGAGTAAATGGAATGCTCCGACTTTAAAAAGATGTACAACTAAAGTGATACACTCAATTAATCATAGAAGTTAATGAAATGTCTGACTTACAGGGAAGGCAAAATACGCAAGAAGTAGTCTGAACCTAGACAGAAAGAGGCAGAACTCAACTTGGATAGGAGTGTTGAAATGTATCTCACTAAGATAAGTATGAAGAAAACTATCTTGATGAATAACTCTTACCTTAGCTAAAGGAATATGAAATTTACTCAACTTGGGTAGGAGTAAAATACGGCACCCATAAAATTTACTCAATTTAAATAAGAGAGAAGGGAATGTACTCAACTTAGATAATAGTAAATAAATGTTCTCATTTGGATAAGAGAAAATGTTGTGAAACATGTTTTTGCCATTTTTGAAAATGAATTTTCACTTCCAAGAAAATTCTGATTTTTGGCTTGGACTCTGCTAGCCCCTAGATCACTTACAACCAAGTTGGCTATTTAGATCAAAAGAACCATTGATTTCAAGTGGTGAGATTTCCCATCTTTGAAGGTGATTTGAAAAAATTTGTTTGGATTGTGAATTGAAAAGCTTAGGAGACCTGACAAGCCAAAGACTTAATCTCTAATTGATTAATTAAATATTTTATCTTTTTCAGATGATTCAGATGATTCTTTGAAAACCCCATAGTATTATTTTAAGAATGATTTAATCTGATCATTTGAAAAAATGAGAATCATTAATTTTTGTAAAAGATTGTGTGTTTAACTAAAAGTGATTGTGTGCTTAACTGTAAATTAATAATTTTCACAAAAGAATCATTAATTTACAAGCGATGGATCAACTATTAACTGTCCTGGATCCAATCTCCGACTAATAAAATTAATTTCTTCCATAAATTTTACCCAAAAAATACCATAAATTTTACCCAAAAAAATAAAAAACTCTTCAATGAAGGTTTTGTACCCACTTTATTTGTCCTTAATTATCGCATTGTCGACCGACGCGAGCAAAAAGTCCATGACACCTAGACAACAGGTTAACCCAATTGCCTCGGTAGTCTGCCAATTTGACAATATTGCTTCCCCCACTCAAATGTAGCTGATTGGTTTAGCTAGGAAAATGCTTTATCAATACACTTTTATTATAAGACGCACAAAAAGGTTATCCACGACAAACTCCATTATTTTATATTTAATATAATATTACTACTAGTTTGAATTCATACTTAATTATTAAATTGTTTAAGTATTTATAATTTATCAGTAAAAATATAAAAAATAATTAAAAAAAAAACACTATAATTATTAAAATTTTTTGTAAAAATAAGTGTAATTTATTCTAAAATATAAAATTAAAAAAAATTATTTTAAATGAACATCAAATCATATGACAGTTGGGATTAGGGATGGCAAAAAGCCCCGCCCCGCCCCGCCCCTAATGGTACGGGTATGGGGTGCCCATAAACGGGGTCGGGGCGGGGCTTTTAAAACCCCGTCGGGGTCGGGGAATGGTCACCCCGCCCCGCCCCGCCCCGCCCCGTTTATATATTAAATTTTTTAATTTTTTTTATATATATTATATTTATAAATAAATAATCTTATATAAAATTAATTTTAAAATTTTTTATATTACACTTATATAAATATATTTTTTTATATTATTTATTTTGAAAAAATAAATTTATTTATTTATTAAAATAAAAATTTTAACTTAAAAAAATATATATAACGGGGTTCGGGGCGGGGCGGGGTCGGGGTAGGTTTAAACGGGGCGGGGCGGGGCGGGGTCGGGATAAAATTTAAACGGGGCGGGGCGGGTCGGGGGAAGAAAAGATAAATGGGGTCGGAGTCGGGGAAGGGTCACCCCACCCCGAACCCGCCCCGTTGCCATTCCTAGTTGGGATCCTATTATCTATAGGAAAGTTGACATCAAGTCCTATTAACATTAGATTGAAACTTTGAAAGTGGTCAATTTTATTGACAAAGTTACTCTATTGCCCCCACCCAATTGCCTAGGTGGTCTGCCTACTGGTTTAGCTGGGAAAATGCTTTATCAATACACTTTTTATTATAAGACACCAAAAAAAAAAAGGAGATCCACGACACACTCCATTATTTTATATTTAATATAATATTAAGTTTGAATTTATACCTAATTATTAAATTGTTTAAGAATTCATTAGAATAAATAAAAATTTAATTCTTAGATAATCTAATAATTACTCTTTCTCTTGTAATGTCAAGTTTGTGGTAGCATTACTCTTATATTTAACAACAAAAAAATTATCTCCATTAGGTACAGTCATAAAATAAAACATCGCAGAATATTGCAACATATCAAGTGATGTATCAATTTTTTCTTAAATGCGACACGATATTTTTATATGAATAAAAAATTACAAAATATTCCTAAAATATTTAGATAAATGTCGCAAAAGAACATATCGCAAACACAATACTTACTATGTTGATGAAATATCACAATTTATAGCGAAGTATTGCAAAAATACCCTACAAACATAATTTGTTAGTGATTATTAAATGTCTTAAATTTTCTAAATTTTATTGTTACCAACCATATTGAGATTTTTGAAATTTTATTGAATTTAAAAGTTTTTGTTAGTGAAAATGAATAATTCTATTATTTAGCAATCAATTAATTATAAATTTTTATATTAATTATTAAAATTAAAAAATATATATATGCCAGTGTTATCATAATAATTTGGTATTTATCATAATATTTTTTTTAGTAATATTAATTTATATGTATTATAAAAATAATAATATTCGATATTAACTTAGATTATATTAATAGTATAATCTTTTAATAAGAGGTCTATTACTTTTGAAATAATGTATTCAAACCCTTTTTTTTTAATAAAAATTATAGATTTATAAGTAAGTCCTAGAAAACATCATATTTAATAATTTTATTAGTTAATTTTTAAAAATTTATCAAGACTATTAATTGTTAAAGGATGAATAGTATATTCCTTTAATAATTAAATATATATACAAGACTAGTACTATTATATTGTTCCTGTAATAGACTATTATAGTTAAAATTTATTTGATATAATCTTTATTTATGTAAATATAGTTAAATTATGTATATATATATATATATATATATTAATTAGTCTTCTTTAAATTCGTACCAGCACCAACTTTTTTTTACCTTACATATCATATTACATGTCAAATATATATTTTATTTGTACAACATTAACTCAAAATGATCTATTAGCATTCCAATTAATATTTTAAAAATTTTATTCAAAATTTTAATTATTTACTATTAATATCTATTATTTAAAAAAAATATTACGATATCGGTTGCACTATATCCATTGATATATTCATTTTTTTAGATTTGTAGTATATTATTTTTATCGATAATTTATTTCTTGTGCACATCATCACTCATAAACAACTAAGCTATTTAAGTTTAATTCGTAATTAATTTAGTTAGAAGTTTAACTATTTAAAATTGACTTACACAATAAATAAGTTAAATTTAAATATATTTTAAAATTTATTAATTTATTAATATCGATACAAATTTAATTTTTTAAATTAAAAATGATCTAATATTATATAAAATATTAAATTATTTAAACTCGAATTATAATCAATTTAATTATAAATTTATTTAAAATTAAATTAACAAATTAAACTCGAAAATAAACACAGTTTAAAATTCATCCATTTTATTAAATCAAATTAGGTCATCCGATCAGACTTGGCTCGACTCCTTCTTTACTAACTCGTAGGGCTGAGGAGACTTTATTCCTCATTTGCCAAACGGAGTCTTAAACATATGAGGATTCAGACGAGGGTTTTAGAGCATATACCTGTTTATGAAGCTTCTCAAACCCTCCACCCCTAAACTGGTTTGAGCCTTCGTTCCCCGATTCCAAACTGTGCCTGTGAGAATTGATTGGAGTCCCATACTTCATTTTCCCGATTCCAGAGCTTGAACGAACTTATCGGTTTTCAACCACTCGTAAGAAGTCAAAACCCCTTTCTTTATACCTCATTTTTCTTCAATCCCAGTTTGATTATACGCACTTATTGAACTAGGGTTTATTGGACTTCTACGCCTTTTAATACTACATGCAATGTTTACCTGTAACATTATTTGAAGTCTCATTCACAAATGACATGAACTGGTGAGTTTCCGACTCTCCGATGCATCGACGCCTTGCCATTTTCGGTCATCGAGTACTCACAAATTCCTCGCTTTTTTCCCCAAGCATCAATACTATATTTTACAACCAATCGAATCTTTTAAACAGTAGAAATCATGGGTTCTCTGTACTTCGAATGTTCATGTTCACGTCGACACAGCCGCGGAGAGCTCTGGACCCGGATGACCCATCCATCTTGATGAAGGAGGATGGAGTCGCGGTCTGCTCGCAAATGTGGATAGAAAGTTTTCGAGAACCCCATAGAACAGCGACCAATTTGACCTCGTACCTTCGAAGATTTGAATTGTGGGTATTGGCTTACCAGAAGGTGTGTGCAGATGAGACCGGTGCTTATATGCCACGAAGTGCGATACAGAGGTCAGCACTTGAAGACTTGTTAGCTCTTCGGAATGCAGTTCTTGATAATAGGTTTAAATGGGGTGCTAGGTTAGAGTTCTTAATCAAGTCTCCAAAGGATAAGACCGAGTATGAATCTTTGTCAAAGAGGAAAATTAGGGCTATTTTGACCACTACACAACCAGCTCCATTTCAAGATAGGATTGTTCAGGAGGTGTTGTTTATGATTTTGGAACCAATTTATGAGGCTAAGTTTTCGCAGAAGTCTTTTGCATTCCGGCCTGGAAGGAATGCCCACACAGTGTTGCGGGTCATTCGCCGGAGCTTTGCAGGTTATTTGTGGTATATAAAGGGGGACTTGAGTACAATCTTGGATGGGATGAAGGTAGGAATGGTGATAAGTGCTCTAATGAGAGATGTTAGAGATAAAAAGGTGATTGATTTGGTGAAGGCAGCATTAGTTACGCCTGTGATCACAAGTCGGGTTGATGAAGGTGAGAAGAAAAAAAAGACAAAAAGGAAGTATCAGAAGAAGAGAGTGCTAGCAGAAGATGAGCCAAAGCCTGACCCGTATTGGTTAGAGAGTTTTTTTGGGTTTGCTCCTGAGGAGGCTGAGAAGGTTCCTTCTTGGGGACATTGTGGGATTCTCAGTCCCCTTTTGGCTAACATCTGCCTCGATGAGTTGGATCATTGGATGGAGGGTAAGATTAAGGAGTTTTACCATCCTTCAAAAAGTGATGTCATATGGAATAGTCCAGATGGGGAAGTGGAGCAGGGAAATACATCTTGGCCGGAATTTGTTCCCACGAGCGGGCCAGATAAGACCAGAAAGATTGATTATGTCCGTTATGGGGGTCACATTTTGATTGGAATCCGGGGACCTCGGGCAGATGCAGCAATTTTGAGAAAGCAGTTAATTGAATTTTGTGATAAAAAATATCTCTTGAAGCTTGACAATGAGAACCTCCCTATCGAACATATAACCAAGGGTATAATGTTTCTTGATCATGTGTTGTGCCGGCGAGTCGTGTATCCAACCCTTCGATACACCGCAACTGGTGGAAAGATCATTAGTGAAAAGGGTGTGGGCACCCTTTTGTCAGTTACAGCAAGCTTGAAACAGTGCATCAAACAATTTAGGAAGTTGAACTTTTTGAAGGGGGATAGAGATCCTGACCCTCAGCCTTGTTTTAGAATGTTCCATGCCACTCAAGCTCACACAAATGCACAGATGAACAAGTTATTGTCGACAATGGTTGAGTGGTATAGGTATGCTGACAATCGGAAGAAGGTCGTAAATTTTTGTTCTTACATAATAAGGGGTTCGCTTTCGAAGCTCTATGCTGCAAAGTACAAGCTGCGTTCACGAGCAAAGGTGTACAAGATTGGTGCACGGAATCTTAGTCGTCCTTTGAAGGAGAAAAAAGGGCAGTCACCAGAGTACCATAATTTGCTGAGGATGGGTCTTGCGGAGTCAATCGATGGGCTTCAGTATACCCGAATGTCTCTTGTACCAGAGACTGATTACACCCCCTTTCCTGCTGGTTGGAGGCCTGATCATGAGAAGGCATTGCTTGAATATATTAGGCTTGATGATCCAAAAACTCTAGAGGAGCAACGAAGTTGCCTTAGCGAACAAGGTCTAATTTCACCTCAGGATTACGTTTCAATGCTTGTTTGGAACTACAAAAGGAATGCTATTATGGTGGATCAGCTTTCCTTGACAATGACCGGTGGGAATAACTTACAAAGTGGAAAAGAATTGTTGTTGAGATCAAACTGTGAAAAATATGATCAGACTACCAGAGATGAGGAAGACAATGAAGAAAGGTTTCATGCAGCACACATGTAAGTTTTACTCTCCCCTTTTTGAAATGATTTTTCTTTTTCTTCTGTAAGCTGGTGTTTATACTGGTTATATAAAGTGGAAAAAAATGACTTTGCTTCTACAGTAATCTACTGATCTATTTTAAATGAGAAAGTGTAGAATGGGTTGTATTATTTCAAATGTACTATTTTAAGTTTAATCTGTTCACTGCAATTGCTAGATTTGAAGAGCCTGGTTTGCATCTCAGCTTGCAAGGGCGGAATCAGGGAAAAAAATTGAGGGCTAAAAAAATTGAGGGAAAATTTTGGATTGGGCTAAAACTTTGGGTGAAAAATGAGAGAAATGATGGGATTCTTTAAAATTTTGGGATGGGCGAAAATTTTGGAGTAAAAAATGAGAGAAATGATGGGATTCAATGGGTAAAGATCGGGCTGAGTCAAAATTCTGAGGTAGGATAACTTAAAAAGGGCCAAAATTTTACATGTATGAGATGTTTTTTTCTAGAATTTGGGGTGGGCTATGGCACGGGTTAGCCTAGCAATATGTACTTCCTTGTCAGCTTGGTTCTTTCAGCTTCATCAGTTTTTAATATTTCTTTAAGATTGCAGCAAACATATAATAAAGTTCATTTATCAATAAATAAATAAGCAAAAGTCACCGGATTTGAAGAGTACCTATAAGGATAAGCTCTTAATTATTAGGGATATATTGAGTGTTGGATATGAGATTGTAGCAAGTTTGTGTCGTCTTCTTCTAATTTTCATACTTGACTATTTTCAATTTTTCTAAGCAGTAGTACCATTAAGCTTAAACATCATGGAAACGTAAGATATACCTATAATGTTCTAACATTATGTTGCCACAATATTTGGTAGTTTGTTTGAGCCATCTACTATCTAGCATTAGTTTGAATGGTATCACCTTACCTCCCAAAGATGAGGTCTCCAATCGGGTAATGGATCTATACGTCTTACCTATCAAAAATTATCTGTAAAGAGTAGTAACTTGGATAGGGTTAAAATTTATTTTATTTAATTTATTACTGCCTTTTTTATTATAAAAGTTACATGTGCCATAGCCATACCTTAGTCATCAATTTTCCAATCAATACCGTTGAAATCAAATACAGATGACAACCAGCCAAATAATCATGGTATGATGTTCATTTGGAATGAATGGTGATGGTTACTTCTGTGTGATGACTGAATTCCATTTTGCACACCAAGGGCACCTCCTTCGTAGTTCCTAACCTGCCCCCAAACTGAGAAGCAATTCTATCAAAGAAGCTGGCACCACTCGTGGACAACTGAAAAGATTGTAGGTTTAGGATTTCAAAAGATGGAAGAAATGTTGTAGAATTTGTAGATGGAAAAGGGTTGGAATTATTGGCTTGGTTTTAGGGTTTTTATAGATATTTTCTACTAAAATAAAAAAAAAAATTGGCAGTGCAGAGAATTAGGAGGTAAATTTTCTAAGATTCTAACCTAGAATTTTTATGATGGTTTTATCCTTGTGTTTTTTTTGTAGTACATCTTATACTTCAACGAAAGCTCTATATATCTAAAGATGTAGTATGACCTGGGAATAGGGAACTTACAGCAAGAAAATTGTTACTGCTCATGACTAACACCCCCCCCCCCCCCCTCCCCCTCCCCCCCACAAAAAAAAGTGATCCTTTGGTTTAAAGATCTTGATTTGAAACATATGTTTTTAATAAGTAAAGTAATATAGAAGGTGCCCAAGGGGGGGCAAACCCATATGAACAAGACGTAACTAGTTACACAAGTGTCAAAGATCCCAAAAAATCAACCAAGGAGGAAGCATTTACACGGAAAGCTTCCTTAGTCCAAAAAACAAAAGTCGAAGGAAACTATCTTTGAACAACAAAATGGGCTGCTCTTCCCCAGCAAAAATACGCCTATTCCCTTCCTTCCATAGACACCACATGAGACAAGTGGGGGCTAATCTCCAACTTTTCTTTGTATTCTTTCTAATTCTGTTTTCTGCTAAAACAAACATCAAATCTTTAACTGACTTAGGCATTACCTAAGACATGCTGAACAATGAAAGAACAAGATCCCAACCATCTCTAGCCACTGGACAATGAAGGAGGATATGACCTTCCAATTCGACATCTTTTTTACACATACGGCATCTGTTTGGCAATACAAATTCTCGCTTTTGCAAGTTTTCCATTGTTGACCACGGAAAGTTCACTCCCTCTGTACCTTGGAGCTTCTTGTACCGTGAATTGCCTTCCTAGCGGCTTCCAAATCAATCTATCAACCTCCCCCGCCTTGGGCTGAAAATTCTGAACAAAAAGAAGGAACTACCCCACTTCCTCTACTTCCCTATCCCTAAAATCTTTCTAAAGATAGGGCTCCATACTAGGTTTCCCCCACTTTGCGAGTAACAATCCTGCACCCAAGCATCTTTATCCCTGATCAACCCAAACAACATAAGAAATCTCACCATCAAGCATTCACCCTCCTCGAGAGAAAAAAGCCTCTTGACCTTATCCCACCCAACTAAATGGAATTTCCTAGAAACATCATCACAGCCGCACAAAAAATCCATTTGGCTCCTTTCAAGTTTCCTACACACTTGATTGGGCATAGGGAACAAAGACATGAAATAAATGGGAGGATTACTTAGAACATTCTTCTTCAGCAAGGTCAATCTTCCTCCACCACTAGGTCCCAAATGGCATAGGATCTCACTGAAGCCCCAAGAGGTAACCCTCTATATATCGAAGGGAGGGTTCCCACTTTGCACCCCAGCGTAGTTGCCAAGACCTTCATGCTGCTCACAACACCCACCGAAAAGAGATTGCTTTTACCCAAATTGATCCTCAAACTCGACACTGCCTCGAAGCACACAAGAATACATTGGTTGAACCGTAGCTGCCGAAAAGAGGGTTCACAAAATATAATGGTAGCATCTACAAACAAACGATGAGATACCACAATTCCTTCTCCATTTCTATCCTTGACCCTAAAACCTTTCAATAGCCCACACCCTTCAACTTTCTTCATCATTCCACTAAAAGCTTCCATGACAATAACGAGCAGGAGTGGGGATAGAGAATCCTCCTACCTCAGACCTTTCGAGGATCGGAAGAACCCAGTTGGAGTGCCATTAACCAAGATCGAGAGAGAGAGAGAGAGAGAGAGAGAGAGAGAGAGAGAGAGAGAGAGATACACGCTTCTATCCAGTCCCTCCATTTCTGCCTGAAGTCCGTCTTCCTCATCATGCTCAATAAGCAATTCCAATTAACATTATCACATTCCTTTTCAATGTCCAAATTGCACACCCTGCCCGACTTCATCTTTTTTCTTGAGTATATTGAATTTCAAATCCACATTAATGACACTTTCAAGGGCAATGGTGGATATTGAGGGGGGCTGGGGGACTTTTTAACATTTGATTTTTTTATCCCTCTTTTATATAGATATTTAATTTTTAAAATGTTGCTCCCACCCCCCAAAAAATTACTTTTGATCCAGATCACCCACTGTTCAAGGGAATTGTTACTGGCAATGAGATGTGAATATTTGAAATTTAGTAGTAGTTACGGACACTCTATTTTGACTCACTTGTTCGTGTTGGATACCGACACTCTCGAACATGCAAAAAAAGAGTGTCTAATTTTTTATTTTTATGTTTTGAATTTCAGACACATTTGGGACATGTTTTTTTTTTCCTCTCTTTATTCGATTTTTTCTTCTTTTTTTTCCTCTTTTCCTTATTTCTTTTTTTTGGTTATATATATATACACACACACACACACCCACATATATTATAATTCTATGTAATAATTAGTAAATTTGTTGTGAAACTTGAATCATAGATATCGATGATTAAATGAAGAAGTTCTTGAATTTTTATTTAATGATTTTGTTATTTTAATATCTTAATAATATTTTGAGATTTATGTGTTTTTATGCTAATTTTAATTGAAATAACGTTAGGTTTTAATTATATGGTCAGATAAAAAAATTATATTTATTCAACGTGTTTGTGTCCTAATTTTTTTAAAAATGACATGTCTGTGTCTTGTCTTATCCATACTTGTTAGATTCTGATTATTGATTGTTCGAGATTCTGGTGCCAATAGGGGTTTGCCGTTGGCGATGGTCGTTCAGTACCGGAAGTGATAGCAAGTTTGAGCCTCAAAATCTTATTTTTAATGCCAACTTTCATAATTTCATTAGAAGTGTAAAAGTTTGAGGTCTCCTGATCTACATGTCTTCACCCTTCTCTCCGCTATTTTCTGAGTTCTTCCTGCATCTCTTTTGCCCACAAGGTCTAATCTAACCTCCCAGCCATCTCATCCTAAACCTGTTATGTCTTTTCTATTAGGGAACAAATTACATGCATGTGCTGCACTCCCAACAGAGCACACACAGAGATAGAAAGTGAGGGAGGGGGCAGAGGCAGCTGTTTAAGTGACCATTTAAGATTCAACTAACGTCCATAGTGAAGTTGACTCATGTATGAAAAACTTGGTGACCATTTTCAAAAGTTTTTCATTCTCTATGGCCTATGAAGCACATACACTTATTTGACTTAGATATTCATGTCGGACATAAATATCTTTGGACGCGGACACACGAAAAAAGAAAGGAGTTTTAGACATGTTGGGACACCTTTTTTTGGGGGGGATTTTCTCTATTTTTCTCCCCTTCTACTCTCCCTTTTTCCGGGTTATATATATACTTACATATAGATGTTCTATATAGTACTTATCAAAAATACATGTTCTATATGGTAATTAATAAATTTGTTGCGGAGCTTAGATCATGAAAGTTCTTGAATTTTTATTCAATGACTTTGTTATTTTGATATCTTAATGTTATTATTATTGTGATTTGTGTGTTTTTATACTAATTCTGATTGAAATAATGTTAAGTTTTTATTATATGGTCATAATATATATCTTCTATGTGTTCATGTCCTATTTTTGAGAAATGTCATGTCTGTTTCCATGTCCTGAGTCTGTGGCCTTTTTGGAAATTGTCAACAGACTGCTACTACAAGATCTAATATTTTAGTTACATTCTAGTGCTGAACAGAACAAATTTATTAATTACCAAAATTTCAAGAACTGAAATTTTATCAAACTGTCATTATTTTTTGTCATCATTCCAACCATCGAATAGTCATCACTTGTCATTATAACTAACAAAGCTGACACTATTGCCACAACCTGCAACTTCTCCACAAACTATGGTGGATTTTCTTCTTCTTCTTTTTAAATAAGTCGAACTGTGGTGGAACATGTTTCCTATTAGATGTGTCATCAGTGTCTAGATCCTTCTCAAAAACATTTTATGTGCTATCCAGAGTGGTGGTGATCAATCTTTGTCTTGTCTTTCTTCTAGTTTGATGCGGTTAAACTGATTTAATTTTCATCTGAACCTGCATTTAGAAGTGATCTATTATTTCTAGTCCTAGTATTACTGAATTGGATTTTCCTTTTCTTGAATTTTGCTCTTATTATCAATTTTAATTGATCTTGGTTGTTGATCTTTGCAACAATTGTCTTTGAAGGCTATGAAGCTTCTCTTGAAGAGATCTCCAGATTGGTGGGTTTTAAGTAAGCATGACGCCCAGTCTCCTAAAGGTGGACATGGCTTTTGTGGCAAGTCTATTTCAATCTCTCCTTCCTCCTTCGTAGATGTAACTGAATAAGAAACGTAGCAATCAGAATTACCAGGTGATGTGAGGCTGTTCTATTTTGGGGTGAAGAAGAATGTGTGTGCTATACATATAATCTGATATATGTGGCAATATCTCTGAGGCTGTGGAAGCAAGGGGTGATAGCAATACACCCATCTTCCTCTTTCTCAGCAGCAGTACTGAAGAATGCCAAGTCCAAATATCAGCAACGTCGTCAAAATTTGTCAATTTTGGATCAACTTCAGTAGTTTTTGAAAGGACTAATAACCAGTGCTGCATCTCCTTCAAAGGTGAATTTGGAAGGGCTGTCGTGACACCCAACTATATAGTTTTTGCTTCATCCAATTCCCCTATTGAATAATTTTGTGGGAACTTGCTTCAGTGGGCTTACCATCTAGTGGTTGCATACATTGAAATCTCCTCAAACTATAACCACATGCTGGAGAAGACTGCAAGAAGGTTTATCTCCTCTTGTTCTCCCCCACATGTGAGAATGTTGGGAAAGGGTTGATATTACCATTTTTCTCTCCTACCACTTCACTGTCTTCATTCCTGTACTCTATATTATGAAAAGGAAAAAAAAATATTGGAGGGAATACAGGAGAGAAAATAGAAGAAAAAGAAAATTGGTCCTGTTGTTTTGTCTGATTGAACTGTGGAAGGAGGTGATTGCTGGTTGTGGTGGCAACACTGTAGCAGGGTGACCGTTGTAGTGTTAGCGGCAAATGTGGAGGCAGAGGCCTAAAAAGAAAAAGAAAAGGGAAGGGCAATCTCAGTGATGAGTTTTTTGGTCGCGGGTTTGGAAAGGATTAAGCAAAAAGGTGGTTTTTACGAAACTTGATATCGTGGTCACAATTGAATAGTCTTACACCATTGAACGAAGATTCATAAGTTGTCGTAAATTCTTTATAGCATTGTAGTTTACTTTTTCTTGATCAATGTAGCCTAAATGTTTGGGGGCAAGCTTTTCATAGGTGAATTTTCAACAGGTAAATGTCACATTCAAATAGGATTAAATATATTTTAGTTTATGTACTTTTATGTCAATTTTAAATTAGACTTTATAATTTTAATTTAAATATTTAAATTGTTTTATTTATAAATATACTTTAATATAGACTAATATTAAAATGTATTTAATCCTGTCCAAATTTAAGAATAGGCAATGATAGACTTTGGGTTGGTTGGCATGCAAAGATGGTCCCACTTCTCTCTCTCTCTCTCTCTCCCACCCCTTTCGTTATTGTTTATTTTTCTTTTATATCAAAACAACAAGAGTGGTGCAAATATAAATTTGGGAAAAGATATGAAAGTGAGCTCGTGAAAATAAAATTTATACAAAAGTAATTTTAAAATTTTGGTCAAACAACCAAAATGAAAAATTTGGGTAACATTTATGATTTAGATATAACATCAATTGGTAGAAAATTTAAATAAGAATTGTAATTTTCTTTATGGTTGTAATATTGAGTCAAGTTTTTTGCCCTAGCTTAAGCCGTGCTGGTAACGTGGAAGGAGATTGTCCAAAAGTATCGTAATATTGCATTTGGTGGTATGTAGTTCATGTCTTCAAATTAGAATTGAAACTAATGACCATATTAGAACAAGTTTTAAATTAATTTTTAGGTAAATTATGCTAACATTTCCTAATATTTTTAACAACTACGTTAACTTTTCTGAAATTACACTGATTTTTCGTACTTTTTCTGGACAAATTACAGTTACCTCATTTCTGTTAAATTTTTGCTTCAAAATGACGAAACTACCCTTCCATGTTTTTTTTATTCACATAATAAAAGATTTTTTTATGTTTTATTTTTTTTTTCAAATAATATAATATAATAGAATTATATTATAGTTTTTCTTCTTATTAATTATTCAAATATAACACTCTCATCTTGTCTTATTGAAGGAATTTAAAATTTTGAAAAATTGATTATTGAAGAATAAATTCTGGATAATTGACTATGGTATAATCAATTTGTTATTTAACAACCTGTATAGATAGAAGGAATAGGAAAGAAGGAGAATGAGGGAAAGTTTATTTTATGTTTGGTTTAAAAATTAAGGCAGAGAAAGAGTGAGAGCTTTAATACTTATTTGACTTATTTTACCATTTCTCCATAAATGAAAGGAGATGGAGTAAGAGGAGAAAGCTCTTTAATTAGTTTTTTTATAGGTTCGTTCAATTGCAGGTCTATTAAAAGTAACAAAATTATCAATAAGTCTAAGTTTAAACTTAGTAGCCAACTAAGTTCATCATTTTTTATTAGACAAAAATGCCCCTTTAGTGTTTTTCTCCAAAAATAATGAAACTAGATGTTGGTGACTTCTGCCCAACATTCAAGAAGCCGTTTAAAATTTAATAACTCAATTTTTAATAAAATGTATATATTTGGACTCTAACAATCAAGGTCTATAAAACAATAACCATATATAATATGAGATTTTGAAGAAAAAAAATTGTTTCTCAAACTTTAAAATTTTACATTTTAAAATGAAGTTAGTGAAATTTTTAATTTTGCTATAAATTTCTTACTTGTTACCCATTTCATTTAGTTTTTTGCGTTTCATTTTGGATATCAAGAAGAGTCTTTTAAGGTAGTAAAAATTATAACAATAAAAAATCAGTTTTGACATAAAAGTAATGAGAGTGTGAAATTTTATACTTGCGTTGCTTTATGAATAAACACACTTTAACACAAATTATAATTAGAAGGAGATGCCTAGATTGAAAGGAGACGAATAAGACGGGCCTCACTGCTAAAAAAAAATGAAAAAGAATCAAGTGAGAGAGTGAAAGGGTAAAATTTTACACTTGCGCTACTTTATGAATAAACACACTTTAATACAAATTCATAATTGGAATGAGGGACTTAGATTAAAAGGAGGTTGACGAGACGAGTCTCACTACTCAAAAAAAGTGAAAAAGAATCAGTGAGAAAGTGAAAGGGAGAGACTGTAAAATTTTACAGCATGTGAAACTAATGTAAAATTTCACACAACAATCAAAATTGCGCATCTAGTTTAACCTCAATACCTCACTGCCACCAAGTTTAACCTCAATACCCCATTGCCACCATAGAACCACCCTCCATCACCATCAAACCATAGCCGACCATCATAAAGAACCATCATTCGTTGCCATCTTCGACACACCATAGAATAGTCCTTCCATCGTCATTATAAACTTAATTATCATTAGCAAGAATTCTGTATCTTCCCCCCTCCCCTTCTTTCTATATCTCTCAAATCACTCACCGATTTGTTAGAGACTACAATAAATTGGTCATAGATGTAGTTGGTAGTGGCCGATTGGGATTAGTGGAAAGTTAAAGGGATAAGTGATATGGAGCAATGAGAGAAGAGGGTATAAGTGGTTGAGTGAGAGTTTTATTCACATTTACTTGATCAACAATGGAGGGAATTATGAATTAGGATGAGTAAGAAAGAGCGACTGTGAGGGTTTCTTTAATTTGGAGGTTTTTTATCTTAGACGGATATGTTATTTGGGAGTTTCTATTTTAGATAGATGTGTTATTGAGATATTAGTGTCATTGCTAAAAAAAAAAATTACAAGTGACATGTCATTAAGTATGGACCCTATGCTCAAACATAAACAACTAAGTGCTTCACATTGAATTGAAAATATTCACAAATCTTATAATAATATAACAACTTGTTCAATGACTCAAGGCTGAATAATCATTTTTTATAATATCCACGGTACCCTTAAAATTCTAAAAATAAAAATAAAATACATACATCTTTCTTAAGATATAATAATAAATTAATATAAAACTATTTCATTTATTTTCTCTCTTTAATCATTTCCAAATAATATTGAAGAATTAGACTCTTCTTTCTCTTCATTAGTTATTCAAATATTAAGAAAAAAGTTAATTTTAAAGTATTATTTACTGTTAATTTTATTTTTATATTTTTTATATTGAATAATATGTGAGTAATAGATATATGAGTGAGGTTTATAAAAAATTAAAATTAAACTCCATTTTGAAATGGTAGTTTTGATAGAAGGAGCCAAAGACCCGTTTCGGGGTAACAGTTGGGTATAGGGCTATAGGCCCAACTTATCGGTGACGAACAAAGCGCAAAATCGAATTTTACTCCCCCAGATCGGAGGAGGAAAATTTCCAACGTCATTCCGCAAATGACAATCAATTCCTTCGCGTAGAAGGCGAAACTGAAAATCGGTTGCTTCTTCTGTTCTCTACATAATCCATTTCTAGACAGCACTATTACAGGTTCGGTGCTCTCGTCTTCAACTGGCTGTTTTTGCCGCCTGGTTTATGAACTCCTGATCTATCACAGGGCTTTTAATTTCGTAACGAGTTTAATTGATTCAATAAACAGCTGCTCAAAAGCTTATTGGATCGAGTTCATTCTCTTCAGATTTTTGTTGATATTGCCACAGATCTTATTTGAGCCATACTTCCTTAACGAAACCCTAATTTCTAGGTTAAAATTAGTGGAAGGATTTGAATTGTTTTGTTTGGTTTGTTTAGGATAAAATTTTATTCTCTCTGATCTGTTTTTATCTGTTACTGATATGCAGCTGTGCAGATCACTTGGATTTGGCATTTGTAGCTCAGCAACCATGGTTTCCTTTGAAATGAACGACCGCAAAAGTGAGTGGACAGATACCTCGTTTATGCTACTATACATGCATTCATATATATACATACAGGCACATATAATGAGGGAATTTCTATTCTGTTACCGTCTGGAGTTTAGGTATTATTTATGGAACTTGTTTATAAGTTGTAGAGAAAACAGAGTTGATTATAAGATGAAATTGAGCCATTTTAAAAAGTCAGAATTTGGATTCAACAACTTTGATATGGAACTCAGCCAACACTGGAACTTAAATCATAATTCAGTGGGGGCATAATAGGACCATAGGTATGTCACTCACCTGACATTCTTTTATTATAAAGAAATTGCTAGCCAATACAAGTAAATGGAACTTTTTTTTTAAAAAAAAATGTCAAGTTACCAAGGAATTGCATATCTTGGTTAATAACAGCTAGGAGATCGAGTAGAACTCATACTTACATATTTATTTGCCTTACTTCAAAAGCAGAAAAAATAAATTTGTATTTTCTTTCAGCTGCCTGTCATTTCTGTTAAATATACCATTATGCTTTTCCTTTTTGATGTGGATTTTCTTATAAGATGCATGTAATATGAAGCTTTTCAAATTCTATTAAAATGATTGAATCCATCTCAAAATTTAATCTGTGAACTAACTTGCAACTCTGTATTGAAACAGAGATTGGGCTAGGACTAACAGGATTTGGCATATTTTTCTCATTCTTGGGGATCATTTTCTTCTTCGACAAGGGACTACTTGCCATGGGAAATGTAAGTAAAAGCTCCACTATCATCATTTTATTGCTCAGGTTACTCCATTATTCTGTATTTCCTGTTTTTCTTATTGTTGATCCGATGGCTTCTTAACGTCATGTTATTTTACTGAATCAGATCCTCTTCTTCTCAGGGGTGACGTTAACCATTGGACTGAAGTCCTCCATGCAATTCTTCATGAAACGAAACAATTTTAAGGTCTTGTTTGCTCTCTCTCTCTCTCTCTCTCTCTCTTCCCAGTTCAGTCCCCTCATTTTTACCACTTGGTGCATTTTGGTGGTTGTACAGGGAACTATCTCTTTTGGTGCTGGCTTCTTCTTGGTTGTCATAGGATGGCCTATATTGGGAATGATTTTGGAGGCGTATGGGTTTATTGTACTCTTCAGGTTTATTGGATTCTTATTCCCATGATCTCATAGCTCTGCTTGTATTAATTATTTTTCTGGTGGCTAATGGCGTATTTTCTGCAGTGGATTCTGGCCAACGCTAGCAGTTTTTGTGCAGAAGATACCTGTTCTTGGTTGGGTATTCCAACAACCATTTGTTAGATCGGTACGTTTATTTTGGAACTTACATTATTGTTTCTCAAGTGTGCTGAATTTTGTATGGGAACATGTTCTTTGATAGAAGCCATTTTTGTTTGATCAGTTCTCTATGTAATTGATATTTTGTACTTGGTTTGGGAATCAGGAGTAGTCATTTTGTGTATTCGGGACTATTTTTTTACTCAAGAACATGTAAGAGTCCAAAAAAAGCAGCCCTGTTCTGTCGAATTTTGTTGCATCCACTAAAGTTCCTTTGACATTAACTGGTTTGATGAAGTAAATTCTCCAGTGATATTAGCAGATTCCTAATAATGAATTGTGATATCATAAAAGTAATTAAGAAAGAAAAAATTGGAAGAAGCAATAATTGAATCACTTTAAAAAAATACAGGCTTTTCTTAACATAAAAATGAAAGTTTGAATAGCGATGGATTCTTATCTGTAGTTCTCTGTGTGCTCTAGTTTTGTAGAGCTGTGCAATTACTTTTTAAGTCGTGTATGTTCTAATTACTTTTGTGATCCCTATCAATTTTATTTTGGTAGAACAAATAATTGAAAGATAATTTGTGGTTGTGAACATAATTTGGAACTAATGTTGAGCCACATTGGGTTTATTGGACCATGCTTATCCAAATAACTACTTTATATTTCTGTAGAAGTTGTGGGGATCTGGGAAATTATATATTTTAAGATACATGAAAAACAATGATTAATGAGTTTTAATGAATAACACTAATACACTGATAAAAAAAATGAATAACACTAATACCAAGAAGGCAGAGGGGACTGTTTCAAGAGGTTTCTAAAACAGAACCATGTTGGACGGTGATGAGTGTCATCTATATATGAAAAAAATTAACAAGGACACATCAAATGGGGTTATGCGTTAAATATAAATTACACACAGCCAGTAAGAACAAGATTTACTTGGAGACACACTTCCCCGGAGGGAAAAATTGTGTAACACTGCACATAGATCTACCTGCCTATTAGGAAAATGTGGTGTACAATGGTTTTTTAATGCTTATTAGGAATATTGGTATAGTTGAGGCTCAGCCTCAGTAGAACTGCACCTGCAATGGATCACTTTCCCCAAAGTGTTTTACACATTAAAAAAGGTTGTGGAGAATGTCATCCTGCCAATTTGGACATTGCTGTGTTTTATTTCCAATTAGTATGGCACCAAACTCAGTTCTGTAGTAGAAGAATGAGAGAAAAAATGGCTAGCCTGTTGAAAACAAGCACTGTTTGTATTTCTTACCCCACAAAACTTAGGAAGAAGCATCTCAATCTCTTCCTGTTATTATAGTGAAGGAATTCATGTTTACTGCTGTTGTGAGGCTGCATCCCAACTTGTAAACAAGCTTGGTTTGAGCAACCATGCATTGGCCTCAGAAGTAGGTAAGGCTCATGTTCCATCCTGTGATGTTTGTGCTCTGAAGTGCTACCCTTCAGAAGTTGATGCTATTATCATGTTGTGTGGTTACTATAAGTACACACACATAACTATACATATATATTGGGCCAAAATTGCTGTAGTAGTTTGTTAAATTGCTGTGGTCTAAAAGGGAATGGTGGATTAGGGTTTCAAATCTTATTATTGTTGAAAATAAAAGAAAAAATAAAGATGGTTTTAGAGCCCCTTTTGTTGCGCCTTAGGACTAGAATTCAACTTCTTTGACAATTTGGAGACCTTGGATTGATTTGAATGCTTTGAATAACATGCCACATTTGACATAACAGAATGATTTCTTTTCCACATGATGCGTACATCGTTCTTTCTGCACAATTTAGTGAACCAACCTCTGTGTCACAAGCATCTTCTTATCAAATCTTTTATCTGAAATTTAGCTGTTTCCCTGTGCAGTTCTTTGACAGTCACCGTGGCAAAAGAATGCCTGTGTGAGCTTCATTCTATGAAAGTGCAAGGAAGCTGTGTGGGTTCACTTGTAAGTGTTGTAAAATAACTTCTGATCAATGATTGCATTCACAGAGTGGCAGTATAAAATGTTCAGAGTTAATGATATGGGTTTTATTAGCAAAATTCTGCAGTTCTTTGCTTCTTTCTGTAACAATGCTGAATCAAAAATCATTTTTTGAATGGGGACTTTGCCACTCCGTTGCATGTACCACATTTACCACAATTCAGATTTTCAATTTTCCATTTGGTTTACTTCCTTTTTGGGTTCAGTCATGGTTGTTGCATCACTGTAAATGTATAATTACATGAAACCAGTAGCTATATTGTTGATTTTTTTCCCTTTTTAGTTGTTGGGATTGGGTGGATGGAATTTCCACATCTGAACAATGAGCCTACAATTAAATTGTTAAGTTTTTCTGATCATTTAACCTGATATTTGATATTACAAATATTAATGTAAATTACTTTATATCCAGAGTCCCAACAGATTTAAATCCTATCAAAAAAGGGGGATTGAATGGTTATTTTGATGGGTTTGTTTCATTCGATCTAAGTTGCCCATTTTCTCTGCTTGATTGTGACTAATAATTTCAATGTCCCAAAGCAATATAAAAACAAAGATAACTATCATTCTCCCATCTACTTGTTATGAGTGAGTTTATTTGCACCCCTCTCAGCATCTTTGGATCCTTTAAGGCCTAAGGTTTTCGAGGGAATGTTACATGTATGTTAACTAAAATCTTTTAAAGGTAGGTTCATTCTCATTCTTCACGTTACAGGATTTTCAAAATTGCTATAATCATGCAAAAAGAAGCTTTATTTGAAATTTCCTTCATTTAGCATTTTCACATCAATAGCACAGAATCCACATAAACATAAGAATGTAAAAAGAGGACATGGGAGTTAAAAGTGAAAAGAAAGCAGGTTGATGATGCACAGGGCAATATCACTCAATTCGAAAAGATTGTAATTCTCCTTTGTCAATGGAGATGCTTCTCCCTCTTTCTCCATGAACCCTTCCTCGCACGTTGCTGCTGCTTCCATAACTGCAGTCATCAACACGTTAGCAGCATCATAGTGCTCAGACAAAAAAGCTCTGATAGAATTCACCAGCATTTGAACTGCATCCTCAGATAGCTCGAAGCAATCTTCCAAGCATCCGATGGCAAAAGGATCAAAAGCCCCGCCAATCAGCATCTTTTCAATGCTTGAAATTGTGTCAGTGGCATTTTGTAAGGCTAGTTCCATTGTGACGAGGGCAAGTCCTTGAAGATTCGTGGCATGGCCAACAGGAATGGCTTGGAGAGAGGTTAAACAGAAGCCGAAGCTTAAGATGGTGGACTTGTCCGCGCACTCTTTGCAGGTTGAATTGATTAGATCGACAGATAGTGCACTGGTGGTAGAGCTGTTTTGGGCTGGAACTAGGATGAGGAAGAAGAAGCAGAAGAGGAAGCAAAAAGGGATGGAGAAAACTGAGCAATGCAACATTTTTTTTTTCTCTGCCTGATTTTCCTTGGGTGTGTCTTCTTGTAGTTCTGGAATGACTTGTTTAATTGTGCCTCTTAAGCTTGGAGGAAACTTCCTGGAAGGTTATTGATGCCTATAGATACAGCAACAATGCTCTTATATAGCCATTAGAGGGTATGAGAATAGAGAATCTGGGAACATTAAAATGTGCTTTCTGATTCTTATGTACTATGCTCTTTACTTTGCAAGTACACGACTGAAAGCCACATCAATCTAGATTAATCAAGTAACATAAGAATCATATAGAAAAATGGACTTTTGATGATGACTAACCTAAACGTTACCCTTTTTTGTGTGTGAATGATGACTAAGCTACATCATATAGCAATGATAGTTAATTGAAGCAAATATATGCCAGACTAGGACTTCTACTTTTCCTTTTCATATTTGTTTTTATTTTTATTTTTCATGGGCACCACAGGTCCTCAATTCAAAGCTTAAATCACAATCTTTTCTTCATTTCACCAACTTTGTGCACATTGTGGCATATTTGCCCAACCTTAGATGGTCCAAGTTTTTTGATTCATTAACTTGTTGCAGATGATGAACCAAATTTATTTTATATATCTTTTTGTCATCAAATTAGGTTGGCCATAACCTAGATATAATTTCTTATAATACAATATTCTGTGACCCCTTTGGAGCAAAATCCTTACCCTGCCATTACACCAAGTGTAGAAGTTTCAATGACGACTCAAAGGAGAGAGGATAGGGTTTCATAGTGGTCATAATTTTACTTATGAATAAGAACTCCATATTATAGACCTTTTTGCCTATTCAAGACAATTACAAATCCCTTGAAACTGCTATTAGGATCATATAAGATGGAGCAAGGGTTGGAAAAATGCCCACCCTGTCGGGTCCTTGTCCTGTCCCGTCTCTAATGGAACAGGTTTAAAGAATAAATAAACAAGAAGGGATATTAAAATCTATCACGGATTCAAGACAAGGATGGGGAAGATACTCCCACCCCGTCCCTAGTGAAACAGGTTTGAAGAAAAAATAAATAATGGGAAATACTAAAACCCGTCACGGGTTCAAGAAGGGGGATGGAGAAGGTACCCCCGCCTCGATTCTATATTTAAATTACATAAATACATTTCATTATTTTTATAATTCGTTAAGTACTCTCACATATATAAATCTAAATATGTGTGTATATATATATATATAATATGTGCATATATATTATTTGTATATATAGTAAACATAAATTTATATTTTTAATAATTTTAATTGATTAATTTTAATTTTTAAAAATTAATTTTTTGAGGAGATGAGATTTAGAAGAACAGGATAGGGACAGGGAGAGGGACGGGAATGGACAAAACAAAAACAACAAAATTATTTTTAAATGGGACAACAATGGGAGAGGGCCCAACCTACCGTTGTCATTCTTAGATGGAGCCTATGAGCAATAAAAGGTCGGAGCAGACTCAATTATTGCTTGAGACATAGGCCCAAGACTAACCCCTTCCCAACCTATTTAATCTAAGCCCATCAATTTTTTCTGACTAAAAGAACAGATTATGAACATATGATCTGCCCAAAAGCCATAGCTCAGTTTTGGTTCACTCATTTTCTTACATGTATCAATGGATAAGATAGCAGAAGAAGAGAGAGATACACATAAACTAAAGACAAGAAAGGCTCCATTTTCTTTTCACTTTCCTTCCAAACAAGATTGTATCTTCTTCTTCTTATGCTTCTTATTCTAGCTTTAATTTGAATGTCTGTCTTAGGAATGGGCCAACAAAGCCCTTCTACCAAGGGACAATTAACAGGTAAAAAGGGGCTTTGGATAAGCTTCTTCTATTATTATCTCTTTTCAACTTAAATAAGGGTATCTTCCGGAAAATTGAATAAAATGCTTCTTCTCCCTCTCTTGATCTTGGTTTCTAACCAAATCAGATAAATAATAAATCAATTTCAAATAAACAAAATTAATAAAATACATAAAGAATATATAAGATTTACATACTTCGATAAGATACATATATTTACAGACAACAATAATCAATCCATTATATATTAAAGAGATTATGAGACAAAATATTATAGAATATAAATATATAATGTGCATGCCTTATAAATATATAATAAATATATTATATACAATATATCGTTATTAGTAAATATTCACATTTATATCGCTATATATATATATATATATATATATAACAGGTGGTTGCTTATGTCTGCAACTTGAAGGGTTCACGGCCATGAAAAATTCATCTGCCCTCCTCCAAAAGCAGTTTAAACGGCCCAAACTTTGTTGTCTCTTTGTTAACTTGAGTACAAAATACAATTTGTATTTCATGGATGTTGTTTGTTGCTAAAAGGAAATAAGCAAGAGCTGACGAAACACTAATAATGGATGATAAAACTAATGGAAGTAGGAAACACCAATAAAGGGTTGTTTTGATAAAAATGGAAGTAGGAAAGAGGTTGTGTACAAGAAAAGTTGATAGGGACTTCTTTTTTTGGGTAACATGGGTGGTGATCTTTAAGTCATAACCCCAACTCATGTGCTAATGTTTCTATACATTAGGGCACATTACTTGCAAAGGTGGATATAAGGGGGCTAGTGGGGGCAAGGTCACTCAACATTTTTGAATTATATAGAATTTTCTTTTAAAATAAGGAATCCCACCCCCACCCCCACCCCCAAAAAAGAAAAAAAACATTTTTTTTAGAAGATACCCTTTTAAAAAAAATTATTTTTATTTTTTACCTCTTAGATTAATGGTATGAATCCGTCATTGATTACTTGGCTTCAAACTAAGTAGGAGGAACATTTTACTATCTAAGTACGTGTCACAATCTTAATTTGTCACATATGTATTTACATGAGTATCTTGTGACTATTTAGTTTTAAGTAAAAAATAAAAAATAAATACAATAAAAAAACACGTGTATTTCATACATGACCAACAACGATTAAGACATGTATTCATATAGAAAAATGTTTCTCTTCTCTTATCAAGTTTGGAACTTTAAGTATTGTTCTATATTAAGCTAGCTAATGGTGACATTAGTGACTAATGTCCCTCTGCCTTTCTAGCTTTCAATGCCCTCGAAAAATTTTCTAAAGCAGTTTTTAGAGAAGTTTCTTCTTGTTGGTAGGAGACTTGAAGCATTTGGTTAAAAGAGGAGTACTATTGCCATGTGATAGGAAGCCAGAAATGCTAATATGTATGAACCTAGGTGGATGCATCATCACAAACAAAAGAATATTAATTAAGGACAATGTAAAGGGTGAGAAAAATGTTGTAACAACCATGCCATGCATGTGCACTACACTAGCACAAGTAAAGAAAAAGAATAAAGTGTGTTTGCTTTTCCTCACACCAAGCTTAATTCAATGAATGGCCTCACTCTCTATTATACCAGAGGGATACACTCTATGCTCATGTTCTATTATTTCGTACTAACTAAGTAAAATAATTGTTGAGTACTAATTTGCTCTTGTTTTAATAGATTAACTAAACTTTTCATGCATATACATGAGTTCCTATTTAAAATAAATAAAATTTAGGTATAAGTCTTTTTAAGTATATTTTAATTTTCTTGCAAAAATTACATATTATTATCCAATTTAAAATAAAAAAAACACTCAATGTCTGTATCAAGTAAAGAATATTGAATTGTCTAGTTAAATGATTTATATGTACTTGTATTTTTTATTCTAATAACTAGTTGTATTATAATATTTAAAAAAAATTTAAATAATAAGTCATAAAATTATTAATTATTCATCATGAACCAAGTTAATACATAAAAAAATTATTAACTTATTCATATTAATTATTAAAATATCGACTGTAAATAATTAATGACAAGCATGGTCACTGAAGTGCGAGTGATAAAAAAAAATAGTGAGAGAAGAGGATGAGTGTACTTAGTGAAACTAGTCTGGTTGATAACTCATGACTTTCTTTATGTTTTACTCTCACAATCCCTAGTTTTAAGTTAATTCTGTTGATGATCAAGTGGAAGGATGGGCAGCTTCCATGGCACCAGGAGGATTTACCCTCTCTCTTGGTTTAATTTTTTGTTTATTTTAGTGAGGGATTTTTGAAGTTTAGACATTATGTAATATGTAAGGACAGTTACACCTATTCTGATCAAGGAGTTGGAAAGAGAAGTGAAAATAACTTTTTTCATCTATTTCATGTCATCTACCATAATACCAAACATAGCACAAATTGATTAAATTTTCATAGCTTTTGTATACCTTCTCTCCTGGTAAAAAACTTTATTAGGTGGAAGCTGAAACTGAACTTATCTTCCTAACTCGCATTATTAGTCTTTTTTTTTTTTTAATTTCTTTATTATTTTAGGGCTAATACGTAATTTATGTGTGTGTGTGTGTGTATATATATATATATAAATAATCAAATGAGTTTAGTCCATTTGATCATACTTGAATCCTTTGAAGAGGATGCAACAACAGTTTGTCCTTTCTAATAATAAGATTAGGTAGAGTTGTTTGTCTCAAACTCGTATTAAAGTGACTTATATAGTAACAATAGTTAAAGGTTATGGGATGTGTAATATGTGGGTTTTTTGATATTCTTGTAATATATTAGAAATTTTAGTCCTTTCTAATACATGTAATATAATATCATTACTATAATATATACATATATATATATATATTATATGTATAGGAGAGCTATTTACACTCCTTCATTTACAATTGCCCTCCAAACAAACAATATAATAAAAAGTTGGGTCGTGTAGACAAAGGTCTTGCATAAGACCATATATTACAAGGAAGTCTACTCTCAAAACAATTAACCCTTTCCAAATCTTCAAGTACCTAAAATACTCTTAAATTCTTAATTAATTCATCACTTTAAAACATAGGCACGTGAAATGTGCACATTGTTCAAATTTTTTTTCAAGATTTTAAAATTTAATAACTAATAAACTATATACCAGTTTTTAATAAAATTTATATATTTGAGTTTTAAAAATTGAAATCTATCAAATAAGATCCATATTAGATATGAAATTTTGAAGGAAAAAAAATCGATCCAGATGTGTAAAATTTCAACATAGTAAAAGTGTAGAATTTGACACTTTTTTTAGTGACAAATTTTGTCTCAATGAAAGTGTAAATATTTACACTTTTTCTAAAATTGTAAAATTTTACAAATTTATAAAACCAAAAAACGAAGCAAAATGTGACCTGACAAACTAGACCACCAAAAAAAACCATAGCAAAACAAAAAGACATCCACAAATGAAAACCGAACACTATAGGATTTAAAGGCTAACCACCACCTCCCAGATGCCATTGCAGACCAAAGGCACCAAAAACAGCCGGTCAAAGAAATCCAGCCCATAATTCTACATTTGTTCCTGCACAGTGAACTCCTCAATCATGACTTCTAATATGTTGCTTGCAAAACTAAGATATGGGCTGAATGGATGATCATGTATGGTTCTATCGATAATTTTTATATATATATATATATATTTATATACATATAAATAAATTTATAGTTATAATAATATTAATTGATTAGTTTAATTATTTATAATAAAATACTACTTCCGTTTCTATTGGGTGGGCTGCCAGAACCATCAGCCCATCTACGTAAATCCTCACGCGCATCGCACCTGATGCTCTCTTCGACGCCTTCGAAGTAGGAACGCGCACATATGCACAAACATCACCCATTTTTAGACCCGTCCTCCAACCCATCTCTCTGTACATTTGCTTCCTCGCCGAAGCCTTCTCTTTTTTTCATCTCTTCAGACCCTAACCCTAAACTAACTCTAAATAGTCAAACCCATCCATCATCAAGACCTAAACCCTAAACCTATCCCTAAACTAACGTTACACGCGCTTAAGAAACTCCATAGCCTTTTGAATCCGATTTTCGAATGGATTCTCAGGCCAATAATCTCTACGAGACGGCGTCGCAGCCTGACACCGGCAACGATGCCTACACCTTCCTGGAATTCAACACACAGGGCGAAGACTTCGATTACCCTGAATTCCAAGAGCTCTCTCAGCCAATTCGTTCCGCGGTGTGGCCCACGCCATTCCGATTCGGTATGTGACGCTGCTGACCGTGCCGACAGAGCCTCATCTGGTCACCAGTCTGACGCTTCGCCCGTCTCTGTGGCCTCCGGGGGCGCGACGAAGGGCAGGGGCGGTGGTGGAGGCGGGGGAAGTAGTAGTAATCAGGCGGCAGTTGACGCCCTTGCGGCTGGAATGAGTGGACTGAACTTTGAAGAGACTGGGGATGATGAGAGTTACGAGTTTGGCAAGGGTGATTTTACAGAACATGCGTGTCGCTACTGTGGGGTGCAGAATCCAGCGTGTGTTGTGAGGTGTAATGTGCCATCGTGTCGCAAGTGGTTTTGTAATTCCCGGGGCAACACTTCAGGGTCACATATTGTTAATCACCTGGTGAGTGGAAGCATATCTAATTATCCAATTGCCGTTTCTTTTGTTTATTTATACATATGTGCATTTTGTATGTATATATTAGTTTGTTGATTAATGAGAATGAAGGAAATGCAAGAAATTGCGAGTTTCGAACTGTTAATCTTGTTGGATTTTCTATATGAGGGTGCACCGAGTATCTAGGTATTTGGTTTCGGATCTAGGGTTGAGAAAGTAGAAGTAGAAGAAAATGTATATTCATTTGGTATGAAGTGATTATAGGAAGTCTTAACTTTAAAATTCATGAAAAAAACAAAAAAAAAACTCATGAATTTGGGTTATTTTAGATTTTTGTTTTGGAAATTAGATTTGTAATTGTGGATGATACCTAAAAAAAAAACCTATACAAGAGAATATGTTATGGTGGTTATTGAGGCAGCAAGTGGAAGTCTCTTGCACATGAAGCAATTCATTATTGGATAATTGGATACAGACAAAAGCCAAATCCAAGTTTTTAAATTACTTGGATTGATGATGTGAAGTAATGCTTGAAACAAGAAGAAAGGGCAAAGTGATGGCAACTGCAGGAATCAGAAGTTCTCTTCATTGCAATGGATGTTACTTACATGAAGGGGATTACTGCCCTTTTCTGGCTGGGTAACATGTTAGGTTATGGTAGCACCGTAGCAGAATGGATGTTACTTACATGAAGGGGATTACTGCCCTTTTCTGGCTGGGTAACATGTTAGGTTATGGTAGCACCATAGCAGATTAGGGATTGGGTAGTGGTCTCTCCCTCGGAGTTTGGTATCCACATCAGTATGGAAGTTGTAAACTTAATAGACTGCCTGATGGAATAACACTCTTTCTTAAAGTTAATAGGTAAAAGACTAGTTAAAGAGGGAACAGTTAGAGCTTGATAGAAACCTAAATAAAGCATGAAAAATCATTGTGTTGCCTTCCTTATCTGGTAATGTATCTTACCCTGATGGAGGCTTGAGCTGTCTAATGGATTTATGATCCACATGCTTAAGCCTGATTTATAAGGGTATTGGCATGAATAAATTTTTATTCTACAATTATTACGAGAAAAATTCATCATTCCAAATACAAGTGATTTGAGGGTTATCCATTTTCCTACATCATGTTCCACAAATGATCTCCTATCTGTGTGGATGTGAGATATGCATTAATTTGAAACTTGGGAGACTGAAAGCCCTCTTTAAAATGTGCCGGATTTGTACATTATCAGTCGAAGAGAGAAAAATTTATCATTCCAAATACATGGGATTGAGGGTTATCCATTTTCCAACATCATGTCCCACAAATGATTTCCTATTTGTGTGGATGCGATAGATGCATTATTTTGAAAGTTGGGAGATCGAAAGCCTCTTTGAAATACGCCAGAATTGTACAATATTTATCGAAGCCATTGCTAGTGTTAGCTGTCTCACAGTACTAGAGCCTAGAGGTGTCACAAAAATGAAGTTTATATGGATTTCGTGAAACGGAGGACCATTTATATTCCATATACCTGGAAAGCTAGAAGAAATGTGATTCGATTTACTGGATGTGTTTCTTGTGGACTTAGCATGGTTTTGGGTAACATCAACACTCCACCACCTTCTTTTACATTGCCTGGTGGCTGGCGAGTTGTGAGCTTTGGTGTGCTCGGTGTTATGTGTTTTTTGGGTTGTGCCGTATTCGGTTAAGGATCTTTTTGGCTTGTTGAAACACAGCATGTCCCTCAAAGAGATGAAGGAAAGAGTGGAAATCTGTTCACCTTTGTCTCTTGTGGCACATTTTGTTGGAACAAAATAGTCAAAAATTTGAAGCGTTGGAAAATCCTATTCACATAGTAAAGAAGTGCTTTTTAGACATGTTTCATTTTTGGGTTGTAGGGACTTCTCTTTTGAATTTTGTTATTTTTTGGTGATCTGAATTGTAAAGATAGATGTTGTAGCTGTTAGTATTTTTTTATTTATTATATGGGTGCCCCCTTTTGGTTCTTTGTTTATGATAAAATTTATCTTTACCTATCAAAAAATAAAAAAGTCATGGCCGTAGGTCTATAGCCTGTTGTTGTGGGCAGAGCCCCAAGTTCCTCAGTTTATTATAGCAAATTTTATCAGGCTGCTAGGCCTTTCTAGTCATTTCTTTGTATTGAGTCTAGTAACTGCAGCCCAGTCTCACTGTAAGCCTCGAGGTTTTTTGAAATAAGATACTTAGGACCAATAATCAAATTGCACATTCATATACTCTGACAACAGTTCTCTAAGACTCAGATTAATGATTAGTCTCTTTTTTCTTGTATTTGATATTTACTTTTCTTTACATGGTTGATTTTTTGAGATGCTTTGGTAGAAGTGCTTATGCTTGGGAAGTCATTAGTCAAGTGTTGATTTTAGGAGGGAATTATTTCTATTTTTTTGCTAGGCTGGTTTTTGAGTGACCTGAATGTTTTTTAAATTATTTGTAGCAAGGATCAAAATTTCGTTTCTTTTCCATCGAAAACGGCCGAAATGTTCCGTTTCTCTGGGAACTGAAACGAAACACTAGTGGAATATCGAAATTCACATGTTTCCGTGGAAACATACTGAAACTAGTGGAAACATATCGAATCAGAAGAAACATTTCTTTTGTATCAACAATAATTCTAGAAGTTAGTAAAAAATAATATTCATTTATTTTTCAAGGATTAAGACTCAAAATTACAAAAAGATACTTTTATTATTTTTTCTAAAATAATAGAAAAGTAGTCGGAAAAATAAAGTGTAGAGAAACAACTATTTTAATACTAAGTTACTGATTATAATAGGTTTAAATCGCTATTTGTTTTACTTTTTATTTTATATGTAACTTGTGTCAAATTATCTAATTCGTGGATATTACATAGTATATATCTATTATGTCATTTATCATGAATTAGTGTCATTTATCATGAATATGATGTATATGTCTTAAACATGCACAAATATTCAATAAATAGGCTTATTTATATAAATAAATAAATTTTAAGTTATGTTTTCACATGTTTCTAATTTTTTCTCCGTTTTCATTATGTTTCCAAAACGTTTCCGAAATGTTTTCGTTTCCAGACAGACCGAAACTATACATCGAAACGATATTTTGATCCTTGATTTGTAGTCTGGAGTTCACATGTGCTGCTTTATACTCCATCCATTTACTTGTTGCTGGTTGCATTTTCTCCTTGAATGCATTATTTGCGCGTCATGTCACCATTGTTTTTTTCTATTTATATTAAATGTCTGCATGCTTAAATTTCAGGGTTATATTTCTTCAAAACCTCAGTATATGCTTTTATTGCTTAGAAATCCTAGTGATCAATTGATTAATTAAAAAAAAAAAATCCCAGTGATCATTATTTTGGCAGGATAAAGCGTTTACAATTTTTGCAATAGGATAAATATTGCAGTCTGATGACGTCACAAATAATAGGTTTTGTTTCGTCCTTTTGTAGGTTCGAGCTAAGCACAAGGAAGTTTGTCTTCACAAAGACAGTCCACTTGGAGAAACGATCCTTGAATGTTACAACTGTGGATGCCGAAATGTGTTCCTTCTTGGATTCATCTCTGCCAAGACAGAGAGTGTTGTTGTTCTTCTTTGCAGGGAACCTTGTCTGAGTGTCAATGCTTTGAAGGACATGAATTGGGACCTCAGCCAGTGGTGTCCCCTTATTGATGACAGATGTTTTTTGCAGTGGCTTGTTAAAGTCAGTAACTTAAGTTTGTCATGTCTTCTTGTCTCTAAGGTTTTAATTAATTATATTGCTAACTTCTTGCACTTTTCAGGTCCCATCTGAACAGGAGCAGTTAAGAGCACGCCAAATCAGTGCTCAGCAAATAAATAAGGTAGAAGAGCTTTGGAAGACAAATCCTGATGCTACCCTCGAAGATCTTGAGAAGCCTGGTGTGGATGATGAACCTCAGCCTATAGCCTTGAAGTATGAAGATGCATATCAGGTGTCATTCACAATACTAAGCCATGTCTGTGAATTGGTGTACCACAATACCTTTTGACTGCTGTTGCACAAGTCCATGATTACTTTACTACATGAGAATGTTGAGGAGGCAGTTGCTGTTTTTTGTAACGCTATTGAGTATTTACTAATGAGTTTTTGGTGGCTATATTCTATTGCAGTATCAAAATGTATTCGCACCGCTTATCAAGCTTGAAGCTGACTATGACAAAGTATGCATCTTAGCTTTTTTGATTTTGTTTATTTTTCTTCCTCTTGTTCTTTTCTTCTGTTATGTTAAATGAAAGATTTAACCCTTTGTTTTTGTTTTGGTAGATGATGAAAGAATCTCAAAGCAAAGACAATGTCACAATACGGTGGGATATTGGTCTCAACAAGAAGCGTATTGCATATTTTGTTTTCCCAAAGGTGCTTCACTATTTTCATTTTCATCTTTGCTTCTGTAATTCATAGTGTTTGCTTTATGTGTGTACTTTATGTCACTGCCCATTCTGGGTTGGCTGTAAGATTTTGTTAACTTATTTTTTTCTGTGTTAAAGCTAAAAGCACATGTACTATTGTTGTAGGAAGATAATGAGTTGCGTCTTGTACCTGGTGACGAGTTGCGGCTACGTTATTCAGGAGATGCAGCTCATCCGGCTTGGCAGTCAGTGGGGCATGTGGTAGGCTCTCCTTTATTCATTTTACAACTTTTTTCTTTGCTCAGCATAATTCATTATAATTTCTGACCTGATTTCATTTGATTGATTTGATTTGTTTCTAAGAACTGTTTATTAGATAGTTGTTCTTCAGTTGTTTATTTCCTCTACAAGACTCTCTTAGGTTGTGAGTGCATATGTGGATGGTATTAATGTTTAATTTCTTTTTTCTTCAGATAAAACTAACTGCCCAGGAGGAGGTTGCACTTGAGCTTCGTGCCAGTCAGGTAGTCTTGGTTATGGTATTTGGTACCTTTAGTCCCTGGTAGCTTTCAGCTGTCTTTGTTCCTCATCACTACTGTTATTATTATCTGTTGCAGGGAGTACCTGTTGATGTGAATCATGGTTTTAGTGTTGATTTTGTGTGGAAGAGCACAAGCTTTGATCGGATGCAGGGGGCAATGAAAACTTTTGCAGTGGATGAGACAAGTGTCAGTGGGTGAGTTGGATGCTGTTTCATGATCATTGCACGTCTTTTTGTTGATGAGGATATTTTAAGATCATTCCTTTTCTTTTGGTGGTACAATTTTTCCTTTTTAAATTTTTTTATTCCTTGCTGGCACTGCTTACATCTCAGTCAATATTGAGAAGATAGAATGCAATTATAAATAGCCATTCATACAGATGCACACACAAGTAGAATTAGATGGTGTTTACTTTCAACTAAAATTGAAGCTGTTTGGTAGTTCGCTATTGGTATCATCTCTAATTGTTGGGGAATGCAATTTTTGATGTTATTGTTGTAACAAATTTGTTATAATTTTGTTTTTAAATTGATAACTAACATTTTTAATCAGGGTGCAAGTGACTTGTTTTTTGGGTTCTGTGCTATTATTTTGTGTGTTTAGAGTGATGGAAAAGATTACAAAACTGTTCATTTGAATTGAAGTCTGGTTATCTGTGAACTGATCTAACGATAAATATGTAGCTAAAAAGCAGTGTACATGTATGTATCATATACTTTAATAACAGAAGTTACTGTACTCTATATATTTTGTTCGGGCCTGAAATTTGATTCTAAGCTCATTCAACTTAGTAGGCATAGTTATGTCTGTCCTGATATTGCGCAAGCAAGCTAATCTCAGGTTAGCCCAGACCAGTTTTGTGCCTCAAATTTTGGTTTTTGTTATTTGAGATCGTGTGCCCTTTGCACCTTTGTTGTTTGCTCTGTGTTTTTTTTTTTTTTTTGATAAGTATTGTTTGCTCTGTGTTTTTTTAAAACACTTTCTTCAATGCAGGTACATTTACCATCACTTGTTAGGCCATGAAGTTGAGGTTCAGATGGTCCGTAATACGCTGCCTCGTCGGTTTGGTGCACCAGGTCTTCCGGAACTCAATGCATCTCAAGTAGGCTGTCTTGACTTTATTCTTAATTTTTATCCATTTGAATACTATGCCTTAATCTGATGACTGTTTGTCTTGTGTCAAATACTGGGTACTTTTTTTCTCTCCTCACCTCTTTTATTTTGAGATCAGGGGATTTTTTAAATCTACAGCTAGTATGTTTATTCAGAGGTAGAAATTGATACTACGTATGTAGAGCAAGAGCATGAGAGGGTGATTTGGGGGGAAATAGTATTGCTATTCTTTTAATTACAAAAAATTATTTTAGATAATAGTTATGGAGCACTACGGTACATATTAGTAGTCTGAGCTATAAATCCATACCCACTGTGTGACCACCAATGCAATGTTGGGTCTCTTTAAGAATGGGGATCCAATTTGGTCGGGTTTGTTGTGTAGAGACAATTAGATAAAATGTCCTACTGAGGAAAAAAAGAAGATAATTTTTTATTTACCAAGGGGAAAGGATGCAGAGTTGTTATTGTACATGTGTACTGACCACAATTGCTAAATGTTGTCCTCTTTTTCTTGTATACTTGTGAAATGTACTTGCATCAGTTTTCAAGGTGTTGCATTGTATTGTGGCATTGTTTTGAAGTGTCCTGACATGCTTTAGCAATTGTGCAGTGACGACAATTTGCTAAATGTTGTCCTCCTTTTCTTTTATACTTGTGAAATGTTTTTCTTGCATCAGTTTTGTATTTTTCCATTTTCAAGGTGTTACATTGTATTGTGGCATTGTTTTGAAGTGTCCTGACATGCTTAACACGTTGATAGGTTTTTGCTGTAAAAAGTGTCCTCCAGAAGCCGGTGAGTTTGATTCAAGGTCCTCCAGGCACAGGGAAAACTGTCACTTCTGCTGCGATTGTATATCATATGGCCAAACAAGGCCAAGGACAGGTAAATTCACTAGCATGTTTTCCGATCGTCTACATTTGTATTTTATTTCATGCAAATCATGCCATTGTTTTTTGGTAATTCTCTTCCTATCATGACAGGTTTTGGTTTGTGCTCCAAGTAATGTCGCTGTCGACCAGCTGGCTGAAAAGATTAGTGCCACTGGGTTAAAGGTAATTATTTTATCGAGTTGATAGTAAAGCTTCACCCACAATTATGCAGAGTGGTATGCATATCTAGTTTTTGCTATAATCAGGCTTCCCACTTTGCCCCCACTTTTTAATTTAGTATTCAGAAAGGCAGAGTTTCATTTTGCCATGTCGTCTACTTATTGAAATATTATGTGATAAGAATCATTAGCAATGTAGCATATGGCCTTTTTGACAGACTTGAGCTATATATAGTTTAACGTGCAGAAAAAAAAATTATTGATGCCTTCTTTTGATATGGTCCTCTAACTAGTCATTGAGAACTTTTAAATAATCTGAGACTGAAAAAAATGGAGAAGAAAAGGTACATGGCCTTGGTATGGCAATTTAAAATTTTTATTGCTTGGTGGTGAGTCTCCAGAAAAGGGCTGTAGCATCAGGGGGTTTGCTTGAGGCCTTCTTGTTTATGAGGATATTTCTTGAGCTATTTATCTTTCTTCCTGCTCATGACTTCATTAGTGTTGCCTTGATTTTAGAACTTGTAATTTTTTTTTTTCAAAATAAAGAAAAATGAATAGATTTTTTTTTCATGTGAGGGAAAAAATTCTTTTCTTGTCAAGAAAAATGGAAGGAAAAACGCTGACTATGTCAAGCTGCAAACCCACAAGAACTTATAGTGTCTAGTATGGCATAAGCAATATGACAAGCATCTTTGTTGGTGACTGTCACGCCCTGGGCCCCATTACCCGAAGGTGTGATATTTAAATTAAGTTAAATTAATGATTAAATTAATTAAAATATTTCACTAGATTTTAATAGTAAAATATATATTAAGTGTAAGTGTAGGAATCGATTAAGGATAACAAATATGAGAGTTTCTAAAAGCCAAGATTTAAAAAAAAAGAATAAATTACACCTACCTCCGCCGAGGTTTTTGACAATTGCGGAAACCTTTCCTATACTTTCTGAAATAACACTGTCCCCCTTCTGGTTTTAATGTCGATAACAGATTCCCCCTACCGTCAATGACCGTTAGTTGACCGAACAGAATTTGATGATGTAAGCAATTCTTTTTGTTTAAATGCCAATTTTGCCCCTTACAAGTTATGGTTAAATGACAAAACTACCCTCACTTTAATTGTAAAATTTTTTTAATTAAAAAAGAACAAAATTTCTCCTTCCATCTCCTCTCTCTCTCATAAACCCAAATTCCTCTCTCTCTATAAACCCTATATTCAGACCTCAAACCCTTCCATGACTGAGTACAAAAAGTCCTACTTTTCAGGCTCGCCCTGATCTTCTCTCCCTAAAACTCATTATCTCCTCCTTTGCTAATTTGCACTGGATGCACATTGGTGTTCATGGTGGCGCAACAAGAAACCATTGCTATATGCTCAATTCTTTCACCAACCCAGAAATAAAAAAAAAACTCAGATAAAAATTCAACAAATATTCTATTTAGGAAAACAGAGATTGCTTCATCAAATACACATAATTCTAGCTTCTGTACCGGCACTATAGCCATTGAGTTATCTTCATCACTATTGCCAGAAGACTCCTTTACTGATGGGGCACAGTAAAGTCAGGTGAACAAATGGAACATTTGTTCCGATGATGATCTTCAGTTCCTGCAAAACACCATGCTATTCTCTCTGTCAAACACCACCATCGCTATTCTCTCTCCCTCCCCTTCCTTCGACCCACCACCTCCACCGACGTCACTACCACCACCGACGTCCACCACCATCGCTATTCTCTCTCTCAATTTCTCTGCCCTAACCATGCAAACTTGAACTCCCTATATATATATATATATATATATACAATAGAAAATTTGTGAATTTGGAAGAAGATGGGAAAATTTGTAAATCTTGAATATATATAGACGCACACACCACCGTTTCTATTGAATCCCTGAAGAAGATGGAAAATTTGTGAATCTTGAATAGCCTCCCTACCAAAAGGAACTCCACAAATTTGGAGAATTTTGTGAATCTTGAATAGCCTCTCCTCAATAACTCAAATCTAACATCAACCCCAAAAATTTGAGTATCAGACCGCGAGACATGCACAATCGGAGAATCCTCCACCACTGAAACCATCGGCGGAAGCTATGGAAACGTCCGCCCAACCAAATACCCATCCCAAGAAGCCCTAGGCTCGTTGAATGAGTACCTCGGGTCATCGAACGACGTCCTGGCAACATTGAGCGAGAACCGTGGATTGGTATCGCAAGATCGCTGTCCAACCAACCGGAGAATCCTCCACCACTGAAACCATCGGCACCGTAATTTGAGAACTCTTCAAGTGATTGTTGGGGGTGACGACAGGCTGGTTACCGGCAAGGAGAGACCCACTTCAGCTTTGTGGGTTGATCGTAGGGAGATGACGGGCTGTGCAGGCGGCAATGGCGGGGCTGTGCAGGTGGTTTTGGAGATGGCGATGCAAGAGAGGGAGTGAGAGGGGGGGCTGTGCACTGTTTGGTGTTAGGGCTGAGGGGGATTTGGATAGAGAGAGAGGATGGAGGAGGAGGAGGAGAGAGGAGAGAGAGTGTTATAGATTTTTTGATAAAATTATAATATTAAAATTCAAGGGTAAATTAGTAATTTTACTAATTCCGTTAACAGAGTTAAGGAGACAAGACTGACAGGGGGAACAATGTTATTTCAGAAACTATAGGGGAGGTTTTCTACAATTGTCAAAAACTTTAGGGGAGGTAAGTGTAATTTACTCAAAAAAAAAAATTGAAGGGGTTCGTCCCTAATTATTGGCTAGTTTTGCCTTTCAAGTGTTCAACACTATGAGCAATTTTTCACTCATTCACTCTTTAGGTACTTGTTACCCTGATAGTCCATGTATAACAATTATATAATTCAGTACATACTTCATTTCATCTCTTTCTCATCCTACTTAGCATACATTATAATACATACATTTCTATATATGGAATTCATTTTCAAGTTACTACGTCATGTATTTACATGTCCCAAAATACAAATCAATCACATTTACATATCTCAAGAAATATACGAATTCCATACTACATGATTAACAAAATAATGGAGAAACACTCCATCAACATCATAGTATGTTTTCGTATACATCAAGTAAGCCCAAAAGGAAGAGGCACATCAAGCCTATCAACATGTACTTCTCAAGATGCGGGATCCTTCCCGGTACCTACATCTGGTAGGGGTCAGTACCCCAATAGGATAACTAAAACAAACGAAACATGAATGTTGCATAAAAGTGTATGTTTGTGCTCGATGGGTGGCATGTTATGATAGTTTATAATCAATTAAGCATATACAGAATCCATATTTGTCTTATTACGTTTTATGAGATTTACTTAAGTTCCACTTGAGTTCATTCAAACAACGCCAAATTCCTAAATCTCTAGGTTTTATTAAAAACTCAAAAAAATACCAAAGTCCTAATTCATCACTCATTAAGTAATCAGTCTCGCCTCCGATATAGCGAAACATGGTTTCACAGGCCACTAACCTATAGGCAACCATAACCTGTACCACCTGCTGCAGGACTCTCGACTCAATCGTCGAACCTCAGGATATACACATTCACAACTCAATTCACACCTGCAACATTTCGAGTACTCACATCATCTCATAAGCACACAAAACACGCTCTAAACCAACACTCTTGGTTCTTTTCATTTTCACTCATTATTTAATCTTTTCAAGGTTTTTTTCTCAATTTTTTTCTATGTGCAAAACACATGATTTTTTATTTTTATTTTTAATAATCTCTACACTCCTCACAAGTGTGAGTGGTAACAATATTATTTAATAAAAGCACATGCTTAGGGTCCCAACAATCTTAATATAAACATAGATTTCAATTTGAGAATGCATGGGCATGCTTCACATACATATTAATTAACAAAATTGAAATCTAACACACAACATGACAATCCTAGCATGCTTTTATAAATGAATGTTCTCTAGCAACCTATTTATTTTTATTTCATAAGTTTTATAAACCCTACCTGCATTTTTGTACAATTTTGGCAAAGTTTTCTTTGATTTTTTTCCGGTTAAATCGCTCAAAATCAAAGAAAAATGCAGTAGATCTCACGAAAGCCCAAGTGACTTGCCAAATTTTTCCTCTATTTTTTTCTTCCTCTATTTTTTTTTCCTCTTCTTCTCTCCTTCTCCACGCCGCTGTGCATCTCAGATTGAGTTTGTGTTTTGTGTGAGTTGTGTGTGTTTTTAAAAGAAAATATGGTGTGGTTGACTTTTCAACCACACCTTTTGTCCCTTTTTTTTTTTCTTTTGTTTTATTTTTACATACTATACATATATTATTAAACCACCACCACACGCCACTCACACTCATTTACACACACATTCCACTTGCTGCACACACATTCACTTCCTTTTTTTTTTTTTTTCATCAACTCAATTGCCTTGTACATTATTTTATTCCCTACTCATATCCATGTACTCACTTAAATTTTGTTGGGCAGATTTTATACCTCAACTAATTTAATTAGTTAATTAAATTTTAATTTGTTCTAAAAAAAATTATTTATCTTTTTAAAATAAAAAAAAGTTACGGATCGTTACAGTGACAATGCTGCATATGGCTTCTTTTGATTCTGATCTCTAATTAGTGATATCTTCTAGAAAGAAATCATAATGATGTTTCCCTGTAATTGTTTAAAGAAGGTTATTTGACTAAAGAGGTAGGAGAATAAAAAATTCTCTTGTCACATCATGGCAGAAGGGGTATTATTACCTGTTTAATATCTTGCAAAATTTTTCTATGTTTTATTTTATGATTTGTTTCACAGTAAATCGGTATCGTGAATGATCATCATAATCATTTAAGTTTTTCTTTGTTTATATTATGTGTGAAACTTCTTTTACTTTCTTATTTATTTATTTATTTTACAAAACCAGGTTGTTAGGCTATGTGCAAAATCAAGGGAAGCTGTAAGTTCTCCTGTTGAGCATCTAACCCTTCACTATCAGGTTTGTTCATTTGTTAATCTCATTTAAATATTTTGTCACATGGTGCTTTTATAGGTATAGACTGTATAGTGTTTCTAACATGATGTATCTTGATTTCATTTTTTTTCAGGTTCGACACCTTGACACATCTGAAAAGAGTGAACTTCACAAGTTGCAGCAACTGAAAGATGAACAAGGTGAGACCCCCCCCCCCCCCCTCCACCCTAAAAAAAAAAAAAAAAAAAAAAAAAGAGCACCCACACAAAAATACCACCTTTTCGCATGGATTTAAATCGCGGTCACGGGATATGAATCGGTTGCGATGTAACGGTATCGGGTCATTTGTAACGGGAATCGGAAACTGCAAATGTGAATTTTTTTCAAACACAAGCAAATCTCATAAGAGTCATTGATACACATATCTTGATTACAATCATCACATTTTAATATTTTTTACTATTAATTTTTTATTTTCTAACACCTAAAAATATATATATATTTTTATAAATAACACTTAAAAAATATTTTATTAATTTATACGGATATTTTAAAGTTAAACTAATAAAAAATATTATTTAATTTGAGTGACATTACAAATAATAATATAAATAATAACAAAAAATAATTACAAGCATGAAAAGTAATTTAGTTGATTAGTTCTGGAATAAAAAAAAATTAAAAATTTTGAGGCCAAGAGGCCTTTTCGAGTTCGTATTGATCCGAATATTTTGGTAACCCTATTTCAATTTTTTTTGGATTATTTTGTTAAGTATCTCTCTTATATATAAATGTTATAAAAATAGAAATCATAATTCTGTAGAAAAAAAAATTAAAAAAAATTGAAATAAAAAAACATAAAATAGATGTAACAGTCCCATAACGGTCCTATAACAGCCTGTAACGCCCATAACGGCCGATATGTAACAGTATTAACCGATACGGTTGTGAATTTTAATAATACAGATATATCGGTCAGTATTGGTATTGGAGGGTAAAAAAACCGATATGTAACTAGCCGATACGTAATGTAATGCTTGGAAAACAGATTTGTAACGGCCGAAACTTCTTTGGAAGCTTAATTTTGGGGTCCTAATCGGGGGTATTATTTCCATTAGACTTTGGTTGTAAAGATTGGAAATTCGTGGGTTTGGTTTCTTGTTTGGACTCGTTAATGCTGGATAGGGTTGACTTTATTCTCTTATAGTTTGTAAGCTTAGATAGTATTGTAACTATTGTTAATTTTTTTGGGTCTCAAGTTACCCCAAAGAAAAGTATAATTTTGTGTGTGCATGACTAGGACAATTCCATCCTGGGTCGTCTCAACTCTGTTGAGCTATACCAGTTTCCCTTGAGTTGGACAGAGTATTAGTAGATTTTGTTTAACTCCTTTGTGGCCTGCTTACATTGGCTTCCACAATTTTTAGAGGTACTGTAAGCAAGCAATTACTGGGAACATCTCACAGACAGTACTTGAACTTGCCTCGTTACCCTTCTCCAGGTTCACTTTCCGAGCCTTTATGGACTGTCATGAAGAAAAGAACTACTGATATTTCTTGTTAGAAAGGGGGTGTCCTTGATGATGCTAGTCAAGGGTCACTTTTGCAGTACCTCGCTGAGCTTTCTTCATGTCTGCTAGGAGCCGAGGTTTGTGGGGTTGGGATTTGTAGTTTTTTTTTTGGGGGGGTTGCGTGAGATTCTGTCAATAAGAAGTTCAAGAATTAGAGAATTCAAAAAAGAGGAAATTTACGAATTTGGTTGGATTTCAAGGTGGGCCAACTTTGGACCTCTTAGGGTCAAGTTTTAGGTTGTATAGGGATTATATTATGCTTTCTTTAGTTTAGTTACCTTGCACTTGTCCTGCATCAGTATCTTGTTGGATTTTGTTTGTCTTTTTTGTTGTACACCCTCTTGCTTCTGAGTTGTGTTCCTTTTTCTCTTCCTGTGAATGAAGGATCCATATCCCTTTTAAGCCTTTGTATTTCTTCTAGTCCTTAATAATGTTTTGTTTCTCATTTCTTATAAAAAAAGGAATATATATTCTTGCCTGGACAAGGATACAAAATATTAATACGTGCAATATAATGAATAACAATGCTTTAAGTCAATCACCAATTGTTACTTGGGTGAAGCTTTTTTGAACTAATGATAGTTGTCTGAAAAGTTTCGGGAAGGCGCATGGTGATTGAGGATGGAGGTAGAGATTTCTCCTTGTGGTGGTGCTGTTTTTTTTTTTTTGGTTGGTGTGGGGTTGTTGGGGATGGGATGGCCTGCCTCGGTATATGTGGATCGGCCCTGATGATAATGTTTGATGGCCCAATCATTGGGTTTAGCATCTTTTGAATGATGTCATTTCCACTTGTGATGGCTTTAATTTTGATGGAGCCTGATGTTGAACCTCCTTTTTTCTTACATTGTGCTCCCATTGTTTGTGATTTTTCTTCAAACTCTTTCCTGTTGGATTAAAAACGAAGATGATGACTTTGTCTGCTATTGAATGTTTGTACTACTGCTTATTATACATTAGGGTATTAAATCATCTCTTAAAACAACAATTTTATCAAGGAAGAGGGAGAGAAGGATGAGGCTTCCTACACGAAATAAGCAAGACAATAAACAAATGAACAAAAAGACAAACCTCAGAGGATCCCCCCCCCCCCCCCCAAAAAAAAAAAAAACCCTAAAAAAAACGCATGCACAAAAATTGTAGAATACTTGTCAAGAAGAATAATGTTCCCTTTGGTAAACTCGCCGTGGTAACCCATCTTTTAGGTAAGTGTTTGCCTCAACAATAGACTATAGAGTATTTTGATCTGCAATCCTTTTTGATAGTATCTCGTTGTTGTTCTTTATTACCATTTACATTCCTTAATATATTGTCTAATAGGAGTGTCTGTATACTCCTACAAAAAACGCAAACATAGGATTTGAGGCATATAATTCCCTTGTACAAAGCTAAAATGTTCTAACCTTTCTTTGTTCATTTGTTAACCAAACTGACTCTGGTGCCTTTCGGTTGTCTTAATATCTCATATGCAGTAGGCGATCCATGAATGTTATTTGAGTTTGCTTTAGATTTTAATCATATAAGCACGAGGACATAGATAGTCAATGAGTGTTCCTCAACTATCAAGCATGTAATTATTTGAATTTGGTGTACTTTGGTTACTAAATTGATGTTGGTGATCCTACTAGGGCTTGTTTTGATCATCGATAGCTACTATAAAATGATGCTCATTGGTAAATATTGGATATAATTTGATTACACGATGCCTTCATTGTTCCTATTTAGGTCACCCAAAAATAGAAGAAAGAAAAAGAAAGAAAGAACAGACAGAAAAAAGGGTTGTATGCATGTGAACGTGGCACTCAATGCCTGATTTTCAGGAGGGAGTTGATTCACCTTAATGCTTAAATCATTTTAACAGGCATGATAAAACTCTACACCGGTTGGGGTACCCTCATGTGACTGGATTTTTTATGTTTGCGGAATGGGTTCTATAACTTGACTGTATTTATGTTTTAGTTGCTAATTTTACAGAGCAATGCTACACTTTCAAATTTCTATCCAAATTTTACATCCCAAATGATGTGGCATTGCATCATTGTGCCACATCAATTATATGATTTGATGCACTGTCAATAATGCAGTGCCACATCATTTGGGATAGAAGTTTGGAAATTATAGCATTATTGTTTACAATATTTACATGGATGTCAAGAAATGGTGAAAAATAGCTTTAAATTTCATTCTTCCAAAATTTTGATTTTCGTTAAAGCTCCTGAAGAGGTTAGTTTGCCTTTTTTTTTTTTTTGCCTGTTATTGTTGCAAATAGATTAATGTATAAACAAACCTACTTGCAAATGGCCCAATTGAACTGGCTTAATGTTTGTGAGTGGGATATGAATGCAAATTCTTATTTGGAATTTTATGATCAGCTGGATTTTTATTAATGGGGCTTTCATTTCTCTAAATTCCTATAGGAGAATTGTCCAGTAGTGACGAGAAAAAATATAAAGCTCTAAAGAGGGCAACAGAAAGGGAGATATCTCAGAGTGCTGATGTCATCTGTTGCACGTGTGTTGGTGCTGGTGATCCTCGATTGTCAAATTTTAGATTTCGCCAGGTTGAAACACTTCTAATGTGAGCTTTGGCAGTTTCAGAGCAATACCAATCTTTTGTGCTGTGGTTTATGTTCTTTTTGCATGTTTTTAGGTACTAATTGATGAATCTACTCAAGCAACAGAGCCCGAGTGTCTTATTCCATTGGTTCTTGGGGCAAAGCAGGTAGTTACTGAAACATCTTTATCGACACTATTTGCAACTTTATTGTTATCTGCTTCATTTTTTTTAATTAGAGATTTCTATGTTAGGTTGTTCTTGTCGGGGACCATTGCCAACTTGGTCCTGTCATTATGTGCAAGAAAGCAGCTCGTGCTGGACTAGCCCAGTCTCTATTTGAACGCCTTGTGCTACTTGGTGTGAAACCAATTAGATTGCAGGTGATGGTCCTATTGTTGGCTTTTACGTGTGTGTCTATTTGTCTATATTTGGATCTGTCCAAAATAAATGAGATCTATTTATTATGCTCGCTTCATGGTTGGGTTAAGAGTCATTAAAGACTTGGAGGACTTTGTGATTGGGACCTTGTTATACTATCTTGCATTGCTTGTATATATACTGAAATTAAAAGATAATTTGTTATTACAATATCTTATTGTCATGTTATGAGAAACAAACTTTCATATGAATTTATTTTAAGTTTTTAAATTTATAATATTAAAATTCATATGAAAAAACTTGATGGTTATGTTGTATAAATGTGGACTTGGAAATGCAAGTATTTGAAAGGTGAAACACTTTTTAATTCTTATTCTCTAAGAAATGCAAGTATCTGAAAGCCCTCATCTTTTTTATTTTAATGTTCTTGTGCTATAGCAAAGATGTTAAGCAAGCAATTGTTTCAAAAGTTTAAGCTTTTAGAGAATGATCCATCAATGTATATCAAGCTCTTAACACTCCCTTAACGTGTGACCGAGACTCGCATGTGGAGTGACAAACAAACCACAACAAATATTAAGTAGAATAGAGTGAACTTTGCACAAACAAACCAAATGGGGAATTAAAGCAAATGGAAAGACTTGAACCCAAGACCTCTCATAACATACAAGGTGAAAAAGTTTAAGCTATCAGAAAATGGGCCATCAATATATATATATATATATATATATATATCAGGCTCTCAACACCAGAAATGCTGCACCTCAATGTTTGAGATGTTTCGTTTTGTCTGAAGAGTAGATGTAAAATAGTGCTTGGGTTCAGTTGCCAAAAAAAAAAGAGAAAAAAACTTTCAAATAATGGATGCGTTTAATTATCAAAAGAAAAAATCAATGGATACTTTTAGGTAGTATTGGATGCATATTTGCGAGTTTATAAGAAATATCAGTATCCGATATGGATACAATTACATTGTCGAAGAATACACACTTTATAGCTTGTATGTGGTTTGGAAGTTTTCTGTTGACTATGTTCTTGTGTTATCTAGGCTTGCATGAATCTTACGTTCTTTACCGCTATCTTTTAACCTTTTATGAGTTTATCAAATGATGTTGCTATTAATTGTTATGAAGTTCCCCTCATTTTCAACTTCCTCCTTCATCAATTATCATATTGGAGGCAATGTTTGATTATATTGGATTTGTGTAATTTTCAATATTCATTACTAGATTACACGTCTATAAGTTAGCCTTAAATACTTGAATTGCATTAGGTGATGATATGATTGCCTATTCTATTTAGTGATGAAAATATACGTTAGCCTCGTTTTTTCTTTCTTTATTTATTTATCTTTTTTTTGGGGAGGGGGGTTTGTAATTGTTGCAAACATAGTAGCGTATTGTAACCCACATCATTTTTCAAAAATATTGTATCATGTATCGTAACGTATTGTGTATCGTAAGATACGTTCAATTTTTTAAATTTATATTTATATATATACTTATTTATTTATTTATACATGGTTTTTAAAATGATATAAATAATATTTCTACTCATTAAAAAAAAATATTTAAATTCCATGCAATACAAGAATCAAAATTTATAAAAGCTACAAATTCCAAACCACAATTTAATAATCCAAGTTTCAACACAGTTCATCAATATCAAAATTTAAAAACAAGATTCAAAATAAGTCAATCTTATTGTTCATTTCTTTTTCATCTCAATCTCTAATTTCAATGGCATCAATATCATCATGATCATATGCCAACAATTCTATCTTCAACTTCTTGTATATCCCCACTCTTCATTCTCGTCCTCATTTTCTAAAGGTACTTGTTGTTCCTTATTTGAGTAAAGATTTCTAGGCATTATAAGAGGCAATATAAAACCAAATAAAACAAAAAACAAGATACGAGAAATTTTTAATGTATATAACATTATAACAAAAAAAAGAGAGGCCAAGATAATTCCATTTAGCTTGATTGTGCGTATCAAAACATATTGTAAAATACGTATTGCATATGGTGCAAAATGGTACAATTCAAAGATATCTATCGCTTTCTGCCTGGATTGAAACGCATCGTAAGATATGTATTGCGTGTCATAAGATACTAACAACCATGGTTGCAAACTTGCTAAGGGTGGACCTTGGTGTAACGATAAGATTGCTCCATGGTGACGTGAAGGTCACTAGTTCGTGTCATGAAAATAGTCTCTCTGCTTGCCTGAGGTAAGGCTATGTGTATCTACCCTTTTCCAAACCCTACAGTGGAGGGAGCCTTGTGCACTGGGACTGCTCTAATTGTGTGCAAACTTGCTATTATGTTTATTGGGTCAATGTAAGTATGTTTTGGGTTTCCATATGCTAATTAATGATGTTCCTCACTATTGTTTTTTTAACATGGGCGTGGCTCTTTCGAAGACATGGATTGGGTGATGTGTTGTATACCGTGTTTTTTCATTTTTTGTTGTGCCTCTACTGCCCGTGTTTATGGATAAATATTATTGCTTGTACAAAAATATCGCAAGACTGATATCTTATATCTTGTGCTCTTAAATTCCAGGTTCAATACCGCATGCATCCATCCCTTTCAGAATTCCCTTCTAACAGCTTTTATGAAGGTACACTTCAAAATGGAGTGACCATCAATGAAAGGCAATCACCAGGCATTGATTTTCCTTGGCCTGTGCCAAACCGTCCCATGTTCTTTTATGTTCAGGTATAATAATGTGATCAAATATTTTGCATTAGAATCTGACCTCTATATCATTATGAGCATCAACGAAATACTTCTATGGTTTTGCAGTAAGCTAAAACTTGATTGCTTTTCTAAGAAACCTTTTTGGAACATGATATCAATATTTTTGAAGCAAAGCATGTGATAACCCGCTGGGTGTAACTTAATGGGTGCTTTTTCTTTAAAGGGGAAGAAAAAAAATCTTTTTGGAGCAACTCAAGGGCAAGAATATCTCTTTTTTTAAATTTTGTTTTTGCGATTCTGCAGGCATATAGAAATTTAACTAACTCTTTAGAAACAATAGATTCCACTATTTTTGTTAGGTGACAATGTTTGTGAATTTTTGGTGTATTTTCTACCTCTCTCTTCTAAACACCTTTTTTTTTTTTTGAATATGTGTTGTTGTTATAGATGGGACAAGAGGAGATAAGTGCTAGTGGAACATCCTATCTAAATAGGACTGAGGCTGCAAATGTTGAAAAAATTGTGACTACATTTTTAAGGAGTGGTGTTGTTCCTGGTCAGGTACAACTATATTCTTTGCTTCTTATTGCATCATGCGATAAAACTCAACCCAACTCAACAAAGCCTTATTTTAGCTATTTGGAGTTGGCTATATTTCATGATGTGATAATCTGAGTATATTCAACATCTTACAGATCGGTGTTATAACACCTTATGAGGGTCAGCGAGCATATATTGTGAACTATATGTCAAGAAATGGTGCTCTCAGACAACAACTTTACAAGGAAATTGAGGTAATGAGTGGATTTAACTCACTAGATGCAAATGCAATTCAATCCTCAGCTGATATAACAACAATTTGATTTTTGTTCTTTGTAGGTTGCAAGTGTAGATTCATTCCAAGGAAGAGAAAAAGATTACATAATTTTGTCTTGTGTGAGGAGTAATGAACATCAGGTTGGTTGACTTGTCTGTTCACTCACTTAGAGACTATTTGTAAGAGTTTCAATTTTGGTTGTAAAGATCCACTTGGCTTTATTTCTGGTGTTTTTTCTGCAATTTGTTTTCTCCTAAAAATAAGATGCTGTAATTTTGTAAAGATTCGCATTGAGGCATGGAGGTGGTCAATTTTGAATGAAGTGACCGAGAGAGAGAGAGCGTGAACTTATTTTTCCCTCCCGTTTTTTCTCCCTTTTTTCCTTGGAGAGAGAGGCTCCCCCCCACGGGTTCATTTGTGCTTTTGGATTTTTGTTTTGTTTTTTTTTTTTTTTTTTTTGGGGGGGGGGGGGGGGCGCAGTGGTGTCTGTGTCATGATCTTTCCTTGTTCAGAGGATATAGATGGTTTCATTTTTGGAACTTCTACAGAATATTTGTGTGTTCATGTCATGTTGCCGCATGTATGAGATAATATCTAATAATAGACAAAAATAATTTCTTCCAATTTTTACTGGCCAGCAAGCAATGCTATTGGAACTGGACCAGTTGGTCAAATTGCAAGCTAGCTAGTCCACCAGTCCAGTTAAATAGTGGAACCTGGATCATTGCTTTTTTTAGTGGGAAAAAAAATGCTTGAGGTATGGGGTTGAGGGAGTTGAGTCAACTACACAGCTTTACTAAACACACGTGGCTGGAAATGTCCAATTTTCAATGTGCTTTTGGTATTTCTATTTATCGAATAAATGTGCTTTTGATATTTATGAACTTTAAACTCTCTGTGAACCTGGCAGGATGCCTGAATCAATTCATGGTTGAGCCAGTTTGCTGGTGGCCATACTTAAGAAATCCTTGCCAGCCGTCAACACGTTCTAATGGCCATTTTACTGGTGGCTTGCCATTAGAATGGTCAATGGCTTGTCAGGTTTGCTGCAGGAATGGGTTGTTTGAAAAACTCGTAGACAGTGCTTGCTTCTAGCAGTTAAAATTTGTTGCAAATTCATATTTTATTACAAATGAAAGCTTGTACTTGCATGTGGATCCCCTAAATTTTATTTTTTCTTTGTGCTGAGTCTGCAATGTTAGTAGTTCTTATACTTGTATATATATTTGAGAGGTTCTGAAATTGGATGATACATTTTGAAGCTGTTTAATGCTATAGTTATATATTTTAAGTTCATATGCTTGAAATGGGAAATTATTATCTGTGATTGTTAGCTTGATTATTCTATATTTTAAGCTGTTTATTACAACAAGCTGATACTTGATTGTTTCTCCTTTTTGCATAGGGCATTGGATTCCTTAACGATCCACGCAGGCTTAATGTTGCTCTAACACGTGCCCGTTATGGTATTGTCATCTTGGGGAACCCTAAAGTTCTAAGCAAACAGCCACTATGGAATGGCTTGTTGACACATTACAAGGTATCACATTACTGGTCAACTCATCCTGGTTGTTGACCTCCTTGGTTTTGAAGGCCATAAGAATGGTTTGGCAGTGTTTGAGTTGACATACTGGTCCCAGAATTGTAATCACTTATTCTACCCACTAATTTGGCCTTTTTCTCTGATTTTATGTTTTCAGGAGCACGAGTGCTTGGTGGAAGGTCCCTTGAATAACTTAAAGCAGAGCATGGTTCAATTTCAAAAGCCCAAAAAGGTGTGGTGCTGAATGATGAAGTTTATCTTTATTTTTTTGGTTTTTTTATTTTGATTTAATGTACGACTACGAATCATTTGTTGAGCAAAAATTAAGTGATTTTGTCTTTCATATGAAACAGATTTACAACGATCGCAGACTTTTCTTTGCTGGTGGACCTGGAATAGTGCCTAATGATACTTTTAGGCTCTGTTACCTCATCAAGCCCAAATTCTGATAGGAGGAGCAGTCGTTCTAGGGGTATGTTATATGCTGGAATCTGGATTAAATAATAGCTCTTATTATAGGGGTGCACAAAATAACCTGAAAACTGGAGAACCGACCCAACCCAACTTCAATGGGTTCGCATCAAACTGAGTTTGGGTTATTTAACTGAAAAATTGGGTTGTGTTAGGTTCGGGTGGGTTATAGAACTGAAAAATTGGGTTGGTTCGGGTTACCCGACCCAACCCAAGAACCGAACCCATAATATTTTTTTTATCAACTCTTTTTGTTCTAAATTTTTTTAAAAAAAATCTTGAAAAGAAAGTATATATCAACAATATTTAAGATGAAAAAAATTAGGAAAAATGGGGTTGCTCTCAATATATATTGATTAAAAATGGGGATGGTTACAAAAAAAAATATTAGGATCACATAAAAAAAATTACTTTATAAAAACATTGAAATCAAACTTACAATTATATACATGGTAACATCTTTAAAAAAAAACAAAAGCGGACTCAACCCCCACAATCCTAAATGTAAATCATATATAAAAAAGTCTACGCCATTGTTAAAAAAAACTATAGCCAAATTGCATCAACCATTAATAAATGTTCCCTTAGAACCTTACAAACAGGCCTATCACAAGGTGTTTGGTGCTACTGTGCTAGTAATGTCTCAAAATTGTTGTTGCATGCCCCTGTGCCTGATCGCTGCGAGGCGGTTGTCACTATTGTTTATGAAGCTCAAGCTAGGATTAGAGATACTGTTTATGGCTGTGTTGCTCATATCTTTGCCTTGCAGCAACAGGTTATTAATTTTTTTTTTCCAAGACCATTGTTATATCTAGTTTTTTCCTCATTGTCAAAATGTCATAAATTCTTAGATGGCTGAATTTTGATTGCATATATATATATATCAAGAGTTATTTTATTATTTTATTTTTTGGTTTCCGGCTTTATTTTTTTAGAACCGTCTAAGGTCGGGTCAGTTCCAGTTTTACTGCAACCCGACCCATGTGCACCCCTAGCTCTTAAATCTACCCTTTGACAATGCTTAATATTAGAACACTGTACAGCTTCTTTGTTTTCTTTCATTCTTATTTTAGCTGTTGTTAGGGTTTTACTATGAGATGTGAGCAAGTACTCTTACTTTTCTGAACACAGGTTCTAGTATGGCATCTGGCCCACCTAATGGTACCCACAAGCCTGGAGTGTATCCCGCTGGTTATCCGATGCCTCGGGTTCCTATTCCGCCATATCACGGTGGCCTGCCTTCTCATCCCTATGCTATTCCAACTCGTGGAGCTGTGCATGGACCGGTTGGAGCTGTTCCTCATGTTCCTCAACCAGGAAGCCGGGGCTTTGGGGCTGGGCGTGGCAATGCTGGTGCTCCAATTGGCAGTCATCTTCAACACCAGCAAGGCTCCCAGCAACCCATTGGAAGTCTTGGGTCCAGTTTTAACTTCTCTGCTCTGGAGAATCCAAATAGTCAGCCATCTGTGGGTGGACCATTATCTCAACCTGGATTCGTGTCTAATGTTCGTACTTTTGTTTTTTTTGTTTTTTTAATTATTGTTATTATTTAATCTCTTATACCTTCTTCCATTTTGACATATTTTAGTCCTGAGTATTGTTATTTTATACAATAGATGACAGTTCAAGGACCAAGCCAAGCATTTCGTGATGGATTCTCTATTGGGGGCATGTCTCAGGTATCTGATTATGTGAAGATCAACTTGTTTGTTTCCACTATTGATTATTGATCTCATTTCGAGAGTTAATCTTTCAACTTTCTATCAGGATTTCTTGGGTGATGACTTCAAAAGTCAGGGATCACATGTTCCATATAATGTTGCTGACTTCTCCACACAGGTACAAGTTACGGTACACTCACCACACCTATGTATTCTTTCCTGCATCTTATACATGGACAGTGTATATAAACTTGAAATGGATGGTGGTTGGAACTGAAGCTGTTTATCTCTTTTTTTAGTTTTTTTTTTTTTTCTTGAAAGGAAAAAAAAAAGTTGTACTATTATTTGTTAAGTGATGATTTTACAAATAATTTTGAATGTTGACATGTTGCTGCAGGCTTCTCAAAGTGGATATGCTGTTGATTATGTAACACAAGGAGCACAAGCTGGGTTCCCAGGAAGCTTTTTAAACCAAAACACTCAAGCTGGATATTCTCGCTTTGGTACAGGAAATGATTTCATGTCTCAGGTTTGTTCATTTTATTTATATTAATATTTTCTTGATTTGTTTTCCTTTTTTTTTTTTTGGGTTTGGGGTGGGGGGGCTTCAAATTATAATACAGGACTTCAGAGAAGCACCTGAAGAACAATAGAAGCATAGCAACATTCCTATAAACAATACAGCTCTCATACTATCACTATACTCAGGACAGGCAGACATATTAAGGATAAAAATTTCATTTCAGAGTGTCGTTTCAGTCACGGAGGAGATAGAAATATTTTGAAAACATTTCGGAAATACAATGGAAATGATGAAAATAATTGAAATGTGTGGAAACAATTGTAAATATAAAATAAAATTATGAATATGAAAAGACAAGTATTGCACTTTTGGATTATAGAATGTTATACCTCTTGTAATGATATTTTTTTTTTTTGGGTAGAGTTTTTAGGGGTGTATGTGTCTCTTATAGGAGATCCTCTCTCTCTCTCTCTCTCTCAGTAAAGGGTCCGCCCTCGGGTGATTTTTTAATGAATATACAATTGCTTATCAAAAAAAAATTAACTAATTGAAAATATGTGAAGATAAGTAATATAATTAATGAATTAAAATTGTTTTAGGCCTACACATCTATCCACATAAGAGAATACCGGGGTGGGATTAAGAAGTAAGCATAAATATGAATTAGTCATTAATATTAAACAAATTCTTTTACTATAAAAAAAAAAACTAGCAGAAAATATTATAAAGTATTTTTTTTCATGTAATATGAAATTATTAATTTTTTTTATAAGAATATGAATTATGATAATTAAATATATCATCATAACATTATGTGTATATTATAGATAATTTGACTGAAGTTAATAAAATAACAATTTAATTAAAACGAATAGCAAAATAAGCTAGTATAAGTATTAATTAAATATTACAATAAACTGTTCATGTACCTCATCATTTCCACTGTTACAACTTCTCTTTATCTATTTTTTTGGGGAAAAAAGGGAACATATTCTTGTTTTTTGGATTTTGATCTTTTAATCTTTTCCTTAATTTGAGAGAAAATGGATATAACTTATTATCAATTTTTGGAATTACTGCCAATACGAGGGAATAGTTTTGATTGTTTCGGTACGTTTCAACCATTTTCGGCATGTTCCAAATTTGTTTGCATCAAAACATGTGAATTTCAATATTCCACTTTTATTTCATTTCAGTTCATTAAGAAACAGGAACACATTGACTGTTTAGGTGGAAACAAAAGAAAATTTTGATCCTTGACTCAAATTTTTTTCCCTGACATTGGTAATTTGGGCCTCACTCTATTTAACTTCTATAACAGGACTATATGGCTCATGGGTCACAAGGTTTGTTTACACAGGTTGGATTCAATGATCCATCACAAGATGAAGCTTCGCAGAGCCACTTCAGTGTGGCCAATGCCAATCAACTTCAGTCTCAGGTTTCGTTGTTTACAACATTGGTTGATAGAAAATTCTGTAGAGAAAATTATCAAAGTGGCTAGATGTAGGAAGTGTCCAACTATTGAAGTCCACCCAGCACTGCAAAATTTGGTCATTTGTGCGATTTCTACCAATTTTTCTTCCGGGAGGACTTTGCTTGTTGCCAAATGTTTACTGCATCTATCCTCTTTGTTAATATTACCGTCTTGATTTGGTTGTTTTGACTTATTATACTCTCTGGTTCAAATAGTATGTAAACATTTTTAGCTTGTCTACAGGGCTTGTTGAATCCTCTATACTCTCAGCCTTTTGCTCACTACAACACACAGCCAATGAACTTGCAGGCTCCACAGCAACAACAGCAGCAGCAACAGCAGAGCCAGAGCTCCCAAAATCAGAAACTTCACTACAATGGTTGAGAGTTTTTGTGACTTGTATCGTTGATGGGTTATAGTCTTTGCATCCAGCAACTTGGTTTGTGCTGTCATGTGTGCCCATTTTATCTGCCTTGAGATGCAGAAGGGTTTGTCAATAATTGAGGTCGGTTTTATAACACAACTATCAGAAGTTGATTCCGAGTGACTGGAATCAGATAGTTTGAGTTGGCCGAGGAGATGGGTCTCTGAGCAAACACCTGGGGCTGAGAAAGACCAGGATAACTCCAAATTATCTTCTTGAAAGTTTTGTATTGTTTTTTGACAGAAGGTAAAATTGTTGTGGGAGAGAGCATTACATGGCATGGTTTGGTCGGAAGGGTTGGGTTACTTGGGGAGCAGATCCAATTGCGTAGCATACGGGAAGAACCCATTATTCATACAGCAGCAGCTATCACTCTAATTTTTTGTACAGCATACTGGGGATAGTCTCCTTACCCTTTCAGCTCTACCTGACATGTAATTATACTCCACATCATTATAATTATTATTATTAAATCGACAGTGCGGATATGTTGGTGGTTTTCTAGTTACAAGCACTGCAACCTATTATACTTTGTAGGTATGGAGATTTGATATACTAATATTTGATGAGATTGGTTTGCCTTCAATCCTTTATTTGGGTCTGTTACTTTTGCGTGAGAAAGCAGCGGATTGTCTACTGAAAGCAGTGTTAATAGCAGTTAATGATGGTGAAATTACCTTCTTTGGGTGTGTTCCTTCGAGTGTTGCTCTCTCTCTCTGCGTGTACGTGTTATATATGATCTTACTAAAGTGATGAAAGTGCAAAAATAGAATTCCTTTAGTGAAGTCTGCTGTCTGTGTGTCGATTTGATTTTATATATATCTGGATGGTGGTTACAGCCTTGAAAATTTTCCCTTTTTTGAAGCTGCAACCGATTTTTGTTAATTCAATGTGTCACTGAAATGATTTGGAGCTGGTAGGAACCCTATCATTAAGAGGGGCTTAATCTCATTTGTGTCGGATCATCAACGGTTTTATGTCACCTTTTCCCAGAAAAAAAACTGACTTCGCCATAAACGCTCAAGAAACCCTTCCTTTTTTTTTAAAAAAAAAAGGCAAAATTAAGACTGCTAATATAAGAGGAGTCCCGAGTCATGAAATTAACGTTAATTTAACAGCTAGTTAAAATTATTCTTAGTGATTAGATGAAAGAATTTACCCGTGATTTCTCATCTCACCATTATTTGAATTTTTTTCTTCTATTTTTTGGTGTTTAGGAAATGAAAACAAACCACTAGAGGGTTGCTTTCCTCCCATATTGTTGATTAAGTTTGCACAATGATTTCTTTCCTGTAAAATGTGAGCGAAAACACAATGCTTCATACAACCAAATGTCATGCGATAGTAGCTCATATGTTAGGGCCGGTTTGTTGCGCTGCACTCCTTAGATCATATGAATGGTAGTAGCACAGTCCGTTTTCACCCCATTCGAATATCCCGCTAAGCCTGGGTTGCCTTTAACGCATTCATTAGAGTTAATCTCCGCTCGTAGATCATCTAGATGACAATGGTCAGTAGCACAATTTATTTTCACTCTACCCAAATTTTTTAGAATTAAGGCCGGTGTAGTTTCCTAAGTACTCAAGAAAGTCACAAATCCAACCTCCATCATCAACACGTAGAATCCCACCAAATCCTGTTAAGCTTGAATTGCCTTTAATGCATCCTCAAGAGTTAATCTTCACCATGGATCAGCAAATCCCGTTAAGCTTGAATTGCCTTTAATGCATCCTCAAGAGTTAATCTTCACCATGGATCACACTTCCCTCTCCCTAAATGTTTAAACTTTTGCTTTTTTTATCCTTAATTTTTATAAATTTATGAATTGGTCCCTCAAATTTTTATATTTTCACTTAAAAAAAAATCCTTTAAATTTTATGTTTAGATTCGCCACTGATCTCCCCCTAACCTGCAGGTGGAAAATTCCATCTTACAAGCTTTACTCCAACAGAATGTAACCGTGCACTGTTGGATGTCATCAACCCTAGTCACGTGATTGCACGAGCGTCAGCTTCAACCAGTGTCATTTGGCACCTGGCGAGTCAGCCAAAATTACAAATTTTATAACAAAAAAAAACTTTACCCCGGAGCAGGTAGAGCCGGATTGTGGGACCTACCTGTCCAAATGAAAAGAGATAATAAAACCGTTACGATCAAAATATTCTTTCTTCAAATTTCAGTTTTACCCTTTTTCAGTTTCTCTCTCTTTTACTTTATTATTTTTGTTTTTTTAGGTGTTTGTGGACCTTTTTTTAAAATTTAATTTCTGTGCATTGTGTTATTTAAAAAATATTAATGACGTCAGATGTATTCTACAGGTTATCTTTTCATTTATTTATTTATTTATTTTTGCCCATGAAGATATTAATGTCATTAACAAACAATCATATCACATCACTTGTAGGTATTTAACTTTGATTCTATTAAATTCGAATGGATAATAAAGTAATTGTAAAAGGTTTCAATTTTACATGAAAATTTTGTAAAATTTAGATTTTTGATTTTACATTCAAATTTGAAAATTATATATTTAAATTCTGCGTTTGAGTTTGTATTAACCCAATATTCCAATGAACAAATTTTGGTAAAAATTCTTTAAAAAAAGGAATACAAAATTCAGAAAAAAATGGTTATTTAATTATTTTATTAATTAAACCAGAAAGTGGGATGAATTTCCTTAAATTTGGTTGAAATGAAGTGAGATTTTGGCCAAATATTATAATTTTTTTTTTAAAAAAAAATGTTCATTCTTTAATTATAGTTTCCTATTTTTTTTTCCAATGATTAACAAAATTATAATTAAAAGTGAAATTACAACAATATTTTTTTATTTATTTATTAATCTTTGACCAATAATGTTCTACGTCTAATATTATCCAAATCAATGCTACATAACTTTCCGGAAAATTTTTACAACCATATCATTTTACATTTCTTAACACGAGCTTTCTTTGCCAACTAATTTGCGATTAAATTAACCTATCGATATACATGTTATAAAGTAACCTCTAATCATTTATTCTTAATAATATTAATACAATCTTTTAAAATATTATAAATTTCTCAAGAACATCTTTGGTAGCCTAATAACATATTAATAACAATTTTAGAATTACCTTCTATAACTATTTTCTCGCCATTCTGAATATCAATTCTTAGCAAATCTTCTCGAAGTGCTAATCCTTCTAATTGAAGTATTGAATACTTCTCGTCACACGAATCAGACAAAGCCCAACATATATTTCCTCCCTCGTCTTTTATAGTAACCCTAATTCCATCTGAATGACTATTTTCCTTCATTTTTCCAAATAGGAGAAATCCAACTTATAAATTTCATCACTTTACTCTTATTTTTTTATAATCAGTTGAGTGTTAAAACAAGCATCTATTATATAATAATATATAAATATATTAGTTGTTTTTTCTATAATTTTATATTAATTAAATTTACACCAAATTTGTCATAAAATGTTAACTACTTTTTTGCCAATTCCTCTAAGACGTTGTTTCTGCAATTGAATTTTTTTAAATCATTCAATAATATCACTATCTTCACTACATGATGTCTCGTAATCGTCGTATAATGTGATGGTTCTATAAGATTTTTAATTTTTAAAAAAGAAGAAGGTAAAAACTAGTTAATAAAACAGGGGCTTTAATCAAAAGTGATAGATGTAACACATAATAGTGACTACAATATCTAAAAATATTGTAACCCATCTCTATCACTAGATTTGCACTTTACCTGGTAAGACCATACAATATATACGCAAGTTCTACGTGGTCCATTTTGCTCTTACTCTTTAATTTCTTGCGTGTTAGGTTAGTCTACCATTACCTAAAACCTTGTATTCTATTCTTAATTTTCTTTGGGCCATAGTATATTTTTATGTTGACTTTACCAAATCTAAGCCAATGCAGAGTGACTGATAGAGGTGTAAAATGGACCGGATCGATTATAACAAGGAACTACACAATTAGGTGCCAGTATGTCATGAAGCTTATGTCGTGTTTGGGTTTTTGTCACATTAGTGTTGACACTAAATGGTGATGAGAAGGGCATGACTCAAGCATAATATGAAATACAAACCATATCATGTCGTGTTTGAATCTGATAATTATCTATTTTACCAAAGTTTAACGTGTTTATAAACATGTTTTGGCAGGTCCAGATCGAAACACGATTATAAGCATTGTCGTACAAATTGACTATTTTATGATTAATAAAATTAAGAAAAATCTTTTTTGTATAATTTTGTTTGACCTTACTTGGTTCAACACTAATGTGCCAAAGTGAACTATAATTGACTAGTTTATATCCTTGCTATGCTTTGTAAGTTTTATTAACTTTCTTTGGATTCATACACTATGGTAATATGATATGCTTTCTTTATAATCTATATAGGCATCTAATGGCAAATTGTGAGGATTGACTTTCAAAATTTTAAATAAAATTTTGTATGACAATGGCTTCCAAAGTCTCTTGTGCTATAATTGTTAGTGTGGAATTAAAAATTTGGATTTGAAATTGAGAATCACGTAAGTTCAACTTTTTAAAGAAATATTAAACACGATTCTTGTAATTTTATTTATTTTCAATCGACCTCTGTAATTTAAAAGTCAACAAATATACTCCTTTACATATTAAAATATGTTTCGTATTTGTTAATTAAATAAAACTTTTGATATATGAAGGAGCTATTTTTATCAACTTTTAACTAGTGAAAGCAAAAAATGGATGTCCTGTAGAATTTACTCAATTTTAAACTAATTTTCCTCCAATTATAATTTCAAAATGCAATGACATATGTTTTTTTTTAATTACATTTTAATTGACATGTTCATTTTAAACTCAACGAAATATCTTTGTTTCTTCAAACTCTATATATGTAATTACTAATTCTCAAATTTAAAGTGTGACGATTTTGTCACTATTAACCATCACAAAAGTGTCTTAGAAATTCGTAGGCATTATTTAAATATTCGATGATTTATTTATATATATATATATATATATATTAGTTTTAGCAATGGACCATTTGATTTCTCTTCATGTAATCATATATTTGATATTTTATGTGTAAAATAACAATATAGAATCCATTTTAAGATCCTCAATATTGTAATACATGCCAAAAGAGACTTTCAATGTATTTATTATCGATTTTTTTTGATACATTTATATTTTTAAATAAAGACATATCTGTTAATATTATTGGTATTATTGCTTTTCTTACCTCTTTGTAACATTTTGTTTATCAACTCTCTTTATTAGTTCAACTTATCACATAAGATTGTCGTTGAATCGGATTCTGATTTGAATCCGATCCGAATTAGTTTTATTTATCTAGATATAATATAAAGAGTTAATCTGATGATATGAAGTGTTATGAATTCGATGATCTAAATAGTAAAATGGATGGAATAAGGATTAAATAAATTTGATTCGTTAATGATCCTATCTAATTAAATATAATACATACATACATACATACACGCACACATATATATATATTAATTTTTTATGTAGTATATTAAAACATATATTTTATATTTGTATAATTTGTTAAATATTAAATAAAAAATTAAGTTTATATAGATTAAATTTTACATATTATATACACATAATAACACAATATTTTATATACATTTTGAATATGATCTAATCCTACTATTAACAAATTTAAATTTGAATTAAGAATTTATAAGTAGGATAAGAAAATTAGATCTGATTCGATCCATAAATTTTTTTTAATAAAAAGAATGTGAAAATCCAATTCATTTACCACCCTAATATCACCTATGGATCGAGTAAACAAAAATGATAAAAAGGAGTTGAAAGAACATCATCACTCGTAGTTATTCATTAATGGTATGCTAAAATCACATGATATATACTATATATATATATATATATTATGCACACTTTTTTTTTCTAGCAGTGGCATCACACTCGCCAACCCGGGAAATTGAACAAGCAGAGTGGCAGTTCCGAAATTGATGCAAAATGGAAGGCGACTTTTTTGAGTTGGATTCTCATCGTATAAAACCGCGGAGTGGGTCCCAATCGGACTCCAGCGATGCAAGCGTAGCTTGGACTCGTAGAGACTTACTATACTACTCAACAGAGAAATGAGAAACGAACAAAAGCAAGAAAGAAAAGCACTGAAAAGAAAGAAAGGCAAAAGGGTGACACCACTTGGCACCGATGAGTGAGAAACAACTGATATAGTCTTATAGAGAGAGGAAAAAAGAAAGCGAAGCTGCCTTTGATTCACATCATTCACTAGAATTTTCCCATGTTTGTTGCTCTCTCTCTCTCTCTCTCTCTCTCTCTCTCTATAGTTATATTTATCAATACATGTACACGCACACGCATTAGAGGAATTAGAGGAACACACAAGATTGTTTGAAGATTTCGAAATTCAATATATCTTGATGATATTAACTCAGACTTCGTTGTTTTAGCTCGACTCTGATTCTGTGATGTTTGATTTTCGTGAATTGAAATGCGAATTGACAACTGAAATGGAGATCTCAAGATAGTTATGTTTGAACTGTTCTCTTACTTGCTCTGTTTAAGTTTGATTTTTAGGTATCTTGACTTCTTTAGTAATTTGAGCTTATATTATACATATTCTATATTATAGAAGAATTAATATTTGATCTGCATTTCAAGAACAAGCGAATCCTGACATGAACATGCTTATTTTTCTGTATATGCATGCTTATATGCGTTTGTTTTGAGTTTATGCAATGTTGATAGACATACATGAAGTCATATGAGAACGTTGGGACATTACTTCATAATTGGAAGATTGGATTTTACATTGCAAGCAACTTGTGGTTGTCTCTTCAAATTTTCTCTGTGGACATAGTATGCAATATCTTTTTTGCTTGATTATTCATTTCACAAAGACAACTATATTTATAAATGAATTATTTTTATGGCAGGATGAAATCCAATGCATCAGGATTTTAGGAGGGGTAGTATCGAGAAATAGTTACATTTGAGGGATTACATTAATACTGAAGATGGTCTGAAGCGAATGCATATTCAATTGATTAGTGCTGACTAGATTAGGTTAATCATATCAAGCCGAGTTGCAACCTAAGTTTTGTCTGCAGTGTAGTTATACTTGCATCCACTGAAATTGATAATTTTGTTTCTGCGAGAGCTGATGCATACTGTGCTAATTCATGGTTACCTTTGCTGGGATATTTTGTCCGGACATCTTGTTGTATCTGTGCTTTCTCTTAGTTCAGGGCAGTATAGAGGTATACCCACAAGAGCCAGCAAATGGATTATTTAATGACTCTGGATCTTTTTTAAGCACTTCTACCTATGTTCAAACATCATCTTCTCCATCCCCATTGAATGGCTCGGTATCTTGTGAGGACCTGGAAGGTGTTGGATCATTCAACACTACCTGCTTGCTAAATTCAAACTTGCATTTATATTCTGATCTTTATGTATTTGGTACTGGAAACCTTGAGATACTTCCTCATGTTTCAATAGTTTGTCCCATAGAAGGCTGTTTCATTAGGTTCAATTTATCTGGCAATGTTAAAGTGGGTCAAAATGCAGCAATTGTCACTGGTTCTGTAGTTATTTCTGCTGCCAATCTGACTATGGGACCTAATTCCTCTATAAATACAACATCCTTGGGTGGAGCACCACCTCCTCAGACTAGTGGCACTCCAGTTGGATATGATGGAGCTGGTGGAGGGCATGGCGGCCGAGGTGCATCCTGTTTGAAAAATAACCGGACCAATTTTTGGGGCGGTGATGTTTATGCTTGGTCTACTTTGTCGGAGCCTTGGAGTTATGGGAGTAAGGGTGGTGCTACTTCTGCTGAACATGAGTTTGGAGGGAGCGGTGGAGGACGCGTTATGCTAGAAGTGAAGGACATACTATATTTGAATGGATCTGTAACTGCAGAAGGAGGTGATGGAGGACCAAACGAGGGAGGGGGATCTGGTGGAAGCATCATTATACATGCTCTAAAGCTGTGAGTACATGCTCCCTGCTCTGAATAATCACATGCTTGTAGTCTTCTATTTTGTCCCCTTTTGGGATTTGAATAACACAATTTATTGTACAGTACTTAACTAAAAAGGCAAGCTTATTCATGTGGATGTGTTGATAACCTCTTGTGAGAGAATTATTTTTCAACAACCAATTACGTCAACAACTTCTCTCTAGTGTCGCATGCTTCTCTCTTTAAGTTGGAATTTAATCACAAATTGTCATTTGAAAATCAAGTTTTCTTGGAGATGGCATGGAAATGCTAGATCAGCATCATCATCAACCAATCCTTTTCCATGGTTACAAGCATTATGTTCTCCCTTTCCTACTCTAGCAAACTATTCATGTATCAACTTGTAAAATCTCCAATCCTTTTACATTATTTAAATGTATTTCAGTTTATAGTGTTTCCCTAGATCTTTAAGGTGATGAATACAATTAGATCTATAAAACATTGGGGACTCTGATTTGTGCACCGGGTTCTGCGTGCTATTATGGAATAAACCAAAGTGCATAATTATTCATCCTAGTAACCTGCTTGGAATGGATTACTATCTTTTAATGCTTTATTATATGATGCAAAGAGAAAAGTTTGGTTCTGTTTTAGTTTTGTTTCTTAGCTATATTTTAACTACTATACATTTCTTATTTGGTTGACTTGGCAAAAGATGCTGAAAATTGAACTTAATTTTGGATCTGGTTTTTGGTTGTAGATGTTGAAACAGTTAAACTAACCCCCACCCCCACCCCCACCCTCACCCTCACCCTCTCAGCGGCTGTAGGCCATTACAAACTAATTTTGCGCTCATTTTTATTATAAAATTTTTTTCTAGTCTAATTACTTGCATTTTGTTTTGATTGGACAGGAAGGGATTTGGTACTATAAGTGCAGCAGGTGGGAGGGGATGGGGTGGGGGCGGAGGCGGTAGAATATCACTGAATTGTTACAGCAGACAAGAAGATGTAAAAGTCACTGTGCATGGTTTGTACTGATTACACCTTATCGGTAGTTTCTAGTAGAAGCGGCGGTTGCTTAGTCAACTGCTACTATTTCCTTCTTTAGTAAAAGTCTAAACTTTTTTCTGTTGGTAAGTGAAAGTCTCAACTTGCTTTGTAGGACTAAATGGTTACATTCTAAAATTCAAAGAGAATAATATAGTCATCCTCAAAAAACTTGGATAAACCTTCCTCGGCTGTGTATTTCTCTTTTAATTACAAAATAAAGAGGTCTTTAGGTTTGAGTATGATCCAACTAATGTATTACCATCATGACTGAGTTACCAGTTCCACTGTCTGTTACTTGTGACTCAGTCGAGCTGTGTCACTATCATGTTGAGGGTGAGATGCATCTGCATATATTTGAGTGGTTGGTAATCTAGTCCGAACAGTAGTAGAGTTAATTTTGGCCATTACAACATTTTTGATTTAGGAATAAATTTTGACAACTATAACAACGATGACATCTAACATCAAGATGAAGATGCCAATGATAATTTGGAATACTTCACTGCAATCCACATTTCCAGTTGAATGACAAATAAGGAATCTTTACTTTTATTTTTATTTGATAAGAAATTTTTTAATTAAGAATCAAACATTATTTTTTTTGAAGTTCATGGTAAAATGCTCTGGCTGGCACGCATGAGAATACGGGTTAGAGTTTGAGAGCAGCCATTTTGTGCAAAAATAATGCCAAAGGTTAGGTATGTCTCTAGTCTACCCCTCCCAGCACCTTGCATAAGTTGGACCAACATTGGGTCATGGAATTTTTTATTCTTGTCATTTTTAACCTTCCTTTCTTATCTTTTCTGTCTTAACTTGAACCAATTTACTCATGTCTTTTTCCCTTCTATATCCACCACTATGGGGTTGGGCTAGTTGATCTTACCCACAACTATTTTTGTGGTCTAATTACCGCTGAGTTCTCACACATTCGTTTCAAGCACATTTTTTGATGTAGGACAGCAGTGGAGGTGGTTTATAGGGCTTTATTGGTGGCTATTGGGTGGTAAAATTATAATTTTTAATGGTTTGTAAAAGTGGAACAAAGGATTAAGGTCTTGGGGTTGTAATCAAACAATAGAAAACCAAATCATTTTGTTTTGTTTTTTTATTGGCTAGAGTTGAAAGGGGGAAGCATTAGGGCTTGGTAGATTTGATTTTTGAGGGTAGAAAGGGTGTGGAGATTTTAATGCTTAAAATTTCTGAAAAATTGAACAATAGTAGAAGAGAAGTAATTCCTAATGTCCCTTAGGCATAATTTCCTTGGGTTAGAATTACATCATACAATCTTTAAAGAGCGTAATGATGAAAAAGAGATCCTCAAAAACAAGTTCTATATTGAATTAAAAGTATCACACGTCTATATATAGACCAATGTTATTTGAAACATGGATTGTTATGGTACGTAGAACAGGAACATAAAGCATCATATGTTATAGAACACGGTATGCTAGGAGTAAGTTTCTTCGGATCGCATTGTTGGACTTGAAATGAAATACGTTTATCTGAAACATGATATACTTCTTGATTGTATTTATAATAATATTCACACACACACACACTCACATATATATATATATATATAATTCACACACACACATATACATATATATATATATATAATATACAGGAAAAAATTCCAAAGATGTATGCATGTAATTTCTTGTTTGTTGCATAATTTTTTGGTGCTTTTTATATTTTAGATTGGAACACTAAATCTTGCGTTTTAAATCGTGAATGATCCATGTTTGGGATTGTGTGATCCAAATCTCAATTCACTAGGGGGAGAGCGAATTGTGGTAACTGTGATATAGATCCTTTAATATTCTTAACTTTATTATGATTTGAAACTTGTATCTACAAACTAAGAAAATTTGATTAGTAAAGCCCAGTATAAAATTCCTAAGATCTACTTTAAGGACCCAATACGAGAACTTCATTCAAAGGAGCTCCACAAGGACTAGGGAAAACAATTTAATTTGTTCCACTAGGGATCCCAACAAGGTATAGGGCGGGGTTGGGATTAGGGCATTCTACATGCTTTGCCTGATTATATGGAAGTAAGAAAGGGATTAAATTGACTTTAATAAATTTTTTACACCTTTCATGCAACCAAAGATAAAGTTATTACTCTTTATTTTTACCAATTGAGATATATAAATTCCCTTATAATAGGTTGAACTATTGATGTGGGGTGCCTTAACATATTAATGTTGCAACTGCCACTAATACATCTCTGTGTTGTCTTATATGGTGTTCACAATGAAATTTTTGAGTCTCACATTAGCAATTTAGATAAACTTGATAGAGTTGTATCTACTATCTTTATAAAGGAAAGCTGGATAGGCACACTTCTTGTTTTGGCACATGTAAGGTTTTGTTTGGGATCTATTAATTGCCATTAATCAAGTTAGTAAATCAAATAAATGAAAGTTTAATAATTAAATGGGTACCTGGATGGGGACCTGCTCCACTTCATCATGAGGTTTGAACAGGTTTAAGGAGCAATTTTTTCTCTCGGTATGGGGTTTCAAAAGGGGTCTTCTATCCCAAACTCACCGGTTGCCATCCCTAAATGAGATCCAACTACATTTCATGTCTAGCAAATCTTAAAATTACACAAACACCCTCCACTTAAAAAACATAAGAAATAAATATAGAATTAAACTAATAGTAAAATAGCTTAAAGAAATGCTTAAATAAGACTCAAATAGACTCGATCTTAATTATCTTTCTTCTACCATTTGGCCACACCATAAACAGTTTCTAGCAATTATATCTCTGCAAATCCTACAGGTAACAACTTTTAGCATGAAGCCAGTTTTGTCCCTTTTGAATCCCCAAACTATACAATCTTTCTTTTACCTCTTAAGACCTTAAATCTAGAAGCTTTCCATAACCAAACCCACCTTAAGACCATTCGTAAGCATAATTTCAAGTTTCCTAAAGCTATCCCGCATCAGTTTGGTATCAAAGTTGTTCTTTGCACTTGTCCTGAAGTGGCGGTATACGGGACACTATTAGGGCTTGTGTCTGATCTTTTCCCTGTTGAGATGACAATTCACATCTTTGCTTTGCAAGGACACCCTGAACCAAGTAATCAGTAATGCTAATTTCAGCATTATTATTGCAGTTTAAGTTCATCATTCATAGGTTCCTTTGTACGATCTCAACTCAAATAGAAATTATTTGAGCCTTCTAGTTTAAGCTTGAACTTCAATTCTATGTACTTTCAAATTCAAGGTGAGATCAAGTGCGTCCTTTTTTGACTCCCAATAGAAGACTGACATTTTTATTTTTTGAATATGCTTGTGGCTGTGTACTGATTTACTAGCCCTTATTTCACCCCTCCTAATACGAGGCTGTTTAGAATAAATTAACCATGATATGTTAATGCAATTTTTTTTTTTCCAAACAATAGTTCTCACCTTGATACCAACTTGAAGATAATACATCCAAAGAAAAAAATAATATAAATGTACGAAAAAATACTTGAAAGAAAGAGGAAGGGGAGGAAGGATGTTGGAATTCAAGAAGAAGAAGAGCAAAAAGATAAGAATGAAATTTGAGGAGGGATGGGGTAGCAGGAATCATTGAGAGATGAATTATGTATTGGAAGGAACTAGGAACTAGGAAGAATTAATGGGTTTTGAAGACAACCCAACAAAACTACTAGTGTAATCCTAAACTGATGGATGATGATTCAAGTGCATGCTTGGAGAATAAGTTTTCAAGGGATCAACTCTTAAATATTAGACCACTTGAAGAGCCTTTTTCTTTTCGCTTGTTTTTTTGGGGGGGTGGGGGTGGGGGGTGTGCTGTTCGTGTTCAAACATTGGATGTACATACATAAAGTATTTGACCCTATGTTGATTAGCTTCATTTGTACATTTGGATCATGACACAGCAAGGCTGCATTTAAGTTCTGTTCACTGTGTGCTATACTATGTTTTTATCCTTTTCTTTTCTTGACTGAATATTCAGTTTCTATGCATCTGCTTGACTATGTTTAAAGTTGTGGACATCATGCTTATCTGTATCTTTGATACTGGGGCAGTACTTTAAGACAAAACGCCAGTTACTTTAAATTATAATACACCTAGTTTTGTTAAGGTTACTCCTGGAAAATATTGAACTTCCTGCTGATTTTTGTGTTAGCCATATAATCTGTATTGATTCTGGCAGGTGGTTTGAGTATCGGCTGTCCTTGGAATGCTGGAGCAGCAGGTACTTACTTTGATGCATCTGTACTGAGTTTAAAAGTCAGGCAATGACAATGTCACAACGGAAACTGAAACTCCTTTGCTGGATTTTCCTACTGGCCCACTGTGGACAAATGTTTATGTGGAGAACAATGCAAAAGTTTTGGTGCCTCTGCTTTGGACTAGAGTTCAGGTTGTCAATTAACAGGCTTCAAATCTATATTTTGTTTCTCCTGATTGGTTTAAATTTTCTAGTTGTCTTTAGGCACACTAAAACTATCGGTATGGAGATTTCCTCTTGGCTGGATATCTGTCTCCTTAAGTATGTCTTTTCTTGATTTTCCTAGAGAAGTGGTGAGACAACCATATCTCATCTGAAGGTTAATGCATTTTCATTTCTTCATTTATCTCTCACCCCACACTTAATGGACAAGAATTGACTTAAACATAAACAGTTTGGGAACTCAGTTTAACTATTAATTTGGTTTGCATAGAAACCACAATGGAGTCATTGCTATTATAATTTTTTTTTTATTTGCGAGATTGGGAGTCAAATCAGGCTGAGAACTCTAGCATTTCATTGTGCCCTTAAAGAGCATAAACCTTAATTTGTGTCTTGGTCTAGTGGTAAATTTAGGGCCATTATGGAGTGGATGCAAGGGTTTGAATCCAGTAATCTATTGCATAGCGCAAAAAAGGAAGAAAAAGGAGCCTAAACCTTGGGGTTGGTTTGAGACCATTGTCAATGACTCAAGACTTTGCTTCACGGGACTAAAAGATAATCAGCAGTTGTGGGGATTTTTTCACATCCTGAAGGGGGCTTCTTTCTTGTTTTCTCTTTGGGTGCTTCCTTTCTTGGACACCAGGGTCGGGTACTTTGAAAGATTTTTATCTTGTAATATTCTCTTTCTTTAGAATTTTTATACCACGAAGAATAGTTACTGAAACTTACAACATGATATGGTGCATAATATATGATACAATGTAACCTATCAAATGTAGATATGGGATACCATGTATGGGTAGAAGTTAACGCTTGTCATCCAAGGACCAAAATTTTATTTTGTCGTGTTGTTTCGGTCATCTAGAAAATGGAAACATTTCGAAAACATAGTGAAAACGATGAAAAAATTAAAATGTGTAAAATCACTTGAAAACATAAAGTAAAATATATGAATGAGTGAAGATAAATATTATAATCAATTAATTGAGTTTTTTAGGGTACATATCCATTCACACAAGAAGATATTAGGGTGAAATTGAAGAAAAAAAAACGTAAGTGTAAATTAGTTATTAATACCAAATAAATCTTTAATGTTTAAAAACTAGTATAAAATATCTATAGCTAATGTTTTTATGTAATATGAAATTATTATATATTTGTTATAAAATATGTAAAATTATTCAATTAAATACCATACCACACCATAATAGATATATACCGTGTAATATCCACGAATTACAAAATTTGACACAAGTTACATATAAAATAATAAATAAAACAAATAGTAATTTAAACCTATTATAATTAGTAACTAAGTATTAAAAAAAAGTATTTATCTACATTTTATTTCCACCACTACTTTTCCTTGTGTATTGTTTTTCTAAGAAAAAATAAATATTTTTTTGTAATTTTGGGTCTTAGTACTTCAATCTCATACTTCATTTGGATATTATCTTTTACTAACTTCTAGAATTATTGCTGATACGAAAGAAATGTTTCTACCATTTCGGTATGTTTCCACTGGTTTCACTATATTTCCACGGAAACAACTTTATTTCTATGGAAACATGTGAATTTCGGTATTCCACTAATGTGTAGAAAGTAGAGAGATTTCATGAATAATTTGAATTGTATTCTTCTCCAAAGATTGGAGGTATTTATCCCTATACAATGCATCTAAATAAGGTAAATTGTTGTATTTACATTCCTTAATTTTAGCCTAATATACATTCCCTAATGTTAGCCTAATAATGTAGGAAATAATAGATTTGACTCCAGTTGTATATTCCAACACTCCCCCTCAAGCTGGAGCATAAATGTCAATGATGCCTAGCTTGTCAAGCACCAAATTGAATACTTTGCTTGAAACCCCTTTGGTGAGAACATCTGCTAACTGATTCTCTGATCTTATATATGGAGTGCATATCAATCCTTCCGTCAACTTCTCTTTGATGAAATGTCTGTCCACTTCAACATGTTTTGTCCGGTCATGTTGGACTGGATTCTGAGCAATACTAATCGCTGCTTTATTGTCACAGTATAACTTCATAGGTCCTTCATAAATAAATCCAAGTTCCTTCAACAATGCTTTCAGCCATAATAATTCACATATACCATGAGCCATGGCTCTAAATTCAGCCTCTGCACTAGACCTAGCAACTACTGATTGTTTCTTGCTACGCCAAGTAACTAGATTCCCCCCCACAAATGTGCAATAACCTGATGTTGATCTTCGGTCTGTTATAGAGCCTGCCCAATCAGCATCAGTGTATGTTTCTACCTCCAAATGATCATGTTTAGAGAACATTAGACCCTTACCCGGGACTGATTTTAAGTACCGAAGAATCCTGTATACAGCTTCCATATGTGCTTCACGCGGCGCATGCATGAACTGACTCACTATCCCTACAGCATAAGCTATATCGGGTCGAGTTTGAGCCAAGTAAATCAGCTTTCCTACCAACCGCTGATATCTCTCTCGATCTACTGGAGTAGTATCAGTACATTCTCCTAATCTGTGATTCTGCTCAATTGGTGTATCTGCTGGCTTACAGGCCAACATCCCTGTTTCTGACAGTAGGTCAACAATATACTTTCTTTGCGAAACACAGATTCCATGTTTTGATCTAGCAACTTCAATGCCCAGGAAGTAACGGAGAGCCCCCAAATATTTAATCTCAAATTCTTTGGCTAAGTACGTCTTCAATTTCCCCATCTCCTCAGTATCATTACCAGTTACCACAATATCATCCACATAAACTATCAATGCTGTAACCTTTCCATCATGTGAATGTTTGAGAAACAAAGTATGATTAGACTGGCTTTGATGATATCCATACTTTCGCATCGTTTGTGTGAACCTGCCAAACCATGCCCTTGGGGACTGCTTCAAGCCATATAAAGACTTCCTCAACCTACACACCTTTCCATTTCCAGATTCAGATTCTAGACCAGGAGGGATGTCCATGTATACTTCTTCTTCTAAATCTCCATGGAGGAAAGCATTTTTTACATCAAACTGTTGAAGATCCCAATCTAAGTTTGCTGCCAAAGATAATAAGACTCGAATAGTATTAATCTTTGCCACAAGTGCAAATGTCTCTTGATAATCTACTCCATAGGTCTGAGTGTAGCCCTTAGCCACCAATCTTGCCTTATATCTCTCTAATGAGCCATCTGCCTTGTTTTTCACAGTAAACACCCACTTACATCCAATTGTCTTCTTCCCCTCTGGAAGTTCAACTAGATCCCAAGTTGAATTTTTTTGAAGAGCTTTCATTTCTTCATCTATAGCCTCTTTCCATTTTGGGTCACTAAGAGCATCCTATAACTTATGAGGAATAGACACAGAAGACGAATGGTTTGCAAAAGCTTTACAGGAGAGTGAGAGACGATGAGAAGACATAAAATTAGAGATAGGATATTTATATCTTGAAGGACATGTACGAGATACTCTTCTCATCGCAATAGGCAAATCTATATCATCCTTAGGAACAAGAGAATGATCAGTAGTAGTAGAAGGTTCAACAAATACTACCTCAGGATTACCTGTCACAGGAGTTGATGATTGGTCATGTGGATGGTCAAGAGGTGCCTTTTCCCTTCTAGAGTACACTTGCAAATACGGCTCAAGGGAATGTGATGGTATAGTAACAATATGCTGCATATCTTCTCCATCCTCTTCCATAAAATCCTCCGTTTCAGGTAGTGATTCATGTAGATTCTCTAATTCAAGTACAAGAAAAACATCCCATGACTTATCTTCACCACATAAATTCTCTCCCTGAAGAGAAGTCTCAGAAACGGCCCTTGAAAAATATGCCTCGTGTTCTTGAAAAGTTACATCCATGGATACAAATGTATTTCGGGAGGGAGGATGATAACACTTGTAGCCTTTCTGAGTAGCAGAATATCCTAAGAAGACACACTTGAGTGCCTTTGGATCGAGTTTGTCCCTGTTGCTTTGGTGAACATGAACATAGCTCACACACCCAAAAACTTTAGGAGGAATACGAAGTAAGTTGGTGAAAGAACATGAAAGAGAGAAGACATGAAGAGGAGTTTTAAAATGAAGGACTCGCGAAGGTACACGATTAATTAGGTATGCTGCAGTAAGAATAGCATCCCCCCAATAAACTTTAGGAACATTCATGGCAAAAAGCAAGGACCTAGCCACTTCCAAAAGGTGGCGGTTTTTTCGCTCTGCCACACCGTTCTGTTGAGGTGTCTTAGGGCAAGAAGTCTGATGTATTATACCATGTTCTAAAAAATAAGATTCAAGGCCCTGTTTGATATACTCACCCCCATTATCTGATCTAAAGACTTGAGTTTTAGTATTGAATTGAGTAAGGACCATCTTATGGAAGGATTGAAAAACAGAATAAACTTCACTCTTTTCTTTTAACAAGTAGACCCAAGTGACACGTGAGTAATCATCAATAAAAGTAACGAACCATTTAGAGCCCGAGGAATTAGTCACACGTGAAGGGCCCCAAACATCACTATGAACAATAGCAAAAGGAGAAGAACTTTTATTCAACCTTAACGGAAATGAAACACGATGATGTTTTGCCAATTCACAAGTGTCACAATGAAAACTAGCGACATCAGGCTTCGAAAATAAAGAAGGGAACAATTTTGCTAAATAATAAAAGGAAGGGTGTCCCAAGCGCTTATGCCATAACCAAATCTGCTTCTCAGAAGTAGTAGTAGTTTGAAGAACCTGTCCCAACCAACTCCAGCTTTCCACTGCAAGTCCAAGTAATAAAGGCCACCTCTTTCCCTACCAAGACCAATCCTCGCCCCTGTGAGAAGATCCTGAAATACACAATGGGTGTCAAAGAAAGTGACAGAGCATTTTAGAACTTTGGTAATTTGACTAATGGATAACAAATTACAAGATAGGTTAGGGACATGCAAGACAGTGGAGAGGGATAAAGATTTTGTGAGAGAAATTGAACCTTCACCAGACACAGTGTTGTGTGAGCCATCAGCAGTCTGAACACTATGTTTACTAGGATGATGATTATAAGAACAGAAAAGATTGGACTCACCGGTCATATGATCAGAAGCTCCTGAATCTATGACCCAAGGATCAGGATCAGGCTTACTGGATGCACTTAAACAACTACCAAAAATACCTGAGTTGGCTATGGTGGCTGAAGAACTGGACGCCTCCTTGGTTGACAAAATGCGGGCGCATTCCTGGATCATCTGTTCTATCTGAGTAGGTGGATATTTCGCAGAAACATCAGAAGCAGTGAAGTGGGCCTTTGAACTAGATCCATTGCTAGTGCGACCTCCCTGTTTAGAACTACTCCCCTTTGCACTATACCAAGACGGTTGCAGATGAGGGTGCAACTTGAAGCATGTTGCCCGAGTATGTCTAGTTTTGTTACAATAGTCACAATATAAGGCATCTTTATCTCCTCGGGAATTGCCAGTAAGTATGGCAGGTTGATGAACAGAAGAGGCCAAAGCCGAACCCTCCTGGGAAGTAGGGAGAAGCATAACTGTCCGTCGAAGCTCCTCTACTCTAACATGAGCGTAAACCTCCCGTAAAGACGGAATAGGGATCTTGCTAAAAACCTGAATCCTTACCTGATCTAACTCAGGATTAAGACCAGCAAGAAACTCAAATGTGCGTTCCTTCTCAATCCTCTTAAGAAATAAGGCAGTATCATTAGCACACTTCATCTCACATGGTTGGTAATAATCAAGCTCTTGCCATAATGCCTGAAGAGCAGTAAAATATGTAGATAATGACTTACCCTTCTGAGTAGTTTCATGCACCCTGCGCTTTAGATCATAAATCTGGGCATCATTGCTTCCAACCGAATAAGTCTGTGCAGCTGCGTCCCAAATATCTTTTGCAGTGGGAAGACGCATATAACCTGTACTAACATCCAACGTCATAGTCTGAAGAAGCCAAGTCATTAACATAGCATTTTCCTCCACCCAATTGGTAAAGGTGGGATTTGTAGCCTCAGGTTGAGGCTTATCACCAGTTAGATATCCCAACTTCCCTTTCCCTGTGATATAAAGTGTGGAAATCCCGAATAATTTAAATGGGAAATAATTTGAATGTGATTTGGAGGAGATTATGGTAGGAGATTTAGGCTGATTATTAGTTGACATATTTTTTATTTCCTTTTTTCCTCTGTTTCCTTTGTTTCCTTTTCTCTGTTATTTCTATATTTTGATCCTCATTGTACATGATAAATAGGGACATTGTATGTAAACATGTAATCAATTTAGAATGAAATATTGACTCAATTCAAGTCATATTGTCTTCATGGTATCAGAGCAGGGATTCGAAAAACCCTAGCAAAATATGGCCGCCAGTCATGAATCTACCCAGTCGGTAACTCAGGAAGGAGAGTCAGAGACCATCACTTCCATGAGTTCGACTGTAGGAATTGAGAATTCCTCATTCCATCTCACTATAGAGAAATTGAATGGAAAGAATTACCGAGAATGAGCCCAATCCATCAAGCTGGTTATTGACGGCAGAGGAAAACTAGGATTCCTGACAGGCGAGATCAAGCAGCCTCCCTCCTGTGATGCAACGGCTCTTCAAAAATGGCGTTCAGAGAATTCATTCATCACCTCATGCTTGATCAACTCCATGAGACCAACCATCGGAAGAACTTACATGTTCCTCCCGACTGTAAAAGACGTGTGGGACGTTGTGCGAGAGACGTACTCAGATGTCGGAGATGCATCGCAGATTTTCGAACTCAAAACAAGGCTTTGGCAGATGAAACAAGGAGATCGGGAAGTTACAGAATTCTACACCGAGATGTTGGGACTGTGGCAAGAGCTCGATCTCAGTTGCGGCGAAGATTGGGAGTGCACGGGTGACAGTGTTCGATTCCAGAAGCGGATGGAAGCCGAGAGGGTGTTCGAATTTCTGGCAGGGCTGAATCGCGAACTCGACGATGTTTGCAGCAGAGTCCTGGGTCGACGACCACTTCCCTCCATCCGTGAGGTCTTCGCTGAGGTGCGATGGGAAGAACAGAGATGGAAGGTGATGTTGAAGGAGAAAGCAGAGATAGGGATTGAGGGCTCTGCTCTTGCGAGTCGAGGAATGATGTCGACGGGCAGGTCTGGTTCACGACCGAACCACGTCTCTGATGGAGAAGATGGTATGTCGCGTGGGTCGTCCAATGGGTCGAGACAGACCCATATGTATGGCGGGTTGGAAGCCTATATAAGCCGTGGGCTTCATGGGCCTCATAATGGATCCGGCCCAAATCATGGATCTGGCCCAAAACAAAATAAACGACCTTTTTGTGAGCATTGCAAAAATCGGGCCATTCCAAAGATACCTGTTGGACCTTACATGGCAAGCCTGCAGATTGGAAGCTCAGACAGCCCAATAAATCTCATGGATACCAGGCCTCTACTGAACAGCCCTTTAGTGGGGGTTTTAACCCCGAGCAACTTGAGAAGCTTTATGCTCTGTTTTCGACCTTCCAAACCTCGGGTCAGTCCTCTAATCAAATGCCATCGGGTTCCTTAGCCCACAAAGGTACTTTTTTGTCAGCCCTTAGTTCCACTTTACACCATACTCCCTGGATTATTGACTCAGGTGCATCTGACCATATGACTGATGCCCATCATTTATTCACCACATATTCACCTTGTGTTGGTAACTTGAAAATAAAAATTGCAGATGGTACTTTATCCCCAATAGCTGGCAAGGGGAGTATCCGTATCTCTGAATTTATTACTTTGGAGTCTGTACTTCATGTTCCTAATCTCTCTTGCAATTTGTTGTCTATTAGTCAGCTAACCAAAGAATCTCATTGCTCAGCTATTTTTTTGTCTTCTCATTGTGTTTTTCAGGATCTATCATTGGGGAAGACGATTGGCAGTGCTACGGAATGCGAGGGACTCTATTACTTTGATGATGTTCCCATGAATAAACAGTGTCATCCTCCTCTTTGTAATTCTGCATTTAGTCCTAGGGATAGTGATCTTTTGTTATGGCATAAACGAATGGGCCATCCTAGTTTTCAATATTTAAAACAGTTGTTTCCATCACTTTGTTTGAATAAAACTCCTTTCGATTTACAATGTGAAGTTTGTGAACTTGCAAAACATCATCGTACTTGTTTTCCCACATCTTCTTATAAACCATCACTACCTTTTACCCTAATTCACAGTGATCTTTGGGGTCCTTCACGAATACCTAATCGGACCCGCAAAAAATGGTTTATAACCTTTATTGATGACCATTCTCGTCTCTGTTGGGTATTTCTATTAAACGACAAATCTGAGGTTAGTTCGGTATTCATGAATTTCTACAACATGATTTACACCCAATTTCACACAAAAATCCAGATTCTTCGCACTGATAATGGCACAGAATACTTCAATTCCTCCTTAAGTCCTTACTTTCAAGACAAAGGTATTATTCATCAAAGTTCTTGTGTTCAAACCCCCCAACAAAATAGGGTTGCTGAACGAAAAAACAGACATATTCTTGAGATAGCTCGTGCCTTAATGTTTACCTCTCACATGAAAAATAATTTTTGGGGTGATGCCATTCTAACCGCTGTATTTCTCATCAATCGAATGCCTAGTCGGGTTCTCTCATTTGCAACTCCTCTCCAAAAATTCCAGGAGGCCTCTCCTAATTCTCGAGTCAGTTCCTCTCTCCCTCTCCGTGTTTTTGGGTCCACAGTGTTTGTCCACATTCATGCCTCCCAACGTAACACATTGGATCCTAGAGCTCTCAAATGTGTCTTCCTTGGCTACTCCCCTACTCAAAAGGGTTACAAATGTTATGATCCTCTCTCACAGAAGTTATATGTTAGTCGGGATGTCACATTTGTTGAGCATACTCCCTACTACTCGCTTCAGAGGGAGTCCTTGAGAGAAGCTCAACACTCTGATATAGACTTTGATATGGCGATCTTTGAGTCTATCCCACACAGTACACCCCTCCTTCCGTGTCCAACACAGAAGGAACCTTGAACTCAGGGGGAGATGTGGGAAAACAAACAGGTAGGGAGACACTTGTTTACTCAAGGAGACCACCTAAATCAAAGACTGATGAGACCTTCACATCCGAAGCACCAAAAGAGCCAGAACCGGTGATAGCTCCGACTCCTTATGAGCCAAAATCCAATCTTGACCAGGTAACAAATCTTGATGACCTACCCATTGCTCTTAGAAAACAACCTCGTTCATGTACATCCCATCCTATCTCAAAATTTGTCTCTTACAATGCTCTTTCAACCAAATGTCGTGCTTTTATGTCTAACCTTGACAGGATCCAGATTCCTAAGAATATCCAGGAGGCTTTGGGAACTCCAGAATGGAGAAAAACAGTAATGGAAGAAATCAGAGCATTGGAAAAAAATGGAACTTGGGAAGTAATGTCTTTGCCAAAGGGGAAGAAGCCAGTAGGCTGTAAGTGGGTATTCACAGTGAAGTACAAGGCGGATGGTACAGTGGAACGATACAAAGCTCGCCTAGTTGCAAAGGGGTTCACTCAGACATATGGTATTGACTACACCGAGACATTTGCACCTGTGGCAAAGCTGAACACTATACGGGTACTCTTGTCCTTGGCAGCAAATCTGGATTGGCCACTCCACCAATTTGACATCAAGAATGCTTTTCTGAATGGTGAACTGGAGGAAGAAGTGTTCATGACGCTACCTCCAGGAGTTTACAAGGAAGGAGATGAAACCAGAGTATGTAAACTGAAGAAATCCCTGTATGGACTTAAACAATCACCAAGGGCATGATTTGATAGATTTGCAAAAGTGATGAAGAATCAAGGATATTAACAGGGACAGTCAGATCATACGATGTTCATCAAACAATCCAGTGATGGAAGCAGGACCATCCTGATTGTATACGTCGATGACATCATTCTTACTGGAGATAACACAGGAGAGATAGAAAGATTGAAGAAGGTCTTAGCCACAGAATTTGAGGTAAAAGACCTAGGTCAAATGCGATATTTTCTGGGAATGGAAGTGGCCAGGTCAAAGAAAGGAATTAGTGTATCTCAGAGAAAGTATGTACTCGATCTTTTGACTGAAATTGGGATGCTTGGTTGCAAGCCAAGCGATACTCCGATCGAGGCAGGAAAAAGAATGGAAGACGCTGGAAAACCAGTAGATAGAGAAAGATATCAGAGACTAGCAGGTAGATTGATATACCTATCTCACACCAGACCTGACATTGCTTTTGCTGTGAGTGTGATCAGTCAGCATATGCATTCACCAAAGGAGGGTCACCTAGAAGCAGTATATAAGATTCTCAGATATCTGAAAGGCTCTCCAGGGCGAGGTCTATTCTTTAAGAGAGGAGACAGTAAGAAGGTAGAGATTTATACAGATGCAGATTGGGCAGGATCAGTAGAAGACATAAGGTCTACCACAGGCTAATGTACCTATGTTTGGGGAAATCTAGTAACATGGAGGAGCAAGAAGCAGAATGTGGTAGCCAGAAGTAGTGCTGAAGCTGAATTCAGAGCTGTTGCACAAGGGATGTGTGAAGGGCTGTGGTTACAGAAGCTCTTGGAGGAACTACATATCACAATTGAGCTTCCCATCAAACTCTACTGCGACAACAAAGCCGCTATCAGCATTTCCCATAATCCGGTCCAGCACGACAGGACTAAACACATAGAAGTTGATAGGCATTTTATAAAGGAGAAAATTGAGAAAGGGACAGTCTGCATGACCTATATCCCTACAAGAGAACAATTAGCAGATATTTTCACTAAGGGTCTACAGAGGTCCAGCTTTGAAGATTTTATCTGCAAGTTGGACATGATCAACATCTATGATCCAACTTGAGGGGAGTGTGGAAATCCCGAATAATTTAAATGGGAAATAATTTGAATGTGATTTGGAGGAGATTATGGTAGGAGATTTAGGCTGATTATTAGTTGACATGTTTTTTATTTCCTTTTTTCCTTTGTTTCCTTTTCTCTGTTATTTCTATATTTTGATCCTCATTGTACATGATAAATAGGGACATTGTATGTAAACATGTAATCAATTTAGAATGAAATATTGACTCAATTCAAGTCATATTGTCTTCATAAAGCCTCCCAAACTGGGACCAGGCCAGATAGTTCGTCCCATCAAGTTTGTGAAGCATCATCTGAGCACTCATAAGAACTTGTGATGGTCCAAGATGAGGTGGTGCAGCGGAAGCAAATTTAGAGGAGTTTAAAATAGTATTTTCTGAATTGGCCATAGTAGATCTGGACTGAACAGTTGGGTGTTGGTGATACAAACTCTTCCTGATCTAGGATTTCTAACGAGCAAAAGAGAATAAATGATGCCAAGACCAAAAAACGAACTGGTCAGCAGTGCTGCGCGCAAGAAGACGACTTTGTGATTGTGACGTTGAAGTTCTACGACAATGGTGTGACTGTGGCAGCGATGGGTCACTGATGGTTGGCGATGATGATCGCCCTGGTGATGGACAACAGTTGTGCGTGTGACAATGATCGTGGTTGATTTCGACGACGATGATGTCTAAGGATCTAATGTCCGATGACGTTGACGGTGGTCACGGATGATGAGATTGACGATGGTCACAGGATTGGCTGCAGCTCTATAGGGCTTCTAGAAAACTCGTGACTCTGTTCAGTCCAGTGGAGGTGTGCTGCAATGATCGTGGTTGGATCAATCGGGAGGTGCTACCAGGCGGAACTAATGGCAGGTCTGTTTCACAACGTCTGGACTGTTTGCCGACAATGGACGTAAGGATGATGATGAAGCTCTCTACAATCCTATGAAGCTCTGATACCATGTGAAGTTACCAACTCATCTAAAAGCTTAAGCTGTTAGATATGGTGTAACTTTATTATTATATTTTCTAACACCCCCCTCACGTCTGGCCAGTCTGAGCCTACACGTGTCAATTCATATTTTCAGGGTGACGGTGAGGTTTGAACTCATGACCTTTTGCCTGCTCTGATACCATGTAGAAAGTAGAGAGATTTCATGAATAATTTGAATTGTATTCTTCTCCAAAGATTGGAGGTATTTATCCCTATACAATGCATCTAAATAAGGTAAATTGCTGTATTTACATTCCTTAATTTTAGCCTAATATACGTTCCCTAATGTTAGCCTAATAATGTAGGAAATAATAGATTTGACTCCAGCTGTATATTCCAACATAATGTTCTCTCCTTCCCCTTCACTACACCACTCTTTCTTCCTTTTGTCTTTCCTCCCTACTAAATGGAGTCTAAAGGTTTAGAATCTAAAGTAGCACATTTAGAGATTCTCTTTTGCTTTATTTTGCAAAAAAAGCTTCTCTACACAATTCTTAGAATCTAATAGAATTTATTTATGTCCTCTACATCATGGACAAAAGTTTATTATTATTTTCTATTATTGCCAGCTCTTTCAAGTTGCTTATATATATATATTTATTTATTTAATACTTCGTGATGAGTTTTACCCTCCTTTTAGATTTTCTCTTTCTCCAGATAAATTTAATTTGGATGCAACAATATTACAGTTTTGCTGCTTGAATCATTTTGCTTTACCATGGAAACCCTAATTCTATCTTTGGTTATAATTTTACTTTTTGTATAAATAAGAGCTCCCTTAGAAGAATAGTTTTTAATATTTTGTTAAAACTCCTTCATTATGTAGGTGAGAGGTCAAATTAGTCTACTTTGCGGGGGAACCATCATCTTTGGATTGTCAGAGTATCCAATATCTGAATTTGAGATTGTTGCAGAAGAACTTTTGATGAGTGATTCCATCATTAAGGTTTGAGATTTACTTGCAAACTTTTGATGTTCTTTTGAGCTCCATATTAAGTAGTGGTGATCTATCCATTCTATCATGTATCACATCACACTATCTGATCTAAGATAGAGCTGAATGGCAAAAGACCAATGCACACCTCAGCAAGTTGTGATATGGTGCTTGGTCAAATTGAGTTTCTCCTGCAAAATGAGGTGTTTTTTATTTTTCCTGGAATTTGTCTTTTCTGATTGTCGACTCGCAATTTTCAAACTTCTGCTGTATCAGAGCCTCCAGAATGCAAGATGAATAAACTGTAATCTATATAGAATCATGGGATTTGCTGATTTTCAATATCATTTTATTCTAAAGCCATTGGGGGCATTGAATTATTTTTGAGTTCCTATTTTGGGAAATAAGAAAACGGCAACCAATTTGTTTCTCTAGAATTATAGTTAGAGCCTTTACACACTTGACTGATATCAATTCAACTTAAGAAAGTGTTCTCTTGATGACTTTGTCTCTCTTGTCTTTCATCCATAACCAGCACAAATGCCATTCTCATTCTTAAGCCTGTTGTTTGTGATTGGAATTTTATCATAAAGTGTGCACACAGTGAACACAGATCCCACAAACTAATGCGATGCTTTGACATGATTGAAAAGAAGGAAATGTACAAGTTAGATCGACAAAAATGTTCTCATTTTGATTTCTAATCTCCACTTATGAGTTTTTATCACACGTTAATGTTGTTCCTAATTGAAGCTTAGCCATAGTTTTATCATGGTAACAAGGAAACTAGCAATGGTAATAATTACTTCAATGTTTTAAGAGATTGATTGGACCCTTAGTATCCAACACCAATATTTTTAGCTATGGCTTCTATGACATTCTAACCTTATTTTGACTCTTAGGGGTCCTCTCGATATTTAAGCCTTCTTAAGAACCGTAATTTTTGTCAATCACGCCTTAAATGACTAGTTCAGTAGGTGATCATTCATATGCTAACCACCAATTGCTCTAAAAGCTTAAACTGTTAGAAAATGGGTCCTACAATGGATTTCAAGCTCTCAAACCCTACTCACATGCATGGAATATGATATTTGAATGTGAAAAAAAGTCACAGAATATCGCAAATTTTTTTGATTTGAAAATTCTTATATTGCACTTCTGAATTTGAATCTAATAGGAACTTTATATTTTACATTATTAATGTAATAGAATATCTATATTTAAACTTTATTTGATATTTATGCATATTTAACCCTTAAATATGTTAATATAATTAGATTTTACGTAAAGTATAGTGATTAAACTTCTTTATATTCTCATCAATGTGGACTTTTTTTTATATACTAATCAAATATATGTTTTATTTGTAATATATTGAGTAAAATGATGCATTAGCTTGTTACTTAATATTTCAAAGAACTTCATTCAAAATTTCCATGATATGATATTAATATCCATCATTTTAAAAAAAAATTGCGATATCAATATGTAATTGCGATATATCCTTCGATATATCTGTAATTTTGGACTTGCGATATGTCCTTTTTATCGATATTTTATTCCTTGTTCAAATGTGACTCATTCTTGCACGTAGAGAGACAAACAAAAACATAGGCTGACAGAGCAGACTAAGAGAGCGCGAACCTTACACTGAGAAACAAAATGGTGGATGGAGAGACTTGAACTCAAGACTTTCGAGAACCAAGAGTTTGATACTGTTGAGAGAGCTTGATATACATTTTTGGCTCATTCTCTAAAATTTTAAGCTTTTGGAGCAATTGGTAATCTAACACGGTATCCGAGCCTTGGTTGTGAGAAGTCTTGGGTTCAAGTCTCTCCATTGCATTTATTCTCCGTTTGTATTTGCATTCTCTGTTATTTGTGGTTTCTTTGCCTCTTCATGTGCGAGTCCGGGGTTGCACGTGAGAGGAGTGTTGAGAGAGCTTGATATACATTGTTGGCCCATTCTCTAAAAGCTTAAGTTTTTTGAGCAACTGGTGATCTAACAGATACCATGTTAATAATCAATTGCTCGAAAAGCTTAAGCTACTAGAGAATGGGTTCAACAATGTATATCAAGTTGTCATAGTAGATTCACACAAATGAACCCATCAAAGCAGGGGAGATATGCCCAAAATGTTTTAGCCAGAAAGATTGTACGGAGAGTACTTGAAAGTCAAGCGTGATAAATCAAGTAATGTTTAGATTAATCATAATTTAATCTCCTACCATAAAAGGATATAGTAAGTTAGACAATAAAGTGGTTAGAAATTAGTAAAAACCTTGAATTTGTATTGGTTGGACAATAAGATAGGATAAGAGAAAAGTTAATGATTGAAAGGGGAAAAAGAAAGGAGGAGAAAAAAGATGAAGTAGATAATGAGAACAACATACAAGGTCAGGTGGTTTTGGTTTTACGAAACTTGTATAAAACCACAATTCTTATAGGTTGTAATTGGGTTCTTGTGTAAAAGAGTGAGGATGAAAACTTTGAAGAAGTACATAATTAGGGAATGCTACTACTCTAATAGCCATGTGACGACTTAAGTAAGGGTGTTGACTCCGCCACACCACAGGGTAAAACATCTAGTCAACTTAAACTTGTAGTTAATCTGGAATAGAAAGCATATATGATGACTAATTGGTGTGGCATGTGCAAAAGGGAGACAATCAACCATTTACTTCTCCATATGGTGTCTCTTGGGAGCTTTGGGGGATTTTGTTCTTTTTGTTGGGGTGAGATGGGTTGTTGTTGTTGGGAATCAAACAACTTTACATACAAAAACAGATTGTTGCAAAAATATTGTAGAGATTCCCACAAGTGCAAATCAAGAAGGATCAAACACAAGCAATCAAAGTAAAGATGAACACAAGGATTTTAACGTGGTTCCCTCAACTTGAGGTATGTCCACGAGACCGAAGTCCAATTCCTTCCACTATAAGCAAATTTGGGTTTACAAAAAGGATTACAAAAGACACGAGGTCTAGGTTCCAACCACAAACAAAATACACCCTAAGGTGAATTCCAGCAAACTACAAAAGTAGTGATCTTACCCAAATGGCTGAACCAAATTCCCCACAAATGGTTGTAGAAAACAATCACAAACAAACCCCAAATGATGAAGTTTTAAAGCACTAAAGTGAAAGAACAAATTGCTAAAAAAATCAGCTCAAGGACAAGACTTGAAGAGAGCACCAAAGTTGTAGAGAGAAGCCAAAAATTGTATCAAATAGCTGATTACAAAAATCCTGCAAAGCGTAAGACAAAGGCCTAATATTGAGACCTTTAAGCTGCCAAGTAAATGCCCCTTCAACCATCAATCAGACTTTATGTGGAACATCAAAAGTCTTATACAAGACTCAAGACAATTAACACATAAGTGGTTCCAAAGACTTCCAATGAAATCTGCTACCTAACTTATTAAACACTCTCTGTCACATAGGAGAGATACCCAACAATTCTCCCCCTCTCGACTCATGTGGAGAGCTCAACCATACCCAAAAAATTTCTGCATTTCTCATGTTTGTCCTTGGACAAAGCCTTAGTCATCATATTTGAAGCATTATCATCAATGTGAATTTTCTCAAGATGCACCAACTTCGATTTTACCACATCACGAATCCAATGGTATCTAACATCAATATGTTTTGATCTTGAGTGGAAAGTGGAATTCTTGCTCAAGTGAATTGCACTTTGACTATCACAATAAAGAGTGTACCTTTCTTGATTCAAACCCAATTCTTGTAGAAACTTCTTCAACCAATGAACTTCTTTGCAAGATCCAGTAATTGCAATAAACTCTGCCTTAGTGGTAGATAAAGAAACACATTCTGGAAGCCTTGATTGCCATGTCACAGCTCCCCCTGCAAAAATCATCAAGTAACCTGAAGTAGACTTCATTGTGTCAACATCACCAGCCATATCGGCATCTGTGAATCCATCAAGCATAGGCTTGCCCTTACCAAAACACAAACACAATTTGGAAGTACCTCTAAGGTATCTTAGAATCCATTTTATTGCTTCCCAGTGTTCTTTACCTAGATTAGAGAGGAATCGACTGACAACACCAACTGCTTGAGCAAGATCCGGTCTTGTACAAACCATTGCATACATCAAAGAACCAACCGCTGAAGCATAGGGAACATTCAACATCTCTTCTTTCTCTTTGTCACTTTTAGGACACTGTTTTGAGCTAAGCTTGGAGTGACCTGCAAGTGGACATCTAATTGGCTTTGCTTTATCCATGTTAAACCTTTTAAGCACTTTTTCAACGTAATCTTCTTGTGACAACCAAATCTGCCCATTGTTTCTATCACGAAGAACTTTCATGCCAAGAATTTGCTTTGTTGGTCCCAAATATTTCATGGCAAAAGACTTGTTTAATTCAATCTTCAACCTGTTAATCTTGGTTAAGTCTTGACCAACAATCAACATATCATCAACATAAAGCAAAAGAATAAATAAAGTTACCATCCGGGGATTTCTTCACAAACATGCAATGGTCTGAAGTGGTTTTTGAATACCCATGATTAGTCATGAACGAATCAAACTTCATTTACCATTGCCTTGGAGCTTGCTTCAAGCCATACAAGCTTTTCTTCAGCTTGCAAACTAAGTGCTCTTTTCCCTTGTTCTTGAAGCCTTCGGGTTGCTCCATGTAAATTTCTTCTTCTGGATCACCATGCAAAAAAGCTGTCTTCACATCAAGTTGTTCAACTTCTAGGTTCATACTTGCAGCCATGCCAAGCACAACCCAAATGGATGACATCTTCACTACCGGTGAAAAAATCTCATCAAAATCAACACCCTTTTTCTGACCAAAACCTTTCACAACAAGTCCTGCCTTGTACCTTGGTTGTGAACACTTGCCATCAAACTTTTATCTGTAAACCCATTTATTTTTCAGCACTTTCTTTCCTTTAGGCAACTTCACAAGTTCATAGGTGTGATTTTCATGCAAAGACATCATTTCTTCTTGCATTGCCTTCAACCACTCAACTTTGTTCCTATCTTCCATGGCTTCTTGATAACATTCTGGCTCCCCCTCACTTGTAATCATAACATAATCATTTGAAGAATATTTTCTTGAAGGCTTTGCCTCTCTAGTAGATTTCCTTGGTTGCGGCTGTGGTGGTGACTCTTGAGGTGGCAGCTCCCCCACATCTTCTACTTCAACATCATTAGGAATTCCATCATTTTCGGCATCCTCGTGAGCTGTAGCACTTCTTCCTAATTATCATCTTGGACAATAGGTGGAGGAATCGGATCTATATCAATGAGATCACCAACATGAGGCTCAGGTTGTACAACCTTTTCAAAATCTGCAGCAGTTTGGTATTCAAGGAATACAACATCTCTGCTTCTAACAACTTTCTTGCCCACTGGATCCCATAATCTATAGCCAAACTCTTCATGTCCATAGCCAAGGAATATGCACTGCTTGGATTTGTCATCAAGCTTGGACCTTTCATCTTTTGGAATGTGAACAAAAACTCTGCAGGCAAATACTCTCCAGTGATCATATGAGACTTCCTTACCAGTCCAAATTTTTTCTGGCACATCACCATGCAAAGGAACTGAAGGAGATAAATTGATCAAGTCCACAACTGTCCTCATTTTAGCATGAGAAAGCATACATCTAATTCTTTCAACAATAGTGCGGTTCATCCTCTCGGCAACTCTATTTTGTTGAGGAGTCTTCTTCACAACTTTCTCATGTCTAATTCCATGATTGTGGCAATATTCATCAAATGGCCCAAGATATTTGAAGACAATATGAATCAATTTCTCTTTCTATTCAATATCATGTGTTACATACAATGACTGTATATATAATATACAGTGAGAATTGGAATATCGAAACGTCAGAGAAAAGGAAACCAAGGAAAAAAGGAAATAAAAAATATGTCACCTAATCAACCTAAATCTCCTACCATAATCCTCTCTAAATCATAATTACATTCAAAAATAAATCCCACTTAATTATCCGGGATTTCCACACTCCCCCTCAAGTTGGGTCATAGATGTTGATCATGTCCAACTTGCAGATAAAATCTTCAAAGCTGGACCTCTGTAGACCCTTGGTGAATATATCTGCTAATTGTTCCCTTGTAGGGATGTAAGTCATGCAAACTGTCCCTTTCTCAATTTTCTCCTTTATAAAATGCCTATCAACTTCTATGTGTTTCGTCCTGTCGTGTTGGACCGGATTATGGGAAATGCTGATAGCGGCTTTGTTGTCACAGTAGTGTTTGATGGGAAGCTCTATTGTGATGTGTAGTTCCTCTAAGAGCTTCTGTAACCACAACCCTTCACACATCCCTTGTGCAACAGCTCTGAATTCAGCTTCAGCACTACTTCTGGCTACCACATTCTGCTTCTTACTCCTCCATGTTACTAGGTTTCCCCAAACATAGGTACAGTAGCTTGTGGTAGACCTTCTGTCTTCTACTGATCCTGCCCAATCTGCATCTGTATAAATTTTCACCTTTTTACTGTCTCCTTTCTTAAAGAATAAACCTCGCCCTGGAGAGCCTTTCAGATACCTGAGAATCTTATATACTGCTTCTAGGTGACCTTCCTTTGGTGAATGCATATGTTGACTGATCACACTCACAGCAAAAGCAATGTCAGGTCTGGTGTGAGATAGGGATATCAATCTACCTGCTAGTCTTTGATATCTTTCTCTATCTACTGGTTTTCCAGCGTCTTCCATTCTCTTTCCTGCCTCGATCGGAGTATCGCTTGGCTTGCAACCAAGCATCCCAGTCTCAGTCAAAAGGTCGAGAACATACTTTCTCTGAGATACACTAATTCCTTTCTTTGACCTGGCCACTTCCATTCCCAGAAAGTATCGCAATTGACCTAGGTCTTTAACCTCAAATTCTGTGGCTAAGACCTTCTTCAATCTTTCTATCTCTCCTGTGTTATCTCCAGTAAGAATGATGTCATCAACATATACAATCAGAATAGTCCTGCTTCCATCATTGGATTGTTTGATGAACATCGTATGATCTGACTGTCCTTGCTGATATCCTTGATTCTTCATCACTTTTGCAAATCTATCAAACCATGCCCTTGGTGATTGTTTAAGTCCATATAGGGATTTCTTCAGTTTACATACTCTGGTTTCATCCCCTTCCTTGTAAACTCTTGGAGGTAGCGTCATGAACACTTCTTCTTCTAGTTCACCATTCAGAAAAGTATTCTTGATGTCGAATGGGTGGAGTGGCCAATCCAGATTGCTGCCAAGGACAAGAGTACCCGTATAGTGTTCAGCTTTGCCACGGGTGCAAATGTCTCGGTGTAGTCAATACCATATGTCTGAGTGAACCCCTTTGCAACTAGGCGAGCTTTGTATCGTTCCACTGTACCATCCGCCTTGTACTTCACTGTGAATACCCACTTACTTCCCAAGTTTCATTTTTTTCCAATGCTCTGATTTCTTCCATTACTGCTTTTCTCCATTCTGGAATGCCCAAAGCCTCTTGGATATTCTTAGGAATCTGGATCCTGTCAAGGTTAGAAGTAAAAGCACGACATTTGGCTGAAAGAGCTTTGTAGGAGACAAATTTTGAAATAGGATGAGAAGTACATGAACGAGGTTGTTTTCGAAGAGCAATAGGTAGATCATCAAGATTTGTTACCTGGTCAAGATTGGATTTTGGCTCATAAGGAGTCGGAGCTATCACCGGTTCTGACTCTTTTGGTGCTTCGGATGTGAAGATCTCATCGGTCTTTGATTTTGGTCTCCTTGAATAAACAAGTGTCTCCCTGCCTTTTTGTTTTTCCACATCTCCCCTTGAGTTCAAGATTCCTTCTGTGTTGGACAAGGAAGGAGGAGGTGTACTGTGAGGGATAGACTCAAAGATAGCCATATCAAAGTCTATATCAGAATGTTGAGCTTCTCTCAAGGACTCCCCCTGAAGCGAGTAGTAGGGAGTATGCTCAAAAAATGTAACATCCCGACTAACATATAACTTCTGTGAGAGAGGATCATAGCATTTGTAACCCTTTTGAGTAGGGGAATAGCCAAGAAAGACACATTTGAGAGCTCTAGGATCCAATTTGTTACGTTGGGAGGCGTGAATGTGGACAAACACTGTGGACCTAAAGACACGGAGAGGAAGAGAGGAACTGACGCGAGAATTAGGAAAGATCTCCTGGAATTTTTGGAGAGGAGTTGCAAATGAGAGAACTCGACTAGGCATTCGATTGATGAGAAATGCAGCAGTCAGGATGGCATCACCCCAAAAAAAATTTGTCATGTGAGAGGTAAACATTAATGCACGAGCTATCTCAAGAATATGTCGGTTTTTTCTTTCAGCAACCCCATTTTGTTGGGGGGTTTGAACACAGGAACTCTGATGAATAATACCTTTGTCTTGAAAGTAAGGGCTTAAGGAAGAATTGAAATATTCTATGCCATTATCAGTGCGAAGAATCTGGATTTTGGTGTGAAATTGGGTGTAAATCATGTTGTAGAAATTCATGAATACCGAGGGAACCTCAGATTTGTCATTTAGTAGAAATACCAAACAGAGACGAGAATGATCATCGATAAATGTTATAAACCATTTTTTGTGGGTTCGATTAGATATTCGTGAAGGGCCCCAAAGATCACTGTGTATTAGGGTAAAAGGCAGTGATGGTTTATAAGAAGATGTGGGAAAACAAGTACGATGATGTTTTGCGAGTTCACAAACTTCACATTGTAAATCCAAAGGAGTTTTATTCAAACAAAGTGATGGAAACAACTGTTTTAAATATTGAAAACTAGGGTGACCCATTCGTTTATGCCATAACAAAAGATCACTATCCCTAGGACTAAATGCAGAATTACAAAGAGGAGGACGACACTGTTTATTCATGGGAACATCATCAAAGTAGTAGAGTCCCTTGCATTCCTTAGCACTGCCAATTGTCTTCCCCGATGATAGATCCTGAAAGACACAATGAGAAGACAAAAAAATAGCTGAGCAATGAGATTGTTTGGTTAGCTGACTAATAGATAACAAATTGCAAGAAAGATTAGGAACATGAAGAACAGACTCCAAAGTAATAAATTCAGAGATACGGATACTCCCCTTGCCAGCTACTGGGGATAAAGTACCATCTGCAATTTTTATTTTCAAATTACCAGCACAAGGTGAATATGTAGTGAATAAATGATGGGCATCAGTCATATGGTCAGATGCACCTGAGTCAATAATCCAGGAAGTATGATTTAAAGTGGAACTAAGGGCTGACAAAAAAGTACCTTTGTGGGCTAAGGAACCCGATGGCAGTTGATTAGAGGACTGACCCGAGGTTTGAAAGGTCGAAAACAGAGCATAAAGTTTCTCAAGTTGCTCGGGGTTAAAACCCCCATTAAAGGGCTGTTCAGTAGAGGCCTGGTATCCATGAGATTTATTGGACTGTCTGGGCTTCCAATCTGCAGGCTTGCCATGTAAAGTCCAACAGGTATCTTTGGTATGGCCCGATTTTCTACAATGCTCACAAAAGGGACGTTTATTTTGTTTTGGGCCGGATCCATGATTTGGGCCGGATCCATTATAAGACCCATGAAGCCCACGGCTTATAAGAGCCTCCAATCCGCCAGGTATATGGGTCTGTCTCGACCCGTTGGACGACCCACGCGATACAACATCTTCTCCCTCAGAGACGAGATTCGACCGTGAACCAGATCTGCCAGTCGTCACCGTCCCTCGACTCGCAAGGGCAGAGCCCTCAAATCCTGTCTCTGCTTTCTCCTTCAACATCACCTTCCGTCTCTGTTCTTCCCATCGCACCTCGGCGAAGACTTCACGGATGGAGGGAAGTGGTCGTCGACCTAGGACTCTGCTGCGAACATCGTCGAGGTCGCGATTCAGCCCTGCCAGAAATTCGAACACCCTCTCGGCTTCCATTCGTTTCTGGAATCAAACACTGTCACCCGTGCACTCCCAGTCTTCACCGCAACTGAGATCGAGTTCTTGCCACAGTCCCAGCATCTCGGTGTAGAATTCTGTGACTTCCCGATCTCCCTGTTTCAACTGCCACAGCCTTGTTTTGAGTTCGAAGACCTGTGACGCATCTCCGGCATCTGAGTACGTCTCTCTCACAGCGTCCCAAACGTCTTTGGCAGTCGGGAGGAACATGTAAGTTCTGCCGATGGTTGGTCTCATGGAGTTGATCAGGCACGAGGTGATGAATGAATTCTCGGAACGCCATTTTTGGAGAGCTGTTGCGTCACTGGAGGGAGGCTGCTTGATCTCGCCTGTCAGGAATCCCGGTTTGCCTCTGCCGTCAATAACCAGCTTGATGGATTGGGCCCATTCTCGGTAATTCTTTCCATTCAATTTCTCTATGGTGAGATGGAATGAGGGATTCTCAATTGCTACAGTCGAACTCATGGAAGTGATGGTCTCTGACTCTCCTTCCTGAGTTACCGACTGGGTAGATTTATGGCTGGCGGCCATATTGTGCTAGGGTTTTTCGTATCCCTGCTCTGATACCATGAAGACAATATGAATCAATTTCTCTTTCTATTCAATATCATGTGTTACATACAATGACTGTATATATAATATACAGTGAGAATTGGAATATAGAAACGACAGAGAAAAGGAACCAAGGAAAAAAGGAAATAAAAAATATGTCACCTAATCAACCTAAATCTCCTACCATAATCCTCTCTAAATCATAATTACATTCAAAAATAAATCCCACTTAATTATCCGGGATTTCCACAATATTCACCACCATTGTCGGAGCAACTGCACTTTAATTTTCTTCCCGTTCCTCTTCAACTTTGGCTTGAAAATACTTGAACACGTCTAGCACTTGATCTTTAGTTTTTAATACATATGCTCACACTTTTTTAGAATGATCATCAATAAAAGTGACAAAATAGAGTGCACCACCAATTGTCCTAACTTTCATACGACCACAAACATCAGAATGTATCAAGTCCAAAACATTAGATTTTCTAGATGCAATGTTTTTACGAGATGAAACTCTATTTTGTTTACCGGCCAAGCAATGAACACATGCTTTTAAAGTACCTTTCATCTCGGCAAGTAGCTTTTTCTTGGACAGAATTTCCAACCCTTTACCACTCATGTGACCGAGCCTTTTGTGCCATAACTCGGTGGAAGAATCATCCTCAAATGCATTCACATCACCCTTGCTGATTTTTGCTTGCATTGCATAATGAGAGCATGTTTTCTTCCCTCTTGCTACAATTAAAGAGCCTTTGGACAGCTTCCATTTTCCATCACCAAAGTGGTTATTATAGCCTTCATCATCAAGCTTTCCGGTAGAGATTAAATTAAGACGAATGTCCGGTACATGCCTCACATCTTTGAGTAATAATTTGCAGCCAACATTGGTTTCCAAGCAAATATCACCCATGCCATCAATTTTTGACAAACCTTCATTCCTCATTCTAACACACCCAAAATTTCCTTGAGTATAAGAAGCGAAGAAATCAGCCCTTGAAGTGACATGAAATGAAGCACCAGAATCAATCACCCAATTAATTTCTTGGCCAATCAAATTTACGCAAGCATCATCGCAAACAATGCAAAGTTCTCCATCGGAAGTGACTGCGGTTGTATCCTCTTGCTTCTTTTCATTTGTTTTCTCTTTGCCTTGCTCTTTGTTCTTGAGCTTCCAACATTCCCGCTTCATGTGACCTTTCTTGTGGCAATAGCGACACTCAATATCTTTCTTTGGAGTTGACTTGTCTCTTGATTTTCCACGATGGTGAGGAGTTCTACTCTTGCTTCTTCCCCGTTTTTCAACAACAAGTGCATCGGGTTGAGAAGAACCTGAAGTTTTTCTCCTTGTTTCCTCATTCAACAAGCTACTAGTAACTTGATTCATAAAGACAACTCCATCGGGGGCTGAATTGCTAACCGTCACCACCAATGTCTCCCAACTTTCCAGCAAAGAACTAAGAAGCAACAAAGCTTGCGGCTCATCATCAAAGGTAATCTTCATGGTGGCAAGCTGATTTACGATACTCTTAATATCATTCAAATATTCCGCAATAGGAGTCCCTTCTTTATATTTCAGATTCACTAGTTTCCGGAATAAAAAGGCTTTGTTCACGGCTGTTTTTCTCTCATTCAAACCTTCTAATTTAGTCCAAAGAGCATGTGCTGAATTTTCGGTAGAAACATGATGAAAAACGCTGTCATCAATCCATTGGCGAATAACCCCAACGGCCTTCCTATCAAGCCTTTTCCATTCATCATGGTTCGTCCCTTCCGGTTTGCCCTTGTCACCTTCAATAGGTCCATACAACTCTTTACAATACAAGAGGTCTTCCATTTTTGTTTTCCAAGTCACCCAATTACTTCCATTGAAGCTAACCATACGACCCATGTTGCCTTCCATGATTTACACAAAAAAATATAACAATCTCAAATCAACTAAATTAACCTTACTCTGATACCAGTTGTTGGGAATCAAACAACTTTACATACAAAAACAGATTGTTGCAAAAATCTTGTAGAGATTCCCACAAGTGCAAATCAAGAAGGATCAAACACAAGCAATCAAAGTAAAGATGAACACAAGGATTTTAACGTGGTTCCCTCAACTTGAGGTACGTCCACGAGACCGAAGTCCAATTCCTTCCATTATAAACAAATTTGGGTTTACAAAAAGTATTACAAAAGACACAAGGTCTAGGTTCCAACCACAAACAAAATACACCCTAAGGTGAATTCCAACAAACTACAAAAGTAGTGATCTTACCCAAATGGCTGAACCAAATTCCCCACAAATGGTTGTAGAAAACAATCACAAACAAACCCCAAATGATGAAGTTTTAAAGCACTAAAGTGAAAGAACAAATTGCTGAAGAAATCAGCTCAAGATCAGGACTTGAGGAGAGCACCAAAGTTGTAGAGAGAAGCCAAAAATTGTATCAAATAGCTGATTACAAAAATCCTGCAAAGTGTAAGACAAAGGCCTAATATTGAGACCTTTAAGCTGCCAAGTAAATGCCCCTTCAACCATCAATCAGATTTTATGTGGAACATCAAAAGTCTTATACGAGACTCAAGACAATTAATACATAAGTGGTTCCAAAGACTTCCAATGAAATCTGCTACCTAACTTATTAAATGCTCTCAGTCACATAGGAGAGATACCCAACAATTGGCAGATCAGTTGCAGGCATGCTTAACAGCTGGAAAGGGAGATGTGTTAGGAGGGTGGGGAAGATGTGGGCTATGTCCTTTTTAGTGTGTTTGGAAGGAATGAAATAGGAGAACTTTTGAAGGAGTCGAGTTGTAAGTATACGGCTTGAAGCATAGTTTTTGAGGTTATTATATTTGTGTAGTCATATTCTATATCCATAGACACTTTTGTTAATTTTTTGAGAGATATGAGCCTTTTCTTGTGATTGTTTTGGTTTTGGCTTTGTATACTTTTTGTGTACATTGGTTGTGCCCCTACTTTTTGGCACTTCTAGTAGATATTACTTAACCAAAAGTGTTCTTAATTTCATCCTTCTAGTTTTCTCAAGGCCTTTGCTAGTCTAAAATAGCTTATTTTCTATCAATAAAGGTTTATGGTGCATTCAGAGTGGCTGTCAAAATGTTACTCATGTGGAACTCCAGAATCCAAATTGATGGTGGCGGAAATGACATTGTTACTACCTCGGTCTTGGAAGTCAGGAATCTCGTTGTTCTGAGGGTATGGTAATTTGGAGTACATCCATATATCTGATAAAAAAAAGTGATTTTTTTCTTAGTGAATATTTACGAGGTTTTGATTATAATTTCTGCTCTTTGGCAGGAAAACTCTGTCATTGGTTCGAATAAAAACTTGGCTGTATATGGTCAGGGACTTCTGAAGTTGACCGGTCATGGTGATGCAATTAAAGGCCACCGACTTTCCTTGTCTTTGTTTTATAATATAACTGTAAGAGAAATATATTGCTATGTTTTTTCTTTTTACATGTTTAATTTTAATTTTTTTTTTGGGCGAACATCTCGAGGTTTCTTAATACCTTCTTGTCTGAAATGAGCTATGAGCCTATGAGATTGGTATGCTGAGTTTGCTATAGTTTTTTTTTTTGATGAATAGAAAGTTTTCTATATTGGGCAGTGCTGAATGCTATGCCAGAAACAGTAACATCTGAATAGAATATCAGGGGCCTTTCTGGGGTTCTGAATGTCTTGTTTAATGACAAGGACTAGATAAGCGAGGGGATAGGTTGTTCGGATCAGAAATGGCAAGTTACTATAATATTCTGCTGTACTCTTTGACCAATAACTTGTATACATGTATGTCATAAGCTGCAAATGTAATAATTTGTGTGAAGTATTTAGACAAAATGCTGAATAGATAAGTAAAGATACTTGAAACATCGTCCCCCCAACCTAAAAGAATAAAAGGAAAGAGGAGAAAAATAGAGTAAGGTACATGTTAGAATGTACTCCATACACCAGCAAGAATTTATATGCATAAATGCTGCTAAAGATATGTGACATAAACTGTAAGAAGTATAAAAAGAAAATAATGTGTTGATAATATAATATATTATTCTTTATATGCATAAATGCTGCTAACGATATGTGACATAAACTGTAAGAAGTATAAAAAGAAAATAAAGTGTTGATAATATAATATATTCAGACTCCTAAAATCTCTCTCCCCTTCTGAAAAATAACTGATGTAAAAAATCCATTGAGTCCTTGAATATGCAATGCCTTGTGGTTTTTCTTCTTTTCAGAGCATCTTCTTTAGGAGCCAGAGCCAGTTCACTGCACCTGCATGTCATTGTGGTCATGTGCTTTGACTTTCTGAGAGTTATTCCCGCATCTGTTGGTTAGATATCTGGAATAATGTTTATTTCTTTTGTCTCATGTATAATATTATTCTTCTTCTGGAGCATCTTTACATGCATCATAGGGAATAGGGTAATCCCAAATGAAACAATGTCTGCTGGGACCACAACTCATGCTCATCTGGAATTTATTTAAAGTTGTTTCTTATTTCTGTTGTTCAATCTGGAACCTCTCACCATCATTTATCCATGATTGTTTTTAAGTGTGATTTCCTTTAATTAATTTATATATTTCTTATCAAAACATTTTTTATTTCTTTTTTCCTAATCTACTATCTTGTATTTGTAATGCCCCTTTAATTTTTTACATTATATTACTCAGTTGTTTACTCTACAATTTCTCAACAAATCACACTCCACAGGTTGGGCCAGGTTCTTTACTTCAAGCTCCATTGGATGACGAAAATAGTAAAAGCACGTGAGTATAAAATTTTAGTTCTTTTCCAGGGCTGTTGTGCATTGTATGTTTTTGGCTTTAAGATATTTTTATTGCAAAAACTTATTTTCTTTTGCCCCTTTTGGTAGGGTAACAAATTCCCATTGTGAGAGTCCAACATGCCCAATGGATTTGATAACTCCGCCAGATGATTGCCATGTTAATTATACATTGTCATTTTCACTGCAAGTAAGATACATTTATCTTATGTTTTATAAATTGCCAAAACTGTACATTGTTTTATGTATATCTATTCAAGGTTGGGGTTACTAACTTTATCTGATAGAAATTAAATCCAAAATCCAAATGGAGTTTTAACCTTTTTTCATAGCAAACATTTACTAATAAAATAAAATATAGTGATCGGAAAACCTATGTGAAAAGGTAGGGTTATGGAGTGAAGAGGAAGATAAAGTTACAATACTTGCTCAAAACCACGATCTTCATATCTTCTGAAGTAATTTTGTTTCCTATTGGTAATGCCAGGGCGTTCCCAGCCTGTTCTGAGATGAAACTAATCCTTATGGTTACATGCAATCACCCACAAAACCATTCACATCAACTAAGCCCTGGGAGATTTGAATAACCTATCTTTTTCGGTGAGCTAAATAAATCCTGCTCCATCTTTCTACTCCTTTAGATGCAAGGTATGCAATGTCTTACGTTGCTTCATTGAGGATGGCTTCTACATTTGGTGAAGCTTCGTATGATGACTATGCCGTGAGTGTGGTAAGTTAGTTTATCCATTCCACATGATCATCTCATTTAGAATCTGTCTTTAGAATTTTTCGATATTTAAAGTCAGCCCTTGGGAGAGGTCTCTTATTTTCTAAACATGGTCATTTGAGGTTGGATGCATATACTGATGTAGATTAGGCAGGGTCAGTCACAGATGGACGATCTACTTTTGGGTATGACACTTTTGTGGGAGGCAAGCTAGTGACTTGGTGTAGCAAGAAGCAGTCGGTTGTTGCAAGACCCAGTGCCAAGGTTGAGTTTAGGGCTATGACACATGGGATGTGTGAACTTTTGTGGTTGAGAATTATGATGATGGAGCTTGGTGTTGGTACATGTCGTCTAATGAGGCTTCATTGTGACAACAAAGTAGCCATTAATATTGCACATAATCTAGTTCAATGTGACCGAACTAAGCATATCGAAGTTAACAAACATTTCATCAAAGAAAAGCTGAGCTAGTCTTATTTGCACTCCTTTCATAAAGACTGGAGACCAACTAGCTGATACATTTACTAAAAGGATGTCAAGTAAGGTGTTTCATAGTGTTTTGGGCAAGTTGGGCATGTGTAATATCTATGCACCAGCTTGAGGGGAAGTGTTAGAAATATTGAGAAAATGAGCATTCTTGTAATTTCCTAATTATTTAATATAAATAGAGAGGGTGTAGGAAAAAGGAATTAATTATTCCACCCTACTTTTTTAAATCTCTCAGCTTCTTTTCTTCTTTTTATCTTAAACCCTAGAACTACAAACACCATATTTCAACTAAATATTTAAAAAAATTTGACACTAAGAGGCCTTTTTGAATTCATATCGGCTCGAAATTTTTAGTAACTCATTTCAATTTTTGTGGATTATTTTGTTAGGTATCTCTCTCGTATTTAAATCCCATAAAATAGGGATCATAAGAATGATACAAAAAAAAAAAAAAAATTAAAATTTAAAATTTAAAAAGAAAAACTTAAAACTGGCATATCAGTCTAATAATGACCCGTAACGGCTGATATGTAACAATATTGGCTGATATAGCTTTGAATTTTAGACTAACCGATGTATTGGCCTATATTGGTATCAGAGGGTAAAAAAAACGATACAAAACGGCCAATATGAAATGTATCGGCTGTTATTTAAATCCATGATAGGATTGGATCGAGGATCTTAAGATCCTACAAATTTTTTCAATAGGTGGCTAAGTATATTTGTAAAAGTAAAGAACTCTTAAAAATCAATAGTAAATAAGCCTGGAATAAATGAAATAATGTAAAATATTGTGACACTATATGGAAGTGTATGTATTTAAAATTTCTATTCGTATTTGCTTATAAAATGTTAGTTTTATAATTCCAAAATAACACAAATTAGCATTTTAAAGAAATAAGCCAAAAAAATTCTCTAAATAACTGGCTAAATATAGCAATACTTGTCAAAATTTAGTGTTGAATCATTAAATAACCACTTAGTTGGGTGTTTTTTTTTGTTAAGCTAGTGAAAACGATCCTGATATGATCTTATTACGATTCTACTAGAATCCTACTACATGTACTATTTTTATACGATCCGCATCGATTTACCCATATTGGTTCTTAGGATTGTACAATCCTAAAATCCAGGTCACGATTTTGATAACCATGGCTTAGATTGATGGAAAGAAAAACAAATGCCTGATTGTAAACCACAAATGAAGTGTGATTCAATTATCAAGTGATTCCATTTCTCACATTTACTTCAAATAAAGAAATTTAATACTAAAAAAGATGGAGATGAAAAAAAAATGCTTTGTAGCGAATACTGGGAGAGGTTGTGTGATAGTGGAATCTAGTTTCCCTTTTCCCATTTTTGTTTAAATTAAGGAGTTAAAAAGAAGAATCAAGATGAAAGTTAAAGAAAAAAAGGAAGATGAAAAATTAAAAAGTTGTAGTGTCACCACTTTTTGATTGTATCCAAGGCAAGAATATCACAATTGGTTGTCATTTTTGCATGGGAGCAAAATAAAGTTACTTTCTTTTCTCATTTTTATTTGAATAAAGTTAAAAAGGCTTGAATGTTTTGTTTTGGTTAGTAATCTTCTGTATCCAATTTAGTTGTGTTGGTTCATTGTGGCTCACTTACTATAGTTGGGTCGAATGACCATCGGTTCGCATTCTACAGGGACTCTTTTTCTGTATCAGTGTCTTTCTTTTTTACGCATGCACTTGTGAAGTCTCTTTCTTTGTGGAGGCAGCCATTGACATGGGAATTACTTAATACTTTTTTTTTTTCATCAAATATTTGTCTTTTCTCTATAACACTTGAGTTGAGATGCTTGAAGTCCTCGAGTAAATGCTTATAATCTATCATGCTTCTTTACTGTTGGATTCTTTTGTTACTTGTACGATTATTTACCTTAAGTTCTGCACCTCCTCAAGCCATGGACAGAAGTCACAGCAAAAATATGTTCATAAAAATGAGCATGGTCCACATTGATGGTACTGCTAGGGAAAAGGGAAAGACAAAAATCAATGCTAGAAAAGAAATGGCACCATGTGGTTTGACCAAAATTATGGCCTTAGCTAGAGCGGAATGGTGAAATAAGATTCATGTAGCTGACCCCAACTATTCATGACAAGGTTTTATTGCGTTGAGCAGTTTTGCCCCTTCTCTTGGGAACTCATCCTCTTCTTTCTCTCCTTTTATTGGCGTCTTCGGTTTGACAAGCTTGTGCTTTGGTTTTTTCTAGATAATACATCCTATCATGCCTAAGTGATTGATACTATTACAATGTGCTTGCTTTCAATGGAGACACAATGATGATTTAAATCCAGTAAACTTTCTGTGTAATTTTCAACTCAGGATGTCTTAAATTCTTAATCATAATTCTGCGCTTACCATCAATTCATGATCATGATTGTTGGTTTTTATCCTTATCCCAGTCAACCTCTTGTTTTGGTGTTTGTGTTGTTAATATTGAGCTCCTGCTTGGTTGCGAAATAAATCATCACCCTGCAAAACCACTGTTTCACATGAAACACTGATGAATTGAAAAAGAACAAAATTATAAATGGCCATTCTTTAACCTCCCAACAACATGCACAATGTAATTGGAAATTCTACATGTTCTGGTATGCTTAAGCCTCTAGTTGATGGATCAATGGATTGCATACTTAGCAAACTAACTTTCTGCCCTTGTGGTTAAACTTTTGGCAGATTTGCCGAGTTGAGGACATTCTTGTGAGTGGCCTTCTTGAGGGAAGTATTATTCACATCCACAGGGCAAGGACTGTCATTGTCGATACTGATGGCATGATAACTGCATCAGAATTTGGTAATAATATTCCAGTGCAAAAGTTTTTTATGATCCCATAGTTCCCTGATCAATTTGATGAATTTTTTTCTATGATGTTGTTCCATCATTTTTCTCTAATTTTTTTCCCCCTGCAATTGACCTAAACATCCTATGTTAAGGAGGCATTGAATTGATGAGAAAAGGAATATAACATTTTGACTTAATGGAGACACTTTTCAGGTTGCAGAAAGGGTATTGGCAAGGGAAACTATTCAAATGGTGCTGGTGCTGGTGCTGGACATGGAGGAAGAGGGGGCTCAGGATTTTTCAAGGGGAGGGCGAGTGAAGGTGGAAATAGATATGGTAATGCTGATCTTCCCTGTGAGCTGGGAAGTGGAACTGAGGGCCCTAACGAATCCTATGGACATGCAGCTGGAGGTGGAATGATCGGTAAGAATTTTCAACAAAATTCTTGAATTTCAGAAAGAAAAGAAAGAAATAAGGAAAATGACCTTATTTGGACAGGGCTCTGCGCCCTTTTTTTCTGTGTGGAATGATGCCTGAGAGAGAAGGGAATGCGTCGAGGTGGCCTGTGCCCTTGACTTCCCTCTCCTTCTATCTAGATTGGTAGGTATTGTTGAGCTAAGCCAAGCTCCACAGTCTTGGATTCCTTCCGACTGGGCTATCTTTGTTATATGTAATTTTTCTTGAGGAATTTTCTTGCAATTAAGGTCATTTTCCTTCTCGCCATCCTCTTTCCTTCTTTTTCTTTCTCCTTTACTTAGTTGACATACCTTTTCTTTTGTTACTTTAAATAATTCAAGAACATGCTAGATATATTGGTTTGCACTTGCAGGTCACTTTTAGGCCCTCCTCTCTCTTTACTTTCCTGTTCTCTTCAGCTCTCACTTTTCTTCTCTTTTCTTCTGCTTTCTTATATCTCTCTCCTTTTTTCCCAATAAGGAATTATCTCTTCTCATACTTTGATGAATCCTAGCTAAAGTTAGATCAGTTTTTGCTTCAGAGCATGTCTTTTCTTTAGCATTCACGAGCCTACCAACTATTTGAAGAATTTAAGTATAGTTTCACAAATTATATATTGACTTTCGCTCAACATAGAATGTGGAATGTAGAGGATGCATTCGTTCGTGAGATGAAGAGTTCTGTGAAGATTCTTTCAACTTTAAAGATTCTTTTGGGTTTTCCTAATGATATACATAGCTTCTCGTGGTCAATTTTTCTCTGCCAAGTGGGGATTGATGCATCCTAGTTGATAACTTGATAGACATCCAATTACCCCAAAAAAAAAATTGATACACATGCAAGGGAATATGGGGCGTGGCAATTTCTTGTTCTTGGTTGTTTTATGTGATTTAAAGATTTTAGTGAATACTGCTGTTTTTCTCCCCCCCCCCCCCCCCTTCTCAAATTTTACGAATTTTTTGTGGTTTAGGGATGAAAAGTGTGGCCTTATATGCTACTATAGCACTAAAGGTGAATACCAGATGTTGTCTTGAGTGTTATCTCTTGCCACTTCCATAGGAAGAGGCATTGGGTTCAAGTTTCAGTTGGGACATGGGTGCGTGTGTATTACCTAATGGGAAAAAAAAAGCATTACTTAGAGTTTGAATAAAATTATGAACTGCTCTTTCCCCCCCCCCCCCCCCCCCCCAAAAAAAAATCCTTCTTTTCTTGCCATTCCATCTGTGCTTTGGTCAAAGAACTGTAGCATAGGTTGTGCCTAGTATTTTCTTTTGTAGATTTTTTGGGGGAGTTCCAACTTTAATTTTTGTGTTGTTCTCTCTTTTGTAAATATGGGTTCACCTTCCTCGGGCGCCTTTAATACAATTACATTTACTTGTAATAAAAAAGGAAAAAAAGAGAACTGTAGCACAGGTGCCTAAAATGGATACCATGGTGCTTGATTGATTAGCAAATCCCACATTCTAAACTCTACAAATACTTAAATGAGAGGATCGATGACTAAAGATTTCAACAATGAATGCCTATCAATGATGATGCCACTGGTATATACTAGAGTGAGTAAGGTGAAAAATCTGGCAATTTGACATTCCTCATGTTGTTGTTTATGGAGTGCAAGGCCCATACAAATCTCTTTTTTGTTTTTTGTCCTTGCAAAAGAAGGGAAATATTCTCATGTAACATATAAACCTGACTAACATTCATTTTGCTTCAGTACCTCTCAAGGTATTCCAATCTGATTGAACCCACATTAAATGAGTGGTTGAATTTAGCTTGACTGATCTAATATGCAATTTAACAACATTAGAGGATTAATGCCTTTTGGAGAGCCTAATAGTGCACAATTAACAACAATTGGGAAGCTGCACCAATGGACTCTTTCAAGGGAAAGAGGAATTAATCCTCTGTAATCAACTGCAACATGAAAGAGTCCAATATTCTCTTTACCACATCCTGGGTCACTAGAGACTACATTTAGCTTACTGTTATGTTTGAAATGTGCCGGCATCAGTAGTATGCATGCTAACTTTGGCACTGACTCATGTAGCCTCTTTAGCATGTTGATACGTTTGAACGTAGTGATCAATTAATGTTTTTGGTCCCACTCAGGGTGAAACTTGACATGAGCTTAATTAGGTGAAAGAATAAATTTTTTTTAGTGTGAACTCTAAATGGGAAGAAAAGGAATTGACTAAGAAGGAGCCAGCCTTAGGTGCCTCATGTCTCTTAGCTCGGCTTCCTCATGTTACTTAACAAGAAAAATGAGTATCTGGTGGAAAGCCTAAAATACCCTCACCGGTGCATTACTCATATGTCTTGAAAACTTGGAAGTCCTTGAGTAGTTTTCCAAAGATATTGCTTCAACTCTTTCCATATTCTGTTGAAAGCACTGCAATTTTCGTATTCTCCTATACTTCCTACTATTTGTTGGAGAAGAAAGCATTCTTGTATACTCCATAAAACATTTGAGTTATTATTTTCTTATACAGGATCTCAAATTTCCTTTTCTGTTTTGAGTCATTGCATTGACACTGGTTGTAGCCTGTAGGCTGCACTCACTTTTCCACTCCCAAGTTGTAATAAGGCATATGGTTTCATGCTCCCTGTCCACCATGTCCTTCAGCCATCTTTGGTGGAAAATTAGGAGCAATGAACTTCAACTTATTTTTAGCTTCCTGAACGACCTCTGCGAATTGAGCTCATGTCAAATAATTTTTTCCATACAAGTTAACAGAGGTACTTTGCACTTTGGCACTAGTGGTGGAGGAGATGGGGGATACGGTGACACCACTTGTATTTCCCATAGTTAACTTAAATGCAGTTATATTAACTTACTGGAAAAAAGAACTGCATAGATACTATTAAATGCAATGAGACTTTATATATAGCATATATGCATCTAGACCATGAATGTATGACAAGAAACAGAATGACCATATCTTGTACCACAATCTTTTTGGGATGAGGAGTAAGGGAGTAGGGTTTGCAATGCAGCATGCGGATTGCAGCTGTGAAAACCAAAGGTGCCTGTGCTTGCTGGTTATTTATTATTTACTGAACAGACCAAAACCTGGTGGACATGTCACTTGACATTATAGTTTCCACATAGTGCTCTTAAGTAGGTCATATGACTATTATTTGTTCAGTCCAATGGTCGAGATATTTTGTAATTGTAATATAAGATGCCTTTATTTTCTGATGTACATATATTTTCCTATGTTTATGTGGTTAAAAGCTTGTTGTCTAGCAATGATAGTAAACCATCCAAATTTACATTTGCGTGTGTACCATGGAGACAATCACTTTTTGTTCATTAGCAATATTATATTTCTTGAAATAGGTTTTTGTGGTGTATCAGGAGTATGCTTCATGAATATATGTGGGTTATGGTAAACAACTGAAAAACCAGTTTCGTGCTTCAAAGATGATTATTACCTCACTTCATTTTTGGTATCTGACATTATAACTAAATAATGTTAACCAGTTTTTCTTGTTCGCGTATACTAGTGATGGGATCCAGTCAATGGCCACTTTTAAGGCTTGATATATATGGATCAATGAGGGCTGATGGTCAAAGCTATGGTAAAGCAACAAGAAATGGTAATGGTACTTTGATAGGTGGAGTTGGTGGAGGTTCTGGAGGGACAATTCTTCTTTTCCTTCAAGCACTGACCCTTGTGGATAACTCCTTTTTATCTGTTGCTGGGGGTCATGGTGGACCTCTTGGTGGTGGTGGGGGTGGGGGTGGAAGAGTTCATTTTCACTGGTCTAAGATATGTGTAGGTGATGAATACGTTCCCCTTGCAATTCTAAACGGCACCATCAACAGGAGGTATGCCTTATATTCATGACATCTACTTTAAAATTTTGCATGAAATATGATTCTTTGTGCATGGGTCTGTACTAATAAATGTAGTGAATATCCTCGACTTCTTTTTTCATTGTAGCATGTTCAATAATGTAATTTGTCCGTCTAGGCAGAAGTAACTCTTAGGATTTTCTTATTTTGTGTCTTTTATGGATGATTATTCAAAAATGAAAGATATTTTTGATGAAATATAGTTATGAAGTTTCTTTTATTTTTCAATTATTTCATAAAGAAGCTAGGACTCAATTTGGTCATATTATTCATGTTTTGTAATCGATATTGCCTTGGAATATGTCAAAGATCCTCTTCAGTCTTATTGTGATGCTCATGGAATTGTACATCAATTTTCTTTTGTTTATACACCTCAAAATGGTGTGGCTGAGCATAAAAATTAGTAGCTTCCTGAGGTTACTAGATCTTTTATGATTCAGATGAATGTTCCTAAACATTTTCAGGGGGATGCAATTCTAACCGCTTGTTATCGCATTAATTGTATGCCCTCTTTTGTTCTTCGTGGTGGTACCCTTATTCTATAGTGCATCCTGACTGGTGTTTATTTCTGTTACCTCCTTGTATGTTTGGTTTTGTTTGCTTTATGCATGTTTTCACTCCAGGGAATGATAGATTGGCTCCTAGGGCTGGTAAATGTGTCTTTATAGGTTATTCTAGGATTCCAAAAGGATATAAATGTTGGAATCCTCAATCTTGTCGTTTTGTTATTAGTGTTAATGTTACTTTTTTTGAAGGTACATCTTTTTTCTCTTTGTCTAATGCCTCTGGTAATACTAATATTCTTCTACAATCCTCTTCTGTTCCATTACCAATTCCTCTAATTGTAGCTAATGTTCCCTTGTCTCTTCCACAAGAGTCTAAACCACTGCAAGTATATTGTCGCCATGCATAAACAATAAAGAAATGACTTATCTACTCCACCTCCATCATCTTCATCCACTTCAACTCAGGTTTCTGCTTCGTTTGAGGTGCCTTCTTCAGATCTTCCTATTGCTCTTCGACAAGGTACTCATTCTTGTACTCAACATCCTATCGATAAGGTTGTTTCTTTCTCTCGATTGTCTTCCCAATTTCAATATTTTACTAGTGTTTTATCTTCCATTTATATTCCTCGTTCTCATATCCAAGCATTGGATTCTCCTGGATGGAAGAGTGCTATGGATGAAGAGATGCCAATTTTATATAAAAATGATACATGGGAGTTAGTTGATTTTCCTTTGGGGAAACATACAGTGGGGTGTCAATGGGTATATGTAGTAAAGTATCATCTGAATGGTACTGTTGAGTGGTTAAAGGCTCGATTGGTTGCTAAGGGTTACACCCATAATTTTGGTGTGGATTATCTCCTGTTTCTTGTCTCACATTTGTTTGTGTTTTATTATCTATTGCAATTGTTAAAAGTTGGCCGCTTTATCAACTTGACATTAAAAATATCTTTCTTCATGGTGATCTTCATGAAGAGGTGTATTTGGAGCAACATCGTAGATATGTTGCTCAGGGGGGGTCATATAGGGTTTTTAGGTTGAAGAAAGCAATTTATGGACTCAAGTAATCTCCAAGAGCTTGTTTTGATAAATTCAGTCAGGTCGTTAGTGTGTACGGGTCGAAAAGAACTGTGTTTGATGATTTGATGTTTGTGAGGCATAGGGAGGAAGGTACCAGTGTTCTTGATGTTTATGTTGATGTTATAGTAATTACTGGTAATGATGATGAGGGTATACAATTATTGAAACATCACTTGAACAACATTTTCATATGAAAGACTTGAGGCAACTACATTATTTTTTGGGTACTGAAGTGGTCAGGTCTAAAGAAGGGATAACATTGTCTCAAAGGAAGTATGTTGTCGGTTTTCGTAATGAGACTGGTATGATGGGACCTAAACCAACTGACACTGCAATGGATCCCAATACCAAATTGAGTAGAGATGAAGGAGATTGTTTTAATTATTTAAGAAGATATAGAAGACTTGTGGGTAAACTCATTTATTTGCCTGTTACATGACCATACATTACCTTTGTTGTAGGATTAGTTAGTCAATACATGCAAAATCTTAAACAAAAACAGTGGGAAGCCTTCTGTCGTATCCTCAAATATTTGAAGGGTGCTTCTGGTAAGGGTTTAGTTATAAAGCCTTCAAATAGTCTAGAGGTGATTGATTTTTTAGATGCGGATTGGATCATCTATATAAAAGGTTTATGTTAGGATCTTGTACTTTTGTGGGTAGAAATCTTGTCTCATAGAAGAGCAAAAAGCTGAACATGGTTGCTAGATTTAGTGCAGAGGCTAAATATAGAACAATGGCTCACACAATTTGTGAGATGATGTGGGTAAAATCATAAAATCACTTTTGTAGGTGATGGGTTTTTCAAGTAAGAAGTCCATGACAATGTATTGTGATAAACAAGCTGCTATATACATTGCCAAAAATTCTGTCTTTCATGAAAGAACAAAGTATATTGAAGTTGATTGTCATTTTGTTCTAAATATGGTGACGAGGAAACAAATTTTTACATCATTGTTACATCATTTTGTTCTAAGGGGCATTTTTCTGATCCTTGTGACAAGCCAGGCACGATAGATATTTATGCCCCAGCTCGAGGGGAAGTGTTAGTTGTTATATGTATGTTCAAGTAAGGGTTATAAATCATTTGTAATTTTGTTATTATTAATATATAAAGGGTTATCTCACCATTCACATTTTGGGTGACCAATTTGGAATGAAAATTAGAGTTTAGCATTTATTTTTAGTTATTTTATACTTCCTTATTTTTAGGGTTTTAAAGCAATTTTGGTATTTTAGGGTTTATTTATTTTATGGCAACTTTAATTTTGGTTTGCTAAAGGCCCTTGATGTAATGGAATAGGGGACTTGATAATTGAGTTAATATTGAGATATTGGTTATTGAATTCTCCATCTCGTTACTCTCCTTTCTTCTCTCTCAGGTTTCTCTCTTAGTTTCTCTTTTCTTTCTTCTTCTCTTCCCTTCTCTCTCTTTCTATTCCCTTTCACGCTGCTGGTCCGGCACCAACGTGTGAGATGTCCCTCTCTTTCCTTAAATCTTTTTTCCTCTGTGACTTGCTCAACAGCTATAATTCAAATTTCTTCAGGACTGTTATATGACATATTTTTACTGTTCTGTACAAATGGTATGCATTTAATTTGTCAGGGTCTTACATCAAGTGCAGTGTGCGCATACTCTTGTTGTACCAATATGTTCATATACTTATTTCTTCAATCTTGAATGAAGTGATTCGTTTTGCCATTTATATGATATCTGGACTTCATAAGTCCTGAAATCCCTCCTCTTTACAATATTTTGAAGTACTTTTGGACATTTGTTATTTCCTTCTCCGGATTCTTGTGGCTCTTGCTTTTACCTATGTTGATTGCTGCTTGTGGATCCTGTGGCAAATATCGTGAATTCCGTGAGCTTATTTTTAGTTAAGATCCATCTAGTTTTGTCTTTCTCCTTCTAAAATATCTTCTTTCTTTGTTTTTGCTTCAGTATTTTACTGTCACTTTGATGGGGATCAGTACCACAAAGCGCTGCTTGGAAATGGAGAAAAAAGAAGGGGGGGGGGGGGGAGACATGTAGGCCCCACCAATGGACCAATGAGTCCCACCACAGGTGTTACATGATCAGGAACTATATTTAAATGGGTTTGGGTGAACACATATGATTCTAATACCTAGTGATTTTCAGGGGTATTTGGGTAATTTACAAACAGGGGTATTTTAGGAGTTTTATTTTGTTTAATATCTAGGTTGGTAGGGTGCTTGGTTTGTTGAGTTTTATTTGATTAGAAGTCTTCTATCTAGTAGTATTTAGGAAATCCTTTGCCTGATAAGAAAGTGTCTATGTTTCTATATAAACCAGTCTGTTATAGAGACAATGGACAATTTTCATTAATAAAATTATGCGCAGTTTTTGCTCTTTTAATGGTGAGACTCCATTTAAATTCTTTTAAGTGAGACTCGATGCAGGCTTGAAGTGAGATTCTAAGATTTCTCCTCCTCCTCTTCTTTATTTTAATTTTCAGCACTTCTGTATACAATTATCAACCATAAACAGTCTTTCTAAAACTTTGATTTAATAACCAAAACACTGAACTTTCCATCCAAAAACCCTAGCCTAATTCAGCCCTCCATTACAGCGTGTTACATTGTGGTTTTTGCTTGCTGTCCAGAATTTCCAGCAAGCTTTCTCTTTTGATTTAGACTGAAAATAGCCTCAAACTCTTAACTAATCTAACCTTTATTTAATCCTTCAATCCTAAAATTTAAAGCCCTAAGCCACATTATTTAGTTGTAGAGTCTGCATTATCCATCTTCAGGCACTGTCCTACATCTCATTTCTTTAGCTATACATGTCACCAGAAATAGGAAACTAAAAATCATTCAAGGATGGTAACATTGACCTGTGTTCCTCCTTCCTGTGTGACCTGTCTTACTGCTGTTTTCTTCCTGCATATTACTGTGTCTTACTGTTCTGCATCAATGCAGTGACAATGCAACGGCATCCCCAAGAAAGTGGTAATCTCAACTTGTTTATTCTTTTCAATTTTTCTTTGCCCTGCATGCAAAAGGAAGCTTCATTGGTTTGATTCTTCCATTTTTACTTAAAATACACTACAATTAATCAGGATTGTGTGAATAATGAAATTTTAATAGTTCATGAAGTGGAGATGTAATTATTTAAAGGAAACAAATTTTTTATCTATTGGAAGTAAATTGTGAAACAAGTAGGGGGCAGTGTTGCTATTCCATTTTATTTTCAGCACAAGTTTCTCTTTTTAGTATATATTTAGCTGGAGTTACTGTGGAAGCTTCTGAAACTACAATGTTGGGACAATTTACATTTAGCTAGATATATTTAATTGTTGAATTGTGGAATAAACATATATTCAGTTGTTCGTATTTTTTTACTACATTTCATTTGATAAATATGATTATGGATGGTAAAAGAGCCACCATAAAAGGTGGGACCGTAATTTTCAGAAATATTAGGGCCAAGTCTTTTGAGTCTCGCACAAGAGTTTATATAGATAGCATATGTGTTGCTTGTTTCTCATTAGTCATCCTGCATTATGCCACATGCAATTTGCCTCTCTGCAAATTCTTTCTAAGACTGCAGTTAACAGCATTTTTTTGTTTGAATCTCTGTTGTCGTAGATATTTGATTCAATTTCTTTAATTACGTTAACTATCAAAAACAGGATTGGGACCTGGTTATATTAAAAAAAATGGTTTAATAGCAGAATATTATGATATCTTACAGTGGGGGTGCTGGGGACGGTAGCGGTCTTCATGGAGACAACGGCACAATTACAGGAAAAAAGTGCCCTAAGGGGCTCTATGGTACATATTGTGAGGTATGTTTGGTTTGTCTTTTTTTTACTACCTTCATAAATAGCTGTCAAAATTGTTAGAGCTATATATATTCTGTTGTCCAAGTAAATACATGGGCATCATGACAAGCATAATGTCTTATCATAGGATAATAGGAATGCATTGAATCCAACTGTTAGCTTGAGTGGTATCTCCTATCACTTCCAAAGAGGAAGATATAGGCTTTTAGGTCTCAGTTGGGATGGAGGCTACGTCTCATGCACATCAAAAAATTTAAAAAAAAAAAAGAAAGAGAAGAAAAAGGAACACATTAAATTTGTTCCATAACATCCATAAAAAAAAAATTTCATTTTACTTTTCTGTAGTGATTTTTTTGTGGGTTCAGGAAATGAATATATATTTGTATTAGTGGATGAACATTCCAATACTTAGGTTTTAAAATCTCTTGAAAACCTAGGTTCTAACTTTCCTTTGATTTCACCTACAAGGACCTAGGTTCTAGTTTTCTTGGAGTGTGGTTCTCATTATGACGTATACTCAGATGGTGCTACCATGTGGCAACCCCAGGATCAGAAATGTGTCTGGCTGTAATCATACCAAAAATGAAATGGGTGTACCTCAGAAATTTTGACAAACACACCTCGTCATTCCTTCACTAGGTATTCAGCAAGTGATATTCCCAGGCATACTACTGGCCATAATAACTTGCTCAAGAAACATTAATCCAATTCAAAAGCCTAGGCCTATATGCACCAAAGTTTCTTATTGCCCGAGGTAGAGGTAATGCTTAGGGAAGCTCCTTGAACATGACTTGTTTTTGTTAAGAGATGATTATTACCAAATGTAATTTGGGAATTTTTCACGAAAAGCAGACATAAGATAACAAATCCAATGCTTTCACTAAGATTTCGAATAGCGATTCGCAAATTCAAGTTGATGATATTTTGCCAGTATGCCCTTCACATCACCTTGTGATCCTAGCAATCATGATGTAATTTGTACATAATGTTGTGATCCCCATGATCACTGGTATACTTTCTGTGGCATTTTGTGATCACAGCAGGGGCGTGACATTTCATCTACAGTTCGTTGTGACTTCAGTGGTCATGGTGTGGTCCAAGCACCATGTTGTGATTTTCAGTCTAGGTGTATTTGAAGTTTGATCTTCCTTGGATAGATGGGTTTTCTTGGCTCGGCAGCTTGAGTTGAAACTTGAGAGTGAGCTGAGGTATGATCTTGCATTGCGCATATGTACAGGGGGGACCAGAGTCCTACAGTGACCAATTTTCATGCCACATGTTGCATCTTCTTAAGTCTATAGGAGTGGAGACTACATGCCACCTGTTGCTCTGAGTGCACCTCAGATGTTCTCCAAGACTCCAACTGTCTGACATGTGCCAGTACACAAGGGGCCTTCCCAAGTTCAAGCACTAATCTGGTAAACAAAGCTGAAACTTTGTCACTCTGTACTTCTTCCTAGCAACCTTTGGGCTGCAATACATGCTATCAGTCCTATACTGCCTCGCTATTCCATCCAGTTCTCTTTCTTTGTAAACTTCCTCGACTTTTAACTACCATGACCTCTCATTTGTCCTATTTTCAATTTTGTGTGCTACGCTCTTTCCTTTGAATCCCTCTCACCTATAAGAAACTACTGTTTCACCATTTTCTTTTGAGAAACAGCTCATCCTACAAAAGGAAGGACAATAAATGTATTCGAGGACTACACAATCCTGCAAAAAAGCTAAAGATAGGAGAAAGAAAGAGAAGGTAAGGGAAGCAAGCCACAAACATAACCTGAAAATGATCAAGAAGGTCCCACCAAGCACTATCTCCACCTCCCAAAGTGGGGGTGGATGGTTTTAGTCCTATTTGGAATATCGTAGGTGCGTGTCTTACTCATCAGAAAGGAAGGGCTACTATTCCCCTCTAAAGGATTCAAAGATGGAATATCCTCTTTCAGCTGGACAACCAACCTCCCAGTTAACAACTCTTGGCACCAAAATGAGCGCCGCACCAAATGATAAACAGAACTCCACTATTTTCATGTGAGGAGTGAGAGTCTCTTTATCTAGCCCATCAACTACCACCAAAGAGTCACCCTCCACCGAGTATTGATAATAATCCAATAATTAAGCTTATTGGTATCTTTCCAGAGCGAAAATCTGTACTTTGATTGCAACTCCTATACCAGCAGCCTTCGAAAAGGTCAAATTAACTTCCTTCCATGACCTTGGAGATTACACCCATTTCAATTTTAATGTCAATCACCAAAGGAACAGCCATCAAAAATAAAATTTGACTCTTCCTCTTGGAGGTGGCTTTCAAGATCAATGGCCTCCTGGACTTTGAGTTCAGAGGAAGCAAATTGGTTATTATCTCTCAAAATAATGCCCATTGAAGCACCTTCAGATTCCTTAGAAGTCGAGTTCCGAAGAGAAACCAAAAAGTAGATTCCGTTCCACATTTCTTCCCCAAAAAAAAAAAAAATTGGCCCTTTCAGTGATTTTAGCCTTTCTCTCCTTCCTAGTAATCCACAGTTACTAGAATAGTGCTGAACCATTTACTTTTGCCTCTATTTCCTTCCTTGAAGCTCCTAAAAGAGTTTTCCAGCAAACCTGGAAATCTACATTGGACCCTACTGATACTAGCAATGGAAACAGCCCCTTGGAAAAGAGAAGACAACATTAGCAATGAATAAATAATCTTCTGACTCACTCCTGCTCAATTGGGGGGAAGATGTTGCATCTTGTGAATTGGGACAAAATTCTCATGCATATGAAAGGAGGAGGGGTTTGGGGATAAAGAAGTTGCGAATTTTCAACAAAGCTTTGCTGGGTAAATGGCTTTGGAGGTTTGGGTTGGAACAAGATGCATTATGGAGGAGGGTTATTGATGTTTTTTTTTTCTGGGTAAGTAAGGGTTATTGATGTTAGATTTGGGTGTGTGTTAGATGATTGGGTTTCTAATGAGGTGGAAGGGCCTTTTGGGGTAGCATGTGGAAGAACATTAGGAGGTGACACAAGGACTTTTACGGGAGGATTGGCTTCCCGCTTCATGGTGGATACTGGGGAGAGAGGGAGATTTTGGGATGGTCTATTGTGTGGAGATGTTGCCTTGAGGCCTCGGTTATTTCATTTAGCTTTGAATTTGGATGCAAGAATTGTGGGGTATTTATGGCCTACAATGGATGGCATAGTTTGGGATCCATGTTTTCAAGGGAATTCCTTCCACATCTCCCCCACGGTTCATCTGTCTCAACATAAAAAGCAGGAAATTCCAGTGAACACAGTCATTAGCTTTTTCCACATCGAGCTTACAAACCAGATCACCCTCTCTTGATCCTCTTCTCAAGTCTATACATTCGTTAGCTATAAAAACACAATCCAGAATTTGTCTACCCCCAAAGCATTTTGGCCATCCGAGATGATACTACTTAACACTTTCCTCAACCTGCATGCCAACACCTTTTTAACAGTTTATAGATGCTCCCAAGTCCCTACCAAACTAATTGGCTGATAATCCCGAATGTTCTCCACACCCTCCTTCTTTGGAATCAATGCGATAAAGGATTCATTTAAGCTTTTCTCAAAAGCACCACTGTTCATGGAAGTAATGAAAAAAGGCATCACATCATTTCTCAGCACTTGCCAATACTTCTGGAGAAAATCCATGGTAAAACCATCTGGGCCTGGTGCCTTATCCCCATTATAAGCCTTAAAGGCAGCCACTACTTCCTCTTTAGCTATGCCCCTATTAATCAAACTTGAAAGCCATCATTTTTTTACTAGATAAGTATATCGTATTTGCTCCTCCTCAAACTGAATCCTCCAATCTCTTCTTCTGATCATCCACTAATTTTCCAAATTATAAATGCTTTAACGTAGGTTTTCTTGCACAAGGCTCCAAATATAAAGACTAGTAGAACATGATTCCCTTATTTCCTCCTCTTCCATTATGGTTTCTCCATCAATAACCACTGAGCGAATGTAATTAAATCTCCCATGGGCATTAGCAATCATGTGAAAGAACCTGTGTTTCTCTCCTCCCTCCTTCAACCATAAAGCTCTAGATTATGGATATTTGTGGATTTAAGGACCTTTTTTGAAGACCTTGTATGTTTGGATTATAGAAGCATACCCCTCATATGTATATAATTTTGTTGAGATTTTGGAAACATGAGACTTGTTAGATCACCAATTACTCCAAAAGCTTAAGCTGTTAGAGAATGGGCCAACAATGTATATCAAGCTCTCAACAAGACTCTAGTTTTTGTAGGTCTCTTTTGTACTCAGGCTCACCCTCTTGGGATGCTTTCTAATGAAATGTTTACTTATCAATATATATATATATATATATATATATGTATGTATGTTTGTATGTATGTATGTATGTATGTATTTGAAACTCTTGCATTAGAAACATATTGTTGACGTTAATGAGGTATTCCTATAAGCCACAGAACTATACCAAGGCTTTAACTTAAAGAAGTGACGTTGGGCTTCTCATTATTTTTGCATGTTGTGAAGAAGGTGGCGAGTCATTCTTAGTGAGAGAGAACATGGGAAACAATCTTGAAATGAGAAAAAATTGGGTTACAAATGACACTTCTCAAAAAACTGCTATGTACAAAGAGGGTAAGGAATATATGTTCGATTATTTTTCTTTTTCTTTTTTTGATAAGTATATGTTCGATTATGGATGAAGAAGAGATAAAATCTCACTAGTTTATTTATCAGTTAAAATTTTGAAGACACTGAACCAAAGATATTTGATGACACCACAAAGTTCATAGTAGGAGCCCACCGAGGTCTTAATAATCTAAGGAGACAAGGAAAAGCTACTTTGGATGGCAAATCTCCCACCATAATCCTACTGAACTTCCTAGCACATATCCTGATTCCCAAACTCAAATCAAGTAGTAGGGAACTAGGGATGTTTGTCTTCTCAATGTAATCATGATATTTTTCTTCCTTGTTATGTGGTGGCAACTCCATTTTCACAAAATCCCAGTTTTCAATAAAAAAATAAAATGATGAGCCGGGGATTGTGGTTACTGCAAGTCTTGGTCTGTGTGTAGGATGTAGAGAAGCAGACCAGTCGCTTGGAGAGCCAGTCCTTGTGTCTTTGTTGGAGTGTGTGGAAAGAGGGGAACAAGAGATCTTTCGAAGATGTGGATAAGTCAATATTCAAACTCAAACATTTCGTTGAGTTTTTATTGTTCGAGGGTGGCAGGGAAATTCTCTCATTCTGTTGATATTTTTGTTGATTGTCTAGACTCTTCGTTTACTTGGATGTTTTACTTCACTTTTTCTTAACCTTGTATATTATGTGTACTTGGGTTGTGCCCCTTTGGTGCCATAGAGTGAGTTGCTAATTTTACTTGTAAAAAATAAAAAATAAATAACTTGGAAAGCTCTTGCTACAACTACTCAAGAAAATCTTTTTCTTCACAGTAACCATCCAAAGTTGATGGTTACCAGTTTTAATTTGACATTGGTTTTGGGATGCATAAATAAGATATGAGCTTGGCTAGTTTAATTTTTGATTTTTTTTTTGTCTTGACAAGTGAGACATACTCCCACTTTGTCCTATTTGAAACTCAAACCCTCAACCTCCTCTTTGAGAGGTGGAGGAGATACCACTTGAGCCAACACTTGGTGGTATCTTGTTTAGTTTGATTTTGAGTTGATGCTAACCCATATTTACCCAAATCAAGTTGCATTCTCGTACAAATTAAAAACTTGAAACCAGGATTGTGCAGAATATTATCCTGGCACTGGAGATGCCTAAATGCAGAATATTGTCCTGTCATTGGAGATATGCCTAAATGAGTGAACCCGCATGAGGATTACTTCGTGTATGTGCTGTGTTGTATAATATTAAGTAATTTACCAAACACAAGGGCTACTTAAGGATAATGCCAAATTACAGGTATTTGGTAAGTGATTTACCCATTTGATTTTAAGCACGAGATTGGAATCTACAGGTGTGCATATAACTGTCCTCCCCACCCCAAAACAAAAATAATTAAACTGTCAAATGCAAGCATAACTGATGCAATCCATGTATGAAAAGAAAAATAAATTCAATTAAGGTAAAAACAGAGAGCTAGAAAAAGTTAACACTATAAGTTAAACACCAACATCTCATTCCCAAGACAAAGGGAGTAGAAAAATCTGGTACTGTAAGCAGCAATTTCATTAAAATTGGACAAAAGCTGCTGCTTACAAACTGGAACAACCCCATTATAGATTATAGGTTTGCAGTAACAAAAGTGCAATCTCAACCTGAGCTACTAATCTATTCAATGGAGAGAAAACAAACTTAAGTGACTAGACAACCTTTATGACTTTAAAAATAAAAGTACTTAGACAAAGACACGCCAATTGAACTTAAACAACTGGCATAAATCAACTATTGAAGCAACAAATAAAATCCAGATTTAAGACTGAAATCATCAATGCAAACGCAGGAAAGGTACCCACAAGTTGACTACAATCAGTCCTCACTTAAGTGGCTTCTCCACTTGGACTTCTTAGGATGTTCAAGTGACTGCAAAAAGGACATCATCTTCTTGCACTGCATCAAAAAAAAAAAAAAAACACTTGGCCTATTAGACCAAATTAGTGCATCTGATTCTGATATTAGGCTGTTCCTTTTGCCATAGAAGTGATAATGTGGAACCATATGGATATATGTGTGTTTGTGTATATATATATATATGTGCATGCATTTGGAACAATTGGTGTTCTACCATGGAACTAGAGCTTAGTTTTGGGCGGTCTTGGGTTTAAGTCTTTTCATCTCCCGTTCTAGGTACTAGAGCTTGGTTTTGGGTTGTCTTTCTTGGGTTTAAGTCTTTTCATCTCCCGTTCTGTTTGTAGTGCTTCTATTCAGTTTGTTTGTGCGCCTGTTTGCCTGTTCACGTACGAGTTGAGGTCGCACATGAGGAGGGATGTGAGAGCTTGATATACATAGCAAGCCTCCAACTATTGCGTAACCTAAAAAAAGCTATAAACAAAACACCAAAGTAGTTGTGGGAACTGTACGCTTTGGAAACTGTCTATCTGATTCATCATCTTTTGCCTTCTGTTCTTTCTGGCATTTCTACTTATACCCTAACCTCTTGGTCTTGCCTGAATCATTCTTGCTTCAAGGTCTTTGGGAGTACTTGTCTTATTCTACTAGAGCAATTATGCTTTCTTCAAAGGATGGCTGCTGATTTTTACTAATAACCAACAGAATATCGATACTATTACCAAGGATATTAATAATCCTGATCAAACAGATGAAGTGGCCTTGATACATCATTTACAAGAATCAGATTTTCGTCGACTGTTCACTTGTTAGCTTTGCAATATTATCAAGCTGCATCTTTGTATGATTTATAGATGTTATCTTAATTATTGTCAAGGGCCAACTGTTTGAATATTATTAGCTAGACTGAATAGATTTGAATGTCTCTGTCAATGCATTATGTGCACAGGAATGCCCTGTGGGCACTTACAAAGATGTTGAAGGCTCTAATGCATATCTTTGCACTCCTTGTTCCCTTGAGCTTCTTCCCAATCGTGCAGATTTTATATATGTACGAGGTAATTCTAATTAGTTTGCTCTGACTCCTGTACCACTGTTTCTTGTTCTTTTTCCTTTTCTTGGGATTAATTAATTTTATTCATTGTCTTGCATATGGATGCAGGGGGAGTTACACAACCATGTTGTCCCTATAAATGTATGTCTGACAAGTACAGGATGCCAAACTGCTATACACCTCTGGAGGAGCTGATGTATACATTTGGAGGGCCCTGGCCTTTTTCACTACTGTTTTCATTCATTTTGATTCTTCTAGCTTTGTTGTTGAGTACTTTGCGAATCAGATTGGTTGGGTCTGGTGGTTCTTATCCCACTACAAATTCAGTCGAACATCACAGCCATCACCATTTCCCTTCTCTTCTTTCCCTATCAGAGGTACAAATCTGTTTGCAGAAATTCCTGGTTTCAACTTGTACTGTAGCTATAACAGGGAGGAGGTGCAATGTTTTTGACACTATTTTTACTTAATTCCTAGGTGCGAGGGACCAGAGCAGAAGAAACTCAAAGCCATGTTCACAGAATGTACTTTATGGGTCCCAATACCTTCAGAGAACCGTGGCATCTTCCGTACTCTCCTCCCAATGCAATTCTTGAGATTGTGTAAGTAAATGTTTCAAGTATGACAGGCAGAATGATGGAACTTTTAAATGCTGATGTAGATTTAAGGCCTTTTTTGGTTTGTATATTATGTTGCATCATTCATAATTTTTTTTCTTAATTGGTGGGATGGAACATGCTAGAAACATGAGTTGGTATTAATTGCTGATAACATGTCTCATGTTTGTTTTCTTTAAATAATTATCAACAATAAGAATCGAACCCTTAACCCCAGCCCCTTTAGATAGCCATCGAAGCACTATTAAACACTAACCAATCACTTGATTAACCATTTTGGTGAAGGTCTTTCTTTCTTGGGTGCTTTTGTCCATTCAGAAGTCTGTATTTTTCACAATATTCAACCAGGCGGGTTGTTGGTTGGAGAAAGAATTTTTAGTGAAGCCTTAAAATTGAACAATATTCCAATCCCACAATAGTACATTTCTGCATTAGCATCCTCTTGTTCCATCTCATGACTCTCAGTTTCTTCTTTTACCACGGAAACTATTTTGAGCTGCAGGTATGAAGATGCTTTTAACAGATTTATTGATGGGATCAATTCTGTTGCTGCTTATGATTGGTGGGAAGGGTCAGTGCACAGCATACTTTCAGTGCTTGCATATCCTTGTGCCTGGTCCTGGAAACAGTGGCGTAGGAGAAATAAAATTCATCGCCTTCAGGAGTATGTCAAGTCTGAATACGATCACTCGTGTCTACGCTCCTGCCGTTCACGAGCTCTATACAAAGGAATGAAGGTTTGACTTATTTACACTATTGCAGAGCCATTTTCTTTCATTATTCAAGTTTGTCTCGCATGTAATTTTAGTTTAATAGAATACTTCATACTAGGTAAAGACCTACAAAAATCTCAGCTGAAGTTTGCAAGTTTGATATTGATCTTGCCTTATGGTTCTAAGATGGCACTGGCCTCCGTTGTTACTGAGCCAATACTATAGACAGTCGAAAATGCTTATTTCGTCATTTATCCTCTCTCTCTTTTTCTTTTTTCTTTTTTAATTCATGGAACATCTTGAGTAAAATCCTTAAGAAAAACAGGAAAAGAAATGCGAAGTTAGGATATTTGTTGAGATCCTTGAACTGGGCACACAGCAGATCTGTTATGTTGCTAGACTTGCCTTTGGATGAACCCCACCTAGAAGAATTTATGAATGTACAGAACGATATTAATGTAATTGAATGAATTTATATTTAACAAACTTGCACTTTTAGGTTATATTTTAATTTGAACAGCCTAAAGAGCAGAATGGAAGTATTTTTTAAGGGGGTAAATAAGAGCACATTGGGAGTTAGTTTCCAAAATTATGTTATTATTCTGAAGTTTGCTGCATTGCTCTCTTAATTGGCACGTTTAAAGTTTGAGTCCCTATTCTTTTTGGAAGAAACATGCCCATCCTTTGGTATCTAACTTATTCATACCTGGAGCGTGGAACGGGAACAAAAACGTAAATCATCACTTGTTATAGAATGTGGTACGTTAGAAGTAGGCTTCTTTGGATCGCTTTGATGGAATGAAATACGTTTATTTCAAACGAGATATTATTTTTATTATTTTTGTAATAATATTTGTATGTGTATATATATATATATATATACACACCAAAAAAATTTCAACAAATTCAAGCCATTACAAAATAAAATTTCAATGATGTGTGTATATATTTTCTTGTATGTTGTTTGATTTTTTTTGGAAATTTTAATATTTTAAATTGGAACGCTAAATCTTGCTTTCCAAATCGCTAGTGATCCATGTTTTGGATCATGCGATCCCAATTCGCAATTCGTTAGGGGGGTAGCGAATTGTGGTAACTATATTATTTCATACCATAGGTTTTCCCTTAATTTACCTTATTATCTTTTAAACTAAATTTGAAAAGATTACCTGCAAGATTATGAGAATTTAATTAGTTATCCAAAGTATTGTCCTCTTTTCAACGTCTCACTATTCTAGCATTCCTAACATTGTTACATTGTTTGATTGGTGAAAAAATATTTATACAATATCCCTTGCAAGTTTCTAAGGGTGACTGTGTGCTAAGAAATGGATGTTAATGAGCTTAGTAGGCAGGCTATGTCACATTCGACATGACAAAAAGATGATGTGATCAACATGTCGTCTAGAATTATACTTCTGAATTTTTTTTTTTAAATATTGATATTTTTTTTCATATAGTTAGTTAGGGAAATGAACTTTTATTGCTTGTAGATAGAATTTCAGGAGACATGAACCAGGTGCTTTAAATGGCTTTGGAAGTAACAAAATATGCTCTGGCAATGATGAAACCCTTAGGGAATACGTTCCTACAAATGTTTATAAATTTACGTTGTCCCTTTGTTCTTGATGCTCAAGGAATGTGAATTGAGTTCATATTTTCCTCAACTACTTCCTGGTCTATCATGAAAAAAATGATGATAACTTACTATCATACAGTCATACTCTCAACAACAATTTTTTATTTATTTTTCTTATGTTTTTTGGATGTTACATTTCAACTGTTCTGTCATATTTTCATATGAGCAACAATTAATTCAGGTTGGAGCAACTCCAGACTTGATGGTTGCATACATTGATTTTTTCCTTGGTGGTGATGAAAAGCGTTTAGACATGGTAACAAGTATACAGAAGAGGTTCCCTATGTGCATAATTTTTGGTGGGGATGGAAGCTATATGTCACCATATAATCTTCACAGTGACACATTGTTGACAAATCTTCTTGGCCAGGTCTCTTGGCAATCTGGAATTTTGAGTAGCATTAGTAATCATTCCTTTGATTATTCTTATCTGACATAAAAAAGTATGTTTTCTTATTCCCAGCATGTCCCTGCAACTGTCTGGAATCGTTTGGTGGCCGGGTTGAATGCACAGTTAAGGACAGTGAGGCATGGATCAATTCGTTCTGCTCTAGTCCCTGTTATTGATTGGATCAGAAGTCATGGGAACCCCCAACTTGAGTTCCACGGGGTTAAAATTGAGCTAGGATGGTTCCAGGCTACTGCTACTGGTTATTATCAGTTTGGTGTCTTGGTAATGGTTGGTAATTATTCTCTGCACAATCTGCACCACTCTGATTTGTCAGACAGAATTAGTGACAAATGTCCAAGGTAACTTAGAATAACTTTATATAATATATTGATTGAGCTGGTTGATTTATATGCAGTTCATACAATTTCTGCAGTACCATTCTTTTGTACATTTTAAGAAACATTTATCTAGATCCTGGTATTATCCATTGTTTAATCAGAATTTAGGATGTCTATATCCAGTCTCTTGACACATGCAGTGCGCTAAAAATATTAATCGATTACTTTGTTGAGCTCTTCTGGTCTTTCAGTACAGTTCTGTATGAAGATGTTAAGAGTCTATTCATTTAGGCTTCTCACTATCTTGTCTGATGTGCTCGTGAAAAAACCTTTAGGTAAAAATGTTTAAAACTTGGACGAATATAGCTCATCTTCTGCTGGACAGTAAATGCATTTAAATTGGACCTTAAAAGAAGAAAAAAAAAATGCAATCCAAAAAAACATTTGAAAGATGCATATATTTTGGCCCTAGAAGATAAATAATACTTCCTTTATCTTCACAACTTGCATGAACTGATATAGATGTCTAGCATATCTTTTCTAATCATAATATCAATGTTGCCAAACCCCAATTTGTTAGCATAAGACATTGTTGAATAATAGTGAAGAAGAAGAAGAATAAGAATAAGAGAAGAAGAAGAACAACTGCTACTACTACAATGTCTAGGGCACAATAATAATTATGGACTTATTGCTAATGTCTTTAGGGGTCAAAACATTTAGACTTCTTTGCATAACTATGTTGCCAGCCTAAATTTATTTAACTTTTTTGGCATTAACAGATTTTATATGTTTTCTTCTCAAGTAATATTCTGGAAAGTGTCCTGCAGTTTCATAAAAAAATTTCAACTTGAGTAGAAGTTTGTTCAAGATCGGCTCAAGACATAAATAAGCCAAGTTTGAAGGCTCATTAATTTTAACAAATCAAGCTTGAACAACCCCCTACTTGACTAGGTTTGGCTCATTTATAGTCTTAGACAACTTTAAGCTAACAACAAAATGTTAAAATTTTTAGTCGCCATTTATCATAATTAAATGATATGAAACAAACTGTAGCACGACCATAACAACAACAATTTTATGGGTTTTAGATGGTTAATTCTTCAGTCTTATGAACATCTTGGTTGTCCTAATTTGTTGTTGACTTTTTTGTTCTATTAAGAGGTTTTGTTGGTTTTCTTATTGGTCCATATTTCAGGAATGTTGCCACTGTTGCACAAAAAAGTCTTAAGAAGCCGCAACAGAGTCAGACATATATAAGCCATGCATTATCTCGTAAAAGGATTTCTGGTGGAATAAATGGAGGTCTTATAAATGATGCTACCTTGAAATCTTTGGATTATAGAAGGGACTTTCTCTTTCCATTTTCTCTGTTATTGCATAATACCAGACCCCTTGGACGTCAGGTACTTGGATGATATTAAAAGAAGCATCTCTACATTGTTAATTGTCTAATATATGGATATTTTCTATGTTTTAGGACACCTTACAGCTGCTAATCTCTATTGTGCTTTTGGCGGACCTTTCCGTTACCCTCCTCACATTGGTTCAGTTCTATTGGATATCTCTTGGAGCTTTTCTTGCTGTCTTGCTTATTCTTCCTCTATCCTTGCTCTCTCCCTTCCCAGCGGGCTTAAATGCTTTATTCAGTAAAGGCCCCAGGAGGTATTCACTTGCTCGTGTCTATGCATTGTGGAATGCTACCTCTTTGTCAAACATTGTAAGTCATACCAAGTGTACAATAAATTTAGTAGAATTGACCAGTTGCATATGTTTCTGCAAAGAAAAACTTCTTAAGGTTTTTGGTTAAATCAACTTTCTTTTGTGCTCTTTCTCAACATGCAAAAGCTGAAAAATTTTTTACAAGTAAGCCGGCCACACTGGACTCCGCCATTCTCATGGTGTCTGACTTTCATATGAAGCTAGAATACTGAAATTGTTCTGGAGATTTTTTGATATACATGGATAAAGCCTAAAAAATGTGGAGGCCCGAAGGAGACATGCTATAATTATAAATGTGCTCCAACTAGCTGTGAGTAGGTGAGCTGCGTACAGTTGATCATAAGTCAAGTCAAATTCACATGCTATTCATGTTTATTATCTCTTAGTGCAATGCTTTAGCTAATAAAAATCACAATCTTCTATACATACACACACGTAAATATATGTATATATGTGGAAGATAATGGTATGGTACCTCTGCAAATTAAATATGCATTTTAGGGTAAGAATACAAGATAATGTTTATTAATGGGGATGAAGCTGTATCATAATACAATAAAAATTGACTATGCAGTATATAACAAAAATGGGACTGAAGATATATTTGCAACACCAAAGCTTGAAGCATGGGCATGATATGAATACATTTACAACAGGATATGGATATGTTGATATCATAATCATGAAATGGATATGCAAGAACATAGCGACAAATAGATAAAATAAATATTATTTTGTTTTATTGAATATATGTGGTAAATGTAATCTCTGATGATGTATTTTTTCAACTAATAAAATAGGAGATAGAATGAACAATTTTGATTCATTTGTCATCAAAAGGAGTAAAGTATATGATGACGTATCCATAGGACATAATAAATCATAACAAAGACATCAGTCCATCATTCATAAACTGAGTCCAAGAAAATGTGTTCATACTAGACCTTCAATAAGCAACCCTGCAGCACTGCGTGTGAGCATTATCTTTTGTCACCTGAATTACATTTTATGGTCCATTCTCTCCAATAGTTTGCTTATCAAGCTGGCAGTGTTGTCTGCCTATCTATAGATCAATGCTAATGGCTTTCAAAAACATTGGCACATGATCTGTAACTGCCATAAACTTAATTAGTGGAGTTTTTCTTGCATCAGTGTATCTATTAGTTGTTAAGCTTTTCTCCTTCCTTGAACTTTAGTGGCTCCGACCACCTTTTAACATTTGCTCCCCCCCCCCCCCCCCCCTTCTTTCTTTCTACTTCTTCCACTAGTTGTCACAGTCTTAAAAGGTCGATATTTCTCTCAATAAATTGGCTGGTCAGAGGAATGTAAAATCAACAACATATTTATTTCAAAATTTATTAATTTTCTGGATTGTAATTTGATATGATGAGTACTCTATGAACCTACACTCATATTCTAAAAGAAAAAAAAAAAACTATTGCAATAATGATTTTGTAAGATCCATTTGTTCATAAGGGAAATAAGTCTTCCAGTTATTAATTGAAAGGTTCGATGTAGTGACAATAGTCCGTAAGGGCTTTGATATAGAAGACTAGAAAAATGTTGCCCAAATATACATACAATAACTATATAACGAATTATATACACTAAGAATGGCTTAGTAATATATCTAAAATTATTATAGCACAGTAGACTCTTTTGTAGATTTCATGAATGATATGCATATGATGTAAGTCCTGAAGGTTATGTATTTTATTAATGTGACTAATAAAGATGGTCTTGATATTAAATATTTGATAGTACAAGTTTTATATCGCTTCTTTGGGGTGACTTGGGAGCTCCAATTCTAAATAACTCTTTATGATTGGGAGATTCAGTGGAGACTTTTCTTTATACTCTATATAATTCTTTTGTGAATAAAAAGTGGGAAGATTCTTTAAGGTTGAATTCTATTAAGATGGTCGTTCTGGCTAAATCATTTGACCAGGGTTCTTTGTGGAGGAGATAGACTTGGGTTTCCGTGGAAAGGTTTCAAAGGTGAAATTGCCTTCCAAAGTATCCTTAGTTATGCAAATTATTGTACTGTTCATAATCTTAGTTATGGATAACCTGGAAAGGAGTAAAATGCTTCCCAATCGGTGCTATAAGTGCAGGAAGGCAAAGATACTACCAATCATCTTCTTCTCCACTATAAAGAGGTGTATGAGTTGTGGTGCGTGTTTGTATGTAGTGAGTATGCCTTGTTTTTTTAGGGGGATCTTTTTGGTTGTTAGGGTGGTGGTTATATTAGGGGAAGACTCCGACAGGCATGGCAAACTACCTTTTTTGGAATGAGTGAAATAGGCATGTATTTGAGGACGTTGAATTTCCTATACATAAGATTATAAATTGATGATAGTTTTCATTTCAAGATGTCTAGAAACTTCTTGGATTTGTTGTATTCTTTTATGAATTCTTATGGGTGACTTGTGTCATGCAAAAGAGCTCAAGTTTAACTGTTTAAGGCTCTTGTATACTTCTTATATATATGGGTTGCACGCATTTTGGTGCTTTTTTTTTTGATCTGTGTGCTTTGTTTATAATAAAATATTTACTTATCCAAAAAACAAAAGAAAGGCAAAAATACAAGTCAAGTCCGTGTGATGAAAGATGTTGCCCAGGTTTAATGAATTAATAACATCAAATTTATTATATATTATATATTTTAGAGTCTGTAGATGGTTCTTTACAAAAAGAGGTGTTGTATAGTGATGGGGACCAAAGAGAAAGACCTAGTTTGGACAAGAGCAAGGCAACACGGAAGCGTTAAGAAACAAGTAGGCATTAAGCAGGCCCAATCTAAGAGGATCCTGTCCCAAAAAGAAACGGGCTGTAGCCTCTAAATCCAAGATGTTGAATTTTCTTCTTGTTGATTTGTCCCTTAACCATAGGCTTTTAGACCTATTTATAGGAACCCTGGGCTCATGAAGATATGAACATGTGCCCCGGGCCTATGTCATAATAAGTGTCACATTTGAAGCTCTACCCTTGGGATCATAACCTTTTGTGCACATAGGCACGTGATACCATGTGTCCCGGTGACAGTGTCTCTCTATTCCAGTGCCTAGGCACATTTTTTATCTCTTCTAGGTGTTACTTCTACCATCTCACAAATATGTATTAAACTTTAGTGTAAAGTGAAAGTTATTACATAAGATATTGTTTAACTTAGAGTAAATGAACTTTTAGTGTCTAACATATTTTTTTATTATTTTTATAAGTTAGGTGCCTTACTTCATTCAAGCTAGCATTTTTTTTGTCTCGCTTTTTGGGTCATGTAGAACCCTAGCGCCTTTAATTACACTGCTTGGAAGGGATTTTTTTGGAAATGTGTGATTCAGAATCGTGAAATGTCCTGCCAGACCACGTGGATTACAAAGATCCATCATGCCACGTGGCAAAATATTATTGGCTACCTCAACTCAACACAACACAACACAACAAAGCATTCTTCCAATTATTTGGGGTCGGGCTAAGACTAACCCAGTGCACAAGGCTCCCGCCTAAGCCAAAACTAAAACAATAAAAGAAACAAACTATAGTGGCAAATAATTAGATAAATATAGAGCATGGTCTATTCCGTGCCTAGATAATTTTGTCCCTGGTATTTTCTTTTTCAGAGATCTCCATCTCTCTTTATGCATTCCTCTTATTTCTTCGATTAAAGTTTTCATTTTCTATTAAATAATAGTCTACAACTGTCAAATTGTTTTATAAATATGAAGACTTGTCAAAAATGAAAACTTTTAGGACGGCAGGAGACGAAAGATGGCTTTAAGTTTGCACCGAAAGAAAAAAGGAAAATAAGCAGGAGATTAGACCTTTAAAGGTGCTTGTCTGTGTGTGAGAGAGAGAGAGAGGCCAGTACACATTTATTTTGTAGTCTTTAAATTTTAGCAGCTATTAGTCATCATCTTTTGTTAACTGTCTAGCTGTCCTCTAGCACCTGTTCATCGATGACTAAGCTTACCGAATAACATTCTACATGACAGCAATCTGACATCGTTGCGAGCTTTAGAACAAAGTTCTTGAACTTTTTTCACTATTTTGAACTATACCTGATTTTATTAATAATTGCAGATTGTTTGATGTCACTATCTTTCATTAACTGATTTTGCAAATTATACAAAAATATCTTGAGTATGCAGATAACTCTATAATTATTTATAAAATCTACAAGGTACTTTCCATAAGTCCATGATGAGAACATCTGCTTGCTTTACCCGAACTCATTCTTCAAATTTTTGTGTATCTGTTCATTGATTTGAGATGATGTAAAAGCTGTACAAAAGATAGAAACATGGAAAACACTGAAGAATTCCTGAAAAGTTACAGCCTAGTACCATTATATGTTCCTGTTTCTGCTATAATTGATCATACTTAACCAGAGCCATACAGCAGAATGAAACCACCTTTGACAATCTGAATTTTCACATCTACTCATACGGAATGCGAGGACTATCTCTTCATCCTTAGGTTCTCAAGGGACCTAGCAGAAAAGAGATTTCACCAAGTACAACATTTAGGACTTGATGCCTTGCACGCAGTTACAAATTACATGCCAATAAGCATCTGCAATAATCAATTTATGTGCTATTTGGTACTTCAATACTTGTGGTACCAAGTAAATCATATATATATTGGATATTTATGCTTTCAAAAGGCTCATGCATCATGGAATTTTTGTTTTTATTTTCAATTATCTTTTTATGTGATGAAATGTGATATTCTTCTTATCTACTTGGCTCCACGCCAAGTATCTTTGCTTGTTAAATTTTATCATTATGGTCTTTTGTAGGTTGTGGCTTTCATCTGTGGCATTTTTTATTATGGACTTTCCTCTTTGCAGCCACCTGAAGAGTCAAATAAGTGGAATACTAGAAGGTGAGGCCATACAAAATGGTGGTGATCTTGGCATGGAACAAGATCCGTCTTAACTAAGTTCAACACACTTAAAAATACCATTTCTTTTATTGCCCCCTTTTTTTGGGCCCACACCATTTTTGAAGCAAATTCTGTATAGTCTTGAAATGTGGTGAAGGAGGCATGGATCCCCCACAACCCAACAGTGATAACATTATTATAATAAGAAGCTCCCGTATAAGCCATGGACAGATTCTACGGACTAGAGTTTTTAGCTTTCATCTTCTTGCTTTTTATTCCCCCTTCTTTCTATTCATTTGGATCTTCTAGTCCTGATTCTTTTTGGAAATTAATTTTGCCTTTACATTCTTTGTAACATCAGGGAGGATGACAAATGGTGGCTTTTGCCTACCATCCTGCTGCTATTCAAGTCAATACAAGCTCGTTTTGTCGATTGGCACATTGCAAATCTCGAAGTCCAAGATTTTTCTCTCTTTTGTCCAGATCCTGATACTTTTTGGGCACACGAGTCTATTTAGCGACACAGAGTCCAAGGCCTCAGAATCAGATATAAGTCAGTTTCTCTGCAATGTCCACTGGACTGCTAAGGAGAGAAGTGCAGCCACTCGGCATGTAACTATGTTCAAATTTGTACAAAGCCTTGATACACGTGTGCAGTTTCTTCTTTTGTAACTATAGTGAGACAAGAACTTTGAGAGATATAGCATGTAAAGGAGAGAGAAAAATAGAGTTTCTATTCTTTCTTTGACTGAAAACATCCTTAGATTGAAAATCTTATTATTAGATAGTACAATTTCTGGTCTTTAGTTTTCATCTCAAATTTTCTCCTCTTTATCTTTGTAATGGAAACTTAAGTTTGTCAAGAAACCGCTTTGAGAAAGCATTATATTATATTTTGAGTTAACTAACTCACGATCTTGCTTTTTAATTCTAAACGTACTCTTAATTGATAGTCTGACAAATGCAGGCACCACGTTTTCCACTATGGATGAAACTGATAAACTGCAACTGGGAAGTCCAAACAGGTAGATGATCTTCTTCTGCAGCAGGGTATATTGATGGAAGGTACAAAAAGGACTTGTCTTATTGAATTTTAGCTTAGTATCTTATGTCAACTTCAGAAGAGACTGAAGTGGCCATGTTTGCTGAACAAGGTAAAGATCCTGGCTGAGGAAGTCCTGCAATGCCTATTAACTAGATTTTTCTATGGAGATAGATCATCAGTTAAATGCAATTTTTTTCAAGGATTTTTCAGGGGTTTACATAGGCTTGGTTTCCTGGGTATATCATAGTTCCAAAAGCGTGATTCTTGATGAGTTGAACTTGAAAAAGGGTACTTACAGAGTATTAACAAGGCCTTGCCCATTAATTAATGTTTGTGTTTGGCATCTTGAAACTGGGGCCTTAGAATTGGAATTAGGTACAGCTTTCCAGTTTTAATGCCTCAATTCTAAGTTGAAATTAGGAGTGGCAACAGAGTGGCTTTGGTTCGGGTTCACGGCCGGGTGTTCTTATTTATGTTGAAAATCTCATTCTGATCCCGTTTTGTTCTTATTTATGAATATTTTATATCTGTTCCATTAAAAACAGAGCGAGGTGGATTTTCAATAAAGCATGACAAATTACCATCTCTAATTAAAATATATTACGTATATGATTTTAGGACTCAGAAGAAAAGATAAGAGAGAAGCATATTTTTCATAATACAAGGTAAAATAATAATCCGTAATCCCTCCACCTCTCTATGATTTATTATTGAGTATAATAAAATTACAAATGATACCATTATCAATATACTTTTAATATCCTAACACTCTCCCCAAGCCAGTGCAAAGATATAATACGTGTATAACTTGGACAAAATACTGAAACGCTTTATTTGACAATCTTCAGTTGTATTCTAGTTTCCACAAACGAGTACAAATAATACTAGAATTTAATTTCTCTTTAACGAAATGTCTATTCACTTTAATATGTTTAGTGTAAAAATGACATGGACGAGTAGAGTGTCTCTTCTCCAATCTTCACTTCATTTATATTTTTCGTCCTCAAACCCCGCCCTTCCTCACCCAACTGCACTCTATCTAGAGGTTCACCCTAACCTCGATCCCGTCTCGTTCCATTCCAAATCTTGATTTTTTTTTTTCAAAGCAAGTTAAAAAAAAAAAAATTGATAAGTAAATTAAAATTTTATTGCTAAAACAACCAATACAAGAAAAAAAAATGATTGTGATATGAAAAACCTTAAAACTAATTTTATACAGTGTAATTTATTGATAAAATTAGTGTACATAAATATTTTTTTTAAAAAAATAAATATATAAACTAGGCGGGGTGATCATTTTCTGAACCTAGTCAGATTTTCAAAGCCCCGAACCTAGACAGGACTAGGGATGGTAACGGGACGGACTTAGTGCAGGGGATCCCTTTTCTAACCCCGCTCCGCGAAAAAAGTTTCTCCCCAAATCCGTTTAAACCCTGTTAAAAGCAACGACAGGTCCTATCGGGGTCCTTGTTTATTTTTAAACTTTTATTTATTTATTTTATTAAATTAATTATAATTATCATATTTTAAACAAACTTTACATGTATTAAAATAAAAATATACATATTAATAAAGAGTTAGAATGATATTATTTTTTCTTTTTCAAACATATAACTCTATCAAGTATGTATAAACTTTTAATGTATGACTAAAAAATTATTGATTATGTAACACAAAAATCATTTATTATTTTATTTTATATAATCGGACAGGACGAGGTGCCTTCTTTTTAAATCCCAATAGGGTAAAAAAAAAATTTCTTAAACCCGTCTCAGGGACGAGATAGGCAGATTCATAACAAAACAAGTGAAATTACCATCTCTGTTAATCCTATTTATAAATACTTCATACATATCTCACTAAACAGAGTGAGATAAATTACCAACCCTAATTTAGCATGACCAAGTAATGACAACTTTGTTGTCACATCAAAACCTTAGCATATGTATGGCCCTTCTTTTCGTTATAATCTTCCACAGTGCTCTTCAATGAGTTATTCGTTTCGTTCATGCTTTGCTTTCATACTAAGTTAAAATTTATTATTTGTATGATTTTGGAACTCGACCGGAAAAGAGAGAAGAAATGAGAGGACTTTTCAAACTAAGAGGGTGGAATAATAATCCATTATCCCTAGGCCTCTATATTTTATTATTGAGAGTGCAATAAAATTCAACAATGCTATTTTCAACATACTTTTTAATATCTTTAGAATAATTTTAATGCATATGTCATTTGATTTGATGTGTTAATTCTGTGATTTAGTATTAATGTAAAAGTTATTATTTCAATGAAGAGTTATTTGGTTTGTCAAAAAAATAGTAATGTCATTATCAATATCATATTTGACATCAAAAGTAACTAATGTATTATAAAACATATTATTATATATCAAAATGAGGTAAAGCCTACACTATTTTTTTTATTAAAATAGTTTCTTAAATGAGTAGACAGATTTATATTAAACGTTCGTGATGCAATTCATATCTGAGTATAATACTGATTTAAGAAATTAGTTTTGAAATAGATTTTTGGAATGAATGGCATTTATTCACAGAACAAAACAAAAGGGAGCTTACTCAATAAGAACATTTGACCTGAACAGACTTGGGACCGACAGCCTGAAGGACTAATCAGGGCCGACAGTTTGTGTTGATCAAGTGGTAGGATTAATCTGGCAGTCTCCTGGGGGGATGATCACGCGGTTGTTGCAGGATACCTAATTCTTTTTTATGTCTGACCCCTATAACGTAGCATCAAAAAAGCATAGGATGAACGTTTTTCTAGAGCACATAGCCTTAGCCCCTAGCTTCCAACGTTTGATCCCATCAATAACGCATAGAACCTCTTTCTTTGGGTTGGTGTGGGCTCCATTTCTAGGGCAAATGCTGTCATATCTTGCCGTGTTAGGGCAAATATAGGGTTATCCAGTATCCAGTTTCCATTTCTAGGGAAATGCTGTGAATTGGCGTAAATATTTATCTAATAATGCTAGTCTTATTTAAAAATTCTATTAAAAGAGTTTATTCTTATGAGTTAACAGTATTGTTTTGACTGAATATCACATTTTAATATGACATAATATGATATTCAGTCAATACAACACTAACAACTAATAAAAGTAAACATTTTTAATAAAATATAAAAGTAAGACTAACATTACTCATATTTACCTTCAAATTTATTATTGAAATTCTAATAATGTTAGAACCATTCAACCAGTATAAAAGTCAAAACATTGCAAGAATATATTGAATTTAGAAATATACCCATGATAATCTATGAAACAAGTTTGCCATAATACTACTCCGCAAATTGATCTATCTTCTAAAAATTAATATTTAATAATTTTTCATAATTAATATTTTTAAGAAACTAATTCCAACAAATAATTAATAATTATATTATTTAAGAATTAATAATTTGCCATTTTTTTTTATAATATTCATTTTTAGAAAGAAAAAAATAACTTTTATATGTGCATGTATTATATAAAATATTATTATTGATAATTTTTTTTTTTTTTTACATAAAGAAGTTTAAGAATTTTTTCGTAACACAAATCAGATATAATTTATTTTTCTTTGAACAAAGTTAATCACCCTTTTATCTGTGAAGCTTAAACCGTCTTAGTTGGGCCCATTGGCGGATATTATGACGGTCTATGTCGGAAAAAGAAGATGGTGGACTACTAAGGAATTCAAATCAACATGTGGCTTGAAAGAGAGAATCTATCATTGATGGGTTGCAGTGCAGGTATGCATATGCATGGTACACCTTTAGATACTATATAATATATACACACACATATATATGATCATCATATAACAAGAACATATAGTATCATTATATATATATATATATATATATTACTTAAGAACATATGTGTTTATTTAATTAACTTATATTATGATTTTACAGAATATATTCATTTATGTAGTAATTATAAACCATAATTATTTTACACTACAAACAATGAATAATTGATATAGTGAATATTGGATTAACATAATAAGATATATAATACTTTTACCTACTACTGTGAATTGGTGTAAATGGATATCCTAAATTTCAATCATGAAATTTGCATAAGCTTTTCTTCTTTTTCTGTTTTTTTTCTTCTTCATTTTTTTCCTTTCCAAAAAATAATATCTTGCCGCGTTGTCAAATAGTGGTTCTTTAATATCTTGCCGTGTAATGTCAAATATTGGTTCATACGTGTAGGGGGGCCAAGTTTTCGATTCCTTTTCTTAGGCCGCGTCTAATACGGCAACAGATCAGAAAGAAATGCTAGCTCTTATGATCGAGTCCTTTTCAACTTCCAATACACATTCCTAAATGGCCACTAATGGGCATTTAGGAACTATCATTCCCTTCTTGAAGTATATATTATAATTTTAGTGTATTATATATAATTGCAATTTTATATATATCATGAGATTATTTAGTTTTAATAAAATAAAATTATATATACATTACATATACGACAAATTATAATTAAAACACCTATTGTAAAAAAAATTTCTTTTTATTAAATTTGAAACTATTTCGATCATATATGAAATTTGGATAAGCTTTTCTACTTTTTCTTTTTCATTTTTTTCCTTTCCAAAACATTCTCAAAATCTTTTACCTCCACCAAATGATGGTAAACATATATGGTTGGTACTTTTTCATTTTCTCTTATTGCTTAAATCTAATTATTTAACCAATCATATGTGTTAATTTAATTAACTTATATTTTGATTTTACAGTATTCACTTATGTAGTAATTATAATTTGTAATAATTATAAACCATAATTGTTTTACACTATAAACAATGAATTTGATATATTGAATATTTGATTAACATAATAAGATATATATAGTACTTTTACCTACTACTGTGAATTGGTGTAAATATTTACCTCAAAATTTATTATTCAAATTCTAATAATAATGTTAGAACCATTCAACCAGTAAAAAAGTCAAACATTGCAAGAATATATTGAATTTAGATATATAACCATGATAATCTACGAAACAAGTTTGCCACAATACTACTCCGCAAATTGATCTTTCAAAAATTAATATTTAATAATTTAATAATTTTTATAATTAATATTTTTAAGAAACTAATTTATTTCTATGACAAATAATTAATAATTATATTACTTAAGAATTAATAATTTGCTAATTTTTTTTATAATATTCATTTTTAGAAAAAAAAAATTAACTTTTATATGTGTATATATTATATAAAATATTTTTTTTTTTACATAAAAGAAGTTTAAGAATTTTTTCGTAACACAAATCAGATATAATTTATATCCCCTAGAAGCAGATGCTAACTAAACATTCGCTCGATGCTAGAAAACACATGCGTTCTCTCTCTCTTGTTTTTTTCAGACACCGGACCATCACTGTTGTGTGGGACTCATGAAGAGCTTTTCAGAGAACTTTCTGAAAGGAAAGCAAATAACTGAAACAGGACCTTTGGACATCAATTTTCAAACTTGGCTTAAGTGCAATTCTACAAACAAATTGAAGCTCAACTCTTTTATCGATCGTGGAAAGCTACTAAAGAATTCCAACCAATTAGTGTCTTGGAAGAGAGTCTGTCTCTATCAAGGAAAGCAAATAACTGAAACAGGACCTTTGGACATCAATTTTCAAACTTGGCTAATTCTACAAACAAATTGCAGCTCAACTCTTTCATCGATCGTGGAAAGCTACTAAAGAATTCCAACCAATTAGTGTCTTGGAAGAGAGTCTATCTCTGTCAAGGAAAGCAAATAACTGAAACAGGACCTTTGGACATCAATTTTCAAACTTGGCTTAAGTGCAATTCTACAAACAAATTGAAGCTCAACTCTTTTATCGATCGTGGAAAGCTACTAAAGAATTCCAACCAATTAGTGTCTTGGAAGAGAGTCTGTCTCTATCAAGGAAAGCAAATAACTAAAACAGGACCTTTGGACATCAATTTTCAAACTTGGCTAATTCAACAAACAAATTGAAGCTCAACTCTTTCATCGATCGTGGAAAGCTACTAAAGAATTCCAACCAATTAGTGTCTTGGAAGAGAGTCTGTCTCTGTCAAGGAAAGCAAATAACTGAAACAGGGTCGGCTCAATATAATTGGGGGCCTAAAGCGAGAAAGTAATAATTCTTAATGAAGTTTTTTTTATATTAATATAAATTTTTACTTTGTTTCTTTTATATATATATTATATTTTAATTTTTGTAATATAAAATTTATTTATTTTCCAACAAGAGAGATTTATGTATTGAATAAAACTCTACTAATAAATATTTTACATAATTTTTTTATCTTAATAGACAACAATAAAAAAAATTGATTATAATACGAATAAAATTTTAGAATTAAATTATTTTCATAGAGTCTTTATAGGGCCTTTTATTTTTTTTATAGAATTAGATTTTTATTTACCTTAAACTTCTAGTTTCATTATACAATAAATATATAAAATTTAGGACCTTTTTGTAGAATTAGACTTTTATTAATCTTAGACTTTCAATTTCATTATACTATAGATACAAAAAATTTGGAGTTTTCTCTTTAGGTGAGACCTAAAGCAATTTTGGAGCCTTTTTATACTGTTAGAGTTTTATTAATCTTATATTTCTAATTTCATTATACTATAAATACCTAAATTTTGGAGCTTCTTTGTAGGTGGGGTCTAAAGCGATTGCTTTATTGACCTTACCCTTGAGCCGGCCCTGAACTGAAATAGGACCTTTGGACATCAGTTTTCAAACTTGGCTAATTCTACAAACAAATTGAAGCTCAACTCTTTTATCGATCGTGGAAAGCTACTAAAGAATTCCAACCAATATGTGTCTTGGTAGAGAGTCTGTCTTTATCAAGGAAAGCAAATAACTGAAACATGACCTTTGGACATCAATTTTCAAACTTGGCTTTAGTGCAATTCTAGATCTACAAACAAATTGAAGCTCAACTCTTTTATCGTGGAAAGCTACTAAAGAATTCCAACCAATATGTGTCTTGGAAGAGAGTCTATCTCTATCTATATATACATATGCATGGCTGGTTCATATCATATGTGCTTCTTCCAATTAAAAATGTCTCACAAGGCCTTGAGAATTGGTTTGCCAATGCTCACCAGCTTCTTGCGACCCTCTGAAAAAGAAGAGCCCAGTCTGCATATGGCCATTTGGCGTATCACAATCATCAACCTCTCCGTCCTCTTCACCTCCATCCAACTCCCTCTCAATACTACAGCACTCCACACCAGACAATCAGCTGCCAGAGACCTTTTAGGTCCCTTCGCTATTTCTCTGCTGTCCTCAATTTATGTGCCGAAACAACATTTCCTGGTTGTCCACGTAATCGTCATTTCCGTGATCTCTCCTAATTGTTATGCTTCAATTATGAATCTCATTGAACGCTCTCTATGTTGGTTTTGGGACACTCTCAAAACCAAGTGCGTTTCCCGGCGAGCAAATGACCACAACCAAGAACCTGAAGTACCTACCCAAACTGCTGACACTACTGAGTCGGTTGATAATGAAGGAGACCCCCATCAACCAGAGCAGCCAAACTTGGAAGGTGACGATAATGAAGGAGACCCCCAGCAGCCAGAACAGCCAAACTTGGAAGGTGACGATGCTGTTTGATGTTGGAGAGAGAGAGAGAGAGAGAGGTGTGTTTGTGTAAATTTATGTTTGTATTTGCATTAGGATCATTGATGGGTTGCAGTGCATGGATGATACTATATGTTCTTGTTCAGTGGGCTGCACATCTACTGTTGAAAGTAACATATATATATATATATATATATAATGATACTATATGTTCTTGTTATATGATGATCATATATATGTGTATATAATATATATATATATATATATATTTTGTGTAAATTTATGTTTGTATTTGCATTAGGATCATTGATGGGTTGCAGTGCATGGATGATACTATATGTTCTTGTTCAGTGCATAGGTTGCACATCTACTGTTGAAAGTAACATATATATATAATGATACTATATGTTCTTGTTATATGCATAAGTTGATCATATATATGTATATATAATATATATATATATATATATATATATTTTGTGTAAATATATGTTTGTATTTGCATTAGGATCATTGATGGGTTGCAGTGTATGGATGATACTATATGTTCTTGTTCAACGCATAGGTTGCACATCTACTGTTGAAAGTAACATATATATATATATATATATAATGATACTATATGTTCTTGTTATATGATGATCATATATATGTATATATAATATATATATATATATATTTTGTGTAAATTTATGTTTGTATTTGCATTAGGATCATTGATGGGTTGCAGTGCATGGATGATACTATATGTTCTTGTTCAGTGGGTTGCACATCTACTGTTGAAAGTAACATATATATGTATGTATATATATATATATAATGATACTATATGTTCTTGTTATATGATGATCATATATATGTATGGGGATATGTTTGGCCAGTGGAAATTAGAAAATCGTTTAGCTTTCCTCATAGCCAGATGTCTTTTCATTATATCTGAGACCATTTTTTTTCAAGCCTTCCACTTTGAAGAACTAATATATTATATTATATTCTGGGCTTTTACAGCCTCACAGAAGGATCACCCGACCAAGTCTATTTTGTCAATAAATGCGGGTGGACCTGTTAGTGGATCCAACTCTATTAGTTGTATTCGTGACAATGACGTGCCCATATGTAACCGGTGACCTGTTAGTGGATCCTACTCTATTAGTTGTAAAACTTTCATATAACAAGAAAGATATTAGTGACAATGACTAACCCATATGTAAATTAAGCATGAAGCAGCCTTGTTTTGAGACTCTTTATTGATATATAGGAATTGAGTTGAAAATCATGGCTGTGAATAACCATATGGACCTTAAAAATATAACTAGCTTACTTAACTATACTTAAAACTCATTATTAAAATAAACATCAGCAGTTGAATGACATTTTTTACCACTTTCAAAAAAAAAAAACAAAGAGGTGCAGAATTCAAGTCTTAGTTGGAATATGAGTGTGTGTTTTATCTATTAAAAGAAAAAAATAACTCAATCGTGGTTTTTTTTTTCTCCTCTTTTTAATTGATTAATGACTTTAATAGATATTGTCAATTTTCATAGATATCATAAAAAAAAAAATTTAAAAGGGAAGGGGTTATATGTATCCTCTATTCAAGTAATACTCTTGATCCTAATATATTTGGTATTAAATTTTACATCTCAAAGAGTGGGTTGTAATTTAGATGCATTATATGAGTAATGGTATATATGTCACAAATTTTTATTCTAAAAATTACATCCAAAATCATGTGATAATAGATCATTGGCAGAAAAATGAATAATTGTCTAAAATATCACCACTCAAGTATTGACACATCATTCAGGATGCATATTTTGTAACAAAAATTTGTAATATTGAACATTATTGGCATTATAAATATTTCGTCAATAATCTTTTAACAGAACATTTAGGATACAAAATTTGGTACAAACATTTAGAACATTTAGCATTATTCATCTGAATCCATTCCCTCGTTTAAGAGGTCAGTTAGTTTTAGGCAAAATTACTCCAGAAAGTCACTAAACATTACTATTTTTCTTCCCCCTCCCAAACCCCACCACCAAACCCAACATGATTTGTTTTAATTCCATAACCAGACACATACATCCTTCTTATCGATGGAAAATTAATTTTAAAAAATTATTATTATTATTTATATTAAGTCCACTCTTTAAGTTTTAAGAGTCAATGATCGGAACAGAAAGAACTCGAATTTGAGACGCTTTTGAGTTGCTTGAATTTTATTTTCAATGTCTTTACTACTCAATCACATTTCCAAGTAGTACCATGTATTTCTTTGTTGGGATTATGTATTTTAGGCAATAGCTATTCATCGATGTTGTGTTTAAAATTGAAAATCTGAAAAAAAAAAATTAAAAAAAAAATTCAATATTACTGTATTAACATAGTTTCATGCTTTTGCATCTTTGCTCTTATGGTTTTCTTTTAAAAGCTTCAAATTCCTTTGCAAATTTTTGTGCTATGTGCTTGTGTAACATAACTTTGTTTCCATTTTCTTTAAAGAACACTTTTGTTTTAAAAATGTTTAATCGAGTTGCGTTATATAATTTATTTTATGTGCTTCAATTTGATTCGTTTGAAAAGTCGAACCCTATTAGGCTTTGCTTTCACTATATATGATTATGCTCAGAAGAAAATTCTAGACGAGTGCGATGGGTGGACGAGTCTAGGCGCCATGCATGTTACCTACAAATTCAAGTTGTTGGGCTTATGTTCAGCGCTAATGCTATACACATCATCTTTTGCCGTCGGTGGATAAGGCTTCTGATTCATAGGACCCACAATAAAACTCACTTAGTCAAACCCATCCAGATGGAGAATTGATAATTAAAGGTTTTAAAAAGAGGTATTTTCTGCTGATGGATTCTATGACGATACGCGGTATCAAAAAACACTCACTAATCAAACCCATCAAGACATTTAATAATTTTACTTTCAACTCATTTCACTGGAAGAAGTGCGGAGCCGGAAAAGAAAATTAGAGGATTAAAAAAAAAATTAGAAAATTTTAGTAAAAAGTCTTTGAATTGAACCAAAATTTTAAAAGAAAAATTAGAAAATTAAGATAAAATTTTTGAATTTGAATATAATTTTAGGATAAAAAATTAAGAAATAAAAGATAAAAATTGAGTTAAACTAAAATTAAATTAATTTATAAAATATTAAAATTTTAAAAGTAATTTTTTTTTTTATTTTACATTGGGGCTACGACACAACCTAATCATTCCTGCCTCCACCCTTGTACAGGAAAAAATAATAACATAAGAAAAAGTTGTACAGTAATTAGTTTTAAATTTGATTGGAGTAACTTAATCTTATTTGATTACAACATTAGTTATCTTATCACAATTTGTCACATATTCAATATATATGTATTTTTTAATTTATTTAATTTTTGTTAAAATTAAATAGTCACATTATATATATGTATGTGTATGACCTAAGATTGTGACACATACATAAGTAAGAAAAGGTTCTTCTAATCTAATTTGGAGTCAAGTCTAAAAAATTTACGTATGATATTTTATGTCTCATCACTTTTATCTCAATTTTTTTTTTAATGTGAAGTGAGACTCATTAATAAATCTCATTCTTGTAAGAGGTGTGAGATGAAAGTTGTGAAACGTAAATATTATTCAAAAGTTATTAAATGTTTCGATTCATTCATACCAGATAACGTGCTGAGTTTTTAAGAACCTAGTTGTTATTGATTGGCCAAATTCATTAACTTGATCAACAATTCGAGATTATTTAATAATTTCTCGTAGTTGTATCTATGTATAGTATTGGTGTTTTGTTCATTGCAAGATCGTTTGATTGACACGTGGTTGATGATCATATGAGCCGGGTGTGTGAGGAATATTAAATTTGATTGGTGCAATTATGTGACAACTCTTCTTTCTAAAATCATCATGTAATGTGTGATTTAATTTACTTTTTTTTTTTTAACAAAGCATAACACATATCATAATATCAATAAAAGAACACATTGTTAACAATCTAAAAATCGGTCATTATTTAACACTTCAAAAATTAAAATTTACAATTTGATACCACATTCTTTTATTATAAAAAAATGAAAAAAAAAGTAAAGTTTTTATAAAATAACAAAAAAAACTACAGTATTTCTACTAGTTATAAAAAAATTAAATTGTATTTATAGTAGAGGCCACGTAATGGCGGCATGTCCATAGACTCATTTCTAACTGTCAGCTATATTGTGTCATCAGTGGCACCTACCACCAATGGCGAATTTAGTAAATTGATAATAAAAAAACCAACAATATTGATCTTTTTAAATTTATATTTTAAATAATGTAATAATATATCGTTAAAATATATTAATTATATAATTTAATATATTATCAATATTTTATAATAACGCATCATTTGAAGTGACAGTAAATATTCCATCAAAATATTATTATAAATATCAAATTAATAGTAATTATTTAATGCTCTAGTCTCACAAATTGGATCTCTTGAAATACACTCCTCCCCACCTGCCCTTATGCTGCGCACAACAATTTTTTTGTTTATTTAATATAATAATAATAATATAAATATATTAAATCAGTAATTGTTCTAAAATATAAATTTATAAAATTTTAATAACATGTTAAATCATTAATTATTATATATAAAATAAAGATAAAAAATAATATTTTTAAAACTTTGGTAAGGCTTTCCTCCTAGCATGTATGTGACTCCCTCACTTGGAAATATGGTAGTTGGCTAGTTGAGATGGTGGTGGACCGTAAAAAATAAGGATGATTCCAACATTTGTATGGTCATTCATATTTTTTAGATGTATTGCACACATGCCAATAGTGACCCGGACTTGATTTGAAAGCCTAATGATAGGGAGGAGACTGCCCGTTATTTTAGTAGGTAGGGAGGACTTGATTTGAACATATATAGGTATGTATATTGACAAATCAAAACGTCAATTTATGGACCTTGAATGCAAATCAATAAACAAATAAACAAAGAAAACAAAGTCTTCTAACAATAGAAGAAATAAGTTTTATTATTTCTATTTTTGACAAAAGTGATTTCATGTTATCTTAACGATTAGAGGTGTTAAACGGCAGAACGGATTGTGTCAGCCCATTTGACACATTTACCACCGATCTTGCTAGTACTGTTTTCAATTTGTTTGATCCAAATCATAAATTTTAATGGGTTCTTTCCTATGCCTTTTAGTCAAATTAAGATGATTTTAATTATGAAATCAGGGGCATATAGTTAACACAATAACACTGATTTTCATCTTGATTGGATAGTCCCTTTAGACATGACTTGATTTTTTTAACCCTTAAAACCTGATGAAAATATATGAAAGGAACTTCTTACATTAGGGGATTCTGCCTATCCATGGTTATGATTTAGCATTCAGGCCTACTGATTTACTTCTTGTTTTTATCATAATAATTAATACATAACATAAATCTTGTAGAAATTCAACTTAAACCTTTTGACTCTAAAATTAAAACTGAACTTCCGATCGTGTGCAAGTCTTTGTGAGACAATTTTAATAGCTATCAAGTTCATTGTAAACCTCTTCCCAATGCCAATTTTTTTTGGGTTCGTTCTTCTCACACTAAAGTGAAATTTAGTAGTTAGCATGATTCGGACCAAGATAATACTTTGTATCCCTAATTTATATATCCGATGTGATGGGAACTAGCTTGGTTTTCAAAGGATTGGTTGCTGCAATTGTAGAGAATTAGTTGCTAAAATTTCTAGGCGGCAGCTCTGAGGGCTAAAAGTTAGTGGAAATAGAGCTGTAAACGGATCGGATTCGGACCGGATCAGAGCCGATCCGAATTCAATCCGTTTAATAAGAAATTCGATCCGTTAAGCCAACAGATCAGACGAATGTTAATCCGTTTCCAAATCCATTAATAACCGGATATCCGATCTGTTAATCCAATCCGATCCATTTAAAATTATAATATATATATATATATATATATTTATAAACGGATCGAACCGGATTGTAAACGGATCGGATCAGCCTATATCATATCCGGTCCGTTTATATTTAAGATAATCGGATTCAAATCAGATTGGGTCATGGATCATTATTTCTAAAATCACATTCGGATTTAACGGATCGGATTGGATCAGATCGAGATCCGATCTATTGACAACTCTAAGTGGAAATGGTTGGGTTATAAAATTAGGTTTTTGAGAGAAGAACTAAAGAAATTAAGGGGTAGTTGCAATTAAAAATTGTGATAACTAATTGCAAAGTCCGAGAGAGAGAGAGAGAGAGAGAGAGGAGGGGGGGAGGAGAAGGAGAATATTTTAGGAATCTCACTTAGAATTCCTTAAACTTCACCACAAGATTGGGTTGCATCAAACATTACCCAATTTTTAATTCTCTAAAATTCAACTTTATTTAATAGAAAGATTACATGGATATATAACAGTCATTGAGTCACAGGGCAAGGGGGCTCAAGCCGACTCAGATTGGTATCATGCGATACTCAAGTGAGCGACTTCTGTGGTGTTTTTTAATTAACTAGCGAATTTATCTTGTCTTGCTAGATATGTCTCATGTGATATTGCACCATACTGCAAGACGACTTGCATGGCTCGCTCAAGATGGTGGTGTCTCAGGTGAGACATCTTCTGCTATGGTCCGAGATGATATTGTGTTAATAAACTTTTGTACTATGGCAACATCACTACTACAACCTATATCTAGCAAATATAGAAATTACCAAAAGTACCTTGATTCCTGTAACATATGAAGAAAAAAAAAAGCAGCAATTAAACTATAAATCATAATTATTTCCATTTTTGATTAATTGAAAATACAAATAAAACTGACCAGCAGTAAATTAACCTTAACTAAACATTAAATAGGATTTGATTTAACCCAAACTTAATAACACAAGGTTCAAAGTGTGGATCCCAAAAGAAATCCAAACTTTTTGTTTTTCTTGTTAACATGCATTAGTTTCTATATCAGTCTCATTAGTCAAATGGAGATGGAGGTCTAGGGCTCCTTCTAAAGTGACCTGTTTTGGTTGGTGGGCAACTTGTAGTGGAATCTTGACTATGGATAATCTTCGATTGAGAGGTTTTCATTTAGCTAGTTGTTGTGTTGCAAGTATGAGGTGGAAATGGTGAATCACCTCCTTGTTCATTGCGAGATGGCAAGGGATGCATGGAGCTTTATCTTTTTCTTTATTTGATGGTTCCTGGGTAATGTCGACCACAATTAGGGAGGTATTCTTGAATTGGAGATGTAACCGATTTAGAAAGGAAGTGAGGATTTCTTGGAGGATGGCTCCCCTTTGCCTTTTGTGGTATTTGTGGAGAGAAAGGAATAGGCAAATTTTTTATGGGATTGAGCAATTCCCTTCATTTTTTGAAGATAATTTTTTTGCATTTACTTTTTTTTTTTTGGGTAAAGGAGGCAATTTCTATATATCTATATACTTTTATAAAGTTTTTAGAGTTTAAGGATTTAATATTTGTGGCCTTGTCACAACAAACAATTCACTTCACTTTGATCGTTGGGCCATCTTTGTTCCTTCAACATTTTTATTTGAACATAGTTCGTACATAGAACATCCCAAGAGGTTGAATGGGGAGAGCTTTGTTGAAATATGCCCAGTGGGCTGGCAAGACATACGAGGTTGAAGGGATCGAAGATCATCCAAGAAGTTTGGTCCTAATCACGAAGGGAGGAGTAGGGGTGGCTTGAAGGTTGAGAACTAATAGAGAAGGTTTTCGTTGGTTTGCGAGCCAGTTAGAAGATATGGAAACGAGGAAAGATGGTCGGAACTCCGAAAGGGTCTTCCATGGCAAAGAGAGAAGCATGAGGGTATTACAATGATCAAATGATGGTGGTACCAACAAGCTTTAGCGTGGCTGGTACGTCTTCCACCTCTCCACATAAAAGATTGAGGGTTCAAGTCGCTCAAGAGGCAAGGATCAACATTTCGTTTCATAATATTGTTTCGGTCACCTAGAAAACGAAAACATTTCATAAACGTTTCAGAAACATAGTGGAAACGATAAAAAAAAATTAAAATATATAGAAACACTTGAAAACATAAAGTAAAATATATGAATGTGTGAAGATAAATATTATAATTAATTGAAAATGTTTTAAGGTACATGTCCATCTATACAAGAAGATATTAGGGTGAAATTAAAAAAAAATAGCGTAAATATAAATTAGTCATTAATATAAAATAACTCTTCACTTATTAAAAACTAGTATAAAATATTTAGAGCTAATGATGGGCACCATGGTGGACCGAGTCTTAAAGATTCGAGGACGAATCCTTTTGAAGAGAGGGGGAATGATGGGCACCATGGCAGACCGAGTCTTAAAGATTCGAGGAAGAATCATTTTGAAGAGAGGGGGAATGACGGGCACCACGGTGGACCGAGTCTTAAAGATCCTTTACCAATTCCAGATAGGCCAATCACAAGGCCGAGAGCTAAGAAGTTAAGTGCACAAAAACGCTAATTGTGTGATTTTCGTACAATTTCGATGTCGCTTCGTAATCTGGGCATAACTCTCTCATCCGAGCTCCGATTGAGATGATTCAAGCTGCTATGGGAAGCCAAGGAATAGTTCTACAACTTTCATGTTTTGAGTTTTTCTGAGATTCAGGCTGCATCAAGGTCGAAATCGGGTTTGAAATTGTTGTACCTACAATGATGACGTTTTTAGCTGCGTGAAATTTTAACTTAATTAGTGGATTTCTTTTATTATTTTTAGTCGGTAGTTTAGGATGTTTTGAGCCTGAAAATGTTTAGCTCATGTCTTTTATTTGATGTCGGCCTTATTCGACCTTATAGTTTCATAGAATGTTTTAAAAAGAACTTGTAGCCGCATTTGGCAGATGATGAATTTTTGAGTAAATTGTGAGAATATTTGCTCTACGATTATAGGATATGGTGAGGACCGGCCCATGGTGAGAAGAGAGGTACAAGGCAGAAGGCCCGTAATTTTATGTAATTTTTTCATCTCAAACAACATAATACATGTAAAACTTCTTTTAGAGTCATCAAACACAAGTTTGATGGATCAAAATTACAAATTTAAAGCCTTCAAATATTACGGTTACAATATTTTCCCTAAACTTTGATCTTCTATATCGCTTCCAATACATCCCTATATTAGAACTGCTGTATATCGAATTAAAGCTTGTTCCATGGGTAAAAAAACTATGCTTTCAATTTGTTTAAAATACCCAGTTTCAGGTTTTGTTCTTGGTTCAACCAATGTTGTTTCTTATCTTTATTGGGCTTTGTTTCAGGCATTCATTTAGAGCTGCTCGACTTCAGCAACTTTCCAAACAATTTAGCCCAATTCAACAACTTGCAAAGCCCACTTTGTTGAAGGAAGCCACTGACCAGAAATGTGGAAGGACATACGTGTTTTATTGTTGTCCCTTATCGTTATATTTTGGTTTTGAATAGCTTTCCTGATTTAGGAAACAATTCAGGATGCTGGAGTTATTGATGATCGGAGGTTTTTAAAGTTGAAGGAATAGGTGGTCAGAAACATTGAAGCAGAAAATGAATATGTTTGTTTATGTTTTCAAAAATAGATTTTTAATTTTAAAATGTGAGATACGAGTTTGACAAACTATTAATTTTAGTTTTTTTAAATTTTTTATAATTTAGATTATCATATCCAAATATATTTTCATAATTTTTAAAAAATTAAGTACAAAATTTTCAAAAATATTTTTCAAATAATTATATTAGAAATATTTTTCAGATTGTTCATTTCCTAGAGGAGCTGTTCTGTGAATTCTACATGCAACCGAAAGGCCTACCAAGGATGTGTCACCAATATTGAACACTAATCCTAGTACTTCTATGGAAGACAGTCCTGAAATGATGATATTGGGGTTGAAATTAAAACTAAGATCCAACCAGGCTGGAACCGAAAATTTTAAGAGGGTGCAAGAAATTGTTGACATGCGATTAAGGAAGCTTCAGAAATTGGAGTTAAATTATGTAAATATTGACCTCAATGGACCAGATCAACTTATCCCAAGGCGGACGAAGCCAAAAACTTAGCGGGAAGACAGCTTTGGCTTTAATGATCTTACTGACAAGTTGAACAGAGGTCAGAACGAGGAAGATAAAAAAAAAAATTTATATGGAAAAACATAATTCAAAATTTATTTATTTATATAAATAAACTTATTTATTAAATATTGTGCATGTTTAAAGCATATACATCATTTTTATGATAAATGACACTAATTTAAATTAAAAAACTAAATACTAATTACTTGTTTTTTTTTTGTATAGTGTGAAATGTAATCTTTCTTAACTTTTTTATCATATAGATGCAATGATCAAAATTTCATTTTATAGTGTTATTTCGGTCACCCAGAAAATGAAAACATTTCAAAAATGTTTTGAAAACATAGTGGAAACGATAAAAAAAAATTAAAATGTGTAGAAATACTTTAGAAACATAAAAAAATATATATGAATGTGCAAAAATAAATAGAATAATTAATTAATTGTAAATGTTTTAAGGAACATGTCTATCCACACAAATTATTAGGGTGAAATTAAAAAAAACGTAAATGTAAATTAGTTATTTATATCAAACAACTCTTTATTAATTAAAAAATAGTATAAAAAATTAGAGCTAATTTTTTATGTAATATGAAATTATTATATATTTTAAAATATATCTCCTTTTGTTTTCTGCCATTTTCGGGCTGTTAATGAAATTCTCAATTTTTTTATAAAAAAAATTATATATTTTAAAATGTATAAAATTATTATAATTAAATACAAAACTATAACATAATAGATATATACTATGTAATATCCACGAATTAGATAATTTGACACAAATTACATAAAAAATAAAAAGTAAAACAAATAGCGATTTAAACTTATTATAATTAGTAACTTAATATTAAAATAGTTGTTTCTCTATACTTTATTTTTCCTACTACTTTTTGTATTATTTTAGAAAAAATAATAGAAATATCTTCTTGTAATTTTGAATTTTAATTCTTGAAAAATAAATTGATATTATCTTTTACTAACTTTTAGAATTATTGTTGATACAAAAGAAATGTTTCCTTTGATCCGATATGTTTTCACAGAAAATACTTTGTTTACATAGAAACATGTGAATTTCGATATTCTACTAGTGTTTCGTTTCGATTCTCTGAGAAACAAAAACGTTTTAGCTGTTTTAATGAAAAAGAAACAAAATTTTAATCTTTAGTACCAAGACAAGTGAAGTGGGAACTAAACATTGAAATATCTAAGCAGCAGGCTGCCAACAATGATTTGTCTCCCAAACGACAATCAAATTATTCTCCACCAAAGTGGTTAAGCACAACTAGTATTGATCAAGATGCTTTGAATCGCATCCATGTGCATCATTCTTCCATTGAGGAGATAGAAGATCTGTAATTTTGAGTTGGATCTCCCGAGGAGGGAGTGTTGAATTTCAGATAGTTTACATTGATAAGGTCAAGGATTTTGTAGCTATTCAATCAAAGGTTTTGTAGCCACTTTGACTCAAAGCTTTTGTTCATTCAAATAAACTGAAGGAGAGAGGACGCAGCGAGGCGGGCCCGTCTATCCCGATCGGGATGACTTGGGGGTACTGGACCCCTGGCTGCAGCAGGTTCAAACTCCTCCTTACTTCAAATTGTGATAGCATCATAGGAAAAAAGCAACAATAGTGCATCTATGTCCGCAAGGTTGGTAGCCTAAGGTTGAGGGCCATGGAGAGCCCATTGTTGATCCCAAAACTTATGGGGCAGTGCTCAACACAATAAATACCAGTCTGGATGCTAAAAACATAGCAATGTTTTGAACAAATGTCTTTCTCAGTTCATTTGTGCATTAACTACCTAGGGCAGCCTCTTTGGGCCAAGAAAGTGGATCAATAGAAAGAGACTTCCAAGCACACAGACACACACAGAATATGTGTGTGTACTTATAATTTCCTGTTGATATTTCTTATTCTCTACTTTTCAAGAAATCCTCATTCGGAATATATTTTTTTTATTAAAATAGTTTCTTAAATGAGTAGACAGATTTATATTAATTCATGATGCAATTCATATCTGAGTATAATACTGATTTAAGAAAGTAGTTTTTAAATAGATTTTTGGAATGAATGGTATTAATTCACAAAACAAAACAAAAGGGAGCTTACTCAATATGAACATTTGACTTGGGACCGACAGCCTGATGGATTAATAAGGGCGACAGTTTGTGTTGATCCAAGTGGTAGGATTAATCTGACAGTATCCGAGGGGGATGGTCATGCGGTTGTGACAGGATCCCTACTTACTTTTTTGCAACGTTTGATCAATAAAGCATAGGATGAACCTTTTTCTTTCAGGATGAACCTTTTTCTTTTAGGATGAACCTTTTTTCTTTGGGTTGGTATGGGCTCAATTTCTAGGGAAATACTTCAATATCTTGCCGTGTTATATATGTCAAATATTGTGTCATACGTGTAGTGGTCCAAGTTTATTTAAAGAGAGAAACAAATAATTTAATAATATGACCATATAAATTTTAGGACCCTGTTTAATGTTTTTTTATTCAAGTAGGTGTTCTAATTTTAGTGTATTACAGATACAATTTTATTATATCATGAGATTATTTAGTTTTAATAAAATAAAAAAAATTAAATAAATTTAAAAACCACCTGTACATTACATATACGACAAATTATGATTAAGACACGTATTATAAAAAGCAGTTTCTTCTATCGAATTTGAAACTATTTCCATCATGAAATTTGGATAAGTTTTTCGAGATTTTCACCTCATATGGCTCCTCAAGGATCACAAATAAATCTAAGGCCTCATTTGGTATTATATATTTTGATTTGTCTGTAGGATACATAGAGTCAAAATCTACCGTAAGGTTCCGAATTAGACCAATGAAATTCTGTCTTGCCATATGCAGATAATGAAGAATCATAAGACTAAATTACCTGGGATTACTTTTTCTTTATTTTTCTTTTTCATTTTTTAACTTTCCAAAACATTTTCAAAATCTTTTACCTCCACCAAATGATGGTAAAAATATATGGTTGGTACTTTTTCATTTTCTCTTATTGCTTAAATTTAATTATTTGACCAATCATATGTGTTTATTTAATTAACTTATATTTTGATTTTACAGTATTCACTTATGTAGTAATTATAATTTGTAATATTATAAACCATAAATATTTTAAGCATAAATACACTATAAACAATGAATAATTGATATAGTGAATATTTTATTAACATAATAATTTCATTCTATGACAAATAATTAATAATTATAATACTTAAGAATTAATAATTAATAATTTGCTAATTTTTTTTATAATATTCATTTTTAGAAAAAAAAATAACTTTTACATGTGTATATATTATATAAAATATTATTATTGATAATATTTTTTTTTTTACATAATGAAGTTTAAGAATTTTTTCGTAACACAAATCAGATATAATTTATATTTTCTTTGAACAAAGTTGATCAACCTTGCAAATATTCATATATGCATGTCTCATTTTTATGTTAAAATTATATTATTATAAAAAAAATCATTAATAAAGATAATAAATAAATATAATAATTATTAATTTTTTAAATCTTTCAAGATTATTAATTATTATTGAGTACAGACAATTAAGTTGGCCTATTAAAGATACAAAATATCATTTCTCATACACACATTGATTAAAATATTCCTCCTCACAGATCACTTGTATGAAAAAAAAAATTATTAATAAGTCAATAGTAATTCGTTTCTTCCTACTCATTGGTTTAACAAACACTCTGGATTTCACATGGTGCAAATAAGAATTTACCCAAAAAAAAAAAAAAAGCATAAAACTGAAGAAAATAATAAAAAAGAGACATTTATTTTCAGGTTGTCAATTGGGACATAATCATAACCCCAATATTGCTAGTCAAACTAAAAGTATCCCCTAGAGGCAGATGCTAGCTAAACATTCACTCCGGACTCCGGAGCCACAACTTTGAAATTTTGCCTTTTGTTTTGGAAATCAACTTCAACACACGCATTCTCTCTCTCTCTCTCTCTCTCTCTCTCTCTCTCTCTCTCTCTCTCTCTCTCTCTCTATTCCAGACCTGCAGACATGCATGAGAATTAGATATCCGACGGATGAATCTACAATTAAGTGGGACCATGAAGAGCTTTTCAAAGAACTTTCTGAAAGGAAAACAATTAACCCATTGAGCCATGACCTTTTGAACCTTAACCTTTGGACCTCAACCTTCGGACTTGGCTTTTGTGAAATTCTACAAACAAACGTTGACGATTGAAGCTCAACCCTTTTATCTGTGAACCTTAAACCTTTTTATTTGGGCTATTTGAAGGATATGATGACGTGCTATGGTCGTAAGCTACTAATAAAGAATTCAAATCCATATTTGTGCCTTGGAAGAGAGAGTCTATCTCTCTCTCTATATATATACATATGCATGGCTTGTTCATATCATATGTGCTTCTTCCAATTAAAAATGTCTCACAAGGCCTTGAGAATTGGTTTGCCAATGCTCACCAGCTTCTTGCGACCCTCTGAAAATGAAGAGCCCAGTCTGCATATGGCCATTTGGCGTATCACAATCATCAGCCTCTCCGTCCTCTTCACCTCCATCCAACTCCCTCTCAATACTACAGCACTCCACACCAGACAATCGGCTGCCAGAGACCTTTTAGGACCCTTCGCTATTTCTTTGCTGTCCTCAATTTACGTTCCGAAACAACATTTCCTGGTTGTCCACGTAATCGTCATTTCCGTGATCTCTCCTAATTGCTATGCTTCAATTATGAATCTCATTGAACGCTCCCTATGTTGGTTTTGGGACACTCTCAAAGCCAAGTGCGTTTCCGGGAGAGCAAATGATCACAACCAAGAACCTGAAGTACCTACCCAAACCGCTGACACTACTGAGTCGGTTGATAATGAAGGAGACCCCCAGCACCCAGAGCAGCCAAACTTGGAAGGTGACGATGCTGTTTGATGTTGGAGAGAGAGAGAGAGAGAGAGGTGTGTTTGTGTAAATTTATGTTTGTATTTGCATTAGGATTGGAGAGAGAGAGAGAGAGAGAGAGAGAGGTCTGTTTGTGTAAATTTATGTTTGTATTTGCATTAGGATCATTGATGAGTTGCAGTGCAGGTATGCATATGCATGGTACACCTTTAGATACTGTATAATAAATATATATATATATATGATGATGATCATATATATGTATGTATGTGTGTATATATATATATATATATATATATATGTTATTTTCAACAATAGATGTACTGAATGGATTCCATCAAAATCAATTTAGTCATGATGTATTCGTCAATGGGGTAGTACTTATGTCCTGCACATATAATTCCATGTCCTAAATAAATATTTTTTTTTACAGTTTTTCATCAATAAATCATGTCACTTAATAAAAGAAGAATGTTAATATTAATCACAAATATAAATACTCAGTGATCTAATTACACGTACTCATGCCACTTAATAAAAGAAAAATATTAATGTTAATTATAAATGTAAATACTCGTAATTTAATTACACGTACTCATTTCACATATGACTAGACACGTATGTAATATACATACTAATTAAATTATAATTATTAAATATTAACACTAACGCTAATATTTCTCTTAATGGATTTGGTTAATTGAAATATGGCAATTACATTTTGTCACCTGTAATGTTTGACTTTTTAAGAGAAAATTAAAAAAATAACTTTTCTTTACAAAATTAAATGTGGTTGGCCAGAAGGGCTTCCCGAGTCCCTTTTTTTTTTTTTTAATTCTCACATACGTCGTCGTTCCTCATAGCCAGATCGCCTCTATTCATTATATCTGAGACCATCTTTTTTCCAAAGTCGTCCACTTTGAAGAACTAATATATTATATTATATTCTGGGCTTTTACAGCCTGGCAGAAGGATCAATTGAACTAATATAACTTCTACTCAATATAGATTGTATTGTAGAAATTTTTGAATGAATTGAGTCAAATTATATCATGTGATCAATGAGGATCGTGCGACCTGGGCACGATTAAACAGCTTGTATTGATCCTAGTTGCTGGAAATTAATTAAGGCATGTTTGGTTGGTTGTAGGTGAAAAGTATGGATTTCACTAGAAAAGTATTGATCCTAGTATATGTTTTTTATTTTTTTTTCTCAATCACATCCTATATGTTTGTGTGGTACATTAATGGGGAGGAACAAATACAATTGATACTAAAAGACAACCAATGAGGCTATTGTTTAATTAGTGACAATGACAAGCCCATATGTAAATTAAGCATGAAGCAGCCTTGTTTTGAGACTCTTTATTGATATATAGGAATTGAGTTGAAAATCATGGCAAGTCCGTCCAAATTGCACTGCAGTAGTCTACTAAGCAATAAAACTACAACTACAACTACAACTACAACCACAACTACATCATATCGTATATAATCATAGTATTTCAAATGTGGGCATTAAAAATGAAACTCACGTTTTTTAGTGAAGAGAGTGAGATTTGAACTCATGACTTTTATTTTAGAAAAATATATGAGTGATCAATTCGATTAGTCCCAATTGATTAGTCTAATAAGTTAAACGATATATTTTTTATGATTACATGAAATTAAATTTTTATCATAACAACGTTCTTGTGCTTTGTATCATTTGAAGTTTAATTTCGAAAATGATCGATAATAATCGTGTAAGTCATGAAAAATGTTGTTATTGTACAAGTGATGATAATTAAGAATGAGAGTCTCCATTATTTATGAGAAAAAAGTAAAAAAAAAATAGTTTTTTAATTATTTTAAAACAGATTTTTTAAATATAAAAAGAAATAGTTTATTTTTTTCTCTTTTATCATAAATGGAGAAAAACAGAAACACTCCAAATTCATATCTAACTTAGTCATTCTAGCATTTGCATTTACAAAATCAATATTGTATAATGATTATTTAGGGTGGATAAGTAAAATGGGTGTCTAAGAAAAATTAATATCCAGGGTTAGTGGAGGTTTAAAGTTAAAAAAAAAAAAAAAAAAAAAAAAAACAAAAGCAAAAACAAAAACAAAAAATAGCACCACCTCTGTCAAGTAGTGGCCCGTATTTTTTTAGTCCTTTGTGACGTTTCACGCCGCACTTTAATATCTGAGACAATCTAATGATGTAATACCCCACGTTATTTTTAACTTCAAAATTTCACTTATTCGAATGAATGTTGAATAATTTTTAAGAATAAATTATATTAATTTTTTATAAAATTTTTGATAATTATATTAATATTTTTAAAAAATTTTAAAATTATATATAAATTTTCTTATTTTATGTGATAATTTACAAATATCTTTTTTTAATTAATTTTTTTAAATAATAAAATTGTCAATTTTATTTATTTATGCATTTTTCCGTAATTTTTGATCATTTTTTTCTAACTTTTTTTTTAATTTTTTAATTTTTACTTAAAATTAAATTTAAGGAAAATACTTTATTTTTATTGTATATAAAAATAAATTTAAGATTCTTATTAATATTTATTTAAAAAAATGAAAAAAAAGTGATCAAAATTGAAAAAAGATTATAATAAAAGGAGTAGTTTTATCATTTTAAAGAAAGAATTGGCTGAAAAAGAACATTTATATATTATCAGGTAAAACATGAAATGTCAATATAATTTTAGAAACTTTAAAAAAAATTATTGTAATTATCAAAAATCTTAAGAGAAAATAGTATAATTACCCTAATTTTAAAGTAGTAATTAAAATTTTGGAGTGCTATTGAAAATGAATCCATTTTCATTCATACTTTGAAATATCAAGTATTATGCATACTTTTAAACTAAATGATTATCAGAAAACATTAATCCTCCAAAAAAAAAAAAAAAAAGAGTGCAATGAAAAGGTATAAAAGGTAGCAAGTCACTCATTTTTAACATTTTGCTCACTCATATTTCACATCTATAACTCATCTCTCTCCCATTTTCAATATTTTTTTCTATTGCATTTCAAATCTTAACACAATTTAGAAACACGAAGGATAAATATGACAAATATTAATACTAAAAAATAAAAAATCTTAAACTTAAATAAAATAATATTTTTTTTTAATTTCATATTTAAATGCTATTTATAAAAAAGAATTTAACCATAAATATTCGATACACCGTGTTTATAGAATTAAAATATTATTATTTTAACGAGTAAAACATAGCTTCTATTTTTATTTTAAGCTTAATATGATAAAAACTTTTATTTTAAATATAAAATAATAAAAATAATAAATATTTATTTAAAATAATTAATTTGATATAAGTTACAATTTAAAAAATTAACAAATCTTAATGTAACTCTGAAATAAACATTTAAAACAACTCATCAAGTTGATCGGATATACACCAACAGGAACTCGTGTTGAATATTGAATGTCTTGATCAATCGATGAACCCTGTCGTGCCGCTCGAGGAGGACGATGGCAGCAGGACTTGCAATGAATTCTTTTCCACTCGAAGCGTCCAATTGAAGCATTCAATGGACGATGGCAGCCTCATCGCCAGCCCTAAGCACCAACAGCACCCCCCCACGCCAACCACCAATGCATCTAAGAATCTGCGCGGCCTTAACAAACCTAAGTGTATCAAGTCCGGCAAAGTAGCTCGATCAAGGTAATTTAATTCCCACACACATAATTATTTCCTATGCTCTTGAAAATTTCTTACAGAAAGCGAAAGGATTGCGTATAACCCGATAGTCTAAACTCTAGGGATATTAAGACACCTCTATGGCTTAGAAAGATTCTTTGGGGAATATTGTTCTGTCTTTGCATTGCATTAAGCTAAATAACACATAAATCCTCCATCTAGGTAAATCCCCATCTATTGGTTATGGAATAGGCTTTCTCCTTGGTTGATATAAGGAGCCTAGAAATAAACACCCTTGGAGGAAGAAATATTAAAAAGTCTCGCAACAGTTCTGGCGGATTTCACTAAACCAGTAATAGTCATTGAATATATAGGTTTGTATTCCGTTTTGGTGGGTGTCTTGTTTTTTCAATAGAAATGGAGTACTATTAGTAGTACCAGTGTGTTTAAACTTATATAAAAAAAAAAAAACTAGTACCTGGGTGTTTAGGTATACCATTTCGAATTTATGGCTATCAAAATTATTAATATGTATATATATATATATATATATATATATATGTATGTATGTATATAAATACTTTGAAATATAGCTAAAAATATCCAAATAATTCGATCTATATACATGCTATTGTAAATTCATTGGGGCAGAACATATGAACTATGTTGCTTTGAGCATATACCCCTAGAAAAATCTAAATTGCTACAAAAATAAGCATCAATTGTTGTAAATTCAATGGTGGATCTAGGCCATGCACTTTTTTCTTTTTCTTTTTTTGGGGGGGGGGGGGGGGGGGCAAAAATATAGAAATTTGGGGGGGCAGTTTTTTTTTTTTTTTAATAAATTTATACAGAAAATGGTGATAAAAAATTAAAATTTCAAAAGTTAGAGGGCCTCCACTGGTTACACTCCTGTACAAATCCATAGATACATGGATTCATAGTTGTGCACATCAATCATGGCTATACAGTTGTTCTTCCGACATTATAACACACCTTCTAACCTCTAGGAGAAAGAAATCGTAAAAAAAGATCTTCCCATGTACAAGTATTGAATTGATATAAATAAATAAACATTGATAGTGATTAGTGAGAGCTTATGACTTGCTAATGGAAGAGGTTGACAAAAGCATGAGAACTTGTGTCGTATTACAGAGAAATCCATAGGAGGTTTTTATTGGATTTGATTCTGGTGGATCTAGAAATATACTAGTTGAATAAAACTTCTCAACCGGAATGAATGGAACATGATAAATCGCCAAATTAAGAAAAAAGATTACTAAGTTCTAATTTCATAAGTTGGAATCAATATAATTTAAATTTATAATTGTTCTAAATATAAGTATTGCATTTATCAAATTATTATTTTTATTTATTTACAATTTGAATCAATCCAGCAACTTGCGATTACTTGTAACTTTGGGGTTTAAAAGTGAAAATAATTTTGAGGTTCTCCTCATTCTTCTTAATTAAGTAAGGGTTTGTATTCTTTTTAATTTCTTTGAAGTCACAAATTTAATCTAAAAACATTTTAGATGCACCAAAAGTGCTCAAAGAATGTCTTTGAGTCTGAAGCAGGGGTGTCAATTCGTGTTATCATGTCGTGTTCGGGTCGTGTTAAGGCATACACATTCGAAAATGTGTGAATCCTAACCCGACACTATTAACTAATCGTGTCAAGTTTCAAAACCCAAACCCAACCCATTAATTAAACAGGTTACACGTGTTGACACACTTAACCCTTTTATTTTAATTTTTTTATTTTTTAAATAAAAAAATTTACCTATCTTTTAATATGTATAGATAATTTTCAAGTTTAGTAACTTTAGATATGGGCCAAATCAAAGTAGAAACCTCTTTTATAAATAAAAAATCTCAAAACCTTGATAAATATTTGATATGAGACGAATTAACTTAATTCATAATATATTTTATAATTAAACGTGTTAAGTCGTGTTAAACGGGTTGACACTAGTAAAACCCAAACCCAATTTGTTTATCAATCGTATTATACGTGTCAACCTGTTTATGACCCAAACCCATTTATGCTAAACTCAGACCCGTTAACTTCGTATCGTGTTCGAGTCGTATTGTCGTATCGTCGTGTCGTGTTAAAAATTGACACCCCTAGTCTAAAGCATGTACTTCCTAGAATCATTGATTTCTTTCAAAGTTTCAAGGTGTTTTGGGAATGTCTCACTTAAAGGAGAGCATTGACAAAACCTTTAAAAATACTGTTCAATATTTCTATATACCAATCTTTTGTGTATCTGGTAGTAGAAAATACTAATTCAATAACCCCTGGGGTTAGCTCAGATGAAAATACTACCTTGAGCGCTTGGGTTCGAGTCCTAACTTAATGGATGTGCGTGGCTTGGAGTGGTTGTGCACATTTGTGGTTTACCTAGTACATTCTATGGTAGGCATTCCTCGTCATCCAAAAAGAAATTGAAACTCTGATTCAATGTTCACTAATTTTCAAGCCAGTGTTTTATTGTGAATGACTCAATTAATGGACTATTGGTGCCTTGTGGTATCTAACTTTTGTGCTTCAAATTGATAAATTTTTCCTTTCTCGATTAGTTTGATGAGCTGAATTAATTGTGCAAGTGCCCGTACCAGTCATGCAAGAGTTGTTGTGCAAAAGCTCAAAATCCATGTCATATGCACGGTATGCTAACACCATCAAGCATTAGCTTGAATGGTATTAACTCCACCTCTCAAAAGGGGGTTGAGGGTTCAAGTCCCAACTAGGACACATAGTGGATGTGTGCCTTATCTATAAAAAATAAAAATAAAAAAATACACGGTATGCAAACTTGTAGTGCTGAAGTAGTGGCACATGATATCTTGGTTTATTGAATACTTGAAAAAAATTTATGTCCTCAGCTAAGAAGCATGGATACGGATACGGATACAGCACACGGACATGTTAAGGACACATTGAATATATATAAATTTTTTATATTTTTTTATATGACTATATAATAAGAATCTAATGTTATTGCAATTAAAATTAGTATCAAAAGACACAAATCGCAAAAGTATTATTAAGATATTTAAATAACAAAGTCATTAAATAAAAATTAAAGAATTTCTTCATTTAATCATCAACATCATGATTCAAGTGTCTAACACGTGTCCGATAAGTGTCCGAGAGTGTTGGTGTCCGACACGGACACGTGAGCCAAAATAGAGTGTCCATACTTTATAGGTCCTCAGCATGGATGTCAGGACTTCCAAACCTTACTCCAGATTTGTGGTTGTAGTCATTGTTATGAATATATCTGACACAACCATTTGGGCAGTTCACTGTTTAAATTGGCATGTTGGTTGAAAGTATATGGTCGTGCAGAAAGCATGTTTGCTCAAATAGGGGATAAATCATTCGATGTGATTCAGGAGGAGGATGAGTCCGGTGAATTTTTTCAAATTATTGAAAGGGGCCCCAGGGTTATTCGAAGGATCTGGGTGCGGCGAGGGGAATTGGAATGGCTATGCAACACTTTGGAGGCCTTCTCGTCAGGGAGAAGACGGGTGGTGTTTCCGATCAGTGTTCGTGGTCGCAGACGTAGTCTCTCCTTGTGGAAAGGGTCAAATCGCAGAGGGCACTACATGAGATTGGAGGGTCATTCTGCGAAAGGGACTCGAGCTATCTTTTTGCCGGAAGAACAGTCTCAAGGAGGATGGTTACTCTATGCTAAAGCATTCAGAACGCTAGGTTTATCAAAGCCACCTCCTGCCCCTAGAAGAAGGGAAACTTACCTGGATGTCTGCCGTCTTGAAGGTTGGCCCTCAGATCCAATTCTGGTGGAAGCACACCCAATTCATGCTAGGGAAGATATTGAGGTTCACCTGGGGTCTTGTGGAAGCCGCCTCAAATTCCTCCGTAGATGTTTACTTGGTCGCTTTGGAGAGTTGAACACCCCGGTTCCAGACAGAGACAAGGTTCACAAGTGGGCCCTGAAACAATGGGGAATCCAAGCTGGTCTGAGGGACATTGATTTGCATGGGGCCTGGTTTCTTTTCGAGATGCCTTCGGAAGAAGAGGCTAACAGGATTCTGCAGCGCAGCAACTGGTTCTTTGAAGGGCTTCGGATGACTCTGCAACCGTGGTCCCCGACAGACTGTTGTTCGCGAATGGATGGAGAAGAACTCATATGGCTTAGAATGATGGGCCTACCAGCCTTTTTGTGGAGCACAGAAATATTCCAAGCATTGGGGGATCGATGTGGCTGCCTGGTTGCTTTAGACAAGGATACGGCTGATCGGCGGCATATGCGTTGGGCGAGGCTCTTGGTCCGAGGCAGGCCGGAGAATGTCCCTGCTTCCTTTCTCATCAGATGTGGACAATGGTCCTTCACTATTCCGATATGGTCGGAATCAGGTCCAAAGTGCCTGGCAGTCGACGCTAGGCGATCGGAGGTTGCGACGATGACCGGAAAATCTGGGAATCTAGTTCGCGAAGTTCACCGTCGATGGCGCGTCGGGTAGCGACAACTCAGTCTGACATGAGGACACGTGGCGCTTATCAGAAGACTGTCGCTGGGGCACGTCGCGATCAACAGAGGTCTGCCGTTGGGTCACGTCGCGATCACCGTAAGACTGTCTCTGACCATGGTGCAGGATTTTTGAATTTGAAATCTAGAGAGAGATCGAACGAGAGACGGAAGAGAGATATGCAGATCCTTCTAGAACGATCGAGTACAAGGGGAGTTAAGGGTTTTGTTTCATCTGTGGATAAACAGAAAGGGCCGAATCTCTTGGGCCAGCACCACAGGCCAAATGATCTTATAAGAGGAGCAAGATCGGTGAAGTGGAATAGGCCCCAACAGCACGGACAACTTAAAGGTTATATGGGCCCAACCCAACCTGCGCATTTTGAGCCCAGTTCGGTTCGCTTCAAGTCCCGATCGGGCAGGTTAAATCAAGGGGTTCCTTGTTCGGCCCAAAACCATGGTAATTCTCTTGGGTGGAAAGGGCGGAGCAGGCCAGCCCAACTGGGAGACCCTCAGCCCAGTTCCGGACGCACGACAAGTCCCAACTCTTTCTCTCCGTTAGCTGTTATTGAGGCAGACACCCTTCCAGTGTCTGTCGCCTCCCCTAGGAGTTCTGCGACAGAGAAGATGAAGCACAATGGAAGGTCAGCAAAACAGAAGGCGGCAATGGGGGACGGGTTATCGGAACAGGAATCTGATCACGGCAGCCTTCTGGATGACGAGAGGGAATTACTGCAATACTTTGAGAGCAGTTACGGTGCTTTTCCAACTCACCATCAGTGGAAAGCAGAAAGTTCCTTTGCGGCAGAAGAGGAATTGAATTCAGCTCACAGTATGAATCCTCTGTCCGGGAATCAAGCGGGCGAGATGACTTTGCAAAACCAGGTATTGCCAGAGAACCCAGCAGACTACCAGCCTTTAGTAGTGGTCTTGCCGTCAGACTATCCTCATGTTTCTACTCAGCTTCAAGAGCAGGAGCACCTGTATAGTCAGCAGACTGTAACGGATGAATGGGTGTTACGTAAAATGGGAAAGGTAAGCAAAATTTTAGGGGTGCCGTGTGTAAGTTTTGAGGACCGCATGATGGAGTTATTTCGAGAAATTGTGTTGCGTAATTCCCTGTCTAAAACCAGCAGTCCTAGATCAGCCACCGAGAACGAAAAGGAAATTAAGTCAGCAAAACGCCTGAAACGAGTGATGAAAGAGCTGTCCTGCACAATTAATTATGGGGGCAGCAAGGAGATGGAGGCTCTCACTGACGGCACCGTGACGTTTTAGTTTCTATGCATTTAAAAATTTTATCCTGGAATGTGAGGGGCTTAAATGATCCAGACAAGCGGGCAGTTATCAAAGGTCTTTTACGGGACTGGAGGCCTGCACTCATATGCCTTCAGGAAACTAAGTTGGGGAGTATTTCGAGATCCTTTATTCGTTCCATTTGGGGATCCAGATGGATTAAGTGGGTTGCTTTGGATGCCCAAGGGATGGCAGGAGGTATCTTAGTAGCATGGGACCTACGGTTGATCAACTGTATTGAGCATAGAGTGGGAGAGTTCTCCATCTCTTGCAAATTTGAATTAATTTCCAACGCTTTAATGTGGGGTTTCTGTGGCATCTACGGGCCGGTGATTCATGGTCGTAGGAGTTTATTCTGGGACGAGCTACAATCTTCGCTGTCTTCCTGGCAAGTTCCTTGGTGTATAGGGGGGGATTTCAACGTTGTTCGGAGCCCAGATGAAAGATTGGGGGGTGGGAGGCTGACTTCGGCTATGAGAAGCTTTAACGAATTTATTAACTCCCAAAGTTTGGTGGACCTCCGCTTGGAAGGGGGTAGATTCACTTGGACTAGGGGTGATAATCAGCTGACGATGTCTCGGTTGGATAGATTTTTGGTCTCTCACATCTAGGAGGATGCTTTCCCAGGTATCTCTCAAAAGTGTCTCCCGAGGCCCTGTTCTGACCATCACCCCATCATGCTGACTTGCGGGGGCTTTAGCGCTGGAAAGAGTCCCTTCAGATTTGAGAACATGTGGCTTGAAGTTGCTGGTTTTGAGGAGTTGGTGAAGAATTGGTGGGATTCTTATAGTGTATCCGGGTCTCCTAGCTTCTGCCTTGCCAGGAAAATGAAGCTCCTTAAAGAAGATTTGAAGAAATGGAACCATGAGACTTTTGGCTCTCTCCAGGCTAGCAAGCAGTCCTTGCTGGCTACCCTTTTGGAGCTAGATAGGGAGGATCAATTGGGCTCTCTCTCTACTGAGAAAAGGTTAGAGAGGGAAGGTCTGAAGGGTCAAATTGGGAAGATTCTCAAGATGGAGGAGATCCATTGGAGACAGAAATCTAGGGCTCTTTGGCTTAGAGAAGGTGACCGTAATACTAAATTCTTCCATAGAACTGCTTCCTCTCACCACAGGAGGAACCACATTTCCTCCATTGCTATTGGTGATCATGTGCTCACTGAGAATGATTCCATTAGAACAGGCTATTGGTGATCATTGATTTCTTCTCTAGCCTTTACTCTGAGCCATACAGTTGGAGATCGAGGGTGGATGATCTATGCTTGGATAGTCTGACTGGGGATGTTTCCGCTAATTTAGAGATCCCTTTTCGGAAGATGAAGTGGTGAGCGCTCTAGAGGCTTGCAATGGGGACAAAGCACCAGGTCCTGACGGCTTCACTATAGCTTTTCTTAAAAAATGCTGGGGTGTCCTGAAAGCAGATATTTTGGCGGTTTTTGAGGCTTTCCACAGGGAAGGGGGTTTTGAGCGTAGCCTCAATGCATCGTTCATAGCCCTCATTCCAAAAAAGGAAGGAGCTTCTAACATCAAGGAGTTTCGTCCTATTAGTTTTGTGGGCAGTGTGTATAAGCTGATTTCAAAGGTTCTCTCTTTAAGGATGAAGAAGATTATGGACAGTATTATCTCCCCCAGTCAGCATGCTTTTGTAGAAGGCCGTCAAATTCTGGATGCGGCTCTCACTGCTAATGAATGCATTGACCGTAGGAAAAAGCAGAAAAGGAAGGGCCTTGTTTGTAAGCTGGATATTGAGAAGGCTTTTGACCATGTTAATTGGAGCTTCTTATTGAGTATGATGGCTAAGATGGGATTTAGGGTCAAATGGAGAATGTGGATCCAGTCCTGCATTTCCACAGCCTCCTTCTTGGTGCTCATCAACGGCTCCCCTGCGGGTTTCTTCCGTTCTCACAGAGGATTGAGACAGGGTGATCCTCTTTCCCCATTTCTCTTTGTGATTGTTATGGAGGCCTTGAGTCGATTTCTGATGCGTGCAGAAGAGGTTGGTCTTGTCAAAGGTTTTCAGGTGGGGTCCAGCCGAGGCGGTGGTGTTGTTATTTCCCATCTTTTGTTTGCCGACGATACCATCATTTTCTGTGACTCCTCAGTCCGTCAGCTTTGTTTTGTCCGGTGCATTCTTGTTTGTTTTGAAGCAGTGTCAGGATTGCGGATTAATCTTGCAAAAAGCAGTATTTCTCCGATTGGGCTAATTCCAGAGTTGGATGTGCTTGCCAGCACATTGGGTTGCAGGGTGGGTAGTTTCCCCTCAAGTTATCTGGGTCTTCCGTTGGGGCTTCTCCGCATTCTGTTGGGGTGTGGGATCTAGTGGTTGGAAGATTTCTCAGCAAGTTGTCAGGATGGAAAGCTCAGTTTTTGTCTAAGGGAGGCAGGCTCACCCTTGTCAAAAGCGCCCTAGCCAATCTTCCAACCTATTTCATGTCCCTTTTCCCTATTCCAAAGACTGTGGCCAGGAGGCTCGAGAAGATTCAGAGGGATTTCTTATGGGGTCATGATGGTGAGAACAAAAAGATTCATCTGGTTGCATGCGATAAAATTAAGAAGCCGGTGACTCACGGGGGTCTAGGGATAAAAGACTTGTGTGCCTTCAACATTGCTCTTTTAGGGAAATGGCTTTGGAGATTTGGGGTCAGTAATGGGGAGCTCTGGCGGGAGACCATTGCCGCTAAATATGGGTGTGATGTAGGAGGGTGGTTCTCGGGTACTGTGGAGGGGCCTCGAGGATGTGGTATTTGGGGATCCATTAGAGGTGGATGGCCAATCTTTAGGGATAGATGCCGCTTTTTCATCGGCAATGGTGGTCGGGTGAAATTTTGGGATGACGCCTGGACCGGGGATGAGTCGCTGAGGGTGAAATTCCCTAATCTATACAGCTTAGCTGACAACAAAGAGGCCTGGGCAAGCGATCTATGGGAAAGGGTTGGTAACACTTTCATCTGGGCCCCTCGCTTTAGGAGGGCATTTTTTGACTGGGAGCTTGAAGAGGTGGACTCCTTTTTTCGCTGCCTCAACGGCTATCGTGCTAGAGAGGATAGGGAGGATGAGAGAATTTGGAGACTGGATAAGCATTCATTTTCGGTCCGTTCTTACTACAAAAGTTTACTGGACCCAGTTAGCTCTCCCTTTCCGTGGAAGATTGTTTGGAATTCTAAAGTCCCCCCTAAAGCCTCGTTTTTTGCTTGGGAAACTTCTTGGAAGGAAATCTTAATGGTGGACAACCTGAAAAAAAGAGGTTTTTCTTTGGCTAGCAGATGCTATTTTTGTAAGAACAAGGAGGAAAGGGCGGATCACTTGCTTATTCACTGTCAAGCCTCCTGGAGCTGTTGGAACATTATTTTTGCTTTGTTTGGGATCTCTTGGGTAATGTCTGGCACAGTTAAAGATCTCCTGTTCACTTGGGATGGTTGCAAACTCCCAAAGGAAATAAGGAGAGTTTGGAGAATTGCCCCTATTTGTCTCATGTGGAGTATTTGGACAGAAAGGAACAACAGAGTTTTTGCAGACTTGGAGCTCGCTACTCCTCTCTTCAAAGACTCTTTTTTGCGTTTGTTATTTTTTTGGGCCAAAGAGGCTTTTCCTGTAAATGTCTCTTCTTTTGTAGATTTTTTGGATTCCCTTAAGCAGTTGTAATCTTTTAGGGTTTTTGCCCTTGATGCCCTTCTTGGGCACCACTATATATACAAATTTTACTTATCAAAAAAAAAAATATGGCCGTGCAACCTCTAGAGCCTTTTGTCAAGGCTGGGAAGTACGTCCATATTTTCACACAAAAGCTTTTTTTTTTTTTTTTGGGTTCAGTTTCATACAAAAAGGTTGACAATTAATGTGAGGCTCTTCGATATTTTATACCAATGTTTCAATGTGTCTTTAAGTAGTTAAGCACTAGTATTCTAATAGAGTATTCTTCTAATTCTTCTAGTTCTTCTAATTGATTTCCTACATAACATTAAATTTTGTTGAAATTCAGAATTTGGCATGTTTGGAGCATGTTAATGCATCATGGATTCTTATGAAAATGAAAAGAGTAGTAATCATTCAAATATTTAAATTTTCTTTGAGAAATAAAGTTAAAATATCTAAATAATATTTGTCGTAAACATTCAAATTTCAAATAATATTTGCCTTTTTCGAGTTACCTTTAACTATTAAAAAAAAGTTACAGGTGTTCAGAGATTATGTACTGTGACTGCTGTCTCAACAGGGACAATGTGGTTTTTTCTACCTGAAGTAAGCAGTAATAGATTACAAACAAAGTGGCTAATTGTAAGGTGTACTACTTTAGATTGATAGGTTATTCTAATCTTAAGCAACTCCCTGATGTCTAAAGAAGTGAAACATTAGAATCCATGGGGGGTTTATGATGTATGGAAACACTAGGAAACTCAAATTAATGCCTTCTATGGTTGATTATGTGGTGGGCTAAGCTTATGACAAGCTTGTGCCATAGGGTTAAAAGAATTGAAGAATGGGTGTAGGGTCTGTGAACTAGCTTGGTTTTGAAAGGATTGGTTGCTGCAATTGTAGAGAATTAGTTGCTAAAATTTCTAGGGGGCAGCTCTGAGGGCCAAAAGTTAGTGGAAAGGGTTGGGTTATAAAATTAGGTTTTTGAGATAAAAACTAAAGAAGTTAAGGGGTAGTTCCAATTAAAATTGTGATAACTAATTGCAAAGTCCGAGAGAGAGAGAGAGAGGGGAGAAGGAGAAGGAGAATATTTTAGGAATCTCACTTAGAATTCCTTAAACTTTACCACAAGATTGGGTTGCATCAAACATTACCCAATTTTCAATTCTCTAAAATTCAACTTTATTTAATAGAAAGATTACATGGATATATAACAGTCATTGAGTCACAGGGCAGGGGGGCTCAAGCCAACTCACTTGCAGATTGGTATCATGCGATACTTAAGTGAGTGGTTGCTGTGGTGTTTTTTAATTAACTAGCGAATTTATCTTGTCTTGCTAGATATGTCTCATGTGACATTGCACCATATTGCAAGACGACTTGCATGGCTCGCTCAAGATGGTGGTGTCTCAGGTGAGACATCTTCTGGTATGGTCCGAGATGATATTGTGTCAATAAACTTTTGTACCGCGTCTTGAATCTTGATCTCCTCTTGGAAGGGTTTGAGACGAGTTTTGGGCAATACAACTCTGTATTGGCTGAAACTTTGAACTATGGCAACATCAATACGACAACCTATATCTAGCAAATATAGGAATTACCAAAAGTACCTTGATTCCTGTAACATATGGAAAAAAAAAACAGTAGCAATTAACCTATAAATCATAATTATTTCCATTTTTGATTAATTGAAAATACAAATAAAACTGACCAGCAGTAAATTAACCTAAACTAAACATTAAATAGGATTTGATTTAACCCAAACTTAATAACACAAGGTTCAAAGTGGATCCCAAAAGAAATCCTAACTTTTTGTTTTTCTTGTTAACATGCATTAGTTTCCATATTAGTCTCATAGTCAAATGGAGATGGAGGTCTAGGGCTCCTTCTAAAGTGACCTGTTTTGGTTGGTGGGCAACTTGGGGTGCAATCTTGACTATGGATAATCTTTGATTGAGAGGTTTTCATTTAGCTAGTTGTTGTGTTTGCAAGTGTGAGGTGGAAATGGTGGATCACCTCCTTGTTCATTGCGAGATGGCAAGGGATGTGTGGAGCTTTATCTTTTTCTTTATTTGGTGGTTCTTGGGTAATGTCGACCACAATTAGGGAGGTATTCTTGAATTGGAGATGTAACCGGTTTAGAAAGGAAGTGAGGATTTCTTGGAGAATGGCTCCCCATTGCCTTTTGTGGTATTTGTGGAGAGAAAGAAATAGGCAAATTTTTTATGGGATTGAACAATTCCCTTCATTTTTCGAAGATAATTTTTTAGCATTTACTTTTTTTTTGGGGGGTAAAGGAGGCAATTTCTATATATCTATATACTTTTGTAAAGTTTTTAGAGGGTTTAAGGCTTTAATATTTGTGGCCTTGTCGCAACAAACAATTCACTTCACTTTGATCGTTGGGCTATCTTTGTTCCTTCAGCATTTTTATATTTACATAGTTCTTACATAGAACATCCCAAGAGGTTGAATGGGGAGAGCTCTGTTGCAATATGCTCAATGGGCTGGCAAGACATACGAGGTTGAGGGGATCGGAGATCATCCAAGAAGTTTGGTCCTGATCACGAAGGGAGGAGTAGGGGTGGCTTGAAGGTTGAGAACTAATAGAGAAGGTTTTCGATGGTTTGCGAGCAGTTAGAAGATATGGAAACGAGGAAAGATGGTCGGAACTCCGAAAGGGTCCTCCATGGCAAAGAGAAGCCTGAGGGTATTACGATGATCAAATGATGGTGGTACCAACAAGCTTTAGCTTGGCTGGTACCTCTTCCACCTCTCCACATGAAAAGTTGAGGGTTCAAGTCCCTCAAGGGGTGAAGTGTGTGTGTGATTTACCTATAAAAAAATGTTGGCGGTGCTTTTGTGAGGATAGATGAGTCGAATGGGGGCAGGCGGTATTATATGTATGTATCAGAGTTTGATAAGGGTAGTGGATGGAAGGGAGCTGCGCAAGTAGTCAGAGATCTAGTAACCTCTGTGAGGGGGCAGGAGAATAGGGTTCAGTGGCGATGATGGATAAATAGCCAGAAGACAAATTGAAGTTTGTCAGAGGAAAGGGGAATACATGGGGAGATATGGTTATTGATTATACTTCATGCAAGGAAAAACTAGACTACTATAAATGTTGTCTGATAGAACAGGTGGGTTCTCTGGAACATGTGAAACCGGAGATAGAAAAAGTCTAGATATGGGTGGATCAAAGATGGGGGTTACTGATGGGAGTTCAAGTTGTTGATCTCCATGGTCCTTGGTTTTTGTTTGAATTCCCATCACGGGAAGAGGCTTAAGGATACGGTGATTTAGAGACTGGATCCTTGAGGGGCAACCCTTCTTTTTGGACTGGTGGGTAACGGCAGATTGTTACTTTAGGGAAGATTGGTTGTAGAAGAAACATGGATTTGTTTGGTTGGGTTTCATGTTTTTTTGTGGAACCAAGAGGTTTTTAGGGCCGTGAGAGATTGTTGTGGGGGATTCTTGAAGGTAGATGAAGACAGGAGCAGAGGAAACATTACAGATGGGTTTGCATGTTGGTCAGTTTGGGTGTAACCTTGCCAGCAACGGTAAAGGTGGAGGTGGGGTCGTGGCACTTTGAAATCCTTATTTGGGCAGAGAGAGGGCCTCATTGCACACTAGAGAGAAGGGTAACGGAGCAAAATCGAACTGTCGTTGTCGGATAAGGAGAAAATGCAGTAGTGAAGGTGGTCCATGCGCGGGAGGCACGTAAAGGAGGGGAGATTTGTAGAGGTAAGGTGAAATCAAGAGGGCGAATAAGGGAGCGACGCATGGAGGTTCACCAAACGGTCAATATTTCAAACTCCAGGCACACCGCTTCAGCCACGATGTGGGCCTGGGTGCAGCCTTACGGAATCAAGGTCATCAACATATGATGGATTTGAAGTGACTGGGGCAGGTAGGGTGACGAGTGGGTAGAAGGAAGAAGGCCCAGAATCGATTTGAAGTGCTGGGAAATGAAGACAGAATGGACTGGGTTATAGGATATGGTGAGGACCGGCCCATGGTGAGAAGAGAGGTACAAGGCAGAAGGCCCGTAATTTTATGTAATTTTTTCATCTCAATCAATCATAATACATGTAAAACTTCTTTTAGAGTCATCAAACACAAGTTTTATGGATCAAAATTACAAATTTAAAGCCTTTAAATATTCTGGTTACAATGTTTTCTCTAAACTTTGATCTTCTATATCGCTTCCAATACATCCCTATATTAGGCCTACTATATATCGAATTAAAACTTGTTCCATGGGTAATAAAACTATGCTTTCAATTTGTTTAAAATACCCAGTTTCAGGTTTTGTTCTTGGTTCAATCAATGTTGTCTCTTATCTTTATTGGGCTTTGTTTCAGGCATTCATTTGGAGTTGCTCGACTTCAGCAACTTTCCAAACAATTTTGGCCAATTCAATAATTTGCAAAGCCCACTTTGTTGAAGGAAGCCACTGACCAGAAAGGTGCAAGGACATACTTGTTTTATTGTTGTCCCTTAACGTTATATTTTGGTCTTGAATAGCTTTCCTGATTTAGGAAACAATTTCAGGATACTGCAGTTATTGATGATTGGAGGTTTTTAAAGTTGAAGGAATAGGGTGGTCAGAAACATTGAAGCAGAAAATGAAGGTTTTTGACCGGTACATGCAGATTGTTCATTTCCTGGAGGAGCTGTTCTGTGAATTCTACAGGCAACAGAAAGGCCTACCAAGGATGTGTCACCAATATTGAACACTAACCCTACTACTTCTATGGAAGGCAGTCCTGAAATGATGATATTGGGGTTGAAATTAAAACTGAGATCTAACCAGGCTGGAACTGAAAATTTTAAGAGGGTGCAAGAAATTGTTGATATGGGATTAAGGAAGCTTCAGAAATTGGAGTTAAATTATGTAAATATTGACCTCAATGGACGAGATCAACTTATCCTAAGGTGGAAGAAGCCAAAAACTTGGCGGGAAGACACAGCTTTGGCTTTAATGATCTCATTGACAAGTTGAACAAAGGTCAGAACGAGGAAGATAAAAAAATTTTGCATGGAGATGAAATGCCTGCATTTTTGCTGGCATACCAAGACAAGTGAAGTGGGAACTAAAGATTGAGATATCTAAGTAGCAGACTGCCAACAATGATTTGTCTCCCAAACGACAATCAAATTATTCTCCACCAAAGTGGTTAAGCACAACTAGTATTGATCAAGATGCTTTGAATTGCATCTGTGTGCATCATTCTTCCATTGAGGAGACAGAAGATCTGTAATTTTGAGTTGGATCTCCCAAGGAGGGAGTGTTGAATTTCAGATAGTTTACATTGACAGGGTCAAGGATTTTGTAGCCATTGAATGAAAGGTTTTGTATTATTTTGACTCAAAGCTTTTGTTCATTCAAATAAACTGAAGGAGAGAGGACACAGTGAGGTGGGCCCGTCTATACCGATCGGGATGACTTGGGGGTACTGGACCCTTGGCTGCATCAGGTTCAAACTCCTTATTTCAAATTGGGATAGCATCGTAGGAAACAAGTAACAATAGTGCATCTAGGTCCACAAGGTGGGTAGCCTAAGGTTGAGGGCCATGGAGAGCCCATTTGTTAATCCCAAAACTTATGGGGCAGTGCTCAACACAATAAATACCAGTCTGGAGGCTAAAAACATAGCAATGTTTTGAACAAATGTCTTTCTCAGTTCATTTGTGCATTAACTACCTAACATGTAACTCATTGCAGGAATTAGAAAGTGGAGGCAAACTTATAGCAGAGGAAATGTAATATATTTCATGAATGGGTAAGTACTTTTCCATTTTGCTGGTCCTTTCAATTGTCATTCTCACTTGGCTGTTTTGTGAGTGTGTCTGAAGGTTTCAAAACAACAACTGGGAGAATTGTTTTGATTAATGTTTGATCAAAATTGTTTAAAAATGATTTTGTATGTGAATTTTTTTTTCTTTATCCTTTATTTAGTTAATGTTTTATATATAATGTATAAGTAGTGGACTTATGAGTAAATCTAGTATAATGACATCCCGAGTTTTGAGGCTTAGTGAGTTTTGGCAAACACAAAAGTGTGAGCCCCCACACTAAAATCACGTTTTCAATAGCTGCCAAATATCCATCTATAGGTAAAACTGACGTTTCAGGCCCAAAATGGGGATTTGGGCTTATTCCAAATGCCCCTTATTCTGGATTGGGGGTGCAATTTGGGTTAGTTAACGTGAGTTCAATTCGAGTCTAGTCTGAATTTTTTAGGACTCGGGTGGTTTTTTTTTTTTTTAATACTTTATGATGAACTTGAACTCAAATTTGATTTAAATTAGGGTTGGACTGAAACTTTGAAAACCTATGCCTCAACTTAATATTTTATATAGTATATTTTTTTTTATATTTTAGCTATACACTATTAGATTAGTTGAAATTCTTTACAAACATTACTATTTATTTTAATTCCAAAAAAAAAAAAACATTAATATTTATATTTTTAGAATTTTAAAAGTTTATTAATATTTAACATTTTTTTCAAAATTAAATTATGCTTGAAATAATTATTTTTATTGAAACTTTAAATATATAATTAAAATAGGAAAAAGTCAACAGTTTATTAAAAAAATTGTGAAAATAATTAGAAAATTAGAATTAATAATTTAAATTGATGAAAATTCATTGGTTTTGAGTTGAATTTAATACTAATGAATTTTAATTTAGGTCAAGCTCAGTTTGGATTGTCTGATTCAAGTTCGAATTAACTCTTTTAAAATTTAGACCGAATTTGAGCAACCCAATCCATCACACCTGAGTTGCACCCGGACTAATAATGAACTAGTGTGATTCATCGTCGAATACTCAAATACCTTTTCCGAGCTTCCTCTGTCTGGACTTTTCTAAGTTTTCCTTTCAAATGGCAATTTAATGTGGTTGAAGATAATAATTCTTCCTAGGGCAGCCTCTTTGGGCCAAGAAAGTGGATCAATAGAAAGAGACTTCCAAGCACATAGACACACACACACACAGAATATGTGTGTGTACATATAATTTCCTGTTGATATTTCTTATTCTCTACTTTTCAAGAAATCCTCATTCGGAATATATTTTTTCAAGCCGCCATCCCCTTCAATTGCTCTTGTAGATTCCTCCACAAAACATTTTATTCCTTAAGTCATAATGCGTGGGGTTAGTTTGGATGTCCACCAAAAAAAAAAAAAACAGAAATGTTCGTTTTCAGGAACAAACCTAACTTCTAATCTGAAAACAGGAAAATAATAAGAACCAAACACAGCCTGATATGAAAGATACTAAAATGATGTTGTCACCCTTACTTTTAATACATAATTGGCAGCAAAAATTGGCCCATTTTCAACTTTAATTTCCTTGGACAACCAAACAGATCACTTGCACTTGCACGTTATTTAACTTTGAATCAAAGTCATATTAGTTAAAAATGGGATTGGTGGTGGTCTTGAAAAAAGAGAATCCTATATGGGTTTTAAAAGCGTATAGCATTATGACAAAGAAATTCTATCTTTCTGAATTATTCATCAAAGCTCCTTTTAAACCATAGATATAGCTTTGTGGGTTTCTTAATGGGGATGATAGTGCTTTTCTTGCTTTATTCTCTCCTAGTACATATATATATATTATCTCTCAACTCCCACCACCTTTCTTGGTGGATATCTAACTTTCTAGGCCATTTTCCCCTTGAAACAAGGCTGTCAATACTTTCAATTTCTATGGCTCTCTACATCTCCCATCTCATCTCAACATCACTTTTTTCAAGGCCCATTTTTGTATAATTATCATAGCCATTGCCTCCAACATATCTTGATCTTAATCATGATTCTCTCTACCTCATTTTTATTCATTATAGACTAAAATATTAACCCTATCAAAATTAAGAAAATGTTTTTTTTTTTTTATACAAGCAATGTGGAGAGATGAAAAATTCTAGTACTGTATGAGTGTGCATTGACTTAAAACAAAATCGTGTGTATGAAATAAATAAATTTTTTCATCTCAGATAGGTGAACTTGCATAATTAAGAAAATGTTGTACTACTGAATTTAAAATAATTAATGGAGCAAAGATAATTGTCAAGTAAGATGTTGATACCACCAGGGGAAATTTCAATTTCAAGTTAACATTTTGATTTTTTTTTTTCCTTAAGATGATAATGCCCCTTAAAATTGGGGATAATTTCCTTGACTTATCAAGATATATAATCAATTTTACAAGCAAAAATGTAACTCTTAAGACGAAAATACCCTTTAAATTGAGTTCTTTTTTCTCCGTTGATTATCAAAATCTATCTTGACTGTATCACCCACCAACAAATTAATTTTTAATTTCACACATGTATTAATAAAAAAAGGCAAATTCAAATACATGAACTGACCACTCTGAAGGAGTACTTTCAGCCTCACATGCTTTCCATCTGGAACCTTTCTTCTATATAAATCAAGTTGATTAGGTTAAGCAAGACCACACGAAGACAAACTATAATTATGTTGGTGATAAGGATTAATTAAATAAACACTAAAAAATTATCAGACAGTAATGGTGATTTCCAACCCACTCACTAAATAAAAAGAGGAACAAATAAATATAATATATATTGATGTATGATATGACTATTAATTAAGAAAGCAAAGATTGGGAAGGAAGCATCATCGATCTTCTGTTTGATGTTTGGTTATTCTCTGTTTGGAAAAAGTCATTTTTCCATGTGTATGTGCAGTGAAGAATCATGGCTTCTCTATAATTGTGCACAGGAGAGAAGTGAATTGATGCCATTCCAATGCTAGTGGTTGATGACTTGTACCTTGCCATTAAAGCTTTCACAAGGGTCATGCATGGTTGTTTTTTCCAAGTACCACAGCCTCACGGTCACATGTTTCTGCACACCAATCAAAGACCCAATAAGCTAGCTTGGTTGCTTTTACTTAGACAGAAAAATTAATGAAGAAATTAAAATTGGGTTTTCATTTTGAATGGAAACGAGCATTGTGATGATATATATCAATCTGTCTACAAAATTGATGGATTTCTTTTTAAAAAAATACATGGCATCATTTGATTACAAGTTTACCATCTAATAGCTGCCAAGCTTTTGTTGATTCCTTGGCTAAACTGATCTGAGTTAGGATTCGATTTGTTGACATTTTTTTTTTTTTTTGATATCGAAGAGAATCTCGCACTAATTTTATCTACGAATTAACTTTCTATCCTCCTACAAGACTTTCACAGGACTTTTTGTCTCGGTTAAGTAGCCACGAGGTTTGACTTAGGATCTCTCGAGTCTTGTCAGAAAATCTCACTTACTTGGTTTACCTCTTGAAATTAATTTATTGACATCTTGAATCAACTCAAATGAAAGTTTCGAAGAAACCCTAATTTATTGTTTTTCTTTCTTCAATTTTCTTAACCCAATCATATTATGTTTGAGTGAAAAGTAAATAAATAATATTATTTAAAAAAATGTTTCTACATATCTAATTAAGAAAAACTATATGTGGCCAATATGGAACCGACTCAAGTTGATTATTAGTCTTTGACCAAGATGGCTAAGCCAAACCTCCTAATATTTTAGCACTCTCCACATCTTAAACATGATAATGACCTAAAAAATGACATAAGAAGGTAGGTTGCTTTAGCAAATGATCTTTATATATATATATATATATATATATATATATATATATATATATATATATATATATATTATATATATATACTTAAAACATTGAATTATTTGGAACATTATAATTGACTTGTTCTATTTATCAATTAAGCTAACTTTCTTCATCCAACTTTTGAGTCTAAAATGGTTTATTTATTTATATATTTTGTTGGTGAAGTAATAGCACTAAGACAAACCTACTAATCAAGTTCTCATCATGTTATGTATGAAAGTGACCCTAGAAATGACATTTTAGGGTTGGTTAGGCAGCCTGAGGAGATAATTAATCCAAATTAATGAAAGACAGTCATATTCAATATTAGCACATCACACAAACACACACACACAAACACACATATATATATGGTCCCTAGTGGGGCTTAAAACCCTCAACAGCTGCAATTTGTCCCTCTCACACCACTACTGAAGATATTCCAAAGTAGAGTGGCTTATATCCCCAAGTTTAAGAAACGCCATTTGATTAATGCTTCACGAACACGGCATGAACGCGAGTGTGCAATCCGGTCAAAGGAAGCAGGTGGAACCTCAAAAATTCCACGTAATTAACGCGTTACGTTGTATTTTTGTTTGGGATTTTGATGGGGAATAATCCAAACATGAGATTCCAAACTTGCTTAAGGTTTCACACAAAAAGTTATACATACAGTGCATATATGGCATGCACTTAAGCCATGGGATTACACAGATAATGATAAGTTTTGTTAGTATATTATTATTAAATGTGGTTGATGAATTCCAAGTTATGTTGTTTATCTTCATATTTTTCTCAAATGGGTTCGGTTTGATGAGTTTATTTTATTGGGAGCAACAGTTAGTGATAAAAATATGAATTTAACTTTTGCTTAGAATTCAGACTATGAACCTCCCTGAGAAACTTGGCCTATCTATATATATAAACATAAGAAACTATTTTATATATGTAGTGATCGTCCCTCAAAATTGTTGATTGAGGCGGTAGAGATAAAAGGACAATAATTAATGCCTATATATTAGACCACTTTTCTGCTATAAAGCAATACTAGTAATAAGTGGGCTTTATATTCAACCACACACAACTATATATATATATATAGAGAGAGAGAGAGAGAGAGAGAGACACACACACACACACACACACACACACACACACCACCAAGAGACGTAAGAGGAATCAAATGGAAGAAAGAAAGGGTTTGAATTGAAACTGCACGTAGAGATAACGGTTAAGATAATGTGTAAGCTTGCAATCTTATGCCGAGTAATAAGTGAAATAAAAAATGACTAACACACATAATTGGATTCAAGACTTACAGTTATGTATATTAAGACCTCTATGTGAACACTCCAGTCTCCTCATATGGAAATTCCATTGTAACAATAGAGACATATCTTTCTTGGACGAACATGCATGCATAGTGAGTGTTGTCGGCATTTACCAAATTAATGCAATAATATTCGGAAGAGAGAGATGTTATTTACTTCTCACTCTAAAAGGAAAAGGAAAAGGTGAAGTTAGGGATTCAATTCTTAAGTTACATGTTAAACACAATTAATACTTCTCTTTTCAAAACATTTTTTAGAAAGTAAAATCTCAAATGAATTATTATCATTTTTTTTGCAGTATGTAATATCATTAAATGGCGTATGTGTGTGTGTATACATATATATATATATATATATATATTTTATCAATAAAATGAGTATTTATTTACAAATATAACCTTACCAACAAAATCAACTTATTACTAGAAAAAAAAAAAAGAACATACTTATACCATTTACAAGTCCAAGCTCATAATTGAAAAATAAGCATATCATCATTTATTTTTATTTGGAAAGATATGAAATCGTAACATCATTTATAGAAAAAGAGAGACGAGATGACACTCGAACACTAGAAGCTTCAGCATGAAATAATGTATGAAAGTCATGTACCATAATGATGTGTATCTAATATAGTCCCATTACATAATTTGATAAACTAATTTTTGTAAAAAAATTTAGTGAGTATAAAATTTTCCTAAATACAGTAGGACAACGTTTGTTTGGTTTTTTAAAGTGACAAAGTTTACTCTATAACAGTTAATCATTTGATTATTTATTGAAAATTTGATACCTATTGCTTACTTGATAAACTAATCGATACAAGGGAATGAGACTCCTTAAATACGGAATAAGGTCCAATGAAACTGTACTATTATTAGTTATGATTTGAGCATAAGAGGTAGAGGTAAAGTGATTGAAATAAATAAAAGGTCAATTCTTACGTCATCTAATAATTAAAATACTAGTTGATTTAAGTATAAGGCCAATGATGCAATGACTTTAGGCCTTAATATTTACAAAAAAAGGTTCCAAATTTTATATCTATGTAGATTATTCAAACTAGAAATGTAAGGCCAAAAGAAGTCTAATTACAAGAAAATGTCCAAACTTTTATGTTTTTAAATGTAATCCAAATTAGAAGGATAAGACGAATAGAAGTCTAATTACAAAAAGAAAACTCAAATTTTATGTCTTTACAGGTCAATCTAAATTAAAAGTGTAAAGCTAACAGAATAAAAGTTTAATCCTTAAATAACGTTTTTATTAAAAACTGATTCTTTTTATATCTCAAAAGGTAAAAAAAAAAAATCTCATTTATAATTATCGCTTTAGCTTTACGCCCCCAAATAATCTTACGCGACCCTAATATTCCCAAGAAATTCTTAATTCGGGTTAATGACTTGTCTCATCTTACTTAATATGTTGTTTTTGACGTGAGGTCACATATTAGAGTTTGCTTTAACAATCGCGCACTCAAAATTAGTAGGTCTTTGTCCAAAAAAATACAAAAACAAAAACAAAAAAAAAGGAAAAGGAATACATCCTCTCTTTTTCACCCTTAGTCTTTAGGCGTATTAGGATTTAAAACAAAACAGTTAAATAAGGCCATCAACCATAGTTCGGGTTAATGACTTGTCTCATCTTACCTAATATGTTGTTCTTGACGTAAGGTCACGTATTAGAGTTTGCTTTAACAATTGTGCACCCAAAATTAGTAGGTCTTTGTCCAAAAAAATACAAAAACAAAAACAAAAAAAAAGGGAAAAGGAATACATCCTCTCTTTTTCACCCTTAGTCTTTAGGTGTATTAGGATTTAAAACAAAACAGTTAAATAAAGCCATCAACCATAGTTCGGGTTAATGACTTGTTTCATCTTACCTAATATATTGTTCTTGACGTAAGGTCACATATTAGAGTTTGCTTTAACAATTGCGCACCTAAAATTAGCAAGTCTTTGTTAAAAAAAAAACAAAAAAAAAAAAGAAAAAAAGAAAAGGAATACATGCTCTCTTTTTCACTGTTAGTCTTTAGGCGTATTAGGATTTAAAACAAAACAGTTAAATAAGGCCATCAACCATAGTTCGGGTTAATGACTTGTCTCATCTTACCTAATATGTTGTTCTTGACGTAAGGTCACATATTAGAGTTTGCTTTAACAATCGTGCACCCAAAATTATCAAGTCTTTGTCCAAAAAAAAAAAACAAAAAAAAAAAAAGGGAAAAGGAATACATCCTCTCTTTTTCACTGTTAGTCATTAGACGTATTAGGATTTAAAACAAAACAGTCAAACAAGGCCATCAACCAATGAATATATAAAACAATGTGTTCATAATATTGCCTTGTTGATCAACTCTACTACCTCAAAATAATAGCCATGATAATTAGTAGGCCAAACGATTGAATTTCTATCCACAAATTTAGTTGGAAAGGCCAATAGAAAGATCTCTCTCTCTCTCTCTCTCTCTCTCTCTCTCTCTCTCTCTCTCTCTCTCTCTCGCTCTATATATATATATATCATGACTTCATTGAACCGGCACTGTGATAACCAGGGGGGCTAGGGCCATCTTTGTTGTCTTTTCTTAATTGTCATAATAGTATGTAAACATGTATATGTATATATGTGTTTAGTGATGGCACCTTTTAATGAAATTTCATGATCAACTTATCTCTCTCTTAATTATTCAAATTTGAAAATGATTAAAACTTGATAAATATATGGAACATCTCAAGCATATAATCCGGTTGGATGGGATGTGATGGGTGACACCAAACAAATTGATATCAATTTCGCTGTGATCAACCGACAAAAATCATCTTAATGCACATTTAATTAATTTGACTAAGTACAGAAAGTTGAATCATTCAATTTTATTTTACACAACATTTGAAACTACAAATTCATGATCTTCAATACTGTACTGTCACTAAAAAAAAGCGAAATCATTACGGTGACAAATGGTTATTGGAGATCTCATCCCAATTTCAAATTGTTTCTATCATTTCTGATGTGCCTGCCATTTTCCACACACACACACACACATATATATATAGCCTCATTCGCATTGGTTTGGCAATCTATATCATCTGAAAATGATGGATCGTAGTTGATAAGAAACACACTCATTATGGTTACTTTGGAGTCTACAACTTTGAAGTTTCAATTGCCATGAAATATATGATGATTTTGTTGGCAGAAAACTGTGATTTTGAAAAACATAGATATTTATTTTTAATATTTATTTATTTATTTTTGGTGGGAAGGAAGCATGATTGATGAGGGAGGAGCACTTAATTTTGCCAAAGGAAATCAAGGACGCACTCTTCAATTTATCCAAAACAAAGGTCCAAAAAAATACACAAAGGCTATGATATTATTCTTAAAAATTTCAACGATGGCTGGTTTAGAGTTGTAGTATTCTCACATTAATAATGCGACATGCCGACACCAATCTGATGGTAACTATATGTGATCTTATTATTACTGGAAAAGAAAAGCTGTTAGTTATGTTTATTGCATGGACAATCCTGTTTTAAATACTAACCAATTAATTAGCATTATTATATTTATATATATATATATATATATGTATTGTTATTTTCTTTACAACCAAGAGAGCAAGCCCACCTTCTAAGTTTGGTAGCCGACATAACCAAGCTGTAAACAAGGTCTAATCAACAGAGGTAAACCAATAGCCATACATTACATTTGAACTGACAAAAGTGATAAGGATATGATTTATATATGTATCATGCAGCTGATCGAAGTGGGAAAAGATTGGGATCCATATATATGTACTAGATTTTGTAGTGGTACTTGTGTATTTCATGTGTCCATGTCACATGCACAGCACATGACATGCTTGATTTAAATTGTCAATGGCGCCTAATAAATAATTATTAAAAAAGATATGGTACATATGGATACAGATTGGGCTAAAACTGGGGCCCTCCCTAGTAAGAAGACAATTAAGGGAGCCCCATTAATCAAGAGGGTGCATTGTGGCATTGTGCAATATAGGGCAGGCAACAAGTGTTTCAGGACCAAGATCCAATTATTTCTCCCAAACCTTTGCCAATTTTTTGAGTTTGAATCCAAGAGGGTAAAAAAAAAAAGTGGACCCAAAACCAGTCCCCTCATATGTCAAATCCCCTTCCAAAATACGTCTTCTCATCATTTTATGATCCAAATTATTTATAAAAAAAAAATTAGGTTCAATCCATTGTTGTTAGAATGTTTAAAAGCATCATAATACATGATATTTTATTCAAGTGATGTAAATATTATTTTTTTACACTGCAAGAAAGAGTTTCATTCTCTCTTCCTCTCATCGTTATGATAAAAGAAAAAATCATAATTCATTCTCATAGGCAATAATACAATGGTTAAAAGAATGAGTCTCAAGTGTTTCATGTATTAAGTCCAAGTCTTTTATATGAGTTCAAATTTCTGTTATCTTCATGATTTAAATTGTGTGTGTGTTAGGGGATGGTGCACGTGCTCGGGATTTGTTCTTCAGTCTTCCTTCGATAAACGACGATAAGTATCGATCACGAAATCACAAAGGATATGCAAAAAAGATATGTATTCGTTACCAAAAAAGAATAATTGTAATACAGTGATAAAATACTGACATGACATATAGAAAAGATCAACACTGAATCATTAATGGGTTAGTAGGAGAAAGAAAGACACCAGAATACTTTTGTTATGTTTGATTTAAATTGTTTTAGCTGATCACTCAATTTTTATTTTGAAAACTTTTGTTTGACTAATCAGATAAAAATGATTCTTTTATAATGTATCATATATATATATATATATATATATAAAATCAATTAAATCATAGTTAAGTCTCATTATTTTTTAAACTACTTCATATTTATAGATTAGAATTTGAAATTCACAAAAAAAATCATTTTTAATATTTAATAATCAAACATTAATTTTTTATTAAACTAGTTAATTATTAATCAATTATATAATAATTATTTATGTACTAATCTAAATCAATTTCTTTTGAGAGATTTAAAATGACGTACTTAACTCCACTTAGGGTTGTTAATGGATGGACTTTTAATCCGAATCTGATTCATTTATTAGGATATGATGCAAAGAATTTGATCGGATGATCCAATAACTTCTTTAATTAATGACTTGGATATAAATTAAACAAATTTTTTTTTTGGCTTATCAAAAAAATGTTTTTTTTTTTTTAATTTAATTTTCAGTTTGATTCCAAAAGGAAAAAAATTGGACCAAAATCAGTTCCCTCCTGTCAAATCCCTTTCCAAACACTTCTTTTCATCATTTTATGATCCAAATTATTTTTTTGGATTCAATCAATTGCTGTTAGTATGTTTAAGAAGAACGCAATACATCTAATGTTTCAAAGTTATTCTAATACAGTGACGAAATATTGACATGACATATATAAAAGGAATCTAGACTGAATTATAAGCTTTTAGGTTAAAGAAACACACTTTTTTTTTTCTTTTTCATTTTGTTGATAGATTTAATGAAGTATAAGATCATCCTTACCTAATACTAACTTACTTTTAACTTTCCCTACCATAATTGAGGAGACATTATTTTTCCTCTAAGGAAAATCTTTTTTTTTTCCTCCATGAAGATTAAGTTGAACTTCTGCATAATGGTAAAGGCATTTGTAGGGTCGACGATGTGTCAATTTCAATCTATTTTATAATTACAAAAACAAAAACTTTAAAAATTACTTCATTTTGATTCTTTTACATAGAAAGATTTGCAAGAAAATTCTAATCATACCAAAAAGGAAAAAAGTGATGAACATGCATAATAAAATAAAGATGAAAATAAAAGTAAAAATTATAAAAGAAATTTTCATGCACATGATACCAAGCGTGACAAGCCTTAAATCGGTCCAAAATTTCTAAGGTATTGTTTATGTGGACCCATTGATTGGGTCGAAACCTTTAACTCAATACCTACTAATTGGGAATGGGCTTCTTTTTAGGTAAGTGGGTAGTTGAGGATCCCTTCATACCCTACTCTGATCTCTATAATTAAAGGAATTATTATTCTTCATTGCAATCCACTTTATGATTTTTTTTTTTTTTTGACCGAAATGGTTAAAAAAAAAAACTTTTGAATGGTTAATATTGTCAAAGATGAAAAGATTTTTTTTTATTTATTTATAATTTTCTATTCTGTAATTTTTTGAAATCATCTGAAGAATACAGCTTGTAATTTATGGTTAAATTTGTCCTAAGCCTTGGTCTTGACTCCTACCACAACCCCCTAAGTTTTCTTGTCTTTTTATCTGTATTTTTATTTTTGAAAATTGCTACTGTATCTTTACGCATTAATTAGATCCCCTGTATTTTTATTTTTCATGTGATCTCTCAACAAGATTTACCAATGATCCACGAGGCGCTATACAGAATCAACTAAAGATGGTACATCTTCTTTATACTGTCCTAAGGGGGGCCATATCAGGGGCCCATTCTTTTGGTGGGTTTGTAGATACTTTGCCTTTGCTTTGGTGTTGTTACATAAGTGAAATATCATTTGCCATAGAAATTATTATACCTTGAAAAGTGGTAGAGAGAGAGATTCACAATTCAAAGGATGACAAAAGAAGAGGTGCAAGTGATGGCAAGTTTGAAAAAAAAAAAATTTGCTTTGGATAACCTACAACCTAAGAAAGTTGAAACTTGAGAACCCATTTGAATAATACTATTGAGGAAGAAGATTGGAAAAGATTCTAATAATAAAGCGAAGCTATTGTCATCGATACCTCTCATCCTTGTGTTTTTCTTGATTTTTTAACTAAGGTTGGTGAGAGAGAGACAAGAGAGAGGTGATTTGAAATGGGGATATGTGCCAAATTAAGATGGTGTGAGATGAGTAGGGCATGAATTATAACATGAAATTAGCTAGAGGGGGTCAATTAAGAAGACTCAAACGAGGCAACAACGCAACGTGGAGGCGAAGGAAAGAAAATACTGACACACCCTTTTGGTTCGAGAGGGGCTTGGGGTAGGGAGGTTGTACTATGGGGAGACTTTGGTAGCCCATTTCTTAATAATGTTGGTTGAGGGGGGGGGGGGGGGGGGGGTGACCGGTAAGGAAGGATATATATATATATATATATATTAGATATGTGTGTGTTGAATTGACCCAACCCACCCGTGCCTTAATTGCCTCGTTTATGGCTATCTTCCAAGCCCCTAAAGAGAACAAAACAAATATTTAAACTCCTCTCTCTCATGTCTCTCCCACAAGTTTATATTCACACATTAACTCAAAGTTATCGGGAGGCCGTCACCTTGTATTATTATTTGATTTAAAGTAATGAATTTTTACAAAATTTTAATTAATAAAAAGTGTTAAAATTTATTTAAAAATCATTTCATAAATTTGTCATATAATGTAACAATTTTTATAATTTTAATATTTTATAAGATTTACGTAATATTTACTATAAAATTAATTGTCGCATTCATACAATAGAGTTATGAAATAACTTTTTAACTTTGTAAAAATTACTAGTCACAGGATATCAAATAATAATGTAAAATTAAAATTTCACTGAATAATTTCTCTCTTTTTAACTTTCCTCATATCTCAATGAAACTTTCTTTTATTTGAAGTTTCTTCCACACCTAGGTGTAGGAAAGAGAAACGTTGTGAGTTTAGATCTTTACCTAAATGGTTAAAAAAAAAATTTCTCTCTCTCTCTCCCTCTCTTACATCTTCCATGAGTATCTATGACAATTCAAGAAAAAGGGTTTGCAAATCTCAATCAATCTTTCTTTTAATTGAAGGTTCTCCACTCTTGGAGTGTAAGAGAGACAAGTGGAGGTTTCTATCTTTTAAGCCTGCAGTTTAGATGAAAACTATGGTTGTTGATACCCTAGTGATGCATGTTTGGTAAATGGATGCATGTACATATATATATAAATCTCCCCTCTCCTTCTTCATAATTTAATATTATACATATATAAATAATATATATACACACACAAGAATTTTCAACAAAGCTAGGGTGGCAACTTGCAGACCGTTAACCTATTCACTCTGCCTGTTTTGCGAATGCTACTTTTACCTTAGATATTTTCAAGGAAATTTTGAGTATTGTCCATTCATCAGTCAATACTGGTGATCACTATTGAAAAAGAAATGGTAGAAGAGGACAATATATAATGCTTTTGCACCCTTTTCTCAAGCAATATATATATATATATATATATATAGGAGGTGGGTCAATCCCTTCTTTTCATTTTGCGTGACATTTGGAAAAATAAAGACGATAAGATTAGGGTTGTGATGAATATAATCACAAGTCCCACACCACATGACACGGTTTAAATAATTTGTATGTATTCAAGGTGGGTGAATATATATGTTTAATTATCTCATAAAATCTAGACTTGACAAAACAAAAAGAAAGTTGGGTTTCTTGGAAAATGACCTGAACCAAACATGTCACTCTTAGACCATATGAAAGTGACTTAAGCAAATATAAACCCTTACCAATCAAGCCAAAACTCTAGGGGAAAAGAACCCTTCCATTAAAGTGCACCTCATCAACAAGAATCAAGGGAAAACAAACAAAAGTAAAAAAAAAAAAATGAGGATATGGTTTCATGCGTGACCTCCAACAACTAAAACAAGTCTAGAGAGAGAAAATCTAATAGAGAGAGAGGGGGGGGGGGGGGGAATTAGTTTTCAGTTGTTTTCACATCGATCTTTTTTTTCTACCTTTTCACATGCACCTTCCAATGGAAAAGGTGAAGAGAGAAAAGATGCCTTGTATATATTTTAATTTTTTTACCATGTTTGCTTGTGATTATTGTTTGTTTGCAAAAGGCTTTATTTGATTCTAAACAATGAAAGCTGCGAGAATCATCACTTGTGAAAGAGGTTCTTTCTCTGTTCTTTCTTATTGCATGTGTATGTGTGTTTCTGACGCGTGAATGATATTAATGCGTCTCGTTTTCCTAGAGATAGAGAGAGAGTTATATATAATTCAAAGTATCACACGTCTCTTCTGATCTTAACAAGCATTATTATCAAGAGAAGTGATGTCTGAAGAAGCAGTTGATCAGAATCTAAGCCTCGAATAGTGGAGGATGGGTGAGAGAAAGAGACGCTATTATATTTTCTCATCGACATGGGTACGACACACACAATTGTGTGTATGTGTGTGATATATATATATGTCTATATATATATATATATATATATTACTGACAGATCATAAAATCAGAGCTAGACAAATTACAGGACTGGACTATCAAAACCCGACATATTTGAACTGCCATAAGAACAAAAGCATGTAAAGAGACCTAATATTTTTTATAAAAAAAAAATGCTATACGTGATAATTTTGTTCACCTTATCCTTTTCTTCCTATCCTTGTAATTAAGAGTTAAAAAACAAAGAAGCACCAAAATTCATTAGGTTTTAAGAACACTATAATGTACAGCTAGTATGCCTCAGTACAATACAAGCAGAAGCTTTCAAATTTGAAATCTCTCAATATCATTATAAATGAAGAGATATTTATTTGTGAATGAAGAAGAAAAAAAATTGTTTTGAAAACTGTTTTTTTTATTAAAAAAATATTTTAAAATTAATTTTTTCTAAACTTGTGAAACAAATGAAGAATCAAAATTGAGACACCCGAAGTTTTCTTATTTCATCCTAATAACAGTAATTTTTTAATTAAATTATTGGTCATATTTCAAATTTTTAGGAGTGACTAAGTAATGGATGAACTAAAACAATGGCTCGAAGCCATTATTCTATATGTAATATTAATTGGATCCACCATATTTAAATTAGAATTGGTATAATGTCAATTACTATGTTTGATGATAAATAATTTGTACTCTTCAATATCTATTTATAATATATATATATATATATATATATATAGACACACACTGATTAATCAAGAAAAAGATTGTTAACGAAATGTGAAAGTGTCATAAAAGGAAGAGGTGGAAGCAGAACAGCCACCCGTTATCAACCGATTCGCTCTATGGACCAGAAAAAATTAGTATATTATTGTGTTTTCTCCTAAACATTGGATAATTAATGCAATTGAGAAAATATTATCCAAAGGCAAAATTATGTGGTGACAATTTCTTCCTCTCTTTTTTTTCTAGATCAGCCATGACAAAAGCATTGGATAAGAAAAATGCAAGGAATACATGCATTGTGTTTTGGAAGTATGAGGGTTGCCATGTTTAATTTCTTCTTAATTACAAAATTAACAAAAGATAGTTTTTTAATTAAATGTACATGCATTGACAATTTGGTAGTTGACATTAATTCCCCCAGACAAGCACTCTAGATTAATTTTAGTTGAAAATAAAACCATCAAAATGATGCTAAGTTCAAAGCAGACATGGTAATTTGAGGCTTTGTGTGTGTTTGATTCATTTTAATGAAATTTCAAACAGAGTTTTCAAATATAAAAAGGGTTTCTTTTATTATTATAAATTCAATATTTGATTCAGCTTATAAACTTATAAACTGTATTTTTCAAAATCGTAATAAGTCTAAAATAGACGTTTTAAAAAAACCGTTAAGAAAGACTTTTTCAAACTACATTTTTTACATTTCATCCAAAATGACCAATATGCACCTTTAATTTCGAATTGGCATGGGGGAAGAATACTAAGTGGGATTTCTATAGCTGTACGTGTATTACATATTTCCTACATATTGGCATATATATATATATATATATATATTATACATATAGATAAATAAATGTATATATGTATCTATGTGCATATATTTGAAGTTTCTCCTAAGTAAAATTTTATTTTCTAAAAATATTTGACAAACATATATAGATGCATGGTCTTAAAAATCTTAACCCACATTCATTCTTATTTCTCAAAAAAAAATATGCAACAAAGAAATACAATAAAATAAAATGAGACTAAAGATCAACTTGCATGAGCACAATTTTATTTGATCAAGTGGCACTCATCTTAGATGAGTTATTTCCAAATCTGCCCTCTCATTTTAATCGAATGAGACAAGATGTGAAAGGGACAATATTGTCCTTGCACTAATTTGTCAAAAGAGAATTCCCAAATCCCTTTCCCCTCCCTCTTCTATCTTCATGTGGAAGAAGCAAATAATGAGAGGAAAAAAAGAAAAGAAAAGAAGGGAAAGCTAAGTTGAAATTATTATATTCTCCTGACACCATTGAAAAAGATAAAGGAACTTCTCTTGTTTGTATCCAAGTCAATGTAGTGCCAATAAACACTAATTCCATGGAAATGCCAACCCATGGTTTGATCCCCCTAGCCTCTTTCCCTTATCCATCCCATTGCTTAGCTAGCTGGTCCCCATGATAGAGAAATGTTAGAGAGAGAGAGAGAGAGAGAGAGAGAGAGAGAGAGAGAGAGAGAGAATCTATATATGCATATGGAATGGTGATGGGAAATGGAAATTTATTGTTTGGCTTCCAAGTGTGGACAAAGGCTCTCTTGGAAAGGGTCATGGGTCATGGGTCGTGCCTCATGCTCATCTCTCTAGTGGTTACAACTTAAAAATTTGTTACAACCATGAGCTCATGGTTGGCTCTGCATCACAGTCATTATATATAGCTCCATCATCACCTCATCTATTATATTACAACAAATCGCTTTCTTTATACGTGTCTCTTCCAAGAATTTATATTCCTGTTTCTACTTGACAATTCTTTCTGAACCATGCGTATATATGTGTGTATTTATATATATATATATATGTGTGTGTGTGTGTGTAGTATAAAAATCAAATTTGGAACAAAATTTACAATAATTTCCAATACATGATTGATAACCTATGCTAATTAATGTAATTAGAAAGAAAAGGTCACGTTGCGGACCGACCTCCGATCTTATTATTAATATAAAATAGTATTATATATACATATATATTTGTAATTCAAAGCGTATGGGAAAACCGTACAAGCTACTACATTTCACAGAACATTGGGTGGAGAACTGAATTTTGAAAAGTCAGAAATAAAGACTTTACTGCTGTTAAAATATAAAATGAGTAACCCACCATCAACTCCTGATATGGCCCACCCATATAATTTTCACATTTAAAAAGAAAATGTATTATTTATACACCAAGATACATTTGAACTCTGAAATTTTAATGATCACAATGGAATAATCAATGAATCTAACTAATTTTTTCAATACAAATTATAGAATCAATCCATTTATTTTTATTTATTTATAAATGTAAAAAATATAAACAATTAATGTAAGCCCACAATTTAGCAAAATTCTAACAAGTTCAGGACATATACACAGATTTTACACACACACACACACATATATCTATATATATATATATATATATATATGTATTAATGTATGTAAGTATATGGTGGCCAACCAGCTCAATTGCGGACCAGTACTACGCATGAACCCTAATTAGGATCACATCTTGAAGCGGAAAATGGGAGTATAGCACGCTGTCAATGTCCAGAAATTTAAAGGACCTATTGAATAACATTAGTAGAAGTTTGAATGATTCCGGTACAGTTACGTAATAATATATTTTTTTAATAATATTCTATTATGTGTGATATAATTGATTTATTTTTAATAAAATATAATATATATGATAAAGTATAATCAAAATGACACATTTACACGTGTTATATCCACTTCATAGAAAAATATCTCCGGTATTTCATACTAGTGTATTTCAAAGGCATGTTAGTTTCTTCCTCTTTTTACAAGCCTAGCTACTATATTCTAATATTATAAAAAAAATAGAATATGAAAAATTTACAAATAAAAGTTTCCCAAGTTGACTCTCTGGATTGTGGATAGGCTTTCAATTTTATATTTTTGTTGTCATTTATATGATTTCTCTCTTAGCCAGTAAAATAAAGGATCTCCAATACAAGCAGTAGGAAGAAAAAAAAAATTGAAAGCCTAATTAACAAAATATTGTCATCGACGATTTTAAATCCTTACTAACCCATTTTCCTTTTATTTTTGTGAAAACTTAAACGCTGCTTTATTTTTATAAAAATAAAAAGTAATGTCACTAAATCACTATCCGTTTCACAATACTATGAAAGTTAATAGCATAAATTTGAGTTCAAAACCATCATAATCTTGATGGTTCAAAATTAACTGCCATAGTCTTTTAATATGAACGAAATTTGTAATGGGATATACACATATATATATAGATATATATTGCCATTTTGGACCAAACTATTGCTTTAAAGCAACTAGCATGAATAATTAAGAATCATATTTGAGAGAAATAAAAAATAAAAGCAAATGTCAGCATAATGTGGCATTGGGGGGAGAATAAAACAAAGTTTTTGTTGCGATAAATTTGGCTGGATATTGGAAAAACAAGTAAAATCATGTTAGGTGTGATTTATTTGAGATTTGGTTTGTTTAAATGCATGATAAAAAAAAATCTATAATAAGATATTAATTAGGATCCATGGAAGCTTTCTTGGCAAAGATATAATTGGCTTCGATCCATAACCTTATTGCGTCATACAAATAATAGTCAATTTTTTAGTGTATTTGGAGGAAGATAAAGAAAAGTTAAGTTGCTTCTAAACCATGATGTTTATTTATTAATCAATGTTATAATCATGAGATCATTTTACTTTTTATTTCTATTGATAAAAGACAGATTTTTGAATTGCATTTTTGCCAGTAACTATGCCTACGGTAAAGAATAATATCCTTAAAAAAAAATTTAGTGAATATTTTTTACAAAACTTAAAATCACTCGAAAAGAAGTAATTTTTTTTATTATAAAATACCAGCAATTTTGCAATTTATGATCTTTAACATCTTATAAAACCCTTTAAAATAAGATAATTATATGATTTTTTACATAAATTCTATCTTCTGAATCCTAAGAAAAATTATAAATAAAAAATCATAATACAAGCGAAGAACCACCCAACTAGGGTCTGCGATGACGTCTTAATAACTTTTAACGATAACAAATTAAGAGTTATTTGTACTAAACCATCAACAGATTTAAAAATTTAAGTTATTAAAAAATGTATAATTTTAAATATTTAACACTCTAACACGCCTTTTTAGAAGTGATTAAACTCTTCACTATGAGTAGGTTAGCACGTGTATCAATTTTAATTGTTAAGTCGACAATGTGTTTTAAATCTAAATCGACCTTTGACTGCTTTTCATACTATATTAAACTACTAACTCATATTTAAAATTTAAATTATTAAAGATGGATATAACTTAATTATTTAAAACTTGAAGAATATGTTTAAATTATGACTATTGCTTATCATTTTCTTAGCATAAAACATGTCAAAAAAACAAAAACAAAGATAGACGAAAGACCTAAAATGATGAAAAATATTCAGTGAATCATAAATTCATGATTCTCACAGCCAAATAAAATGTATTACGTATATATTATGCGCGTATGACAAATCATTTGACTCTTGAGATCATTTATTCTAGGACGGTGTATAATAACTCAAAAAATTATGGCACTTTCTGATTGTTACTGCAAAGTTTGAAAAAGAACAATGAAATTTAAGGAGTATTTTTTTTCTGGTGGAAACAGGGCAATCACAATCATTCTGGTACTGGTATAGGTCATTCTTCCTCAAGGTCGGCCCCAGAAAGCAGACCCTTAATTAGGAGGACTGACCCACCAGCCAGAAAGAAAGAAAAAAGTAAGTAGCCCTATTGTGAAGTTCAGTACCCCACCCAGTATGCGTATTGAATTGAAACAGGTGATAGCTACCCATACATACATACATACAAGTTTATATAATTATATATACGGTTGTGTTGATGTGATAGCTTGGCACAGTACCAATTTATTACCATTATACCTTGTGCTATATGCTGTTTGATTAGGGACCAGTACTGATTCTCCTATTTATTGCCTTTGTTGTGTTCTTAAACACATTAGCTCTACATTTGACAAAACCTTCTGTATACATGCGTGACATGCATAATATATATATATATATATATATATATATATATATATATATATTCAGCCATATCCTTATGGAATTCACAACCCCAAATACATAAATAAACTAAACTCTAATTTAAAACATTAGTTTCTAGTTTTCAAATCAACATGGGATGGACCCAGAAAATTTCGCTTAAGAGAGTAAGAAAAAATAAGAAGGGGTATATTTGAAATAAAATAAAAGGATTAAATTGAAATTAAGATAATGATAATATGTGAAAATCTTAAATTCTGATACCTGTATAAACACAAATTAAAGTGATATATATTTGTTTAAAAAAAATTCAAATAAAAAAAATGAAAAGGTTAACTGTTTCCCGTCACCAATTATCTCCTCCCCTGATAATAAGCGTAAAAGTCATGACCAATTTTTGGATCCCCTCTGCATCGAATCCGGTCACTGGCAGATTCATGGGAGGATAGGGCCATGGCCCTAAAAATTTTAATATTATATTTGTTAACATTAATTTTGTTATTAATATTTTAACAAAACAAGACATATATTTCATTTTTTATATAAATTTACATGAATCTTTCAAAATTTTAGTACTTGCAATTTAACTCCTACAAATTAAAATTTTTCGATTCGTCACTAAATTCAATGTCCACTGATGAAAAACAAATATCATTTATTGTTACAAGCCTAAACGTAGCATTATTTTGATTACTTCGAGTTATATAAATACATATACACAAATCACACATAAGAATATTGACGAGAGACTAGAAAGTTGCTTTTCAAATGGTGTAAAAAATCAACAAATTATGAGATGGAGAATGCTTTTTTCGGTAAGTATGAAATATATGGAGAATTATACATATATATATATATACATACATATATATACAGACATGCATATATAAATGGTGCATGGATGGGGTTTCTACGATGGATTCATGACCAAGTCGTCCAGGCATTAATGGGTAAAATATATAGTTAATTATCACAATATAGGAGGATTGACAATTATAAAAGCACAAGGCAAGATGGGGCCTATGGATGGCTCCAAAGAATGACCACAATTCACGAATTTAAGGGTTTACACTTTGCAGTGGAGTGAGTGATTTGATTCTTTGCAGCAAAATACAAAGACCCACCGAACCCACCTCCCACACTCAGACTCTGATGTTGCTTCCCTCTTACCTCACAGAGTCAGAGTCCCCTTTTCTTCCTCTCTTGTGACTCCCATTATCATCACAATAGATGCCAAAGTCCTTGCATGGCTCTTAAATAATTATCACCACCCACCTTCTTCCTACTGACATTCTCATAAATAAATTTCTACCCCCTCCCATCTCTCTCTTGCTTCTTAATTTTTTTTTTCACATTATATATATATATATATATATATATATATAGAGTTATGAAACAATGATCTATGCAATTATGGCAAAAAGATAAAAAATTTACATAATTCGATAATGTACCTACGTTTATGGAAGTTGTTATATTTTTTACTATTTAGAAAATAGAGTTACAATATATTTATACTGTCTCGTATTTAAAATTTTAATCATAATTCGATACATTGATATTTTCTAATATACATTTACCATATCTCTCTACTATGCACATAAAATCTACATACTAACTTTACATGTTACAAAAATGTGAACCACTATCTCTAAACATACATTGATATCATTAACTTGATACTAGGTATGTTGTTTGTTTGTAAAACTATAAAAAAAAAAAAATGTAAAGAAAAAAATGGAAAAAGGTAGCAAGTGTTAACTAACCATAAGAACACCACTATCATAACTTAAAACATTAATGATGTTATTTTAATCAGAAATACTTTGTACATCGAATTTAATTATTTAATTTTATATATATGTTGATATATCAATAATATTTTTAAAATTAATAAATAAATTTAATTTTTTTTAATCTTAAATAACAATCATATTAATTCATATCAGCAAGTAAATCAATATGATAACCTTTTTAAAGTGTATCTCACATTACTTTATTTTAATAAGTGCCTTCATCGGCAATTTGTACGTATGATGTCTTTAATCATAATCTTTATATGTGATCATATACACCTCCTCCATCACTTTCAAAAATAAATAAAGAGAAAGAAAACAAGAAATTGGATGGATGGATGTGATTATATATCGCACCTGCTACAATAGCACAACTAAAAAGCAAAAGTTGAAATGCTTAGTGTTGGTTTTAGGTAATACTACTTCATTAATATGTCCATTAACAAAAGGAGCACCATCACTAATACTCCATTATCTCTCATCTGTTAGCTCACGTTACAACCATGAACGATAGGATAGGTTGTATATATATATTCTGTTGATATCATAATAATTGTGATAAGGCTAAAGATTAGTTGCACTATTCCATCTATGCTTTTGATCGTATTTATTAATTCTTTAATTAAAAAATCCTAGAAATTGATAAATTAAATGCAAATTAACACAAATAAATACCTTAAGCTAACACTTTATACAAAAAATTGTTTAGTTATATATGCCTTATATATATATATATATATATATATATATATATATATATAAAGCTCTCTTTCAATAGACGATTTTGTCTCTCATGAGTTAATTATTTACGAGATTGCTGACTGTCCATCTTTTTTTATGGACCAATTTATCCATATTTTATTACTTATTTACGGACTTGTTATTAATTCATGTGATTTTGTCCGGCATGAATAACAGATTAAGTTCGCACATGACATGGCCATCCGACTATTGTGTGTGTGTGTGTGTGTGTTATATAGAAAGTGTTAAAATAACCCCCCAAGAAAAGAGGTGAAAAAATTTTCAAAATTAAGTCATATATACCCACCTTATGGGTTGTGATTAGCTAGGCATGATTGGGAGTGCTTTTGGTGTGAAGAAAGGCATAGGTAGTGGGTAGACTGTAAAAGGGAGTGGTGGAGGTGGGGAATGAGGAGGGTGCCATGTTTGAAAAACAAAGCATATTAATTCCAAGAGAATTAGCTGTAGGAAAAGAAAAGGGAAAGGGGGGAAAGTGAGGGAAAACCCTAGAAAATGAAAGGAGTTTTTTTGGAGTGCGTGGGTCAAGGAAATGGATGGAGAATGGTTGGATTAGGATTAAAGAAATGTCTTAACTAAAGTTGGTGTGTCTTCAACCCAAGGAAATGCGCCTGATTTCATGCCACTTCTTCGAAATGATGATTCTTATATTTCATTTTCATTTTCAACCCCATAAAAAGCATATATAAGCAGAAAAAAAAAATTATGACAATAATAAATGTATTAATCACATATTATATCACAAGAAATGACTGGACACGAAATGTATACGTACCTTGAATTGAATCAATCGCGGAAACTACTTACCCAAATAAGATAATAAACTTTTAAAATTTGAAACTGAATATTATTAATAAAAGTTAAATGATAAAGACATATTACATCATATTTATAGAATTAAAAAAATATTACTTTGAATAAGAAACTGCTACTTTTATATTAATTCTAATAAGATTAGAAAAATTAGGAAATTTTTATCTAATATAATAAATTTGAGTAAAATTAAAGAATCTTAGAATAAATCTCAAACATATATCCTTGCTTTTTAACCAATAGCATATCTGGAGAATATTGCTTGGTTTTATTTAGTAATTAATTTAAAGTATATTTGATGGATTTTGAGTGCATAATCTTTATTCAAATGCTTTGTAAAACAATATGGAAGGATTCATATTCCACATGCTATTGAAATTAAAGAGTGATCAAATAAAGTTTTATTTGCTTCTTTCCTTGGTACCCAAATTGATTTATAATCAAATTATATTTTTTTTAATTTGTTTCATGCATGCTTCAAGCCATATAAGCACCACTTCATTAGCTTCAAGGAGACAAAACCAAAAGGGGATTCCAATGACATCTAGATAATAGCTAGCTAGCGAGCTTGGAAAATAGCTTCATGTTCTAAAACTTGTTTAGTTGAATCACAAAGTTGACTTGGCTAGTCATCCATCGAATCCATACATCATTGATTATGTCAATTTTTTAACAAATTCGACAGTATGTTAATTGTAAAATGAATCTCACTGTTTTTTAGACTCTTCAAGTTACAATGTTCAATTGCTTCAAATGACCACAAAAGCATATATACAAAGTAACTCTGCCAATAACCTTGGATATATATATATATATATATATATATATATATATATATATATAATGGTTTAAGCAACCTCATCATTTTAAGTTAATTAGAGTAATTTAGTGTTTTACCTTAATCCAAGGTTAATTAGATGATAGAGTCATCCCGATTTGGAATCAATTTTTTTTTGTCATGGCAGATTGTTAGCTAGTGTGTATCATCTCATGAGAATATAGTATGGTGTGAATCGACCAAAATGGGTATGCAATAGATTGAGCTAGCAACCACCTCGTCGGTTATAAAAAGAGAAACAACGTTAATGAGACTTCTCAGAAACACAAAACCTAAGTGAGCTAATTCATCAAAGTTTGAGTTCCGAGTGAATTTTGATACCAATTTTGCATCCCAAATGACTTTTCATTAAATTATTGGTGGTGGTTTAAATATATTATAAATATTTTACTAATGATTTATTGTCACATTATTTATGATGTAAATTTTGATATAAAAATTTTGATATATCTAACATTACTCATCTTGACAATAGTCTTTTATTCTCAAGTCTTATTAGTCGAGCTAACTCTGTGAATTAAAACTCATAATCTTAATAGTACTTATTAAGTCTTTGTTAATCTCAAAAAGGATTTATTGAATTATTTTCGGCATCCTAAATCATTTATAACTTGTCAATAATAAAAATTATTTATTTATATTAATAATACAGAACAGTAATTAAGACGCATAGTGTTGATGCATATATAAACCAAGTAATAGGACAACTTGATTCTCTTTTAATCGTCCAAGCACAAACATTATAATAAAAGCAAGATACACGAACAAGACAATGCAATGCAAAGAAAGATGGAAAAGGAAAGGCTGTCTGGAGAGGGAGAAGAAAACAATGAGTTATGAGTTGGGTGGGAGAGGTATGTGTGTGCACACACATGTATATATATATATATATATAGAGAGAGAGAGAGAGAGAGAGAGAGAGAGAGAGAGCTTTTAGAAAGAGAAAGAAAGAGTCATATTGCCGTGCAGGGTTGTGTTACTAGCAAGAAGGGGAAAGAGAGATGATTAATCGGAGGAGCCGACCCTTTGTGGGTCCTAAGCATAGACAAATTGCGTGATGCCATTCCCAGCACTCTCTTTCACATTTCTTACTCTTTTCTTTTCTCCTTTTTGGTGGCTTCTCTCTTTCTCTTTCTCTTTCTCTGTCACTTCCATTAATTTATAAGTAAATTAAAATCCCTCTTGGTTTTGGGGAAGATTGCCGATACCAACTTAACTTTTTTTGGGAGATTCATTTCATTTTCTTTTTTCAATTTTCCTATGTATATTTTTTATAAAAAAAAAAATTAAAAAGTAATGGTATAATTAAATTTGTAAATTTGAAGGTTTGATTAATTCACCTTTTTAAGCAATCATAAGGAAGATTAGAGGTCGAATCCTATCTTCATTTAATTTAGTGAGATTATGGTAAGAGAAGTTAGGAATAATTTTTTTTTTTTTGAAAGTCTAACTAAATGTTAGAGTCGATGATATTAGTATATGCTTACCAATCTCTTCTTCTTTACCCGTTGTGAAGATTTGAATCAAACTCTTCTTTTTAAGAATGAGCAAATAATGTCACTGAACCACTATCCGGTTCAACTGTTAGAAAGGAATTGTATAGTTAAAATCTCCTAGTTATAAAAATCGACCCGATCGGTTGGATTGAGAACTGGACATTAACCATGTTCGGTTTGATTAATTTATTGTTTATGATTAAGAACCAAAAAAAAAAAAAACACTGATTGAACTGCTTTTTCACTTTTTAACACCTATAACTCTTTTTTTTCACAAAATCTCTTATGTTTGATTATCAAATAATAACATTTGAAAGGAAATAAAATATCGTTGTATGTATTTTTGTTGTATGTACAAATATATGAAATTTATATTTTTAATATATACAAAATATATATCTTTCTTGTTTTTTTTCTAAATCTTTAATATATTTGTATATTTTTAATATATTAATTATAATATTAGTTGAACCAAATGAGCCGGTTCCTACACATATACATTATTTAGGTTCAGTTCGGATAATTATGTAAAATCTCATAAAATTTTAAATGACCAAAATACCCTTACTAATGAAAATGTACTTTCTTTTACCCTATTGTATCATTATAGCTTTCTCAGGCTCAAGAAAAATAATGATGAGATTTTCTGGGTAAAGTTTATTTAATAAAGGGATTAGAGCTCTTCATAAGTTATTTTCTTCCAACTAATTTGAGAAAACTGTGACGTAAATGATAAATTTTATGTAAATTAAGTTGGGTTGATTGAGCGTTTGACTTGTTCATTGGAGCCGTGGAAGTTAGGTTTTTCGACCCCATCACTTTTACTTGTTAATTCTTATTTGTTATTTTCAATTTATAGAGATGGTTCAAAGCTTGATCAAAAAGACAATTTGAATATGCTAATATTGTTTCAGGAATGAAAGCCCACTAAATGGACTCGTGGGTTGAAACAAAAGCACACATAATTGTCAAGATGGAACTTATTATATGACATATATATATATAGGCATTTTACATTGTTCATTATCATTATCAACCAGTTCTAATTTCACCATATCTAGCAATGATATCCTTGATTAGGGGAAAAATAAAAAGAATACAAGAAAATAAAAGTACTGAAAAGTGAAGTGAGATTTTTTTCTACTTAACCCTAAGAGAGTAGAACAAGTGGTTGGGGGTTTCACGACTGATCTTGTGACGTTTTAAAGTCGAACCTTGGAGCCACTCATCTGGAGTGAACAAAACTCTTCCCAAAAGTCTTGTAGAGGCATGGAGAGTTTACTCGTAATCGAAAATTGGCAAAGGGTTCTCTTTATACTTAAAAATAAAAAAATTACTTATCTAGCTTATTTTTAATTTCTAGCATACCAAACTCCTAAAAAATAAGAACAATTTTCCTTTTCAGTCTTTCATCACATACCACATAACCAAATGTTACACTTTCATATTCTTAAATTTCCATTAACTTATCGAAGTGAAAAGTAATTAAGTGATATTACCTGCTCATTCTCAAAAAAAAGAAGAGTAGGATTCAATTCTCCGCACTAACAAAAAGAGAGGGTTAGTAGGGATTTAATATCATCGATCCTACCATTTGGGTAGACTTTAAAATAAAAGAAAAAAGAAAATTATCATTAGGTCACCAATTGAAGAAAAAAAAAACTACAAATTATTAAGAGAAAAAATTTCTATAACTTTGGCAAATTGTTTGTGGCCACCCAACACATTAATGATGCAATATGAGGGATGCCAGGGCAAATTAGTCATTTAAAAAAAAAATGTTGCAATTAAAATGGTTCAAATTTTGAAAATTTTATTCCCAGTCTTTGATGTTCCCTAAATAAAGGCTAAAAGGGCTACATAAGTCATTTTGAGATAGTCAGAAGAAATTTTGATCAAACACCAACTTTGTGAGAATGAAAAGGGAACTCAACCAACAACCATGCGATTAGGTCGGAGGTTTTTCTGATATCTTCATTATATTCTACGATAAGGAATGAGAACTAAAAGAAAACATAGCTGTTCATGAGTTTGAATCTTCAAAACCAAGTTAGAATAAATCAACATTTTCCTAAAAATTCTAGAAATTTAGGAAAATCATGTTTTTAAAGTGGGAAAAATGTGTAGAAAATTCGCTAAAACAATATCCTTTGATATGGACACCTCTTATTGAAATTTTTGACCACCCATTTTTCTTTATTATCTTTCACATTATAGGGTAGAATTGAATATATGTGTGTGTGTAGAATAAATTCATCAGATTAAGTGATTCTACATTTATTTAAATAATAATTCTCTATTCATGCAAAAAAAAAATCTTTTGTGGGACCCATCTATATAACATCATTTAATTTTAGCTCTTTCAGTTTTTTTTTTTATTTTTTGTTCACAAACTTTGTGGTTTATCTTCCAATAGGCATAACCTAGCTTAGCAACTTAGTGGGCATCTTCAATCAGATTGTCCTTTTTTTTATGAAAGAAGGGGCAAGATTGTCTTTTCACATAAATATTGTATTGTGCCCAATTCGAGAAATAAATAAATAAACAACCAGAAAAAAATTATCAGTATCATTACTGTTGTTTTATTTTTTTCTCTTTCTAAAATTATAAACAGACAGAGAAAGATAGGTAAAGCAGGCGAGAGACTAATGGGTCATATACAAATAATCCCAGCGGCAACGGAACGGTAGCGGCAGAGACCTTCTGCACGCCCAACAATAACATCACCCAACCCCAACCCCAACCCCACCTCATTGATTTTCTCTCTCTCTCTCTCTATATCTATTGTTTATTATATATTATTTTTGAATATTAATCAAAACTCGTTTTTTCAAAAGAAGATAAATAATTAAGAAAATTGTATTTAGCAGGAGTTGATTAGAAGCACGAGACGATGCTCCACGAAGAAAACTAGAAAAGCCAAGAGCCCCCACGCGAAGAAGAAGAGAGGAAGAAAGAAGCAAAGAAGAGAAAGAACAGAATAAGGTGTCTCTCTTGGACTGATTCGTTTCGTTTCAATCGCATCTCTCTCTATAAGCATATTGCATAGCAATCAAGGCAAACAAAAGAAAAGTAGGTGAAAACAAAGTGAAGGAAGAGAAGAGATGAGAAGAAGAATGGAATTGGTGTTGGTGGTGGTGGCCTCTTATCAGACATAATTCATTTTACTTTCAATTCTCTGTAACACACACACTCTCTCTCTCTCTCTCTCTCTCTCTCTAAATCCAACTTCCTCTCCCCTACTTCTCTCATTCATTCTTTCTTCTTTTTCTCTCTCTCATTGAATAATCCCCCTTGGTTGTGGCATCTTCACCTCTTTCATGCTGTTTATGTGTTTGTGTTAATTAGCCCTTTCCATCACTCTCTCTCTCTCTGCCATCCTCTATACAAACCCATCCATCAGTCTTTTCTCTCCACATAGCTATCTTCCTTTCCCTTTTGAATTTATCATATCATATATAATACAAACCCATCCATCAGTCTTTTCTCTCCACATAGCTATCTTCCTTCCCTTTTGAATTTATCATATCATATATAACAATGGCTGTCCAAGCTCAATACCCGTCAAATGTACTCCTCCTAAACAGGTTTGCATTCACCTTAATGTCTTTCCTCCCTGCCTAAATTCTCCTTACACAGATATATCTAAATGGGTTTGATTCAATGATTAAACTATTTTCATGCAGAAGTGTGCAAGAGGGAAAGAACCCACTTGGCAACGACTACTCATTCCAACAACAACCAGAAGGAGGGTATCTTAATCAATCCCACATGTTATTCAACAATGGAGGTTAGTTCATTTTCATTTCCTCTCCCTGTTTGTTTTTTTTTTTTTTTTTAATTAGGCTCGCAATCTATTGAAAATTCAATATGAATATCAGTTTTCTTTTCGTTCATATGATTAATTTTTAGAAATTGCTTCTTCTTCTTCTAGGGACTAATCCACGCAAGAGAGGAAGAGAATTTACTGCAACAACATCAGCTATAAATTCAAATTTATTTTCTATGCAATCTCAGCCTCCACACCTCATAGACCTCACTCAGCTTCATACCTCGCAACCAAATGTCGTCTCCACTGGTCTCCGATTAGCTTTCGGAGATCAATTGCAACAACACCAGCAGCAACAGCATCAACAAACTCTCTCATCTCAATCTTCTTCTGTTCTCTTATCGTTCTTATCAGAAGATTTGGCAACCAATATCAGACAACAAAGAGATGAAATTGAACAATTCCTTCACGCTCAGGTACTAATTTTGCTCTTCAACAAATCGATTCTTTGAGTTTCCATTTTTATTGTGTAAATTAAATATTTGTCTGTATATCAGTGGCTAAAAATAAAACTTTAATGGTATTCAGGGAGAGCAACTGCGACGCACGTTGGCAGAGAAGAGGCAGAAACACTACCGGGCGCTGCTGGACGCGGCGGCGGAATCAATGGCCAGGAATCTGAGAGAGAAAGACGCCGAGGTCGAGAAAGCAGCGCGGCGCAACGCCGAGCTGGAAGCTCGGGCAGCGCAATTGACCGCCGAGGCGCAGGTTTGGCAGGCAAAGGCGAGGGCACAGGAAGCGACGGCGGCGACGCTGCAGGCGCAGCTGCAGCAGGTCATAATGCGAGGGGGTTGCGCACAGGAGGATGGCTTGGGTCTAGGGTGCGCCGGGGCGTAGAGGGGCAGGCGCAGGACGCCGAGTCTGCCTACATTGATCCGGAGCGAGTCGAGGCGTCGAGTGGGCCGAGTTGCAAGGCGTGTCGAAACCGAGTGGCCTCAGTACTTCTGTTGCCGTGTCGGCACCTCTGTCTCTGTACAGAATGTGATGCCGTGGCTCAAGTTTGCCCCGTTTGTCTCTCCTTCAGAAACTCCAGTGTCGAGGTTTTTCTTTCCTAAAGCCGGCCCAAGCCTAGGCCCAGAACACAGCATGCAGAATTCGGCCCAAGACTTCAGTGGGACCAACCAGGAGAGTAATGCAGTTAAAAAAAAACAGAAAATCAAATAATAATATTGAATATAATAAAATTATATTCCCTTCTCTTGCCTTTTTTTTACCCTTTAGTTTTTTTTTTTTTTTTACCCACCCAATTTCAAATTTTTTGTGTTTTTATTTTTCTTTTTTCAGGGTGGAAGTACCTTAAAGGTAATGTACATGGCCACATGGGTAGTGGCATTGCTTTTTTGTTCCTTTTCTTTCTCTTTTTTTTTTTTTTTGTTGAAATTTAATTCATATATAAATTCTTTTATTTGATAATTACTTTTTGCTCATATATATACATATATATATGTGTGTGTGTGTGTGTGTGTGTTTTTATTTCTGTTTTGGCATTATATTATTATAATATCAATGGTAATGCCAGTGAATTAATTTGCTTGTTTTACAGTCATGGAAAATGATACAAATGGAGTAAGTGCATGATTTTATATTTTTGAAATGATGTTGAATTAGTGTGATAGATCAAAGTTTGATTAGTTGCACAATAATGCATTAATGCTTGTGTTTTTAATGTGATACTATGCATCTTTTTCTTTTTTTCCTTTTTCTTTTTCTGTTTCCTTTTTTGTTTTGTTTCCTCATAAATCTTCTTGTATTCTCCTCTACCACTTTTGAAATAGTATGATTCTAATATTTAAGAAGTTTGAAATTTTTACATTGAGACAAATATTTTCTAGGTTGTGAAGTAATGGTAGAACAGCTGAATTTTTTTTTTTTTTTTTTTAGTGTTTTTGACAATAGATAGAAGTAGAAGTGTCAAAAACAGATTAGAACACCTTTATAAAAGGGTCTAATTGTACTTCATGCAGTGTCTAACATGACTCATTTATAACACATCAAGCTTGTCTTGGCACCTGAGCCTAGCATGTGCTCGTACTTAGTCCAAATTTATAAAAAATAAATAAAGTTAATTGTTAGACTGTGTCATCTAGTGCCATCATTAATCGGCTTAGAAAGATAGGTGTGGCACGACTCATTTCATTTCATGTCGTGTCATGTCGAACTTGATCCATTTTATACCTTTAAATAAAGGAAGAGTAGAAATTTGAAGCCATGATACACGTGTTTATGATTAGAAACACCTTCACAAGCAATAACTTGTTTTGATTTTGAAGAGAAATTTCTTAGCAAGTGATAAAGCCTTCTATGATGCTGATGATTTGTTATTAACAAACCTTCAAAATTGTTATTAACCAGCCTTTAAGAGTGTTTAACAAAGCAATCTAACAATCTTAATACATCATTAACTTGGTTTTAGTGGTGGGTTAATTTTTATCATATAGCTTGCATAGTTTTTTCTTTCCTTTGCATTGAAGGGTTGCTAAATATATTAACCAGAACTATCCAACCGAAAATCACAAGGTTGAGATTGTCCCTCTTCAAGTTCATCAACTACCACACACTTTGTGTTAGAAATGCTGGTTTGCTTTTTGTGTCACTTTATTTGCATCAACAAGTTAAATGTTGCTATTGAGGGTACAACGAGCAACAACTCCAATGAATCTTTGTTACTTATTACCTCAACATGAAGAAATTATCCCTTGTTTTATGGCCGTAAACTTCTCTTTAATTTCAACAAAAAATTAAATTTTTTGTGAAAGACTGTCACACGATGATATAGTATAATAATCTTACTAAATAATTACTCCTCATTATGATCATATATTCATATCAAAATACAACAAGAGTTACATTCATCTTTTGATGTATTGTTTTTTTTTTATGATAAAAAAAAACGTTGAGGGGGAGAGGGTGGTGTTCCAAACAACGTACTTACGAGGAAAAATCCGAACTCTTACCACCCCGCTACTAGCTTCAGTGGTGATGGTTTATTATATGCTATAGTTGATGTCTACCCTTATGTGATCAATTTGGGATCAGATTTCAATTACAAAGTGTTTTTTTGTTTTTTTTGAATTGCACCAAATAAATAGTGATTTATCTTCAAATTTTGAAGTCTATTGTAAAAAAGAAGTTTAATTTTTGTCAAAATAATGTATAATATATAAGTATGAAAGCAGTTGATAGGACTACTTATAGTAGCAATTGCTCTAACAAAAGTCATGTTCATGAACTACTCAAATTGATCAACTCCTTAAAAACCATTCAAGCTCTTTTACTATTCACATGAACCAAGCTTAAAACTTGTTTGTATAGTACTAATCTTTTTTTAAAACTTGTACAAATAAAAATCCTTTATCATGATTACATAAATAAAATATAACAAAAGTAATTGTTGAATAGTAACATAAAATTAATATAACATGAGAAAAATTGAGCTATTGTATGATTAAAAGCATGAGTTTTGTAAAATATAAACAAATCAGACTTGAATATAGTATTTATTCGGGTCAAAACTCGGCTCAAATTACCAAGTTTGAATCCTAATATTCTTTTTGGCTTGATTCATTTGTAATCTAATTAACAAAACATTTTCATAATTAAGTTTTTTCTTCGATTTTTTTTTAAGACAAATAATCCTTCTGCACATCACTTAAAGAAAGAGAACTAGAACTTGCAACATCGAGATATTAACTCCTAAAGTCTTTCCGTCCGAAGATAACTCCACTAATTCATAATCAAGATATTTCATTGTGCATTTCGGGTCGGGTTCAACAGGACTTCCGATTCCGGTGTTCTGTTTTCTGAAATCGTGAAAGGCTCAGACTGGTTCTGATTCTTCTGCAATCTGACCCATGTGCACCCTTAGTTTATATATTGAACTCTTACTTCTATTTGACAAAACTAGTTACTTGGTCAGATGTCCTGAAAGATAACTTTTTTAAGGGTGTAGTGATTGTCATGACACATTCAGTTATGCAGAAGAAGCATAAGATTAACATATGCTTGAGAACAGATTAGATCATAAGCATGTCTACGTTCATTTTATTTTACAACTTCAAAGCTGGTTTTATCTTGCGGATAGGCTAGAATCTGCTTGTGATCACATGGTTATCTCACCACATTATCCGCCGCAGCCACAGACATAGGGACTTGTTTGGGGGGAGTGAAAAAGCCAAGTAAGGCACACCATTAGAGTATAATATTTTCAGCATGGTTATCTTTAACTTAGTGCAAATATACCTCTCAATTTATCCAGCCTAGATTTTTGAAATTTAAAATATTTTTGGAATAATTACACTAACCTCTCTTGTAATATCTGACAATTAAAAAAACATTTCTTTTGATTTTCCATATTATACAAATTTTCTCTGTCAAAATTGTTGAAAAATTGATATTAACAAAAATCATGAACTTATTGTTCTACTCTTATGATTCTATGAATAATAACATTGAAATCTCTTGTGATATTTGATAATCACAATAACCTCTCTTATGATCTTTGAAATGATAAACGAAGTCGTTGTACTATATAAGTACATATAAGGGCATTTTAGTCATATAAAAAAAATTGTTTGAAATCTCAATATCAGTACTGACAGATTTTGTACCGAAGAAGGAACTTATATATTGTCAGTATAATAGAAGAAATGTTAATATAATTTTAAAAATACAATGATGATCCTGTAAACGTAATTATCCCAAATTTCTTTCTTGAATGGGTTTTGAATAATTACTTTGAATAAATAATTAAAAAGGGAGGGTTGGATACCCTTGGAGGTGATCTTCAATTTTTTGTTCACATTGAATTATCTAGGGCCTGTTTGAAGGTGTCATGAAACATTTTGTAATAGAACATTAGACCTAGCTGGCCCAGCCAACGGAATTGAAGAGTCGTTACTGTCATGGCTCATGCCAGGGACATAATTGGTTGGGACCATTTTACAATCATCCAAACAGCCCCTTACTTTATTGTAGGTAAATGTGTAATGGTTAATTCCTTCCCCATTTGGGGTTAAAACACATTTGGGAAGCTTTTTTCTAACAAAAGCCTGCGATATTCTTACTCTAAGTTGGTGAATCAATGCCACAAACTTATCCATACACTATTCAAGTAATGGAGAAGAAAGAGAAAAATACTGACAACCCCTCAGTTTAACCAAATTAAGAAAATAAACCAAACATCAAAATATATACATATACATATATACACATATACATACATATATACTGGGGCAGAACTCCTAGGACCATCCAGAGTGTGATCGAGCAGTAAAGATATTGAGAATAAAATCTAAATGTCTCAAGTTCAAGTTTTTTTCTGCGTAGAACCTTGACAACTAAAGTTTAAAGGGTGAGTTTAACTCTTATAAAAAGAAGAACTTAGTCTCGTGCGTCTAAACTGACTAAAATCCTAACCGATCTATAAAATAAAATAAAAAAACCTCCCTTGGGGCTACCAAAAAATATTTGTCGAAAAGTTTTTCACATGTAAATTCTCTTCTGATTTTGATAATAAAAAAATTTACCCTTTAAATTCTCTCCTAAACAAAAACTAATCCCAAAAAAAAAAAATTCAACTCTGCCGTTCACACATATATATATATATATAGAGAGAGAGAGAGAGAGAGAGAGATTAACAATTATGAATTCTATATATGGGGGTAATGGGTCACATGGCTGAAACCGTTGAGTTCCCCACCCCAATAAGAATGTGGAAATCCATCAATTGAGTTCGAAATTACAGCAAAATGAAAACAGAGTTAGGTTCAAAAATTTTGTCAGTAAGTTGAACATATCAATCACAATAATGCAAAATGAAAAACACCTTTAAATAATGGTAGGACAGGATTGGAAAATTCACCAATTTAACATGTGCTGATGTGCCGGCCTCCTGTCAACAATGCTCATTCATATATAATCGTGTAAACCACGGATAATCACGTGGAAATGGAGGAACAGTTTCTTGTCCTTATTGTTTTTAATCATATGAAAAATCACCCAAACAACTGGTTATCAATTTCTTTTTTGGCAATCAGTGTGTTCATATGTATTTTCTGTATCTATACCTTTGATCCCACACACTTGGACAACGTCTTTTATCTCCCGGCCAAAATCAACCATATATATATATATATATATATATATATATATATGTATGTGTGTGTGTATTTATGTATGTATGTATATGCATCGGCTTCGTCTTTCATATAAATAGAGATGCTTATTAGCATTTCATTTCTTCATGTATTGTTAATACAATCAATTCACTTTAATTAATAAACACGATAGATTGAAAACTAATTAATTATTAAATTTACTTAAATTTTTGTTAATTAATAAGTACTTTTATTTGTAATTGATTTTCGGTATAAAAATTAAGACTTTATATATTTTAATTTTTCAAAAGAAAAATTGAATATAATGCTCAACTTGAGTCATAAAAAACTTCTAATGTGATTTTTAAGTAAAAAAATTATATTTTATTATGTCCTGATATAATCCTTTTAATTTTAATTATATTAAATTAATAAATATAATTACTAAAACATGTCATAGTTGATATATATATATATATAAGTACATAGTATATAACTATTTTATCTAATATAATAATTAATATTATAAAGAATTTTTTTAAAAATAATAATTATTATGTAATAGAATTATTAGTTATTGACTATAAAATCAAGTTAATTTTTTAAAAATTAATTAATTATAAGATGATCAACTATATAATTCTGTAAAACAATTTTCAAGAAAATATTTAAATAGAAATCTCTTGAAAATACAAGTTTGATAAATTAATTTAAAAAGACATAGATATGATCAAAAGCTCAAATAGTATTGTTTTCAAAAACATATTGATATAAAAGTATTAAGACTTTGTTTCGGAAACATAAAAAAAGTTTCAAATTCACCAAAACCAACTTGATGGTAAAAAGAGAAAGTACTGCATATGCTCCAAATTTTCTGAGATGGTATGATTCAGATTACTGACTGTCTTCTGATTTTTTTCCTTTTTCTCTCTCATTTTGTTTTCATATTAAATCGCGGCAACCAAACAGCTCGGCGCATCAGGACGGATACTAATTCTGGCCAAGTTGCCAAAAGGAAGCGTAGCAAAAAGAGGGGGGGACCCCTTGAAATGATGTGTAGTGGATGGCAGTTTGAGAAAACAGAGACATGAAACATCAATGTGAAATGCATTTTGAGTACAAGTCTTTACTGATACTTTTTTTGGAGAGAGACAGAGAAAGACATACACATATATATATATATAGATAGAGAGAGAGAGAGAGAGAGAGAGAGAGGTGGTGTTGGTTAGGTCTAGTCATTAGTCATTACTCACATGTATTGCAGTTTTTTACATCTCTTGGCTCTTCTCTTCTATTGTGTTAGGTACGAAGCAACATTTCCTCTTCAATTATTATGACCCTTGTCAGCTAAAATCATATTAATAATGATTATGAATTTTGCAATTTCCTTTCTTTTCTTTTTTTTCTTTATTTTTTGCAATATATAAGTATATATACACACACATACATATATTGTATATTTGTGTATGTATGTGTGTGTATATATATATATATAACATACACAAAATAATTATGATCTGTAAGGAGTATATGTTTAGATTTACTGATTAAAGTCTTTTTCTTAAATTTCATTTGTGACTCCATTGTACAAACAGCACATGGGTAAAATTATCATCTATAGCCCCACCCTAAAAATATCAATTATTTGTATTGCTTTCGAGATCAAGCTATCTATCACATATTCTTTATCTCAAATCGGATAACGTAATTGACTAATCTTTTAAATTGAACATCTGACCCGTAATAATAGTATCAGCATAATCCGACTCTTTATCTAATATCGTGCCAAACACCTACAGCAGAGGGTGTCTCCACTAGTAGCGGGCCTACTCTAAGCATCCCCAACTAGTCTTTCAGTTAGAGACCCATTGTTTTCGAGATCAAGCTATCTATCACAGATTTTTTATCTCAAATCGGATAACGTAATTGACTAATCTTTTAAATTGAACACTTGACCCGTAATAATAGTATCAGCATAATCCGACTCCTTATCCAATATCGTACCAAACACCTACAGCAAGAGGGTGTCCCCACTAGTAGCAGGGCTACTCTAAGCATTCCTGACTAATTTTTGAGTTAGAGACCCGAGCCTTGATACCATCTGTATGCTATATACTGCTAGACAGAGTCTCAAGTCACCTGGGCTTTTCGTGGTGGAGAGCACGACTTAGCCTAGCACAGTTAATACTTTTGGGCCAGTTCAGGTTCCGAGCTAATTGAGATGCAATTCTGTACAAGCTCATAGAAGCAGAATTCAAACCAAAGTACTATAAATTCTAGATAGCCATTATAACACTTCGGCTGCAAGAATAGTTGGTGGTGTTGTTAGTGAGCCAGCATTGAGCCTGGACAATGCTGTATTTTCAAACAACTGGGCCCAGCTTCATAAAGAAGCGCCAAAAAAGAAAGGGTACAACTATACCCACTCTATATTATAGACTTGAGCTCCAAAATAAATTGTTTTTCCATAGTCAAAATCATGCTTTATGGATTGCAAGTGTGGAGAAGAGGAGTGGGAATAGTCGGTCCCAAAAGAAATGATAACTTTAAGATCGATACTTATTGTCGTTTATCGGAATAGGATTGAGAGTCGAGCTGACTAAAATATAGAGCCACCTAAGCATAAGGCCCCAGATTTTAGACATCTATAGTATAATTAAATTAGAAGTTTAAGGTTAATAAAAATCTAACTCTACAAAAAAAGTTCCATTAAAAAAACTTAATTCTATTAATAGAGTTTAATTTGTATTGTTGTCTATTTTTTTATTTCTCTCTATTTAGATTTTATTAATAGAGTTTTATTTAATATATAATTCTCTCTTGTTGATAAATAATTAAATTTTATATTATAAAAGAAAAAATAATATATATATATATGTATATATAGGAAACTAAGTAAAAAGTTACATTAATATTTTAAAAAAAAAACTTCATTTAGAGTTGTTACTTTCTCGCTTTAGGCCTTTAATTATATAGAGACGACCCTAATTAAAGGACAAACTCTAAATATAGCACCGACCCCACAACACATGCATATTTAAATCACAAAAAATATAGCAATAAAAATTTAAACCCGTACCAAATACTTGAACTTCACCAAGCAGACCCGTCCCTTTTGCCACTACACCACTACCTGTGAGGGTTACTGTCAGTGAATGATGCTAAATCTAGAAAGCATTCATTTTCACATGTAAATGGAGGACCCGAATATTGACAGGTCCTACCTGTGGATCTCTTAATTAAATAACCCATTTAAAGCCTGACCCAAACGAGTACTAGTAGTATGTGATACTCTGTTTCTTTCATGGGCCAAGCATCTTCTACATTTTCTTTATTTCATTATCATAAAGGTTACCAAACTACTGGTGCCATTAAGCAATGTAATGATTTAAAATTTAGAATTGACATAGTGAGAAAAATAATCACTCAAGAAGAACTACCCCCAAAATCAAAAAAATCAAACTTTATAAGTTTTATAATGCAATTAAGATCTTTTGAAGAGATGAAAATTCTTTGACCATCATCATCACTCAGTTCGTGATTGGTTGGTGCTTACAAGTACCACAAGTGCATGATGTGTGTGCATGACTTTTTTTTTTTATATAATGATGAAGGAATCAAATTTATACTAATTACGTGAGGAGTGTATGCTTGCAGCTTCGAATAGGATTTCAGTTTTATGCTTACATATGACTTGAACACTCTAATCATGTCATGAAAATTCGATCTTCACAATTGATACTAACACTTCTTGTTTCTTGTAAACTAGTCGTATCACAAAGATTAGATTTTCACAACTAACACTTCTCGTAAACTAATCGTGATTGGTTGGTGCATACAAGTACCACAAGTGCATGATGTGTGTACATTACTTTTTTTTTTTATATATATAATGATGAAGGAATCGAATTTATACTAATTACGTGAGGAGTGTGTGCTTGCAGCATTCGAATAAGATTTCAGTTTTATACGTACATATGACTTGAACACTCTAATCACATCATGAAAATTCGATCTTCACAATTGATACTAACACTTTTCATAAATTAATCGTATCACAATCGGTATAAGTGCATTAACTGTTTATTTTTGTTGAAAAGAATAGAATTCAAGTATCTACAAGAACAAATATGAAGAATCAGTAGGAATTAATATTGTCAAACTTAATAATAACATATATCATTTCCCCATGACTCTATTTCTCAATCTATAATTGGAGAACTTTTAGATATAAAATTAATTTGTTTGGGTTGGTTTAAAGTTCTACCTTTTACAATCCGGTGTCAAAGTTTCAAGGACCACCATCCATCAATATCTTCCAAAGAGTCCATTTGGCCCCACTTCCATTGGCCAAAATTATGGACCACATAGGGAGTTTTTCAAAATAACAAATAGCTCCATCCCAAAATTGAGGGTCACACTCACCATTACGTCAAACATACACTAAATATGTTAGAAGGTTATACAAGAGAGAGTGAGTGGTTTGGACTTATCAAGATTTGGAAAATGAAATGCCATAGATATAAGTACAATATGACAGCCCTTTCTATAAGCTGTCAAAACAAATTTCTTTTATAATTTTTTTTTTATTCTTTCTGTTCTGTTATGTGGGAAGTTACCATTTTCTCTTTTGATGATCAGTACCTAGTTTCCAATCAATTTTCAAAAGCAAGGACAATTATGATCCTCATGCCATTGGTTCGGGAAGTGACCCATTATGAGGACACCCTCCCAACTAATATCTGTCCAATTGAAGTATTTCTCTGTGCATGTGTTACGGTGGCAAATCTATACCATTAATATAAGGGACAAAAAAAAATAGAAGTTAAAATTTAGAAAGTCTTTTATAGAAAAATGAAGAATTTTGAGAAGGTAATTTTTAATTTTCAGAAAAAATCCATAAAAAATATGGGTAAAACATCACATTCCTAAAATTTAGTTTTTTTGGGGGGGGGAGGTGACATAGCGGAAGCTTGTGAAGAAATAGGATATCGCCTGTTTCTTGAAAAATCGTCCGAATTCACGAACAAAGGTAATAAACTCGAATCCACGAGCATAGAGAATAAGATCTCAGAAAGAAAATATTTTTATTAAATCAAAAGTTAACTTTACAATAAAAAGAACAGTCTTTATATAGGCAGCAAACCCTAATTTGACTAGGACTAGGAAAGCAATAATTAAAATAAAGAAAAATACGAAAAATTTCAAAAATAGAAATATTCTAATTAAAAACATAAATCGAAAACCCTAAACCTAAACAGTAATCTGCCAAAAGAACAACTCTAAACGTCAACTGTAACTACCCACAATTAAGTCGTGCATTATTATCATAAATAGCAAAAAATACGAAAACGCACTTCTGAAGTTCAAAACGAAGAAATTTGCCCGAAAAACAGCATAGGTCATTACAAAACAATAAGTATTGATCAATACATCAATTCCAAGCCACCCATCGAATTTCACGCAATTCTGACCACGTTGACATTACACGTAATCTCGTACTAAAAATTCTGCTGCACTAAGAATTTTTCTGCAATCTATTTTACATCGGGGGCATGACCACACCTAGCCCATGGTATTACCATGTTATAAATTATAGAACTTTCTTTCACGTTTATCAATTTTCATACTTTTGGGATATTGATCATGTTTGTAACATTTGGTATCAAAAGAGGCACTTCATCTAGGTTCAACATTAATCTCTCAGTACACAGAATTCAAAACTTAAGCAGGTGGTTGTTAAAAAGTACAGCCACTTTGATACCAAAACGGCATAGGTCATTACAAAGCAATAAGTATTGATCAATACATCAATTCCAAGCCACCCATCGAATTTCACGCAATTCTGATCACGTTGACGTTACACGTAATCTCGTACTAAGAATTCTGCTGCACTAAGAATTTTTCTGCGATCTATTTTACATCGGGGGCATGACCACACCTAGCCCATGGTATTACCATGTTATAAATTATAGAACTTTCTTTCACGTTTATCAATCTTCATACTTTTGGGATATTGATCATGTTTGTAACATTTGGTATCAAAAGAGGCACAGAATTCAAAACTTAAGCAGGTAGTTGTTAAAAAGTACAACCACTTTTATTAGTCGGGAAGATTGGACCTTTACGAAGTGATTAACAAGTGTAAGTTGTGCGAGCACGTGATATGTGCATGTGAAATATATGCACTAATCATGTTGTGGAAGTTTGACTTTGCAACTGACGCTGACACTTCTAACTTGATAAAATGTCGAGGTGATTCTCCCCATACGTTTTGGATTGAAACTCTTCAACTGCTTTGGGGGTCTATCAGAGGACTGAGAGGGGTATCCTGTTGTGTAGCCCACCAATTAAAGTAAAAAGTTAGGATTGGCCCACTAGCAATCCAGCCCAATCGGGACAGTATGGGTCCAAGTAGTTTGTGATTCAAGAGTCCAGTTCAGAGCGAACTTATGGTCTTTTTTATGATCCAGACCATAGGAGGCAAAATAGAAACTTTAGGCTTACAAAAGACGGCCCATATTAAAATCCAAAACATTTTCACGAACAGGATGGACTATATGACTCCTTTTGTGGACTTCACAATATGTTTTTCTTTTTGCTTTTCTTACCGCTTTATCGTTGGGCCGAGTTTAAATTACCTTGATTTCAAAAAGCCCACCTCAAAACTATATGCAACCTGTTTGAAGTACTAATGCACTAGTCTCAAGCAATGATATTTAGACTCCCACACAAATGATGCAAGCACCCATTATATACAAAAATGGAATTAGTTTAATTTTTCTTTCTCACATCGTTATATCAAAAAAAAAAGAGAGACTCGCACACACGCACACATATATATATATAAATATAAATAAAGAGAGAGAGAGAGAGAGAGAGAGAGAGAGAGAGAGAGAGACTTACACCTGATATAAGAAACTATTGAGTTTTTTATGTCACTAGTGTAGTTTATTTTGTTATTTCCGCAACCCATGCAATTTTTTAGTTAATTTATAGACCCGTGCATTTTTTAAAGGGACACATTTGAATCAATTTTCTTTAATAGAATCGTCTTTTGGATGTGTCTTTTCAAAAAAAACTTTTTTTGTTGATTAAGTTCTAAGTTATAAAGAATTTATTTTTTAATTAAGGTTCTATATTTTAAGTCAAAAGAAATCTTTTAAAAATATGACAAGAATTTTAATAAAAAAGTATTTTTTTCAAAAAACGTTTTTAAAAATTATATGAATTTAAAGATTAATTAAAAAATTACATGAATTCCGAAAATAATAAAATAAAATACATGAATAAGATCAAAAATTCAATAACAATTATTACACCCCTTCACCGGGCCTTTTACCCGGACTTGGGCTTTTAACTTGATAAGTCATAAAGGCTGTCCCTACCCTATGTCCACTTGATGAATGATTCCAATGAAAGCTTAGTCTCTAGATATGTTTATATGTTTAGCAGAGAAAGGCAATTTCGTATCTAAAAATATCACAATACTAATAATTCTGTAATCAAGTGGATTAGCATGACGAAAATTCTCACCTAACATTCTTGTGAACTTAGATATTTGCCTTTGTTTTCATATGTACATGGAATTGATAGATATTTTGTACTGGTAGCTTTGAAAGGGAGGGGATTTGACGTTTCAAGTTCATGTATGTGCATGACATGTCTCTATGTATCATTTTATATCATTACTTGCATGAGTCCCCTTATGTCCATGCTCACATCAAGACTTAAAATTATCACTTTTTATAAATAAATAAATAAATAAAAAAAAGACACGTTGAATCACTCGATCACATAAGGCTTCATGATTATAATTAATTTCTTATTTTAAAGATATTATTTAATGAATATAAACAAATGAAATCACTAAAGCATTACTTGACCCACTTGGGCCACTTGTATTGAATACTCTAACTATTAGGATCGCCTCTTAACATCAAGTGAATAAAGAAATCGTTTTACACTTCACTATAAAGGTTCCTAATTTTATGTTTCTATATTTTATGAACAAAGTTATTTTATTAATAGAGTCTTTTTCTTCATTATTTTTCTTCATTATTTTTTATTGTTATCTGTTTAAAAATATTTTTTTTTAATTTTATGACTAGAATCTTGTTTAGCTTGTTCGATTATTTAAAATTTCAGTTATTAGAGCTTTACTCAACATATATATCTTTTCTATTGAAATACTATTATACTTTAATACTCCCTCCGTCCAAAATGATAGGCCTTTTTGGACATTTTAACTTTTTGAAAGTATTGTTTTATTATTTTGAAATTATTTAAATTTTTCATATTGCCTTTATTTAATTGTAAATCATGTTCACATTAGGTGTAATAAAGAGTAGTTTTGAAATTTATAACTTAAAAGTACGTTAACTTTTTAAATGAAACTCTTAAAATAAATAGTGATAAAAGACTCTTACAATGGGACGGAGGGAGTAGTATATATCTGTGTCTGTGTGTGTGTGAAATAAAGTGTTATTTTTTTTATATATAGTTATTAGAATTTTATAATATAAATTAATATTAAAAATTTTAAAAAATCATTTAAATTTATTTTTTTAAAGTTTCAAATTATCTTGAGCCTCCCTAGTAAACTATCTCAATGAAATGAATTAATCCAACCCACAACTCAAATAATTGAACCTAGCCAGCCAAACATAAACACAAATCACAATTACTTATATTAATGAAGGGCTAAAAGATGATTAAAAATTGGCATCACGTTGATTAGTGTATTCCATAAGTGGATTCCACTCAATAATAATAGCATAATTTTCTAGAATATCTCAAAGCTGCACATGCCATCCCTAGATTCTCCAACTCCTAAAAAATAGAATAGAGATTGGCAAGAATCACAATAGCACATGAGCCTAGATCTCATCACAACCTCATTGGTACACATATTACACACACACATACACACACACACACTAGGTTTATAAGGCACACAACAATTAACAAGTGTGTGGTTTTCCTACACAAGTGTGTCAGCACCTGGTTGTGAGAATCTGCGAAGTTTAAGTGAGAAGTGGAAGCAAAATATTATTTAACTTAATTAATTAGCTGATTGATTTTATTAATTAATGGGAAACACAAAAGCAAGATGCTTTGGATGCCACCCCAAGGAGCTACATAGCCTGCGAAGAAAGAAAGGAATTTTTATATTTAAAAAAAAAAAAAAAAAGTAAAAGTGAAAAAGCATCCTTGGGAGAAACAAAGTGGTTTCACGTTCCAAAACATGCCGGGTGTGTAGGAAACACACGTGTGAATGTTTTATTGCTCCACGTGTCCTTACTACGGTGACATTACAAGTATACTTTAATGCTTTAATTAGAGCTAATTGATAAACTCACCCAACATAACATAGTATTTAGAAAAAATTACACTTAAACGTGGACTTCGAAGGAACTCAGAATGGTAAATAATTAACAGTGAGGCCAAATAATTTGGAGAAATTGCATTTAATTTGATAAATAAAAAAATTTAATTGCAATTAAGCTAATGTGTTTTTAAACAAATCATTATGTATAATGTATTATCATATTATGTGTTACTATAAATTTTCTATGAGCTATTTAACGGTTTTTTTGATAGCACGTAGTAAAATGTTCGAAACATATAATGAAATGCAAGTTTGGCTTCAGAACAAATTTTTTGCCCCAAGTTTAATTTATTTTTTTGAGTAAATTATAGTTACTATTTCTAATGTTTTAAAAGTTACAAAGACCTTTCATGTTTTTAATGACAAATTCCAAATAACTCCTTTGTAACTTTTTTTCTTTCAAAATGACAAAATTACCTATTTTATTTTTTTTGCATTTTTTCAAATTTTGACTAATTTTTAAATATTTTTTTAAATAAATATTAATTAAAACTTTATTATACTAAAAAATATAATTTATTTATTTTAAATTTATTTTATATATAAAATGAAAATTACTATAAAAAAAGAAAGTTAGAAAAAATAGTTTAAATTGAGAAAATGCAACAACAAAAAAATGAAATGACACTTTTGTCATTTTGATAAAAAAAATTAAATTGGAGGAGAGATATTTATAGTTGTCAAAAATCTTTAAAAGAAATTAGTGTAATTTACTTTTTTTTTTATTTCTACTTAAATAAAATAAAATTTAAAATTATGCAGAATGGTAGAAGAATCAATAAAAAAAGAAATGAAAATATGACTTGTAAAAATTAAAAATTCTTCAATATTTTTTCCCATATTTAATTTTATCCAATTTCTCGTCATAACTAAATAGTTTATCTTGTCTTTTATTTTTATAATAAAATACCTCAAATAATTCAAAACATGAGAACGAAATTAAAAGGGGTTAAGATATTTTCTGCAACTTACAAATAAATTATATAAATAAAATTTTGTGCAAAATAATTAAGCTCAGACTCAAAAGAGTGATGGAACAATTCAAGGGTGAGTTTTGGTTGAAAATTTATGGTTAATTGCTCACTCTCTTAATTTTGGTGGAAAGGCAAAGTCAAGAAAAGAAAAAGGAAAAGAAAATGCATTCTATTTTAATTTATTTAAAAGTTACTCCGAATTAAAAGGATTTAAAAGTTGCAATCTCTAAGATTGTCTGTTCAAGTCTCGATTAAAGTGATGTGTAACTTCTTTTTCTCTTTTTTGGTCAAAAATAATACATTACTTTCTAATATAGAAATAACGTATTTGAACTTTGTTTTTCAGTATTGCACCCAAAACATGGTTAAGAAAGTTATATATATATATATATATATATATATATATAACTTTTTTCTCTTTTTAAAGTGATGTGTAACTTCTTTTTCCCTTTTGGTTAAAAATAATACATCACTTTCTAATATAGAAATAACGTGTTTGAAATTTGTTTTTCAGTCTTGCACCCAAAACATGGTTAAGAAAGTTATATATATATATATATATATATATATATATACATATAACTTTGTTAACTAAAATTCATAATATTTTTTGATAAATCAATCTGAGAATATTATAAATCAATTTATGCACATCAGACTAAGTTTCATTTCATGTGACATAATTTTATTTATGTAATGATAAGGTGTTTGGATTATCTAAGTGATAAATATATATATATATATATATATATATATATATACACACACACACACACATGTGAGTTTGAATATGAAATTAATCATTTTTTTACAAAAATAATGTTAAGCATTATATTTATTTCTAATTTATTCTCCTTAACGGTTTGTGTATGCAATAGATCAGTACTAAGTAATAATTTTTTAAAAATATTTAACTTGTTTAATTTAAAAATAAGATTTTAAATATAATATATATATATATATATTAAATAAATTTAAAAACTAAAGAAGGAAGCAACCAACAAGTTTCAGAATTGAGAAACCGTGTGTCCCATACAAGTTGATTCGTAAACCTCCAAGAGAAAATAATGATATAACACAAGTTGATCAAGGCCGTTGGCCCACCTGTCACTTTCTGAAAGAACAAATCTAGGAATCGTTCCCATCCCGCAAACGGAATGGACGACACCATTCATTATGGTCATGGTCCTTGCATTTCTCTATTATGTCCCCATCAATTGGGCAATCATTCGCTGGGTTTAGAAGTTTTTAAGTGAACGGGCTCATCTCGTGACCGTAGACTCGGTCCGTCATAACATTATATTTAATTAATATATTAAAATATATATAAATATTTTAAAAATTTAAAAATAACAAAAAAAATATTTTTTTATTATCTAGTGAAAAATAAAAAAATATAAATATAATAATTGAAATTATCTTAATGTATAAGTTTTATATATTTATATATATAACAAAAATGCATGCAATAATATCTTATTTTATACTAAATTTTATCATTTAATCATCAAATATAAAAAATTTTGTAAAGGAAAAAAAGTTATAAGTAATAAAAAGACAAAAAGTAGGTTTAACTAGTTTTTTTTAATTGGTCGGTTCACTTGATTTTTTTAAAAAACCGACCAGTTCAATTGTTTTGTTCCGATTCTTTAACAAAAATAATGTATTAATCGAATCAAATTGATTTAATGCTTGCTTTTTGGGACAACCGGTTAAACTGGCCGATTTGGACAGATTACGATTACGATAACGATGAGACTAGTTGGTCATTCATGCCTCCCTTAAAAAAAATGTCATTGCTTCAAATCTCACTCTCTATTAAAAAAATATCAACATTTATTTACGCTTAATTATGAACTGGGTTTGATCTTCTTTAAAAAAGAAAAAAATTATGGCCAAGCACCATGGAACACTAACGATTGGCGTGTAGGTCATTGTATTGTGTTAAGAAAAAGACATCCACTTGGAAAAGATACGACTAAAATATGGAAAAGATACGACTAAAATATAGAGATTTTCATTTCAAAGGCACAATGAGAATCAAATCACACTTTTAAGGCGTTTTCTTTCTCTCTCTCTAAGTTAAATAATCATGTAATACCAACTTAAGTGCTGCCACGATGGGCCATAATGATTCATTCCATCTTAGTTGTAGGCCTATGTATTCTTTCTATTGATGAATCATTTATGACTAATGTTAAATTCTGTGGGGAATCTAAAAAATGTTTTTAAATGTCAAATTATAATTATAAAAATTTGTGAAGATTTATGTGAATATAAAAAAAAATTAAGCACATTAAGTCTTATTTTGTTAAAAACAATTTATTAAAATTAGTGATAAAAAAATTAAATATCTAATTTCTTTTTTCTTGAGAGGACAAATCGAATTTTATTAAAACTTTTGAAAGACCATAGCCTCTCATTTGCCTCCACTGAATTCGCCAATGGTTAAATTAATATAATAAATACTATTATTCTCAAATTATTTCCTCAAGAGTAAAATGACAAGTGACAGATTACTTATAACACATCAGTTTATGAAATATTATAAATTTTATACAATTATGTCACGTCACTTGATAAATTACTTTTGATAAAATAATTTGGTAAGGTCAAAAATTTTCAATGAAAAATGTTATATATAACAAATGTTTTTACTCTCAAACACAAATAAGTAATTCTACATGTATTTTTTTTTATAGGGAATTCCACCACATTGTGCCCATGAATAAGAAATTGTATTGAAAATTTTCGTTATGTGTAACATTACTCCTTTTAATTGCTATGGTTTTAACTAGGCCTGCTAAAATGGGCGGGTTGGACGGGTTGTAAACTGGTCGGAGTCATAAACGGGTTGAACCCATATTTGATCCGAATTGATCGGGTCGAATACAGGTCGGGTCATAAAATGGGTCGGGTCAACCTGGATTTAACCCACTACTCAACTTTTTTTCGAAATAAAACACTACCTAAGATTGTCACATCTCAATCAAATAATATAACTAATAAAATTCATCACGTTTTTCTGTTAAAACTTTTGTGAATATATATTAAATTTTTTTTTATTTCTCTATTAGTAAATCTAATGAGGCGATATAATATTGGCTTCTTCTCAAATTCTTTGATCTTTGAAAATCAATTGAAGCTATGGAACTAATCTCTCATGTAGAAGGTTTCTATGGTAAGAAGAGGTTCATTTTGCCCCTTTTGAGTGTCCTTGTGAAAATCTCTTCATTGGAGCTCTCATTTTAATGTCCAAAAAGCATATTGTACTGGGCAATTTTGAAGTACAAAACTATAAGGATCCTGAGGTGGGCTCTGACCAACCTTTGGATATTCTGTTAAAATTTGGTAGTTATTGGATGGTTTGGGTCAAGATTTTTAATCTAGGAAGAAGCAATTGATTTTCATTTTTACATTTTTCTCTTAATAAAACTTGTTGGAGGAGTTGACTTTTTTTTTTTTTTAAGAACTGCTCGAGCCAAACACGACCTTACAATTTTAGTTCTATTTAGCCATTTCATTTTTGATGGTCCAGTTTAAGGAGTTTTTAAAATTTGATTTATTGGATTAGTGTACAGTTTACTCTTTAATAACTAATATTTAGTAAATTTAATAGTTATATTTAATATATAATTTTTTTTTCTCTAGGGACTAATTTAGTGCATGAGTTTTCCGTCACTATGGAGTTCGGAGAGTGTTAGAATTTTTTTTCCTCGACATTCACAAGCAAAAATGACAAACAAACAAATACGTGTGCACATTGTTTATGATATTCAAAGCTTCTAACGAAAACCAATTCAACTTATTTTGAATCACAAATTTTTGGTTTGTGTTTTGTTTATATATATGGTGATGTTGAATTACATTCTCTAAATATTAATTTTGTTTTATAATCTAGTGTATATGTTTTAGTATTTTATTCTTTTTCAAATAGATATATATATATATATATATATATACTTATACTATTTTATTATTCTCCATTCTCAACCCGTTAAACACCCATATTCAACCCGTATTGACTCGCTAAATTGACGGATTCTTTATTACCCAACCCGTTTATGACCCGCTAACTAAATGGGCGGGTTGATAGTGGGCGGGTTAGGACGGGTTGACGGATTTGGAACCGTTTTGCCAAGCCTAGTTTTAACCTAAAACCCCCTATTGGTACTAGTGCAGTGATTGATAGGACGGGCCTCAAAGTGCTTGACATACCAAGTTCAAGTGTTTGATCCCTATTACTATGTCCTCTGTGATTTAAATAGTGCATATGTTGCGAGGTCAGTACACATGTCCAGAGTTTTCTCCTAGTCCCACTCTTCTCAATGAGAATAGATATGGATCTCGAAGTTGTCAGAGTAACAAAGGAGTTTTTATCCACGTTACCAAAAAATAGTTTTAACCTAAACCATGATATTAAGGTTGTTTGGGTAATTTTTTATCATTTAATTAAGTTTTTTAATTTATTTTTGTATTAATTTTATTTTTTCAATTATACAAAAGTATGTTTGAATAAATAAAAACTAATTTCAAATACTTACTTAAATTAAAAATTGTTATTTCCAAGGGGTTTATGCTACTTCAAGCAATATTCTAGTGATTAAGTTCATCCTCAATGGCTCTAGAAATAACTTATATTTCTAAATAAAAACATTAATCTATAATTATATTGTTAAAAGTAACCTAAATTTGAGGTAGACATAATATACATTTCTAATAAAAAAACATTATCATATAATTATATTGTTAAATTGTTACATAAACTCAAGATTGGTTTGGATTTTCCCTTAAATTATATGGTGTCATCCATTTTTTACATAGCATTTAACTATAAATATTTATTGTACATTAAAATAATATACATATTATCTGTGGGTACCTAATCTATCCGGGCTCACCACACTCGTATGAGAGCATGCTCCAGAAATATTTGGCAAGAATCATTAAGTTTGACAATCATGTTAGCATCCTCATCATCACTACGACAATCGTTCATGAAATGATATGTGGACACCATGAACAACCATGACCAAGGGTAAACTTAACTAAAAGGATCACTTGATATTAACAGACTCTCCGTATCCGGTAGAGCCCTTCATCAATAACAAAGGGTTAAGGTCGCAAGGAAAAATTGGTCGATCGACTCTTGACCATGGACAGATTTGGTCAAGCAAGAAATACTAGCTCCATAATGTGTCATTGCAATCCCTTATTTAGAATGACTTGTGATATTGAAAAGGAACACATAAGTCATTCCATTACATGGTTGCCTAAGGGCTTGTGGGAAAGCTATGGGAAACCTTCATGGTTAGGCACCCGACTATTGTTCTAACTCCAGCGCCATAATCCACATTATTGGGATCTCTAGGTCTTGTGGTATGAAGGCTATGTATTAGGCTCTTTAAAGATTTTCAAGGCACTATTGTTAAACTCTTTAAACCTTTAATAAAAAAAATAGATACTTTTCTTAATCCTAAAAAGATCCATCACCTTCTATAATGTTTTATTACCATATACAATATTTCATAACAAATTACTATTTTGGACACTAACTGGACACGTGGAGGTCTCTCTGCACTTCTCAGAAACCCTAACAAACTGACAAGTAGCCAACTTTATTATAAATAGAACCTAGCGTTACATCTTTCAAAGGATTCCTAAGACCCTTGTGATTGCCAATTATTCAAGTACTATTTGATCTTGTGTTGATACCATTGTGATATTCACGAGATTTCAAGTCTTTATTGTTCTCAGTCTCTCGGGGTTCTGGATTGCAATACTTTTTCCTTATCACTCCATTTTTTAGCAACCCTTTAGTATTTGAAGTGAAAGTTTTACTTACGGAGAAATCACTCTCTAATTATTTCACATAAGTCTCACGACTACCCCTATCCACATTATGGAAAAAAACCATTTTACTTCAAAAAACTTTCAGAAAAAAATCTATACATGATTAAATAGAAAGAAAACAATTTTGAGGTCCTTGGCAATGCATTTTGTAAATTATTTTCGCTAAATTCTTTAGCCAAGCAATACATTTGTCCTGAAACAAATCAATTATTTTTTACCGTGAACTTACTTTTAATCAATGTTTTAAAAATCAAGTCGGCCAATTCAATAGGTCGATCGGCCTAAGAAACAGGGTTGATTTGAATTGTTAAAATAGATTAAATAAAAATCGTCCTAAAAATAAAAAATGGTAAGAATCAAACGATTGAACCGAAAAATGAAGACCCGATTCGGTTTAGTCTCAAGTATAAAAGAAAATAAGATTAGGGCAAAATCAAAGTAAGTGTAATTGAGTTCCCATCGATGTTCTAGTGTGCTAATACTAATAGTTAGCATCGTGATTTGATTTGTGTTAAGATCACATTAATAATCGGTAACATTGCCATTGGAAAAGGGTAAAAGAAAGTAGAGTGTGCAATCTAATAACAACCGTTCCAATTTCCAACTCAAATACATGTAAGATTTTAAATTTATTTTCTCGTGTATTGAATGTAGTGCTGATGAATTTGCTTGCTCAGAGCTTTAGTGCTAATGAATTTGTTCTAATTGGTTTGATTTACGTTGATACTAGCTTTAGTGATATTTTCATAAATTTTTTAATTTAACTTATTAATAATATTTATTAATAAATTTATTTATTACATAATTATGACATCATATTTCAATTTCGATTGAACTGATAATATGTAATTCGTTCATTTTTTTTATTTAATAAACAATTTGAATTTCAAAACATTGCTTATAATATGCATTAATGGGATAATTTTTTTTACATAGGAAACATGAAGTGTATTTTTTATTAATGTAAAATAATACATATATGATATTATTATTGAAAATTCGTTACAAGAGAGGTCTATTGGTTGGACAGGAATAAGGATTAAACATTAATGTAACAAAGAATTTATTTGTATTTTTAAATACAAATAAGTGGGTTATTATTTTATACTTAGGAATGAAAATTTATTTAGAAATATAATATTAGTCTAGAAGTAATTGAAATTAATAAAAAGTTGAAAAGGAAATCGTTATTTTTTAAATTTTTATTTTGTGTTCATTACATGTCACGTGGCACCAAACCATAGACTTAGGATTTAGGAGCTGCGGTGGTAATATACACGTGTACCCGGAAACTGGCAGCGTAGGCCTGAACCGGCTGCCCGCGAATACCGGGCAGGGCTGTGGGTAGGGGAACAAAAACCTCGGAGTTTGAGCCCATAAACAAATGAATTGAATAACGCACTCCTCTCTGTCATCTCTCTCCATATATATGTAGTGTTATACTATGGAGTATTATATATTCTGTATATGTATCAGCCCCACCATCGTCATGATGATCAAGGTTTCATTGTAGGGGTGCGGGGCCCACTTTCGACAGTTTTTGTGGGATTTGGGGTCCACTCAACTTGGAGTTTAATTGGATGGCGATCAAAACGACAAAAGAGTCCGAAAAGTAAGCGGTGTGTGACGTAAGCGGACTGTCTTGAAGTGGGGCATAAGTTAGCGGACTTAAAACCATGGGTCGTGGAAGGTAGCAGGCTTTACACGTAGCGTAGTGACAGATGGATATATGACTCGCATTTAAATGCGCGTGGACCTGACGAGCTAAAAATGATGTTGGGTCTGTTGGGCTCCTCCCAATTCATCTTCTATTTTCTTCAAATTTAAAGAAAATGGATGTCACATTTCATTTTAGTATTTGCTTCATATTTAAAGAAAATGAATGTCACATTCTTATGTTTTTATTCTAATCATATTCATATTCATCTTTAAATTATTATTATTTTTTAAATATTATTATTTTAAATTATTATTCAATATATAAATCTTATTTTTTAGAATATTATTTATGTCTCAAATATAATTATTTAATACGTTAATTATTTATCACTGTTTTTTACTAAATACTCCATGATATATTCAAAAATTTACAAATTTAAAAACTAATTTCAAAATTAATAATTAAAATTTTATAATAATTATAAAATTTCTTGATAAATTAATTTTAAATATTTATTTCAATAATATAAAAATAATTAAGTTTTAGTTCAAAGTATTATAAAAATAATTAATAGATGAATATTGCATAACTAGTAAGTGAATAGTGGATCAATAATAATTTAAAAAATAAATAGTGAATCTTCAAATTTGAAAATTAAAATTAAAAATAATATTTATTCCTTCAAATTTGAGAACGGATTAGAGATTTCTTTTTTCTTTCCTACCTTTAAATTTGAAGGTGAGTTGGTGGTCAGTTGGCGTTGTTGAACTTAACGAGGAATTGATTTTGAGTTAATTGATTAATTAAATTTTGATTAGTAGATAATTATTTTGGTGTTTGGATATATATATATATATATATATATGTTAGAAATAATTATGATGACAATAGTAATTAATTTGATGTTTGTTAAAACTTGTTTAGAAGTAATTTTTTATTATGAAATGTCCTATTATTAACCTTTATTATATTAGAAATATTAAACTAATTTAAATATAAATAAAATAATTACAATATATAAAATAAAAGAATTATATAATGTAAATCGAAAATATAAATAAGTATATAAAGTACAATATATAAATAAACTCAATTATTATATATAATATGCCCTCACTAATTGTTCAAGATATTTCTCACATGTAATTTATACTGTAGTACATAGTGTTAACTTGTACAAAAGGAATATTTTGCAGTGTAGTACTATACAAACAGTAAGATTGTGTTGAAACCTAAGAACCACAGTCAATGTCATAACACTCTGGCTCACAAACTGAAGTTGAATATGCTACAATAAAAACAAGCTTAACTCAATCCTTCGTTCTGACATAAACGTGCGGCTCGCAATCGATTAATTAAAACTCATCCAATCACTTTATTTTTTGACTTAATAAAAAAAAACAATATTATGTTAAGAATTTGAGCTCAAAACGGGAAAGAGGGGGGGGGGGGGGGGGGTTGAAGGTTCTTGGAGAAGGTTTCAAAGCAACTCCAAGATTGGACGTACGAGGAGATCCATGCAACTTAGCTATTAACTTTAGCTCTTAATAAAACACTTTTCGGCTTCCAACAAATGCGTTATTATTGGACTCAAAATGAATCGATTAAATCGATAAATAGTGATTAATTGAATTCAAGATAAAAATATATTAAAATATAAAATAAATAATTTTTTTGAATATCACATTGGAGTAATATCTATAGTACTAAAAGATATTAATGTATATATAAACAGATATTAATATAATTGTTTTAGAGATATTAAGCTCAAGTTTATTATTCATTCGTTTGTTGTAATATTTGCACTCTTACTCACTTTTCTCGAATTCACACTCTCATACTTTGTTTCATTATTTTCTTTGTTCTTTTGGTTTCATGGTAGACTTGACGAGCAAGATAAATGACATATGAATAACATGTTAACTTGATATACATTATTAATATATTTTCTAACAACTTAAATTTTAAAAATAATTGATAACCTAACATCATTCAAGAATTTTTGCTCAAATATTATTAGTATGGTATAAAATTTATGTATACATTACATGGATATTTAAATATGGATTACAATATTTTGCTTATTTCTTAAAAATTATTATTATTATTGCGCAAGAGCTCCTTCTACATGCTACGGGAATTGGGAGAAGTCATAAAAGTTTGAATAATGTTAATATGAGTTTCAACTTACATGTGATAATGTATTTTAATAATTAAATAATCTAAAATTTTAAAAAAGTATTTTAAAAATTATTTTTAGAAGCGTATTTAATAAAACGTAACTAAAAGCATCTTTTCAATGTATTCTTTTTAACTTAAAATATGAAAATTTAGTTCATAAAATAATTTTATAACTTAAAACTTATTTAAAGATGTCTTTTAAATGGACATCTCTTTTATTAAATATAATTAATTTAATAATATCTTTTAAAAAGATATTTTTAAAATATAAATGAGTCTAGAATTTAATTAAAAAATTATATAAATTACAAAATTAAAAAAATAAACTATTGAAATATGGTAAAAATTTTAAAATAATTAAGATAAATGAAACTGAAAAAGTTAAAATAATTGAGACTCAATCCCAGATATCCCTTAAACTTACTCTAACTTTGCCTTGAAAATATCAAGGACTGTATTAGAGTTTTGCTTGGTGGTGACATCTTTAAATTGACGCGCATCAATGGAGCGTGGGGTCGGCATTGTTATCCCTTGTAGTGTATTTCGGTTTGAACTTTGCGCTTTAGAAGGAGAAGAAGCATCTCATGTGCCGTTAGGTCGCGAGTGGGGTCGAGGAGCAGGTATATGTGGCCCACCCCATAATCACATCACTCCCGTTGATCTGCCCTCAGGTTTCAACTGAAGTACCCAAATGTCATCATTACCACCTCACACCACAACAAAATCCTTCCCCCCTCATTGGTTACTATTGTAAATAAAATAAACATCAGTGGCAAATAAAGTCTTGTTTTGGAACTAGCAAGAGAGAGGCAGGTATTTTCATCTCCCTGCCAATAGATTCACTTGCACGGGATTCCTGAATTCCGCCGTTGTTTACACTTCTCTCCTCTCAGAGTGCTCACCAACCCCTCTTTATAAACCACCTATTTCCTCCCTCCGTTCTGCACAAACTCACTACACCTCTCTAAAACTCTCTCTCTGTCTCTCTCTCTAAAATCTCTATATACGAAACGAATACTAGTAAGAGCATATCTATGGACACTACAGGCACAAGGAAGCCTTGTTTCATAGAAGAAGACGATGGTGTTGCTTCTCTTGCAGACATGGAAGCTGGGTTCTCGGGAAACCACCACCAGGCTGTCTACTCCAGGTCTTTATACTACACTTCTTCACAAAGAAGACGAAATAGTTTTAGAAGTGTCTCGTTCTCTTCTGCTTCTTCTCCGAGATCTGGAAGGTTCTATGATGCTAGATTTGAAGAACACCAACCCCATTTCTTAGAATCTTGTTTTCTCTGCAAGAAGACTCTTGATGATAACAAGGACATCTTCATGTACAGGTTAGTTTATTTATGTCCACTTCTATTTTCTCTTGTTTGATGGGAATGCCATTTTTTCTGATAAAGTTTTGTTTAAATTACGAACTTTTTTCTATTTTCTGGGAAAAATATACTTCAAATTTTCTGTTCACTCCGCTTGGTTGCCAAGAATAATGGGGAAAGGAAGATAAATCAATTAAAATCAATATTTTTTTGCTTTTGGTTAATGTTATATTGACTTCCGATATATGAGAGAACTCATCTAAAGACAAAATGATTGTTTCCGGATTCCGGAGAGACTATTTTTCCGTCTGCCAAACATGAGAAATCTAAGATTCAACGTAATAACTTGTATTTTTCCAACCTTTTTTCACGGCAACCAAACAGTTTATTTTTTGGTCAATGGATTATCAAAACTCAAATGGTTAGTGCTTTTTCTTCATTCACTCTAATAATATTGTTATATATATAATCTTTTGAATATTGATTGGTATTTTTCTATGGTTATGGTTTTGCAGGGGTGACACTCCATTCTGTACTGAAGAGTGTAGACAGGAACAGATAGAGATTGATGAAGCCAAAGAGAAGAACTGGAACCTCTCTGCTTCCATGAAATCCTTGAGAAACGAGCAGAAAAAATCCACCTCTCCAAACAAAGCCCAAGACTACCCTCTCCATACAGGCACGGTGGCAGCTGCTTAATCGTATCGATACCCCCAAAAGAAAAAACACTTCCACCACGACACCGCCAAGTAAATACTAGAGAGAACCTGTAGATTGTGTCCATAAGAAATGGCCCAGAAAAGAGGATGGAGTGGCAGAGAAGAAGACCCATTTTGAGGATTTTTTTTTCCCAATAGAGATGTAAATGCTTATAAGTGGCCTGCGCTCGTTGGGTGTGCTCTACAATTGCTCTTTTCGTTGTGTTGAAGTGTTTTTTTTTTTTCCCCTTTTTTTCGTCTGTACACTCGGTTTTCCACCATGGTAATGAGAAAAAACGATACTACAAGGAAGTTTCAAATTTCTCTCCCATTGATGACTATACACTACCTTTTTCTTTTGGGTAGTTTGATTGTGTTTATTGCATTTGCTTTGAAATTGATGTGACACTTTTTGGGTCACGGAGTCAAAATTCAGTGGAAGAGTATTTCCTGGTAAGTTGGAGGAAAAGTGGCCAACAAGTGAATTCGGGAAAGTACTTTTCTTTTGGCAGTACCAAGCATTTTCCTTTCTTTTGGGGGAAAAAAAAGGTTATTTCCTCCTTCCTGTGAAAGTTTATGAGCTCGATCATGGTCTGTTATGGGTGTGAGAGCTGTATCACCTCAATTGAATCAGAAGTGGTGGCCCATGTAATTATCAGAAATTATAAATTAGAAGATTGATGCACAATTAATAATACGAGAGATTTAAATTTTATTAATTATTAAAATTAATAATTATTAAGTTTTTATATATTTTATATTTTTTTATATGTATATGATTTTTGGTAAAAGAAAAATATATCATATATGAATTTTTAAAAATATTTAAATTTTTCATAAAGAAATTATATAATGTTTCAACTTAATTTATTAAAAAAAAACTCTTAATATTTTTTTTTTAACTAAATAAGTTGTATTTTTTACATTTATTAAGCAATAGTTTCTCACTTTTAATAATTCTATTTTAATTATATAAAAAATAAATAAATATCTTACTAAGATATTTCATAAATAAAATATATATGTGAATATTTTTTCTTTCTTATAATTAATATTATAAAAGATTTTTTTAAAAATATTAATTATTTAATAATAAAATTAATAATTAGTTATTATATAATTAAGTTAATTTTTTTAAAATTTATTAATTATTAAAAATTATTAATTTATTAAATATTAATTTTAAGATAATCAAAATTATATTGTCATGTAAAATGGTTAGATCCTAATTTAGAATAAGATGTCAATAGGACGAATTTGGGACCATAACCTCTTCTTCCAATTTCACTTGGTCAAAAAATAAAAAATTTCTCTCAACATAAGTCGGTAAAGTGATTGTTTTAGGTCCCACCTACAATAAAAGACAGAGTTTTTTTTTTTTAATAACTAGAGTTATGATTTAATTGAAATAGAAATTCTTTAATAGATAAGGAAATAAAAATATAGATAAACAAAAAAAAAAAAGTGTGCAAAGAAATTTATTATAATACAACTTAATTTCAAAAATATATATTAAAAAATGTGGAAAAAAAAATTGTAAGCACGTGGAGAAAAAGTTTAGGAAACAAAAAATTTCATAAATAAGAGAAATTTTATAATTTTAAAACAAGTACTTAAATTGCTTGCAAGAAAAAATATTAACTTATGCGTTATTTATTTCGCATTTGGCCTTTCATGAGCCGAGCCTATTATAGAGAATGATAAATTTCTTTAAAAGAATGGTTAAAATGACATCTCTGATTAACCCTTAGATACCACCTGTGAGATTTTTTCATCCGACTTTTTAGGCTGGTAAGGATATTTGGACCATGACAAAGAGAGTATGAAATATCTTTTGTCCAAAAGTCTTATGGAGTCGATTTTGGGTATGTCACTATGAGAGTTATGGGCGATGAGCTGTATCATGCTTAGTGAACCCCAATAATGGTGCCCCAACAAGTCTATGTCAGGTGTAGGTCGGTATCATGGTAGGGTTTTGATCATGACACAAGTAAAATAAAAGAGGTCATGTAGCTTTCCCCTGCAACTTGCTTGACAGCATTTGGAGGGTCGATCAGTTGAACCATAGCGAAGACCGGGATCGTAGAGTTGATTACAAGTGTTGCGGGACCAATGGTCCCAGATGCGCCAATGATTAATTTGTATCAAGAAAAATAAAGCGCCAACGGGTTGATCTTTGTAACAGGACTGGTCTACTGGCATCTTAAATATATATATATATAGAGAGAGAGAGAGATGTATTTGACTCATGGTTTGGGACCTGATTGTAATTTGTCTATTTAGTTGAGGGGTGTAAAATTAGTTTGAAAAATCTACCTTGGTTCATTGAATAAGAATGATTATTTGTAATTAATTTTATAAAAAAATAAATTAATAAAGTCATATTGTGCCATCTGTATGTATTGGGTACATGAAAATCCTGATGGAGTAACCAAATTGCTTGAATTAGAATTTACAAGCCAAGCAGCTAATCAAATGCTAATAGTCTTCTAATTCTTCTAACAATAAACAACCATATGGATTTTCTTCAACGTTCTTAGATCATGTTTGAGTAAAATTATTTAACTAATTTAATCATTAAAAATAATAAATCAATATTTATGTCTGATTGAAAATTGATTATTTTATTATTAATTATAGAAATAATTTATTAAATCTGATGCTGCACTTTTCGACTCGCAATAAGTCTGGGTTCCGCGACCTGTAGAACACTCAAAAAAGGGGATCAGAGGACCACCGAATAGGCTCCGGCGATTGCCGCTCTGATGCTTAAGTAAGTAAACGGAATTGAAAAGACTATATTGAAAGCCAAAGAATGAGCATGAAAATAAAGCGTACCTTTAGGGTTTAATTTATAATCCGTGGCTTTCCTAAGTTGATTAGGATTTGAAGCCATGAAAGTAGAGATTTGATCACCGGAGATAGTAATTTCCTTGTTGGATATTGCACCATAGATAGAGATGAACATGTATAGCAGTTTCCTTGTCGAAGACTATTTCCTTATTCCCTGCTCGGCAGCCGCTAAGGCGGTGACGAGCTCTGGAGTGTTGGTCTGGAGCCCTGTAATTAGCTCTGTGATCCTTATCCGGATATATATGTGCTCTAGAGGCATATGCTCTACCACTTCCGATCTTTCAGCCTGTCCTAAATGTCTGAGCGCTTAGCCACTGGCTGAGCTCGTGCTGAGTTAGCCGAGCGTGAGCTGGACTTATAGGCATACGTGTCAAGTGCTGATTGGTCTTGCTCTTTTATGGTATATCAGTTACTCTCCCCCCCAAGTCCTAGTTTGATGTTAACCAGTAACTAGGGCTAGGCCTTTTTCGGAGAGTCATGTATCATGTCTGTTCGCTTTTCAAGGCGACTATTGGTGCGTCATTTATTGCGCAGCCGAAGATTGGGTTTTTTCAAAGCCATCATTGTACTGATCCGATGGTTGGGTTTCTCAAAGTCATCATTGTTCCGAACCGTCATGGCGTTTGGGCTTGGTGGGCCCCTTCTGATACTACGCTTATAAATAAAAGGAGAGATTTGAAATGACCTTTTTCCCGTCATTTTCACTGTGCCAGAAGATCTTGTCCGCCATTGTTGGTTTGTGCGATTTCGAAGAATACTGGTTGTCTGAGGCTCTGGTCTAGAATAGGTTCGACCGATCTTCCTCTTCTTTTGCTTCTTCTTCTTTAAGTCTGAGAGTAATGTCTACTCCTCTTGAATCTTCAAATGCTAGCGAGGGGGTAGGAAATCCCTCAGAGATGGCTATGCCGCCTCATTTAGAGAATGTAGGTGGTCTTGCCGCCGAAGATGTTGGGGAGAGGTCTGTTGAGTCCCCCCACAGTCCTGAGGCTAGGATAGTCGATGCCTTCATAGAGTCCCGAGACAGGGCTGGGGAGACCTCTGGCAGGTATTCCCGTAGAGAAGAGGGCGAAAGTGACTGTTACCCAAAGCTTGTTGGACGAGTGGAGGGTGAAGTACAATTTTCCCTCAAATGTTACCTGCAGAGTACCAGGCCCAATGGACCGTCCCGATAATGTTGAAGCCGGGGAGATATGTGTCTATTTTGCCTGGTTTGAAATGGGTTTGCGACTTCCGCTGCCTGATTTGGTTAGGCAATTCTTCTGTTGGTACAAGCTATGTCCTGCCGACCTTAATCTCAATAGTTGGTGGCAACTTTTAGGGTTTGTAGTGTTAGGTCATAAAAATAATGTAGATGTATCCATAGATCTGATCCGTAGTAATATGGATCTGAAGTATAAGAAGGCAGAAGGCCTTTTTTACATGTCTTTTGAGAAAGGGTTCCGACCTCTGTCCTCTGTCCCCACTTCTAAGAAAACGTGGAAGAAGTGTTACTTCTTTGTCGGAGGAGGATGGGAGCGTGAAGACTTCCAAGATGATGTCTTGATATTCCCTCGTACCATGGGTCATAAGGGTGAGGCTTATTTCCTTAGGTTTGTTTTACCTTTGTTATGTCTTCCGAACTGATAATCTAATGTGCCATTTCTTGCTTATGTGCAATCAGGAGTGCTTGGAGGAGGTCTGAGTTCACTGACGAGCTCCAAGATCAGTACCTGCGTGCTTCTTTCAACTTCCAACCGGGCTCACAGTGTCATTGTCACCCCGGAGAACTTGATGGCCGCTCGTACCGATGAGCTTAAGAAAAGGCTGACATCAAGGTGGGCAAAGGCGGAGGCCCAAGTGGCGGGGGAGGCTTCCTCCCAAGTTGAGCCTGAGCCTCCTTTTCAAGTAAAAAGGAGGAGGTTGATTTCTGGCTTTCCCGAGCCACCTCCTACCGAAGCTGAGAAGGAGGCCGAACCTGCTATTCCGGTCTCGGCCGTTCCTCCTGCCCCTTCCGTTCCAAGCAAACGGATTAGGAAAAGGAAGGCGCCTGCAGCACCGTCCGAGCCGTCTGATGAGCCGAACTACCAGATTGCCAAGATGGCCTTTGACCAAATATGGTCCCAGAGCCCTCATCGGTACAGGGGGGATAACCCTTCGAAGCTGATGAACGAGATGATAAATCTCCAAATGAAGGTAACCTCTGAAGCTTTTTCTAGTCTTTTCTTGCTTGCTTACTTGTTTAGCCTAACTTGGCTGCCTTTGTGTTGTGCAGAGCATGCATAGTTTAGCTACTCTGATGGTGACTCCTCTGAGCCTTGAGGAGGCTGATAAGCTGAAGGGCGAGCTGGATGAAGTGAGGCTGGAGCTTGGAACGGCTCAATCCAAGGTTCATGCGGCCGAGAAGAATCTGAAGGAAGTTGGCACTAACCTTGCCGTGGCGGAGTCTGAAAGGGACATCTATGCTCGGCAGGTTACAAAAGTTCAGAGGGAGTTGGTCGACCTTCGAAGCACCTTTGATCAGAACGTTTAGGAGGCAGTTGATAATGCCAGGACTAAGACTGAGACGGAATTGAGAGAGGAAGTTGACCAGATGGGGGACGAACTAATCTGGTTCGGCTTTGAGAGCTTCCGATCTAGATTTTTGGCTAAGTTTCCAGATTTTGATGTGTCGTCAATTGTTGCTCCTAGAGCTGCTTTATCTAGTGCTGGTCCGAGCAAAAAGGCCGTGGCTACCGACCTTCCTTCGGCAGAGGATCCTGGCCCTTCCGTTAAGGCTTGAGGCTTTATCAACTTTACTTTTTTTTTTTGTCTTGCCAGTTTTTGATGTAATAAGTAATTTTTGATCAATAAGATTGGATTTTCTTCAGATTCTTCTTGTATTCTTTCTTTTTGCGAAATTTGTTGTGAGTATGGCTGCTCTGTGCCCATTGCACGTCAAATCAGCTTTCCACAAGTTAATAGTTGCCTTCGAGCTTTAGCACTTGTAATAAAACAGTGAATGCAGATTAACTTTGACTGTCTCATTATAATAAGATAAGAAAGCAAACATAATCAGATAAATAGGAACCCGATATTGATCTTGTATCACATAGAGTGGATGTAAACTATGCAAACTTCTGAAGCAGATTAGTTCTGAACCAAAGACTTGTGAAAATAACTAGGCAGTTTGTGCCCATCATTCTGATGATCGAAACTCCTGTTTCTGAGCCCTTGGGATCAGGATATATCAGAGCTGTTGGCTTTTGTCATATGTGTGGCCTGTCAAGGAATAGATAAGACTGGGAGGTCTGTATATCAGATAGGAGGCCTATATACTATACTTTGCTTATTTTATCATTTCAGAAGCTTCAGTACCGAACTACGGTTGTTAGTATAGGAAGGCCCTGCACCTTGTCTTTTGGTATTCCAAAAGGCAGGTTTAATGCATCGTTTATTTATACGGTTGTCGTTTGGGTTTTCGAGGCCAACCTTTCTTTTAACCATTGCGACGGTCCAATTGGGTGGCTTTTGGACTTCAAGGGTCTATATATATATGAGAAAGGAGGCATACAGGTTGGGCCCAATCTTCTTGTTCTCAAATTGTTCCCCCGTTGGAGAGAATTTAGATGTTGCCGGAAACTTGCCATTCGCCTGGAGATGATTGACGATTCTCAGTCCAAGTTAGGAATGATTAAATTGTGGCCGAGAGTTAACCTTCCCCTTGATTCAGTTTCCGAGGAAGGATTAGAGGAGGCACCAGTCCTCTTGTCCATCTTGGCATCCGGTCGAGATTTCTCCGATTGGAGGTGGATTCTCATTGATTCAACCAAGGCTTGGGGCATTGGTGATGAAGACGAAGGTGGGATGCCTCTTTCCCTTTGTGTCTTGGCAGAGACCCTTGCTCAAGCCGGTTGGGGTGTCATGCCGATTTTGAGGGAAACGAAGGTGGAGAATGGAGGTCCCCTGAGACCCAGAGCCCTTATCATCCGTTGGTATTGAGATCAGTGATAGTGAGGATGAAATGGCCTGGGTGCTTCTTGCTGCAGATTGGGGTTCAGGGTTCCTTCCTTTCAAATGGAAGCCGGCGGCTGACAGATAATGAGGTTGGAACTTGGGCCCCTTTCCCATCTGAGGAAGAAAGCCATGATGTTGCAGAGCGTAGTGATGTCTTTATTGTAGCTTTTGTAGTGATGTCTTTGTTGTAGCTTTTCTGTACTTGTTTTATTTCCAGTCTCCTTGTACTAATGTAAACTTTTATGAATCATCAATAAAATTGAGTTCCTTCTTCTCAAATCTGGTGTTCTTCCTGTTCGAATGTGCTTCTTCTCGAGTTAAAATACCTTCTCGTGTACTTCTGATGAATAACTCTTCTGTATGTTCTAAGAGTAGATCAAAGAAATTTGTATAAAACTTGAAGTATTGAACCAATGTACTTTAGGCCTGCTCGGTACTGTAGTATTCGTTGTTTGTTGGTACACAAGCCAAATAATCTAAGTATCAGCTTTAAGGTATTCCGATCTAGGAAACTTGTGTAGATAGTAGTTGGACTTTGGTCAAAGATACTTGAAACTTTCGCCTTTGGACGGACTGGGTCATAGAGTCTGCATATCGAAGATGGACCAGGCTCGGAAGACCTGTGCATAATAGATGGACCAGGCACGGAAGGCCTGTGCATTAGAGATGGACCAAGCCCTAAGGATTGTGCATTGTAGATGGACCAGGCTTTGGAGGCCTATGCATTAAAAGATTGACCAAGTACTAAGACTTGTGCATTATAGATGGACCAAGTACTAAGACTTGTGCATTATAGATGGAGCAGGCTCTAGAGGCCTGTGCATTAAAAGGTGGACCAAGTACTAAGACTTGTCATTATAGATGGACCAGGCTCTAGAGGCCTGTGCATTAAAAAATGGACCAAGTACTAAGACTTGTGCATTATAGATGGATCAGGCTCTGGAGGCCTGTGCATTAAAAGATGGACCAAGTACTTAAGACTTGTGCATTATAGATGGACTAGGCTCTGGAGGCCTATGCATTAAAAAGACGAACATTCTATGGAGGTATTAAAAGAAAGAGATATCTCTATTGATAATACTTCCGTAAATATTCCACGTTCCATGGCCTAGGAATAGGCTTCCCAGTCATGTCTTCTAGCCAGTCGGTGGTAGGCCTAACAACCTTCGTCACTCTGTAGGGGCCTTCCCAATTCAGTGACAACTTCCCATAGTGGGATCCTTGGTGTTTTGAAAGACACTTCTTCAGACAAAGCCTCCGACTTGAAAGCTGACCGTCTTGAGCCCCACCTTGGATTTGTTGACCATTCTCTGCTGATAGGCTTCCATCCTGATGCTGGCTTGATCTCTTTTTTCTTCAAGCAAATCCAAATTTTCCATCAGCTGCTGATCATTGGATTCTTGCTCGAAGGCTTCAGTCCTTAAAGTTGGCATACCGATCTCAATCGGTATTACTGCTTCTGTACCATAGGCTAGTGAGAAGGGAAGTTTCAGAGGTTGGAGTTCTTCTGATTGTTCTGTAGGCCCAAAGAACTCCAGCGAGCTCCTCTGCCCACTTTCCTTTGGCCTGCTCCAACCTTTTCTTTAATCCATCAAGAATTGTTCGGTTAGTGACCTCTGCTTGCCCATTTGCTTGTGGATGGCCTGGAGAGGCAAAGTGTTGCCTAATGTTGAGATTTTCACAGAATTTCTTGAAGCCTTTACCAGTGAACTGTGTCCCATTGTCAGAGATAATCACACGTGATATACCAAACCTGCAAACAATGTTTTTCCAGGTGAAGTTCTCAACTTCCTTCTCTGTGATGTGTGTTAGAGGTTCGGCTTCGGCCCACTTAGAGAAGTAGTCAATGGCTACCAAAAGACACTTCCTGTTTGGTGGGGCTTTTGGTAATGGACCCACGATGTCCATCCCCCACTGAGCAAAGGGCCAAGGACTAGTAATCTGGATGAGCTCGTGATGAGGCTGGTGTTGATATGGGGCAAATCTTTGGCATTTGTCGCACTTCTGGACATACTCCTTAGCCTGCCTTAGCATGCTAGGCTAGTAATAGCCTTGAGTCAGAGCTCGGTGAGTTATCGTTCTGCCCCCATTATAATTCCCTCAAATACCCTCGTGTATTTCAGCCAAGACATATTGTGACTCTTTTGGAGCTAAGCATTTTAACAGAGGTTGGGAATAAGACCTTCTGTAAAGCTTGTTGTTCAAGATCAGGTACTGAGCCGCTCTAATTTGGATTCTTCTCGCTTTATTTTTGTCTTCTAGGAGGAGCCCAGATTCTAGGTACTAGAGGATTGGGGTCATCCAGTTCTGCAGCTGTTCAGTAATCTGGGCAACTTGGGCTTCCTCTATGCTGGGTCTTGGCTGGTAGGAAATTTTTACTATGGAGTTTGCTTTAGACTTTAGGCGGGATGCCATGTTTGCCAAAGCATCCGCTCTGCAGTTCTGGCTTCTTTCTATTTTCTGGATAGTGAACGTCTGGAAGGAGTGCCTCAGGTAGTTCACCAGTTCGGAATACCAAAGCATCCTGTCATCTTTAATGGAGAATTCTCCCAGGACTTGGCTTACCACCAGTTGGGAATCTGAGAAGACTTTAAGGTTCTGAACCACTTCATGCCTAGGATTAGGGCTTCATATTCTGCGTCATTGTTGGAAACTTTGAATCCCAAGCTGACTGCTTTTTCTAAAGAGAGCCCATCAGGAGACTGTAATACCAAGCCCACTCCTGAGCCTTGATCAGTTGACGACCCATCGATATAGAGCAGCCAGCTTCCTGTAGTTTCGATGAGCTATGCTTTGTCTTGAAGTGCCGGGGTGAACTCGGCAACGAAATTAGCCAAGGCTTGCCTTTTGATGGAGCTTCGTGGCACATATGATATGTCAAATTCCCCTAGCTCCACAGACCACTTAACTAATCTTCCCGACACCTCAGGCTTCCTTAATATTGACTTTAGAGGATAGGCGGTTAGGGATTTCAATTGGATGAGCTTGGAGATAGGGCCGGAGCTTCCGAGCTGATATTACCAAAGTAAAGGCTAGCTTCTCAACCTCTAGGTATCTCTTTTCTGTGTCGAGTAGTGCCCTACTAACATAGAATGTAGGGCCTCTGTAGTCCCTTGTCTTGCTTGACTAATGCGGAGCTGACCGCATTTTCAGAGACTGCAAGGTACAGGAGTAGCTTTTCCCCTTTATTGGTTTTGATAGAAGTTCTAGAGAGGCAAGATACTCCTTCAGTTCCTGAAAAGCTTTCTCACATTCCTCCGTCCACTGTAAAGCTTTGTTGCCCTTTAGAGCTTTGAAGAAGGGTAGACAGCGATCAGTGGATTTGGAGATAAATCTGCTTAGTGCAGCGATTCTGCCATTCAGCGCTTGAATGTCTTTCCTGGTTTTTGGTGACTTCAATCCAATCAGGGCTTGGATATGAGTGAGGTCTGCTTTGATATCTCTCTGAGAGACAATGTATCCCAAGAATTTTCCCTTCGTCACCCCGAAGGTACATTTCGAGGGATTGAGCTTCATCTTGTGCTGTCTTAGGATATCGAAGGTCTGGGCTAAGTGCTGGAGGTGACTACCTTTCTTCAGACTTTTGACCAACATATCGTCAATGTATACCTCTATGGTATTGACGAGCAGCGGGCTGAACATCTTGTTAACCAACCACTAGTATGTGGCGCTAGCGTTCTTCAAACCGAAAGGCATTACTCTGTAGCAGTAGAAGACCTCGTTCGGTTATGATGGCTGTCTTCTCTTGGTCTAGAGGGTACATCTGAATTTGGTTATACCCAGAATAGGCATCCATAAAACTCATGAGCTCGTGCCCCGCGGTGGCGTCAACCAGTTGATCTATCCTTGGCAGTGGAAAGCTATCTTTTGGGCACGCCTTATTGAGGTCTGTATAGTCAATGCAGACCCTCCACTTGCCATTTTTCTTTTTGACCAGGACGGTGCTGGCTAGCCACTCGGGGTAAAACACTTCAAGCAGCCTCTGGACTTCTTCGTTTATAATCTAATGTCGTTCTGGAGCAATTGGCCTTCTCTTCTGTCTTACTGGTGGGTGATCTGGATCTACTATCAGCTTGTGAGTTATGAGGTTAGGATCTATACCTTCCAGTGTCTTTGGTCTCCCACGCAAACATAGAGAGGTTATCTTTTAGAAACTTGATTATTTTCTCTTGCTCAGCGCGTGTCAGGTCTGGGCCGATGTACAAATAGCGTCCCTCTGATTCTGAACTTAACCAGTACTTTGACAGGTTCGCCAATGGGTTCGGCCCTGCTGTCCCGTCCCGTTGGACTTAGGGGTTCTTCGATGCTAGAAGGGCAACCTTCCTCCTCGGGAGTGTGGGAGAGAACTGGATCTGTACAGTCCCGAGTATACTGTAATTGCTATTTGGTAGCCTTCTCTTTGAGTGCAATGGCATGGCACTCTCGGGAAGTCGGCTGACACCCTTTGACAGAACGAACGTTCTGATTGTGGACATACTTCAGACATTGATGGAGGGTCGATGTGACTGCCCCTATCTAGGTGCAACCATGGTCTCCCAATTATGACATTGTAGGGAGATTTCATATTCAACACCTATGTACTCTGAGATGGTGGTTTTCTGCCCTTCTCCTTCCCTCACAGTAGTAGGTAGGTTGATCATTTCCAATGGGGTACTGAGATTGCCATCAAAGGTTGCCATCACGGCGGTAGTAGGCTTGATGTTGTGGTGGTCAATCTTAATCTGTTGGAGTGGCTCATAGAACAGTATATTCACAGAGTCGCTAGTGTCAACCAGAACCTTTCTGATCTCGAAGTTGGCAATCTTGAAAGTGATGACGAGGGCATCACTGTAAGGATAGTGCACCCCAGCCAGGTCCTGTTCTGTGAACTGAATCTTCGGCTCTGGTTTGAGCCTTTTTTCTACGTTAGAGATCTGCAACACATCTGGGGCAGACTTGGCCTCCCGAGCATATCTCTTTCTCGCCCTGTTTGACATTCCTGTAATTGAGGAGTCGGCATGGAGGACGTAAATGACATGGTTGTTCTGCCTCTGAGGCTCGTTTCGTCCTTCCCTCTGCTCCTGCCTCTGCTCGGGTCTCTGGTCTGGCCATTGTTGAGGCTTGTCTTCATGTGGGTTCTGCCTTCCGTCCTACTTGATGAACTCTCGAAGACGCCCCTTCTTTATGAGCTGCTCAATCTCATATCGAAGGGTCCTGCATGAGTTAGTTGTATGTCCATGATCTTTATGAAAATTGCAGTACTTACTTTGGTCCCGAAGGCTGGGATCTCCTTTGATCGGTTTCTGGCCATCTTAGGTTTTCCCGATCTCGGATCTGCCGGAGTACCTGGTTCAGTGTAGTGTTCAAAGGGGTAAAGTTAGTAAACTACCTTGGTCCGGAATTATAAACAGCCTTAGGTGTTGTTCTCTTTTCTAGACTCCTGGCCCTCTTTCTTGCTAGAGTCCCTTCTGTGGTCCTCCTTCTTATGATCCTCCCTCTTCAGATTATCTTTCTGGTTCTGCTCTTTGCTCTTCTGGGATGTGCGGTTGGCTTCTTCCAAGTTGATGTACTTCCTGGCCAGGTCTATTAATGCCGCCATGTCGGCAGGAGGGCTTTTGGTCAATGAATCTCTGAAGCCACCGTGAGCAAGTCCAGCAGTTAAGGCAGCTACAAGGAATCTTGGGCTGCAGTCGGTGATCTCCGTGAGTTCGTCATTAAAGCACGCAATGTAGGCTCCGAGGGACTCCTCGTTAGTTTGCTTGATGTTTAACAGGAATTCTAGCCCCCTTCTGAGCTTTCTGCTGGCCATAAATCTGTCCAGGAATTGCCTACTGAGCTCATAGAAGCCGGTAATTGAGTTCGGAGGAAGGTGGTGGAACCATTTCAGAGCAGTTCCCTTTAAGCTGGTAATGAAAGTTCGGCACATAAAAGCATCAGGGGCCCCATGGAGGGCCATCGTATGCTGGTAGTACGAGAGATGATTTCCTGGGTCTCCAGTCCCATCGTACAGGGTGAACTTTGGCACCATGAACTTCCTGGGCCTTTCTTCTGTCATGATGGCGTGAGTAAATGGGGTGGCAAGTCTTCCGAGCAGCCTGGCCAACTCATCATGCTCTGGAGGGTTCTGGGCACCTCTCAAAGCTACTGTTCAGTCCATAGATTCGGCAATTTCTTCGACCCTCCGTGGGTCTCTGAACTGGACCTCTTGTGAACCTTGTCTTACAGCCTCGGCTTAAGGGTAGTCGGGCTGAGTACGTCCTTCGGACGAAAGAGGGTTCCGAACTGGAGGGATTGGTGCTGCTTGGGGATGAGGCTCTTGTGGTGCCGGATGTGCTCCCGAAGCCCTTGTAGTTGGGGCTCTAGTAGTGCTCCGGTAATGGACGTTAGGGATGAAGGCTGATGTCCCTCAGCCTGGGGCTGCTGATGGCTGTGGATCTCTGCCAACGCGAGCAACACCTTGGGGGTGCCCAGGTTGGTTATTTGGAGCCTGCTCATAGGGCTCTTCATTCTCAGTGGTAATAGGGGGTTGTACTCCCGCAGCAATGTTGACTGGCGGGTTAGGAGGATTCGTCCCTTGATTCTGTGTGAGCGTTGCCAGGTGTTTTAGATATGGCAAGCAACTGTTCTTGCACCAGTTTGTTGTGTCGTTTGATTGATTCGATCTCTTGTCGCATGGGATCAACTGTTGGCCCCCTTGCTCGTGGAGCAGGCGGCCGACGTTGAGAGCTTTGCGGATTCTGAGTATTTTGTCGCGGTCGGAGATTTGAGGCCATGGTTTTCCTGGTGAGGAAAAAGATAAGTTTGTGAATAGAGCACTTGGAGATTAGTTGTTCCCACAGACGGCGCTAAACTGATGCTGCACTTTTCGACTCGCAATAAGTCTGGGCTCCGCGACCTGTAGAACACTCAAAAAAGAGGGGATCAGAGGACTGCCAGATTGACTCTGGTGGCAGCCGTTCCGATGTTTAAGTAAGTAAACGGAATTGAAAAGACTGTATTGAAAGGCAAAGAATGAGCATGAAAATAAAGCGTACCTTTAGGGTATAATTTATAGGTCGTGGCTTTCCTAAGTTGATTAGGATTTGGAGTCATGAAAGTAGGGATTTGATCACCGGAGATAGTAGTTTCCTTGTTGGATATTGCACCATAGATAGAGATGAACATGTATAGCAGTTTCCTTGTCGAAGACTGTTTCTTTATTCCCTGCTCGGCAGCTGCTAAGGCGGTGACGAGCTCTGGAGTGTTGGTCTGGAGCCCTGTAATTAGCTCCGTGATCCTTATCCGGATATGTATGTGCTCTGGAGGCATATGCTCTGCCACTTCCGATCTTTCAACCTGTCCTGAATGTCTGAGCGCTTAGCCATTGGCTTGAGCGCGAGCTGAGTTAGCCGAGCGTGAGTTGGACATATAGGCATACGTGTCAAGTGCTGATTGATCTTGCTCTTTTATGGTATATCAAAACCTAATCAGGTCTTAAGTGGAATATTATTTGAATAATACATGCTCACAAATAAGAATATGAAAATCTAAAATAAATTGATTTTTTATTTGTATTATCTAAACTTGATTTTTGTTATGAAAAATTATATTTTATCAAAATATTGTAGTTAAAAAAATTTACAGCACTTTAATAAATGTTATGTTATGAAAATAGTTTGAAACAATTTCAAAATCATATAATACAGAGGCATAATTCTCAAAATACTGTAAATAGAAAAACAAAAATTAAATGGAAACAAACAGAAATTAGAATTTACAGTTTTCTGCGAAAATAACAAAAGTAAAGCTATGGTGATTGACTAAGACTAGTGTCTTACATTATATCTTTAAGACAATATCGCTCTCGCACTAGTGTTTTCAAGTTTTTAATGGCGTTTGTCTCTGAAGATATAAAAGTCACTCACAATATATGGAAATAGTCCAATCTTGTATGCACAGTAAACCAAAACTTGTCCTTAAACTCTCGTAATATGCAAACTCAGAGTATACATGAATTTTATTCTAAAACTCATGAGATTGAATAAATGATGATGAGATCGAACTGAGTTTATATAGGCGACTTGGTGACTGTTTGAATAGACATGAACCTAAAGGGTACATATGTTCACACGAATAGATATAATGCTTTAATTTGAATAGATGCATCCATTGGTGAACATACGCACTAATATGAAAGGACGCAATTATTCTTTAAATTCAAAAGATGCATCTGTTCATAGTGACTGTTCAGTCAAAATTTAAAAACATAACATTTTAAAAATATAATTTAAATAAATAAATTTATTTAAATAAAAGTTTTCCAAATGTGTATATATATATATATATATATACATACAACGGGTCAAGGCCTAAGTCCAACCCAAGGTAATATATATATATACTCCTTAAAAACTTTGTTTCTAATTTATATAAGACACAAGCTTTTCACAAACATCAAGTTTTGTTACCGTTTCTAAGTGGTGATATTTAAAATTAATTTCTCATTCGCACCTTGATGGTTTTGACCTTCATGGTTTTGAGTAATCTAATATATATGTTTTTAATCTCCTTATGAATGAGAACATATTTTTATGTTGACCCATCTAAAATAATGTGTGGATCACATTTTAATTTTGAATTAAAGATGAAAAAAAATTATTACCCAGTAATTTATTTTTTCAACATTTTAAATAAAATACTTTAATTTTAACCAATTATAAATTAATTATTTGATTGTGTCGTTGTGATCCTGAAACCGGGCCTGAGCGTGTCTTTAGTCCAACCTGTCCAGCCCCAATTAAGTTACAGGCTCACATCAAATATCCCATCATTTTTGGCCCAAACCAACAAGAAAAATTGTGCCCGGCTTTGTATAAGCTGAAGGCCCATTTATTGGTGGGTACAGAATCTTCTTTGTCCAAGCCCTCCAAGGCATTAGGTGCTTTTTGTACTCACTGCCTTCAATCATCTTCTGTGAATTTAATTATTTATTACAAAATATTATTAATTAATATTACATTTTTATAGCTTTTAGATTTTAAGAACAACCTTTGCCCATTTTGTAATTAATTGAATTATTTTAAAAAACTTTTGTCACTAAGTAGTGAAAAGGATAAATAAATAATAATTTACTTTTATTTTATTATTTTTAAATGTAATAATAAATTTAAACAAAAAAAAATAGTAACTAAGACAAATAAATTTTAACCGTAAAAAGTGTATACAAAATTTAATATAAGCTAAATAAATCTTATAATCTTCTTTTATGTTACTATACCTTAATTTTACTAAGTTATTGATTATTGATCATGGAACAAAGTTAATTTACCTAAAACTTCTTAAATTACATAATTATTAGAGAATTTGCATTGTATGAACCCAATAAAGTGTTTTGATGCGACTCAGTAAAGCCCTATCTTATTATACCCTTTATATTTTCCATTTTCTAAAAGAAAATTACACAATTCTATCAGTTAAAAAAAATTAATAATTTTCTTTAATATAAAATTAATTTTGTATTTAATGCAGAGTCCTTGTGAGTAAGGGTTTTTAGGGGTAATTTTTTAACCGAGCTTTTTATTCTATTTAAATATGTGTCACAATCTTATTTTATTATATTTGCAACAAGTTAAATATGATGTGACTATTAAATTTTAACTAAGCAAAAAAAATATATATATAAGCATAATATATGTTGTAAATTGTGATTAAGACATAGATGCGTATAAGAGGAGATTGTTTCTCTAATGACTTTGAAACTAAGTATTATTTAAAAAAGTATATTGGATTGGTCTACCGTAGAGCCATTTTATTTCTAAAATTACAATGTATTTTGAGTTAGAATTGCGGGAACAATGTTAACAAAAATTATGGAAGTACAAAATTATTCTACTCTTCTTTGTATTAATTTTTTTTTGGTCAAAAACTAAATTTTCAGTACTTATTATAAAAATAAATTACACAGATTTCACGTGAAATTTATGATAATTATAATGACCTCTAATAAAGTTTTTGAAATGACAGCAACATCTTATATTTTTATTGACAAACTATAAAAATCTTATTTATAACTTTAATTTTTTTCAAAATGACAAAAGTATCATTTTTATTTATTTATTTTTTCAATTTGACCATTTTTTAAATTTTATATAATTTTTTTTAAATAAATAGTTTATATTTTTTAATCAAAAAATATTTTAATTAATATTTATTTGAAAATAGGCAAAAATCTTTGAAAAATTTGGTAAAAACTTACAAAATGCAAAAAGAAAGAGAAGAACATGAAAATGACACTTTTGTTGTTTTGAAAATTTTTTTTTGGAGGGAAGGTATTTATAATTTGTCAATAAAAATAAGAAATGTCAGTGTTATTTTAAAAATCTTAGAAGAGTATTTGTAATTGTCAAAAATTTTAAAAAAACCAGTTTAATTTACTGTCATTATAATGATGAATTTTATCTTTTACAATATATTTTTGATGGTAAAAAATTTCCATTGTTAATAACGCTTTAAATGACATGAAAAATCTATTATCAATATTAAAACTGAATAAATGAAAATATAATTTTCTAAACAAGAAAAATAATATTTATATTGGTCAGAAAATTCAAATGAAGTGAATGTGATTTATCTTATAACATTTTATCCAAATAACTTAAAATAATAATAATAAAAATTAAAAAAATCCAAAATTCACCCGTGTACGTATATGTCCTACAATAACCTCCACGTTGGGGGCGCATTCGGGCACCGCCAATGGAGAAGGGTATATTCGCAAATTAGTGCAACGGTGATGGCATCTTACGAGCTCCGAGTCACTTTATGAGTTCCCTCATATCACACTTCGCTCTAGAGTCTAGACAACCAATCAGTAACTTCCAGAAAGATCACGTGGCTCGTACATTTCCACGATCTGAATTTCGTGCAGTGGAATACTCATTACGTGGCGAAGCATCAAGACTCCGCTTGTTACGGTGATATTACACCTGTTACACAGAATGATTTCTCAGCCTACCTTCCGTCCCAAGAAGGCCTAGCGCGGATCTCAGACTTGAAAAAGCCGACGTGTCTTTCGTACCCCGCATTTCTATTCCCTCTCTACAACTCTCTCTCTCTGAAATCGAACCTTCTCTTCTCTACGCACCGCCTTCTCTATGTTTACCTCTATTCAAACTTCTCTATATCGTCTTTGATCACTCGCGTAATAATCGCGAAACGATCAATTGAAAGATGTTGGAAGATCAGGTGGCTAATCTGTTGCAGCGGTACCTCGGGAATTACGTGAGAGGTCTCAATAAAGAAGCTTTGAAGATCAGTGTCTGGAAAGGTACAGTCATTTCTTCTTTATACCTTCTCACTGTAATTCATTTTCCCCCTAATTTGTATTTTATAGCTTTTGAATTTTGTTCTTTTTTTCTTTTTTGGATGAAATTGGTATCACCATAAGTTGAAATCTTAATCGGTGTGTTTTTTAGCATTGAAGTGGATTGACGTGTAATGGTTAAAGTGTAACAGTTGATATGCTTTTAATCGGTGTGTTTTTTGAAATTTTAATATGCTTTTAATGGATAAAGTGATGTTTAACAGTTTAAGTGTACAAATTCTGGAATGTCAGTTCAGAGAGTAAATGTAACTTATGGGGCTTGAACTTTATAGTTTATAGTGATATAGTTTGATGTTTAAATGGATATTTAAGGAATCAGAACTGTAGAATGCTAGCACATTTGACCCTATGACAACTTAATAATTCTAATCTATGATAAATTTTGGAGGAACCAACTTGGTTGCATTGAGTGGCGGGTAAATGATAATCAAATTGTTATTTTTTTTTTTTTGATAAATTCTTTTATATTATTAATTATTAGAGAGGATATATACATAGAAATACAGACACTCTGATGAAAACTTAATAAGGTTCTCACATATGTCATGTTTTGTGCAATGAAATCCTTAACCAATTAATATGTAAGGTGATTATTGTGTCTTAACCCTTCATTTAAGGTAGTACTTTAATTTAAATACTATCAATATTTCTCCTCCTTGTTGGCTTAATGCAAAGTTAGTAGGTAAATAAAATATACACTAACTATGAAAATGGTGGAAATACTGTTGAAAAGATGCATCATTTGATATTTGTACATGAAGATTTTCAAGTTTTTTGTAATTCTAATTTAGTGAAATTAGTACTTAATAATTTTATTAACCAATAAATTTAGCATCTCCCACAATTATTAACTATTAGAGAGTTCTATATGCATGTTATATAATGCATATATATTGGCTTGGTTTAAACTAATATCTTGGTCATTATTAATTACCCAAAAACAAAAAAAAATCTCAGTCATCAAACTGTGGAATGTTTCACTATAGAATGATGTCAAATGTGGCTGTCTAAACTATTATTTGTATGTAGGATTGGTTGAATTAGGTGAATACTATTTAAATCTATCACCCAGTGATAGTGCCATTATTGATTGCCCCTAGGCGATATGAAATTTTAGAGAAAGAGATAAGAGGGAGGGGGAGAAACATCAGCTGTAAAAAATTCATAATCCTGCCCTTTTGGGGGGAGGGAGGGAGGGGGGGGGGGGGATGGATAGATGGTGAGAGTAACATTTAGTATTATATTGACCAAAGAAAAAATGGTATCAAATTCAATAATTTTGGTGGGATAGAGAAACAAAGTACTAATTAGGTGCAAGGATAGAGAAATTGAAGAATAGGGTTTGAAAAAGTTATAATGTCAATTTTTAAAATGGAGGTATGTTCATGGTATGTTGTAATATTGGTTCATTGGGCAATTAAGTGTTATAGATTAGGGTCACGTTTTAATTGTGGATAGATCTAGTTTAGTGAAAGAGTAAAAAAATTTTGAGTTTGAGAGAGAGAAATAACACCGGCTTTTAAATTTAAAAAATTTAAGAGATATACTTTCCAAGAGGATAGAGAAAGTGAGTACAATGTATTGAAATTCAATATCATTTTTTTTGGTCGGTGAAATTCAATATCATTAACACATGCGAGAGAGAGAGAGAGAGAGAGACATACTTTCAGAATCCAATATTTGATTGGGGAGTAGCAAGAGAGAGAATGATGACATGTACTATTAAATAACAATTAGTTTGTTGGAGGAGGTTCGGAGTAATTGAAATTTTAGGGCTTGAAACAGGCTTTACTCATTTAAGACGGTTCTTTGGATTAAGGAGTAAATCGGTTGGAAAGTTGTATAGAGATATAGAGAGAGTCAGTCTTGATATAATTGCACCTTGGTTCTTAGGCATTTATACCCAAGAAAGGATACACTACACATTATAGAAATAGTTCTTACCTCATAGAAATGCCAATGCATGACGCTATGAAGGATTCATACTTGGAAGTTGGCAGCCTCTTTGTCGTCTTCTCCCCTATTCACCTTTGAGGATTGCATCCCTAACAACTACATGCCTACCACAACATGCCTCTGGCGGGTGAAGGCCTCTTTGTTGTCTTCTCCCCTATTCACCTATGAGGATTGCAATAATCGCCACAACAACAGTAGCATTCCATTCCCCTGTGAATGCCACGGGCTAATGGAGCCCCCACAACATTGGTCTCGCTGTCCCTGAACTTGTCCATCTCGTGCCAAAACCAACTCTGTTTGACTCTCGTCAGCTATGGCGACTCTGAAGCACATATGCTCATCTCACACAAAAATCCATTCTGGCATCCTACGGTTATACCTTACCATGATCAACACCTTAAAGGCAGCGCTACTCACATTTGCTTCAACTCTCTTGTATCCCTCCCTTGCATTACCGATAGCTTCAAATAGGACCAAGCACGGGAGATGCAATAGAAGTCCAAGCACAACACCACCAGTTACTTTTTTTTTTCTTTCTTTCTCATAACTGTTGAACTCGGGCTGCAACTCAGACGGGCTAACTCAAGCCCGACCTGATTTTTTTTCCAGACTTGGACAATTCATTAAAATTTTTGTGGTGGGCCTGGGTTGAAGCATCAGAAGCCCAAACTCGAGTCTCATTATATGTTTTCATATTTATTTTATTATAGACCATCAGATTATAATGTGAAGATATTTGCATCGTTGTTTTACCTCACTATATATTTGTGGTTGTCTAACCCAACAACAAATCTGAACAAATAAAGAACAACCCCTATCTAGCCCCTTTTTCATCCTCCATTCTCCAATATGCATCTCCATCCAAACAATTTGTTTTTTTCTTTGTAGAACATATAGCTTAGCTTGGTGTCTGATGAGTCTCACACATTTTTCAACTTCAATTTCTGAAATTTTTGTGTAAGTTGTTCTTGTTGAATGGATTCTAACTTCTCTATTTTGACTTCCATTGATGAATGTTGTATTTTCATTTCATTTTGACTCTTCCTACCTTCTGTGGTCTCCGAATCCTAATGTACCCTTCAGATCTTGCTAAGGCTACTTTGGCAATAGCTTCAATCACCGCATCGGTGCTCTCAAATCCTTGCTGGAGATGCACCAAAAGTTGAAAATAGCTATCGACGGCATTTGTGGAGGGTGGTTTAGGTGCTTTTATAGCGACACATTATAGAGTTACATATGCGAAGGCTGAAGGATTCATATGCACCTAGACAAGATAAGAATTTCAATAGGTGGAGAAAAGTTATGTATCATCTATATATCATCTTATCAAGCATTATGAGTAGTTTGATATTTTGTATTATGGAACACCTAAAATGCATCTACTGGAAAGTGTTTGGAAATAGCCATTGCCATTCTCAGGTAATAGATGCATCAATTTATTTGGGTCTTTTGTTTTCATACCTTTCCCTAAGATCTGCGAACCGTTTATCGCTAATTACTACTCCTTTTTCAAGTTTAAAATTCTCCTCATTGTAATAGAGGCCAAGTAATGCAGTGCGTAGTTCAACCATCCATAGCAATTTGATTGAGATAATTGATTGAACAGTTTCAAGTGGTTGGTATGGTTGAGATCTCATGTTTCAGGACGTTGGAGATCATGTTTTGTCGGGCTCAGGCTAAACCCTGTAGTAGTGAATTTTAGTTCGGGACAGGCTTAGGCTGGCAGGCTAGCTTGCTCAGGCTCAGGTTGAGTGTTTCAGAGCTTGGGCTGGGCTCGGACATGTCTCAGCCCGAGCCCAGCCCGCTCGTGTTGCACCCCTACCTTGAACTACTTGCTTGGAATGACCAGGTATCCAATAGTAAGAGAGCTTCTCCCATCTCTGCTGCCCCTCCATCAACACCCTTACTGCTTTTGCATGCGATGGAAGTTTGAATGGAAGCAATTCATTTGGTCGCTTGGTTACTCCCACACCAGTAGTCACTTTCCATGCTTGTCCTTCTAGGCCTCAATCTCTTCAATGAACCCAATCTCTCGATCGAACTTGCCCACCAATCAATACAGAAGAACATTTCTCCTCCCTAAACTGTCGTGTGAAACCTGGAAGCACATGCCTTTGGATGAGTTTCTCTTCTTGGCTATACCAGAGTGTGGGATTTCCGGCAAAGCTGACACTTGCTGGAATGATCTTGCTCTGTTCCCTTGATCCATGCCCTGCCCTCTCTTGTAGGTGTTAGATCCAGATGAACGTTACTCTTTTTCAAAGCATAAACATTTCTCTTTTTTGGAGCACATTTCTTCCTTAATCCTACTGTTGGCGCATGCGCGGATGGTGTTCTCTTCCTCAGCACCGATAACCAAGCTCTCATCTCAGTTCATACCAAGACAGTGAAAACTGAAAGAAGAATTCCTTCAGCAAAATCAGTGCTCATGCTTTACTCAGTAATTATGATGGGAAATCAACAGACATAAAATTAGAATTAATATATCAAGAACTGAGTTTAGCAGATGCCATAATATTATTAATTTGGACTTTCATTGGAATAGTTATCTGAATCAGGTTGTTTCCTGATTCAAAAGCTATATATACGTGTGTGCGCGCACGCACGCGTGTATGCAGTATGTACCATTGAGATAATATTTTAAATATGAATTCACTAGGTATGCGCTCAAGCTCTTTGTTGATCGAGAGAATGATATGTACAAAAAACATACACAAAGACGTGCACGCAGACACACACAAACTAAAAATTATGGGTTTTTGACTTGATATACCCTTTGAAGTATAATACTTGGACCATGACGTGTGATCACCATTTAAATTAGGCATCAAGCATGTTGACACACGCAGAAACTTAAAATGATTGGTTGTTAACCCCGATGTACACTTTGAAGTACAATACAATGGACCATGATGCTTAATTGCCATTGAAATTAGGCATTGAGTGGGGCAAGCTCTATTGAACTTATTTCTTCTTAATTGTCCTGGGTAAGGTTGGTTCCTAGTTTGTTTTGTGACATGAATGACGGCTCCTTAAATATACTTCACTACCAACTAATGTGCTATTTAGTGGGATATTGTATTGTTGGTTGAATACTGGTTCTTACAGAATGTTTGATGTACAGTTTAGGCATTGTATTTCGTAATAGTTTCTTGATATGTTTGTATATTTTTAACTCACTGATTTAAGTGTTCAACAGGTGATGTAGAGCTAACGAATATGCAATTGAAGCCAGAGGCACTCAATGCATTAAAGTTGCCCGTGAAGGTTAAGGCGGGATTTCTTGGATCAGTGAAGCTCAAGGTTTGAGGAGCTGATACTAATTCTGTTTTTCACTAAGATTGAGATGTGATGATTAAGCATTTGTTGAAATATCTTATGACCTATTAACACAGATATGGCGCATCATGCATTGCCTACTATTGTTTGTAACATTGTGGATTTAGAAATTTCTGAAATTCCAAAGCTTCATTTCTATTGGCAGATTTTGTTCAAGTCTGTGGATACCCCCATCTGCAAGTATCATATTCATTTATTTGAAATCTGTGGATTAAAGAGTTTTGTGTTTGGAAAATATATAGAGTACAATTGTACAAACATGAATTTAAATATCTTGGAGGTGGTGGTTTCTGTGTTGTGTGGCAGTGTTTCTGGCAACCTTGTACTGGTGTTTCTGGCATGGTGGTTGTGGTGCAGGTGGCATGGGTTGTGAGGTATGAGTTATGGTGGTAATGATGAGGTAAAGTAGGGTTGTTGGTAAAGCAGTAGTGGCATAGATTGGATGTAAAAGCTGATGTGGGTTGAGATAACTAGTAGTGGAAGTTATAACCTGGATTTTGGGGTTGAATTCCTTATTGTCATAGATCCCAAAGGATTTTGTTGAAATCAAACTTGGAGTTTTCATTTTGGAAGCCAAATAACGACTGAGGTACATTTGCCCAGGTTATTCAAATGCAACCTGTGTTCTTTTATTTATTAATTTTGATTTGAGAATAAAAAAGAACTTACGCAGTTACTTTGAAGAAAATGGTTAAGAAGAATAGAAGGTTAAGATGGTCATATAAAAAGAAAGAAGCAACATAATACCAAAACAGAAAACCATATAAGATGTATAATCTTAAAAATTCTGAGTTAAATAGCTGATTAAAGTTACTTATTGAAAAAAAAAATGACTAAAGCAACCCTAAAATTCTCTAACATGGCTGTTACAGACAAATAATGATTCTTGGAGAGTTTTTGTATTTTGGAGGTCCGTTAGAATCCCAGTTGGCGCAATTGATCAATTGTTTTGGTGTTTGGGGTAATTAGCTTGGCTAAATTTTTTGTTCCACCAGCTGGCCAGCTTGATTGTATTTTCTGGCCACCCTATAATTAGAAAGTGTAGGGTTCAAGTCCTAATTGGAACATGGGTGTTTGTCATCCTTGTTAAAAAGAAACAAAAATAACTTCTTTTGCCCCACCCACCCAAAAACAATCTCTACACATGCACATACAAAGCAGATTCTTGCTAGCCCAGGAAATGACCCTTCTATTGATAAAATCTGCTAGCAGCCCACCAAGGACTCCCCCCAAATCCACATTAAATGAAGCAAGAGGATCCTGCCTGAACAAGGGTTAGCATATTAGGTACAATTTCCAAGTATTGTTACCGCAGTGCACGGTGTTATTGTTCACACTATTATAGTAGGCTTTGTAAGGGTAGGAATGTCCTTCTGTTTGTTTTATTCTTGTGATGAAGATATTGTTGAGATTAGATTTAATGGGGAATGAAAAAAAATGTCAATGTGGTTGTATTGGGACTTCTGGTTATGAATGAAATTTGCCTGTGGCTATCTTGTCCTTTGAGAACTCAATATTTGCTAGGTTTAGTTCTTTGTCGGCAGTTTTTCTTTTTGTTTTGTATGAACTTCTTAGTATGCTTTTACTTTCATTGTCTCTTGCTTCTGACCGTGTCACCAGGGAACTGATAATTGATTTCATCAAACATTGTCTAATTCTTTTTTGAAGATCTGACTATGTCTCTTCTTTAAAATAGTTAAAGCATCATAAGAGGACACATTTTTCTTGTATGACCCTTCAGTATTGTTGCTTTCCACATCTATAGTTGCCAAATGTACATACATAAAGGCTAAAAAAGAGAGAACATGTGTGTGTGTGTGTGTGTGTGTGTGTGTGAAATTTACCAACAAGCTCTAGCTTGATTGGTATCTCCTCCACCCCACTATATGGGAGGTTGAGGGTTCAAGTCCCCTTAAGTGGCAAAGTGGTGTGTGTGTGAAATTTATCTATCAAAAAAAAAAGAGAGAACATGTACAGCTACCCTAAGTGGATTTCTTAGGAATTCCTCGTGAAATGGCATACTAAAAGAACTCAAGAAGTGCCAAATTGACTGCGTGGACTTTTAATTTACCAGGGAAATGCTTACATATCAGTGGGCATGAAGGTTTCTTTGAATGTCGTACAAACTTGTTGGGGATCACCTTTTTCTGGTGGTAGGGTGGACAAATTGTCAGTCAGCAAGGTTTTAGATGTCGATTATAAAGGTCCATTTTGAAACAATGTAGGGATAAATTTTTGTTTATTGATGATAAGCATATGAGTAGTTAAATCTGTGGATTTTTTTTGCAAATGCATATATTGTGAATTGGTAAGGAGTCATTTTGATACAAATGTTGAACGCGTCCGTCTGAGGACACTAAATTCCTGTGGCTAAAGGGTCTTGGTGCCATTATGTTCATCTCAGAGTTTTTTTTTTTCCTTCTGTGGTCTGTCAGTCATGATAGGAGCTCATGGTTGGTCAGCTTGATCATACATGTGTAATTACTTAATTCTGATAATGCAGTGTGCTATATGTCTTTTTTTTTCCCGATAAGTAAAAACACTGTATTGAAAAAGAGTGCCCGAGGGAGGTGAACCCCTATACAAAAGGAAGAGACATAACTAGTCTCAAATTCTCCCAAAATTTTACAAAGGAAGCTACATATATGGGATATGCTTCTTGTGTCCAAAAATAAAACATTTTCAAAAACATATCTTCAAATCTACAAGGGGATAATTCATCCCTTTTAAAACCCTCATATTTCTTTCTTTCCACAAACACCGCCATAGGCAAAGAGGCGCCACCCTCAACATATTCCGCACATCCTTCCTCACCTTACCCTTTCTCCAAATCTATAATGTGTTAGTGGACTATTCCCTCATTTAATGTTTGCTTTGGTATTGTTGGCCTTCACTCTCTTTTTTGGGTTCTTGGGATATAATGGTCTCCCTTAAGGTGGTTCTATTGACAGATTTGGTACTAAAGGCAGGAGGAGGGAGGTCTAGCTTCTTTTGTTTTGTTTGTTGTTTTTTTTTTAAATTTTTTATTTACTGGATCATGGGAAAAGAGGAACATATAATCTTTAGTTCTAATATTTGAGTTGTTTGGGATAGAATAAATTTTTGTCTTTTTGAGAAGGTTTAAGAAGCACAGACATAGACACGGATACGACACGAAACGGACATGCAGATATGTTATTTCTAAAAAAAGGTAGGACATGGACACATTGAATATATATATATATATATATATATATATAATTTTTTATATGACCATGTAATAAAAACATAATGTTATTTCAATTAAAATTGGCATAAAATCACCTAAATCACAAAATATTATTAAGATATTAAAATAACAAAGCCTTTAAATAAAAATTAATGAACTTTTTCATATAATCATCAACATCTATGATTAAAGTTTCTGACATGTGTCTAGGAAATGTTCGAAAGTGTCAGTGATTGACATGGACACGTGAGCCAAAATAGAGTGTTCGTGCTTAATTGGAGAAGGTGTTTTGTGTTAAGTAAAGTAGTAAACAATTGCTCCAAAAGCTTAAGCTATCAAATAATGGACCAACCAGAGGTGGAGCTAACCTATCACTATGCAATTGCCCCCCAAACTTTTGACATTTTGATTTTTTACCCCTATTGTTTATGGAATTTTAATTAAAAATTAGAACGCCCCCCCCCCCCCCCAAAAAAAATTATTATTTGTTTTTATTATATTTTCTCAATATACCTGTTTAAAGTATTTTTTTTTATAATTTCCCCCCCTATGTTCAAGGTCTAGATCCGCCATTGGGGCCCGACAATGTATATCAAGCTCTTAACGCTCTCCTTACGTGCAACTCCGGATTTACATGTGGAGAGGCAAAGAAACCACGTACAAATGCGGAGTAGAATAGAGTGCAACTTTTTACAAACAAATTAAACTGGGATAAATGCAAACGGAGAGACTTGAGCCCAATACCTCTCATAAACAAAGCTGTCGTACTATGTTAAGCAACTGGTTGCTCTAAAAGTTTAAGCTATCAAAGAATAGGCCAACAATATATACCATACTCTTAATATATACCAAACTCTTAACAATTTCACTTGATGATTTCAAGGGAAAGATCATATGTAATGATTGGGAAAATATTATTTCACTTGTGTACTGATAAAAAAAAAAAATCACTTTTGGTGTGCTCGTCGGCCTTGGGAGCAATTTTGTTTGATTTCCTAGCTGGTGCTTCCTTTTCTCCCCCCATTGTTTAGGAGGTGCCTTGCAGTTGAATATTCTTTCACAAAAATGTTTAGGAATAGTCATACGTGACATGTACATATTCTTTCATTTTGCAAAGTGCTTGGTTGCAAACTTCAACCTATCAATAACATGCTGTGTGGACAAAGACATAGTAAGGGCACAACATATATACGTGTACATGTATACATAATATATACAATAATGACGACTCCTTTCCTCCTGCAATGCCAATTTCTTTGATAAAACCTTCTCTATCTTACTTCTATTTAAGTAGGGTTGAACTTTATAGACAAACATACAACAATGACAACTCCTTTCCTACTGCAATGCCAATTTCTTTGATAAAACCTTCTCTACATCTTACTTCTATTTTAGTATGGTTGAACTTTTTCATATTTTATATGAACTTCTAATTTGATTTTTCCTTAGATTTTGTTTTCTTGCTAAAGGAAAGTTGTACCCAACATCTAATGTTCATTGGTCACATGTTGGTGAGTGTTCAGAAGTGTTGGTTATGTGTTTGGGATTAAGAATCTTATCTTTAAATTATGAACTTATTGAACTTGTATCGTTACCTGGAGTGTGTGAGAAGTCTTGGTGTCCAATGTTGGATGCTGCTTCTTTTTGAAAGTTTCCATGCTTCTTAAACCTGGACAATACACACAATCAAACAGTGTTCATAAGTTTTTCCTGGCATTTAAATGCAATATGATTGTGAAAGATATTGATATCTACTTCCAAAATTTATTGGTTAATACCATAATTGAGAGTTCTGCAGTTCTCATTCTGATTGATATTGAAGGTTTTTTTCCCTTTTTAATAAGTTAATAAGTTCATCTTTGCGATATTATAAAATCCAAGAATTGCTTATTGTTTAGCAGTAATGTGATACTTGCATGTTTCTGAGAAGGTATTTATTGCATTTTTGAATTTCAGGTTCCATGGAGCAGGCTTGGCCAGGAGCCAGTTTTAGTATACCTGGATCGCATTTATCTATTAGCTGAACCTGCAACCCAAGTTGAAGGGTACAGTGAGGATGTTGTCCAAGAAGTTAAGAAAAACCGAATAGTGGTAAGACATTGGTGTGCCTTGTCTAAGTCAACAGTGTCTGCTCCATAGTCGATGCTTGAATGATTGATAATTGCTTGCTTTACTATAGGAAATGGAAATGAAGCTGTTGGAGAGTAGACAACTATTACAGTCAGAAATGGTATGTTTACTTATAGTCCTATAAGTGGGGTATTTAAAATTTTGACTTACATATGTGGATGATATTACTTTGCAAATTTGGGATTCATAGGTTATTTTTGGTTGAGCTTATGTTTGTTTGTAAGCGGCTTTACCTACTTGATTTGTGAAAAGCCAGTTGCAGCTTATGGCTTATAAAGCTTGGTTAAGAAGTGAGGTTGAGTCTTTTTTGCAATTTTTAATTCAAACTTCTGTGAGAATTCCATTTTTTGAACTTTCCAGCTTCCTTCTCATTTCCTGCTACAAATATAGTGAGGTAGCTTATGGCTGTAGACTTCATTTTTTGGTACTTATGGCCCAAACTGCGACTATGGTTCGATACTACACGTATTGGGTTATAGTCTCATCTGGAGTTATGGTTCAGCACCATATGTACTGGGTGTGTCCCAATACGCGGCTATGGTCTAGTATTATAACATACTAGGTTGTGGTCCCATCCTCGGTAATGGATCAATTATTTACGTGTTGGGTTATTACTCAATGATGGGGTACAAGCGCATTGTGCCTCGATCTTGTGGTCTCAGTTTAGTATTATAAGTATTGAGTCTTGGCCCCGCAGCTCTGGTTTTATGCCAACTATGATACACCAGGTCATAGTCCTTTTCGGCAACAAGGGGTACATGTGGTTTAGAGGATTATGGCAGAGGCTCGGTAGAGCTCGGGGTGAATTTTCTAGAACCCTCTGGATTGTACCCTGACTAATGAGTGAAGGATATCCGTCACGTCATAACAAACTCAAAATAGATTTCACGCCTTCCCTAATAACAGATTTTCGTGCCTCTCTGAAACATAGACTACCCGCCAGTCCTTCAATGTCATTAACCAGCTCTACCATTCTTCTTCTATTCTTGTCTGCCCAGTTCCTTTTGGCTATAGCTATCATTTAGGCAGTAGTTGCAAATTCAGAATCCCCACACTTTCTCAACTCTCACCATATAGTTACCATACTTGGAGAACTCGTATGATATAGGACAACTTTCAGGAATTTTGAATAAAGCTTCCTACAGTTAATCTGCTAAAAGCTTGTAGTTTTAGGGCTTTATAGGGTGGAATGAAGGTAGTAAAGTTTATGGTCTGAAAGGACGTGGAATTGGCTAGAATTGTAAAGTGACAAGTTGCAGAAATTTTAGAAAAGGATGTGCTAGACTTGCTGGGTAGCAACTAATTTTGGTGTTTAGATATTAAATTGAAAGATGAATGGTAGGGAAATAGGTTGGGGTTGATTAGGCTTGATATATACGATTTTTCAAGGCTAAAATAGTGGCTGTCGTGGAGTTGTTAACACTTAACAGTTACCCGGGGAATAGTGATTTGGAGAAGACAGAAGAAGAGAAGAAAATAAGACCTAAGAATCTCACCTAGAATTTATTAGGAATCACCCCTTAAGGAAGGAAGTAAATACATAGATATTTATAAGCTCTACTCTTGCTAGGACTATGACTTTAAAATAGGATTTTCTCGGATTGTCTCTGATCATGTTCCCATTTGTCTTGACCGTGGAGGTATTCGCAACGGGAAATGGCCATTCCGTTTTGAAAATATGTGCAAGGTTGAGGGGTTTCTTGACTTAGTGAGGGAATGGTGGCATAATTATGAGGTGCAGGGAAATTATACCTTTATTTTAGCCGAGAAGCTTAAATTACTGAAAGGGATTTGAAAAAGTGGAATAAGTAAGTTATTGGAAGGGCGGAGGTTAAAAATAATGAGGCATTAAATGAGATTGTTGATTTAGATAGGAAGGAAGAAGAGTATGAGTTGTCATTGGAGCAAAATGGGCGAATCGAGGAGAGGAAAGCAGAGCTGGGATCTTTGGCTATGTTGGAGGAAATTTGCTAGAGACATAAGCCGAGATCCCTGTGTCTTAAGGAAGGAGACAACAACACTCACTTATTTCACTGGATGGTGAATGCACATAGGAGGAACAATCACATAGGGCATCTGGTAATAGATGGTGTTGTTTGTAATGAAGAAAGGGAGATCAAGAAGAGAATCATGGATTTCTATAAGTAACTGTACGAGGAATCACATGGATATAGACAACTTATTCGGAACCTAGAGTTGGGGTCAATTTCGGTGGATGAAAGAGCATGGGTTGAGAGACCTTTTGACGAGGAGGAGATATTGGTTGCATTGGGGAGTTGTGATGAGGATAAGGTTCCAGATGGGATGACAATGGCTTTCTACCACCATTTCTGGGAGGTTGTTTGGGCTGATGTGATGGCTTCTTTCCACTTTTCCTATGAGCAAGGTGAATTTGAGCGGAGCTTGAATGCTTCATTTATTGCCTTGATATCCTAGAAGGGTGGTGCTTCAGAATTGAAAGATTTTCGGTCAATAAGTTTAGTGGAGAGTGTGTACAAGCTTATGGCTAAGACTCTTGGCAAACCGATTAATTAAGATTCTGGATAAGGTGATTTTCCCCTTCTTAGCATGCTTTTATTGGTGGGAGATAGATTTTGGATGCAGTTTTGATAGCCAATGAATGTGTTGATTTGAGGATGAAAAATAGAAGTCCGGGAATTGTTTGCAAGTTGGATGTGGAAAATGCGTATGGCCATGTAAATTGGAGCTTCCTTCTATACATTCTAGAAAGATGGGTTGTGGTGATCAATGGAGGACTTGGATAAGGAGATGCATTTCTAGGTCAGATTCTATATACTAATTAATGGGAGTGCCAGAAGATTTTTTTGAAAAGTCATAGAGGTCTTCGTCAAGGGAATCCTGAGCAGAATGATTGGGAATGCAGACTGCAGTTGATGGTGGTTTCCTTGCAAGATTTGAAGGGGGGAGAGGGCAAGGGGATAACATCTCTATCTCTCATATTCTGTTTGCGGATGACAGGATTATCTTATGTGGTGCAGAGGAGAGACAGGTGCATTATTTAAGGTGCATTCTTATGTGTTTTGAGGAGGTTCATGGGTTGAGTATTAACTTGGATAAATTGGAGATGATTGTGGTTGCAAGGTTTGGAAATGGAGCTTTTGACATAGAATCTTGGGTGTGGGGTGAAGACTTCTCTTATATCATAATTGAGGTTACCTTTGGGAGCTGTTTTGAGATCCACGACTATATGGGATTCTGAAGTTGAAAGGATAGAGAAACGGTTGGCTACTTGGAAGCGTCAATATTTGTCCGAAGGAGGGCAGTTGACACTTATCAAGAGCACACTGTCTAGCATACCTATTTATTTTTCATGCATACCTACTTATTTTACGTTTGTCTTTACCATTCCAGCTTCAGTTGCGTAGCGATTTGAAAACTCCAGCATGACTTCCCTTGGGGAGGAGGATAGGATAAGAAGTTCCATCTTGTCTCATGGAAGAAGGTTTGTTCTCCAATTTCTTGCGGGCGTCTTGGAATTAAATCTTTGAGGCAATGCAATAAAACTTTGATTGGGAAGTGGCTATGGAGCCTTAAATTTTATGGCGTAGGATGATTGAAAGGAAATTTGGTGAGGAACCATGGGGGTGGATCTCAAAGGTAGATGAGAGGGACCTATCAGTATGAGTTTGTGGAAGCAAATCAGAAATGGTTGGGTTGAGTTCTTAGCTCTTGTGAAGTTTATAATTGGCAATGGGATTCACATTCGTTTTTTGCACGATGTTTTGCTTGCAAATTTGTCTTTCAAAAGTAGATTTCCAGAATTGTTCTCGGAGAAAGGGGAGGAGTGAAATCCAATCTTCACGCGAGCTTTCTAAGATTGGGAATTACCTTTGGTGAAGGCTTTGTTGGAGCTTCTTTATGGCTGCCAAGTTTTGGAGGATCAAGAGGATTTGATTAAGTGGAATCCCTGTTCAAATGGATAGTTTAATGTCCAGTCATACTACAATTTCTTTTTTGATAAGTAATGAAAGTAATTCAATAAAAGGTGCCCGAAGGAGGGGGGGGGGGGGGCGAACCCATTGAACAAAAAAAAAAAAAGAAAGCTAGGAAACAAAAAATGAAAAGGCTACTATGAAGGGACCCAAGAAAATCTACAAAAGAATCTAAGTACACGGGTAGGGTCCCTTCAACCCAAAAGTAAAGTAACCTAAAAAAAGAATCATGTACTGATCTATTTGAGCTTTCTACTTCCCTCAAAAACTCTGTTATTCCTTTCCTTCCATTAACACCAAAAAAGACAAACCGCATTCCAAGCCAAACGACCTTCTTTTGGGACCCGAACTCCTCCCCATTGAAGTAGCAGATCCTTCAACCTAAGAGGTACCACCCACTGACTTCCAAAGAGGCCAAATAACGTGTACCAGTATTCCTTCGTGAACCTGCAGTGAATTAGCAAATGATCCACAGATTCAGTCTCCCTTTTGCAAATAGGACATCTGCTAACCAAATGAAAATCCCTCTGCTGACGGTTATCCATCTTGAGGATGGCCCCCCACACGGCAATCCAAGCAAAAAAAGCCGCCTTTAGAGGGGCTTTCGTCTTCCAAATGCTCTTCCAAGGGAAGGCTCGACCCCTGATACCTGCAAGCTAGAAATAGTATGACTTCACAGAGAATTTTCCGCGGCTGCCTCTAACCCAAACAAGGGAGTCAACCCCTCCTCGAGAGATGTGCTGGTCATACAAGGCCCCCATGAAATCCAACAGTCTCCAATTCCCAGTCCTGAAAATTCCTTCTAAACCAGGGGCGCCCTTCCACCTTCCACATTGCAACACTCTGAAACCACTGCCTACTTGCACCTAGCTAACTGAAATAACTGGGGGTAGCTATCCTTCAAGGCCCTTTCCCCACACCATTTTTCCTCTCAAAAATGCACTCTATCTCCTTCACCCACTTTCAGACTAACCAGCCACTGGAACTCCTCCAAACCCCTGAATGAGCTTCCAAATCCCACAGCCCCTTGGACCCCCCACTACACCAGGGAACAAATCTTCACCCCCGTACCCGTACTTAGCCGCCACCACTTTCTTCCAAAGAGAATCCCCTTCCACCCCAAACCTCCACAGCCACTTTCCTAACAGCGCTTTATTAAACAACACCAAATTCCTCACTCCCAACCCACCCTCCTTAGTAGGACGTCTAATAAAGTCCCATCCCACTAGGTGAATTTTCCTCTCATCATCATTGCCATTCCATAAAAAGTCCCTCTGGATCTTATCCAACCTCTTCTACACGGACTTTGGGAGGGGAAAAGGGACAAAAAATACGTTGGCAGGTTTGACAAAGTACTTTTTATCAAGGTGACTTTCTCCCCTTTTGACAAGTATTCGCTAGCCTCTTCTGAAAGTGTTCCACAATAGGGTCCCAAAGAGAAGTGGACCTAGGAGGAGCCCCAAGCAGAAGACCAAGATAGGATGAGGGGAGGGACCACACCTTGCAGCCTAGAGTACCAGCCAAATGAACAATATTCTCAACCTCACCAACTGGGATCAATTCACTTTTGCTCAAGTTGACCCTCAAGCCGGAAACCGCCTCAAAGCATACTACAATTTCTGTGCAGGTCTAGTGGTTTGAGGTTTCCTTGGAAAGGAATTTGGAAGACAAAGGTTCCTTTCAAGGTTTTTTTTTTTTGCATGGACTGCAGCTTGGGATGTGATTCTGGCGATTGATACCTTGAGGAGAAGGGGTAAGATCATTCTGAACAGATGCTATATGTGCAAAATTGCAGCTGATTCAATAAACCATCTCCTTCTTCATTGTTCGGAGAGAATATTGGGCGCTGGTATGCTCTATTTTTGGTGTTTATTGGGTGATGCCTCATACAGTTATTGAGTTAATTGCTGTTTGGAGTGCAGCTTGTTCTTCTGGGAGCTGCAGGTTGGAAGGGAACGCAGTTCACTTGTGTCTTAATTGGCGGATTTGATTGGAAAGGAATAGCTGTGCTTTTTAGGGGATTGAGAAGTCTTATTCATTATGTTACAAAGAGGTTTTCAGATACGCTTCATCTGTGGGTTGTAAGGAAATATTCCATTTCTCTTTTTGATTATATAGATTTTTTAGGAGAGCTAGATTGTAAGGATTGTCATGCATAGCTCTCGTTTTTTTATTTATTTTTTACATGGGAGTGCCCCCTTTGGCAGCTTGTCTATAGTATACATTCTTTACTTATAAAAAAGGATACCAAATGAAACTCAAATAATGTAATTTGACTCCAAATAAGATCCATGTACCACAACTATAATCAACGTCCTGCAAATTTGAAAATTATCAAAATACTCTGACCACATAAAATTTAATATTAATAAATCTGTCTTGCAAGTTGCAACTTACCTAGTTTGGGAAATGTGGAGGATGTGGAAGTTCTCATACTTGGGTTTACCTTTTGTGGCCCGCCACAAAGCTAAAGGCGATTCAAGACTTAGTAGTAGTCGAGCATGGAGAAAAGGCTGACGGGATGGAAAAGACAATATAATTTTCAGAGGGGAGATTTACTTTCACAAAAAGCATAGTTATTAATACTGGACCGAACCCCCCAAAAAGCTAAGGTGATTCGAGACTCAGTATTAGTCGAGCATGGAGAAAAGGCCGACGGTATGGAAAAGACAATATATTCTTCAGAGGGGAGATTTACTCATAAAAAGCATAGTTATTAATATTGGACTGAATCGGCCGGTTCGAGCGGGAACCGAGCCCTAAACCAGTTTGGTTCAATTAACTTACTGGATGTGCAAAAGCACTGGAAAAATTGGTCAAACTAGCCGGTTTATTGAAAAACTGGTTGAACCGTCAGGCTTTTGTGAATTGGATTGTTTTTATTATTTAAGCTAAAAGACATAAAAATCTATTTTTAATTTCTTTTGTTATAAAACAGTAGTTTTTTTTTTTTAAATATTTTTAACACTAGGGATTTTTCACAAAAGAGAGTGCATAGAGATCCTCGTCTGTCATGCTTTCAGCTCTCAAATTCCAACACTTCAACAGTGACGGAGTTCTCCTTCTTGGGTTCTCCAACTGCAGCCTTTATTCTTTGTTGTTTAAGCTTTCTATGAGTGAAAAGTGAAGACGACAATTTTACTTTCAATGTTTCTTCTTGGTTTGTTCTTAGCATTATTAATTGAGGCTTGAGAAACTTTTTCCTTTTATGTTTCTATAAATCTAATTTAGGTTTCATTTAAAATCAATTTCAAAATGGAATGTGATGCTGAGTGTTTAATATTGGTCTTTGCTTGTGCATTGTTATTCATAGCATTTGAATCAGGAATTTTCTAAATATACTATGCTTTTGGGTACTTCATCTAGTTTTCCTAATTTGGGGTTGAATATAAGTAGGAAAAAAAACTGAATATCTTGAGTGTAATTTTAGTAAAACTAGTAATACAAATAGGGATGTAGTGAAAATTGAGAATCAAGAGTTAATAAGAAGTTTAAAATTTCGTTATCTAGGTTCACTTATTCATCAAGGGGGAGAAATTGGAGATGACGTTATTCATAGAATTAAAGCAGCATGGGTTAAGGGGAGAAGTGCGTCCGGGGTATTATGTGATCGACTTATACCTTTAAAATTGAAAGGTAAATTTTATAGAACAACTATTAGGCCAGCCATGTTGTATGAAACAAAATGCTGGGCAGTTAGGAAACAATATGTTAATAAGATGAGCGTAACCGAAATGAAGATGTTAAGATGGATGTATGGTAAGACAAGAAATGTTAAAATTAGGAATGAACATTTTTGTGAGATGGTAGGAATAGCACCTATAGGAGATGTACCTATGGGAGATAAGATGAGAGAACATCGACTAAGGTGGTATGGTAATGTAAAACAAAGTCCAATAAATTGACCAATAAAGAATAGCGATAGAGTTAATATTGAAGGTCAAGCTAGGGGGCGAGGGCGGCTAAAACTAACTTTAGTAGTTAAAAAATATATGGTAATGGGTGGCTTAACGGAAAGAATGACCTTACATAGAAAAGAATGACGAGATATGATTCATGTAGCTGACCCCAAATAATTGGGATAAAGCTTTGTTGAGTTGAGTATAATTTTATATCTTTTAAATATTTTAACTGTAAAATCGGCTGAATCAATGAACCATGAACTAACCCTTTCACCGGTTCATTGTCTGGCTTGGTTCTGATAACTATGATAGAAAGTATTCTTTCTAGTTTGCCTTCGTACTTCATTTCTGATAACTAGATAAAAAGCACTCTTTCTAGTTTACCTACATACTTCATCTCTTTATTCCTGATTCCAACTTCAATTGCTAACAGGTTGGAGAAGCTACAATGAGACTTTTTGTGGAGTGGCTCGAGTGTAAGTACATAAATATCACTTCGTAGCCTAGGATATAGTGTGTTCACCTTTATACGGTGGGGTCTCGGTGTTTGATCCTTAAGATAGTTTAACAAGACATTGCTTGGGAAGTGGTGGTGGTGTTTGGTGGTACAGCCTGACTGCCTATGGCACATAATTATGGAAGAGAAATACATGATTAGCCATCTGGCTTGGAACTCTGAGGAAGTTGGAAGTACATATGGGGTAAGCCTGTGGAAGATTATTAGAAAGTGGGTAATGGCAGCAGGATACGCTTTTGGCATGATGTTCGGTTTGGAGATTCTCTATTGAAGTAGAGGTTTTCTTGATTTATTTTGGATTGCCAGTGACAAAGAAGCAAGGGTGGTGGATTATCTTCATTTCAGAGGTCATGGGGTAGTTTGGGTTCCCGCTTCTTTAGAGTGTTTCAAGATTTGGAAATGCTATCTGTGGAGGATCTGTGGGTTTTATTGTATGGGACTCAGGTGGGACTTGACAGGGAGGATACTATGAGGTGGAAGCCAATTTTGGATGGGAGGTTTAGTGTGGGATATGCTGCTCTTTTTTTTTTTTTTGGTCTGTTGGGGGTGGGGGTATTGGAGTCCACTTTCTGTGGAAAAAGAATTTGGAAGGTGAATGTTCCTTCTATGGTTTTCTTTTGTGTATGCACAGCTGGCTTTGGAAGCATTCTCATTGGCGGAAGCTTCTTCCAAATGGGATGCAAGAGAGCGGAAGAGACTTGTTACCAAGCACCACCTTGGTTTTTTTTTTCTTTTGTTCTCTCTCTCTCTCTCTTTTTTTTTTTTTAATGTTTTTGTTTTATTTTTGGTTGATCATTGCTGGAACTTTAGTTGACAATTGCAATTTCTTGACTGCTCTTCCAAATTGTTGTTGTCCCCTTGTAATTATGTCCACTTTAGAGAATTGTTATGTCTATTACTGATTATTTATTCTAGCTGAAGAGTTTTTTTTTTGATATCCCTTAGTCTAATTTGGAGCCACCCCTTTGTTATTGTGAAGCAATTGGTTTCACTGAGTTTTTCGTCTTGAAGTCTGTAATTGAAGAGGATTGCAAAATCCCTAGGTATTTTCAAGAAGTCTGTAACTCAGAAGATGATAAAAAGAAAAAGGAAGAAGAGGCAAGAGTGACTAAATTAATACTGAGGAGAAAATACTATATTATTGGCCTCCTGTCACAGTCTGTCCTTTCACTTTTAAATTCAATTAGGTTTCAATTCAATAATGCTTTGATGCTATGCCATAGTTTTAAATTAGAAAATAAAATTAGAGTATCTGTATTGTTGAATTTGACATTTCACTTTGGTTAGTTGTTTGGCGGAGCATTTTAGCTTTGTACAGGTTTTTCTACCTATCACTGGAAAGCTTTCTTTGTGGCTTGTGGTTTCACATTGGAGTATGGTGGTTGGCTGCTTCTCAGTGTTAGCCCCGACTCTTGTGCGTCCACCAACATGCATATTATGAACTTTAATGTACTTGCTCTGTTATTTCTAGCTTTTACTTGTTCTTGTTGTCCTTGTTCCTGCATCTCGCTTTTGGATCTTTTTGTTGTGTAATGATATGGATGATGAGTGCTGACAAGTGAATTTCCTCTGGCTAGCTTCTTGAAACCAATTAACTTTTTTGTGTACTTTACATCTCTTTCCTGGGAATTCTACTAGTATTTTGGTCATGATTCTTGCATTCTTGTTATCTTGTTGTCTTGAAAGAATAAATCATGGCTGGGGTCTTTGATCAACACGATAATTGGGAACTTGAAGCTTTCTATTTCAAATATTCACATCAGATATGAGGATCTCGAGAGGTAAATAACATTCAATTTTGATTGATGTAATTTATTAACTTGGATAAACACTTTATGACTTCCATTTGTAGCAATCCTGGCCACCCATTTTCAGCTGGTGTAACCTTGGAGAAACTCTCAGCCGTGACTATTGATGATAATGGGAAGGAGACTTTCGTTACCGGGGGTGCACTAGAGCGTCTTCAGAAGGTTCTTTTTCTTACAAAATTAATTTATTAGTGAAGAAGTGCCCTTTAGAAATGAAGTTGATGATGTTTCTTATATTGCTACATTTTCATAGCCAAAAAAGTTTTGTGATAGTCAGCTTGGCTGGGGTTTTGCTTCTTAATGCCAATTTTGATGTCAGAATTTATTTATTTATTTTGCATATGATTTCCTGTGCTTGTGGTGCTCTTTAAGCAATATCTCATTCGGTAATTGTATCACTCTTGAAACTTGATGTCACGCAGTCACGGTAATGCCAAATGTTGCGGCCTTTCCTGTGGCGTACATAACCTCTTTGCTTTCTCTATCAATTCTGCCTTTCATTTTACACTCATACATAATCTCCAATATTTACCCAGTTATCCAAAACTTGTGACTTATAAAATGTTGTTGTCTTCTCCTTGAACTTCTTGTTTGCTGCAACATCTGTGTTACTTGCTCATCTTTGTTGAAAGTGTTCAATAATGCGTTTATTGTGTAATGATGTTTTTTTTTCTCAAAAAACAGATTAGAAAAATTGAATGTATGGTCAAATAAATAACAAAAAAAGTCAACTTCCCTTCGCTCCCCCCCTCATGCAGAATGACTCTAGAGTCTTCTGTTTTCAAGCTACTGCTTTCTTGCTGTTTACTCCCCCCTCTTCTTTAACCTTGTTATCTTATAGTCTGTAGAGCTCGAACGGCTGGCTGTTTATTTGGATTCTGATATTCGTCCATGGCATGTTGACAAACCATGGGAGGACTTGCCACCATCAGAATGGGAACAGGTATGTTCTGTTTGACAGGCAACCATTTTGCATCTGGTTTTTGCATGTTGGAGCTGTTCATGATTGCATTCCCATGAGCCTTAGGTTTTTAAATTTGGCACAAAGGATGGAAAACCGGCTGATAGTGTGACTGAAAAGCACACCTATATTCTACAACCGGTGACTGGAAATGCGAAGTACTCAAAACTGCGGGCAAATGAATCAGCTAGTAGTGGTCAACCTCTACAGAAAGCAGCAGTGAATTTGGATGACGTGACACTCTGTTTATCAAAGGTTGTTCTTGTTATCCTCTCTATGTTGGTTCTAAGGCTGAGTGATTTGTAATTATGTTGGTTGGGTTAAATGTCTTTGTAATTGCAGAATGGTTACAGGGATTTATTAAAATTAGCTGATAATTTTGCTGCCTTCAATCAACGCTTGAAACATGCTCATTACCGGCCACTAGTCTCGGTGAAATCTGATCCAAGGTCTTGGTGGAAGTATGCCTACAAAGCTGTTTCAGATCAGATGAAAAAGACGAGGTATTTAACCAGTTTGTTTTTAGTTATTTTTTCTATTGTTTTGGTCCTGCAAATTGTACTGTTTGAAGGAAAGTGAACCTTTGATTCTTTAATTTCTATGAATAAATGTCTGGACCTCAATGCTCCATTCAGTAGGGGGGGAATGGAAAATTTGGAAAAATGAAAGGTAGGAGTGCTGGAAATGGTTACTTTAGGAGGAAACTGTCTTTCTTGCCTTCTTGGTTGAGCAGGATGGAGAAGAGAATGGAAGCAAGGTTTTTCACTCTATTTTACCACCATATGCTTGTGTATTCACACGAGTGTGTTCGAAGGGCAATATTTTAAAAGAAAAGGTTCCCCTCTCTCTCTTTTCCTTTTTTCCACATTTGTGAGGAAAGTTAATCTTCCCCCTCCTCTTTTCCTATCCCTTTTCGTTTCATTCCTAACAAATGATAGAAACTCTCCACCTGCTCCATTTCCCTTTCTCTGAATCTTCCGTTCCACCACTGGACGTTAAAAGAAACAAATTTGAATATCTTGGAAATGAAATTGTTTCTAGGAAGGATCTCTCTCTCTCTCTCTCTCTCACACACACACACACACACACAACATGCTTACAGAGATTTTATCCATTATTCGGTCTAGAATCTACGAAAAGGTGTAGGCCTAATGCATGGCTTCGTGTATAGGGTTACCATCTAACCAGTTACTCCTTAATTGAGATTATATTATCAAGATCTCAACTCAATTGAAGAAAGCCGTGTATTCCAATTACCTGGCATGGGCCAGATCAACCATTTTTCACAGATCTGTTTGAGGCCCCGTCTTCTATATATTACATGCTGTTGTGCTTGTATCACCCTACTTTCTGAGGTGCCTCCTGACCTTCTTTTACCTGAACTGAATATCTTCTTTTTAGTGGCAAAAGTTCTCATCATTGTACATGAACAAACAATACTAGACATCTTTCTCATCAGTCTCTTGATGTCCTTTATTGATTAGCTTGGCTTGTACCGACATGCTTTTTAGTGAGCCTACTAGCAAGAGAAAACAATATTTTATATTATGAAGTATTTCTGGATTTACTATCCTGTTATCTTTTGATAAGTAAAATTTCATCAATGGTGCCAAAAGGGGCGCGCGCAGTCCATGGATTTATAGTGTTTATATACTTTCAAATCTACAAGCATATGACAATCAACAACCCTTTAGAAACACTTCCTAACGGTATCCATAGTGCTTCTATTCTATGTTGCAATATCCGACTAAAAACAATTGCTTTTGAGTATCTCCTGGTTATCAATTATCTTTATTCCCTTAGTTCAACTCTTAGTTGAATTAAAATTACCTTCTGTGTGTATACACACACGTGCTTAGTTTTTAGGGTTCTTGATTTCTAGTTTAAATTTTTGTGGTTCTTATTTATTTATTTTTATATATTTACCATTCATATTTATCCTTAAATTTTAAGTTTTTATGGTTCTCATTGTCTAGCTTACAATTATTCCTTGCTCTAGTCTTATCAACTAGAACTATTCTGTCAACAAATATGATACACTTTCAGATCTCTTTGATATTATGCGAAATATGTTTGTTTACTACCATTGCAAATGAAATTGGATGAATTTTGACTGTGATGAGTAAGTTTATTGCGATTAGGAATTAGACTTTTCCTTCATTTGTTCTCATACTTATTATCGCTCCATTTCCCATATCCTTGATCATGTAAAATTAATATATTACTTCCATTCTTTTATTTGTCATTTTGTTATTTATTTTTGTGTGACCCATTCAGAAATTTCTATCTACTATTTTAAATTATATTGTATTACTATAATGCTATTGTTTTGAAAGAAGTTGCAAGGATGTTATGTGGATAATTTAGGAAACACCAAAATGGAGTTCTTTTTATACAGTGATATAGATGTGCAAGAAATGCCATAAGGAGAACTTAATGTGCTTGAAAGGAGTTAGGGCATTAATGTTGTGTTATTTGAGGAGACAACAACAGGGTGTTTTGGGTTCTTTGAATCTAAGATGTTGGCAAGTGTTAGTGGTACTAAGAATATTAGCAAAATGTTTTGGATTTAGGGTTATTATGAACCCAAGCTGTAGAAGAGGAAGAGCTTAGAGGAGATTGTGTGCTATGGGATACACCCAAACCTCCTTGTTCAACAAGAATTCTATTCATCAGCTAAAATAATCATGCTCCAACTGGTTATCACAAATCATAGAGATTTAAGTTACTTCAGTAGTAACTACTTATACTGTATAATTATTTTACTTGGAATCTTTTCTTAATTCGTAAATAATAGCTTATTTCGTCCCAAACATAGCAGAAATTACTAAAACATTCGAAATTAGTGATTCAACTTGGCCTGTTGCAACACAAAACCAAATGAAGAAGAACTCCCTTTTGTTGATTTTGGTACAGTTGGGTTTGGTTCCGTGGCTATGTTGGTCTGGTTCTTGGTTATTAAAGTGGAGAACCAGGGAGTACATTTGAGTGGCCCTACTGGTGAACTGATTCTTTGTGACCTAAGATGTTTACTGGTGTTATTATAATAAGTTACATTGAATAAGTGTAATGGTAACTTAATAAGATAGATTGTGCCACAGGGAATCAAATATGCACAAAACCAAATAGGAAATGGGCTAGGGTTTCAAAGACAAACATGCTCAGAGAGAATAGGAGGTGATATGCTTCAAGTGTACGTAAAATCAAAATGGAAATGGGCTAGGGTATTAAAACAAACATTATAGGAGGTGTCTAGCATTCTTAGAAATATAAAGGGCATTATTTGGGTTTTTGAAAATAACAGAAAGGAAGAGAAATCTTTTATCGGCATAATAGGGAAGTGTTTTAAATTATTTAACCAGATGAGGAATGGTTTTGAATCAGATTTCCTTTCTTACCTATTAGCCAATTCAAATGCTGAGTTAAGTAAGTTCTTATCCTTTCCTTTATTCACTTTCTCCTAATTCTTCTTCGTACTTCATCATTTTGCTCTCATCCTTTTTAAGTTCAGTTGAATAGCTCCTTATATTCTTGTTGTATTGTTTCAAGTACTTTTGCGCTTAGTACTTTCCATGGACATTTTGCCACTGTATTTCAATTGATTTTAGCCTGAAATTTAAAAGGAAAATAAGACAGTGATGGAATGAATTTGGACTCTCCTGCTGCTTTGAGGTCAATTAGTTTACTGGTTTTTTGAATTGTCTGGACAGTGTCCTTTCATCTGTTGTAATACTTTTGATTTTTATCTCATCTCTCTCTCTCTCTCTCTTAAAATTTAAATTGGAATTCCTTTTCTGTAAAGGTTGTCTGATTTTTATGTAAATTTTAGTGCTCCAAAAATAGAATGATATATTGTTTCAGTAGGTTCTCCTCTCCTTTGGCTGCTGTGTTTTACACTTATTGAGTTTTCTGTCTCTTTTTTTCCTTGTTAGAGGCAGGGGGTGAGAAGTGTTGCATTATGTATCATCTGAATATACTATATGCTTTGCTTAAGAATTTCGCGTCTGACTTCTTCTACATGTGCTAAGAACATGATCTTCTGTGGCAGTGGAAAATTGTCATGGGAGCAGGTCCTGAAGTATGCAAGCTTACGCAAGAGATATATATCTCTATATGCTTCTCTGCTGAAGTCTGACCTTACTCGGCAAGTAGTTGATGACAACAAAGAGGTAGAGGAACTAGATCGTGAACTTGATATTGAACTCATACTTCAGTGGAGGTAATTTCTTTTCTTGTTTTAAATTTATTACCGACTCCCTGATAAGATGATATTATATATAGTTCATTCTCATTCTTTGTCAGAGTGGTGAGACTAGGTGGGAGCGGGCAATCTTTTGATATTTTAGGTGTATAGTATCCCAGTGTGATACCTTTATGATAAATTATTGGTAGATTTTTGATTGGGAGCATCATTGAATTCATCAGTGACGTCTTAATCACATTTTGATCTTAGAGGGGCCACGCGTGTGGTATACTTCTGTACTTCTTTTCCCATTAACAGGAATTTCATATTCATTCACTGGCCCCAACTAGTTTCAATTCGACAGACATCTGTGTTAGATAGTTTAATTTTTTCTGTTGCAAGTCCTCATTAATCATATTCTTGTGCAGGATGCTGGCCCACAAGTTTGTGGAGCAGTCTGTAGAATCAGAACTTAATGTGAAGAAGCAAAAAGCAAAGAAATCATGGTGGTCATTTGGATGGCAAGTATTTTTACCTTGAGACTACTTACTTCATGGTTATCTCGATTTTTTGACTTGGTGATGCTTTAGACTTATAAGTGATTGCATGCACTTTCACAGGAATAGTCAGTCTGTGAAGGACGAAAGTGAACCGGATTGGTTTAGTCAGGAAGACTTGGAAAGATTAAACAAAATCATCGGGTACAAGGAAGGTGATAATGAGCAGTTGTTGAAAACCCATGAAGGGGGGGATGTGCTTCATACTTCTTTGGAGGTTCACATGAAACATAATGCTTCAAAGCTTACTGATGCTCTAGAATGTCTTGCTGAGTTATCCTGTGAAAATCTTGATTGCTTTATAAAGCTTTTTCCCGAGGCAAAAGTTTTTGACTTGAAATTGGGATCGTATCAGTTGTCATCACCAAATGGTCTCCTTGCCGAGGTCTTATTTTCCTCTTTAATGGTTCAATTTTCTTTCCCTTTGCTTGGTAACCTGGGCATGGTTCTTGCACAAGTTTCTGGTAGCCTAATTCGTCCTCTCTCATCTCCACACAGAGTGCAAGTGCCTACAATTCGTTAGTTGGTGTCTTTTGCTATAAGCCTTTTGATGTTGATGTGGACTGGAGTATGGTTGCTAAAGCTTCTCCTTGCTATGTGACTGTATGTTATCACTTTTTTATTTCTCTAATAGTTATTCTTTGTATAATTGAGCTACTTAACTGATGAGATGCCTTTGGCCAGTATCTGAAGGATTCCATGGATCAAATTATCAGTTTTTTTGAAAGCAATGCTGCTGTTAGTCAGACCATAGCTTTGGAAACTGCTGCTGCGGTGCAGGTTTGGTTCTACCTATACCTTTATCCAAAAATATGGTTATTCCTTAAAAAAAATAACTTGTCAAGTTTGCTGGACTATATCTTAGTGACTGTTGGGATTTATGAGAATTTTGACTGAAAACAGTTGAAATTCTAGAATTGATCAGTAAGATTTTGTGAATAAATCTCAAAGATAATGGTAATGGAAAATTCAGCAAAAAAATCTGGATTTTATTGCAACAAATAATGGCCTTTTATGTTGTTGTGTGCCCAAAAGTGATGCTTGATAGAAAATAAAGAAGTGTAAGCTGTCATTATGAATTTGTTTCTAGTGATTTGGAAAATTGACTAATGCATGACTAATTGTTTAAAATATTTAAATAAATTTGTGAATAAATCAATTTATTGAGTAAAAGGCATTGTTAGTTAAATTGATTTGTTCGATGATAAATTTATATGTGATTTAGACATTGTAAGAATTGTGGTGAAATTTGTCACAATGCATTGAAGGAGATTCAAGAAACTTGTATGGTGTTACATGGTGTTAATAAGTGGTGTCCTTGGGTATCCTCACAGGCCAGTATATTAGATATGAGGCATAATGGTCTGTTGTGGCACCTTAATAGTTGTTACAGAATATAGCAGACCATTACATCCCACCATTGTTCATTATGGACCTGCACACCATAGTATCCCGCCGTTTTGGATTGTTGTGATCTGTCATAGCTTGGTAATGATGGTTTCGATTCAGAAGGTATTTGAGAACCCACATTTTCCAATTCTTTTGACTGTTCCCCTCATTCTAAGGTTGGATTTGATATCTAAGATGATTTCTACATTTTCAGTTGGAAAAAAAGCTCTATGGTATAATTTATATCTAAGATTTCAGAAGTCTGAAACAATCAAATTTGTTTGTGGGGTAAGTGACACTATATGGTGAATTTAATATGATCCCTTGTTAATTATTAAACTATATATTTTACCAATTTGATTAAACCATATCCTCCATGTCATTCTGCTAGGTGGTAATCTGTAAGTTTGAAGCTGTGAAGGTATAACGTGATTTCAATCACATTGTCAAAATGATATTTGTGAATATGACTGCATGAAGCTATGTAGTTTTCTATATTTCATTCTATTTGTGATTGTATTTCTAGTTGAAGATAAGTTAAAGACCATATTTCCTAGTAGGATTAGTTAAAAATCTTTGAAAATTTTTAATACTGATATAAAATCTCCGGCTTTGGTGATTGACTTCTTCCATGGTTGGTACAGTGGTTGTGGAAGGAGGAGATTGAGGATGGTGTGGAGACTTGCTCTACTTTGCCTATTTTGGTGCTTGTGGAGGGAAATAAATAGAATGATTTTTGAAGGGAATGAGGATTCCCTTCTTAGTTTTAACGATAGTTACTTGAAATGCTTTACTTTTGGGTTCAAGTATCATACCCATCTTTAGTAAATTTCTTTGTTGATTTTTTGGGAGGCTTGAGTCATTTTAGGAAGTTGCCTCCTTTTTTGTAGATGGGTTCGCCCTCCTTAGGTGACTTTCTAATACAATTAACTTATATAAAAAAAATAACACGTATTTAGAGGTCATTCCCCATGTTTATCATCTAATATGCCAGATATTTCAATGTTGGTTGGAGCCCTGACTGATACTGCCACCAATACTGCGATCCAAAAGCTTGGCTTTCTACGATTTTCCTTTGGAGAAATTTAACCAGACAAATGAGGATGCTTTTGAAATGATTCATATTGTTAATTGATTGCATCTCTGTTCCATAGAGGTGCATTTTTTAACCAGTGTGGGGTGTTAGTCTTTTGGGATTTAAATGTCTTTATTAAAAAATATAAATAAATATTATCATTAGTCAAAAAAGAATTTTTTTTTGTATTTGAAACTTGCATCATTTTAGAATTTCAAAATTCTGAGGGAAGATGATATATTTTCACTAATCTTCCTCTTAGAAATATTAGTTTGAAAGTAACTTGTATCCAAAAGGTCACAGTATGGGTTAGGGTTATGGTTTTCTCATTCTTTTGTATCAATCTTTACAAGGTAAGGATTTATATTCTTTTAAATTTTTTTGAAATCACTGTAGTTATAGAAGTGTTTTGAACACACAAACTGTTTGAAGTTGCTTATGAATGCCTTTGAGTTTGAAGTGTAATCCTCTTTGGATTACTGCTGCTTTTTTCCCCCAAAGCCTCAAGGCATTCTGGGCACACCTCTCTTCAAGTTGAGCTTCAGTAAAGTTTTCTTAAAACACTGTTCTTAATCTCATTGAGTATGAAGGTGCCCTATTCTCTATTCTGGAAATTACAGCTATCACTTCCGTTGTATTGATGTTTCTTATTTCTTTTAGATGACAATTGATGAAGTTAAGCGAACTGCTCAGCAACAAGTGAACAGAGCATTGAAGGATCATGCCAGGTTTGTTACTTAAACTAAATATTGAAGTTAAATTAGTTTTGGGCCTTTAGACTACAGTGAGTGGATGCTGCAATGTTGATTACATTATTTGCGTCTAATGTAATCATGAAATTAGATGCTGCAATGGTGGCTGCATATTCTGTTTGATATATTGTATAACGTCTGGAATATCCGTCCTCAAGTCATGTGTATGCCGTTTTTAAGGACAAGACTATCCCAATCATATATCTTTGTCTACCTTCCATTTTCTGAAGGTTTTATGGATTCCTGGTGGAGTTCTATTATAACGTGATAAATATGGTAAGCTTTTGAGTTTTAAGAGTGCAAGTTTGTACTGGATCTGAATGCTTGTCTGTGAAGGATGTACGGGTACCTATGGTTATTTTCTTGTTCTTTGAATCCAAACGGGTTTCTTTTTGTTCTATATTATATATTTGCTAGTTGCTAATTTATGTAGTTGCTTATTCATTGTGATTGTGTGCACATGGTCCATACAGATCTATCTTCTTCTTGTTACGGGTTTTTTAAGTTATGATTTTTTTTTTCATGTTATCAAAAGATTAAAATGCGTTTAATATCCATCTTCTGCTAGGTTTTTCTTGGACTTGGATATTGCAGCTCCCAAGATTATGATTCCTACTGACTTCTGTCCAAACAATAAACATTCAACCAAACTTCTACTTGATTTGGGAAACTTACTGATTCGTACTCAGGTTGATATATAAACCTTATTCAATATATTTAAGGCACATCTTCTTGAAGTCAAGTTTTATGTTAAACATGTTTGATATTTGCAGGATGATTGTGAATTGAGTTCACCTGACGAGATGAACATGTACTTGCAATTTGATCTAGTTTTGAGTGACGTGTCTGCTTTTTTGGTTGATGGCGATTATCGATGGAGTGAAACGGCTTTAAATAGGTCTGCTGGTTCTGCCCAGTTAAATGTTGTTAGTTTCTTGCCTGTTATTGATAAGTGTGGGGTAATCCTAAAGCTTCAACAGGTAATATTTTCCTTACAACTTCTTGAAATTTGACATACATATGTGTTTAAATTTTTGTTAATGATTGGAGCTGTTCTGATCATACCACTATATCCAGATCCGGTCAGAAAACACCTCCTATCCTTCAACAAGACTTGCTGTGCGACTTCCATCATTAGGGTTTCATTTCTCTCCAGCTCGTTATCATCGGTTGATGCAAGTTGCAAAGATCTTTCAGGAAGTGGACAGTGAGAATGCAGACATCCTTCACCCTTGGAATCAAGCTGATTTTGAGGGATGGTTGTCTCTTCTTACTTGGAAGGTTGCACTTATGCAATATTTGTTGTTATTTGTTATTGTACTTTGATATCATCCATTATGTTTTGTTAATCATCTCTTATCTTTTTTCTCTCATCTTTCATTGTGGTAGGGTGTGGGAAGTAGGGAAGCTGTATGGCAGCAGAGATACTTCTATCTAGTTGGGCCTTTTCTATATATACTTGAAGCCCCTGGATCTAAATCCTACAAGCAGTATCTCAGGTTTGGGCGTCTAAGTTTTCCAAATTGTTTCATATGTGGTATGGAACCTCTGCAAATAAAAGTGAAAAAATAGTAAAAATGATTTAGAAGGTGTTAACAGAAAGAACAAAACATCAACCAGCTGCATGTTTAAACCTAGAGACGTCAAGATCAATTTGCTGGTAGCAGGAAAATATTTGTTTCATTTCCAGGAGAAAATAAGTTCCTTTCTCAAGGGTTTGCTCTTAATTAAATTTACTCGAATTTTCTAAGAAGCATGGACACGGGACATAGATACGACACGCCATTTTTCAAAAAGTAGGACACAGACATTTTAAGAATACGTTGAATGTATATAAATTTTACATAACCATATAATAAAAACCTAATTAAAATTGACATAAAAGTGCACAACTCGCAAAAAATATTGTTAAGATGTTTAAATAACAAAGCTATTAAATAAAAATTCAAGAACTTCTTTAGTTACGACATCCATGATTCAAGTTCCAAAAAAAATTTACTGTCACATAAAACATACATATGTATGTGTGTGTTTGTATATATATATGTCCAAAATGTGTATGAAATTTGGAAAAAATAAAAAAAAATGAACTCTCTTTTTTCGTGTGTTGGACAAGTGTCTGGGAAGTGTCCAAGAATGTCGGTGTCAGACACGGACATGTGAACCAAAATAGTGTCTGCCCCCTCCCCGGGGCCAAAAAAAAAACAATTTTAAAAAAAGGTTATAAAAATATCACAAGGAAAATTAGGGTTACAAGATTAGAGTTGGGAGTGTTTTTGTTTCCTTGAAGAGATATTGGAAGGGGAAGGGATGGCAGAGAGTCCCTGTAACATCCCAAATCCGTTGACCCAATAACCTGAAGAAAGGGCCTAATCACATGGCCTAAAATGCTTTAGCCAAGTTATTAGTAGTAAGACTTGTGATGTCTTATATATCAATTGAACTACTCTCAACCAACTGATGTGGGATAGGAGTATCACATTCTCCACACTCTAGGAGCCTCTACCATTTGAGAGTTGACTCTGATATCACTTGTAACGCCCCAAACCTATTGATCCAATAACCTGAAGAATGGGCCTAACCACATGGCCCAAAATACTTGAGCCAAGTTATTTGTAGGATGGCTTTTGGTGTCTTGGATATCAATTAGACTATTTTCACCCAACTGATGTGGGATAGGAGTATCACATTCCTGCAGGACTCCACGGGAAGGTAAGATCTCTGCGTCTATGGTGACAATCAAATAACTTCAGTGAGTTAATAAAGGTGGAGATAGGAGAAGATGCCTCTACATTCCAAAAGTTGATAGAGGGGGGGGGGGGGTGGTGGTTATGATCTGGAAGTTGGGTCTGTCTCATCCCAGAAGAGAAAGAGGCAATGGTAGACTACACAATGAGGTGGCAGAGATCAAACCTTGGCTGGAAACGACAGTGGTGGTGGAGCCAAGCTAGAGAGGCGATTGGGACGACGCAATAGTTCAGCCATGGTCCTGTGAGGATCGTTTTGAGTTCTTTAAAGGCGTTTGATAGGGAGGATTGGGTAATGTGCTTCGCAGCTACCAAAAAGGCAGCAGGTGCAGGGATAGGCTGACAAACAGTGGGGGGTTACAGCAGGCCTGAAGGTCTATGACATGCATGGCATTTGGTTTATGTTCGAGTCCCTTCTCGGGTGGAGTCGCAAAGAGTCTTAAGCAGAAAGGATTGGTGCTATAGGGGGAACCTGTGCACCTGGAAAAATGGATGGTCGATGGCTGCTGTGATAAATCAATGGAGCCAAAGGAAGTGTGGGTCAGATTCATGGGTTTGCTGGCTTTCCTATGGTGTGTTGAGGTTTTCCAGGCGTTGGGAGATCGGTGCAGAGGGTTCGTATTGGTGGATGAAGCTATGGCGGGGTGTATGCATTTCAGGTGGGCTAGAATCTTAGTCAGTGCTACGGCAGGAACTCTTATGGCAATGGTGAAGGTTAGATATGGAACCTGGAGATTTGAAATACCTGTGGGGGTAGAATGGGGTCCTCCTTTTTTGATGAGTGTGGCTGGTGAGAGAGGTTGTGGTGGTCCGGTCATGGTGGATGATGCTAGAAGAGGTGTGATGTGGGCTCATGCTCCTTGAGTGCCTGGGAATGGCGGTGATGGGAAGTCTCGAGAAGGCCCAACTGGTGGCAAAACAACATCACGTGTGTCAGAGAAGGGTGGGGATTTGAATTTTGTTGAAGGATCACACGATGACCTGTGGAAGCGATTGGCAAATGGGCTGAGGGTTAACAACAGGCCAGGGATTTGGCCTAGATAGCAGGGTCAATTTGGAACTTCATTAGAAGGGGAGGTTATAGGGGAACAAGGGACCATGTTGAGATGGGTTGGATAAGGCCCAAAAATGTTGCGAGAAAGCAGTTGGATAATGTGGTTGGCTTAGTGGAGGAAGGCCAAGAGGGGACCGATGGGGGCCATTCCCACAGGCCCAACTCAGGGCATCCACACATTAACGAAGGGGAAAAGGTTTGGGGGAAATGAGTCTGGGTAAAGGCAGGTGTGATGATGGTATGGCCTTGGGAAGGAGGGCGGCTTAGAGTTGAACGAATTCCAGATAAGCTTGAAGGAGGACTTTTACTGTGCAAAAACTTCATTGGAAAGGAGTGTGGAAATGGAATTGAGCTGCCTGTCCTCCCTAAAAGTAGTTGAGCAGTAATAAAAGGGTAAATCAGTGGGTAGAAAACAGAAGCAGATCGGGAAGCGAGTTGATATTAAGGGAAGAGGTGGTGGCAGAGGAGCCTCTGTTGTGCCAACTGTTAGCCATCATTGCTCCAGAGGTGGCTTAGAGCCTCCTAGTAAGTTCGCTGGGTGACCTGAATTTGGAAAGGCAGGAGATCAAATGAGAAGTAGTTTAGGACTGGGTACTTGGGAAAATTAAAGGGGTCAGCAAAGTTTTGAGGGCTTTCTAGTAATGGGAATGAGTAGAGACCTATGGAGCTGTTAAGGGATATTAAAAGTCAAAATAGGCAAAGGAGACTTGGTTGGAGGAGTGTGAAGTTTCACAACAAGAGCTGCTAAGAAACTGAAAAAGGGAGCTTTCGAATTTGGTTTGTACAATTAACCATGGAGAAAAAGGGGGCAGATAAGGAAACAGGGGGTGGAAGGGACAGATTAGCACTATTTATTCCATGAATTAAAAAATCATTTCATGGATTGTGAGAGGGTTTAATGACCCTGACAAGAGATCAGTGGTGAAAGGGCTGCTGAAGCAGTGGAAGCCTATCATTGTTTGCTTTCAAGAAACAAAGATAGCAGAAATGTCGAGTAGATTAGTGAGGAGCCTGTCGGATTCTAGAGGGGTGGGGTTGGCCACGGTGTTGCTGCCAGAGGTATTTTTTTGTCATGGGAATCAAAGAGGTTGAAATGTTATGCAAAGAGGGTAGGAATTCACTCTCTTTCCTGCAAGTCTGGAATGGTCCAGGAGAAGTTTCAGTGGGCCTTGTCTGGTGTATATGACCCCCAATCAGACAGTGCTAGGAGGGCTATGTGGGAGGAGATTAAGGATGTAGTAGGGAGTTAGTAGGTTCCTTGATCTATGGGTGGAGATTTCAACATGGTCTGGTTTCCTTATGAAGGGCATGGAGGTAAGAGACTATCCAGAAGAATGCTGGAGTTCAATGAGTTCATTAACAGCCTCAGGGTGATTGATTTTCTCATGGAAGGGGACAGGTATACATGGTTCCCCCGGGCCGGGGGGGGGGGGGGGGGGACTCTACTACCATGTCAAAATTGGATTGCCTTTTCATGCCCCCTAACTAGGAGGGTTCTTTCCCAGGGCTGTCCAAACCATGTTTGCCAAAGCTTATCTCTGATAACATCCCTGTAATTCTCTCCTGTGGCGGCTTTAGTCTTGGAAGAAGCCCGTTTAAGTTAGAAAATATATGGGTGGAAGATGAATTTTTTTTCAGGAAATGGTAGCGGAATGGTGCCAGGGATACAGAGTGGTTGGCCCCTCCCAGTTTCATCCTTGCGCGAAAGTTAAAGTTGCTGATGCTAGACTTAAAAAGGTGGAATAAGGAGGCTCATGCAGCTGCGAAAGAGTAGTATTTTCCAGAAAATTGAAGAGTTGGACAGGGAAGAACAGTTAAGGTCCTTTTCTGCAGATGAGAGGGTAACTAGGGATGGCCTCAAAGGAGAGTTGGGTATTTTGTTAAAGGTGGAAGAGATATCTTGGAGGTAGAAGTCTAGGGTTTTATGGCTGGAGGAGGGGGACTGCAACACAATTCTTTCATAGAATTGCTGCAGCCCATAACAGATGCAATATAATTCCGAAAGTAAGAATTGGAGACAGAATGATGACTGGAGAAGAGGAGGTGAGATGGGATTTCTGGGTTTTATCAAGAGTTATACTAAGAGCCGAGGGGATTGAGGACTGGTTTAGAAAATTTGTCAGTGGCTGGGTTAAATGGGGATCAAGTAGCAAGGTTTGAGAGGCCCTTTAAGGAAGAGGATATAGTGGTGGCCTTGAACTCATGTGATGGGGATAAGGCGCTGGGTCCCGACGGATAACAATGGCGTTTTTTAAGCATTGCTGGGAGATTGTCAGGGATGATGTCCTGTCAGTCTTTAATCACTTTTTCTTCTATGGATCATTTGGGAAAAGCTTCAATGCATCATTCATAGCATTGGTGCCCAAGAAAGAGGGAGCGGAGAACATTAAAGACTTTTTGCCAATAAGCTTGGGGGGAGCGTGTATAAAATTTTGGTGAAGGTTCTTTAAAGGCGCTTGAAGGAAGTGTTGCGTAGTGTTATTTTGAGAATGGGGAAGACAATTACTTGATGTGGCCTTAATTGCTAACGAGTATATTGATACTTGGAAGGAAAAGAAAAGAGAGTGGGCCGTATTGTAAGCTTGATATTGAGAAGGCAGACAGCCATGTATCTTGGGACTTTTTGATGTCTACAATGAGGAGAATGGATTTTGGGGAAAGATGGAGAAGTGCGTGTGGGCTTGCATCTCCACAGTATCTCTCAGTGTGAGTGAATGTGTGAGAGGGAGGTTCAATTCCCATGGAAGGTGATTTGGTATTCCCAGGTTCCCTCCTAGGCTGCATTTTTTGCTTGGGAGGCTTCGCGGGCAGCAATTTTAACATTGGATAATCTCTGAAAAAGGGGATTTTCATAGGTTAATAGGTGCCTCGTGTAAAAACAAGATGGAAACGATGGATCATCTTCTTGTTCACCATGTAGTGTCCAGGGACTGTTGGTACCTTGTTTTTTTCTAATTTCGGATGGGTTTGGGTTTTGCCAGTTTAATTGAGGGACTTTCTTCTTAGTTGGAGGGGGTTGCCATATGAAGAAGGATGTGCGCGCAGTTCGGAGGATGGCCCTGATTTGCAAAGGAACAGTTGGACTTTTGAGGGGGTTGAGCCCCCCTTTCAGAATTAAATATAGCTTTTTTGTGCTTGTTACATTTTTTGGCCAAAGAGGCCTTTCTCTTATATCTTTAGTTGATTTTTGGGGAGTTTAAGACCTTAATTCATGTAGCCTCTCCCTTGTAATTATGGGTTCGCCCCCATCAGGCGAGGGGAAAGAGTTTGAAAATGTAGAGTTGCTAAGATCTAAGTTGAAAGAGTTTTTGCTGTCATTGTTTTCATACTATTCAAGAAGTAGAGTTCCTAGTGCGTATTCTTTTGGTAACTTTTAAGCAAGATAAATTGGAATTCGGAGATTTAGATTTCTTTTTCTTTTATTTATTTTGTGAGCGTGTTTGTTTGTTTGCTTGTTTTATTTTTAATTTTAATTTTTTAATGCTATTTGTATACTTTGTGCTTACTTTGGGTACACCCCCTTGGGGCTTCTGTTATAAATTTTGTTTGTTTTTTTTTTTTTAAATTTTTTTTATAGCTCTTTCAACTGCTTATGAATCCTTGATATAATTTACATGTTATTGTGCACATGCCCTCATTATTTTTTATGTTATCAATAAAAACTACTGCCGTGCCTCTTGTAGCTTACGAGGAAAACAACTGTATCAAGTTCCAGCAGAAACTGTTGGCAATGTGGAACATGTATTGGCTGTTTGTGATACCTCACGATCCAATAGCAAGGTTGTTTCTTTGGTTTTAAATATACTTAAAAGATTGTGGTGACCTTTTTGTTTAAATTGGGGTTTCATGAATTTTTTTCTTTATCTTCATGTTAGTCTCAATTGATGCTCCTTGTACAAAGTTGGCTGCCACGATAATCCAATTGGCTAATGTTTTATTTCGAATCTTCATTTCTAGTAATCATGCATTTGGTATATATTGCGTCTTCTTTTTCATAATCATCTGAAAATCATTTCAACATTGGCACCTGCTTTCTGGGGTTTGGATTCCTATGTTAACTTGCTTGATTCTCAAGTCCAAATGCTATCTACGTAACCCTGCAATGGTTTTTCACTGAACTGAAATTCAAGCAAAAATTCTAGACAGGGTTTTATCGTGAATATGATGTAATTGACTATATATAGAGAAGGTGTGGTAAAGTATTGCATGTTTTTCTAATAAAGATACAACTTTATCCGTCCTTCTAGTAATTTGTATTTCTTTATGGTTTTTTTCACATTAACTAGTGTTTATCAAGTGTTCGAATAAAGTGCAATAGAGTTGTGTGAGATACCTTGCGCATATCAACTGAGCAGGAATTATTGGTTGGTCACTGAAGTATGGAGCTTAGAAATGATCATTCTGTATGGATAGTACCTTATATAAATTATATCTGTATGCAATAACTTTATTATTTGTTATGTTCAATAAAAAATAATTCTAACTATCTAGTAAACTCATAGAGATTGATCATTATACTTGCTCAAGCAATTTCAATGCTTAAAATATTTGTTGCATCTTTTCAAATTGTATGTAGGTCGTGGAAGATGCAAATGCCTTGATATTACGATTTGACTCCGATGATTCAAGGAAAACTTGGCAGAGTCGTTTGCAAGGGGCTATTTATCGTGCGTCGGTATGACATCATGTAGCTTGATTTGTTGAAACCGCTAATTTATACTGATTATGGGGATTGTTTTTATGATTTATATAGCACTTCGGAATTATCATCTATTAATTATTACTATATTGCCTGGACAGAATTTGGGTTACATTATTTTTATTTTTTATTTTTTGATCTGTAAAAAGTACTTTTATATATAAGGAGCCCGATGAGGGCTTTCCCATAGTTACAAAAGAAAAGGACTGGCTACCTTAAAGCTTAAGGTCTTCCCAAAAATCTATGAGCTTTTCAAAATACACAGGTTATATTCTTTGATCCAAAAATACAAAGATTTCAAAAAAGTATCTTTTATCCTCCATGGGGGTGCTTCCAACCCATCAAAAACCCTTCTATTTCTCTCCATCCATAAACACCACGTAAGACAGATGGGGGCCATGTTCCAAGTGATTCTCAATTCCTTTCTAATCCTATTGCACTTCCAACACAAAAAAATGAGCTTCACTTGAGCCGGCATGACCCACGAACAACCAAAAATAGTGAAAAAAAAATTTCATATGTCTGAAGCAACCTTGCAGTGAAGAAGAAGATGGTCCACTGTCTCTTCGTCTTCTTTGCCCAGAGGACATCTACTTGGGATAGAATACCTCCTTCTTTTGATGTTGTCTGTCGTCAAGATCGCTCCCCAAGCAACCTCCCAAGCAAAAAAAGCTACTTTTGGAGGCACTCTTGAATTCCAAATCAGTATGCAAGGGAATGATAAGTCTTTCCCATCAACCATCTTTCTATAATAAGAGCGAATCGTAAAGTTTCCATTACCATTTCCCACCCATTTCATGATGTTCGTCCCTCCATTTCTCAAAACCACTTTGCTTAGGACTCTCATCAAATCTCCTGCCTCCCCTATTTCCCAGTCAAAAAAAGCCCTTCTGAATTGAGGTCTCCAAACCCTTCCCCCCACCTCCCTCCCAAAAAAAAAAAAAAAAAAAAAAAAAAAAAAAAACCTTCTATGCAATCTGTTACAACATTGTCCCTGTCCACAACTATGTTGAACAGATTCAGAAATCGCACTCTCACTTGTCCTTCCAGAACTTCACTTTTGACCCATCCCCAATGTCAAACTTCACACACAAAGAGAAATCCTCCTTGCCACCTCTAATGGCTTTCCACACCCAGCAACCACAGGGCTCACCTACTTCCCTGGAGAACCAACCCCCTTCCTTGCTACCATACTTGGCGGCAATCACCTCCTTCCAAAAGGTATTCTCTTTCGAAGCAAATCTCCAAAACCATTTTCTTAGTAATGCTTTGTTGAATAGCTGCAAGTCTTTTATCCCCAAGGCCCCCTCACTGGAAGGGGTTTTCACTTTATCCCAACTGACTAGATGGATCCTTTTTCCTTCTTCCTTGCCGCCCCATAGAAAATCTCTCTGAATCTTCTCAAACTTTCTCTGAACTGAAACTGGCATTCGGAAAAGCGACATGTAGTAAGTAGGGAGATTTTTCAATGTGCTTCTTATGAGCGTGATCCTCCCCCCTTTCGAAAGGTGGTGTTTTTTCCACCCTGCTAATCTCTTTTGGAACTTCTTAATGACCGCATCCCAATTTTCAACCGATCTGGACAATGCTCCCAAAGGAAGACCAAGATACTTTGTCGGCAGCCTACCTACCTTGAAACCCATTCCCCAAGCCATCTCCTCCATTCCCCTAACCTCTCCTATAGGAAAGATCTCTGACTTCCTACTATTAACTCGCTGTCCTGACAACGTCTCAAAGCAAATCAAAATGCATCGCAGGGTATAGAGATGCGATTCCTTAGCCTCACAAAAAATGCTGGTGTCTTCGACGAAGAATAGACGAGAGATCTACACCCTCTCCCCTTCTTCTCTTTCCAGAACAAACCCTCTAAGCATGCCCCTGACCTTCGCCGTATCTAGCAATTTGCTCAAAGCCTCCATAACAATCACGAATAGAAGGGGGGAAAGAGGACCCCCCATGCCTTAATCCCTTGGACGTTCTGAAGAAGCCAGCAGAGGACCCATTGACCAATAGAGTAAGAAACTGAGTCAATGCAGGCCTTGATCCAACTCCTCCACCTCTCTTCAAAACCCATCCTACCCATCAGGGAAAGCAAGAAGTTCCAATTGACATGGTTGTATGCCTTCTCAATGTCCAGCTTGCATACCAGCCATGTCTCCTTTTTCTTCTTTCTGGCATCTATATACTCATTAGCAATGAGAACCGCATCCATGATCTGTTTTCCTCCCACAAAGGCATTCTGGCTCGGAGATATGATTTTGTCCATAACCTTCCGCATCCTCAAGGCTACGACCTTAGCCATTAGCTTATACATATTTCCCACTAAGCTAATAGGCCTAAGGTCTCTAATATCTTCCGCACCTTCCTTCTTTGGAATCAATGCTATAAAAGTAACATTAAGACTTCGTTCAAAGGAACAAGACCGATGAAACCATGCGAACACTGCCATGACATCACCTCTAAGAATCCTCTAGCAATGCTTGAAGAAGACCAAAGTGAAGCCATCCGGGCTTGGCCCTTTGTCACCATCACAAGACTTCAGGGCTTTTCTCACTTCTGTCTCCTCAAAGGGACTTTCCAACCCGAGCACTTTTGAAACTTCCAATTTATCAAACTCCATGCTCTCCAAATTCGGGTGCCAATCCAGAGATTCTGAGTATAGATTCTTATAAAACTCCACTATGCCTCCCTTTACCTCCTCTACCCCTTGCAACCTCCTGTCCCCAATTATCATTGAGCTGATGTTATTTCTCCTTTTGTGGTAGTTGGGCATCCTATGGAAGAATTTTGTGTTCTGATCCCCCTCCTTCAACCACAAGGCTCTAGATTTCTGTTTCCAGGAGATCTCTTCCATCTTTAAGACTCGATGCAAGTCCCCTTTTAGAGCATCCCTAGTTCTCCTCTCTTCCGTGGATAAAGGGTCCTCTTGCTCTTTCCTATCAAACTGCAGAATATCAGACATGATTTTCTCTTTCTGATCCTGAATGTTTCCAAATTCCTCCTCATTCCACCTTTTTAAATCGACCTTCAGTAGCTTCAGTTTCTGAGCCATCACAAAGCTTAGATCGCCTTCTATTCTTTACCCTTGCCACCAACCCGCCACCCTTTCTTTGGAAGAGGGGTCCTGAAGCCACATATTCTCAAACCGAAAGGGAGCCTTGCCCCATCTAAGGCCTCCACTATCCAAGAGGATCGGGTTATGATCTGACACAAGTATTGAGAGATATGATTGAGTAATATTAGAAAATTTACTCTCCCATTCCCCCGAGATAAGAAATTTGTCCAGCCTTGACATGGCCGGATCTTCCCTCTCACTAGCCCATGTGAACTTACCCCCTTCTAATGGCAGGTCCACTAAACTTCTGCAGTTAATGAATTCCGAAAAGGACCTCATTCCAGTAGTTAGCCTCCCCCCTCTCTTTCACTCGTGAGGGTATCTAGTGACGTTGAAATCTCCACCAACAATCCAAAGGTCAGCCCCCTTTCTATCTTGGCTGCTCAGCTCCTCCCAGAACATCTCACGGTTTTCTTCTGAACATGGGTCATACACTCCAGAAAACACCCACCCTACTGTCTCCTACTAATTTCATTTTAGAGGACAGAAAATACCTTCCCCCCCGCCCCTGCCCCCGCCTCCGCCCCCGCCCCCAAGTCTTTTATCCGTTCAAAGACTGCTGTCCGACAGAATAAGAATGCCTCCTGCTGTGCCTCTGGCAGGCAGGAATCTCCAGTCATCCCATCTGCCCCCCCCCCAAAAAAAACAAACTGCGAACAATAGCCTCCGACATCTCCTGGATTTTTGTTTCTTGGAGGCATACCAAACTTGGTCTCCAAACTTTTAGCAAACCTTTTATGACGGCCCTTTTTCTGGATCGTTTAGACCCCTCACGTTCCATGAAAGCATCTTCCACTTCATTGGGAAACTACAGCAGTCAACTCCTTTCCATCTTCCCCCATCATCAGCTCCCTGTTCCTACCTTCATAATTCACTGTGGATTCCAGATTCTTCATCAGCCTGCACAACTTTCTAGCAGAGCTCTCTTCTTTTGATAGATTATTCAAATGCACTACAATATCAACTTGGCTGTTATTTCGCAAAATCTCTTCTACTAACCCCAAAAATCTGTCCTCATAGCTTTGACATGACAAACCCAGGTAGTGGCTCAGGCCCTTGATTCGTTGCAGAAGCCATTGCGAAACCACCACCCTCTTATTCTCCTTCCTTTTTTCCATAGCCATGTCTCTGCTTTCTGGGTAGATTACCGCCAGAGGGCAACAATCCAGAGTGTCCCCTTCCCACTCCCCCTGCATGTCCTCTAACACTGCCTCTTCCCTTATCACCAGAGTGTTGGAATTCAATTCCTGCAAAGGAGATGGTCTCGGGATACTGGGAGCATTTAGCCTCAGATCTTCCTTTTCCCCTGAAACCGTATTCTCTATTCTCCCTTCTCTGGTAGGCTCTCCTCTCATCTCTGGTCTTGTTGCCTTCAATGCTAAACCATCACGGTGATAATCTTTGATCTGCGCAGTTGAAGCTTCCTCCATTCTGCCTAGGTCATGATCTTTGCATATCAATTCTGTCGGCCTCTCATCCTCGTCCCAATCTGATTCTCCCATCACTGTGCCAGGCTCGGAACTATAATCTATCCCTTCCAATGTCTCTGACCCATCATCGATCTCCCCTCCCCACCATAGCTCTCGCTCCAGATCGCTTATCTTGCTCCTGCTTGGCCCTGCTTCAAAGGACACAACCTCCTTCCCTCTATGATGCCATCTTCAAAGCTGACGTTGAGAGCGCCTTCGTCTGGGATTATGATTTGTGAAAAATGACCTTGGGCCTTCTTTACCGTTTGGGCCTCCCTAGGTGCTTCCACCATCATCTTTGACTTTATATGGTGTATTGTGCCCTGTTTTTCCTTCTGCTGGTCCCCTGAGCTACGCACTTTTGGCTGGCCCACATTCTCCTCCTGGCCCAAGCTTTTAAATCTGTTCTGGTTCTGCCCGATGGAAAGAGATCCGGCACAATTTCTAAGGCCTTGTTTTTTCCTCCCGGTCCGTTTCCATACTTGTTTCTGCCCTTTTTTCCTCCGCCCACCGCCTGCTTCAGTCCAATCCATGCACAAGCCCACTTTTAGGCGCAGTTCAGGGCGCTTCCCCATCTTTGAATTCAAATCTCCTCTATCCTCTACCACCTGCGCCACGTGTTTGCTCGTCATTGGACCCTTCGATTGCTCCTTATATTCTGATGTCCTCCTCTCTTCACACGCCTCCTGCGCGTGACTAGACTTCACCGTCCTCCCTCTTTCCTTTCTGTTTCTGGCAGCCCTCCAATCTCTGGTTCTTTCACCTGCAATAGCAAAATGAGGGATTTTCTCAGCCCATATAGGGATTTCATATCTCCAGGAACCCACTGTCAGCTCAATCGATGCCGGCAAAGGATCTTCATAGACGGCAACCAGCATTCTCACCCATCGCATCTGGCTCCAGGCATCGGTCTCTGTATCCACTTTGATGAATTTTCCGCACAAGTTCCCCATCGCCGTGAAGACATCGTTGCTCCATAGGAATATTGGCACACCAATAAATCTGATCCAGATTACGTTTTTGAGTCCAATCCTTCCTTGCACAGCAGCCTGCCATGAACCAACAGTCAAGCATCACCGCTTTTCCTTCCAACACCCACTCTTTATGCCTCCAAATTCTAGTGGCCTCCTGCATCGACGGGAACTCGAAAATAAACCGGTCGCCGTGAAGCTCAGTAACTGTAACTCCCGTTGGGACTCCCCATATCCTATCCACCCATCGTTGTACCCTTTCCCTTTCTGATTTGCACTCTTCGGTTCCTCCTACCCTCCCTACAAGGCATTTTCTGCAATGTTCCAATCTGTCCAAACACGAATCATACTCCACTTCCAACTTTCTATCTGATCTTCCTTGAACTTGCACTGTTGTCACTCTTATCTTACTTTGGGGCCATTCCTGAATCTTCGCCACCTCTATGAAAGATTTTTGACCACCACGGTTAGTGTTTGCTCCCAGATGAGCCAACTCCCTGAGAGCTTTTGCCGCTCCCTTCCATCCTTTTCCCTTGTCAAATTCCAGGAAGTAGACGCTGACCTTTCGTCCTCCTATTGCTTCATCCACTCTGATGAACGATCCTCCCTCTGTTATTTTTGAGGATTCTCAGCTTGTGCTCCCTCCCGAGTAACACATGTTCTAATTGCGAGCCATTCCTTCGATTTCCTATTTCCTCCAATTGAGCGCATACCCACTTTAAGCCCTTTCCATCTACCCTTACTCGCCGTAGCACTCCCAAACCTCTTTCCGTGATCTAGAAAAGTTGCCCTCTTGGTCCTTCCATTTCCTCCACATCGAAAGTTTTCCCTCCCCATTGACAGTACCGAGTCGCTGATCTCATACCTTTGCCGTCTGAAAAACCGCCAGACAAGCTTACATCTTGCCGGAAGCTTCTTGGCCATGAAAGTGTTTTTTTGTGCCCGTGTGTGCATGCCACTCGGGTTACATTATACATACCTGATAGTAGAGGTTCATTAATTTTATTACTAGAGACACACATTTCATGATCATATCAATAGTAAATGAAACAAATATGATCTTGAACTTGAGAATTTATCATGGTAATGCTGGACTTTGATGTTTTAGCAATTTAGGATTTTGTGCAACAATTTTGTTTGTTGCAATAGGAGGGCTGGAGTCTCTCGCAGGGAAATGATTCAGGGGACTGACATTAAACTGTAAGGTGGATATTGGAAACTTTTCTTCATCTGTTAGATTACGTTCTTTCTTTTATTTATTTTTTCTTTGTTTGGGAATAATAAGAGGCTGGGAATTGGACAGTTCAGTATAGTTAAAGGCGAAAGGCAGGTCTCATATTGCCCGAAATGTAAGGTGACAAAAAAACGCTAGCCTGAGTAAAGCAAGGTGCTAACTAATAAAAATAATCAAAAAAATATATTACAAATTGAAAGTTGATTTATTCTAAGTTAAATAATATCTTATCATTACAATAACGCTAAAAAGTCCAATCGAAGATTCTAAAAGTTACATATGATGTATATAAGAGACATAACCATTTTAAGCTTTAATGCTTCTTCTTTTCTAAAGTAATATTCAAAGTTTTATTATCTATGTAAGTCTTATTTGTTAGTCCTAATAATATGGAAAACATTATAGGTCCAATCTCATAGATATCTAAATTAATTCTCAAAAAATCAGGCCTATGTTAGGAAGACTTCCCATTTAGGCGATTAATTTGGTTGATGGAGGGAAGATGTTTCATAGTGGGTAGGCTCAGATTTTTTAAAGAATGATGATAGTTAGCTGGTTATAGAAGATGAAATGTCAATTCTTAAAATTTTTATATGTTGAAAGTGTTACTTTCCCTGAAACTTTGAATTTCTAGCAACATCTCAAACAATTTAACTGTTTATTAGGCTAGTTTTATGTTTGATAATAATACTTTTTTTTACCATAATAGATCAAACAATAATACTTCTAAACTACAGCTATGTTCTTTTATATTGACATTGAGAAGTCTCTTACAAAATTCTTAAATAAGTGTATAAAATACTATAAACCTAAGGGACGTACAAGTAAATACGTTACAATTAAAAAGGTCAGCGCCTTGTCACCTCTTGCCTTGCTTAAGGCAATCTCCGAGACATAACCTCTTTGAAGAGGCCTGGCTTGGAATATGTTAACGGCAATATTACTGAAAATCGCCTTGCCTAATCGCCTAGGCGAAGAGGCGATCGCCTTTAACAACATTGGGACAATCTTTCCTGCTTGAAAGTGCAAAAGAGGACAAGGAAACAATTGAATAGAAAGGACTTGTTGACCTATATAACCATTGACGCAGAGCATAGCCCATGTGGTAATGTGCCCGGGCTCTTTCAAATACTCAACTCAACTCAACAAAACCTTAACTCAACTATTTGAGATCAGTTATATGAATCATGTCTCGTCATTCTGCTTTATTCAAGACCATCCTCAACCAAAGATAATTTTGGTCTCCCCTACCCTCAAACATGACCCTCAATGTGTACCATGTCGCTCTCTCACTGGTGCAATTATTGATATTTGTTGTACATGGCCATACCAACTTAATAAGTTTTCTGTCATTTTATCTCCTTTAGGTGCTACTTCTACCATCTCATGAGTGCGCTCTTCTAAATGTCCTAGGAAAATATCAGAATAAAAATGGACTGTTTTAACTTGTTTGGTTGAGAGGATTTGTGGAAATTCTTTTCACTCTTCTTATTTATAACCTGTGAAAAGCTTTCTGGTGTCTCTTGCCTTTGGTCAAGGACTCTCCAGTTATTCTTTCTGCAAAAACAATTCCTGGTGTGTGTTGCCTTTGGCCGACTCTCCAGTACTTCTTGCACCATAGTGCTGCAATACAAGAAGCACGAGTTAGTTTCTTGCTTATATCAGATAATGTGTCCAATTGCGCAGAAGTTATGTTTTGATCGTTAGTGTCTTAAATAAGTCACAGTTATCTGTTCATCAGGTAAATGGGATCCTCTCACCTAGTTTTCTGTGCAGGGTTCTGCTCCTATCACTGGTCTATCTGAAACTTCATCAGACGCTGGAGACTCAGAAACAGAAACTGTTGGCAATCATGATGTAATGGATTTGTCAAAGATGGAAAGAGTGTTTATAACTGGTGTGCTTGACGAGTTAAAGATATGTTTTGATTATAATCGTCAGGTATTCCTCGATTGAACTCTTACATGGTACCATTTTCCTATGATGGAAGTGCTGAGATATATGACATGTTTGATCTTTTTTTTTTCTTCTTCTTCCTTTAGCATGATCAGAGTTTCATGAAAGTGCTTCTAGCAGATGAAAGTCGTTTATTTGAATTCCGAGCAATAGGTGGTCGGGTAAGATCATTGTTGAACTCTGTCTGTTTATGGATGCTTTATTGCTTTCTTCTTTAAGGATTCAAAAGGATATGGGGAAACAGGTTGAACTTTCAATTAGAGAAAATGAGATGTTCATCGGCACAGTCCTGAAATCTTTGGAGATAGAAGATTTAGTCAGCTGCAAAGGAATGTCTCAACCTTGTTATGTGGCAAGATCGTTCTTCCAAAGTGCAGATGCAATTTCGGTTTTCAATGATGGTGAAAGTCAGGGTAATGATGGCAATGATTTGAACCAATGTGAAGGAGATGATAATTTTTATGAGGCATCAGAGAATCTTAATGACTCTGTTGATAGTCCAATGCATTCCCTGGGGAACATGTCTGACAAACTTAGTTCCCAAATTTCTCTGCCATCTGAAAAGACAAGTTTGCAGCCGCCTAGTTTTAGTCGTGTTGCTGGTCTACTCCCTGATGACATTGTTCATGCTGGAAGTGATCTTATGGAACTTAATGATACTTTGGATAGTTTTGTGAAAGCTCAAATAGTTATTTACGAGCATAATTCACTTCTGTATAAAAGTATTGATAAACAGGTTAGTAGTTCTCTAAGTTGTGATTTTGTCTATACTTTTCTGTGTAGTCACTAACTTGCTTCCTCAATGATTATTTCAGGTGACTGTGACGCTCTCTACCTTGTCATTTTTTTGTCGCAGGCCAACAATACTAGCTATTATGGAATTTGTTAATGCTATTAATGTTGAGGATGAAAGCTGTGAATCTTTCAGTGACAATTCTTCCGCAGCCATGATGCAACATGATATCTCCAGGGAAGACATGGTTGATAATTTGCAGTCAACTGCGGTTGAGGAGACTATGGTTGTTAAAGGTTTGCTAGGAAAGGGGAAATCCAGAATTGTTTTCTATCTAACATTGAATATGGCTCATGCTCAGATTTTGCTGATGAATGAGAATGAAACTAAGCTTGCTACTCTGTCACAAGATAATTTACTTGCTGATATTAAGGTTTGTGTGATCATTGTTTTCCTTAATAGATCTAAGATTTATTTAATTTTTTTCTTGATGTATCTCATATTTATTCCATGCTTATTTAATTTCTGTATATGTATTTTAAAAATTTCCCAGGTGTTTCCATCCTCTATGAGTATAAAGGTTGATCTTGGAAATTTGAGAATAAGTGATGACAGTCTTGATAGCAACCATATCTATTTCTGGGCCTGTGATATGAGAAATCCGGGTGGTAGTTCATTTGTGGAGGTATTTTTTTTTTTATTGAATGGTTTCTTTATGACATGTTTTCTTTTTGACGTGAAAGTTCCAATTTGCAAATTTCTTGTGACAAGTAGTTTGTTGACTAACCTTTGTTAACTTTGAGCACATTTCATGGCAGTTGTTTAACATTGTCATGATTTTGTTATGGGGTCAAACCAGTCTTTACTATCTTCTTTTAAATTTTCCTGTGTTAATTATTAATTTTAGATTATAAAAGCATTCAAGGGTAACATCATTTTTTGGGCGATCATTGTTAAATGTACTTCCGGATTTTGAATAGATTACAATTTATGGAAGTACAATAATGGGACAATTTTAATCTGGGTCTTAATTTCTATCCTTTAAAGAATCAAATTGATTTTTTCTTTTGTTACGAGGGAAGTTGTGGATGTTTGAAGGAATTTTGGAACTGGAGTGAAATATTGCTGAAATTCCAGAAATGTTGCAAAATTCGTGATTACATCAAGGATCAAAATTTCCTTTTGTTTACATAAAAAATGTTCAAAATATTTCCGTTTCTCAATGAACTGAAATGAAATTTGGAAAAACAAAATTTACATGTTTGATGTTATTTCCATCGACACATTGAAAAATAGTCAAAAGTCGAAAAATACAAAATGGTAGAAATTCTTCTTTTGTATTGACAACCATTTGAGAAACTGTTAGAAGGAATAAAATACTAAAAGATATCCTCTCTTTCTTTGAGAAGCATACAAGGAGAAGTATAAGTAGTTAAAATTTAAATATACAAAAAGAGTTTTTATCTGTTTTGTTTTTTTAACAAATTGCAAATAAGGAGAAGTAGAAAGTGGAAATAAGGAGGTAGGAGAATAGTTTAGTGTAATAATGAGTTAGCTAACTGCTATTTATGTTATTTTGTTTTTTATTTTAAGTATAACCTATGTCAAAATGTCTACTATGTGTATTTTTTAGTAAAGAAAAATCAACACTACCCAATGATGGTTGTGCTTACGTATGGTGTGGGGGGGGGGGGATAGCTTGTAAGACTTAACCTTTTGATACTATTTTTGCACAAAGTGGTTCCTCTCATAGTCAAATATGCATTCTCACGCTTGATAGCCTGAACACTTTACCATTTTTCTAAGCAATGACCTCCGCCAATTATGTTATAGTGTTGTATCCTAAGAACCATGGATACGGACACAACATTTTTTAAAAAAGTAGGACACGAATATGTCAGGGACACGTTGAATATATATATATATATTATGACCATATAATAAAAGCCTAACATTATTTCAACTAAAATTGGCATAAAAACACATAAATCACAAAAATATTATTAAGATATTAAAATAACAAAGCTATTAAATAAAAATTTAAGAACTTCTTCATTTAATCATCAACATTGATGATTCAAGTTCCAAAACAAAAGTTACTAACTACTACATAGAAGATATATATATAACCGAAAAAAAAAAAATAAGAGAAAAGGAGAAAAGAAGGGAAAAAAAGTCTACAAAAAAATAAAATGTGTACTAACATATTCTAACGAGTCCGAAATTCAGAAAAAATAAAAAATTTGGACACTTTTTTTTACGTGTCCGACACGTGTCTGGAAAGTCTTAGAGAGTGTCTGTGTCGGACATGTGAGTCAAAATAGAGTATTCGTGCTTCATAGGTTGTACCTAATTTAATATTCCAATATTACAATGTTACGTGATAAATGTAACCCCAAAATTTTTGTACTTGTTTTTGTATTGGTAATAAGAATTATTTGATATTATTTAATGACTTGTTCACATTTGCCTCTACTACTCAATTTCACCGTAGTATCTTTTATGCGGATGGATATGTAGAGCCTAAACATTTTATTAGTTAATTATATTTCTTATCTTCATGTCTTTATATATTTTACTTTATGTTTCCAACTGTTTCCGTGCATTTCAATTTTGTTATAACTTCCACTTGGGTTTCTAAAATGTTTCCCAACTTTTTCTTTCCTAGTCATCTGAAAAAGGGGGAAGATTAACCCGAGAGGAAGGGAAATATTATTCATAAGGATCATCAATCCCTTCATTACACTTCTTCAAGTTGGAGCATGTATGCCAATATTGCCATCATGTGATAATGCTTTAGTAGCTTCTTCAGTGTATTATGATATATCAGAAAGGTGGAGGAGGGAAGACAATTGCAGGGGTTTGGAAATCTGAGTGTTGTTGCAATGTGAATTTACGAATGATCTCATGGAATGTTAGGGGTATGAATGACCCAGATAAATGTACAGCTGTGAAGAACTTTTCGAAGGAATGGAAGGCATCGGTGGTGTGCGTGCAGGACTCCAAACTGAAGAGGGTTTCTCAGGACAAAATTAGAATACTGTGAGGAGGCAGATGGGTTAAATGGGCTTATTTTGGGAGCTGTAGGAACAACCCAGGGGGTTGGGGGGGGGGGGTATTATTTTGACGTGGGAGTCAAGTGTCCTCAATTGTGTCGATCAGGTTATTGGTTGCGACCCAGTCTCTTGCTTATTTCAGCTATTGGAGGGTAGGTTCATGTGGGAGTCAAGTGTCCTCAATGAAGTTTGAAAACAACGTACTAGTAGAGGTCCTTGGATACCAAAATGACATTATTGGAGATTCAATCCTTTGACCCCATGTATTCCTTGTCTTTTTTGACCCATATATTCCTGTCTAGCAAGACCCATTGGAACCCATTCTCCTCACAAGGAAAGTGGCAAGACACTGAATAAATGACACTTAATTTGTCAAGCTCCTTCACCACTCCTTTATCCACAAAATCTGTGGTCATCCCAACGATTCCAAGAGCAACTGCCCCCCTGAAATGTAACTCCAAGGACCCCTATTTTTCTTATTTGACACCGTTTCAATTTTCATCTACTTGGTTTATATTTGATGAAGTAATTGGACATTCAAGATGAAGATTCTTTGGTGCTTGCTATTTGTTGACGATGTATGTTTAATTGATGAAAATGAAGTCATGGAACACACTAGATTCTGAGTTCGAAGTGAATAAAATCAAGAGGGTTTAGATAAATCAACCAATCTCATATTTGGAATGTATATTTAGCAAAACTAGCAATGGATGAGGTAGTAATGGAGATCAATGATTAGAGTTACTTGGGAGTTAACTCATTAGTCTATATCAAATATACGGAGGGAGAACTTTGAGAGGACATTGTTTATAGAATCAAAGTCAATGGATGAAATTGAAGAATGCTTGTATAATTATGGCCTTGGATGGTATGAAACTGCGTTACACAGTTTTGTATAACTAAGAGGGGCCTTGGCACAATGGTGAGGTTCCTCCATTGTGACCTGGTGGTCACGGGTTCAAGTCGTAGAAACAACTTCTACGCTTGTGGGGGTAAGGTTGCATACATCTACCCTTCCCAAACCTCACAGTGGCTGGAGTCTCCTGCACTGGGCTAGTCTTTTAGTTTCTTATAACAGACCAGGTAGTTGGGATAAGGATTTCTTGAATTGCGTTGAATTGTGTTCTATTGTATGTGACATATCTATACATGCTTCGCGCACACACACACACGCACACATGTATCTGCAACATGGGATACAAGTTTGTACTTAATGCCTACTACATTTAAATAGAAAATGCTAAACAATATTTAATTTTAACAAATGTTGTACAAAAGACGATTTCGAATTTTTGCACCATGTCTTCTTATTTTTGTGTCATTTCTTTCATTCTTAACTTTTCATCCTTAACCTTTTTCTGTTTGTTACTTTTCTTTTGTAGATATATCTTTGTTAGCATTCATGCGTAATTTACAAACATTTATTCATGAATCTACAGTTGGTATTTAGTTCGTACAGTGCGGATGATGAAGACTATGAGGGTTATGATTATAGCCTTTGCGGGAAGCTTTCAGAAGTACGCATTGTGTATTTGAATCGCTTTATCCAGGAGGTAGCTTTCGTCATAGTTCAGCAGTTACTTAGTACCCTGTTATGCATTTTTTCATGTTGTCAATTTTACTTGTAGGTTGTTGGTTACTTTACGGGCCTCGTTCCCAATAATTCAAGGGAATTTGTAAAAATAAAAGATCAAGTGACAAACTCAGAGAAGTGGTTCACAGCAAGTGAAATCGAAGGATCACCTGCTTTAAAGTTGGATCTTTCACTCAGTAAGCCGATAATTTTAATGCCTCGGAGAACAGACAGCCTTGAGTAAGTTTACTAACCTTCCCTGGCTGAGTAGCTCAACCATCCATACCTGCCCCATCATTTGTAATTTGTCCTTGTCATATCAGTGATTACATGTTTAATCTTGTGTTTTATGTTACAGTTATCTGAAGCTTGATGTTGTTCATATTACTGTCCGGAACAGCTTTCAATGGTTTTGTGGCAGTAGAAGTGAAATGACTGCGGTTCACGTGGAAACATTAACGGTTTTGGTGAGATTTACATGCTGAAATGTTTTTCTTCTATAGTGTTGTTAAACTACTTGATCAATTAAAAAGCTGACATGATGTGAATTGAGCCAGCTGAGCAGCAGAGGAAAAAAGATTAGGGAAAGAGACTTCTCACACTTGAATGTTGAGATAATCCTTTATATATTAATAAACAAAATTTAAATACAGCCCTTACTTGAATATATAAAATAACTAATACTCTCGCTCAAGCTGGAGCATAGATATCTGTGGAAATCCCGAATAATTTGAAGGGGATTTTGAGGAGATTGTGGTAGGAGATTTAGGCTGATTATTTGGGTTGACCTCTTTTGTTTCCTTTTTTGGTTCTCTTCGTACATGTTAAATAGGGACCCAAGTATGTAAATAATAGACAATTGAATATACAAGATTTTACTCTTATTCTCTACATGGTATCAGAGCAGGGATTACTCTGAAAACCCTAGCAAACCATGGCCGCCAGCCATGAGTCTACCCAGTCGATAACTCATGAAGGAGAATCAGAGGTAATCTCCTCCATGGGTTTGACCATCAGGCTGGAAAATTCCTCATTCCATCTTACCGTAGAAAAACTTAAGGGTAAGAACTACCGAGAATGGGCTCAATCCATCAAACTGGTCATCGACGGCAAAGGCAAACTAGGTTACCTTACAGGTGAGACCAAGCAGCCACCTTCCAGTGATGCAACAGCCTTCCAGAAATGGCGTTCTGAGAATTCCTTCATAACCTCCTGCTTAATCAACTCCATGTGACCAACAATCAGCAAGACGTATTTGTTCCTGCCAACAGTGAAGGACGTATGGGAGGCTGTTCGCGAAACCTACTCCGACGCCGAGAATGCTTCCCAAATTTTCGAGATCAAAACTTGGCTATGGCAGATGAAGCAGGGAGACAGATAAGTGACGGAATATTACACAGAGATGCTAAGCTTATGGCAGGAATTGGATCTCAGCAGTGAAGAATCTTGGGAGTGCACGGGTGATAGTGTGCGATTCAAGAAGAGAATGGAAACCGAAAGAGTATACGAATTTTTAGGCTCAATAGAGAACTCGACGACGTGAGGAGTCGAGTCTTGGGTTGCCGGCCATTACCGTCCATCCGAGAGGTGTTCTCTGAGGTTCGGCGGGAAGAAAGCAGAATAAAGGTGATGTTGAAGGAGAAAGCAACGCTTGGGAGTGAAGCCATCGACGCCTCTGCTCTTGTAACCGCCTGGGATCGAAGCAGTCTGGGAACGAAGCCATTCGGCCCAAGGCAAAATACTGCGCCTGGGTTTGAAACAGCCTATAAAAGTAGTGGGCTTCATACTGGATCAGGCCTAAAACAAAATAAAAAGCCCTTTTGTGATCATTGCAAAAAATCGGGCCATTCAAAAGATACCTGTTGGGCCTTACATGGCAAGCTCGCTAATTGGAAGCCCAGACAGCCCAACAAATCCCACGGGTACCAGACCTTAACTGAACAGTACGCAAAAACAGGTGCTCCAGTTCATCACACTCAGTCGTCCTTTATTGGAGGCTTTAACCCCGAGTAACTTGAGAAGCTATATGCTCTTTTTTCGACCTTTCAAGCCTCGGGTCCGTCTTCTACTCCACTACCATCGGGTTCCTTAGCCCACAAAGGTACCTTTTTGACTGCTCTTAGTACCACTTTGTGCCTTACTCCCTGGATTATTGATTCTAGTGCATCCGACCATATGCCTGGTGCCCATCATTTATTTCCAACATATTCACCTTGTGCTGGTAACTTGAAAGTAAAAATTGCATATGGTACTTTATCCCCAGTAGCTGGCAAGGGGAGTATCCGTATATCTGACTTTATTACTTTAGAGTTTGTCCTTCATGTTCCTAATCTCTCTTGCAATCTGTTGTCTGTTAATCAGCTAACCAAACAATCTCATTGCTCAGTTTTTTTTTTGTCTTCTCATTGTGTTTTTTAGGACCTATCATCGGGGAAGACGATTGGTGGTGCTAAGGAGTGCGAGGAGCTCTACTATTTTGATGACGCTTACATGAGTAACCAGTGTCGTCCTCCTATTTGTAATTCTGCATCTAGTCCTAGGGATAGTGATCTTTTGTTATGGCATAAACGAATGGGCCATCCTAGTTTTCAATATTTAAAACATGTGTTTCTGTCACTTTGTTCGAATAAAAATTCCTTGGATTTACAATGTGAAGTTTGTGAACTTGCAAAACATAATCGCACTACTTTTTCTAATCCCCTTATAAACCATCACGGCCTTTTACCCTGATTCACAGTGACCTTTGGGGGACTTCACGGGTTCCCAATAGGACCCACAAAAAATGGTTTATTACATTTATTGATGACCATTCTCGTCTCTGTTGGGTATTTTTACTAAACGATAAATCTGAGGTTAGTTCGGTATTCATGAACTTCTACAATATGATTCACGCCCAATTTCACACAAAAATTCAAATTCTTCGTGTTGATAATGGCACTGAGTACTTCAACTCTTTTTTGAGTCCTTATTTTCAAGACAAAGGTATTATTCACCAGAGTTCTTGTGTTCACACCCCCCAACAAAATGGGGTTGCTGAACGGAAAAACCGACATATTCTTGAGGTAGCTCGTGCCCTACTGTTCACCTCTCACATGAAAAATAATTTTTGGGGTGATGCCGTTTTGACCGCCGCATTCCTCATCAATCGAATGCCTAGTCGGGTTCTCTCATTTGCAACCCCTCTCCAAAAATTTCAGGAGGTCTTTCTTGATTCTCTACTCAGTTCTTCTCTTCCACTTCGTGTTTTCGGGTCCACAGTGTTTGTCCACGTTCAGGCCCCCCAACGTAATAAGTTGGATCCTAGAGCTCTCAAATGTGTCTTCCTTGGTTACTCTCCCACTCAGAAGGGTTACAAATGCTATGACCCTCTTTCACAGAAGTTATATGTTAGTTTGGATGTCACATTTTTTGAGCATACTCCCTACTACTCGCTTCAGGGGGAATCCTTGAGAGAAGCTCGACCCTCAGATACAGACTTCGATGTTGCGATCTTTGAATCTACCCCATACAGTACACCCTCTCATTCTTTGTCCAACACAGACGGAATCTTGAACTCAGGGGGAGATGTGGGAAAACCAACAGACAGGGAGACACCTGTCTACTCAAGGAGACCTAAGTCAAAGCCCGATGAGACTCTCGCATCTGAAGCACCAAAAGAGTCAGAACCGGTGATAGCTCCAACTACTCATGAGCCAAAATCCAATTCTGACCAGGTAAAACATCTTGATGACTTACCTATTGCTCTTAGAAAACAACCTCGTTCATGCACTTCCCACCCTATCTCAAAATTTGTATCTTCTAATGCTTTTTCTGCCAAGTGTCGTGCTTTTACGTCTAACCTTGACAGAATCCAGATTCCTAAGAATATTCAAGAAGCTTTGGAAGTTCCAGACTAGAGAAAAGCTGTGATGGAAGAAATAAGGGCATTGAAAAAAAATGGAACTTGGGAGGTGATGACTTTGCCAAAGGGGAAGAAACCAGTGGGTTGTAAGTGGGTATTCACGGTGAAGTACAAGGCGGATGGTACAGTAGAACAGTACAAGGCCCGCCTAGTTGCAAAGGGGTTCACTCAGACATATGGTATTGACTACACCGAGACATTTGCACCAGTAGCAAAGCTAAATACTATACGGGTTCTCTTGTCATTGGCAGCAAATCTGGACTGGCCACTTCATCAATTTGACATCAAAAATGCTTTTCTGAATGGTGAGCTAGAGGAAGAAGTGTTCATGACGCTATCACCAGGAGTTTACAAGGAAGGAGAAGCAACCAGAGTATGTAAACTGAAGAAATCCCTGTACAGACTCAAACAATCACCAAGGGCTTGGTTTGATAGATTTGCGAAGGTGATGAAGAATCAAGGATATCAACAGGGACAGTCAGATCACACGATGTTCTTGAAACAAACCAATGATGGAAGGAGGACTATCCTGATTGTGTACGTCGACGACATCATTCTCACTGGAGACAACACAGGAGAGATGAAAAGATTGAAGAAGGTCTTAGCCACAGAGTTTGAGGTAAAAGACCTAGGTCAAATGCGATACTTTCTGGGAATGGAAGTTGCCAGATCAAGAAAGGGAATTAGTGTCTCCCAGAGAAAGTATGTACTTGACCTTTTGACTGAGACTGGTATGCTCGGTTGCAAGCCAAGCGATACTCCGATCGAGGCAGGAAAAAGAACAGAAGACGTTGGAAAGCCTGTGAATAGAGAAAGATATCAGAGACTAGTAGGTAGATTGATCTACCTATCTCACACTAGACCTGACATTGCTTTTGCTGTAAGTGTGGTCAGTCAGCACATGCATTCACCAAAGGAGGGTCACCTAGAAGCAGTATATAAAATTCTCAGATATCTAAAAGACTTTCCAGGGCGAGGTTTATTCTTTAAGAGAAGTGACAATAAGAAGATGGAAATCTACACATATGCAGATTGGGCAGGATCAGCAGAAGATAGAAGGTCTATCACTGGCTACTGTACCTATGTTTGGGGAAATCTAGTAACATGGAGGAGTAAGAAGCAGAGTGTGGTAGTTAGAAATAGTGCTGAAGCTGAATTCAGAGCTGCTGCACAAGGGATGTGTCAAGGGCTATGGTTACAAAAGCTTTTGGAGGAACTACATATCATAGTAGAGCTCCCCATCAAACTCTACTGTGACAACAAAGCTGCTATCAGCATTTCCCATAATCCTGTTCAGCACGACAGGACTAAACACATAGAAGTTGACAGGCATTTTATAAAGGAAAAAATTGAGAAAGGGACAATATGCATGACCTATATCCCTACAAGAGAACAATTAGCAGATATTTACTAAGGGATTACAGAGGTTCAGCTTTGAAGAGTTTATCTGCAAGTTGGAGATGATCAACATCTATGATCCAACTTGAGGGGGAGTGTGGAAATCCCGAATAATTTGAAGGGGATTTTGAGGAGATTGTGGTAGGAGATTTAGGCTGATTATTTGGGTTGACCTCTTTTGTTTCCTTTTTTGGTTCTCTTCGTACATGTTAAATGGGGACCCAAGTATGTAAATAATAGACAATTGAATATACAAGATTTTACTCTTATTCTCTACAATATCTACCATGGCCAGCTTGTCACAAAGATCAGAATAATGTCCCTTGCAACCCTAGTAAACATATCTTTTAATTTTAATTAATCACTCGACCTAACAAACGAAGTAACAATTTGTTTCCTCGTCACTATATCCCGAACAAAATGACAATAAACTTTAATATTCTTTGTTCTCTCATGAAGGATTACTGGCAATGTATATAGCAACTTGATTATCACAATACATTGTCATGCACTTCTTACTTGAAAACCCCATCTCCTGCTGAAGTGATTTCACCCGCATTATCTCACAAGCTGTGTGAACCATTTCTCTATATTCAGAATAATCCACAGCAAAAGTCTGGGTGTAACTCTTAGCAACCAATCGAGCCTTTAACTGCTCAATAGTATCATCCAAATGATACTTTACTGCATATACCCATCGACACTCCATTGCATGTTTTCCCAGAGGCAATTCAACTAACTCACACGTATCATTTTTATATAAAGCTGACATCTCTTCATCCATAGCACTCTTCCATGCCTGAATGTGAGAACAAGGAATAGAAATGGAAGACAAAAGACTAGTAAAACAATGAAATCGGGAAGACAAGTGAGAGAAAGAAACAATCTTATCAATTGTATGTTGTGTATAAGAATGAGTACCTTTTCGAAGAGTAATAGGAAGATCTGAAGAAGGAACCTCAGACAAAATAGGAACTTTAGTTGAAGTAGATGAAGGTGACAACTGGAGTAGGCAAGTCGTTATTTCTTGTTGTTGATGCACGGTGGCGATATACTTGCAGTGGTTTAGACTCTTGTGGCAGAGACAAGGGTAGCCGGAATAGGAGGAATTGGTAACATAATAGAAGAGGACTCAAAAAGAATATTAGTACCAGTTATCAACAAAGGCACCAGAGGTAGAGAAAAAAGATGTACCTTCAAAAAAAATAACATCAACACTAACAACATGACAACGAGATTGAGGGTTGCAACATTTATAGGAGCCAATTTATCATTTCCCCAGAGTGAAAACATGCATAAAGCATACGTAACTAAACATATGGGGAGGTGAAGGAAATAAACATCGATTAGGATGCAATATAGAATAAGAAATACCACTGTGAAAAACAAAAGAGGTCATATCATTAATGAGATAATAAACACTTAGAATATCATCCCCCCAAAAATGTTTGGGAACATTCATTTGAATCATAAGAGTTCTAGCAAGCCTCAAGAAAATGCTGATTTTATGCTTCACCACACCATGTTGTTGAGGTGTATAAGCACAAGAAGATTGATGTACTATACCACTGAGCATCACAATAAGACTGAAGAGTACCTTTAACATATTCCAAGGCATTATCAAATTGTAAAACACAAATAATATGACCAAATTGAGTTGTAACTTATTTATGAAATAATTGAAAAATAGAAGAAACTTCATAACGATCTTTCATTAAAAATATCCATATCATTCTTGAATAATCATCCACAAAAGATATGACACAACAAAATCCTAATAGACTCTTATGCCTAGACAGACCTTAAATGTCAAAATGAACTAACCTCAGGAAGATGTGGATCGACGATTATTTAGCCTTTAAAGGAAAAAACACCCTATGATACTTACCTAATTGGCAAGCTTCACACTCTAAACTAGACACAAACTTAAAATATGGAAACCAAGCTTGCAAAGATTGCAGTGATGGATGACTAAGATGACAATGCCACTAATGAAGTGAGACACCGGCATGGAATGCTGCAGACTTAGAAGGGGCAGATGAGTGATCAAGATAATAAAGACCATCTTGCTTACGATCGCCACCAATCATCCTCTTCGAGCTAAGATCCTGAAACACACAATATGAAGGATCATCTATGCTTGAAGTCTTTATACCAAATGAGGATCCAGAAGTAACTCGAAGCACTCTGGCATAGACATTCAACGAATCTATCTCCATCTAAGATCTAAGCTTTACGTCACTGAAGAGTTGTGTGGAGGCCAAAAAGAAACTTAGATACATAAAACTCCTCACACTGCTTCTTAAAAATCTCAATGTCATTAGTTGATGGGTGATATTGATTCAACTTATCTAATAAGCCCTTGAAGGCACTCACTGGCTTATCATTCCGTTGAAGAAGAAATAAATTTTGATAAATATCATAGACTCAAGAAGTATTTTGCTCCATAGAATACATTTCATGGACTGCTTACCAAATCTTCTTGGCAATAGACAAGAACATAACATTAGAACTCACAGATGGCTCCATACTATTCCAGAACCAAGACATAACAATATAATTTTCTGATTCCCACTCAACTCCTTACTATCCTTAGATGAAGGATTATGCAAAACTTTCTCCAAGCACCCAAGGACACTTTCATTGCTTGTGCCCACAACAAATAATTAGACCCATTCAATTTGGTTGTCGTAACTTGCATATTAACAGTATTAGAGGATGAAATGGTACCCAACTTCACTAAACTAGATTCAGCCTTCTCAATCACCAAATTAAAAGTATAAGCACAGATCAGAAATTAAGTATTCATGAACCAAATGATCAACAAAACAATTGCAGTATCAAATTCCACATATTAGCACCCAACAAGAGCATATGCAACCGTCAATAAACTACCCAACTCGAAATATCACATAAAAGTGAACAAAGATTGTAGAAAACAGCAGCCACGCCCCAAATCTACATTAGCGGGACTGCCAGATTCACCAAAAACCAACTAAAAACCAATCAAACTCCAATCAAACAATGCCACAAAGCATCTATAGGTCTAGACATACCTCTTTGGTAGTGTTAGAACCAACAAATCACATTAAAAGTCCCCAAATCGATGGATCAAAAAAATCAACCCACCTTGAACCGAAAAAGCTTCGAAAATTAGAAAGTTATATCAGGAAGCCTCCAAAAATTCCTGAAATATGAGACGAATCGAACCACGCCATTTTCAGCTTCCGGTGACCGATCAATGATGACATTAGCATGACATTATGATGATGTCAGTGTGATGTCTATCTTACATCAGCAAGTTCTACCTCTGTTCTTCTTCCTGATTTTGGTTGCTGATGATCTGAGTGCTTTTTACTGATTTAAATGAGGAATAATGAAGAAAAAAAAACTAGAAACCGTAATTTTTTTTGTTGTTGCTCTAGTACCTTGTTGAGCAGCAGAGGACAAAAGATTAGGGAAAGAAAGAGACTTCTCACATTTGAATGGTGAGATAACCTTTATATATTAATAATAATAAAATTACAAAACAAACCTTACTTAAATATATATAATAACTCTTAACAGAGCGGATTGGTGCTTTTGCTTATCAATGAAAGGTAAAGTACCCAATTTTTTGCTAGAGTTTTTCTGGGGTATGTTGTAATTCTTATGCTTTTGTCCTTCCAACATTAAATATTCTCTATAGTAGAACTTTCTGACTCAGCACTGGAAATTTGGCTTGCACAACAACTTGTAGTTGTATGAAATGGCGTAGTTTTTGTCTAATGCAGATTCTTTTGTGGATATTCACTCTTTTTAAATATTTTTTCCTACCCAAAATATTTGCCTTATTATTTGTTGTATCTAATATAGGTTGAAGACATCAATTTGAATGTTGGTACTGGAACAGATTTAGGTGAAAGCATAATCCAAGATGTGAAGGGGGTCTGTATTGTTATTCGAAGGTCACTTCGAGATTTGTTGCATCAGATACCTAGTACAGAAACTGCCATTAAGGTAGTTCCCTGCTTGTTTGTTAGGGCTTGTGATGTTGAATTTTTTTTTCATTGTGATTATATTTTTCAACTATAAAATTTATGGATTTACTGAATACATATTCGGAAAATGCATCTTCTTTTATGATGACACGCATGATCACTTTTTCAGATAGAAGAACTGAAAGCAGCTCTGTCTAACAGAGAATACCAGATTATTACAGAATGTGCACTGTCTAATATCTCAGAGACTCCAAATACCATACCCCCATTGAACGATGATTCTGTGATATCTCGGGTTGATGTGGTGGAACCTCTAGTTTCTCATGATTTGGATGCTGTTGAATCTCAAAACCAGAATAGGGAAACCTGGATTGCCATGAAGGTTTCTGTTGTCATTAATCTGGTTGAATTAAGACTACATTATGGTACAACTAGAGATGCATCTCTGGCGACTGTGCAGGTATTTAAATTGCTGTTCTGAATTTGTTCTTTTATGTGCAACCTCAAATGACCTTTTTCATCTCATCCAGAAACTATACAAAAGAATCAAAAGAGATAGATTCTTTACAGGAGAGGAGGCCGTCACAACAATTAACGCCTAAGATTCCCCACAAAATCAATAAGAGACCCCGCAGTTAAAGAAGAGGCCCCTTTAGCCCAAAAGAATAATAAGCACAAAAATTGATCTTTAAAGATAGAACAGGGTTGCTCCACTCCCTAAAAAACACACCTATTTCTTTCTTTCCAAAGACTAAAATAAAACATAATGGCGCCAATTTTCACACTAAACAGACATTCTTCCTAACCCATTCTCCCCTCCAACTGAGAAGGAGGCCTCTCAATGAAGCCGGAAGCACCCAAGTGCAACCAAAAATAGAGAAAACAAGGTTCCAACCATCCCTTTCCATAGGGAAATGAACTAGAAGACGGTCTACCATCTCCACATCTGCCTTACACATGCTACAATGGTTAGCCATTTGAAATCCTCTTCTTTGATCATTCCCTGTTGTCAAGATAGCACTCCAAGCTGCCTCTCAAGCAAAAATAGCCACCTTAGTTGGCGCTTTGGGATACCAAATCAACTTCCACAGGAAATCTATAACACTACACCCAATCAATTCCTTACGATAGGATTGTACCGTGAACATCTTTGGGGGAAATTTCCAAACAATTGTATCCTCCCCTGCTATAATTCGGACCCTTTGCAAGGTCTTCAATAGGTCCAACACCTCCTCTACCTCCCAGTCAAAGAAGTTTTTCATAAAGCTCGGGCTGCATATCAACTCCCCACCCATCCAAGAGCAACAGTCAACCACCCAAGCCTTCTTGTCAGTAGCCAAACTGAACAAGTGAGGATACCCATCTTTCAAAAGTTCCTCCCACACCAAGGATCCTCCCAAAAGCGCACCCTTCTCCCCTCCCCCGCCTCAAACTGAATACAGTTCTTAAAATCAACAACTCCTCTTTGAATCAATTTTCACAAGCTACAACCCAAGGACTCCCCCATTTCTCTGGAGAACCAACCTCCTTCCTCACATCTGCATCCTATCCCCCTTGGATGGAGCTATCAATCTTCATACAAGTTTGATACTTTTTAAAGTAATTTGTTATTTTCTCTATGGAAGAAAATAGATCAGTAATAGTAAATTTTTTTACTCTTAACCTTGTATTTTTCAAAATATGCGTTTAATGGATTGAATGCCAACTAGTTATTCTCTTTTTCTATCTCTCCCCCTCCCTCGGGGGGTGGGCAGCAGGGTGGTGGCGGGGGATCACAAATCTAAAAGGTGAGAGTGGGAAGATGCTCAAAGCTTGGATCAAGGCCAAAACCTACTTAAGTCTTTTTTTTTTTTTGGGGGGGGGGGGGGGGGGGTGCAGGAATCTGCAATTTCCAGCATCAGTATGGTGCTCAAAATTATGCCAAAAAGAAAGAAGTAGAATAGGGAGAAAAAACTCAAATCTGAATTGTATTTCTCCAATATCTTTGTTATAGCAGACATATATAAATAGTTGTTTTAAATTGGTGCCCAAGTAATGTTCCTTAATTACTAATTACTTCACCTTGAAGTATTTTCATCCTTTAGTAATCCTATAATATTTATTACTTGGAGTATAATCAAAACCAGTGGACATCAAAACCATATCAAATATGACATGTTACAACTGGAACCATCAAGCTGAGCCAAATTTATATTTACCCAAAGTTCTTAATACCCTTTCTACTTGATAAACTAAATTAAAAACAATCAGCTACTCTCCCCTTTTGCCTACCTCTCTCTCTCTCTCTCTCACACACACACACACACACACACAAGCGGTAAGCCCAACAGATCATCCATTGGACCCCTAAGTGCCTTGCTCCTTCAAGGGGAAAAAAAATTGAAGCAAATATTTAATCTCCACTACGGTATGTTGAAATAGCTATATAAACACACCGCTGCGATCAGCCCAATACAGAAAGTGTAAAAGGTTAAATAAACCCTGGAGTTTGCATACGAGGCCTTAAACCTTATTGCTCCCAGCATTATCACAGGTCTGTGGCCAAATTGAAAGAAACATGTAAAATCAAAAGTCAGAGTGATGAGATGGCACTAGAGATTGGAAACATATATTTTGTGGGTAAGTTTTAAAAATTAAGTAGCTTTTAAATATTTTAAAATTAATTTAATAGATTTGTTTACATTTGAATATTTTCAGGATCAAATTTTATTGTTGGTTTTTATAACCCCCCTTTAATGTGGTTTAGTAGGCATAGCGACCCTTTTCAATTCAGTATTATAGAGTTTGATCTGGTTTTGATATTGTCATTGGTAAATTACAAATATATTGATATTAATTGATATATCAATCATAGCGCTTTTGATATATCTTGTTTCTTGTTACCTTGGTAAGGCCTCTTGTGATTTTTGTCTCTTGAATTTATCAAGCCATACCTCTTTAGAAGTGATACATTGCTTGATGAATTGACATTATGGTCTATCATCATTCTGTTGTACCTGTTGGATTATTTGATTATATTTGGCTTCTTCTTTTTTTTTTTTTGTCGTAGTTTACATTTCTGTTTTTTCAGGTTAGTGGTGCTTGGCTTCTTTACAAGTCTAATACACTAGGAGAAGGTTTTCTGTCAGCAACACTTAAGGGTTTCACCGTGATTGATGATCGTGAGGGGACAGAGCAAGAACTTAGGCTGGCAATAGGAAAGCCTGAAAGCATTGGGTATAGTTCTTTACAATCTATTACTGATGATGAAGACCATCACATGGTTGAGACAAATGTTCTAGAAAACAATGATGTAAAGCCAGTTCCTGTAATGCTTATTCTTGATGCCAAATTTAGTCAATATTCAACATCTGTTTCTTTATGCATCCAAAGGCCACAGTTGCTTGTTGCACTTGATTTTCTGCTGGCTGTTGTTGAGTTTTTTGTTCCAACAGTTCGCGGTATGCTGTCAAATGAGGAAGATGAGAACTATTTGCATGTAGTGGATGCTCTCATTCTGGATCAGTCAACTTACAGTCAACCGTCTGCTGAATTCTCTCTCTCTCCTCAGAGACCATTGGTTGTTGATGATGAAAGGTTCGACCATTTTATTTATGATGGTAGAGGTGGAACATTGTATTTACAAGATAGAAGGGGATCCAATATCTCTTCTCCTAGCACAGAAGCTTTAATATACGTCGGAAGTGGAAAAAGATTGCAATTTAAAAATGTCATTATCAAGGTATGTTTTGTATCCAAGTGTTGGTTTGCTAGCATTCTGTTAGAATATAAACATTATCTGGTTTTTCTGGAACTTAAATGATATTGAGTTAGTTATTGTTGGTACAGAATGGACAGTATTTGGATTCGTGTATTTTATTAGGAACGAACAGTAGCTATTCAGCTTTGGAGGATGATAAAGTTCATTTGGGGGTAGTGGAAGAAGGTTCTCCTCTGAACTCTTCAGGAGAAAGTGCTAACGGCTTACCATCTCAAAAGGTTGCTGTTGATAGGTCCACAGAGTTTCTTATTGAGTTGCAGGTATTTATTATTATATTTTGTTTATTTTTGTGTTTCTCATTGAGTTCCAAGTTATAAATAGTATTGTTATTGTTAAACCACCAACTCATCTAAAAGCTTAAGCTTTTAGAGAATGGGCCAAAAATGTATATCAAGTTCTTGACACTCTCCCTCACATGCGACCCTGAACTCGCACGTGGAGAGACAAACCACACACAAACATGGAACATACAAAGTGAAATTTTGCACAAACAAACTAAACGGGGAAGAGAGTGCAAATGCAAATGGGGAATAAATGCAAATAGAGAGATTTGAACCCAAGACCTCTCATAACCAAGGCTCAGATACCATGTTAAATTACCAACTCATCTAAAAACTTTAGTTTTTAGAGAATGGGCCAACAATGTATATCAAGTTTTCAACAGTTATAATCAAGGATCAAAATTTCATTTTAGTATGCTGCTTCGGTTGGCTTGGAGATGGAAATTTTTAGAAACATTTTAAAAATGCAATGCATGTTGATCTGGAGCTTATCTTTCTCTATTATTTATGCTCATTACATCTTATGTATATGAGATATTTCATTGCAGGCTATTGGTCCAGAGCTTACGTTTTATAATACAGCAAAAGATGTGGGGGAATCGCTTGTCCTATCTAACAAACTTTTGCATGCACAGTTGGATGCATTCTGCAGGTCATTTTCTCGTTAATCACACTTTTAGGTTCTATTTGTTTAGTGTTGATGAGTAAACAATCTTCCATGTATTTTAATCTTGTGAAACTCGTGGGATGGTCCATTATGAATGTAAAGGTTCTTCACCTAAGCCAGTGTATCTCAGCAATAGTACTGGTGTTATTGACTCTTGGAGAAACTAAGTTTGTGCCTTCTTTTAACGTCAAGAGTGGGAAACAACTCAGAAGTGTTATATCATACCATTTACAATTGATTCATGCTGAAACCTATGATTGAATCTATAAAACTAATTTCAAAACTTAGAAGCACGGACAATCTTTTTTGTCCTCACATGTTCATGTCGGTCACACAAAAAAGAGTGTCTAAATTCTTTTATTTTTTTCTGAATTTCGGACACGTTCTGGAATGTTATGGACATGTCCGGACATGTTAATACACTTTTTGAACACAGTTGGGACACGTTTGGAACACATTTTCTGTTTTATTTCTTTTTGGATTGTTTCCTCTTTTTCTCCTCTTCTCCTTTACTCTTTTTTTTTTTTTTTGTTTATATATATATATAGACATATATATGTCTTATGTAGTAGTTAGTAAATTGTTTTGGAACTTGAATATGTATGCTGATGATTGAATGAAGACGTTTTTGAATTTTGTATAATGGCTTTGTTGTTTTGATAACTTAATAATAGTTTTGTGATTTGTATGTTTTTTGCCACTTTTGATTGCAATAATATCTGGTTTTTATTACATGGTCATATAAAAGATATAAAAAAATATATTCAATGTGTTCATGACGTATCAGTGCCCTACTTTTTTGAGAATTGCTGTGTCCGTGTTGTGTCATATCCGTGTCTCGTGTTTGTGCTTCTTAGTTTTAAATTATGAGTTTGGTATGCACAAGTATCGTTGAATTGATTTTTGTGTTATATCTATGAATTCCAAGCTCTGATGTTAAATTATGGAGCTAATTTTTCCAGTTTCTATGCTTGAAGTATGAGATGTCAATTTTATACGTTACTTTTTCCAAATAAATAATACCCAAGTTTACATTAAATTAGATCGAGTTACCACTCCATCTTCCAAAGGGGAGATTGAGGGTTTGAGTTCCAATTGGGATGCAGTGGTGTCTCACCATTCTATTGAAAAAAAAAGGACTTATATTTTAAGAAGGTAAATTATGGAGTGATGAGAGGAGGACATCTAATGTTGTTGTGCTGCTTCCAGGCTTGTTTTGAAGGGCGACACAATAGAAATGAGTGCAAATGCACTTGGATTGACAATGGACAGCAATGGCATCAGAATTTTAGAGCCTTTTGACACCTCTATGAAGTTTTCAAATGCTTGTGGAAAGACGAATATACATATATCTGTTTCAGATATATTTATGAATTTTTCATTCAGCATCTTGAGACTTTTTTTAGCAGTTGAGGAGGACATTCTAGCATTTGTGAGGACGACATCAAAAAAAATGACAGTGGTGTGCTCTCAGTTTGACAAAGTTGGAACTATTGAAAGTAGGTTATGATATACTTAATCACTTGGCTTTGTTGTGGCATTGGAAATTATGAAGTCTCTAAATATTCATGCAGTTGACTTATTGTTATTGCCTGATTATCGTGTCTCGCAGATCCCAACAGTGACCAAATATATGCATTTTGGAGACCTCAAGCACCACCTGGTTTTGCTGTTCTTGGTGACTATCTGACACCACTGTCAGTGAATTTATTAACTCTCTCTCTCTCAGATCTATTTTATTTGATTTCTTACCTGCAATACCAATAGCATTCGTCTTCACATGACAGAAACAAGCCACCAACAAAAGGAGTTCTTGCTGTGAATACCAGCCTTGCAAGAGTCAAGAGACCCGTATCTTTCAAGCTAGTTTGGCCCCCCACTTCTACTGCTGGCATCTCTGATCCTCAAGGTGTAGATGATCATGACCTTGTACCAAATAATGTCCTCAGCGGTGGAGACAGCAGCTGTTCCATTTGGTTCCCTGAAGCACCCGAGGGTTATGTTGCGCTGGGCTGTGTGGTTTCTCCTGGAAAGACACAGCCTCTGTTATCTTCTACTTTCTGCATCATGGCTTCTTTAGTTTCTCCGTGTGCCCTGAGGGATTGCATTACAATCAGCTCTGGCAATCTGTATGTGGAATTTTTCCAAACTCTATGTCCTGTTGTAGTGTGCACATTTATGTGTGCTTCCTCATCTGCCAATATGAAATAAACCCCACCATGAAAAGGAATTTTAAGTTACTTCATGATTGATTGAGCAGACTGCAGCCGGGATGAAAACCAAATTATCTCACATGTAAAAAATATTATGACGAATACCTTCCTATAGTAATAACTTTTTCATCAGTAAGCAATCTAGTAAGATCTCAGCTGATAAGATGGTTATCTTATTTAATATACAATTATAGCCAAGCTTCCAACAACTGGTTACTCATCAAGTGCCGGGTTGTGCACCATTGCTTGCATACCAAATGCATCTCTGGCCATTGATGATTATATTTATAAAGCTTTAATGATTATGTTTTTGATTTTTTTTTTTATATATGTACATATATTGTTTAATTGGCAGGTTGGCATTCTGGCGTGTGGATAATTCTGTTGGTACTTTCTTGCCGGCAGACCCTACTACTCTGAGCTTGACTGGAAGAGCATATGAATTGCGTCATATATTTTTTGGGTTGCCAGAAATATCTTCAAAAGCATCAAAGGGTTCAGACATCCAAGCATTTCGTTCTGGCCATGTTGACACCTTTCAATCAGAAGGGTCATCAGCTATAAATTCTGGGCGGCGTTTCGAGGCTGTTGCCAGTTTTCGATTGGTGTGGTGGAATCAAGATTCAAGCTCAAGAAAGAAATTATCTATATGGCGTCCTATAGTCCCTCAAGGAATGGTATATTTTGGTGATATTGCTGTTCAAGGGTATGTATGGCTTAGTCCTGGGATTTCAACAGATTTTTCTTTTAAGATTAAAAAAGGTAAGATTCAACTTTTATTTTATACTTGGAGTACAGGTATGAGCCTCCAAACACGTGCATCGTTCTTCATGATTCTGGGGATGATGAGCTGTTCAAAGTTCCTTTAGAGTTTCAACTTGTTGGGCAGATAAAGAAACAAAGGGGAGTGGAGAATATATCATTTTGGCTGCCTCAAGCTCCACCAGGCTTTGTATCCTTAGGTTGCATTGCATTTAAGGGCACACCAAAACAATCTGATTTCAGCTCATTAAGATGCATGCGCAGTGACATGGTCTCTGGGGATCAATTTCTGGAAGAAAGTATATGGGATACATCAGATGCTAAGTATACAAAAGAACCATTTAGCATATGGACTGTTGGCAATGAGTTGGGAACCTTCATTGTCCGGAATGGTTTCAAAAAGCCTCCCAGAAGGTTTGCTCTAAAGCTTGCAGATCCAAACACACCAAGTGGTTCAGATGATACTGTTATTGAAGCTGAAATTGGAACTTTCTCAGCAGCACTTTTTGATGACTATGGTGGCTTGGTAAGGATTCTCACTTTGAATGGCTTCCTGTTATCCGGTTATAAGTAAAATCTCAAATCTCCATTTTGTCTTAGAATGTGTTTGGTTTAATAATGGGCTTAATTCGATAGTGCGTTCATTGTTAAGAGTTTGGATTGATTTCAAGTGCAAATATGTTGAATTTGCAAGAAGGGTTTAGTCACAAATTGATCAAATCCTCACTATCATCTATAAAACACTCGAAACTCTTTTTGGATTGCACTGAGGGGAACATTGAATATCCATATAAGGTGCATCTCGGCTCATTTTGAGACAACTTTTGGGAAAATGACGATCCATTTGGGAATTAGCTCAAGATGCCGCTTTAGATTTCAAAATGTCAAGGCTAATGCATGTTGTACCAGACTCTTGTTTTGAGGCTTGCAGTTTTGGTTTTGAGCAAAAACTTGGTTCCATCATAAGCTTAAAATGGAGAATTATTCCCTCATTGTAAAACTGTTATTTGTTCATGTTGAATTTTAAGTTCTTATGGTAACGGTAGGAAGTTTAAATTCCCTTTTCATGTCTATGTTATGGTGGCAACACATTTCTACGTTGTGGCAGCACACATTCTTCCTTTTAAGGACTTGGTAGGGTGGGTTTATATATTTCACAATTCTTATTGGATATTTTGAGGAATTGGGCCACTCTCTTTTAATAAGCATATATTTTCCTTAATTTATTATATCATGTAATGAGATGACTGAATATTCTTACTCTTTTTTTCCCCGTTTCTTCTTGCCAAAAATTCATATTAAAATTCGTCACGGAGTAGCTTTTACTCCAATATTAACCCTTAATAAGTTCAAGAACAGTTTGCATCAAAGACAGATTTTACACTTGAACATTGTACAGCATTGTTTTAGAAGAGATTCACTGGCATCGCATGTATAACCAGTTCAACTTGTCAATGCCTTGTATTGTAGCTACTTTTGGTTGGCAACATATGTTATAGTTCACCATTTAACTTTATCTAGGGCCTTTTTTAACTGTGTATTTCTGTTCTTTTTTTCTTACAATGCAGGTTATTATATTTTCTTGCTGCCTCATTTGTGTTCTTTTTGGCCTTCCTCTAAACCTTGTTGCACCAGTTTTCTTTCTTATATTTCCTCCCCTTTTCTTTCTAAAGGCTCCTGTAGCATCTCAGTTTATATAATCACTCCTTTTCGTTGGTGCATTAGTTAGTCTTCATCTCAAAATGGTATATAAATGACCTTCCCTCTTTTCATCCTTAGTTGTTACCTTCCTGAATGTATTCATTTTGCTACTCATCCTTCTCAACATCCTTTTTCTGGCTGCTGTCATCGTAAGTTTGTATTTGTATTCCTCGACAACCTAGCGTTATGTACCATATAAAATGATTGGCCTGATGTGTCTTCTGAAGTTTCCCCATTAACTATCACTATTCTATTTAAATGGTATGTGCTACTTTGAATTTTTTTTTTTCTAATTGCTTATTGCTTCATTTGTGATTTATTGATTGTTATATTTAAATCTGTTATCTTTCATATATATTGAGCTTCCTCTTTAGTATATTTAAAGGTTTGTTTAATGATCTCACCATTAGAATTATCTATGAATGTTATATTTCTTTTGAACATGTTGACTGTCTACATGGCCTTTGAACATGTTGGCTGTCTACTTACTAGTTCTTCTAACTGAAACTATTTGGTTTTATAAATCTACATTATTTGGAATATCTGCACTGTCCATTTATAGATAGTAATTATGTTCTGAAAATCTCAAATCAGACCCTTATTGAAATATTGCTTTTCCTTGAGACTCCAGCTATTTCCCTGACTATCCTCCTTAATATTTGCAGATGGTTCCATTGTTTAATATATCTGTTAGCAGCATAGGGTTTAGTTTACATGGAAGATCTGACTACTTGAATTCCACCGTCAGCTTCTCCTTGGCCGCCAGATCATACAATGATAAGTATGAATCTTGGGAGCCTCTTGTTGAGCCAGTTGATGGATTTTTAAGGTGATCTTTTGTACGATACATCATTTTCTTTTTTTCTTTTTGATGCTAGTAGTACTGAAGGACACAAGCAGGATTTGTTTGGCTGAACAAAATTTGTTTGGATTATGCACCATAAATAATGATGACAACAAAAGTCCTAACACTACGATACAGAGGCACTCAGTACTCTTCTTTCTAGAATTAAGAGAGACCTATGTAACTTGCTTGCATTCTGTTTTATATGAATTCTATCAAATTTATTTATAGCCTCTCAAGAGTAGTACAGCTGATGTTAAGATGTTGGTATTTCGTGCATGACCGGGGCAAACATTTTTTAAAATTTTGTGGTGGCTTCTTCTCTTTTTTTAATCGAACACCATAGGAATGATACAAAACTATAACCTAAAAAATACATTACCAGTCTTGGTCCTGTTTATGCAGGTTGTTGGGAGGAGTAGACCAGAGACAAAACCTAACCTTCTGCATTATTTTTGCAGAAAGTGGTTGCTCTCAGACTCGAATCCATGTTTTCACGCTTGACAAGGCAAGCATTTTACCATTTCACTAAGAAATAGCCCCTTGCCATTGCGGGGCCTGGGGAGGGTTAGATGTATGCAGCCTTACCCTCGCAAGTGGAGAGGCTGTTTCCACGACTCGAACCTGTGGCCTCCAGGTCACAATGGAGCAACCTTACCATTGCACCCAAGGCCACCCTCAACGTACATTTCTAGATGGAGGAACAATAAAGTCACTTAATAAAATTGATCAAAATATTTCTACACACTACCATATTTTGGGAAGGCTTAGAATGTCTATCATATGGTGTGTTCTCTGAACTTTTTTTTTTTAAATGTCTTGCTTTTATTCACTTTCTTAAGAAAAGGAAGGCTACAGTTTTGGTCTGGAAATGACACTCTTTTAATATGAAGGGGTTATAATGATAAAATCACACAACACCTATTTCTTTCCTTCTTTCTCTTCTGGCTCAACCAAACAAAAGGAGGGAAATTTTTTTTCCTTTTCCTAGTGATTCATTTTCCATCCTTCCAACCTTTCCTATTTTTTTATTTATCACTTCTCCACCCCTTGTACAAAATGGAGCATTAGTTTAACTCCCTAAAACTTCAAAATACTTCTTCCCTAGAAAGTAATGGCATATGTTTTTTTCCCTTGAAATGCCAGTACTATATCACCTACAAAACCTTGTTAATTCCAACCCCTTTCCATCAACAAATCATAAAACCTTTCTTCTATCCTTTTAAACTCTAGTTGTACAAGCTTTCCATGACATTAGCCCACCATAAACTTAATTGGTGGTGGCATTATCTTGAGTTTTCTTCTACTGTCCTGCATTAGGGATGACAGAGGTTTCTTGTCTCAAGGGACTGTAAATGCCAACAGAACAATTGGAGAGCCATTTTAAATGGAAAAAAAGTAGCCCATGTGTGGTAGACTTGCAGCCAATGCCTTCTATCTCTTATCAAAACCCATTCTATCAAGAAGATAATATAAAAAATTTCCATTGTGAGTACACTACCAAACGTTAACTTGATTGGTATCTCCTCTACCTCCCAAAGAGGAGGGTTCGAGTCACAAATGGGACAAAGTCTGCGTGTGTTACTTATCATCAAAAAGAAAAAAAAATCTATGGTGAGTATAAGCTTTATCCACGACAACGGGGAATTAAAACCTGGTGTTTCATCTTTCATTCAAGAACTTCATTGAAAATTAGCCTAACCTTCAGAAAAGCCTTTGTTAAGTGAATATGAAGTAATGTATTGCACAATGGGGACAAGTAGCACTCCTTTTACTGGGGACAAGGGTGAAGAATGCCTTTCAACTCTTTCTGCAGCATCTATATTAAGCCTATGTGGTCCTGAATTTTTTTTTAAGGCCATGAGATACATTGAACAATGTCATCTTGAAAAAAGGAGGAAATGAATAAAATTAAATGATGGGCTTGGGAAGGTCCTTCTTTTGAGGCCAATAAGCTGAAGACATCGACCATTGGTCTAAAAAATGGTAGCCAGCATCAAGATTTTTGCAGTAGTTCACAATAAGACCCTTCGATCTTTCAGCATCAGTTCCAAATTCATTCCCTCTGTCAGATTTGTGATCCTCTTCTATTATCAACCGTCTTACCAGAGAATTTTATGCTCTTAGTCTCCATTGTCCAAGTAAGAGTTCTCTTTTAAAAGAGATGGAAGAGAAGCATTATGATTGTTACTTGACTTAAATCTGCTCGGCCTCTTTCATTTACATTTTGTATTGTTGTCTTATATGATCCTTGATATGATCTCGCTTTTTTTTTTTAAATATATTCTCATCCATAGTCATGTCCAGGTACCAGTATGATCCCAATGCTCCAGGTGCTGCTTCTCAGTTACGTCTTACCTGCCCCAGGGATCTGAACTTGAATATTTCAGTGTCTAATGCTAATATGATTTTTCAAGCTTATTCAAGCTGGAACAATCTTAGCCATGTCCATGAGCCCTATAGTAAAAGAGTAAATTCTGTTACCTTTCATGAAGCTGTGCTTTAGCCTTGTATTGCATTTGCTACTCCATATGTGCGGATATGCTTATATCTACTAATTTGTCTTTTGTTTTTGGTTCTTTAAACAGGAAGCAGCTTCTCCATCTTCTGGTGGAAGATCTATAATTGACGTTCATCACAAGAGAAATTATTATATTATTCCACAAAACAAACTTGGTCAGGACATCTTTATTCGAGCTACTGAAGTCAGAGGACTTTCGAACATAATTAGGATGCCATCTGGATATATGAAGCCTCTAAAAGTTCCAGTTTCAAAAAATATGTTAGACTCGCACTTGAAAGGAAATATTTGCAAGAAATTCAGAAGAATGGTGACAATCATTATAGTGGAGGCAGAGGTGTGCCCCTTGTGTTTTTTTATTATTTTTTTCGCTTTGATTTTTTTAAGGTGATACTAATGAATAGTTAAAAACACTGTGGTACCTTTTATTTTCCAAAAATTTTCAATGAAGGTCCTTTGTTTTCAATTGCAACATTTAAAGCCTTCGATTTTTGAATTTATGTCAGTGTAGGAGGACATTAAGGGATTGGACAAAAATAGTCACATGCTATCACGTGATGCATTTGGTGGTAGATGTTGGAACCCAACACTTTTCTAAAAGTTCCAATTAAAGCCCTTTAGTTTTTCAAAAACTTCTAGTCAAGGCCTCAAAAAATTTTCCAAAAGTTTCAGTTAAGGCCTTGACATGTGGCACCAAATGTCTCAAGATTGCACATGACTAATTTTCATTCAATCCATGTTACTTCCTTAAGGGATCAGACTACATTGACATAAATTCAAAAATTAAAGGACTTAAAATCTTGCAATTAAAAATACAGGGCTTTAACTGAAGTATTGGAAAAATAGTGGATACTAAAGCATTTTTAAGTCTTATGATTTTATTCCTGACCTCCAAAACCAAAACTTCTGTAGCATAGCTGCATAAAAAAATGATTATAACAAAAAATCTGGCTTTCCATTAAACAAGCAATATATATGATATTTTTTGTTTCTTTATCTGGTGTAGAAAATTATTCCAATTAGCTGGTTGGGTTGTATTTGTGTCCTTGTTGCTTCATTAAGTAATTGGGGTTGTACCTGAGAACTCCTGGCTGCATCATAATTCATAAAGCCATATGAAATACGATTTCAGATCAAATGTCGCAAGCACTCTTTTTTAGTTGATTTTTCATAAGTGGACACATTGAGTAATTATATAGCTGTAAGGTGTTCAGATGGGGTGGGTGAAATCTTAATGCTATATTTTTGTTACTCAGTGATTCAAAGATTCATCTTAGCAAGTATACTGGTCTAAAAGCTATACATGTGTCGTCCACTGCTTCATTTGGGATTCAAAAAAGCTAGATCAGAAGTCAATTTAGAACTTGCGGTGCCAAACTTCTTTTCTGCCTTTTGGTAAGCATAGAAGTTCGGAACTTGTTCACAGTAAGAGTGGTAGTTGCTGATAAAAAGTGCTATGATCCCAAAATGAAACAAATAATATCTTATTATTTTCCTTTCGTTTTAACTGAATATTGGGAGCAAGTTCGAGGAGAAGTATCTGAAAAAAAAAAGGGAAGAAAAGACTTTCCATGAGACAGATTGGTTGTCCATATGTCATATATCCTATATCACACAAATTTTTAGGCAGCATTGCATGGTGACATTGTCATCTTTCATTTGTCCAATAATTCATTTCTTATCAAACAGACTGAGCCATTGTTTTATTTGTTTGTTTCTTGTCAGCTGAGCTAACCTCCTGGGATGGGGTTAAGCTCAGCTGGTAAGGCCTTGATGATAAAGGACTATATTCCCAAGTGGTCTTCAATTCGAGATATGCCAAAGGCATGCCTCATCTTACCCTATATGCGATTGTTGGGGGTAGGATTGTATATCTGGAATTTACTCTCTAACTGCCACGCAACCAAATTACCTATGGTTGGCATGTCTCTGTCATTAAAAAATAGAAAAAAAATGTTGTACCATGTCACATCCATTCTTCCTTGTTTCTATTTGAAACAATGCAGTTTTCTTTTAGAATTATAATGTTGGTGATTGGTGTTGGCATTTAATGGGTATACCCCTAAAATTAGATTTTTGGGTTATTTTGTTTTTGGTGGATGTGGAAGAAAGAAAAGGAATAAAATGTTGTTCTTATGCTAAAACTAATGTTTAACAATGAAGGCTTATGCCTCGAGAGCTCTTACTGTAAATACCAGTTGGTATTTGTTAAAATATGTTTAAAATTTTAATTATTGTGTAAAAGATATAACAACTGATTTATTTTTCAGGATCGTCACTTTATGATTGGTCTACTACTATATTTTATTACTTTAACAGAGTTAAGAGGAATGAAGATTCCAGTCAGCCTAGCTAGTGAATTCTCTAGGTAGTTGTATCATCAAATAGTCTTCACCTTTTTTTTCTTCTTTCTTTTCTGAAAGAGGGGGGGGGATAGGTGGAGGGCTGTCCCTTGTTGTGTATCCCGGGATATAGCTTTGCTACCTACAGTTGTCTTGCACTAGGTTACCAGACTCTGGAGTGAGAGCAGGAGCGGTAATTTTTAGGTAGTCACATGGTCCATGGTACCCTCAATGTGTCTGTGTGTAATTATATATATTTTACACATATATTCTTTGATTTTTGTGGTATTATTATATGTGACTGCTTAACTGTTATATAGAGTATATTAATCTTCTACTTGCAACACTGCTGAAATATTCTACAGGGTTTCCGGTCCTTTTATGTACTATGTTTGAGATAGACACTGGGGTTTAGGTGAATTCATGGATCATTCTGTGATTTTGACCTCAACCCTTCAACCCACAGATTAAGGAATAATCCTGCCCCCTATTCCGTGGATTAGGTATGATAGGTCTTGCATGTTCACAAATCACAATTATATATTTATATAATTTTTTGATTAAACATGTTCGTTCTACATTTTGAAAATTTCTTGAGGCATTACTTTTACACTTTTCTCAATGTTCCTTAAAATTTTCTATTGCAAAATTCTTATCATATTTCCCTTTATAGAAGTGCGAGTTTTACGCCAGAGATTCATATAGTTGTTCAACATGTAATATTTTTTCAATCTTTCACTGATAAAAAAAATAAAAAATTATTTTTGCAATGTTTCATGGAGAATACCTTCCTCTCTTCAATTATTACCAAATTTCCATTTTTTTTTTTGCCGTTAGTAGATTTTGAGGTACTTCCCATGAGAACTGGAGGAGTTCATGAATTGCACAAAATTGGATGTATCAGAAGAGGTTAAAGGAAACCCTAGCAGAGGATGAATGACGTGAGATGAGTTGTTATTGTTTGTGTAATGAAGAACTACTTGCAAAGATTATTCAGTGGAAGGTGCTATAAGAACAAGGAGGTGATGTGGGGTGGCCTATTATGGCATACCCATAGATATGGTACTTGGTGAAGCAGTCTGTGAGAAAAAATGGTTTGTGGAGCCAACACCAAATATTGAGGAACGCCTTTGTTGAGTGGAGTTATGGAGCTTCTTGGAAGAAAAACTACTAACATTGTATCAACTAAGCCAGAAATTATACATTTTGTACAAACTTTTTTAGAATAATTTTACTTCTGCAATTAGTTACTCTTTCTTCCCATTAAGCACAATATCTGAGTTTCTTTGTTATAAGCATAATCTTTATCCCTTTCCTTTGTGTGATTTCTCTTTCATATTTTACTCATCATCTTAAATGTTCTTCAATTGCAGTTCCCAAGAGTTGAAGGGCTCTCTTCTCATCAATATACTGTAGCAGTCCGTCTTACTCCCGACCAAAGCTGCCTCAGTGGATCACTTTTGAATCAACAAAGTGCACGCACATGTGGAACCAACTCGGATGATTCCGCATCTTCTGAGATCGTGTTGGTGGAGTGGAATGAAATATTTTTCTTTAAAGTTGATTCACCGGTTCGTATGAAATTGATCTTTTTTTACTTCCTTTGTGTGTGCGTGTGTATTTTTCTCAGTTCTGCACAAAAAATATTGATGCCTAAGCAAATGAGCTTTCTAACATGGAACTGCAACTTCCTTGTTTTTGGAAATTCTGCTTTTAGCTTTCGATAGTCTTGTGGGTTGCTGTTTGAATCTTGAGTTTCCTATCCATGATTTTCATTTGAAAACTTTGATCTAACAAAGAAAAAGAAAAAGATAATAGAGAAGAGAAAGAAAGTTTTATTGCTGCTCAATACTCATTATCCTACCGCTCATACAATTAGAAAATAACAGAACCCTTTATAGCAGTAGGGTTAAACAAAAAAGTGAAATACTAAACTACCCTTAATAATTCAAAATAAAACACCCCCCTCAATCTAATGACACAACAACAAATAACATTGAGAGTTTGTCATGCAAAAGCGGAAGTGCTAAATTGTGTGAGATTTTGTAAAGAAGTCAGCCAATTGTAAGGTAGAAGGGAGAAACGGAAGAGCAATTGTGCCAAGATGAAGATGATGACACACGGAATGACAATCAATCTCAATGTGTTTGATACGCTCATGGTAGACAGAGTTGTGCGCAATTGAATGGCACTCTTGTTATCACAATACATAAGAGTAGGAGCAGATAAAGAAAAGTCAAGATTGGCAAGCAACCACCGTAACCATACAATCTCAACCATAGTAGTAGCCATGGCACGATGCTCAACTTCAGCAGAAGAACAAACTACAATGGTCTGTTTCTTGCTTTTCCAAGAAATAAGAGACTCACCCAAAAAGACACAGAATCCTGTAGTAAACTTTCTATCCACAGAATCACGAGCCCAATCAGCGTCAAAATAAGCTCGAAGCTTCAAGGAAGAGGAGGAAGAAAACAATAAACTCCAATGGAATGTTCCGCGGAGATAACGGTGTATGCGTAGAACAACAACCTAATGAATGGTGGTAGGAGAAGAAACAAATTGGCTGACAATGTGGACACCATACGTAGTGTCAGGGCGTGTGACAGTAAGATAGACCAAGCTCCCAACAATAGTGTGATATAACGTAAAATTAGACAAGGGAACACCATCAGAAAAAGAGTAACGAACATTGAGCTCTAATGGTGTCTCAACGGTTCTAGTGTTTGTTAGATGAGCTCGCTGGATGACATTGGATGCATACATGGACTAGGATAGAAGATAGCCTTTAGGAGAAGAGGCAACCTCAATACCCAAGAAATAACATAGAGGGCCCAAATCTTTCATCTCAAAGTGGCCATGCAACTATAATTTCAACAACTCTATCTTAACTGTTTCGTTACTAGTAAGAATCATATAATCAATATAAAGTAAGAGAACAATACAACCCGCAAAAGTAGATCAGAGGAAAAGAACCGAATCATGATCACGAGCATGAATGCCCAAATCACATATGATAGCAGAGAACTTGTCAAACCAAGCTCTTGGAGCTTGTTTGAGACCATATAATGCCTTTCGTAGCTTTTAGACCTCACCAGGATCATGAGGAAGGTTAAGAGGGGGAACCATGAAAACTTTTTCAACTAAGTCCCCATTAAGAAAACCATTTTTAACATCCTATTGAGAAAGATGCCACTAACAAATAGCAGCCATTGCAATCATAGTGCGAACTGTAGTCATCTTAGTAACAGGAGCAAATGTCTCATCATAGTCAATGTCATATTTCTAAGTGAACCCCTTGGCCACCAATCGAGCCTTATACTGTTCTATAGAACCATCTGATCTAGTATTGATCTTATTCACCCACTTACAGTCAATCAAATCGTTTACCATAAGGTAACGACATAAATTCCCACATTTCAGTCTTGTGCAACGCAGAAAGCTCACCATCCATAGCATGTCTCTAAAAAGGATCAAGAACACCCTCCTTATAGGAGGTAGGTTCAGATAAAGAATGAATATAAGTTAAGAAAGAATTATACTTATCAGAATAATAAGAATTAGAGAAATCAAACCTACCAGGACACTTACAAATGCGCTTAGGATAGAGAGAAGGAACATGATCCACGCTCTCAAAACCTGATTGAAGAGCAGGGGAGAGAAGTGGAGAAGTTGTACTCGCAAAAGAAACAATTGTGTTCCTGCAAGAATAAGTATGAATGATAGGAGGACGATTAATCGAAGAAGTAGAAGAGCAAGAGACATTAGATATAGTCATATTAGAGATAGTCATATCACGTACATAAGAGTTAGATAGAACAACATCAGGAAAATGATCAAGATAAATAAGATTTGATTTGTGCAAAGTGAAAGAACTAAAGGGAATAGCGAAAAAAGAAATATGTTCTAGAAAAAATACATGGTGAGACACGTAGAGTTTGTTAGCAATAGGATCATAACAAAGGTATCATTCTTGTCTCTCACCATAACCAAGAAATAAACGCATTGATGAACAAGCATAACGTTTGGAACGAACAACTTTAGGAAGGAGGACAAAACATGTAGAGCCAGACACACGTAATGAGAAGTAATTAAGAGGCTGACCACACAATCTCTCAAAAGGAGACACTCCATAAGTAAGGATGGAAGGAATGCAATTAATCAAATGAACTGCAATAATAACAGCTTGACCCCAAAAAGTACTAGGGACATTAGCAGACAAAAGAAGAGAGCGAGCATTTTCCATGATGTGCCTATGTATATGCTCAGCCACACCATTCTGCTCAGGAGTTTCAACACGAGGATTACTAAATAGTGCCATCAAAATTTAATAAATTGAGAAAATCATAGACAAGTATTTCCCTCCTAAATCACATCTAAAAAATTTAATAACAGAGGAGTACCGAGTATAAATCATAGCACGAAAAGTTCTAAAAATGGAAAAGAGCTCGGAATGACACTTCATAAGATAAATTCAACAATCGTGAGTGCAGTTGTGAATTACAGTAACATAGTATTTGGCCCCTCCTTTGGTAGGAATAGGAGTGAGTCCCATACATCAGAATGAACAAGGTCGAATGGAGCAAGAGAAACAATAGAACTTTTATTAAAAGGTAATTCAGTAAATTTTGTCAGTTCGCACCTACTACAATATGAGATATCATGAAAATCCAAAGTACCCAAACTATTAGTGGAAACTAAAAAATGTACTAGAAATGTTACCAAGACGTGAATGCCACAAATAAAAACTAAATGACTTTGGACTCAAATGGCAAGAAGCCAGATCAATTGAAGAAGCAGCAATAGCAGGAAGATGCAACTCTTCCAACACATACATTCCTCCATGTCTATGGCTTGTCCCAATCAATTTCTTAGACTGAGGATCCTGCACAATACAATCAGAAGAAGAAAAATGAACTAGAAAGCTAGAATCAAACAACTGACTAATAGAGATTAAATTTAAAGTAAGTTGAGGAATATAATAGTCATTAGAAAGAGATAACTAAGGATAACCAATAGATCTAATGCCTACTAAAGACATAGGAGTGCCATTGGTAGCTAGGACAAATACAGAAGGTGGAGAAAGAGTAGATACCAATAAAGAGGGATCACTAGTCATGTGATGGGTGGCACCTGAATCAAAGACCCATGTGGTTTGAGATATTCTTGAAGGCCCTGAGGAGAATGAACCTAATGAAGGGGAGACTGAAAGTGCATTAGACTAATGAGCAGAGAGAAGTTTCTGCAATTGCTCAATGATTAAAGACAGAGATGGAGTTGATGTAGAAGGCTCATCCACTAGGGTTACAACTATTGCAATGTGATGATTTCTACCTCTAAAAGACTGATGTTTCGGTATAAAGGACTGCTGATGTGGTCCATGTGCTCCCTTATTCACAAGCTTAGGGCACTGGGCCTTCCAGTGACCCTTCTCAGGACAGAAATTACACTCATCACTACCCACACGAACTCTCTGCTTATGCTGAGTGCTAGTCTGTGGCTTGGATGGAACAACTAATATTTCCTGTGTATGTAGAGGAAGAAGACTCTTTTTTAGAAGAGCTTTGAGACTTACCTCCTCTGCTAGAAGCTCATTAACCACTGAATCCTCCAAGGGAAGTGGACTATGATGAAGAATAGACCCACATGTCCCTCAAAGTCGTCTTCGAGTGCCATAAAAAATTGTACTAATCTTTGCTCTTCCATATATGTACGATACAAGTCATTAGAGCTTAACCCTGTAGGCTCAATAAGAGCTAGTTGATCCCAAAATCCGATAATAATTGAGTAAAACTAATGATTGCTCTTATCACCCTGTCAAGCAGCCTGGATGTCACGCTCCAACTGATATCTCTTAGTAAAATTAGATTGCACAAACAATCTGAATATATACTCCTAAATTTCTTTAGCTGTGTCAAACTTGGTTAAATGAACTCCAATAGACTGACCAACTGAGTTATTTGTCCACATAATAATTTTGTATTATTAACTTCCCAATTAGATAGCAACTAATCATAATTTTCGACCTTGTTATTGGTTGGAACTTTCATAACACCAATATTGTAGTCCAACATATTCTTGCCTAGCAAAAAATTCTTTATAATGTTTGTCCAATAGGTATAATTATTCCCAATTAACTTCACACTGATAGCTTGACGGGAATTAGAATTACCACTTACTATATTCAATTAGAAAATAGGAGAAAATAAGAAAGAGAATGCTCTGGATAAACAATCCAGCCAACTAAGAGTAAATTGCTACAAACCCAACTTGAAACCAACGTCCAATGTCAATAATAAACCTAAAAACACCAGTTTCAGAAAGATTGAAGCAAGGATCAAAATTTCGTTTCATAGTGTTGTTTCGGTCACCTAGAAAATGGAAATATTTCGGAAACGTTTCGGAAACATAGTGGAAATGATGAAAAAAATTAAAATGTGTAGAAACACTTGGAAACATAAAGTAAAATGTATGAATATGTGAAGATAAATATTATAATTAATTAAAAATATTTTAGCGTACATATCCATGCACACAAGAAGATACTAGGGTTAAATTAAAAAAAAAAACATAAATATTAATTAGTCATTAATAGCAAATAACTCTTTGCTTATTAAAAACTAGTATAAAAGATTTAAAGTTAATTTGTTTATGTAATATGAATTTATTATATATTTTCTATAAACTATGCAAAATTATTATAAACCATAAAATAATAAATATATATTGTGTAATATCCACGGATTAGACAATTTGACACAAGTTACATATAATATGATAAGTAAAAATAAAGTAATTTAAGCCTATTATAATTAGTAACTAAGTATTAAAATAAATTATTTATTTTATTTTCACTATTTTTACTTTTCATTGTCTACTGTTTTGAGGAAAAATAGAAATATCTTCTGTTAGATCACCAATTGCTCCAAAAGCTTAAGCTGTTAAAGAATCGACCAAAAATGTATATCAAGCTCTCAAATGTTACAGAATATACATGTATACATAGGATTATTCTAGAATATACAGCTTGTAGGGTTGACTGTATAGGCTCGATTATAGGGATTTGTAATTAGTCTACTTTCCTAGTTTAGTCTCTCAATTTGTGTATAAATACACTTGTATCTTTGAATGAGAAAGAGAGAATTATTTTCTTTCTTGGTTTCATGGTATCAGAGCTTTTCTGAAAGAATAGAATTTTTTTTTCTTTTCTTTCCTCTTCTTTTTTTTCTTCTCTTTCATTTCCGACTGTTCTGCACACAGTGAGCAAAGTTGAAAAATTCCTTGAGTCACCCTGTTTGAGTGACCCTTTATTCTCACCGCCACTCAGGATCAATAGCCCACCTGCCGATCGGCCTGTCCCTGAAGTCCGATCACCGGAAACCCAGCGCGTGAGCCTCACGCGCCACCAGAAGTTTCTGCCGTCATCAGCTACTTCACGCGCCGGCACGTGCGACTGCGCCTCGACCTCCGATCACTCTTCCTGGAGTCGTCTCTCTCTCTCTTCCGGCACTTCTGTGTATTTGGTTGCTTAGTAACAATTCGTTTGGGCACTCTGGTTGCCTTGTTGCTTCACGGCTGTTCGTGTTCTTGCTCTTCTCTGTATATCTTCTGTGTTCCGTCTCTATGGCTGGTGAACAAAAGAGTTTGGTTGTGATAGATGTCATTCCCATGATGTCCAAAATCACAGAACACAAGGTAACTGGTCCCAATTATTTCGATTGGTGTAAGACTGTCAGGATTTATTTACGGAATATTTCTAAGGACAATCATCTCACCGATGATCCACCCACGGATAATACTCACCAGGAATGGTTGAGAGATGATGCTCGCTTGTTCTTGCAAATCAAGAACTCTATTGACACTGAGGTTGCTAGCCTGATTAATCACTGTGAGTATGTTAAAGAATTGATGGAATATTTAGAATTTCTGTATTCTGGAAAGGGAAACCTTTCACGTATCTATGAGGTTTGTAAGGGCTTTTACCGGGCTGAACAACAAGATCATTCTCTTCAGGCCTATTTTACGAATTTCAAACGGACCTATAAAGAATTGAATGTCTTGTTACCTTTTAGTCCTGATATCAAAATCCAGCAAGCTCAATGGGAGCAAATGGCAATAATGAGTTTCTTGGTTGGCCTTAATTCTCAGTTTGAGATTGCTAAATCTCAGATCCTCTCTAGGGCTGAGATTTCCTCTCTCCACGAGGTCTTTACTAGGGTACTTCGCACAGCTACTGGTGCATTTGTTGCTCCATCTGTTCATGCTTCTAGTGCTCTTGTCAGTCATCATGGTGGATCTGGAACTAGACGGTCTTATCCTAAGAATTCTAGCAGAGGAGGAGGTACCGACAGTCAAGATGTAGGGGCAGTTGTATGTTATTATTGTCATGAGCCGGGCCATACTAAACGCACGTGCAAGAAATTGCAAAATAAATCTCAGAAGTCTCCCTTAGCCCATTGTTGCGGTTACTCCTACACCTAGCTCATCTGAGCCGACCATTACAGTTTCTGCAGATGCATTTGCTAAATTCACTCAGTACCAAGAAGCATTGCAGCATTCATCTCCACCTATCACTGCCATTGCTGAGTTAGGTAAACCAAATACATGTCTTCTTTCCTCTTCCTCACTATGGGTCATTGATTCTGGTGCGATAGATCATATGACAGGTAATCCTAGTCTTTTCTCCACTTTTCAGTCCCACAAATCTCCCTCTAATGTTACTTTAGCAGATGGTTCCACTTCTTCTGTGCTTGGGTCTGGTACTGTTAGCCTAATCCCATTGATTTCGATGTCTTCTGTATTGAGTCTACCACGATTTTCTTTTAATTTAATGTCTGTAAGTAAACTTACTCGTACCCTGAATTGTTGCATCTCATTTTTTCATGATCATTGTCTTTTTTAGGATCTTATGACGAAGAAGATTATTGGTAAAGGATATGAATCAGGTGGTCTCTACATTCTGGATACCAAGGTGCCCCGGCCCATTGCATGTTCCAGTGTCGTAACTCTGTTTGAAGCACATTGTCAGTTGGGACATCCTTCTTTGCCTCTATTGAAGAAATTATGTCCTCAGTTTCATAATGTATCTTCCTTAGATTGTGAGACGTGTCAGTTTGCAAAACATCATCGTTTGCCTTCAGTCTCTCGAGTCAATAAAAGGGCTAGTTTTCCCTTTGAGATAGTCCATTCAAATGTTTGGGGTTCGTGTCCTGTTGTGTCCACTACTGGATTTCGATATTTTGTTACTTTTGTTGATGATTTTTCTCGTGTGACTTGGCTCTATTTAATGAAAAATCGTTCTGAATTATTTTCCCATTTTAGTGCCTTTTGTACTGAAATTAAAACACAGTTTCATGTTTCTGTGCATACATTACGGAGTGATAATGCCAAAGAATACTTTTCCGATTCCTTTCAAACCTACATGATTCAAAATGGCATTCTTCACCAATCCTCTTGTGTTGACACACCATCTCAGAACGGTGTGGCAGAGCGAAAAAATAGGCATCTTCTTGAGACAGCCAGGGCCCTCTTATTCCAAATGCACGTTCCTAAACAATTTTGGGCCGATGCAGTTTCCACAGCCTGTTTTTTGATTAATCGCATGCCTTCCTCTGTGCTTCATGGTGAGATCCCTTACAATGTCCTTTTTCCTACTAAACCCTTGTTTCCTATTGCACCCCGGATATTTGGTAGTACTTGTTTCGCTCGTGATGTTCGTCCCCAGGTCACTAAATTGGATCCCAAGTCTTTAAAATGTGTTTTTCTGGGTTACTCTCGTCTACAAAAGGGGTATCGGTGCTATTGCCTAGCCTTCACAGGTCTTGTGTCCGCTGATGTTACCTTTCTAGAACATATTCCTTTTTTCCTTGTTGCTTCTACTTCTTCGAGTCCGGGGGAGGATGATGATCTGTTGGTTTATACTATCACCTCTCCGGCCCCCTGCTGTAGCTCCTCCCCCTGTTACCCCACCACCACCACCACCATCCCCACGACCACATCCTATTCGCTATGTTTATTCCTGACGACGAGACCCATCTGCTCCATGTCTAGCATCTGTTTCTTCTTCGCCATCGGATCATGTGACTGGTGATCTTGATCTTCCCATTGCCCTTCGCAAAGGTACGCTTCAGTGCACTTATCCTATTTCATCGTTTGTTTCTTATGCTAACTTGTCTTCTTCGTCGTGTTCTTTTGTTGCTTCCCTTGATTCTGTGTCTCTTCCCAAAAGTGTCCATGATGCCTTGTCCTATCCCGGATGGCGTGCTGCTATGATCGAAGAGATGAATGCTTTAGATGCTAATGATACTTGGGATTTAGTGCCTTTACCTGCAGGAAAGAAAGCTATTGGCTGTAAATGGGTGTTTGCTGTCAAATTCAATTCCGATGGTTCCGTGGCTCGCCTTAAAGCCCGTCTTGTGGCTAAAGGCTATGCTCAGACTTATGGTGTGGATTATTTTGACACTTTCTCCTCCGTTGCTAAGTTGACCTCGGTTCGTTTATTTATTTCTCTGGCAGCTACTAATGATTGGCCTTTACATCAGTTAGACATCAAAAATGCGTTCTTACATGGTGATCTCCAGGAGGAAGTGTATATGGAGCGACCACTTGGATTTGTTGCTCAGTGGGAGTGTGGGCGAGTTTGTCATCTTCGTAAGTCCCTATATGGTTTGAAACAGAGTCCCTGTGCTTGGTTTGGAAAATTTAGTCAGGCAGTGGAGAAGTTTGGAATGAATAAGAGCAAGTTTGACCACTCAGTTTTCTATAAGCATTCTACATCTGGCCTCATTCTCCTGGTTGTGTATGTGGATGATATTGTCATTACTGGAAGTGATACTGTGAGAATTTCATCTTTGAAGTCCTTTCTTTATAGCCAGTTTCACACGAAAGATTTAGGGGTGTTGAAGTATTTCTTGGGAATTGAGGTGACGAGAAGCAAGAAAGGCATTGTCCTATCCCAGAGGAAATATGTGCTTGACCTATTAACTGAGACTGGAAAGTTGGGGGCTAAGCCATGTAGCGCTCCAATGCTTCCCAACTTACAACTCACGAAAGATGGAGACTTATTTGAAGATCCTGAAAAATACAGGAGACTGGTTGGAAAGTTGAACTATCTTACAGTAACACGTCCTGATATTGCATACTCTGTTAGTATTGTAAGTCAATTCATGTCCTCCCCAACAATTCACCATTGGGCAGCGTTAGAACAGATCTTGTGTTACTTAAAGGGAGCTCCTGGACGAGGGTTACTGTACAAGAATCATGGACATACTCACATCGAATGTTTTTCAGATGCAGATTGGGCAGGTTCCAAGATTGACTGCAGATCCACTACCGGATACTGTGTTTTTGTTGGAGGAAATTTGATCTCATGGAAAAGTAGGGAAACAAAATGTTGTGTACCCGATCCAGTGCAGAATCAGAATATAGAGCTATGGCACAATCTAATGTGAGATAATGTGGATATACCAACTCATATACCAACTCTTAATTGAGGTTGGTCTTAAAGCTTCAATACCAGCAAAGTTGTGGTGTGATAACCAAGCGGCTCTCCATATTGCTTCCAATCCTGTGTTTCATGAATGGACTAAGTATATTGAAATTGACTGTCATTTTGTTCGTGAAAAGTTGCAGCAAAACTTGATCTCTACAGGATATGTGAAAACTGGAGAACAGTTAGGAGATATCTTCACAAAGGCTCTCAATGGGGCTCGAGTCGATTATATTTGCAACAAGCTGGGCCTGATTAATATCTATGCTCTAGCTTGAAGGGGAGTGTTACAGAATATACATGTATACATAGGATTATTCTAGAATATACAGCCTGTAGGGTTGACTGTATAGGCTCAATTATAGGGATTTGTAATTAGTCTACTTTCCTAGTTTAGTCTCTCAATTTGTGTATAAATACACTTGTATCTTCGAATGAGAAAGAGAGAGAATTATTTTCTTTCTTGGTTTCATCTTCTTATAATTTTAGGTTTTAATCTTTCAATCTTCTCCATTTAAAAAACAAATGGATATTATTTTTTACTAACTTCTTGAAGTATAGCTGATACTAAAGAAATGTTTCCATTATTTCGGTATGTTTCTACGGAAACAACTTTGTTTCCACGGAAACGTGTGAATTTTGGTATTCCACTGGTGCTACATTTCGGTTCATTAGGAAACAAAAACGTTTTAACCATTTCGATGGACACGAAACGAAATTTTGATCCTTGCATTGAAGAGATAATTGTATGAACAAAACCAAATCGCGCGCCCAAGGAACCAAACCAACGTACTGATCTTCACAAAACTCAAAACAATCCAAATGAGCATAAGCTGCAAAGGGACACCTCCTCTAGGCAAAACGCACCCTTTAGGACTGATAAGAAGAAACAAATCCTTCAAAAAAAGGTTCAAATTGACAGATCGCAATTTCAAGACCCCTTTTTTCTAAAAAACATTTGAAAAATTGAAAATCCCATCAAATGATCTTGAAATATTCCAAAAAGTAAGCAAAATGGTCCTCATGCAAAACCAATCCAGTCCATGTGGTTTATTGCCGGAATCTGATGCTGTCATCTACAGATGATGGCGTCAGTGATCGAGCAGCAATCTTTAGACTCTTCCATGTTGTCCACAAGGTTTTTTCTAAGATCCCACACTTGTTTGAGGCTCTGATATCATGAAAACTTTATTATAACAAAGAAAAAGACAAAGAAAATAGAAAAAAGAGAGTTTTATTGCTGCTCAATACTCATATTCCTACCGCTCATACAATAAGAAAATAAAAGAACCCTTTATAGTAGTAGGATTAAACACAAAAGCAAAAGACAAAACCACCCTTAATAATACAAAATAATACTCTAACATCATTCAATAATCTTCCTCTGGTAAAATATTAAGCAAATGAGTGCAACAGAGATATCATTAGGTTGCCTAGACAACCTATTATCATTTTTTGTAAGAAAAAAGTTTGTTGCAATATTTCTCTGTTTATTATTGTTTCTTTTAAGCATGACGAAATGGGGGTGTCAATACGTTTTTTGGTACTGAATTTATAAAAAAAGGTCGTCTCTGACACTGAATAGTTTGATTGAGGATCAAAGTGATTGACAATTCATGCTTAAGATATTAGAGGTTTGACATTCCTTTTACTATTTCATGCATACCACAAATGTCATCCATTGCTATGTGACATACTGTTAGCATAAGATATTTGCCCCTTGACAGGTTCATCAGTTAAATTACTTTGAATGGATCTAGGAAATCCCCAGATTTATTTGGCATTGCTAGGCATCACACTTAGAGACCGATGCTAGACTCTGATGTAATTTTGAGGGTTGTGCCTTCAGGTCTTGACAGCTGCAGAGAAGGCCCACAGTTCTGTGGTTTTTCTGATTTTTAAGACGTGAATTCTGTGAGAATGCTGAGCATGGTAGGTGGAGTAGGCCTAGCTCCATAAATGGGTTGGAGTCCCCAGGGCCCCAGGGCTTCCCAAAGCTGCTGAGACACACTACATATGAACACTGCACACCCTACAGTCCAAAATGGAACTAGCTCTCAAATTATTTAAAAATTATAGTATAATAATAAGGCACCAGTCAAAGTGGAAAATATCACCAAGGGAGGTTGTTGATGTGAAACTCTAGAAAATTACCCAGGGTATTTTGGTAATTTTCCATCCTAAATGGTGATTGAACAATTAATTAAATTAAATATACCAGCAGAATTATGAAATTAATTACACGGTAAAGTCTGTGACGTTATAAAGTTAAAATGCGGGTCTAACATTTTATTTGGGCTGACTTGGGCGCCACGGTGCTACACAAAGACACAAAATTGAGCTGTCTATAGGATCATAATTTGATCACGAGAACCTTAAAAATGAAATCTACATATCTAAATTAGTTACCCTATCAATTTTGGTGAAATTTCGAGATAATAGCTTTTGGGCGTGGGTAAATGTGTACTGGTAAAACTGGTCATGTAGCAAAATTTACTTAACAATGAAGTAAAACTGTTAAGCTTCTGTCACAACTCACAAGTTGAAGAGCAAGTTCTTCTGTAATTGAGTGAATAATTTAGCAAGTTCTGAGGGCGGCTGTCGTGGATTTTGAACTTAAATTGTATGCATTAAACTGTAAAACTTAACCTTGCATATGCATGGTGTAATTTTTTATCTGTAAAAGGTAATTGTATTATATACAAGATGCCTGAGAAGGACAACCCGAAGTTAAAAAAAAGGGGACCAGCTACAAAATTAAAGTCTTAAGATCCTCCAAAAAATCCACAAGTCTATATAAATACATTGGTATTGAAACTCCAACGGTATAACTCAACCCCTTCAAAAGTACTACTATTTCTCTCCTGCCATAAACACCACACGAGGCATAATGGGGCCATCTTCCATGCTGTCCTCAACTCCTTCCTAATTTTTCTACACCTCCATCCCAACAGAACCTCCTTAATAAAGACCGACATCACCTATAGACATCCAAACAGGGAAAATAGCAAATTCCAAGTGTCTCTTGCCATCTTGCAGTGAACAAGGAGATGATCCACCTTCTCTTCCTCCTATTTGCACATATAACACCGATTCAGAAGATGGTATCCTCTCTTTTGAAGATTGCCCGCCGTAGGAATAACTTTCCAAGCTGCCGACCAAGCAAAAAAAGCAGCCTTGATGGGATTCTGCACTTCCAAATCAGCCTCCAAGAGAAAGACTTGTCCTTCTTCACCAATATTTTATAATAAGATTGAATTATGAACTGTCCATCATTGTTCACAATCCATAGAATCCGTCCTCCCTCCTCTCAACCAAACCAACACTATTCAGAAATGCCATTAACTCATCCACCTCCCTCACCTCCTAGTCATAGAAAATTCTTCTAAAAGGACTCCATACCCTTTGAACCCCCACAATAGCTATGCAATCAGTCACCAATGGCAATGCCTCTTTGTCCAAGGCTATATTATAAAGATTAGGGAATTTTATCTTCAAAGAACCATCACCAAAACCAAGGATCCACCCAAAACTTTCACACATGCCCTCCCCTATCTTAAACCGACCACACTGGGCCTCTTCTCTTCCCTTTTGAGTAGCTTTCCACACTCCACACCCAAATGTTTCCTTGTTAGAGGACCACCCCCTCCTAACACCCATATTTTATGGAGATAACCTCTTTAGAAAACGCCACATCAACTTTCCAAAAAGAGCTCAAAAACATCTCAAGATCTCCTTCCAGTGAGGGAAGTTTTACTTCATCCCAACCCAACACGAATTCCCCCCCCCCCCCCCCCCCCCCAAACAAGAAAAAAAAAATCCCTTTGAAGCTTCTCCACAGAAATCCAATTTCTTTCTAACTAAAGCAAGCATCGAAAATAGAGACATCTAATAAGTGGGGAGGTTCACCAAGGTGCTCTTAATAGGAGTAATCCTCCCTCCACCTACAAGTTTCATGTACATATATATATATATATATAACAGCATATAGACAGTTGTTTTTGAGATTAACATTGATATTAGTGTGTAACTGTGTATATATATGTTGGAATCTCAACACATTTATTGACATTGAATTTTCAAGCCTTTATTTCCAGTAATTACTTTTGGCCTTTATTTCTTGTACTCCTTTTCTTTTTGCTGCCACCTCATAATCTTTTTTCCCCCAAATTTGAACAGGACTACTACATGATGGAATTAATAGTAACTGACATGGGAAAAGGTACTTTATTTATGCATGAGGAGCTGTTTTATTGCTGAAGTTTGAATTTCTGTTCCTGAGTTTAAATGCAGTGTACGAAACTCTGAAAATTGATTTTTATTTTTGCAACTCTAGAATATTGGAAAAAAATTAATATTTTTCTTATTGGAAATTGTCTAATATAAGCTATTTATATACATTGAAATGTGTGAAATTTTGTTGTCTTGAATGCTTAAGCATTTGGTATCTTATAACAATTGTTAAAGAATATTGCACTGAAAATTGAAGAGACTGGGATTTAGTTGAGAGAGGTAAGGATATTTGATTCTTTTAATTGTTATGATGGCATGAACGAACTCACTGATTTGCATCCTGAAATCAGAAAGAATTTCTGTATTTCTGTGTGTATACAGACTATAGGTATTTATAATACAACTGGGAAGCAAAATAGGAAAGAGTAAAAAAAAAGGAAAGAAGAAAATCTTCCTACAATTTCTCTATAATTTTTACCTCTAATTACTCCACAATAATCTCTACCATAATTTCTACCTCTAATTACTCCACTAATTGGGAATTTCCACACCCCCCCTCAAGTTGGATCGTAAATATTAATCATATCCAACTTGCAGATGATCTCATCAAAACTAGGCCGAAATAGTCCTTTGGTGAAGATATCTGCAGTTTGTTCTTTTGTAGGAACATAGCTCATGCAAATAATTCCGTTCTCAACTTTTTCCTTGAGAAAATGTCTGTCCACTTCTACATGCTTGGTTCGGTCATGTTGAACTGGGTTAAGAGAAATGTTGATGGCTACTTTGTTGTCACAGTAAAGTTTGATTGGGAATTTTACTGTGACCTGTAGTTCTTCCAAGAGTTTCTTTAGCCACAATCCTTCACATATCCCTTGTGCAGCAGCTCTAAATTTGGCTTCAGCACTGCTTCTGGCCACTACACTTTGTTTTTTGCTTCTCCAAGTAACCAAGTTTCCCCATACATAGGTGCAGTACCCGGTAGTGGACTTTCTATCTTCTATTGAACCTGCCCAGTCAGCATTTGTGAAGACTTCGACTTCCTTGCGTTCTGATTTCTTGAAGAATAGTCCTCTACCCGAGGAGCCTTTGAGATATCTGAGAATCTTGTACACAGCTTCTAGGTGAGTTTCCTTTGGTGAATGCATGTGTTGGCTCACCACACTAATCGCAAATGCAATGTCAGGTCTGGTGTGCGATAGGTAGATTAGCTTGCCAACTAGTCTATGATATCTGTCCTTTTCGATTGGATTTCCCTCATCCTTTGGATTCCTTCCTGCTTCGATAGGTGTGTCACTTGGTTTACATCCAAGCATGCTAGTGTCGGTTAGAAGGTCAAGATCATACTTTCATTGAGAGACACTAATACCCTTTTTTGATCTGGCAACTTCCATTTTCAAGAAGTATCACATTTGTCCCAGGTCTTTTACTTCAAATTCAGTGGCTAGGATTTTCTTCAGTCTCTCCATCTCCACTAAATTATCCCCAGTTAGGATTATATCGTCAACATAAACAATTAAAATTGTTTTCATTCTATCTTTAGATTGCTAGAAGAACATAGTGTGGTCTGACTGCTCCTGCTGATATCTTTGACCCTTTATCACCTTTGCAAACCTATCGAACCATGCTCTAGGTGACTGCTTGAGACTGTATAGAGACTTCTTGAGTTTGCATACTCGATTTTCTTCTCCCTTCTTACAAAATCCAGGTAGTATTGTCATGAAGACTTCTTCTTCTAACTCATCATTCAGAAAGGCATTCTTAATGTCAAGTTGCTGAAGAGGCCAATCCAAGTTGACTGCCAATGACAAGAGGACTCGAACTGTATTCAACTTTGTCACAGGTGCAAACGTCTCTGTGTAGTCAACACCATAGGTTTGTGTAAACCTTTTTGCAACAAGATTGTCCCATCAGCCTTGTATTTCAAGGTAAAAACTCATTTGCAAGCCTACCGGTCTCTTCCCTCCCGGTAAATCCATCACAACCTAAGTCTTATTTTTTTCCAACGCCCGCATCTCTCCTAGTATTGCATCCCTACATTTGGGGACCTCCAAGGCCTCCTGAATATTTTTCGGAATTCCTGTACTATCAAGGTTAGAGGTAAAAGCACGAACCTTTGTAGACAGAGCATTATAAGATATGAATTTCAAGATAGGGTGGAAAGTACATGACCGAGTTGATTTTCTGAGAGCAATGGGTACATTAGTATCAGGAGACTCAGTTTCATCATTAGACTTGGAAGGGGACTCTTGGATACTCGGAGCTATCACCGAAGCCAACTCTCTTGGTGCTTCAGGTGTGAGATGTTCCTTGTACCTTGATTTTGGCCTCCGTGAATAAACAAGTATCTCCATGTCCTGTTGTTTTCCTACATCGCCTCTTGAGTTCAAGTTTCCTTCTGTAAATGGCACATTAGAATAGGATGGTGTGGCAGGTTCAGTGTTTGGGATAAGTTCAAAAAAGGAGAGTTCAAAATCTAATACCTGACCTTCACTCAAATGCTCCCCCTGAAGAGAGGGCTTTTGGAAGTAAGAAGTGTTTTCAAAAAATGTAACATCAAGGCTAACAAAGACCCATTTGGTGGATGGATCATAGCACTTGTAACATTTCTGAGTGGGAGAATACCCAATGAAAACACACTTAATAGCTCGAAGGTCGAATTTATGCCGATGGTGGGAATGGACATGAACAAAGGCGGTACAACCAAAACACTTGAGAGATAGACTAGAGGAGAGGCGAGACTGAGGGAAGAATTGCTGAAATGTTTGGAGAGGTGTAGCGAAAGAGAGAACACAGCTAGGCATTCTATTGATGATGTAGGTAAATGTCAAAACAGCATCACCCCAAAACATTTTGGGCATATGCATAGTGAACATCAAGGCACGAGCAACGTCGAGAATGTGTCTATTTTTTTTTTCGGCAACTCCATTTTGTTAGGGAGTGTTGACACAAGAACTTTGATAAATGATCCCATGCTGTTGAAAATAATCACCCAAAGTAGTATTGAAATATTCTGTGCCATTATCAGTATGCAAAATTTGAAGTTGTGCCTAGAATTGTGTTTGGATCATGGAGTGAAAATTGATAAACACAGAACGAACATCAGTTCTTCCCTTTAACAGGTAAACCCAACAAACTCGAGTATGATCATCAATAAAGGTAACAAACCATTTGGTATGAGTACGATTAAGAATACGAGAAGGAACCCATAAGTCACTGTGAATCAGAGTGAACGGCTTGGATGGTTTGTTTGTGGATGGCAGAAAGGATGTACGGTGATGTTTTTCAAGTTCACATATTTCACATTGAAAATCAGAGAATCCTTTATTCGGAAATAAACGTTTCAAATATTGAAAATTGGGATGACCCATTCGAAAATGCCATAACAAAAGTTCACTATCCTTAGAGACAGATGCAGAATCATAGATGGCAATTGAACCCTGTTTTTTCACATCAGCGTCTTCAAAGTAGTAGAGACCAGCACACTCCTTAGCACTGCCAATCGTCGTCCCCGATGATAGGTCCTGAAAAAAATAATGAGAGGGAAGAAACTTAGCAGAGCAATTGAAATTTTTTGTCAATTGGCTAATGGATAACAAATTGCATGATAACTTTGGAACATGAAGAACAAACTCGAGTGTAATAGAGTCAGAGAGGCGAATACTCCCCTTGCCAGCTACAGAGGAGAGGGAACCATCTACAATTTTAACCTTAAGATTACCAGTACAAGGTGAGTATGAAGAAAAAAGGTGGTATAAGCTAGTCATGTGATGAGAAGCACTAGAGTCAATAATCCAAGGAGTTTTTGAGTGAGAGGCAATAATGAGGGCGCTTAAAAAATTACCTCGGTGTGCTAATGAACCAGAAGGAGTAGGTGTGGAAGACTGACCAGAGGTTTGGAGGCTAGAAAAGATTTTGTAGAGTTGATCTAGCTGGTCAAAGGTAAAGGCACCGCTCGGAGTGTGTTGGATTGCTGGAGGGATCTCGGCCTGAGGGTCAACAGTAGTGTGATAGCCACGAGTGTGATGAGTTTGACGTGGTTTCCAATCAGCGGGCTTCCCATGGAGCTCCCAACAGGTAGCCTTAGTACTGACCAGGCTTATGACAATGTTCACACCAAGGTCGGCCTCTGTTTTGTTTCGGCCCAGACCCAGCTAGGGGGCCCTTTGTTACCAAGGCAGACACTTCAAGCCTAGCAGGAAGAGAATCCTTCAACATCACTCGACACCGCTGCTCTTCACGCCTCACTTCCGAGAAGACTTCATGTGTGGAAGGCAGAGGGCGTCGACCAAGAATACGTCTACGAACATCATCCAAGTCGCGGTTGAGCCCAGGCAAGAAACTCGAAGACTTTCTCAGTTTTGAGTTTCTTCTTGTAACGAGCACCATCGCTAGAGCACTCCCTATTCATCGTCGAAGCTGAGATCGAGTTCTTGCCAGAGAGCCTGTCATCTCCTATGAAATAATCGGTGACGTCCTTCTCTCCTTGCTTCATCTGCCATAGTCGAGTGTTGATGTAAAAAATCTGAGATGAACCGCCAACATTAGAATACGTCTCTCGAATGGCATCCCAAACGTCTTTTGCCGTTGGCAAGAAAAGGTAGGTCTTTCCGATGGCAGGTTGCATGGAATTCACCAGCCAAGCAGTCACCAAGGAGTTCTCGGACGTCCATTTCTGTAGAGAAGCAACAGTCTCGGTTGAGGCTGGCTTGGGTGTCACGCCAGTAAGGTAGCCAAGTATGTCGTTGTCGTCGAGCAAGAGTCGAATGGACTGAGCCCATTCATGAAAGTTTTTCCCATTCAGCTTCTCCATCATGAGTTGAAAAGGCGAGAGAGAAAGGCCACTGGAACCCATACTGGAGAGAGCTTCGGACTTGCTGCTGGGAGCTTCTGTCATGGATTGGATCTAAGGTGCTGGGTAAGTATCTGGATTGCGCTGGGATTTTTTTTTTTTTTTGGATGGTTTAAAAAAGAAATTGGGTTAAATTTTTGGACGTGGATTACAACCAGGTCTGGGTTAAGGTTGCGTATCAACCTCTCCGTCAAACACTTTATCCTCAATTCCTCTGTGGATTGAATTAACCTCTCGGATCTACAGTTTCTTCCACCGTTACTCCAAGAAGGGCGACACTCGGGCTTGTCTCAGGCTCTCAGCTTCTGAGATCTGATTCAGTGGGATCGAGGGCGACACTCGGGAGACCGAGGAAGGATACACCCAACTGTGCACTGTTCGTGAATGCCTCACAGAGACACTCAGCTGTCAGCCTTCAACACCATCTTCAAGCCAGAGCAACACGTACCCTCGGGCTTGGTCTTGTTGCTATTGGCGGAAATGAAAGGGAGACAGTCGACCAAGTCCAAGATCAAGCTTGAATAGTTGACGGAAGCAGATTTCTCGGCGATGAATTTGAAGGTCGGTCAGACTCTGGGTTCCCACTTCAAACACAGTTGTTCTTGTACACTTTGCTTCAATCGGTGAACGCGATGAACTGGATCTGCGATTGGGATTTAGTGACAATTAACAATGATGAATAGCTGCTCGATCTAGAGATAGAACTGTGACAATGATGATCGATCTGGCATGGGTGAGGGATCGAGAGCTTTCTTATGCAACGAAAAAGAAAAGTTGTTTCCAACGATGAAGATTGAGGGTAGACTCTCTGCGACGGTGAGCTTCTCTGCGCTCTGATACCATGAAATCAGAAAGAATTTCTGTATTTCTGTGTGTATTTTTCATATACAAATTATAGGTATTTATAATACAACTGGGAAGCAAAATAGGAAAGAGTAAAAAAAAGGAAAGAAGAAAATCTTCCTACAATTTCTTTATAATTTCTACCTCTAATTACTCCACAATAATCTCTACCATAATTTCTACCTCTAATTACTCCACTAATTGGGAATTTCCACACGTACCACTCGTAGTTTTTATGTTGTTTTGATAATAAAGTTTTTTTCGCCATCAAAATAAAGTTTTTTACTGATTCATTTAAAAGAAAAACAGCTATCAAAGTTTATAGTGATCAAAGCCATCTACCACAGCTATCTTTAGATTCTTTACCAAAGTTCCTTTAATATGAGTATTTGGTTAGTGGAACGTCTAATTTTTCAATTATTACTCAATATTCACTCTAGTTTCTGTCCCCCCTTTGGTTGTTGGGTTAATTAGTTGTATAAGTTTATACTTGGAGGATTAAGCATTGCTGGATTGTTTTAGCTCTGGTGAAAATCGTTCAGATTATAATTGTGTTGGCAGTTTTCTCCTTGATTTTTTCCCCCAATGCATAGGGATTTGAACAGATATGGGTTCTCTTTATGATATTTTATTTGTTTCCTTATTTTCAGCTTTTGAACCTTTTGAAAAATACCATGGTTCTAAATGTGTTTTTTTTTAAAATGTAATACCTTGTTTATTGGCCAATATCAATTTATAGGGTATATATATGACTATAGTCAATAGGATTTCTAATTGATAAGTCTTAATCTAGCACCCTTTTTTTGGAAATTTTTAGTGCTTAAATCCATTTTTTCCAGTTCAGATAAATATTAGTAAATTAGTAATTGCATTTAAGTTTTTCTTTTACCTTCTTTTTTCATGTTTTCCCTGAATGTTTTGCTTAAAATTGGGTCTTGACCAAAGTTTTTTTCTATATATAACTAGAACGATAAAAATGTCTTCCATTTTGTTTTCTGACACAATGGATGAATTATTCTGATTAGTTCAACCAGTAAACAAAATTTTTCTTCTGTGGTCAATTATTTACTAGTACCTTCTTATTATATCTAGAATATCATTGAACAAAATTTTACAAAGTGGGGTGAAATGGACACTTATTTTTATAGATACTACATCATCCAAAAGTATAACAAGTGTCAAATCCTATCTTTTACTCTATTAAGGGAATTGACTTCTCCAACAAAAATTCTACTATTTCTCTCTCTCTCTCTCTCTCTCTCTCTCTCTCTCTCTCTCTCTCTCTCTCTCTCCATATACACCAAAAAACACATTGTGGAGTGAGCGTCCACACCCTTCTAACATCACAAGAAGTCCGGGCTCCGTATGAAACCTTGATGAACTCTCCAACCGACCACAACATAACCCAATGATAACCAAAAGGATCGAAAAACATATCTGAAACCTCCTTTGCTACCGGGCAATGGAGGAATAAATGATTAATAGATTCTTCCCCCTTTAAACACATTGAGCATCTATTGGCCAAGAAGAAGCCCATTCTTTTCAAGTTATACTTCGTTAGGATTGCCTCCCACACCACCGTCCACATAAAGAAGGCCACCCTTGAAGGAGCTTTAGGACGCTAAATGGCTTTCCACGGGATGTTCTCTATGCCTTGGTTTGCCAAACATCAATAGTTGGACTTGACCAAGAATTCTCCTTCAGTTCCCACCGTCCAACACATAGAATCTTCCTTATTTTCTATCCAACCAACCTCATTGAGGGTAGCTAAGAGAGATACGGCTTCCCTCACTTCCCAATCATTCAAATTTCGACGAAAATAAGGATTCCAAGTCCAACCTGTCTCATTAAACGTCACATAATCTCCCACCAAATCCTCCTTATTAGTGGCCAAATGAAATAAACAAGGGAATCTTTGCGCCAAAGGAATGTCCCTACACCATGTGTCCCTCCAAAATTTATTCTTCCCACCATTCCCTACAACTAGCCTTGTAAAACGGAAGAAGTCAGCTGCTCCATTTCTAATTGTCTTCCAAAGGCCCATCCCATAAGGGCCACCCACCATCTTAGTGTACCAGTGACAATCGTCACAACCCACCTTGGCCTCAATAACTCCTTTCCATCTTGGATGAGGCTCCATAGCAAACCGCCAAAGCCACTTCCCTAGAAAAGCTTTATTGAAAACTCTTAAGTCCTTCACACCCAAACCCCCACCCTTGAAGGGCACCTTGATTTTATCCCAGTGGATTAAATAAGGGCCTCTATCTCCCTCCATTTTCCCCCATAGGAAATCTTTTGCAACTTATCCAATTCATTGGCCACCTCCACTGGAATACGATACGAAGACATAAAGTAAGTTGGCATGCTCCCTAACATACTTTTAATATCTTGCCTCTTTTAGAAAAATATTGCCTTTCCTACCCTGCTAACCTCCTTTGAAATTTGTTCACCCCTGGATCCCAAATGGACTTGGATTTAAAAGGCCCACCAAGTGGCAGCCCTAATAAGCAGCCGGAAACCTCCAAACTTTACACCCAAGACTCCATGCAAACTCCTCATTCTCCTCCACATCGCCCATTGGAATAATTTCACTTTTCCCCAAGGTAATTTTCAACCCCAACACCACTTCAAAGCACAATAACACACACCTAAGATATTGAAGTTGGGATGGGACTCCTATGCATCACATAATAAGGGTGTCATCCGCATAGGGGATGCGAATTACCTCCACCCTTGAAGCTTCATGCTCCCCCACTGTGAATCCTCTAAGAAAATCCGCATCTACTGTCTTGTTCATCAAACGACTAAGAGCCTCCATAACAATTACAAATAAAAATGGAGATAGCGGGTCTGCTTGCTGAAGACCCCTTGTGCTTTTGAAGAAACCTGAAGCAGAACCATTTACTAGGACCGAGAAAGAAACCAATGATATACACCTTTCCATCCAATTTCTCCTCTTTTCTCCAAACCCCATTCTTTCCTACAAATATAATAAGAATTTCTAGCTCACATGATCATAAGCCTTCTCCAAATCTAACTTTCATGCAAGGCCCTTTTCTTTTTTTCTTCTTTCTCACATCTATACACTCGTTAGCAATGAGAGCCACATCAAGAATCTGCCTTCCACCTACAAAGGCATTTTGGCTCTCTTATAAGCTTCCCCAATACTCCTTTCAGTCTGTTGGACAATACTTTTGCAATCAGTTTGTAGATTCCTCCTACTAAGCTGATTGGCCTGAAGTCTTTCACATCCTCCGCTCCCCCCCTTTTAGGAATTAGAGCAATGAAAGTGGCATTAAGGCTTCTTTCAAAGCTCTCCTGCTTAGAAAAAAAAAAACTAAAAGATGTCCAATACATCATTACGAACCACCTCCCAACAGTGCTTAAATAAAGCCATGGATAAGCCATCCGGTCCTGGCGCTTTGTCCCCTTCACAAGGGTTAAGAGTTGCCACAATTCATTCTCTTTAAACTTGCCTTCCAGCTGATTTTTTATCTGTGTTATCCAAAACATTAAAATTCACATTGTCTAAAATCAGCCTGATGTGCATAATCTGGCTTACCATACTTCACCCAATAATAAGGTTCTGTATGATTAGTGCCACCACAATAATCACACTTCTTATCACCACGTCCACCAACACGACCACCACCTCTAGAAGCTCCACGAAAACTAAGACTGCCACGAAAAATACAAGAACCAGAGCCACGACCACCACTGCTCGAGAGGAAAGCAGAAGACTCTAATGGAGAAACAGTAGAGCCAGTCATAATAGAGCTATGTCCCAAAGATGAACGCAATAAGTGGAAATATGCATTAGCAATAGTAGGTAAAGTCTCACTAGCAAGAATTTGATCCTTAAAGCCCCGAAGATCTGAATCTAAACCAGAGAGCAATGAATCAATCATAAAATCTTCCTAATAACACTTTTTCCTCCAAATCAGTAGTAAAGAGGACGATACTGAAGCAGCTGATCCCATAAATTTTTAAGAGTGCTGTAATACTCAGATAATGGTTTCCCGGACTGTTTCATAGTGAAAATTTTCTCATACAACTCATACACCCAAGAAAAATTACACTGCTGTGAGAAAGAATCTGTAACAGAGTCTCAAAGCTTCTTCGAAGAATCACAAAATTCTACAGTAGTAGCAACATGGGGTTCCATACTATGCCAAAGCCACCCCATAACCACTCACTCCTCACACTTCCAGTCTTCATATTTCGTATCGGTCTTAGCAGGAAGGCCATCCATTAAATACTTCAATCTGCGTTTTCCACGCAAAAACACCTTAACAACTTGTGCCCACTCTAAATAATTAAGACCATTCGATTTTATCGAAGTAATAGACTTAGGAATATCATCTTACCTAAGCAAAGACGACTTATTTTCAGCTATGACCAAAAAATAGTCAAACCACAAGTACGCAAGCCCACACAGAAAAGGAAATTGAGCACCTCTGAAAGCCAAGGAATCAAAGGACACCAATAAACCAATACAAGCAGGCAACTAACAATTTATTCCACAAAAATCAACACTGAAATAGCTAAAATAGTGAGACCCAATGCAATATAGCGACCAAAGGAGCCTTTGAACACCAAAGTAGTGACAAGAAACCTTCAAATCAGCACGGAGGCCACTACAAATCCATCAAACAAGCAAACCGAACCCAACTGGACGAGAAACAGCCCCAGCCGACCACCTAAATGGCTTCAAGATGACTTATACTCAAGCAAATGCACATGGATCTGTTAAAACAAGATCCCTAACACCAAAACGCAACCCTTTGTAGCAGATTGAAGCATAGAAACAGCCTCAAAAGGCTCCAAAAGACAGATCGAAAAAAAATGGTCTGAAAATCCGAAAAGTTTCAAAAATAGAAAAATACCTCTAGATGGTTTCAAAAAATACCATAGAAATCAGCATGGAAAGACGAGCTGAAACATAATCTTTTGGTGGCCGGAAAAAGTTGACATCATCGTCGGAAAAGTGATGTCAGCATGATGTCAGCAACCTTCTCTTTCTTTTGTCTTTCTAGTTGTGGGCTGTGTTTTAGGGAGGAGAGAAATATCGTGAACCTGCTCTGATAACAAGTTAAGATTCACAGTACTAAACTAAGAGAAGAAGAAGAGAAAGAAAGGGATTAAGAGAAAAGAAAGGTTTAGGGCTTAATGCTTCTAATCATCCTTTTACCCCTATACCTTATATTTATATTACCATAAGAGAAAATACAAAATGTACCCTTATCTGAAAATGAAAGTAATAAACTAAAATAATAAATCTAAGAACCACAATATAAAAACTAGGGTCTTTACATATATACCAACCTTGAAATCCTGGCGTAAGTAGAATATCAATACACTGATGCAAACACACCAAACCCATAAAAATGACACTTGTTTGAACAGATATGGGTACACATTCGAACAAACAACCTAAACAAAGAGGTGGCTCGTTCAAACAACACAATTACTAGAATGTTTTACATAAAAAATACCACCGTTGCATTTAGACCAACCTCATCTGCGTTTGAACTAGTCACTTTTAGGAAGCGCATTCGAATGAGCAAGCCAATGGATTGTCGACTCAGTTTTGTACATAAACACAATAAATAAAACTAAGTCTCAGGGCACTAAAATCAATTCTCTTATCCAATTTAGCCTATGGTCAAATTAAATTACTTAAGTTCATGATTCCCATGAAAAACAACTCATGCCTTAAAATCTAAGGCAAAACACTGATTATGTGTGATCAATGCAATGCATGAGTGGATCTTACCTTGATTGCACACAACTCTGAAGTACTGTAAACCTGATCTTCATCAACTACAACCTTCAGAATTGTAACCATCATCCATCAATCCTCTTTGAGTCTTCAATGCTACCCTCATTATGCTCATGTGGATCTTACTCCTTGTTTTGAATTGCCAAAACAAAAATGAATAAAACATTTTTCCTCACAAATGTTTCATCTCAGGCTTTCTATATGAACATGTAACCCTGTATAGGTCAACATGCATTCACTTTTCAACTATTGACCTCAAGCTTTACTTTACAGGTGATCCTGTTGGATACTGTTCAGCTCCTTTGAAGCAGATGGCCAAAATCCAACACAGTTCATATTCAAACGAATTGACCTGGATAGACTTGTCCTTAACAGAATCTATGGTGAGCTCCATCTTTTATATTTTTAGTTCTTTTTCCTTGTTTCCTGATTTCATCATTGACACATGTTACCTGCATCATCTGTAAGTAAATTTTGTGAATGCATCTTCAGAAATTCTTACATTGTTGATATTTATGCAGAAGATGATTCAAGGAGATAAGTCTAAGAAGTTATATGGGAAAATTAGATGTGCTGTGCTCTTATCACCCAGATTTGAAGTTGAAAACAATGAGCAATCCTTCATTCAGGACAGAAAATCTGGTTTTATTCAGATTAGTCCTACCAGGGAAGGACCTTGGACTACTGTGAGGCTAAACTATGCCGCACCTGCTGCTTGTTGGCGGTTAGGCAATGATGTTGTTGCTAGTGAAGTGAGTGTAAAGGACGGAAACAGATACGTAAATATTAGGTCTCTGGTTTCAGTTCGTAATAATACCGATTTTATACTAGATCTGTGCCTCAAACTCAGAGCTTCTGATGAAAATATGACAGCACTAGACAATGAAAACAAACCTCAGGAGATACAAGTTAGTGATAGCAAATTTGAGATACAAGAGTTCTTTGAAACTGAAAAATACAACCCAACTGTTGGCTGGGTTGGTTTTACGGTTCAAAGCAAGCTGGATGATATAGATGGTGTGGGTTCTCATCAGGTAAGAAATTTATTTGAGTTCGGTGTTCCTTGAATTGTAATTTACAATGCCTTTTTCTTCAGTATGCCTATTAGTTTATCAACTCGTGTTATTTCATAAACTCTGTGTGTGTGTGTGTGTGTGTGTGTGTGTGGTGCACGGCCACAACTCACAAGATAGGAAACATTTATTTATGATAGCTATGCAATTACAGCAAGGAAAATAAGTCCCTTCAGAAAAGAAAAAAGATGTACCCATACCAACAAAAGACACATTAGAAAACTGAGGACAAAAGGGCGATCTCAGATTGAAATTCTGCTTTCCAATTAGCTAATTTAAGAACCCAAGAAATGGAAGCCTTTATCCTTTAAGCAATATTTAAGACCTCATGAAGCATATGCAGGTACTTCTACAGCCTTGAGACCTATATTTACCCTCATTAAAAACAGTCTGTGAAAGATATGAGGTTATGACTATATAAATTCTCGCTTGGGAAGCTCTTTTTACAAGAGTTTGTTTGATTGTGAAAGGACTCTCTTTCCTTGGAAGCTCACTTGGCATTCAAGAGCTCCCCCCATAGCCTCTTTCTTCGCTTGGGAAACTTCCTAGAAGGCCATTTTAACCGCGAAAAATTTGAAGAAAAGATGATTTCTTTCGGCTAGTAGATGCTATTTTTGTAAGAAAGACGAAGAGAGAGTGGATCACGTGCTCATTCACTGTCAAATTCCTTGGAGCTGCTGGAACCTTGTTCTTGCCATGTTTGGCTTCTCATGGGTCATGCCAGGCTCCGTCAAAGACCTCTTGTTGGCGCGGGAAGGGTGCATCATTTCTAAAGATATGAAGAGAATTTGGAGACTGGCCCCCATTTGCCTCTTGTAGTCCCTTTGGAATGAAAGGAACAATCGTGTCTTTGAAGATCGGGAGCTTCCTACTCCTTATCTGAAAGATGTTTTTTTACGTTTATTATTTTTTGGGGCCAAAGAGGCTTTTCCTGTAAATGTCACTTCTTTTGTTGACTTCTTGGAGTCTTTAAGACCGATGTAAAGCTTTTGAGAGTTTTTGCCCTTTTGCCCTTCTTAGGTTTTTAATATAGACATCTTACTTATCAAAAAAAAAAATTCTCACCTTATCTACATGGTCTGCCCTTTGTGCTCGCCAAGCAATTGATCCTGCCTTAAGGTGACTTGAAGAGATGGAATGAGGAGGAGTTTGGCAATGTTCAAGTAAGGAAAGATGGTCTCCTGTTGGAAATTCGAAAGCTTGGTTTGAAAGAGCAAGATGAAGCACTGAACGAGGAGGAGAAGGTGCGAAGGGAAGGGCTAAAAGGGGAGTTAGGATCGCTGCTAAAGTTAGAAGAGATCTCATGGTGGAAAAATTCAAGGGCTCTTTGGCAAAAGAGGGTGTGATAGAAACACAAAAAAAGTTCACAAGGTGGTTAATTATCATTGGAAGAGGAATAATATTGGTGCGGTTGTTGTTGGGGAGAGGAGATTAGAGAAGGTGGAGGAAGTTCGGGATGGGATTGCTGACTTTTACAATGGGCTATGTACGGAGACTCACGAATGGAGATTAACATTAGATGGGATGGAGTTCAGTTCTATTTCTGAGGAGATTATGGATGCCTTTGAGGGAGGAAGGCAAATTATGGATGCAATCCTAATAGCAAATGAATATGTTGATGGTAGGAGGAGGATGGGGGAGGGGAAGCGTTTGGTGTATAAGTTGGATATGGAAAAAGCCTATAATCATGTTAATTGGGGCTTCCTTTTGTTCATGTTGACTAAGATGGGTTTTGGGGGCTGGTGGCACTAATGGATTGATTTTTGCATTTTGACAGTTTCTTTTTCAGTCCTAGTAAATGCTTCTCCAGCCTGTTTTTTTCCTTTCTTCGAGTGGTTTGGGACAAGGGGATCCTCTATCCCCTTTCTTGTTTGTGATGTGATGGAGGCTCTAAGCATATTGTTGAGTAGGGTGGTGGCGGAGGGCTGATGATGGGCTTCAATGTGAAGGTTAAGGACAGTTGATGTTTGGAGGTCTCGCATCTTCTATTTGTAGATGATGCTATCATTTTCTGTGATGCCAAGGAAAGGCAGCAAAGGTTCTTAAGATGTGCTTTGATTTGTTTTGAGACAGTGTTAGGATTGCAAGTGAATTTGAGCAAGACAAATATTATTATTGTGGGGGATGTTGGGGAGGTGGCGTTATCGTGGAGCTTGGGATGTGGTGTGGACTCGCTTCCTACCTTGTACTTGGGTTTGCTGTTTGGGGCTTCAACAAATTTTGTGGCAATTTGGGATCCTATTATAGAGAGATGCTAGCAGCACTTGGTAGGATGGAAGAGGCAATATTTTTCGAAGGAAGGAAAGATCACATTTATTAAGAGTACTATAAAAATCTTCTTTTATTTCCTATGCCAGCCAAGGTGGAGAAGAGATGGGGAAAAATCCAAAAGGACTTCCTTTGAGATGCCAAGGAGGAGGAAATGAAGATTCATCTAGTAAGCAAGGAAAAAGTGAAGTATCCTCTCATGGGTGGAGGGTTGGGTCTCAAAAGCTTGAAGAATTTCAATCTAGCTCTCATGGGAAAATGGTTATGGCATTTTTGTGGTGCAGGATAATACCTCATGGAAAGTGGTGATAGCTACAAAATATGGGTGTGGGGAGATTTCAATTTCCAAGTCATAGTTCTGTGTGTAAAGAAGTGGAGGAGACAGTGGATCATCTTCTAGTGCATTGCAATACGGTGAGGGATGCTTGGAACATCACCCTTACTTTCTTTGGTTGTAAATGAGTGTTTCTGGCTACAGTGAAGGACCTTCTTTTGCGGTGGAGATGTTCTCGATTGGGGGAAGGATAGAAGAATTGTTTGGAAAATGGCTCCTTTGTGTCTTTTGTGTTGCATTTGGAGGGAAAAATAGGAGGTTGTTTGATGTTTTAAAGATTCTTTTTTGAGGATGTTATTTTTTTGGGTGAAAGAAATATCCATTATATGTAGACTATTATGGATTTTTTTGGGGATTTTGAGCTCTTTTTTTTTTTTTTTTTTTAAGCCAGCCCCTTTCTTGGAAATTGGTGTCCTTCTCAGCCCTTGTTTAGGACACTTAACTGTGTTTGGTTGCGTCCATTCGTCTTTATTTTAGGTGTTCCTAGGTTAGACATTTCATGGCCATGTCAATGCTCTATACCCATGTCCTTGTCTGCTAATATCATGTTCTGAGTGAAAATATTTGACAATCCATCTTCCATACCAAAGCTTTTGATGCTTGGAGATAGATCCACCCAATTAATGGATGAACACTCAAACTGTTGTTGCATACACCACAAACAGAACTGAAAACTTGATTGTGTTTTGGCTGCCTTGAAAGGCAAGCTTGCCATAGACAATGTCCCTAATTTGGCAGCACTAGGTACAAATTTGTTATCAGACCAAGCTATCTTATCTTATGAATCTACTGGTGTCTGTCATTATCCCTCTTCACTTCAAAGCTTAATCCTAGTGAATGACTGGTTGATGTTGAAAACTGTGAAGTCTCTGAATGTGGCTTTAAAGTTTTAATTTCTTTGAAGTCCACAAGTCCAACTGAATCGAAGGTTGAAAAAATAAGTACTGTTGATGTTCTAATTATAAATTTTCCTACTTCTAGCAACTCTGTTTTGAGTTGCTGGTTTGTTTCTGATTACTGTCATTATACAGGGAATTTTTGGAGTTGAGTTGCCAGCAGGCTGGGAATGGGTTGATGATTGGCATTTAGACAAGACTTCTGTTAACACTGCTGATGGGTGGATTTATGCTCCAGATCTTGAAAGTTTGAAGTGGCCTGAGTCATATAATCCTTTAAGATTTGTGAACTGTGCAAGGCAAAGGAAATGGATCAGGAATAGGAAAAAGGTATCAGAGGATATAAAGCAGCAAATATCTGTCGGGCCACTGAAACCTGGAGAAACTGTTCCCCTTCCTCAATCTGGCTTGACCCAGTCTGGATTATATATTCTGCAGTTAAAGCCTTCGAATCTCAATAATTCTAGCGAATACTCTTGGAGTTCTGTGATGGATAAGCCTGGTCAATCAGAGGATCTTGGTAATCCTAAAGAAAATTCTGAGATATGTGTCTCAACTCTCGTGGAATCTGAGGAACTTTTGTATTGCTCGGAGATAAGTGGAACCTCATCAAACAGTTCCCATGGAATGTGGTTTTGTTTGAGCATTCAAGCAACAGAAATCGCAAAGGACATTCATTCTGATCCTATTCAGGATTGGAGTCTTGTGGTCAAATCCCCAATATCTATCACCAATTATCTACCCCTGAAAGCTGAGTTTTCTGTTTTTGAGATGCAATCCAGTGGCCATTTTCTTGCCTGCTCCAGAGGAATTTTTTCTCCAGGAAAGACTGTAAAGATTTATAATGCTGACATGAGAAACCCTTTGTACTTTTCACTGCTTCCGCAAAGAGGATGGCTGCCAATACATGTGAGATTTGAATGTCAATCACCCCCACCCAAGTTGTTATTTTTCTTTACATAATGTGTTTGTCACTCTTTAACTTATTCCATTTTTGTCTTGTTAGGAGGCTGTTCTCATATCTCATCCTACCAGAGATCCAACAAAAACAATAAGTTTACAAAGTTCAATTTCTGGAAGGTTTGATATTTTTTCACATAACTTTCCATGGGTTTCTTACACATTTTTTTTTGCTTTCCAGTTTTGCAAATTCATAGTGGATTCTTTTTGTACTATCATATGTGTCAACTTATTGGTCTGTGCAGGATCGCTCAAATTATTCTGGAACAGAACCATAACAAAGAACAATCACTTCTGTCAAAGATCATCAAAGTCTATTCTCCATACTGGTTTGCGATTGCAAGATGTCCACCACTTACGTTTAGGCTTCTAGATATGGCAGCAAGAAAACAAACTCGGAAGATTGCTCTCCCTTTTAAGTCAAGAAAGAACAATGAAGTAAACTACGAGGAAATTACTGAAGAGGAAATATATGAAGGTCATACAATTGCTTCTGCATTGAATTTTAAATTATTGGGTCTCTCAGTATCTGTTTCTCAATCTAACGAGAAGCAGTTTGGACCTATTAAAAACTTTTCTCCACTTGGTGACATGGTATGTGATGCAATCTAATGTGCTACTATTGTATCTTACAGTAAACAGGAAATCATGCTGAGTATTTCTTTTCTTTTTAGGATGGTTCATTGGATATTTGTGCCTATGATGGGGAAGGCAATTGCATGCAGCTGTTTATATGTTCAAAACCATGCCCGTATCAATCTGTTCCAACAAAGGTTGTTATCGCTTTTGTGAAATCTTATTTGAGTAGTAGGGCATGTTGAACTTATTAGTTTTTTTTTTTCAGGTGATTTCTGTCCGGCCATTCATAACTTTTACAAATAGACTTGGTGAAGACATATGTATAAAATTAAGCAGTGAAGATGAGTCAAAAGTTTTGCATGCATCTGATACTCGAGTCTCCTTCGTTTATCGCGAAACAGGTGCACCTAATAAACTCCAGGTAAGTAAAACATTATATTTTTTTAAAAGTACATGGGATCTTGGGTACAACAGATACTTGTTGGGTTTGGGAATATCACTGGTCAGTCTAATGCTCTAAAATTTAAGTACTTCAATATCTAGTAAGTTATTAATTGGGATAAAGGATTTTTTGAGTTGAGTTGAGTTGAGTTAATATCTAGTAAGTTATCAGATACAAATAGACGAAAATGATTATTTCCTTTCTCTTTTAGTCGCTTTTGATGGATTGTTTTTTGATTGCTTTATTGAAATAGTCAAGAATGAATTGCAACCATGGTGTTACCACATTGAACAACAAAAGATAAAAAAAATATAGTTAAGTTTTAGAGCACTTTGGTCCTTTTTTATGTCGTTTGGTGATGTGGGACAAATGCAAAGAAACACCCTCCTACTAGCTTTGAAATGCTATTTAACATTGGGCAGCATTGAAAGAGACTCTTTTACTGTTGATTATTTTTGTGTTTTTTTTATGTTTAGTGGTTAGTGAAGGTATGGAGTTTTAGTTCTATTTCCTGAAAAAAGGAGGTCATGTTTGCATGGGTATAAGAAGGGGGCACGAAAAGGAAAGGTGTTGGTTCTTTTATGGGGCTGTGAACAGTACTATGCATAGTATCCTTGTCTGGTTTGTAGTCTTTTTCTTGTTTTACAGTTGAATAATTGAAAGAGGGAAATGTTAGGACTTGTCAAATGGGATTTTAAGGGTAAAAATTGATGGTTAACAAGGTTTTGTTGTGGGGTTTAAGGGTTCAGCAAGTGCAGAAAATAAAGTAAAAGAAGAAGCTAGCCATCATGCCTAGACTCCTTTACGAAGGGTTAGAATAGCATTGTATTAAATTTCTCTAATATTGAATTGAATAATAACATAGCTGTAAATAAACTTTTTGCAATCCTAATTCTAATTGGAATTAAATTCGATATTTAAAAATGTAGGTGGTGTTACTAATAGAACTCATATAAACCAACTAAAGTTTACATTTAAAGGTCTAAATAGCTAAATTTGACAGAAAATACAACCTATGGAATAGTATTACAGACCATGTCGTCTACAAAAATATCTTTTAACTCCTAATACTTGTCAGAAGACTCAGAACATACATAAAATTGAATCAGTGGCTTATTAACTTAACGAGAGAATGAAAGAAGACTTATTGTCACTCAAAAAATAATTACTCAATGTCCTAAGTTGTTCTTACCTTTGGAACTGAACCAATTGCCTATAATTTTTATTTAGCTTGTCATGAACTGCATCATTATACAAATATAGATGTGTAAATAAGTTGGTTTACTTGTTAATGAGGCTAATTTAGTGTTAAAGAAGTACAACTATAATCGTCCGGAGAGAGATACAACTTCAAAGGCACTAAAAATGAATTTACTAACAAAAGAAAGTTAATGGATTTTTTTTTTTTGATAAGTGTATATAAAAAGGTGCCCAAGGGGGGCAAACCCGCATTACAAACTAAACCTACCACTTACAAAGGCTTCAAAGACCCCCAAAAATCGATTACTAAAACTACATTTATAGGATAAGCCTCTTTAGCCCATCTCCCACCTCCAATCTCACCCTCTCCCAAAACTCCCTCAACCCCCTCAAAAAACCTCCCCACAACCCACACCGCAATGGACCGACCACCTCACCCGAAAGCCAACCCCCCTCCAACCTCCCGTACTTACTAACAATGATATCCCTCCACAACGCCCTCACCTCTGCCCCGAATCTCCACACCCACTTACCCAAGAGTGACTCGTTAAATTTCCTCACATCTCACACCCCTAACCCCCCCAACCTCACCAACCACTTGATTTTATTCCATCCTACCAAATAGATCCTTCTAATATCACCCTTACTTCCCCACAAAAAATCCCTTTGAATTTTCCTATCACTTTGCTTACCAAAGCTAGGATAGGGAATAAAGACATAAAGTAAGTCGAAAGGTTGGCCAAAGTGCTCTTGATCAACGTCGATCTTCCCCCTGTGGACAGAAAGTTTCCTTTCCAGCCTGCCAATCTTCTGTGAGACCTCTCCACAACCAGGTCCCAAATAGCTCGGGATCTCACCGAAGCCCCTAACGGAAGCCCCAAGTAAATCGAAGGGAAACAGCCTACCTGACACCCCAAAGTACCAGCTAAACATCCATGTTACGAACATTTCCCACCGGAATGGGGAGGTTTTTGGTCAAATTGATCCTTAAACCCGAGACCGCCTCGAAACAAACAAGAATGCACCTTATGAACTCTAACTGCGAACCGTCGGATCACAAAAAATGATTGTGTCATCGGCAAACAAGAGATGGGAAACCTCCGAGCTACTACCACTCCAATCCGACACCCTGAAGCCCCTTCAAAGCCCCACTTCTCCAGCTATAGACATAAGGCAATTGAACGCCTCCATAACAATCACAAAGAGGATGGGGGATAGTGGATCCCCCTGTCTCAATCTCCTGGAGGAGCAGAAGAAACCCGCAGGAGAACCATTAACCAGTACTGAAAATGAGATTGTAGAAATACAGACTTCCATCCATGCCCTCCATTTCCCCATAAAACCCATTCTGTCCAACAAACTCAACAAGAAACTCCAGCTTACATGATCATAAGCCTTCTCAATATCAAGCTTACACACTAACCCTTCTTTTCTCTCTTTCTTCCTCACATCAATGCATTCATTCGTAACAAGGACTGCGTCAAGAATCTATCTATTCTTCACAAAAGCATTATGGCTTCGAGAAATAATACTCCCTAACACCTCCTTCAATCTCATAGAGAGAACCTTAGTCAGCAATTTATACACACTGCCCACCAAACTAATAGGCCTAAAGTCCCTTATGCTTTCCGCTCCTTCCTTCTTGGGAATGAGACCAATAAAAGAGGCATTTAGACTGCGCTCCCAACTCCCATTCCTATGAAAGTTATCAAAAACTTGCATGAAGTTTCCTTTCACAACCTTCCAACATTTCCTGAAGAAAGCCAAAGAGAACCCGTCAGGCCCCAGGGCCTTGTCCCCGTCACAGCTAACAAGGGCTCTAACCACCTCTTCCTCAGTAAAGGACACTTTAAGACCTTCCGTCTCATCCCTATTTAGCCTACCCAAAATCAAATCATCCAAGCCCGGCCTCTAAGGACAAGTCTCCGTGTACAACTTTAGATAGAAACCCACTATCCCACTCCTGATATCCTCCTCAATCAATTCTTGATCATCAATAACAATCGAAGGAATTCTATTTCTTCTATTATGTGTCGTTGCCACTCTATGAAAAAATCTCGTGTTTTGGTCCCCTTCCCTTAGCTAGAGGGCTCGAGATTTCTGCCTCCAACAAATCTCTTCCGTTTTTAAAATAACTCCCAGATTTCCTTACAAACCCTCTCTTTCCACTCTTTTTCCTCGGAGATGGACCTTGTTTGTTCTTCCTTGTCCAGATCCAAGATATTTTGCAAAACTTCTTGTTTCTTAAGGTGAATATTTCCATAGACATCCTTGTTCCACTTTCTCAATTCCTCTTTGAGGAGTTTCAAGTTTTTTGCCATACAGAGATTAGCTTTAGAGACAAATGCCCGGTGGACGTTCATTATTGAAGCAAAAGGTTGTACTAAAGGGGGTTGGATGTCCATGGAGGTGGTAGGAACTTTTGGTGTGGGTTTTTGGAAGTGTATTGGAAGGGGTATTGGGGATTAATAAAGTGTATAGCTTTTGAGGTGGGCACGGGTTTTAAAGTTAAAATCTGGTGTGATGTGTGTAGTGAAATATGGCTCTTAAGGAAAGATTTCTTCACCTCTTTCAAGTGACCTCCAATAAAGAGGCAATGATTGCAGATTTCATGTCCTTTTCGGGAAATGGGGTAGGTCCCGGCTCGGAGTCCGTTTGATTTTTTTTTTTGCCTCCCAAACCCTAGGAATCAATAAATTCAAAGTTTTAAATTAGTCTGGTCCCTTTAACTTGCAAACTACCCTTTCGGGCTCATATTTTTCATCTGATCACTTCACGCAACTTTATTTATGCGTGAAGGTGTTGTTTGTCCTAGCCCGGAGTTGGTTTGATTTTTCTTTTTTACATTTTGCGCCCCCCCCCCCCCCCCCCTTTTCAAAACCCTGGGAATCAATAAATTCAAAGTTTTAAGTTAGTTCAGTCCCTTTCACTTGCAAAGTATTCATTCGAGATCATAGTTTTTCATCCGATCACTTCACGCAACTTTATTTATACGTGAAGGTGTTGTAGGCCTTGGCCTACAGTTGTTTTTTTTTACATTTTCCCCCAAACTTGAGGAATCAATAAATTAAAAGTTTTAAGTTGTGATGGACCAAACATATAGATATATATTATTTGTTAAGAAGATGTGAAGAGATATATAAATGAATTATATATAATAAAGTTTGTATTATACATGCATTTGAATTATATATACAAAAAAAAAAAATCACATGTGAGTCCTCTCCCCATAAAAACAAGAAAGAAACCAACTAAGACATGGTGGTCTCTTCCTGTTCTGTATGGGTCGTCGGTCTTGCTCAAAAGGGTTTTGTTTTAAACTTAAAGAATCGCATCTTGAAGATGCGACTTAAGACTCGCATCTTCTAGATGTGATTTTCTTGTCCATGGGTAATTAACTTACATACATTAATCTCTTGTATGGTTTAATCCATAATCACATCTTCACTAGACGATTTTAAAATGCGAGTCTAGACTCACATCTTCAAGATGTGATTTTCTTGTCAATGGGCTAATTAACTTACATACGTTAATCTCTTGTATGGTTTAATCCATAATCACATCTTCAACAGACGATTTTAAAATCGCATCTTGAAGATGCGATTTTAAAAACTGCGTGAGTCCGGGAAAAGTGAGGGTGATGTTTTGGAGTCATAAATAATTCGCAGTCTTTTCAATTCTCATTCATGAAAATGATATTCTGAAGTTGAAATTTATTTTCAATTAGTCATCCAGTTATACTAATGGGACACGTTCAATTGTTAGGTCCGATTAAAAGATACAGAATGGTCATTTCCCATTGAAATCAAGAAAGAGGACACAATCTATCTGGTTTTGAGGAAACGTGATGGTACTCGGAGATTCTTGAAGACAGAAATTCGGGGTTATGAAGAAGGATCGCGTTTTATTGTTGTGTTTCGCATTGGATCAACAAATGGTCCCATCAGGTACCTTCTTATATATATACAAACATACATACACACATATATATAGTCACTCACACAAATACACATACACTGATATTTATGTATGAAAAATAGTCATTTGCCTGGTATTTTGGATTAAATTTAATTCTATTTATATATAATACTGACTAATGAGTGAAAGCTTTGCTTAATAGGATTGAGAACAGAACAATTAGCAAGACGATAAGCATTCGCCAATCTGGCTTCGGTGATGATGCCTGGATTAAGATAGGACCTCTTTCTACTACAAATTTTTCTTGGGAGGATCCATATGGCCAAAGACTTATTGACGCTGAGATTTATAGTGGCAATAGTACTGTAGCCTGGAAACTTGATTTGGATAAGACAGGGCCGTGTACAGCAGATAATAGCGAACTAGGCTTGTTTTTTCATGTTGTTGAAATGGGTGATATCATGGTTGCTAGGTTCATAGATGACAGGACAATTAGATCAAGTTCAAATGAAGGAAGTAGGTTTCTGACCCCTGTTGGAAATTGGGGGAATTCCCACATGCAGAGCAGGACGCAGGATGATGCCACTCCTCTAGAGCTTATAGTCGAGCTGGCAGTTGTTGGGCTTTCTCTTGTTGACCATAAACCAAAAGAGCTCTCATACTTGTACCTGGACAGAGTCTTCATATCCTATTCAACAGGCTATGATGGTGGGAGTACAAGCAGGTAAAAGTATCAAAAGTTCATTTTCTATATTTCTTTGTTTTAACTTTTGGTACATTGGAAGATTTTGGTATGATATTTTCTGACTCCATACTCGATATTCTATTGTGGACTGGTTTGCAGTGCCATTTTTGTGCATTGTAAGAGTATGTTTTCATCCTGATTTGTTTGTTCATTTACATGGAAAATTATTTCCCACTCCTTTTCCGAAAAATGGATAATTATTAGATGACTTCATGTGATAATGCTTGTTTTGAATTTTAGACCTATGATTGTCTTCATTTACATTATGTGGATCTGCATCTTTAATATTTCAAATTAACCTTTTTATTGAAGACAACCTATAAATTGGTTCCCTCTCTTTTCCTGTAGTGGGAAAATGTTTCTGTTAGATCTTTCGTAAAAAAGAAATTGCTTTCTATCAACAATCTGAATCTTGGGAGTGGGCACCAGTTTGACCTCCATATATTTGCATTTTTTGAAAAGATGATGTTTTTATTGATTGGGCTATCTCAATTCTTGTGTTTGTATACCCCAGGTTCAAGATCATATTGGGTCACTTGCAGCTTGACAACCAGCTCCCTCTAACATTGATGCCTGTGCTTTTGGCACCCGAGCAGCTCACTGATATGCATCATCCAGTATTCAAGATGACCATAACAATTTGCAATGAGAACCCGGATGGCATCCAGATCTACCCATATGTTTATATACGGGTAATGATTCCTCCAAATTGATGTCATAACTGTACTAAGCATATTGTAAATGCAAGAAGCGTATTCCATCTGTGACCTCACTAAATCTGGTGTTCATTTCATAGGTAACTGAAAAATGCTGGAGGCTCAACATTCATGAGCCAATTATCTGGGCTTTTGTGGATTTATACAATAATCTTCAGCTAGATCGTCTACCCCAAAATTCAAGTGTCACACAAGTTGATCCAGAAATTCGTGTAGAGTAAGAATCGTATTTATTGCTCATCTCTAGCAAGTAAAAGTTGAAACTGGATTATTTTCTCCGAAAAATGTTTCTTAAATTTGGTGTATCAGCAGTGTGAATTATGTTAAATTTAGGAGACCATGTCAACTGTGTGTGACCTCCAATATTGCCTTGGTGCCTTGCAATTGTTTTCTTAGTGGTTTCTTCCCAGTGGCTAAGTCTTTGTCAATGTATGAAACAAAGCCAGAAAAAGAGGGCAGAGAAAAGGAGGGGGGGAGGGGGGAGGGGGGAGCGAAAGAATGGAAATTTCTGTGACACTGGTCATATGGAACTCACATAATGCTAAAGGATTTTGATAATCTCTCTCTCTCTCTCTCTCTCTTGCACACTCATCAAATGTCAATCTACCATCTTTTTTTTTTTTTTTTCTTTTTCTTTTTCTTTCTTTCCATGAAATCATCCACTCACTTGTTCTAACCATTCATGTTTTTATTCAAATTCACCCAATGGAGAATCGAGAATGGTGATCCTGAATATTTGCTTACCTTATGGTTTTGGTTTCGTCAGTCTGTTTTTTTATATTTTTATGATGCATTCAATTTTAAATTGAAAACTATAAGAGAAAGAAAATAAGGTTGGCTTGGACATACTGCATCATCTCACTTAGGGAGATCCTGTTGCCTAGGACTGCTGCATGCATTAATTACGCTTAGACATACTATGCCTAAGCACTTTTTTCTTCCCTCCACCAAGCTGAAACATGACACAATTGTTAATCGTGCTAATCATGTCTAAACTCGAATTTGACCCTAAACACGATTAGATCCAATTCACCCTGCTGAACCCGCTAGTTTCGTGTTGTTTCGAGTCATGTTTGCGGGTCGTGTTAAAAATTGGCTGCCCTAAGTATGATTTGGATATGAGTGTATATATTTAGCTGCTTTAGTTATATAATTTTGATAAGGGGGCAGATTTTTCATTAGTTTATATTGCTTAGTACTTTTTGTATAGTAAAAGCAACTGTGTTGTCAAAAGCGAGGGCCCTATTGCCTAGGCGACCCGTCAGGTTGATTTTTAATCTTTAACACCTTAACATGAGTTGAAATGTGACTTTCATATGTTTTCTAGGGTTTTGAAAGGAAAGAAAAGGAAAGAGAAAGAGAGAAGAAATTGTTTTGACGGAATAAGAGGGTGGAATAATTGTAACTCCTACACTTGTCTAGTTTATATTTTCAATTATGACAAAATTACAAGAATGTCATTATTTAAATATTACTAATACTCTTAACACCCCCCCCCCCCTCGAGCTAGTGCATAGATATTACACATGCCAAACTTGCACAAAATACGATGAAAAACCTTAACACTGCTTTAGTCAAAACATTAGCTAATTGGTCTCCAATTTTCACAAATGGAGTGCAAATAATACCAGAGCTCAACTTCTCTTTAATGAAATGTCTATCCACTTCAATAAGCTTGGTTTGATCGTGTTGAATTGGATTATGAGCAATATTAATAGCCACTTTGTTGTCACAATAAAGTCTCATTGAATCACTGGAATCAAAACCAAGGATCAAAATATCGTTTCGATGTATAGTTTCGGTTTGTCTAGAAACGGAATCGTTTCGGAAACATAATGGAAACGGAGAAAAAATTGGAAACATGTGGAAACATAGTTTAAAATTTATTTATTTATACAAATAAGCCTATTTATTGAATATTTGTGCATGTTTAAGGCATATACATCATATTCATGATAAATGACACTAATTCATGATAAATGACATAATAGATATATACTATGTAATATTCACGAATTAGATAATTTGACACAAGTTACATATAAAATAAAAAGTAAAACAAATAGCGATTTAAACCTATAATAATTAGTAACTTAGTATTAAAATAGTTGTTTCTCTACACTTTATTTTCCCTACTACTTTTCTATTATTTTAGGAAAATAATAGAAATATCTTTTTATAATTTTGAGTCTTAATCCTTGAAAAATAAATGGATATTATTTTTGATTAACTTCTAGAATTATTATTGATACAAAAGAAATGTTTCCTCTGATTCGGTATGTTTCCACTAGTTTCGGTATGTTTCTATGGAAACATGTGAATTTCGATATTCCATTAGTGTTTCATTTCGGTTCCCTGAGAAACGGAAACATTTCGGTCGTTTCGATGGAAAAGAAACGAAGTTTTGATCCTTGATCAAAACCAAGCTCTTTCATCATAATCGTTAGCCACAAAAGCTCACACACCCCTTGTGCCACAGCTTTGAACACTGCTTCAGCACAGGATCTAGCAACGACCGACCACTTCTTACTATGCGACAAAGATCAAAATATCGTTTCGATGTATAGTTTCGGTCTGTTCGGAAACGGAAATGTTTCGGAAACATAATGGAAACAGAGAAAAAATTGGAAACATGTGGAAACATAATTTAAAATTTATTTATTTATACAAATAAACCTATTTATTGAATATTTGTGCACGTTTAAGGCATATACATCATATTCATGATAAATGACACTAATTCATGATAAATGACATAATAGATATATATTAAGTAATATCTACGAATTAGATAATTTGGCACAAGTTACATATAAAATAAAAAGTAAAACAAATAGCGATTTATACCTATTATAATTAATAACTTAGTATTAAAATAATTATTTCTCTACACTTTATTTTCCTTACTACTTTTTTATTATTTTAGAAAAAATAATAGAAATATCTTCTTGTAATTTGGAATCTTAATCCTTGAAAAATAAATGGATATTATTTTTTACTAATTTCTAGAATTATTATTGATATAAAAGAAATGTTTCCTCTGATTCGGTATGTTTCTACTAGTTTTGGTATGTTTTCATGAAAACAATTTTGTTTCCATGGAAACATGTGAATTTCGATATTCCACTAGTGTTTCGTTTCGGTTCCTTGAGAAACGGAAACGTTTTGGCCGTTTCGATTGAAAAGAAACGAAATTTTGATCCTTGCTACGCGAAATCACTAAGTTGCCTCCAACAAAAGTGCAATACCCAAATGTGAATCTTCTATCTTGAACTAACCCTGCCCAATCTGCATCTATATACGACTCTAACTCCAGGTGATTATGTTTGGAAAATAATAGACCTCTCCCAAGTGATGATTTCAAATACTGAAGAATTCTAAAAACTGCTTATAAAATGAGAAGACCGAGGAGAGTGCATGAATTGACATACCACACTTACAACATAGGCAATATCTGGCCGGGTATGTGAAAGATAAATAAGCTTACCTACAAGTCTCTGGCATTTGTCTATTTCTACAATTGTACCATTACTATCTTCACCATGCCTGTGATTTGGCTCAATCGGAGTATCACAAGGCTTGCAACCAAACATTTCAGTAAATCCAACACATACTTGCGCTGGGAAATGAAAATTCCCTTATCAGATTTTGCGACGTCTATTCCAAGAAAATATCTCAAGTTACCTGGATCATTTATCTCAAACTCCTTCGCCAAGAACGACTTCAATGCCTATACTTCTACAACATCATTTCCGGTTATGACTATATCATCCACACTAGACTATGAGTACAGTTATCTTCCAGTGGTTATGTATGATGAAGAGGGTATAATCTGCCTGTACTTCTGCATAGCTCTACTAAATCTGTCAAATTAGGCTCTAGGAGATTGCTTCAACTCATAAAGAGCCTTTTTCAACTGACAAACTTTCCTTTTAGGAGAAATAGATGGAAAATCAAGAGTAACATCCATATACTGATAGACACTTCCTCTTCCAAATCACCATAAAGGAAAGCATTCTTCACATCTAGTTGTTGAAGAGACCATCCTAAATTAGCTGCCAAGGAGAGCAACACCAATGGAATTCATCCTAGCCACTAGTGCAAAAGTTTCTTTGTAATCAATGCCATAGGTTTAAGTGGAACCTTTGGCCATCAATTTGTCTTATGTTTTACAGTGAATACCTATTTATACCCGACAGTCTTTTTTCCTTTAGGAAGAGTCGCAAGTTCCCACATGCCGTTTTTCTGAAATCCTCTCATTTCTTCTACCATAACTGCCTTCTACTTAGGATCGACCAAGGCACCCCTCCAACCCTGAGGAATAGATATAGAAGACTAAGAGGAGACAAAAGAATGATAGGAAGGTGAGAGTGATTGATGAGACACAAAATTAGAGATAGCATGTGAGTGCAAGAAAGAACTCCTTCACGAACTGTAATAAGAAGCTTAGTATCATCATAAACAAGAGTGTTAGACGGAGCAACAAGAGATTAGGAATCATTACCTGGATTTGAAGAATCCAATTGACAGTTAGTATGACAAGGTTCTGTGGTCTCCCTCTTTTTCCTTCTTGAGTAGGTAAATAGTTCCTTAGTACTTGTACCTTGTTTCTCCTTATCCAACTCAGAAATTGAAAAATCAGAATAATGAATAGGTTGAGGAGTCAAGGAGGAAGAGAATTGAGAAGACAACTCTTCACTACTGCTCTCCCACTGAGGAAAGTAAGAGGTAAACTAAAAAAAAGTGACATCCATGGTGATAAAGTGTTGCCTGGTGGGGGGATGATAACACTGGTACCTTTTCTGAGTGGCAGAATAATCCAAGAAGACACACTTCAAAGCCTTGGCAATTTGTCCCTAGATGAACCATGAATATGAACCAAGCGCACACAACCAAATACATGAGGAGAAATCGAAAATGCGGATGATGAAACACCTAATACCTTGACTGGAGATCTAAAATTTAGCAGCCAAGAAGGCATTCGATTAATGAGATAGGCTACTGTAAGAAAAGCATCCCCCTAATAGGTCTTAGGAGCATGCATAGTAAACAAAAGGGCCCTAGCAACTTCCAACAAATGACAATTTGTATACTCAGCCACTCCATTTTGTTGTTGAGCGCTAACACAAGTAGTTTGATGAATAATGTCATGCATAATTAAATGGACCATCAATATATTCACCCGTATTATAATATTGAAGCACCTTATTTTTGGCATCAAATTGGGTAGAAACCATGATATGGAAATTTCGAAAACAAGTAAAGACTTCAGTTTTGTCACGTAATGCGTATACCTATGTCACACAGGAATAATCATCAATGAAGGTAACAAACCACTGATAACCAAACAAAGTCGTGATACAAGAAGGACCCCTTACATCAAAATGAATAATAACAAAAGGTGAAGTGCTTTTATTCAAACTAGTTTGAAAAGAAACACGACTGTTTGGCAAGTTCACACATTTCAAAATTAAATTGAGATATACTTGACTTAAAAAATAGAACTAAAATCAATTTTTGCAATAATGAAAAAGAAGGATGGCCAAGACGTTGATGCCATCGAACTGTCTGATCAACTAAAGAAACAACTCCACAACTCGTGGACGAGAAAGCATGTCTTCTCCTAATAGATCTAGAAGCTAGAAAATCTAAAGGTATAAACCACCATTCTCATTACCATTGGCAATCGTTTTCTTCATTTCCAAGTCCTAAAAAATATTGTGCATATGAAAGAAAGTCACACTACAATTCAATGACTTGGTTATACTACTAATAGAGAGAAGATTAGTAGAAAAACTAGGGACGTGTAAAACAAATGAGAGATACATAGAAGAAGAAATTGAAATAGAATCTTTACCAAATATAGAAGATAAGGAGCCATCTGCTATCCTAACCTTTTCCTTACTAGAACAAGCATTATAAGATGAAAAAAGATTCAACAAACCAATCATGTGATTTGATGCTTCTGAATCAATGATCTAAGAGGGACGAGTGGATAAGAAAGAAGAATTATATGCCTTGGCATGAATACCTGAGTGTGCAAAAGTAGAAGCAGCAATGGCAGTAGATGAGGACCCCAATTGAAACATAAGACGTCAGAGAGACTTGATCTCCTCTCGAGAAAGAACTGGGACTGCTAACACTAGAGCCATAATAGTAATTGGAGTCGAAGTCGTGGTTGGGAATCTAACGAGGTAAGATGAGAATGAGATCTAGTCACACCTCTTATGTGTCTCCCTCTGCCCCGAGTAGGCCGACCATAAAGTTTCCAACAACTCTCTTTTGTATGTCTCGTCTTTCCACAATAATTATAAGCAAGGTTCTCTTTGTCATCAGGAAAAAAAAAAAAAAAAATCCAACACCCTGGCCACTTTCACGGTCGTTACTAATCCCTTTACCTTCTTGCTAAGGCATAGAAGTAAGGGATGATCTCTCTGGAAACCAAGATGTAAAATCAACAACAAACCTCTCCTAAGTAGAAGTTTGAATCATAGCACTCCTCCTGCTATCCTTCCCCATAACATAAGCATACACCTTATTAAAAGAAGGAAAAGGATCACAACCCAAAACTTGAACTTGAATCGGATCATACTCGATGTTCAGATCGGCTAAGAACTCAAAAATGTGCTCTTTTTATACCATTTTCTTAAACTTATGAGCATCACCAGAACAATCTGCCTAAAATACCTTATATTGATATAACTCCTGCCACAGATCCCTCAGAGTGTTGTAAAGCATAGCCAAATTCATATCTCCTTGTTTATGCTTATAAATCATGTGTCGTGAACGGTGAATCATAAATTTGAGCGGCATTCCCAATCTTCGAATAAGTCTAAGTAACTGAATCGCATATCTCCTTCACTATCCGCAAGAACAGATAACCATTACTGATTTCCGGCTCCATGGAGTGAAGAATTCATGACATAACAGTAGAGTTTTTTGAGTCCCACAAAAAACGATGCATCTGAGCTACTCCGCTCCACAATAGTTCCATCTTTATAATCCGTCTTCCTTCTACTTTTAATAAACAATAATGCAAATCGAGACCAAGTGAGATAATTAGTGCCATCAAGTTTAGTAGTAGTAATCTGTAGCATAGGGTTTTCACTTTGGGTATTAAACTGACCTGATACACCACTATCAGAGCTACTAGTGACTTGGCTAACCTCTAACATATTTCCACAGCAAGTCTAAGAGTCGATCAACAAACAAAGCTCAAATCAGAGCCTACAATCCAAAAAACAGCAGCGAAACAAGACTTGTAACACCCAAAAACAGAGCCTACACATACCAGCCCCTAAACAAGGCAAAACACGAAGTCCTACAAGGATCAAAGGTTAAAAAAAAAAAAAAGGCGGCAGCAGAGGCCAAAACTGAGGTACCGACCTCTCTTTTCCTCCTTTTTCAACCAAAAAACGACTCAAATGATAATGGGTCAGTCCAAAAATATCTCCATAGGTCTAGACTCACTCCTCAGGATCAAATTGAAGCATCAAAACAAAGATTAAAGGCCTAACATAGCAGAACAAAAAAATAGATCCATCTTTCCTGAAAATCATTCGAAAATAGAAAAATCACATTAGATGGCCTCAAAAATTTTGGGAAAAAAATACCATGAGATTCATCATGAAATGGCAATTCAAACCAGCGGTTTCTTTGCCAGAAAAAACTGATGTAGCATGATGTCAACGCATGTTTCGGCTTCCTGTGTTCTGATATTTTCTGTTGTGGTTTGGATGATTTTTTCACTTCAATTGATGCTCTGATACCAAATTGAAATGTGCCTTTCATATCTATTCTAGGGTTTGAAAGAAAAGAAAAAGAAAGAGAAGGAGAGAAGAAATTGTTTTGACAAAATAAGAGGGTGGAATAATTGTAATTCTTACACCTCTCTAGATTATGTTATTAAGTGAAAAAATTGCAAGAATCCCATTATTAAAATATTACTAATACTCTAACAACTTGTTCTAGGTCGGGACTCTTCAAAGAGGAAATTGCCTTAGTAAGGCGAGAGGCGACCAAGCGATAGCATTTTTAATTGTAACATATTTTACTTTTATTCCTTATGTTTATAATGATTTAACATATTTTACTTTTACCCTTTCTGTTTATAATGATTTACACTTATTTAACAATTTTGTAAGAATCATATCGTATGAAACATAGTTGTAGTCTCGAAGTATTATTTCATTTTTAAATTAAATTTTTAGTATTACCTAATAATTATTATAGTTATAAGATATTATTTAACTAGAATGAATTAATTGTTAATGTGTAATATATTTTATTGATTATTTTTATAAGTTAGCACCTTGCTTCGATCAAGCTAATTCTTTCTTATTGCCTCACTTTTCGGGCAATGTAAGACATTAGTGCTTTAAGGGTGTCTTCACCTTTAACTACATTGAAAAGCAATAAGCGAGTTAACAAAGACATAACTACCCCTAAAATGACATTTTTTATTCCTTAAATCTTTTCTTTTATATTTTTTCCTTTCTTATGGGGCTTTCTTGTGCCAAGTTCACAAAGGTGATGTTATGTGTGTTGTTTGATTTCTGAATTGCTGTACTTAAACTTGTATCTTCATAACATATTGGAATACTGTTTTTAATATTATGGTTAACAAATGAGGTGCTGCGCTCTTACAAGATTAATTGGATTTCTTTTATTCGTTGCAATATTACTGAATCATTTTCTGATTTGCAAAGTAAGTTTTCTGCTCAAGAAGATTTATCTATTCTATTATATCCATTAAAGACAATGCAATATGAAGTTTTAAAAGGAAGCATGATCATGTTTACTTCTCCTTTTCAGCCTAATAGATGTTTCAGAAGTAAGGCTGAAGGTGTCTCTGGAGACAGCACCAGCTCAAAGACCACATGGAGTTCTAGGCATGTGGAGTCCCATACTATCTGCCGTTGGAAATGCATTTAAAATTCAGGTCAGGTTGCTAGTTCGTTGAATGACTCGGAACTGTTTCATTTAGCATATTGAAGTTTCTTTGTTATACTAATAAAATGATGTAAGCTTGACCCAAGAGCCCTGAGTCAATAAAGACTAAGAAAATTGACTCGAGGATAAATTTCATTAAGAACTCCGTTGTAGAATTTAGAACTCCAACATCTTATTGTTTCGTATTAAACCTACTCCCTTTTTCTTTTTTAAAGTATAAAACCTAAGAGCTCCATTGTAGAATTTAGACCTCCAACATCTTATTGTTTCGTATTAAACCTACTCCCTTTTTCTTTTTAAAGTATAAAACCTTCTCCCATAAGAAGAGAAATATTTTGCTTACAATTATAAACTAACAAGTAATACCGATGCAAGTATTGTCATTTGTCGCTCCATTTGAAAAATTGTATGTGATAATGTGATATCCCACAATGATTGGGTGAGAAGTGTTTGATTGGTTTATAAGACAAAACAACTCTTGCTACTAATAACTTGGCTTAAGCATTTCGGGCTACATGATTAGGCCCTTTCTTCAGTTTATTGGGTCAGCAAGTTTAGGGCATTAAAAGTGGTATTAGAGCCGGCTGCCAGAGGGTAGAGGCTCCAGGCTCCTAGAGTGTCCACTCATGGGCAGCTAAGATAGATTTGGATTGACCCCACGAAGACGTATGGTCCTATCGGGGAGAAGGGGGTCAAATGTGATATCCCACATTGGTTGGGTGAGAAGTGCTTGATTGGTATATAAAACACCAAAAGCCTTGCTACTAATAACGTGGCTTTAGTATTTTGGGTCATGTGGTTGGGCCCTTTCTTCAGGTTATACAGGCTAGAAGCATTATAGATAATTATTGGCAAAGCACTCCACCTTATCCTATTAATTGGAAGTTATGATGATAATCATTGGCTTATCCTATTGACTGGAAGTTATATTGTTCTCAAAATATTTTTGAAAATCCTGGTATCTCTGAATGTGAGTGGTGAGCTATTAAGTTGCCTCAATTCATCTCAACAGACATATCCCAACTATTTTCAACTCCCTTTCACAGTGTCCGCTTCTTTTTTCCCCTTGATCTTAACATAAAACCTGCTGAAGGAAGATTGGATACCTAAGCTCTTTGGAAAATCATAACCATAACTACCAAGAATATCTTTGAACATGAAAGAAAAGCAACACAGCAGCCTACTGTATTGTTTTTTAAAATTCTTATGTTTTTAGATTCTTGTCTGGATTTTTTTTTTTGGATAAGTTTACCTGAATTGTATCATAATCGGATTTTTGCCGGAGATGGGATTCTTCCACTACTCAGCAATGTTTAATCTCAAGTTTTGAGGGAATCCATTGCATCTTCCTAGAGTTCTTTTAGCAGGATTGAACTCAACATTAGTTTATTCCCTTGGTCTGGAGAACACTATTAGAAGTGCAGGTAGTGGTTTTCCACAGCCGGGGTGCATTAACAAAGGTCATATATGAGGGCCTTGAAGGCTGACTCCTAAGTAAGCATTTTAACTTGCAAAAAAAATAGCAAAACTTAGATATTTTCTCATTTTGAGTTAGTTAAATCAAGGAAAGGTCTCTCACTCTCTCTCTCTCTCAAAAGAAATATGTGACTAATTTTCTAACTAAAACAGGGATTTAGGTGTAAAACCAATTGATGATACAAAATTTAGCAAAGATAAGGGAGAAGTGTTTGATGGTCGTAGATATAGTAACCGGAGAACACTAAGCGAATTACATATTAGAAGTTCCCTTTGTTCCAAAACACTGAAACAAGTGTTCCAAGAAATTTATTCTTATTTCTTTCTAGTTCTCATTTTAGGATAAAATAAAATGATTGGGTGACAAATTTTGCACAAGTATACAAACAACTTATGCATTGTACCTTTATTTGTGGTAATTTGGTTTGGAGTAATGAGAACTGTCACGCCCCAAGCCCCAAGGACCCGGTAATGGGAAACAAGGACCTATGGGCCATTCATATTTCATCAGGATGGATATTTTATTTAAATATTTGTATTTTAGGGTTTATTTATTTTAAGACTTAATTTCAGGAGTTTTTTTTTTTTTGTAAGTTTATATAGTTTTTGGCTATATATATGGGATAGATGAATTGAGACAACAACTTTTGATTATTGAATATTGAATTGAGTATTTGATATTAGATTTATTTCTTGGTTGAGATGAGTATTGGAATTTTACTAGATTATGTAGTTCACTTTTTCTATCATGCCTACGGTGTTGCCTAGGTGGTTTTGCCATCTTATCACTTAGGCAAATTACCATCGGCAGATTTTGTCAAAGCTTCACGCAATTTCCAAGTGGAAGAATATATCAAATAGTTCTTTCATGTTTATATAAACTTGTAAGACATTTTCATTTTCAATATAATTACAAAAAAAATGAAGGTTCTAAAAATTAAAAAAAAAAATATACACGTGCATGCTTTTAGTTCTAGTCTTTATTATGTCACTAAATCGAAGGCCACATTGTTGACCAACATATGGTAGTAATAGTAGTCGTGACAATGTGAATTTTTTTAATAAAAAATAATGTGTGGATAATATGTTGTGTTAATTACGCCCATAAATCTGCATATTTGAACAAGTGAAGGAGAAAGCCTCATCTACACATGGCAGTTATTTTCATGTTTCATGAGAAAGATCTTGAGTTTGACTACATAACATCTTATTTCTTGTTCAAGCAAAAGGATCTTGAGCTTGAGCACATAACATCCTAGTTGTACATGCGAAATTCAAATATCTTCTGTTCCACCTTAGAGATCTACATGGTACAGGAACTAATATGAGAATTGAAAGAGGTGTTGGGGAGGAAGAAAAGAGTGATTGACTTTGGAGTATATGAATTTTTTCACTTTTTTAGTTGGTGGAAATTTTCACGAAATTGCCAAAAATCTTTATAAAGACAACGTTTTCAATTTCACTTTATGATGATTAGTTGTTGCAAGCAAACATCTCTTATGTATCTGTTAGACAACCAATTGCTCCGAAAATTTAAGTTGTTAGAGAATGGACCAACAATGTATATCAAACTCCCAACATTCCTCCTCATGTCTAACCCCGGACTCGCATGTGGAGAGACAGAGAATCACATAAATGAAGAAAAACAGAGTGTACCTTTGCACAAATAAACCACACGGGGAATAAATGCATATGAAGAGACTTGAACCCTAAGACATCTCGTAACCAAGGCTTTGATGTCATGCTAGACAACCAGTTGCTCCAAAAACTCAAGTTGTTAGAGAATGGGTCAACAATGTATATCAAGCTCTTAACCCTATCAAAAAAAAAAAAGTGGCACAAGTCAATTGAGGTTGATATGAATCCATCTTAGGATTTTGAAACATCAGGTTCAAGTTGTTCCTGTTTCTAGTTTTTCACAACCCTGCTTAGTATATTTTGTGTCAATTTCAAATCTTTTTCTGCCAAAATGATATCTAGAACATTGATTCAGGTCATACCTCGGAGAAGATAGAAATATGTTGTGAAATACATTATCAAAGGATAATCAATAATAGTGATACATTCCTCCTGCTTCACATAATGATGTAATTTCTGTATTTCAGGTGCATCTGAGGAAGGTGATTCACAGAGACAGATTTATGCGGAAAAGTTCCATCATCCCTGCCATTGGAAACCGTATTTGGAGAGATCTAATTCACAATCCTTTACATTTGATTTTTTCAGTGGATGTACTTGGTATGACTAGTTCAACATTAGCTTCTCTTAGTAAAGGATTTGCCGAGCTTTCAACAGATGGACAGTTTCTGCAATTGCGTTCAAAGCAGGTAATTATTTGTTGGTGTTTATTTTATTGAATACCTTAACAGTGCTATTGACATCTCATGAGAAATTGAAACATGCGATCAGGTATCGTCAAGAATAGTAACAGGGGTAGGTGATGGAATCATACAAGGAACGGAAGCTCTTGCTCAAGGTTTTGCTTTTGGAGTGTCTGGAGTAGTGACGAAGCCCATGGAGAGTGCCAGACAGAATGGTCTTATTGGGCTTGCTCATGGGCTGGGACGAGCTTTCCTGGGATTTGTTGTACAACCAGTGAGTGGAGCATTAGATTTCTTCTCCTTGACTGTTGATGGAATTGGTGCAAGTTGTTCCAGGTGCTTAGAGGTTTTCAATAACAAGACCACCTTCCAGAGAATTAGAAATCCCCGGGCTATCCGTGCCGACAATGTACTGAGAGAGTATGATGAGAGAGAAGCTGTTGGGCAGGTACATTTTGAAATCCTTTTAATTGTGTCCTATACTGAATAATATCTGGCATGAATCTGAAACTGAGTTTTTCTTAAGAGCAATATAGTTTTATACATCTATGAATATGATGCTTTAGGAGTTAATATGTGCAAGTTAAACACGTACATAAATCAATAGGACGAAGGATTGCAGCATGTGTAGGAATGGAGCAACTGTGAACTATTATTTACCCTAAATGTTTTCCAACTATATTTTAAGACTCTATTTAGAGTTAAACATTTCCCTCTAGATGATGAATGGACTCAAGGCAGATCACGACTGGCAACTGTGTGCCAGAATAAAATTTTAATTTTTTATTTTCTATTATATTTGTAGTTCTTAAAATATAATTTTGAGACTTAGAAGTCTTAATGAATATTATTACATGGAGTTCAATAAGAGATTTAATGATATTGCATTTAGCTAGTGGCATTTCAATAGATATTTGGATGTGAAATCCTTTCTAAATGGCATTAAACTTGTCAATAGAATATAAATAATGTGTTGTCTGAATCATAAAAAATTAGTGAATTAGCCTTCTAGGTAGTTGAATAACAGTTAAAGAGTGAAAGAGTATTCTTTTCTTTTCTCTTCTTTTTCCTTTCTTCTTTTTCCTTCCCTTCTTTTCCAGGCCTATTGAGTACATTTGTTTTGTTGGAAAATTCTCAAAGAATAATTATCTTCCAGGAATTTATGATTCTTCTTATGTTTGTTTTGAGAAAATATTTCAAGAGACTACAAAATCTCTATTGATGAAATTAGGGAAAAGAAGGGAAAACAGCACTCTTGGGCTTTTGAAGGATATAATTTTTTTAAGGGGAAAATGTTGTGGCACCTGCTAACAGCCAATGATTTACTCGTTAGTTAAGATCCTAACCTAAATCAACGGACCTGATAATGATAATAAATCACACGGATCCACACAAGCACACACACACACAAACATCAAAATTAGAATTTAAAAAAAAAAAAGAATAAAATAAAATTGTTAAATACATCTAACCCTCCCCAGACCACGTGACTACGAAGCATGGATGCTATTTTGGCTCACATATTAGTGTTGGACACATATGGGACACAGACATGTTCAAACACGTCTTGGACATATGTTGGACACCCGAAAAAAATTTCCAATTTTTTATTTTTCTGGATTTTAGACACATCCCAAAAACGTTAGGGGCACTTTTTGGACATGTTTTGTTTTTGGAATTTTTCCTCTCTTTTTCTACTCTTCTTCGCTTTTTTAGAGGACTTTATATATATTTAATATTTTATGGAGAACTTAGCAAATTTGTTTTGCAACGTGGATCATGGATGTTTACAATTAAATAAAAAGGTTTTTAAATTTTTATTTAATGGTTTTATTATTTTGATAACTTAATAATATTGTTATGATTTGTGTATTTTTATGTCCAATTTTGATTGAAATAATATTAGGCTTTTATTATATTGTTATATAAAATATATATATATTCAATGTGTACTGGACCGTGTCGTACTCTTTGAGAAATGTTGTTTCCATCTATCACATGTCGTATATGTCTCAAGTTTGTGTCCGCTTCTTAGCCCCGCTATGGTGGGAGCCTTCTGCACTAGGCTAGCCCTTTAGTGTCATTTCAAAAAATGAAAACATTTTAGAAACACAATGGAAATGACAATAAGAAAATGAGAACACTTGTAAACATAAAATAAAATATATGAATGCACAAAGATAAAGAATCTTAGCCCACTATGGTGGGAGTCTTATGCACTAGGCTAGCCCTTTAGTGTCATTTCAAAAAATGAAAACATTTTAGAAACACAATGGAAATGACAAAAAGAAAATGAGAACACTTATAAGCATAAAATAAAATATATGAATGCTTACAAGACAGACAGAGCATTAGGCTCACGAGAAGAGAGAAGTTTCTGCAAATGCTCATCGAGTAGTGTGTTGATCAAACAGGGATCAAGTGTTGTCTAAGTTGATGCACTGTGATCATCCATAGAAGAGGCAGCAGCTGTAATGTGTCGGTCAAAGTTCTTCTTCCACGGTGGTTGTCATCCAAGATTCTGCTTACCCAGATTTTTAGGGCATTTAGCCTTACAATGACCTTTCTGATGACAAAAACTGCACTCATCGAGAGCTACTTGAGGACGCGGCTTGTTCTGGAAGTTGGGCTGAGGCTTAGGTGGAACAACCAAGACTAAATGAGTAGGCAAAGAAAGCAGTCCCTTTCCCAAAGTTGTTTTGAATCAAATTTCTTTAGCCAAGAGTTCATTCACAACAGAGTCAATAGAGGGCAGCGGATTTCAGTGAAGAATGGCTAAATGAAGTCCCTCAAAGTCATCCCAAAGAGCCATTAGAAACTGTATCAATCTTTGCTCCTCTCTATACTTGCAGTACACCTCATTAGTACTCAGTTCCTTATGCTTAGTATAGGCCAATTGGCCCTAGAGACTAGTCATAATAAAATGGAACTCGTAAATACTTTTATTTCCTTGCATAGTAAATCGGATGTCAGATTTCAACTGATATCTCTTGGCAAAATTAGATTGAACATATAACTTGGACAAATAATTCCAAATTTCTTTGGCAGCGGAAAACTTAGCCAAGTGAACACTAATTGATTGATCCACAAAATTATTAATCCAAGTGATGATTTTAGAATTGTACTGCCAAGTGGAACACAACTCTCGATAATGATCTACCTTAGGGTTTGTGGGAAGCTTGACATCCCCAGTAACATAGACCCACATGTTCTTACCCATAAGAGAATTTTTCATCACATAAGCCCAATAGGTATAGTTATAACTAGTCAATTTCACAAAAATAGCCTGAAGAGAATCATTGCTATTAGCTATAATTACTTAAGAACTTGCAAACATTGTTGGGCTGGATTGAGATGACACTGAGTAGTTGGGTTCAACCAAGTTCCAAAACAAAAGTACAGAAATAACAATGCAGAGAACTTATCTGTGAGAAGAGAAAATTGTGCGAAGAACGAAACAATCTATATGAGATACAAGAATGCAAAACTGAGATGAACCCAATAATCTGCGAAGCAACAACGTGAAGACTGATAATCAAAGAGTGACAACAAGGTCTTGCGAAGGGGATCGAAGAAGACGAACTACAACAAAGACTTGCAAAGAGAATATGACAATTGCAATTGAGATCATGCGATGGTTTGCGAGGGACGATGGTTGCACTTCGAATGAACCCAAGCGTGAGGGGAAGAGGGATACTGTTGTGTAGAAAAAAGAGAGAGACTGCTACAAGAGAACAGTGAACAGTAGCGATAACAGCGTCGATGAACAGTAACAGTGAACACTGCTGAATGGAAAAAAACGAGAGATAGAGTAAGTCGTTCTTAACAAATCCACTCTAATACCATGATAACTTAAGTTATGCAATACAAAAGAGAAATAGGGAAGAGATGTAATGTGCAACCTTTGCATATATTTCTGAATGATGATAAAGAGAAGTCCAAGAACAAATATATACAGGAACAAAAGCAAAGAGCAAGAAACCCTATTACACCAAAATGACTAAACTGCCCTTGATGAATATAATAAATACATATAAGAATTTCACTCTTAACAAATACAACCATAGTTACCACAATTCGCTCACCCCTTAGCGATTTGCGAACTAGGATGGAGCGATCCAAAACATAGATTATTAGCGATTTGGAACACAAAATTTAGCGATCCAATCTAAAATATCAAAAGTCAAAAAAATCATACAACATACAAAAAAATACATACACGCATCATTGGAATTTTATTTTATAACGGCTTGGATTCATTAAAATTTTTTCGGTATATATACATAGGAATATTATTACTAATACAATTAAAAAAACATATCACGTTCCAACTAAACATATTTCGTTCCAGCAAAGCGATCCAAAGAAGCCTACTCCTAACATATCATGTTATATAACGAGTAACGATCTACGTTCTCATTCCCGTTCTCGTTCCATAATGATCCATGTTCGAGGTAACATTGGATACAACACTATAACATAATTTCCATATACTATGTAATATACACAAAATGGACTTTGTAACACAGGCTATACATGAAATAACAATCTAGGTAGTACAGATAGCAAGTTTGGGTGGGTATTATCATTGGAAACTAATTATTACAAATAAACTCTTCTCCAACCTCATTCCCACTATTTTTTACTATTCCCAAAGAAATTTGGAATATTTCTTGTATTTTTTGGTTTTAATCCTTCAAATAGCTTCTCAAGTTATTGTCAATACGAAAGTAAACTTTCAACTTTTCAATTATTTTTTAGTATGTTTTGATGAAAACATGTGAAGTTGGATTTTCCACCCGTGTTTTATTTTGGTTCACTAGGAAAGGAAAATGCTTCTGAAATTTGATGAAAACAGAAGGAGATTTTGATCTTTCATATATCCGGGTTGTGTAAATCAAGTTAATTTTTATGTCCCTTAACCTATAAACCACACACTCTATTTTGGCTCACTTGTCCATGTTGGATACGACACGGTCTCATCGAACAACCGAAAAAAGAGTGTTCAATTTTTTTTTGTTTTTTCTGAATTTCGGATACATCCCAGACACATTATCGACACATTAGAACACGTTTTCTTTTTCTTTTTTTGGATTTTCCCTCTCTTTTTCTCCTCCGTTTTTTTTTTTCTTTTGGTTATATATGCTCCATATAATAGTTAGTAAATTTTTTTGGGAACTTGAATCACGAAGTTGATGATTAAATGAAGAAATACTTAAATTTTTATTTAATGACTTTATTATTTTAATATCTTATTAATATTTTTGTAATTTGTATTTTTATGCCAATTTTAATTGAAATAATAATAGATTTTTTTTATATGATTATATAAAAAATATAAAAATATATACATATTCAACGTGTCCCTAACATATCCGTGTCTAACTCTTTTTAGATTTGTCGTGTCCGCTTGTTCTGTTCGTATCATGTCATATGTGTGTCCTCTTAGCCCTTCACTATTAGAATAAATTTGGGATTTTCATAACATGATGCAGGCCAAGATCAGATTCGATGTTTAAAGTTTGAGACGGGTTTGGGCACTACAAAACTTCTACATAAGTATTTGATTATTTCCTCCACTTTTATTATACTTGATAGAACAATCTAATCAGGTTTGTTCAGCATGCTCTTCTTCCTGCTGAATGGCGATGGGAGGTATCTGATTGAGTTTAGAGTGGCTCTAGGGTGCTACTCAAAGCTCGAGAAGGATTTAAGTTGAAATGGGTCAAAATGGGCCAAACTTGAGTTTTGTTCATTTGCCCCTGTTGCTATTTTTACCATGTTCCTTCTTTCGCTACTTGACATGATAGATGTAATGTTTGTGAAAGTTTGAAATTATTATCTTTGTTCAAATTTCATTCCTCTAAAGTTTCCCAAACAGTTGGAAAACACTGAAATGTATATTCTCTGTAAAGGTTCTTCTGGGTATCTTTTCCTAAATAATTTACTGGAGTTCCAGTAAACAAACAGAAACCTTTAGATTAAAAACATGTGATGGGGTAGAAATCCTCAATAACACTTTAGGAAATCATCATGAGCTTGATTGAGTACATAAAAGACATACATCAGTGTTTTGAAACAGGACTTTGGGCCGAAGCGAAGACATTATATATGCACTCTTATTTTGAGGAGCTTGATTGTGTACATAAAAGACACAAGTCTTTGTTTTGAAACAGGACTTTGTATCAGTTCTTTGGTCATTCATACTTGGGAGAACCTGTGAATGTGGTTATTTACTCTTTTTTCTTAATTTTTGTTTCCAGATGATCCTTTATCTTGCAGAAGCGAGTCGCCATTTTGGATGTACTGAAATATTCAAGGAGCCCTCGAAATTTGCCTGGTCTGATTATTATGAAGACCATTTTGCTGTGCCCTATCAAAGGATTGTTTTAGTAACTAATAAACGAGTCATGCTGCTTCAGGTTGGCCTGGGGAACTCTGCTCTACTAAACTCTATTTTCTCTTCATCCTTTATTATGAACTTCCTTGCCTGCTTTTTACTGATTCTCCTGTCTTTTCCGCATGGCAAGTGTGTGGCCCCTGAGAAGATGGATAAAAAACCTTGCAAGATTCTGTGGGACGTGCCCTGGGAAGAGCTCATGGCAGTGGAATTGGCCAAAGCAGGCTGCCCCAGACCTTCTCACATAATTCTCCATCTCAAAAATTTTACGAGGTCAGAAACATTTGTCCAAGTGATAAAGTGCAGTGCTGAAGAAGAATCAGAGGGAAACGAACCCCCCCAAGCTGTTAGGATCTGTTCAGTGGTGCGTAAAATGTGGAAAGCACACCAGTCCAAAATGAAAAGCCTAACATTAAAGGTCGGCTTGGATTCAAAATTACTCTTTATTTCTTGGTGCTGTCAGTTTCTTTTTTTTTTTTTTTTTTTTTTTTTGGGGGGGGGGGGGGTGGATGATAATTGGTTCACTTACTCAAGGGAATATTATGTGTAATTTTTATAGGATTTCCCATGTGTAGGTTCCTTCTAGCCAGAGACATGTGTGCTTTGCTTGGAGTGAAACTGACTGGAGAGGTCCACGTAACCAGATCAAAGCTATAATAAGGTCAAGAGAGCTCTCTTCATCAAATTCCGTATCTGATGAAGGAAGATTTGTCAAACACAGTATCAATTTCTCAAAGATTTGGAGCAGTGAACAAGAATCAAAAGGTCGATGCACGTTATGCCGAAAACAGGTGATTGGTGTCAACTTTTGCTGTAGTCATTTTTATGTTGATGTTTCTGTTGGCTGGGCGTTGCAGTCCTAGTGTAATACATAATTTGTTCTTTTCAGGTTTTGGAAGATAGTGGAATATGTAGCATTTGGAGACCAATCTGTCCTGACGGGTAATTACTATTCTGCTCTGTAGCCGATCTTGCTATATCCATAGCATTTTATTCTATTTTTACTCTTAGCACTAATGGCAATTTGTTACACATCTATTAAAGGTCATTTCAGTCTGTACTCTCTGGTCCATTGGAGTTGGTTATGAAACCTCATAATTTCGTATTACTCTTATATGTTTTCAGTCATATGTTGATCCTTACATCAAATTATGTTGTAGTAATTACACTTCGTACAATGGTTTCTAACAATGAGCAGATAGGATATGTGTACAAATTTTTGGTTACTTATGTGAACTCGATAAACTACTGGCCAAGATGCCCAAGGTTCTAAGTTTTCTTCAAATTTTCTGATCTCAATCGAATGAGATATTGAATGTAATTTTTTAGTTGATGCTGATATTTAACTTTTTAATGACACAATTACATCTAGGTTAGATTCTAAAATTGTATTCATTGTGGTTGAAAGAGTGAGGAATAGAGAAATTGCACATAATCTTTTGCTCTTTCATTTAGATGCTTTCTAGAAGGGATTGACTCAAATTTGGGCTTATAAAAATCATGAAACTTAGATTGATGTACTCAAGGTGATGAAAGTTTTCCTTTATACGTTTTGGGTTGGGCCCTGAATTTTCATCCACATGGTTTGAATCAATTTTTTGAACTTCATTTGTACTGCAAGATGCTACTAGTATTCTTAATGTCATTTTTGAAGACTGACTTCAGAACTTTTATCTTTCAGGTATGTCTCGGTTGGAGATATAGCTCGTGTTGGCAGCCATCCTCCCAATGTAGCGGCTGTGTATCGTAACAGTGACAAACTGTTCATGCTTCCAGTTGGTTATGACCTGGTAAGAATCTTAAAAACAATCAAGTGGTAATAAAAGCAATGTAAGTAGCAGTTTTTTTTTTTTTGGGACTAAGATAGTCACCCCTTATTGTTGACATACCTTGATCTCATTCAAAAACTTCGAGGGGAGAGAGAGAGAGAGATTCATTCTCTCTCATGTAGGAACTACTCTAGAAAACTGTTAAAACAAATAAACATATTGTTATTTCTATATATGGTCTCGTTTTGAAAACTTTGGGGGGAAAAAATTCTTCTTCCCAAAAAACCAGGGAAATAAAAGGGAAAAGAAAAGTAGGGGAAAATAATAGTATGACTTTACAGAGGGGCACCTGCCTTAACATTATATTAAAATACTGTATTTTTGCTCCTATTTAAGTAAAACTCTAGTAAATACTTGTTTCTTTTAGGATCTTGCAAAATCAAAACCGTGAAAATACTAGGACCTACGAAGCACGGATACAAACACGGGACACGGATATGACACGACATAGATATGCGGATACGACATTTCTCAAAAAAGTAGGACATGGATACATCAAGGACACATTGAATATATGTATATATTTTTATATTTTTTATATAATCGTATAATAAAAAACTAACATTATTTCACTAAAAATTGACATAAAAATACATAAATCACAAAAATATTATCAAGATATTAAAATAACAAAGTCATTAAATAAAAATTTAAGTCATTCTTCATTAAATCGTCAACATCCATGATTCAAGTTCTAAAACAAATTTATTCACTATTACATAGAACATATATATTTATATATATGACCAAAAAAAAAAAAAGAAGGAGAAGAGGAGAAAAGGAGTGGGAAAAAAAGAGAAAGAAAATGTATACCAACATGTCCGGAAAGTATCCAAAATTTATAAAAAAATACAAAATTCGGACACTTTTTTTGAGTGTCTGAGAGTGTCGGTGTCTGATACGTGTTTGACATGGACACGTGAACCAAAATAGAGAGTCATTGCTTCATAGACTAGGACCAACCATCTAATGGACCACACTTTGTTTAGCTTTCAATTTCAATTAATTGTTAACACTAACAGTGTAAGAAAATAATGTGTGAGATGCATATGATTAATTATTTAATTATTCTATTTGAGAGATATACGAGGCCCAAACCCTTAATCAATACATTTCAGTGCATAATTCCGTCTGTAGCACCATAATGTATATAGTAATTTCTACATTGTACAAAGTGAACTATGATTATGGCTTTGAATGGATATGACATGAGATGATTATATTGATATCTTTACTGCAAATACCAATTGATGATGTTGAAATTTTTTCGTTTTATAATTTGTTTTATATGCAACATATTCCATTTCTTCTTGTTTTTGTTATTTGGTTGATTCTTGAAGTTGGGAATAGAGAATCATCACAAGTGGTTGTACTGGATTTTGGTGTACTGTGTTACACTGTAACATTATTCTTGATTTGATAGATTTGATTGGATTAGATTAGGTAAGAGTGGATTTGAAGAATATCTCTAAATATGTAGTTTCCCTTAGGTATAGGGTTGTGATCTAATAAACTTTATTTGGGTTAGAAGCTAGAAAGCTGGCTTTTATTTATTTTCTGACAATGTAACAAAGCTTCATTGGTTCTGAAGCCTAGGTCTTCCCTTAGTTTCCTCCTCCTTGTTGGGCAACAGATTGCTGCTCTGCCAGACACATTTTTTGGTGGGTTTTTTTTTTTTTGACGTGATAGATGACTTTCCTTTCCTTTTATTTCTTATGTTAGATTGTCCTCAAGTCAATTGTTGAAGGCTTGTTTCACATCTGATTCTAGTTCTGCTACCATTAGATTCTATGGTCCATTTATCCGCAATAGAACAATATGTCATGATCTTTGTTCATAGATTTTAGCTCATTCCAGTTCTCACTTTAACCTTAGCTATTGTTAGTGCTGCAATCTTCCTCAGATGCTACTATTTTTCCCCTCATTTTCGGTCAATTGTCTTTCCAAAGTATTCTTCATGTGGTAAGTATTTCCAACTTCAGTGTACTCTAATTGTGTTTCAAGTCTGTTAAAGCTTGATTTTTATGTGAAGACATATGATGTCTCCTGGTGAGGAGGAATGTGATGTCATCCATTTGTGTCAAGGCACTTGATTCCTTCTTTTCTGAAGTGGGCTCAGGTTTTGATGATTCAAGTGCAAAGGCGAATTATGCATTGTTTTCTGAAGTTGGATCAAGTTTTGGTGTTTTAGGCAACACTTGGGGTGTCAATTGTGTTGTGCCGTGTCGAAGTATGAGTATTCGATTATATGGGTCAACCCAAACATGACACAATTAACTAATCATATTAAAATGCTCGACCCTAGCACGACACAACACGACTCGTGTAACCCCTTTAATAAATGAGTCGTGTTAACACGAGTAACACGACACGACTCATTTAACCCATTTAATAAATAGACGATGTTAAAATCGACACGATTAACACATATAACCCATTTTGACACGTATAACTTATTTAATAAATACACTTGTTGAGTCTAAGAAACACGGATACGGACACGGGACACAGATACGATACAACACGGATACGTAGACACGTTATTTCTCAAAAAAGTAGGACAGAGACACGTTGAATATATATAATTTTTTATATTTTTATATGACCATATAATAAAAACTTAATGTTATTTCAATTAAAATTAGCATAAAACACACAAATTTAAAAAATATTATTAAGATATTAAAATAGCAAAGCTATTAAATAAAAATGAAAGAATTTCTTCATTCAATCATCAACATCCATGATTCAAGTGTCCGGACATGTGTCCAGGAAGTATCCGAGAGTGTCGGCAGTCCGACACTTGTCCGACACGGACACATGAGCCAAAATAGAGTATCTGTGCTTCATAGTGTTGAGTTGTTCTCCTTCTTTTAATGTATTTTTTTTATTAAATTAAAATATAGATTTTGAATTAAAAATATATTAATATTAAATTTTTTCCATATTTATAAAAAAAAATATTAATTATTACATATATTAATACTTATAATACAAAATATTTCCAGTTGTTCATATATATTCGTGTTAATCGTGTTAACCGTGTCAACCTGCATGTCAACTCTAACCCGACCTATTTAATAATCGTGTCAATCGCGTCAACCCGTTTATGACCCATACCCATTTAAGCTCGACCCAAACACGTTAACTCCGTGTCGTGTTATCGTTAGGCAACACCGGGCATTCATTAGGCAATCATATTTTCTAGCAAATTCATTTTCATTGGCTGTCATATTTTGCAGTGAATTCATTTTCATTGGCAATCTTGTGCTTATATCTTGCGTAAAGTTGATCATGTGCAATCTGATTGTGATTGTGCAAAGATTTGATCATGCAACAATTTGTTCATGGTTGCCACCCCGTCAATTTGAGGAGGAAGTTTTAAGAATAAAGAGTTGAAGACAATATGACTTGAATTGAATCAAAATCTCATTCTAAATTGATTACATGTTTACATACATGGTCCCTATTTATCATGTACGATGAGAATCAAAATCTAGAAATAACAGAGAAAAAGGAAACAAAGGAAAAATGGAAACAAAAAATGTTAACTAATAATCAGCCTAAATCTCCTACCATAATCTTTTCCAAATATCATTCAAATTATTTCCCATTCAAATTATTCGGGATTTCCACAGTATCGTTAGTGGTTGTATTGGACTATGGTGTACTGTGTTAAACCATAACTCCATTCTTGATTTGGTCTGAAATGATTGGATTATATTTCATGAGATTATATTTAATGGACATCTCCAAATGTAGTCCCTTTTAGATGTAGGGTTCTAATCTAATATTATGCTTAGGTAATACTAGTCAACCGGATTTTATTTTCCTAACACTTAATATGTCAGTTTTAACATTGGATTAAAAATTCAAGACTTTTAGTATCTTTGTGATTCTTTATCAGAATCAGCTGTATTATTTTCTTATTTAAATGAAATTTGTTTATTTTAGCGTAAAAATTTTGATAAACAATGGCCAATTTTTTTTTCCTTAACAGTTAAAAATGTTAAACATGTTTGTGCATGCTATCATGTGGTATGTCGTAAAACTTGTTTTTGTATTTCCATTGTTGATAATTTGGGTGTCAAAATGGCATACTAGCAGATGTATGATATATGCTTGCTAGTAATCTCTTTGCCAACTAAATGACATACGTTCCTCTATGTGAGGTTTGTCTTTTCTTTAAACTGTTATGAATTTTGTTTCCATGAGGCTCTCTTCTAACATTTCCTCGATGTTTTCATCTTTCAAAAGATTTCCAAGTTTTTGACATTTCCTAAACATTGGTAGCACACTTGACAGTGCAAGCATGTTCACCATTTTCAATTTAAGTTTTGATTTGAGACACTAAACCGGCACGCTTCAAAAACATAATGCAGAGGTGTGTGTGTGTGTGTGTGTGTGTGTGTATACGGGCAAGTATATATATCCTCTTGCCAATGTTTATTATGTCAAGTTTGTCGGTCTTTATCATTTACCTGTGGCTGTGCGGTGTTTTCATTATCTGATGATTGGTTCACTATTAATTTTTATGTATATGCAGAGCTAATATGATGATGCCTGGTTGTTGGTCTTGAAAGTTACGAGTGCTTCTTGAAATTGCTTTTTTTCTGATATTGACTTTCAATGTTGCTTATTATAGAATGTGGAATAATTTTAAGTGCTATACAGGTATGGAGGAATTGCCCGGATGACTACATGATGCCAGTATCAATTTGGCATCCACGTGCTCCAGAGGGTTATGTCTCCCCGGGATGTGTTGCTGTGCCCAGTTTCTCAGAGCCAGAACCCAATTCAGTATACTGTGTGGCAGAGTCACTTGCTGAGGAGACAGTACTCGAAGAGCAAAAAGTTTGGTCTGCAGCAGATTCGTATCCCTGGGCATGTCACATTTATCAGGTGCGAAGCGACGCTCTTCACTTTGTTGCTTTACGGCAAGCCAGGGAAGAATCTGATTGGACGCCCATGAGGGTTCTTGATGACCCCCACCCGCCATTACTAGTATCAGAAGCTCAATGATTCGCGTGTTGCTTGTGAAGAATTTTCTGTGATTTGTTCTACAAGTTGGCAACGAGGAAATGGTTTGTTGTAAATAATTCAGAGTACAAGCAAGAATCAGGTAATGTAAGACCTGACAACTCTTATGATTCTTCATAATTTGGGAAAGTGGCTTCCTTCATTTTTTCAATAGGAAAAAGAGAAATTCATTATATTGAGCTCTGGCTTGCAATGGCCTGAACCTGATAATAATTGTAGAAAAGCTACCTAGGAGAAAGAAGAACTGCGTTATGAACCTGAGATAAACTTCACCAATTCCCCCCTCCCTCCCTCCCTCATTTGGAAGCCAGCAAGAGAAAGATGCTGGTTTGTTTTAATGAAATTCATGTGAAAACTCAAATCAAATTGCTGGTCTGCCATGATCAGTGTTTTGAAATCGGGTCAGTCCGGCCAGTGGTACCGTGTAGGACCAAGTCCAATATTATTATCAGATTGGGTTGATTAATTCACCCACAAAATTGAGCAACCCAGACAATCAGACAAGTCAATTGGTTCAGCTAGTGAAATGGTGACCCGACAGGTTGAACTAATTGGCGCAGTGAGAAAGATATTTAAATAAATAAATATATATATATATATATAGACACACACAAAGATCAAAGTTTCGTTTCTTTTCTATCGAAACGGACGAAACGTTTCCGTTTCTCAGGGAACCGAAACGAAACACTAGTAGAATATCGAAATTCATATGTTTCTATGGAAACAAAATTGTTTCCGTGAAAACATACCGAAACTAGTGAAAACATACCGAATCAGAGGAAACATTTTTTTTATATCAACAATAATTCTAGAAGTTAGTAAAAAATAATATCAATTTATTTTTTAAGGATTAAGACTCAAAATTACAAGAAGATATATTTTTATTATTTTTCCTAAAATAATAGAAAAGTAGTAGGAAAAATGAAGTGTAGAGAAACAACTATTTTAATATTAAGTTACTAATTATAATAGGTTTAAATCGTTATTTGTTTTACTTTTTATTTTATACGTAATTTGTGTCAAATTATCTAATTTGTGGATATTACATAGTATATATCTAGTATGTCATTTATTATGAATATGATGTATATGCCTTAAACATGAACAAATGTTTAATAAATAGGCTTATTTTTATAAATAAATATGTTTCCACATGTTTCCAATTTTTTCTTCGTTTCTATTATGTTTCCGAAACGTTTCCGTTTCCAGACAGACCAAAACTATACATCGAAACGATATTTTGATCATTGTATATATATATATATATATATATATATATATATTTAATCATTTTTAGTTTAGTGTTTGAATTTGAGCCTTGTTTTGTTCTTTTTTTTTTTTAACTTTTCAAGATTTTCTGGAAAAGTATTGAGTTTATACTTCTTGAAGATTAAGTTAATTTTTTACCTCTAACACTTCTTGCAGTAACTTTGTTTTTACCCAACTGGTCGAATCCAGATGAAATAATTCGTCTAAGTTGACCAGACCAGGGAACTGATAAACATTTCATTGATTTTTACATGGTCTCGTTAGATTAAATTTATGGATTTATACTCTTTATAGTAATTGTATCTCTTTCCCATGGTGTATTTTATGATTACAGTTATCTTTAATTTAATGCAAGCATCTTATTAGTTTCAAATTTATTGAGTCTACGTTCTCTCTCACTGTAGAGGATGTGAGTTTCTCAAGCAGGATAATGGTAGCTGCAGATTTAATTGGAGTGGAGCTGATATGAAAATGGCATCGGCGATTGTTTTTTGTTCTTGCCACTAAAATTTGCCTTCTTATTGGTCTTCCTTTCCAATCAGATTTAGTAGAGTTGTTAAGCGTCTTCACATCTTTTATAAGACGAGTTTAAGAACAACAAAGACCAAATGCAAATCCTGAATTGTACTTGGGTCATTCCTAGACTCTTTTTTTTTTTTTTTGACCCAATCAACGTCTTATCCAACCAAAAGTCTCAAATTCACTTAGGTTGCATTTGATAATGTTTTTTGTTTTTGGTTTTCAGTTTTTTAAAAATAAAAAACGTGGTAAGTACAACAATATTGTTTTTAACAAAAATGAAAACAAAAGCAGAAAACATGTTTGATAAGCAATGTTGTAAGAGAAGCTGTGGTGGTAGAAACTATAGCAGCAATGTGTTGTTCAAAGGCCTAAACTATATCAATCGGCATGTGGTATAGTGGGTCTGCAGATGAAGATCTCCAAAGGCCTAATTCGTTGTTATAATCTAATTGCGTGGCTTGGTAAGACCTGTTGGATGATGATGATAATCCTCGTTCCTGTAATATTTGGAGATCATTATTATGACTAGTGGTGGCCGTGAAAGCCGCGGTAGGGTCCAGGTGATCACTGCAGCAGGCCGCTCCGCTAGTTGCTTTGATGTCTCGCTTTGGCCATGCAGGCGTGAAGCTACAAGCTGATCAACGGCTTCCCAGAAACTCTTTAAAAACAAGTGGAAAAATGGTTAAAATTGAAAGGGTAAATTACACTCACCTTTTTTGATATCTTTTATAATTACACGATTTTTTTTTGAAGTTTTTAAATTTGCACTGACCAGTTAAATTTTTTTTTTTAAAATGACAAAATTGTCATTTTATTTATTTATTTTTACAATTTTTTTTAATTTTGATCAATTTTTTCTAATTTTTTTTAAATATTTTTGTATTATTTCATTTAAAAATAAATTTGATGTAAATAAATTTTTTTATTTTATATAAAAATAAATTTAAGGATATCAATATTTATTTGGAAAAAAAATTAGTCAAAATTTAAAAAATTGAAAAAAAAAAAAAAAACAAGAAAGTGGTAGTTTGGCGTTTTGAAGAAAAAAAATTGATTGGAAAGTATCTATATATTATCAGATAAAGCAAGGAAGGTCAGTGTAATTTTAGAAACTCTAGGAGAGGATAATTATTTCAGGAGAGGTCAATGTAATTGTCAGAAACTTTAAAAGAGGTCAGTGTAATGTACCCAAATTAAAAAAATACAAAAAAAAAAAATTGAAAATGTCTTTTTTATCATTTTGAAAAAATTAAGGTTGGATGGAAAGTTTTTGTCATTTGTCAATAAAAATAGGAGAGGTTTTTTAGTTCCTTTGTCTCTCTGTTTTTTTTTTTTTTGTGTGATTATTGCATGCAAGTATATAAAATTGTTTACCTTATCCATTGTCATTTCCGCAACCAATGCAGTTTTATAGTTAAATTTCAAATTCATACCATTTTTAGAAACGTCTTTTGAAGAGACGCCATTAAACTAAAATTATTATGCAAGAATGTCTTTTGAAAAGATGCTTCTAAAAGCATGTTTTGAAATGTTTTTATTTTGATTTAAAATATAAAACTTTAATCAGTAATGAATTCTTTATCATTTAAAACTTATCCAATAAAAAGGGGTCTTTTGAATAAATGCCATTGTTGAAAAAATTGGTTTAAAAAAAAAAAAGATATTTTTAAAATGTGTGGGTTCGGGGATTAACTAAAAAAACACTACATGAATTGTAAAAATAAGAAAATAAAATGCATAAGTGAAGTTAAAAAAATCCAAGTATACAACTATTCTTCAAAACAAAAAGAAAACAAATTTTTTTGACTTAAAAGACATCTTACAAAAAGTTATCTCTTCTATTCTTCTTGAAAGAAAAATTCTACCTAAGTGTCTTTGTGTGCTGTGAAAAAAAAAAAAAAAAAAAACTTTGTCATTTAGGATGGGGCTTTGGTCCCCTCTTCTCATTTTTAAGTAATATGAGTTGGAGAAATAAGATAAAAAAAATTATGTATGAAAATTTTAAATTAAAAGTCCATGGGTTTAATAAAAAAAACCTGAATCAGATTTTGATTTTTGACTATTTCCTAAGAGTTTACACACACACACACACACACACACATATATATATATATAATTTTATCGAAGTCATTATATTACAGTGAATAATATTTAGCTTAACATCTAGTAAGGTGCAGGAGATCAATCCTAACTACTAATAATAAAAAAAAAATTTCTAATTTTAAGTATTTTCTTTTATGTTTAACTTTTTTAAAAACAAAAGTTGAGTTTGAATTAAAATTTTTTTTTTTTACAGTATAATTTGTTATGATAAAGTTTCATATTTTTAGTTTTCAGTTTTTTGAAAAATGGAAACTAACAACCCATGACTTGAAAGTCTAAGGTTGCATTGATAGTAATGTAGAAGGGGACTTCTCTAGGCTAACAACCCCTCTCCCCATTGAAGTAAAACAGATAAATTATTTGGCATAGACCTAATAGTTCCTTCTCTTACATAGAAGCTTACAATACCTTGATGTATAATGCCATGCAAAGTCATCAAACTCAAGAGTGTTGGGACTGGGTGTGGAAACTCAAAACCCCATAGAAGATCAAATGTTTTATTTTGTTATGTTGCAATAACGGCATTTCGGCTGTCGTATCATTTGGAATATAAATTTTGATATCAAAATTTGAGACATCTAATATTACTCGAATTGTAAAGACTAGAAACGACTGGTTAGTAGGCCTATCTTCGTCAATCTTATCGTCTACTGTCCTGGCAAATAGTGGAAAGCTAGAAATGAAGTGGGCTTTGGAGGAAAGCAATCTGAAGCAAAAGCTCTTGTTTTTGGAGAAGTTGCAAAGAACCATCATGGGACTTGCAAAATGGCAAAATGGAAAGCTAGAAATGAATGGACTTTGAAGGAAAGCAATCTGAAGCTAGAGAAATAGTCCCCACATCCAATTGCCAGAAGCGTCCCTTATAAGGGCTCCTTGGAATGCTTCCATCGTCATTCTAGCTTGCCTTCATAGCTTAAACCTGACAGTATTTCTATCCAAGGGAGTTTTATCAAACACAAGTTTGTAACGCTTTCCAGATTTTTCATGGAACTGAGTAGAAAATAATGGGCCAGGAGATTGCCTTGATTGTGGCCTTGGAGTTTTTTATGTTCGCCCTGATCCAGTCCCTCTAGGGAACTTTGGGCGTGGAGGTGAGACAGATAGTGCCACAATACTTGGACCACAATGCAGTCCCTTAGGCAATGGCTAACTGTCCTCGAAACCGAGGTTGCACAGCGGGCACGATGGGTAGCAGTCATGCCTTTGGTATGCCCACAGAATGGTTTTAAGTTTCTGGGGCCTTGGCACCGGATGCAATTCCGGCCATTGGTCACTTGATGGCTTGAGATCATGATGAACTCATACACCTTTTTGGTCGAGAAACATCCACTGGACGAGCTCCAAGTAAGCTTGTTACTGATTTTGAAGTTGAGAGTGTCTCTATTTCAATTGAAATGAAATATTTTTATTTTTTTCACAAATAATTGAGGCTCATAAATTAAAATTATAATATTATTTTAAATTTTGAAGGTAGTCTTATCTACTTGTAAGAAAAATAGAGAGTATTTATTTTAGTTCGTAATGAAAAAACTTTCGCCCATTATTTAGATCATTTTCATTTTATTTTAAAATGAAGAAATCCGTTAATATCACATGATGGGATCCAAAATATATTATAAACGACTCACTATGTCGTGGATTCTATTAAATGAGACAAATAAATCTTTTTATTTTATTTTTTTTAAAATATATATATAACAATTTCAATAAATAAATTAATTTTAAATAAGTCAAAAAAGTAATAAGCATTGAGGATACTGAGTTTTTTCAGTTATTCAATTGAAAATTGTAATAAATTATTTAAAAAAGAATTGTTTAAATTATCTCAAAAACTTTATTTATTTCACCAAAATTAATGCAAGAGCGTTTTATTTATTTATTACTCTTAAGAAAGAACATTATTACTGTTTTGATATTTTGTTAAAATAACGGTGGCCACCCACTTGTCCATATCTGTCTCGTCCGAACCTGTCAGCAAAAGTAACATAATCATACTCTTATTCACAAAACTGCCATTACCCGCCATCTATGCTATCTTATCTTTCTTCAACTACCATATTTACGAGCATTATGGATCTCTGTCCCCATTACTGCACCCGGGCCCCAACCCCACTCTCTATTGTAAAATACTAGAGAGAACATATCACTAGCCCTTCCCTCTCTCTCTCTCTCTCTCTCTCTCTCTTCCATTTTCTTTCCTAAGGATTGGATAATTTCACTGCAATGGATGGTCTTGTCAAGGGCCTGATCGACGTCGTCTTGGGTGGTCACGAACACAGAGAAGACGAACCGAACTCTCAGTCTGGCGATGAACGGTCCAGATCCACTTGGGCTCAGGCTAGCATCATTATCAATTCAGATTGTTATTTGATGTTATTTGTAAACTTGGTAATGACGAATTATATAATGCGCAGGTGGTGTCCGGGGAGCAGGATGATGATGAATCCAGCAGTAATCGTACACACGGTCATAGGACAAAATCAGTGGAATAGTGAGGTCGGTCTTTGGAATGTTTTATTGAAATTGTAATCAATCTGAGTGAATTTATAAAGAAATGCGATTGTGCAGGAGCAGAACTATGGAAGGAATGAGGGTGTGGAATCCGGTGGATCGCGGCCTTCAATGCGACCCCAGAAGGTTATTTGATTTTCTTTTTAATGACTTCATTTGATTAATTTTCAATATTTGGGTTGTCATTGTTTATTAAATTAGGTCGAGATGGGGTTACTTTATGAATCAGGCGTCTTATATTATATTTGAAAACCCCTTTTGGATTTGACAGTAATTCTCTTTGTGAAACAACCACAATTATGATGATTTTTCATTGATCAGAGAATAAAATCTGTAAATTAAGTTATTGGGTTCTAGTCTTTTGTCTGGGAGGATTTCAGTGAGGATGAAATAACTCATGTAAAAGAACAAATGGATATGACTGATGGGATATTGTGATGACCCATGTGTAAGTTGTGACAATGTCAACCTCTTGCAAGGTAGCTGTTTTAGTTCCATCTTGCATTAAACTAAAAGTGAAAACAAAAGGAAAGGCTTGAGATTTACTAAAATGTGGAAAAATACCAAATGCTATCTCATGATTCTCATCTGGGTAAAGAATGACCAGATACTAGTGATGGCTTTGATTGCTGACGATGTTGTGAAACATGTGCAAGGTGGCTTGGTTATTTACTTGGTTACCTCAAAACTAAAACTAAGAAATAAAAGTCAACGCCTTTGAATTTGCTAGAACTCAATAAATATTTGACATTCTTTAATGACTAGGATTCCCATTTTCCATGCTTGGTTGTGTACATTGTGAACCATGTGCAAGGTGGCTGATTAAGTGCTTGCTTAACTCAAAATTAAAACTAACAAATAAAACTGAAGCATGTATTTTCATCCTAGTTGAAAATTAGATATTTGGCACCTCCAATATCTACAGATCATCACGTTGGATACCTGTAATTATTCAGTCTTAGTACCTTCACAAGTGTTTTTCTCTTCCAGTTTCATCCTTGCAAATTGTCTTATCTCAACAAATTGATTTATCTCAGTGGTCTATATTATATTAACATAGAGGTGATCGTTATATGATCATTCACAAAATGACCGGAGCATTTAAGAATGCATTCCTTTTCAGTCAAGACATTTAACATGGAAATTGTGGCTACGATTGTGACTGAACTTATAATCATTGACCTTGGTTACTACAATTCGCTCCTCCCGTAGCGAATTGCGAATTGCGAATTGCGAATTGCGAATTGGGATCGCACGATCCAAAACATGGATGATTAGCAATTTGGAATGCAAGATTTAGTATTCCGATCTAAAATATCAAAAATCTCAAAAAAGTCTTACAAAATAGACACACATCATTAGAATTTTATTTTAGAATAGCTTGGATTTGTTGAAATCATTTTGGTGTGTATATATATACATACCAATATTATTACAAATACACTCAAAAAGCATATCACATTCCAAATAAACGTATTTCGAACCAACAAAGTCCAAAGAAGCCTACCCCTAACGTACCATGTTTTATAATAAGTGACGATCTACGTTCGCGTTCTAGGTAACATTGTAATTGGCCCATTTGAAAGATTACACCTGTTCACATAACATGAGTACATAATTCATTGTTTGAAAGAACATGCTCATCAAAGTATAATTCTCCATGTTATCTTTGTATTACTTGGATGCCTTTAAAATCTAACAGTGATGTGAGTTCTAACCAATGTCTCAAATGCAGGTTGTGCATGAGGGGTATGGAAGGGATGAAGATAGTGGACGACATAATTATAACCAAAGTCATTGGAACCAAAAGGTCTATTTTGTTTCAAATGCTGACTTATTGTGTAATGGACCTTATAGTGAAAATTTGAACTCATTTTGGTGAAAACGTACAGGAGGGAGAGGAGAATAATGATGGTTGGGAGACTGTCTCCAAAAAGACTCCAAAGAGACCACAAAAGGTATATTCTTATATTAATCATGAAAGACACCCCGAAGTGCATTTTGGGTGCTTCATTCATGTTGATGTGGATGGAACCACTTTTTCCTCTTGTTATTTCAATGACGCTGCATGGTCTAAATCCACTATCTTGTTAAGTTGCATGGATGAACTCATGAACTATATGAATGCTAGAGAAGGAGAGAGTACTAAAATAGAGTGGAGTAGGACTTGTTACACTGCTTTTTTTAGGAGGTGCATGTTAATACGATCTAAGCTCTCCCGCTCCAACCCAAGAGAGAGAGAGAGAGATAGAGATGATCTAATAAAAATAATGTGTCGCATGTGGTTCTCTCTCTTTTCATTTTTATGAACCTCCTTTTCACAATATAATCAACATAATTTGCATTTTCTTATAACAATATTTTTGTCAAAGGAATTTAATGTATGGCGAACAATTGGATGGGAATTGAACTTTGTCTTATAACAAGTTAACTATTCGATCTCTCTGATTAAGCAAGATCTACTGGCATTGATTGCATTATTTTGCTGAAAAATGGGTTGAAAATTTATGAGATAGGGGTGGTTAGCATTCTCCTCTTATGTCTGAAGAGGATATTCAAGTTCCTGTTGGAGACTTGAGCCCATATTTGCAACACAACCCTCCCTCTGACTTTATTGGTTGAGATAGTAGTTGTCTAACAAAACCCTTATTTGAAAGTATACTAATTAAGGTGGTGGTGATAAACCTCTAATGTTATAGTTCTTTATGTTGTTTTATGTGCTTATGATTACTACATGTTATGTGGCAACAAAAAAAATCTTATAGTAATGATTCATTGGCAGATAGCCTAGTTACCCTAGGTATAGAAAGGGCCTAAAAAGCAAATTTTATGGATAATTGGATGGTAGTTCTCTTATAATAGGTCATTGAAAGGAAGGATTATCCTAAACCAAAGTTGATGATGGAATTATGGAAATCATTAGGTGTGTTCGTGAAGATTGGTTGTATAGCAGTTACCTCGAACAAAACATTACTTAAACATTAGTATCAAATGAACTAAGAGCCATGAGAGCCCCGTTGTATAATGCTTAGTGGAGTGAGAAGACCTTCGAGGTCGAAGACCTAAAGGTAGGGGTGCAACAGAGGTGAGTCGGTCTCAGGTTAAGGCATGTCCAAGCCCAGCCAAGCTGTGAGACAGTAGGCCTGAGCCCAACCTTGTACCTAAACAATCTAGCTTGAGTCCTGGCCCGAACTAAAGTTCAATGGTTTCGGGTTATCAGTTAATAATGTCAAGGAATATCTGCCCTTGGGAATGAAATTTGTTTCTTTTCTTCTCTACATTTGGCTCACTTGTTTGTAGGTTAATATTTATTTAAATCAAATAATAGTAGCAAAAATGTTTAATTGACATTTATGATTGACTTGTACTTCCTAATGGATATATATATATATAATACTTAGGCTTAGGTTGGGTTCAGGTTTTCTAAGTCTTCGCCCAAGGCCCCTAGCCCAATCCGAAATTAAGTCAGCTTGACTTTTGCAGCCCAGGCTGTCCCAAGTATAAAAAATGTCAGCCCAAGTGCTAAAAAAGTCGGGTTAGTTGGCCCAAGTTGCACCCCAAGCTAAAGAAGCACGATGGGCAAGTCATACAGATAACTAGTCATAGCAATGGCGTAGTGAGAAGGTTACGAATGGAACTGGAGGGTTTTCCATGGATAGATTTTTGTTTCTGATTTTTTTTTTTTATGATATTTATATAACAGTCTTTTATATATATGATTATGTGTAAAAGAGGCCTCCTCGAAAGCCATTTTGACTGCAGTCAATTTGAAGAGGAGAGGTTTTCATATGGCTAGTAGGTGCTATTTATGCAAGCAAGAGGAGGAAGGTGTGGCCCATGTGCTTATGCACTGCTTTATGGCTCGGGACTGTTGGAGCTTAGTGTTGGCTATTTGTGGTTTTTTTTTTGGATTATGCCGGAGTCAGTTAGAGATCTCTTGTTGGCCTGGTTAGAATGCAAAATGCGGAAGGAGGTTAAGAAGATTTGGAGATTAGTGCCCATTTGCCTTATGTGGAGCATTTGGAAAGAAAGGAATAGGTGCATTTTTTAAGGAGAGGATCAGTCCTTTTCATCTTTTAAAGATAATCTTTTGCATTTATTGTTTTTTTGGGCCGACGAGGCTTTTCCTATAAATGCTCTTCTATAGTTGATTTTTTGGGGTCAGTTAAGACCTTTGTAATGGGTTTGCCCCCCTTGGGCTCCATTTATATATACCTTTACTTATCAAAAAAAAAAATTATATATATATATATGATTATGTGTCTTTACCAATCAAAGATGGCAATTTCTTGATAGAGAGTGTTGTAATTTGGAAAATATATTGATTGTGGTTGGTCCATAGGTTATGTGTCATGTGTTTGAGGATGTTGATTTAAGTTGCTATTTTTGAAAAGAAAATAATTTTTTATGCCCAAATTTCCAAATACCCTTCATCCATTTCCTATCAAAAGATTCAACCTTAGTTTCTTGCACCACCACAATAGCAGGATTTTCTCTCTTGATACTCTCTCTAACAACCTTCTCTTCTTGGACCTCAGAGTCTCTAACCATGAACATTCCAACTAATCTTCGTTGATATACCTCAAAGGTCCCCTCACCCCTTACAGAATTCACCTGACCTGGAAACAGTTGAACTTGTTCAGTGGAGGTTAAGCATTTGAAATATTAACCAACTTTCCCATTTTGCCCAAATTTTAAGAGTGGCAAGAGATTTGGAGGGCCCTGGTCCATTAGAACTTGTGGTTCCAGTTTCTTGCACTAAAGACTTGGATTTAGAGATGGCAAAGGGAGAATTATCACTTGAGCATGTCTCCTAAATTGAATATTGGATTTTCTAGCTAGGAACCAATTTGGTGCTACTAGGAGATACATCTGGAGCCTTTGTGATCTTTTTGTTCTGATAATTTTGGCAAAGAAGTAGGGATTACTATGCTAATTAGCTTAGAATTACATTTAAGCTTTTGCAAAATATCTTCTAGTGTTATTGGGTAATATTTTATACTTCATTATATCCAAGCAAAGCTTCTTCTTTTTTTCTTAGTGCATGTCATATTAATGTAAAGCTTGTCTTCTGCGTCTTTGTTCGCTTTTAAAAGTACCTTTGACAATTTCTGCATGCCTCATATATGAAATGATTTTTTAGCCAAAGAAAATATTAAATAACAGAGCACAGAAAATATACATAATGATAAATCTGTAAGTACCATTTGGCCCTACAGATTTATCATTATTCATTCAATTTTTCACCAGAGCACAGAAAATCTTGCATGCGGTTTCTTAAGATGGTCATTCTTTGGATGGTTGTTTGTGGTTGAGCATACTAAATGGTCAACAGAGGTCATAATAGGTCATGAATAACCTAATTGTAATTGATTTCAATTTCTGGAAGGAGCTATAACATTTAAATCAACATCAATTTTGGTCCTGTGCTTTTCAATGGGGTTTAAGTCCGGGAATTATCATATGACCTTGTACTTCCACTGGCAAAGTGTTTAAACTTGGGTTAGATATTATCCTCAAAAAAACAGAGAGAGTTAAAACTTGGGTTAGAGAAAGCTGTGTAATGTTAAATTTTAATGTTCCTCGTTTGAGCTCTAGAATTTCTTGACTCAGTTTGTCTGAATTCCATGCTCTTAGTTGATGTCTACATTTCCCCAGTACTTTCCTGTCCTTCATTAGTTGGATGCATATTATATGAGAATCTGAACTATGAATTTTCCTTGTTAAAGCCTATGAGCATAAAGTATTTCTCACATTCTCTTGTTAATTCTCATGCACTACGTTGTCAACACATACTGACAGGTAAAGATGGATCACTGGGACAATTACAAACGCCCCCCTAGTGAGCAAGAATATTCTAATGAGGTTGAATATGGTGTTAACATGGAACCTTCAAGAAACGAGCTTGCCGACTTGTCAGAAGCTTGCAACAAGCTCTGGGAACTTGATTTAAACCGTTTAGTACCTGACAAGGACTATCAGATTGACTGTGGTGAAGGGAAGAAGGTTTACCAAAAGGAAGATATGGCACAAGGAAATCTCTTTTCCTGGCTGAGCGAGGACGTATTCAGGAGGCCTACTTATTCTCGTTTCTGTTCTCTTCTAGATAACTACAACCCACATGAAGGGTATAAAGAAGTTGTCACATCTCAGGAGAGGCAAGAGCAAGATGCCTTCATAGAAGAGATCAGTAGAACTGCACCAATCAAATATCTTCACAAGTATCTTGCATCCAAGGGTATTCTATCTGGTAATTATCAAGATTTTAAAAGAATGTTGACAAGTATCTGGTTTGATCTTTATGGCCGAGGTGGGACATCTGGTTCTTCTTCTGCTTTTGAGCATGTTTTTGTTGGGGAAATCAAGCAATGTGGCGAGCAAGAAGTTTCAGGCTTCCATAATTGGCTTCAGGTGAATACTGTTGCTCCCCCCATCCCCCGTCCTTTTTTTTTTCTCTTCATATTGATAATAACTGGTTGTGCTAAAATGAAATTGACATTAGTTAAGGGTTCTCAACAATTGTAACTCAAGAACTTCTGCACTCGTGGACCTTTTTTTATTTATTAGATTCAAAATGGGTAGTGTGTTAGAATGCCGTTAAATCATTTCTCATATATCAAACAATATTGCAAACTCTATCTATATATTTGATGGGAATGACTAGGTGATTTTAAAGTATTGTGCTTGCAATTGATGAGAGAGAGAGAGAGAGAGAGAGAGAGAGAGCAACAATAACAAATTACTTGCAGTGCTCTTGTTAGACTGTTAAATATAATATAAAAGGTAAAAAATTTATGGTTTTGTTCAAAGTAGGTTTTAAATGCACCTAAACCGGTTAAGCAGTCAGTTTGTGATTTCATTCTGAAGTTGACTCCAGCCCCATGATATTCAATTTCATATTGATATTCACTTGGGAAAAAGAGTTTATGATGATTGTGGCATTGTGCACAGGTGATCCTCTTTCTATGTTCTTTATCTGTGCTTTTTTACTTTAAAATTTAATTTTCTTTAATCTTTAAATTTTTGGTATTTAGTTTTCTCAACCAGGAGTAGTGTTTGGTTTTTATATTTATGTTGTTCTGCAGTTCTACTTAGAAGAAGCCAAAGGAAGAGTTGACTATCAAGGTTATATTTTCCCCCGAAGACGTGGGCAGACTGTAAGTGATCCCATTCTCACTTATGTTCAATTTAGTTGCCTAAAAAGGCAGAGGAAATAAAGAATGAATTTGGAATCTTATAACAACCTTTCTGACCCAACTTCTTGTAAAAATTTTAAATTTTATTTTGTTTTCCTCTCTGCAGCTAAATGGGATTTTATAAAATTTATTACTCTCTCCATAAATTCAGTTAGTTTCTGTTGAAATGATTTGCAAGTCACAATTATCCTGTCACAGTGGAAATGTTCTCCATTTTTTGGCTGCATGAGCTCACTGTTCACCTTTTTATTTTGGCACCATTGAAGTAAATGTTCTTCGTGTAATTATATATTCACACATGCCAAACAAAATAGTTGTTGCAAAAAAGTTTATTTATATAGAATGACTAGGAGAAATAATAACCTTGAATTGGATACAGAGGAGAGTAAGTACATGATAGAACATAGAAGTATATGGATTATCTTAATTATTAAATAAATTCATGGATTGTGCAATTATTCATTAATTATGTGAAAGATTTGCTGAAGTCATAGAATACTGAAATATACTCATTAAAATGAGGTTATTCGGGGAAAAAAGTTGACTTTATCTGGGGCTTTGAAGTTCTGATCTCTTGTTTTGCTAATCCCAAAGATGACTAATTTATTGGGAATGATTTGCTAAGTATTGTATGATGTCAATGTTTTGAATTGGTGGAGACTAGTATGACTTTTATCTAGACCTGTTCAACTGTCATCATTCTGTATGTTAATCAGTATTATAAACAAATGATTAGCTAGAATCCAAGGCTCCATTTGTTTCAATAGAATAAACAGAAAAACTATACCTTTGTGCTGAAAACCAAGCTTGTACCTGGATATGTGGGATTTTTATTAAAGTGATTCATAACATGAGATGTATCTAGCATAATGTTGGACCTGTTTCAGTGTGGCAGTTCCAGATGAAATTAAAGAAAAGAATTCCCACCATATGAGAGATCGAAAGAATTTTCTTAAAAAATGGATCGAACTCTTGTGCTCCAGTACAGAAGTTAATGGGAAATTTTTCCAACCATTATGCCGTATGTGCATGCTTTGTATTAGCAAAGAAAGTAATTGTTTTACCAAACTTGAGATGTTCTATATGAAGTGGGGAGATAGTACGTCAAAGGTGCTATAGCTTATATGGGGCAGTTGATGGAGTAATGGAGTTGGAAGTTGATGGGAATATGATTGAGATGTAATTGTCTCCTATATACGTATAAAGCTGCTATGAGTCTATGACAATTTCTCCAGGAAATTTGGGCATATATCACATATAGAGTATGTAAGAAGAGGAGAAGCCAAAGATGATAATGCTCTACTCCTTGGCAAATGTTGATACCCTGTCAAGGAAAAACTACAAATAAACTACTAATGGTCTAAGTAACATTGATGCCTTTGAAGTAGAGCTCTATAATTGATCAATGAACTCAACAAGCTCTATTCACATTTCTGTTAGCCATTGAGCCAAAAATTCATGCTTATGACAAATGATCTTGAAGAACACCCATGTTTTTGGCTACATTTTCTCCTGGTGCAAATTTATATTCATATAGTTTTGAATTCACCAATTATGAGTTACTGGACAAGCCCATGTTACTTTGAGCTAAAAGCAGCAGAATTTAGGAAGGAACCCGAGCACTTCATCTGGGGGCATAGAGTCAAAAACTGAATGTTCATCTACATAATTTTGCCTATCATATTGGGATCAGATGTTAATCTCTATTATATATCTGATGTTAAACTTTAGAGTGTTTGCGCCTGTATTAGAATTGCAATCTGTCCATGTTGGTTAATTTTTGTTACTTGTGTCAACTTGCAGCCTGACTCGGAGACCCAGTTGCTTACAATTCAGTTTGAATGGAATGGTGTTCTCAAATCTGTCTCAAGCACTTTGGTTGGAGTGAGCCCAGAGTTTGAAATGGCTCTGTATACACTGTGTTTCTATGTGGGTGGAGAGGACAACCAGGTTCAACTGGGTCCATACCCTGTTAATATCAAGTGCTACCGCCTAGGAGACAAAATTGGGTCTGCGTTTCCAATAGCAGAGTGCTGAATGTAAAATAAGTTGAATCTTATTATTCCCTTGTCATTGAGGTTCCCATATGAGAAACTATATCCAATAGCTGTAGAAAAAATAATAACATATAATGTGTTGGGACTGTATGACTCTACAATGACAATGCAAGTCACAAGTTTAAGGATTTGTTCGTTGATTTGGTCTTAGGAAACATGCAGAAACTTATCCTGATCTATAATGTTATTGCTCTATATGCTCTTCTTGTTTTGTTATCATGTTGTTATGGTGTAGATGGTTTATTATGAACATTCTGCTTTATCTTCTTATTGATCTACCAAAAAAAATAAAAAATTTATGAGATTGCACAGATTGATTGTATGACATGGATCAAATACTGATATGCCCTTTTGATGTTATTGTCCTGGCATGTTGGTTGGAGGGAGTCTGTTAATGATATTTTTAGAATGTTCAGGTCCCAAGTAATATGATGAAAAAGCAGAACTTTTGGGGAAGATAACAAAAATTTCCTTATGCAAAAGATTTTCTGAATTACACTTCAAATAAGTGGCGTTTCTTCATCTCCTGAAGTTCACAGCAAACCCGGAATGTTGATTTTTTCTTTTTCCTTTTTCTTTTTGGTTTTGAGTTAGCCAACTGGCTTATGGAAACCTTGAAAAGTAGGAAGTAGACATGAAAACGAGGGAACAGATGCCTCATATATGGTCGGTCTCCTGTATCATCAAAGTATCATTGCTTTAAAAACATTTTTGCAAATGAAATAGTGTTTCAAAGCGACCTCTACAATATTTTGTGAAAATATCTCATGAAAGTTCAGAAGATAACTTTCGAATGAAGAGGTGTGGAGCAACTTCACTTCTTTTCTTCTTCTTTTTTTCTTTTAATTTCCCGTGTGTGTGCACGTGTTTGTATGTGTTATGAAGATATTTCTGTATGATAAAATTCTAAGTAAATTATACCAACTTCCTCATTGATTTTACTTGAAATTTTAACATTAATACACTGACCAGACCACACAATACTGCCACCAAAAGCAATCCTTTACTATTGAACCACTTTTACACAAACCAACCCCCCCCCCCCCCCCCCCCCCCCCAAAACAACAAAACCATAGACACCCTGGCATCACCATATCCATGAAAACCCAGAATTTGTATGAAAATTTTCAAAGAGCGAAAGGCCCGATACCATGTAATAGCTTTTTATATGAAAGATAACAGATCCCTGATTAGATCAAAGATAAATAAAATAAAATATTAAGGTTTGTCACTTCTATTGGAGTGAAAAAAATTTGAAAGTAATAAATGTAAGTAGCAATTTTTTTTTAATGAATCAGTCGAGTATTCCGAGTCACCTTACACGCACCAGACTAAGTCCTCATTCTCGTCACAGTCAGATCCTACTATTTAAGCTCTAACTGTCAAACTCTAGACGTTTGAATTTTATTCTCAACAAATGTAGTTATGTAGAGCAGTAGTTATCTTATTTTCTATGGTCCTTCTGAGATAGGGCTAACCAAATGTAGTTATGTAGAACACTAGAGGCAAAAAATAAAATAAAAATAGGGCCCTGTCCCAAGGTTGATCTTGTATTGTTCAAACAAGAAATAAAGAAGGAAATAGTTTGGTAGAATGCTTGATTGCTAAGGAGAGGCAATGGGCGGAGGGAAGTTTTTGTGGGGATTGAAGTGATTACGTTTCAGTTAATGGAGAACCACAACCGAAAAGGTAAAAGCTCAGCAACTTTTGGAAAAGAAAATTGGGGGGTGGGATGGGATGGGGGGGCCATTACATTAGCTTGAAAGGATACAATGACTGGGTTGTATTGTATTTGCAAGTGTGAAAAGTGCATGCATTTGGGTCCTTTTCTCCCCATCTTCTCCTAAATTCTTCGCCTTTCATCATGATAGTGAAATAAGATTCTTTTTTTTATTGAGGTTATGGCAAGACATCTTTAATTCATTTCAAGAAAATTCTGGCTGCAGGCCCACCATAAACTTTTCATTTGGGAGAAGACAGGCAACAACTGGGAAAGCATCTCGGGAAATTGTGATTCAGAATTAAGCATCCAGCAACTCTTGGCCAAATCAGTGCATGCAGCCAGCTTCGCATGACGTGTCCTTTAAAACACAAGGCTGTGAAGTGGCGCTAATTGGTGATGAATCAATACAAACATCTTTGCATCATTGCATGCATTGTTTTCCTATGAGACAATAGATTGGGCCCTTGTGATCTGTATTATGTGAGTGCAATGTTCTTATTGCTGGACTGGCCATGCAAAAAATTATATATATATATATATATATATATAATTATGACAAGTTTAGTACACTAGACTTTTGTCATTGTGGAATATGGAGAGACTTGGCAAAGAGAGAGAGGTTGTTTCACGACTTGAACCGTGATTTATAAGTTATAAATGGAACAGTATTTCCGTTGCATTAAGACTCAGCCCTAAATAATATATATAATTGTAACTCTTAAACCTATTCAATACATGTTTTCTCCCAGTTAGAGAGAGAGGATACTAGAAAAGATAAGATCTAATGTTCTCCACACACCCAAAAGAAAAAAAGAAAAAAAAAAGAGCTGATAAGCAAGATGAATAAAGACCAAACTATCGATGTCAAGCACAGGGGATATATTCTGTATTATCTTTCAGCTAATGAAGACAGAGTCCCCACGCGTTAAATCTCTGTCAAATTGCTTAACTTCCTCTACAGCTCTGGACAATTCAATTCGCTCAATGCAACTTTAATAATCATTATCAGGAAGATTAATTTCCACAGATTTAAATACCCAATTTGTTTTCTTATTAAAGGGTCAACCTAGCTATCACTACCAGTACAAGACAATGTCATCCCAATCTAAACCTTACCTAATTTTTTCTATAACATGCAGCACAAACTGGGTTCTTCAACAATTGATTCTTGATTGAGAGCCATGGTTTATTGGTCAAAGAGGGACGGAGCCTAAATTTGCGGCTTTTCAAATGTGTAAAACACGGAGATCCGTAATGTGGTTTTTCTAGTATAATAATGAATATTTCAAAATACGTACAAGACACTACATTATATATATATATATATATATATACACACACACACATATATAATAACTTATATAATATATGAAGGTTGGTCGTCACCAGTTTCGTCATTAATCTCTTCTTCTTTATATGGCGCTTGCTTAACTAGTAATTTTGTCTATTCGCAGTAAATTTATGTTTTTGTCTCTCATTTATTAATCTTTTGTGATTTATCATCTCTATTTATGAGTTATTTATGACATTTATCATTAATTATAAAGTTAGAATCTTCACCAAAAAATCTTAGCAATAATCTCAAACTCGTATCAAATTCATTTTACTCAATCTCATATTCAAATCTGTAAAATATTATTTATTAACTCAAATTTATAATGATCACTGTACTATTCATCAACTGAAAAAAAATAACAAACTCCAATGAGTGTTTTACTTAAATTTGATAAAAAAAAAAGAAAAATTGATTCAGAGCAAGAAATGGACTTAGTATACACTTCAAATTACTAGTAAAAATGGGAAATGTAAATTTCAATGGAGATGACTACACAGTAGTGGTCAAGTTTACAATTATAATGAAGCAGCCCATTTCATACGCATAATCGCGGATATCTTATGGTTGATTGAGTGGAACAGTTTTGTTATGAATGCGTTAAGACAATACAGGAAGAAAATCCAAGAAAATGAAAGCATAGACTTTGTCACAGCCACATGTTCTCTCTATCTGGAAAGACCCTCCACTACTCGTCATGTCCTAAACCAACCAAAAAGCAACGAAAATTGAAAATTTAAGGATTTTTTTATCCACATGTATATAGGCTGCAAGTAAACATAGAACAAAAAGAAGATAGCTAAGTTTGTGGGGTTTATTTGATTGTCGCAAAACAAAACAATCCATTATGGTTATCACACCAAGAGATATGGCTGAGAATGTGGTGGAAACAAAAATTAATGTTCACCTATTTTCTTTCTCCTGCATGTCACCAGCTGTGCAATTTCTCTCTTTTTCTTTTTCATTCTTCCCTATCATATTTGAGTAAATTATCATCAATTATGTAATATATCAATGTCAGAAAACAAAACATTACTCGTGTTAGATCACTAGTTGTTTCAAAAATTGTAATTAAAAAAAAAAAAGCTTACACATAGAGAGCAATGGGTATATGAAAATATGGACATACTAATTGAACAGAGTGCGAACTCTCAAACCCTTTGTAAACTTGCACCGAACTAACAAATGAACGAAAAAAGACTTGAACTCAAGATTTTTTTAAACAAGAGTTTGATTTCCCTTCTCTCATTATTGTATATAAAAAAAATTATCATTTTTATAATTCTCAACACTTAATTTTGTGAATCATTTTCGTTCATTAACTATTTTATCTAAATAGATCAATCATTTTTTGCAATACACTTTTCAATTTTAAATTTATAAATAAAATTGGAGGAGAATTTTAAGCACTTAAATTTTAATTTAGTTTTGGTTAAAAATAAAAGTGAAATAAAATTGAAAAAAATAAACAATATCAAAAAAGAAAAGCAATAAAAATTAAATAATATCAAAAAAAAAGGTATGCAAGTCTATAGGGTTAATGCTTTACAATTTCATGCGATGAAAGCAACTTTAATGGTCTTAGGAGGCAGTGTGTGGGAATGCAATAGCCACATTTCCAAATTACAAACTCTATGACAGCTAATTTACCTCTAGAGAATATCCGCCATTGCCTCATTATTCTATGAAAAATGAAAAATACTATGCTTAATAAAATTTCTCTATGTGCATATTGTAATAATCTTATTATACATGTCATCACTCTTAATCTATATTCAAAACTAACGGTAAATTATTAAGTAGTTCGTCCAGGCTAATAAATAAAAATTGTGTTTATAAAAATATACCAAAATTAACTTTTTAAATGTCCTTTTATGCACATATAAGATATTTATTAACCTAACATCATGAAATAAAAAGTACAAATATATATATATATATTTATTATATGTCATCACTCTTATTTTATACTCAAAATAAATGAAAAAATATTAAGTGGTGTGCTAGGCCAACAATCAAGAGTCATGTATATAAAAAAAAATATGCATAAATTAACAATTTTAATATACTTTGGTACACATGTAAAGGAAGCCTTGAAACCCATAAAAAATTCATTTCTTTTTTAGCTCTCGCATTTTATATGGATTTTAAAAATAAAAATAAAAAAAGTGTAAAGTAAAGGTATTGACTTTGAAAAGGAAAGATAAGATGGCTGACTAGTTTTGATCTTTTGCACTTTTTCCCTTTTAAACTTGAGCACACCATCCTTGTCCACGTCAAAACCCGAACTTTGTTTTCCCTTTATAAATGAAGACTCATTCCCTTCATCCATTCCTACACCTCCCTTATCTCTTCACAACACAAAAAAAAAAAATGGCTTTGACACTTCGTTCTTCAACTTCTTTTATCAATTTAAAAGACACCAAAGGCTTCAAAACACCTCATGAATTCACAGGCATGGTTTGTTTTGCACAAATCAAGCCATCATACCGTCTCCGAGCAAGGAATTCAATGCAAGAAACTCAAGTAATTTCACGGGAGAGAACTTCTTCTTTGGAAGAGAGGAAAGATGAGAAAAGTGAGAAGATTCACGGGCTATCAGTTTCTCATAGCAAGAATGATTCGAGGGTGCCTGTGTTTGTGATGCTGCCGCTCGACACCGTGTCCTTTGGGGGAAACTTAAGCAAGCCGCGAGCGATGAACGCTAGTTTGATGGCCTTGAAGAGTGCAGGAGTTGAAGGAGTAATGGTGGATGCTTGGTGGGGGTTGGTGGAGAAAGATGGACCTTTGAAGTATAACTGGGAAGGATATGCCGAGCTTGTGAACATGGTGCAAAGGCATGGCTTGAAGCTCCAAGTAGTAATGTCTTTCCATCAGTGTGGAGGAAATGTTGGAGATTCTTGCAGGTATCTATGGGTGTTATTGGATAGTTTCATTTTCATTTTATAATTTTACTTCGTTGGAGTGGAGAGAGATGGTTTAGCGTAAAATTTTCTCAGATCTATTTTGTATGAATATTGCTCATATTATTATTACATATATATTAATTTTTTGGACTTGATTTTGCAGCATTCCTCTACCCCCATGGGTGCTAGAAGAAATCAGCAAGAATCCTGACCTTGTCTACACAGACAAATCAGGCCGGAGAAATCCAGAGTATATCTCCTTGGGTTGTGATTCGTTACCTGTGCTCAGAGGAAGAACGCCTATTCAGGTCTACTCAGATTATATGAGGAGCTTCCATGGCAGATTCAGGGACTACTTAGGGGATGTAATTGTGGTAAGGATTTAACTTTCATGATAAAAGTTTTATGTTAATTTCTAAAGGATCCGAACCAATATATGTCTGTGTGTGTGTGTGTATTATGTATATTACGATGAGATCTTTACAAAATTATTTACCAGACACTATGAATAGCAAACTGAAGTTCCCATCTACTTCTCAGTTCCTATTTACTTGATAAATATAGACCCACTCATGACTCATGGTTCTTCATGTCTCTGATTATGTCATGTGTGTTTTAATTTAAAAACACACACGCACACACACAATATATATATATACAAAAAATTATCTACCAGACATTGCATTTTCCATATATATAGATATACGTCAATGGTATAAAACACCTAGGGACATCTTGAAAACATTGGAAGCCATGAGACTGTATAACACTGGCCATGCTTGACAGGCCAGGCTCATAAAAGTAAAGTGGAACATAAAAACGATGAGTGATTAACAAACTCAACGAATCAAATGGTGTGGGCAACAGATGACCGACAATATTATTAAAGGTCTAACCAATCCAAATGGTGGACCAACAACGTTTAGAAACTTAAATTGATCTATTTCTAATGCAGGAAATTCAAGTGGGGATGGGACCTTGCGGAGAGCTGAGATATCCATCATATCCAGAAAGCAACGGAACTTGGAAGTTCCCTGGAATCGGAGAATTTCAATGCTATGACAAGGTAAATTTTTGAAACAAGTGCACCAAGTTAAGTGTAGCCCACAAAATATGAACATAGATTAATATTGTCCCATCAAGTGGAAAAGGTACTGTTTGGTGCCACAGTCCATAGGAAACTTTATACTTCGATCTCCTTCACTATAAGCCAATCAACCTGAGACTTTTGCATACAAAGAATTTCTTTTTGGAGTAGGCATTCAATATTGTACTTTCGCATGTACTTAGGTTTGTAGATCAGCCTAGATGCAGTAACAATCTCAACCCGTAAAGAATGCAATTAATCTTGTAAGTTTGCCTTTAAATTCCTCAATCCTCACCATAATTACAATAGGAGAAATTATTCAATAAATCTGTCAAATGCATTTGCTTCAATGATATTAGCCATAAGATAGGATTTTACATGAATCTCACGAAATAATGAAATCATAGAGTCATGCGACGCTCTTATAGAATAATTTTTAACGGAGGTAATGGTTCCATCTTAATTCTTGAGCTGTCCTGTCCAGAATTGCTTGCACAAGTGTAGTAGTTGCTCAAATTTGAACCATAAGAGTCCTCACAAATGCAAAATTTGAGAGGTCGAAACAGACTTTTTTTTACCATTATAAAGTGAACGATAATGATAAATGAATCATTTGCCATATATATATATATATATATATATTCATATTCAAGCTGGTATGTGTTTTTTTTCTGAAAAATCATCTATGTCTCAACAGTATATGAGGGCGTCACTGGCAGCATCGGCCGAGGCAATCGGAAAGAAAGACTGGGGAAGAAGCGGGCCTCATGACGCGGGCCACTACAATCAATTCCCTGAAGACACCGGATTCTTCCGAAGGGATGGAACATGGAACAACGAGTACGGACAGTTCTTCCTAGAATGGTACTCTGCAAAGCTCCTTGAACACTGGCGACAGAATCCTACAAGCTGCACAAGGAATATTCCAAGAAACCGGAGCTAAACTATCCGGAAAAGTTGCCGGGATTCATTGGCACTACAGAACAAGATCTCATGCAGCTGAATTAACTGCTGGGTACTATAATACCAGACACCGAGAGGGTTACCTGCCGATTGCTCGAATGTTGGCCAAACATGGAGTTGTATTGAATTTCACGTGCATGGAAATGAGAGACGGGGAACAACCAGAGAATGCAAATTGCTCGCCGGAAGGGTTGGTTCGGCAAGTTAAGATGGCAACTAAAGCCGCCGGAGTAGAACTTGCCGGAGAAAATGCACTGGAGAGGTATGATGAAGCTGCATATGCACAAGTTCTGGCGACGAGTAGATCAGATTCTGGAAATGGGTTGAGTGCGTTTACGTATCTAAGAATGAACAAGCGGTTGTTTGAAGGGGAGAATTGGCGGCACTTGGTGGATTTTGTGAAGAGCATGTCGGAGGGTGGTCGGAAGACGAGACTTCCAGAGTGTGACTCAAGCAGGACAAACCTTTACGTTGGATTTGTCAAGGAGAATAATGCGAAGAAGATAAAGGAGGCTGCCCTTGTGTAAAGATAGATATATATATATATATATATATGTTGATATATAATGGTGAATAGTTAAAACAGAAAATATATATTAATTATAAATAAATATATACCATTTATCTGGCATGCTAATTTACTGAGCTCTGAATAGTGTTGAAAACAGGAAAAATATAAATTGTATCTCTATCTCCACATAATGAATTGGAGAAGAACTTTATCTGCTACTGTTATTAGGATCTGATGCTGCACTTTTTGACTCGCAACACGTGAGGGTTCCGTGACCTGTAGAATACTCAGAGAGATGATCAGAGGACCACCGGATTAGCTCCGGCGGTAGCCGCTCCGATGCTTAAGTAAGTAAGAGAATTGAAAGACTGTATTGAAAGCCAAAGAATGAGCATCGAGAATAAGGCGTACCTTTAGGGTTTAATTTATAAGTCGTGGCTTTCCTAAGTTGGTTAGGATTCGAAGCCATGAATATAGGGATTTGATCACCGGAGATTGCAGTTACCTTGCATAGAGATAACCATAGAAGCCATGAATATAGGGATTTGATTACTGGAGATTGCGGCTACCTTGCATAGAGATAACCATAGATGGTAGTTTCCTTGTTGGAGACTGCTTCCTTGTTGAAGACCGCTTCCTTATTCCCTGCTCGGCATCCGCTAAGGTGGTGACGAGTTCTGTAGTGTTGGTCTGAACCCTGTAACCTTGTTCTGGATATATATATGTTCGGCCACTTCCGACCTTGTATGATGATCTGGATGCTTGAGTTTTTCCTTATTGGCTGAATGAGAATCATGTTGGCTGAGCATAGGTCGAATTGCGGTTACACGTGTCAAGTGTTGATTGGCCTGTTCTTTTATGGTATATCAGGATCCTACTCCTTAATGAAGTGTATAAGGGCTTGCTATTTTTGGGGGTGTTTGGACAACCCGTGGAAATGGAATTATTACATTATGTTACGAGTTTTCTTTATTTTTTTTTGCAATTATTTATTGTTTGTTATCTTCAAACATATGACATTTTGCAATGTTGTAAAATATCAGGGATGCACATGAGTCGGATTGGAATAGAATCAGAACCGACTTGATTTTAGACAGTTCTAAAAAAATAGAAGTAAAACTAGAATCATGAACTATTGGACCCGACCCAACCCTAACAGAACATTTTCTGGTTGGATCGGATAGGTTCAGTTTTTTTTTTTTTAACAGAAACCAAAACTAAAAAATTAACTCTTGATATATATATATATATATATATATATATGCAGTGAAAATTAAATCATCTAAATGTTTATGACATTTTGACAATAAAGAAAAAACTTGATATAATAGTGGTTTTGAAAAAAAAATTAATAACTTAATTTATAATTTTTTTATGTTAGTAAATGTATTTGATTTGTTACTATCTCGTTGATTTGTGACTTAAAATCATAATACTAAAAACTAAAATACTTACTATTACATTAGATAATTAAAACAAAGTTTGTAAACTTAAAATCATATTTTCTATCTTTTTTTTAACCAATCAAATTGGGAAACGGAATGCAAGAGAGAAGAGAAATTTGGAGTATATTTTTTGTGATGCAAATATAAAAACAAATTAAAAAGGTTATGATGATTGGTCAATAAATCTTTCAAGATTTTAAAAAAAAAAATTAGAACAAAAAGAGTTAATAAAAAAAATTATAGTTTCGATTCTCAGGTTGGGTCAAGTAATTTGAACTAACCTGATTTTTAGATTATTTAACCCGAACCAACCCAAACCCATTGAAATCAGATTGAATTGGGTTGGCCGATTTTCCGATTTTCAATTATTTTATGCACCTCTATAAAATACAACAACATCACTGTTTCATCACAAATCGTGAGCTGAAGTACAAACCAATTATCATATATGTTAAATCTTGAGTAAAACGCACATATGTTTTCCAAATATTATTAAGTTTCTAACACTTTTCTTCTCCCACATAAGTGGGGAAGAGAAGGGTATGCTGTGTTTATTTAATTTTCTGTTTTTTAAACGTTTTAAATTTATCACAATCAATATTTATTTCTATATTTTAAAGTTACGAATCCCTTCTCAAAATATCTTTTAAGTCATAACGGTTATATATCTTATTGAAAGCCAAGAGAGCCGAAGCTTTGTAACAACACATTCACATTTTTCACTTTTGATTTTTTTTCTCTGCAATTTTCTTTCTTCTTCGTTACTTTCTATATTATTTCAAAGCCAGTGATCTTTGTTTTGGATAATATGAGAAAAACTAGCTATTTCGTTCTTTATTTTCACGTGAGTCCTGAAATGACCTCGTAAGGATACCTTGAGTTGTATTTTGAAGTAACTGTAACTATTTTTACTCTTCAGGTAGAAAAACGTAGTTGTTTTAGGATAGTGTTACCACGCTTCACAAGTCAACTCTCTACAATCTATTCTCCCTTAGTTTATATATATAATTTAATTTGTTCATGTCATGTTAATTATTTGTTAATTCCCAGTAGATATATATATGTTCTGCTAAATCTCTAAGCTATAAGCACCAGCATATGCCATAATCCAGACAAAAGGCCGTAGTTTATACTTCAAAAGTGCATCAAAACAAGGCTAACTGATCAGTCTTGGAGAAATAAGTGTATTCTGCATGAATTTACCAATCCACAGTCTTTTCTGGCACTTCAAAAGATCATATGCATAAGAAAATGGAGAAAGAACAAAAAAAAAAAAGGGAAGATGAAGAAGGATGGGGATTAAATTTCTTATACAAGCCAATCTATCCTGGTAAGCATAAAAAGGATTGAAAATGGTCCGTTGTCCATATACAAGATTCATCATCAACTCCTAAAACATACAAGAGAAAAAGATTTAGCTTGTAAACCATTATAAGATCGAGAAGCTATTCCATGCAACTGTCCCACTTTATCGATCTGTAATTCCACCATTTACAGTAAATTCCAGTACAATTTACAAATAATCAAATCACAATAGAAGCCACTTGGGGTATTGATAGTCTCATGAAATGAGAGTTCTCTTTATGTTTAATGGAACATGACTATAATTAACTTCGTATATTCTTTCCTTTTATATTTATGCTAGTAATATCAACTGTTTTAACATTATGAAGTAGCCACCTGAAAGGCGAACCTTCTTAGTCACCATAGCCAGGTAGGCTCTCTGAGCCTCAATATAAATTATCTGTACAGAAAGAAACTCTAGAATGATAAAAAGGGGAAATGATGAAGCCTTCTGGTCTCATAGTGAAAAGGAAAATAATTTCATTTTAAGTCATACTTACAAAGAATATCTCAAATTTTATTTATTTATAATATAATCCAAAATAGAAATTTAAAATCAATAAAAGTCTAATTCCACCAAAAAAAAAAGGCCCTATAAAAACTCTAGGAAAATAGTTTCATTTTATTAGTAGAGTCTTATTCTGAATTATTCTCATTTTTTATTTTTGTCTATTTAATTTTTTTAAAAAAGACGTGAATATATATTTTGAATTGCCTATTTTATATTTTTGTAAATTTCATTATTAAAGTATTACTCAAATGTTCAATAACGTAGGAACTCTATCATTAGAATTTAATTCAACATATACAACTCTCTTGTTAAAACAGTATTACAAATATATATATATATATAACAAAGCATTGAAAATGTTTATATATTTTCTAATATTAATATTAAATAAAATGTTTTTATAGTAATATTAAGAAATTAAAAAGACCTCGTTTAAAATTCTCTCTTTTGGTCTCAAATTATCTTGAGCCGGTTCAAGAGTAACACTTCAATATCTAGATGATCTAATGGATAAGAGTCTCATTCGTACATGCTAACAAGCTTTTAATAGCATTACCCATTCCAAAATATGTATGCCTTTTTATTTTTCTCAAAGGATTTTTTGTCTCACTGCTTAAGCCTATGTTTAGTTGGCTTATTGTTTTTCTTGTATATCTGTTGCTCCCTTGCTCTGGAGTCGGCCTTTGAATAACATAGTAATAGAATAACAGATAACTTAATAGTAAAATATGAGTTTTTGACAAATAACATGTCCTAATTCGAGATTAGGTAAAAATAATGTTCACATTCTCTTAATAAAAGAGTGAAACTTGAACCCACGGTAACCTCCTTTTTAAGAGGAAACATGAGTGGCTAACCCAATTGATTGAGCTCCTTGTCCTTTGTTTGGCTATAATATTTTTCCTACTTGCCCAAAAATAGGGAATGATTGAAGGGTTGAATTTGAAATTATTCGTAATGTCAAGTAAAGTTGGGCACATATATACGAATCTATAAGTCATTCTATATAAACATTTTTCTTTGCTAGCCGCCTCACGCCGGGACCCCAGCCAAAAAAAAACTCCAATTCATTGTTAGATATATGTGCTTCAAGTTGGTGCAAAAATGTGTTGCAGAAATACACTGTAATAGATTAATGTTATGATTTAATGAAGCAACCATGTCTGTAAGTTGACAGACTACTGAAACTCCAGAGGAAAATTTAGAATCTTTTGAAAACAAAGGAACAGTAACTACTTCAGAAAGACAGGGAAGAAAAGAGTGCAGATGCAAATTCGCAAGCAGAATCAATGTAGTTGTAGGTTGTTAGTGGCTCTTTTGTCATTGGATGTGTCTGTTTCATTTAAACTAAATGGGTCACACTCATTCATTTTAAGAGTGCTAAGTGACGGTGCGAACCATCTTGGTGGCCAACCCAACTCAATGTATTTATAGGTTGTCAAGTCACTGGATGTGCATGTCAAGTGTTCATTTTAAACAGATGGGGCCACAGCCATAGTCACACCACTCATGCGCACGCGCAGACGGTGCGAACCGGTCTTGGTGACCGACCCAATTCCTTGATGTAACTCGTTTGATAAAAAAACAAATGTTAATTCCATCATATACACCTTTTAAATTTTCTCTCATTTCTTATGTGAGACGTGTCCTGTCACCAAATTATTTACAAAGCTCATTTTAGATATCTAAGTCTTGGACGAATCATTTATCTCCAAATAATTCCCAGAATGAGCAAGTGAGAGTAGGATCAGAAGCATAAACAAATGAGGGATATATCAGCATTCAATTCCTCATTTTCAACCAATGCAGAAACAACAGCATAATATCTCAACACCAAACACATTTTTTCTCAGAAAACAAAGAAGGTAGATGGATTCAGTCTTTCCTGTAATGATTAGAAGTTCTTGAATTGCAAATGTGAAATCATTTGTCTATGACAAAAAAGGCATCTCGAAATGTATTCTTGATTTTGATGCTTATTACAGAGTATGTGTTTCTGTTCTGAAAAAAATAGGCTTCTGTCCAAATTACAACTGAAAACAATTGTATCCATTAAGAAAACAAGAGAGTTTAACCTTGCCACTCACTTCACAAGAAAAGAGTTTCAACTCTATAGATAATTTACAATCATGGTATCAACAAAATCTCCTCTCACAGGGAATACAGATTTTCACCGTTTCAATACATTAGTTCAATCTATTATATTGCTGTCCTCTTCTATACATAAATATTAATCCTCTTTTAAAAACAGAAAAAACAAAAAACAAAAAAGAACAAAAGGCAGGAATGAGACTTGTACCCATATAAATCAGGTCCAAGAGAAATGTGTGGATTTGAGACAAAAACCAAGTGTCAAGCAATAGAATGCCCATCGATTAGTCTTTGTTATTTAAGCATTTAGACCTGCAAAAATGAAAAGAAAATTTTGTCAGTTAAAAAATCACCGCTTCTTTTTTCCTCTTAAGTTCATAACATTCTTTTTCTACTAACCCGGATTGAATTCTCTCTCGGCTTGGCTAAGTGGGCCATCCTTCTTTTAGTATTACTAGCTCCCATTTGATGCAACTGCTGATTTGAGGCAACCAGGTTTGTTCGAGATGAACTCCTGTTCTCAGAAGAAGTTCCCTCTTCTGAATCTTCTATTGCTTGCTTCAAGCTCTCCACCACCTCACTCATTGTTGGCCGATCTTTTGCATTCTTGTTCAGGCAGCTATCTGCCAATTTGGCGATTTTCCGAGCTGCATTGAGAGAATATTGGTTTCTGAGTCGAGGATCCATTATCATGATAAACCTCTTGCTATCAGCTGGGTATTGTTTCACCCATTCTAGAAGCTTTTGCTCCATTGTTGGACGGTTTCTTTCCACTGTCCGTCTGCCCGTAAGAATCTCATAAAGCACCACACCAAAACTCCATATATCACTCTTCAATGTGAGATGGCCAGTCTCAACATATTCTGGAGCAGCATACCCATATGTCCCAACAACCTGACAACAAAAAGTTGGAAAGCAAAATATATAAGTTCTCAAAATCATTATAATGTATAAATCATGTTTTGAAATGTGATCAAGTAAATCCCATGCATCCCACTAATGAACTTCCCAGTAGACTATGCTTGCGTTAAACTGCATAATGGAACCAGCTGATTAAGACCTCAGTTCATATCAAATGCATCCTGTCAAGTAAAAACAGAGAACTAGCAACTTCGCAAGCAAGGATTTTTTTTCTTTTTGAAAAAGGAAATAAGACTTGGAAGGAGTGCTAATTGGGTGCCTGAAAACATTAGCTGGTTCAAAAAAATATTGAGAAAGAGATTTTGTAGTCTGGCAGATAGTTCCTTACGAAAATCCAAGCATTGTTGCTTTTATCGTGGCTTCTTCAAGGGCAACAATAGACTAAACAAGCACAAAAAAGTGGGCCAATCCTTGAAACAGGGATGCAGCTATATATAGTTTGTACATAAGATATGCTATAAAAGGTATAGAATTAGCCACTTATGCAGTCTACAAAAATGCCATTCAATCGTATTGTTCATTATGTACTTACTGCATGTGGATACATGAGTACGGTCACCCGTTGGCCCTTCCCTGGCAAGCCCAAAGTCCGAAAGTCTTGGCACAAAATTCTCATCCAAGAGCACATTTGAAGATTTGAAGTCCCGATATATTACCTACCCAATTAACACAAGAAGAAATAGTTCAAGCAATTTATACACAGTATGTTTTTTTCAATTAAAATGTTAGAAGGCAATGCCAATTAGGAGAAAGTCAGACCATTTGTTCTGTAAGGCCATCAATAACTATTGACAGGTATCTATCTGTTCTAAATTTTCTCTAACTTTGCAATGTCAGCTTTTATACTTCTTCCATCTGTATTATATTCTCTATCTCAGTATTAGAGCCTTTTGAATTGCAATGCGTGTCAATTCCCAGTGGGTAGTGTTAATTTATGAGTACAATTGACACTCTATATTTAAAATTTTAAGAATTCAATAACTCGAATAATTTGTAAGTTTTATAGGAATCAACTTGGTTCCATGATGAATAATTAATAACTCTATTACTTGTTAATTGATAATTTTTTTGAAATTCTACCAAGTATATAATAAGATGAGTTGTGAGTTGCATTGCCTATCTCATCAACATCTATATCCATAATTAAATTATTCAAATATATTGAGTTTTATTTATTTATTTTGGCCTTAAGAGGAGATTCAATATATTGATGATATCTTTTTAGAATCATCTTGCCATTCTAATGTTAGAAAAATTGTTGAAACTTATGTACTTTTTTGTTTCTTCTAGGAAGTGAAAATAAGCTTTTGGTTAATTGTTCCTAACAATTAATAAATTGATTGTCTCCCACAATTATTAATTATTAGAGAAAGTACACATCATTGTAGGATGTAGACAAGGACATCCAAACACAAACAGTGAATGGGGCATGTAAACTGTAGAGTGCAGAGTCTGCAGACAAGGGTATACATCTACACTGTCAAGTCATCATACTAAACAAATTTTGAACTTCCTCATGTGATGCAACTACCACTTCTAATTCAATACCAGTTCACTCTACATTCCAAGGAGGACTGTAGAGAATGAGCACATTTTCCACAGAACACTCTAGAAAGCTATTCAGAAAAGAATGGAAGATTTATCTCCCCCAAAGACAATGTTTTGACTAGAATATCCTACAGTGGGATATATTTTCCGTGGCTGTTTATCTGTACACCACTACAATTATCCAAGCTGGATTAGAGGATATGAAGCTCAAACTGACAATGTTGGACTAGCCAGTTAGTACGAAGGTCCTGAAACCCTAGATCATTGGAATTTTAAACTTAAAATGCTCTAATAAGCTACCATGTGTTGCCAACTACTGTGAACTGAAATGAGTAATTTGAACCTGGACTTCCAATCCTTCGTGTAGATAAGTTAATCCTTGAGCTGCACCAAGGATAATTTGTAATCTTGTTATCCAAGGAAGAGCAGGCAAGGCCTTGTCAAAAAGATGATCTTCTAAGCTCTTATTCGGCATGAACTCATATACCAAAAGTCGTTGAATCCCTCTTTCACCATCTACGGAACAGTATCCTAAAAGTTTTACAAGGTTGGGGTGCTCAACAATGCCAAGAAATTGAACTTCTGCAAGCCATTGTTTATGACCCTAAATGAAAAAAAGATAAGAACCATAAGAAACAGTTATTAATATCAGGAACAAACTGTAAAATCAATAAAAATAGCAACCAAAAAGAAGAAATGATAATTAAGAATAAAACATAAATAAAATGAGAGTTTAAACAAGGATAAACAAATTCTAAAGTTTTAAGAACACAATTGCCAACACTAAACACCTGAAAAATCAAGAGATCACTAAGTTCTTGAGATCCGTGCATTTGGGTCCTTTCAGAGGATAAATGGGAGTTTATGTTCCTTTTCTCTAATATTAAGTTGGATCATGTGTACTGTGAGGCAGATCTGGCAGGAGATATTACATTTATATTCAGTCATTATCCAACAGGTTTCGGAACATGTGAAAATGACTCGCCAATTAAAGAAAGAAAAATATTAAAAATATATTTTAGGTAGAGGTTATAAATTTCCACCCATGAAAAAGATAAAATAAAGAAAGGATGAAGAATAAAATAAGAGTATGACGGATTGTTTTATTGTGTACATTTTTCATGTACATGGGTGATGGGTGTGTTCCCCTTTTGAGCATGTTTTGAATAAATTTTTACTTATCAAAAAAAAAAAAGACTATTAAGGACATGATTGGATGGCCCTTGCAAATGACACAGTCCATTTTATGTGTACAAAATAGACTCATTTCAAATGCTATGAGGGACAGCATTAACTTGTTTCAAAGGCTACATAAACCCAGCAGTGAGGACACAATTTTCTTTCCATCATCAATGGCCATATAATTTTCCAGAGTACACATTAGAAGTATCCATTTTCCTCTTTTGACAGCATATTGCACAATCAGCTTCTTGTGAAGGTAGATAACAATACTCAATCAAGCATAATATATATTATCAATTAATGACTTCAAAGCCGCAATGTAAGAACCTGGAAATCCCACATAAAAAATTTCTTCTTCAGAGGAAGTCAATAGTCCAGCACAAAACATGAATTGGCTACCTAGTCATGAATCATGATTGTTGTACTTGATGACAAAACCATTACTATAGTTTCTACTATGTTTTTGGCCAAAACATGAAATCCATAAAACAGAAATAGCAAAATGTATCTATGTCCTTGGTTTAAAGAAATAGATATGTTTTATTTTGTCTCCAAATGAGTCCCTCTAATCAGAATTTTAACGCTCAAAATAAGATTCCAAAAAAAGCTAAGTTGAGTTCTGATTTATTCCTGAAAATCAAAAACTTATTTTGACATGAATAAGTGAACTCTTCAAATACTAATTATACCATCAACCTTTGCTTGAAAATGACCAAGGTGCACCTGCACAATGTATTCCCTGCATTTGGAAAACGAGATTTGGGAATATGTCTAACTCATTGGTCATTTTGCCAGGATGTTTGGACACTACATGAAAGTGAAATCAGTTCCTTCTGGTTTTCATAGCATTTGAGTTAAAAGTATATCCATTGAATTAAGCATCACAAAAGAAAAGAAATGGAGTCCTCATCAAAACAATTGATAAAAAAAAGACTGCACAATTTAATAATTTATGACAATCCTAAAAAGTTCAATGCTGCAATGAATCGGACTAGTCTCATATGCAATGAAATAGACAGAACTGATAATTCAAATGTTATAGATAAAAATAATAATAAACAAAGATGGATTCATTTGGTGTGCATACCTTCATTGTCTTAATTTATTGGAACATTAACCAACAAAAAGAAAAAACTTCCACAAGAAAACTCACCCTCATGTTTATGTTCGTGATGAGCTTTGGGTTGCAATTCATCATTCTCTAATATTGGGTAGCTCTTACTTCATCCTGAACTGAGTTTTGTAAATGAAACTTATGCTTAATTTTTATTCTTCAACAACCTTTCAAATATTGTTGCCAAATTTGTCATCCACAACAACCACCTAAATTCTCATAAAATCTTCTCCCAAGTCCTGATTTCTACATATTTGGAGTGCCAATTCGATCCCATATCTAAATTCACAATATTTTAGTACAAGATCGCCAAAGATATAACAATTACAACATTTTCTTCACTCGAAGTAAGCGAAGACTACCTTCTCTTTTACTTCTATATGGAAAACATTATGACACATTTCTTCACAAAAATAACTTTAAAATATCATGTCAACAAAAGATCCTATTCAGACTTTCCCCAATAAATAAAATTACAAAGGACATGATAAGTGCATCAAATAAATAATCAACACTTAATAAAGCATACACTAACTTATCCAAAAGGTAATATTTAAAGCAATTTTTTCCAAAAAATGCTACGAACAAATGAAACTAGGAGCTAGTACCTGCATGCCATGCTGGTTAAGCTTTTTAATGGCAACCACAATGGGATCGCCTTGACCATTTGGGGGCCTAATTGTACCTTTATATACACTCCCAAAGCCACCTTCTCCCAGCTTTAGCAACCTGTTGAAATCATTAGTTGCAGTCCTGAGCTCTGAGAAAGAGAAAACTCTCAAATTGTGCTCCTTCTCTTTGTACATTTCAGGTATGCTTCGTGGCGATGCTAGTGAACCTGCAGACTTCGTTACCCGATTTGAGGCCGAATTGTCTGACTTGCTTTGGTTTTTCAATTCAGGTGACGAATTCGCCTTCCGGGTCTTGGATTTATCCTTGAAGATGTAGAAACACTTCATTTTAACAATCTTAATATGCTCTAGACTCAAAAAAATTGTAGTAACGGTGTTAGCTCTAATACAACACACCTTCAAGGTGCTCAACCAAAACAATAGTCTGAATTTAAACTTCTGTAAATTTCATCAATTTCAGAGAAAGGGGAAAAGGAAAGGCAAATTTTCGGTGGACACGGATGGCAAAAGAAAACCCGGACGGAAAACAGGGAATCAAGAAGAAAATTATGAACTCCAGGCTCCAAATAGCTAAACAGGACAGAAAAGGATAAGTCTCCGATGGCAAATGAGGGAAATTAAATTGGTTATATATAATAACTATGAAGAAAGCAAGAGGAAATCGATCCTGAAATTTGAAGGAAAGAGTGAGCAGATGATAAGGAGGGGGATTGAAAAAAAATGGGAGTTGAACTGAGAAGAGTAAACAAATGGAAAACCTGTGAAGAAAAATCAAAACCCAGATGAGAAAGAGAATTAAAAGAGTGTAAATGTGGAAATATTGACAAGAATATATATATATATATAGAGAGAGAGAGAGAGAGAGAGAGAGAGAGAGAGAGAGCGAGGGGGGGGGGAGAGGTGTCGTGAATGAAACGAAAAAACCAAACGAAGGACGAAAGCAATATTGACCACCCACTCGTCCTCCTTGATATTTGATGACTAGGATAGATATAGAGACCGAGAAGAAAGACCTCCCTCTGTCCTCTTCTCTTTTCGCAATTCGCATAATACTGTGTTGATTTTCATCCATCTTCGCGTTTTGGTTTGGCCCCGGTAATACAATACAACAGCCATTGGACAGTTTTTACGACGTTGACAGATGAGGTTTTAATGACAGACCACTCCTTTTCTAAGCTGACACTGAGACAGTGATGGTTTACACAGTCTATAAATATAATAATAAAACCACGAGATTTACAGTTGTTTCTAAACATCTCCGTCCACGTTGAAATCTTCAAATTTAAAGACCTAAAATCAAAAATTAATTTTCATATTTTCATTAAATCTAAAGATATAAATTTTATTTTTAATTTTGATTTATAAATTTTCATTCTTCAAATTACTATTTATATAATATTTATTCATTAATTATTTTAATTTTTTTATAATACTCTAAACTAATAATATATTATTTTTATATTATTTAAATAAATATTTTAGATTAATTTATCAATATTTTTTTCTGTTTTAATTATTAATTATCTATTTTTAAATTAATTTTTTATAAGGATAAAAAAATTATCAACCTATCACCTCATTAAATATTTAAATAATTTAATTTTGGATAAATATATGTTAAATAATTGTAGATCAAATTATAATGACCTCTCTTAAAATTTCTGATGATTACAATGACATTTCTTGTTATTTTTAAAATGACACTGACTTTTTCTATTTTTACTAACAAATTACAAAGATCTCTTCCCTAACTTATTTTTTTTAAAATAACAAAAGTGTTCCATTTCATTTTAGTTTTTTGCATTTTGACCATTTTTTTCATTTTATAAAAAAAATAAATTTAAAATAAATAACTTAATTTTTTAGCTAAAGAAATTTTAATTTTTATTTATTTGAAAATGAAAAAAAAAAAAAACTTAGAAAAAGTTGGTCAAATTGAAAAAATGCAAAAAGAAAAAAATGAAAATGGCACCCTTTCATTTTAAAAAAAAAAAAAAAAGACTGGGGATGAGGTATTTGTAATTTGTTAATAAAAATAGAAGAAATTAATGTCATTTCAAAAATATCAAGAGAGTGTAATTTATCCATAGTTGTATTTTGAACATAAATAATATTATTGAAAATGGGATTTGATGAATGAATAATGATTTAAAAATTAGTATGTTTGGAGTAAAAGTGTGAGACCCATCATCTTTAAATTTGAAGGTTGGGGTCCGGAGATGCTCTAAAATAAGTTGAAAGGAAAGAAAAGTAGGAGAAATCGTTAGTTGTGAGGAGAGGATGAGGTAATCGGTCTTTCATGTTTTAATAACACATTAGCATAAATGAGAAGATAGTGTGATCCTTTATCTTACAAACATTTTGTTTGAATTGAGGAATTTGGAAAAAAAAATTGAGAGAAAAGGAAGAGAAATGAGAGAATTTTTCGTATTTGATTTAAAATTAAATAAGGCAAGGAAAGGGAATGGGGGGGGGGGGAGATGAAAAGATTTCTTAATTTTTATTTTATTCAATTTGTTTTTCAAAAGTAGAGTTAATAAATTTTTTATAATATTAATTCAAATCTTAAAATTATAAAAGAAAAAAAAAACACATTTATCTTTAAACATAATAGTAAAAAAATATATAATCCGTTCATTTTTTTTTATTATTTTCAAGTAAAATGAGAGGATTACACTTTTATTTTTCTCATTTGTTATGCAAGCACGAAAGAAAGATTATACTCTCATTTCTTCTTCCTCGTAACTAGTACTATACAATGATTTTATTTCCCTCATAATTATCCAAGCATAATGGAATGATAGAGAATAAAAAATAAAGGAAATAATTTGATATTAATTTACTATTATATCTTCTAATAAATGTGTCTATTTTATTTTTATCTCAATTATTTTAAGAGTTTTATTAATATTATAAAAAAACTATTAAAGAATTATCTCATCTTTTCTGTTTCTATTCACTTTTGAAATTATTTTAAAATAAGTTAAATAAATATGAAAACTTTCTGTCCTTATTTATAAACTAAACATGAAATAACCTCTTCGTTTCCCTCTCCTATATTTTCTTCCCAGCTGCTTCATCCAAACAGGCCGCAACTTGGTCTTATATTTTGAAAAGTCTGGGTAAAATTTCGGTAAACTTGATTGGAAATTTTTTTTTTTATTTTTTTTTTTTCCAATGATCCAATCAAGGCAACAGATGGGAAAACTACTGAAAACATTAAATGCTTTTGGCTCTTTGCTCCATTTAAAGTCATGTGGGGGGATTCATATTTATAGTAGCCCATTATTTCTGTTACGCATGCATGCATGCATATATACATATACATATACATATATATATATATATATTAAAAGGGTCACATATTCCATATAATTTTAATCATTAAAAAAATAATATTTTAGAATTCAAATAAACAAATGGCAGTGTGAATAGGAATTCCATATATATATATATATATATATATATCTGTGTGTGTGTGTGTGCGCGTGCTAGTTGATTACAATATTTAAACTGTAAAAAAAATTAACATTGTCGGAAATGATGAAAGGAAGTTTTGCGAAGTCCATGCCTTTGAACTCTAGAGACAGTTTTTGTAGATAATTTTGCTTCCTCATTAGTTAGACTCAATTTACAAATATATTATAACTTAATAATTTTTATTAATTAATATTTTTTAAAAAAATATTAGTTATATTATTAATTATATTGGAATAGGAAAATATATCTATACATATAAATTTATTTAATTATTAGTAATAAAACAAAGGTTAGGAATTTTTATATAACTTAGATCAAGTATCCACATCTATGTATTTTCTAAAAAAATTCATAATATGTATGCATGTTTCATTTTTTATACTAAAAATTATATACTTTTATTGTTACGTTTGGTTTAGATTTTTTTAACTGATTTTGATTATTACATAAATAATTATTGTATAATTGATTAGTATTTAAATAATTTAATAAAATATAATGTTTGGTTTTTAGATATAAGAAAATAGTTTCTTTTTGAATATCAAAATATTTATACTTGTTTAAAAAAATAATCAGTATAAGACTTGATTATGATTTAATTAATATCTCATATAATCGATTATAAAATAATCATTTTTTATTTGATTAATCAAACTTAAATTTTCTAAAGAAAAATTAATTTAATCACTTTTACTAATTAAATCAGCCTAATTAATCTAAACTAAACAAAACATAAATATTTTTTTTTTTGCTAATAAAATTTTAAAAATTAATATTTAATTAATTTATTAACTAATAAAATATTAAAAAAATATTTATTAAATATTCTACAGTGAGTTAAAGGTGTTCCCGAAACTGGGACAGTGTCATGGGTTTCTGTTTCTTTTTTTATTTTTTTAATATTTTGGTGTGGTATTAAGCATCTTGGGTATCTCAAGTTCAATAATCCTATCCCATCTTCAACTTTTGCTGGATTTCAATCACTTAAACAATCACCAGTGGAGGCATTTTTTGACCCTACAGGTCAGCGCTATTATATATCGTATCTCTATCTACTACTTGCAAAATGGTTTAAAATGTTGCCTAGGATCCTACAAGGGTTGCACCCATGGACCCTACTTAGAACATGATACTTTAAAATGTAACATGTGCGACGAATCCTAAAATATGTTCTTATAGTTGTATTTGTATATATATATATATATATACATATACGTATACACATACACATATGCACCCATGGATCCTACAAGGGTTTTATTAAAATTTCTCTCTCACTACGTTACTTATAAAAAATATATATATAGTCTCAAGTATAAGTAAAAATTTATCTTAATTTAATAAATTATGATCATTTAATTTATGTACTACCAAACAATGAATAAGAAATTATTATTTTATTTCTACAATCATTTTCATTTTAAATGAGTGTTTTATTTCGTCAAAGGCCCATAGCTAATTTCAACCCTCACATGTTTGGCTTATTTGACACTTTTTCATGTCGAGTTCACACTGACCCTACAAAAGGACGGGAAGAAGAAAAGGTCCTCACATGATGGACAGTATTCCCTTCAGATAAGGTCACAAAGCAATTTCATAGTACTTTTCGGTGAAAGCCAACGTGGGAACTGGGGACTCAATTAACCCCCTTTGAAAACTTCCGTTTCCATTTCTCTTTTTTCCCTTAAGAAGAAGTCCATTTGGCTTTCTTTATTTTTCCATTTTTCAAATCAAATGACAGTGAAATAACAAACCAATTTCCATTCGATTCCATGTCTAAACTTCCGTTAATTACATTTTGAATAATGCTTGGCTTCAAATCGGGTCACATATGTGTCACAATTTTATTAAGTCACATATATACTTATATGTATAGTATGTGACTATTTAATTTTAATAAATAATTAAATAAATAAATAAGCACATATGCATTGTATGTGAGTGTATATGTGGCCCACAAAAATTATGACATTTAAAGTTGTGTTTGGATGGATAGTTTCACTGTCTGTTTGGTCATTTTCCCGTTTCGAAAGGGCTTAAAATAAGTGGGTATTTGTTTAAACTTCTCAAAACGCCCATTTAGATATTTTCAAGACTAAAACGATGAAAAAGTGCCAGTATGTACCTTTTTCCAAAACGCCTGTTTCAAAACGTTATTTTCCTAAATGCTCGTTTCTACTGCCCATCCAAAAGAGAACTTATATGAGTCGGAGAAGGTTCCTCCTACTTGGTTTGAAGTCAAGCATATCATTATCATTATATTTTTATATCCTATAGTTTGGCCTAGTTCAAATAAGTTCTTCCATTACCGACTAAAATAATTTAGTTTCTTAAATTATAATTTTACTTCAATTGAGACCAATTATAAATAGTCATCTCAAATTGTTAATAATAGTTAATTATATGATACCATGTAATTACATTTTAATATCTTATAATTTGAAGTGAGTTTCATAATAGTACCCTGTAGTTTTATATGGTTTCAAATGAAGCCATGTAATTTTATACGTATAGAACTTCGAAGGATAGGTGATGGGTTTACTCTCACTCTCTGCACTCATGTGTCATTTATTTAATTTCTTTCTTCCAATTTTGGATTGGACTCTACCTCTATACTTGTTTCAGTCTGTTAGATTGTTGAGTTTTTCAAGGTTCAGAATTGTTGAATTTTTTAAGTTCAGAATTGTAAACTTGTAAAATAATGATTGATAATTATACAATACATATATTAAAAAAAATTAGCCTCAATTAAAATGCAATTATAAATTAGAGACTGAATTATTTTCATTGGTATAAGAGACTTTATTTAAAATCAGAATAAAACTATAAAATACTAAAGTATAATTAATTTTTTATTTTTAAAATTCTTCTACTTTGTTTTGCCTATTGACCTCAACTGGGTGGGGATCAATGGATGAAGTAGTGAATTCTGGTATGCTTGGCTTCTCTCTCACTTCAAAAGAGGATAAGATTATTAACTAAAATGAGGACGACGTTCATGAGAACTTGGAGGAATGTTGTTATAGTCAAAAGAAAAAAAAATTAATGGTGGCATGGAATATGGAGAAGTCGCTAAAGCTTGTTGAAGTAGGCTATTTCAATTTGCAATTTCTTTCCAAACAAGTTTTTGTTGAATAAAATATAGCGTGAAAGTCCGCTGCATTTTGATAACGGTTTTAATATTTGTTTAAATGAGATAAAAAAAATTACGGTTTGAATGTAAATATGGAAAGATCGATAAGGTCTGAAAAAGATTCAAACCCTGTATATCTCTAATATATCAAGCAATTTTTTATGGGTAATTCGATATCTAAGTCCATAAAAAGTATAAATAATGATTGATGATTATACAATGCATCTTTAAAAAATAAAAATTAATCTCAATTAAAATGCAATTATAAATTAGAGATTGAATTATTTTCATTGATATTAGAGACTTTATTTAAAATCGGAATAAAACTATAAAATACTAAAATATAATTAATTCTTTTTTTTTAATTCTTCTACTTTGTTTTGCCTATTGACCTCAACTGATGGGTGGGGATCAATGGATGAAGTAGTGAATTCTGGTATGCTTGGCTTCTCTCTCACTTCAAAAGAGGATAAGATTATTATTTAAAATGAGGACGACGTTCATGAGAACTTGGAGGAATGTTGTCATAGTCAAAAGAAAAAATAAACTAATGGTGACATGGAATATGGAGAAGTCGCTAAAGATTGTTGAAGTAGGCTATTTCAATTTGCAATTTCTTTTCAAACAAGATTTTGTTGAATAAAGTATCGCGTGAAAGTCTGTTGCGTTTTGATAACGGTCTTAGTATTCATTTGGACGAATTAAAAAAATTACGGTTTGAATGTAAATTTGAAAAGATCGATAATATTCAAAAAAGATTAAAACCCAGTATATCTCTACTATATCAAACAATTTTTTGATGGGTCATTTGATCACAAATCTATAAAAAAAATATAAAAATTATCATAAAATGCACACTCGAACAAATTATCTCTACTATTTTTTTTTTTTTTTTTGGTTGGGTAGAGTAAAGAGAAGAACCCTTCATATTATAGAAAGAAAATATAAAAAATTAATTTTCAGATTCTCACAACAAAAAAACAAAAATCAAAAAGAAAAATAAAGGCTAGTTTGAAGGTTGAGAAAATAGTGAATGGGCAAAAGAAACACGGAAGAGGAGAAATAGGATTTGACTTGTGCATTTTCCACCAACTAACCATGAGAAAGAATTTTTGAGGACTTGTATTAATTGATCGTGATGGGGCCATCATATCGTTGCTTGCAGCTGTAAGGAGTTACAATCAGAGCTGTAATGATAGCGACTTTTCCCCTGTTTTTGTCCTTTTTTTAAAGAGAGTCGGTGTATGTATTTCACCCCTGACGATTGTGGGTGAGAAATTAAAATTAAACTATATTAACTAATTACGTATTTACGACTAACTCTTTTATAATTATTATGGATCCGGATTTTGACCAGTGTATTGAAGAGGTTCAAAGCATATCCTTCCTTACATGAGCTGGGATTTACCGTGAGGGTCGCATCTCATGAAAGAGGGGAGGCATGAATTCAACCTCTTCAATATACGGAAGAAGATCGTTTTTCTTTTGGTTTTAAATTAGGTAGAAGATCATTTTTCTTTACTCATGATACTGTAATTTTTTGTCTATAACCTATAATAGACTCTGCGTACACCATATTATCTATTTTGCGATTAAGAGCTTTTACGACTTTGTTTTTTCTGAACGAAAAAGACTTGATGCAAAAGGGAGGCGACTGGGGCTTATAAGCGACGTCAGTGCCTAACTCCTATTCGATGTGATACTCAAAATAGCACAACAACTCACATACGTTATTCCAATTTTAATGTTTCAAGCATATAATTCATATGACTATTTAATTTTAACTAAAAAATAAATAAAATTAAAAAATACATATTTATCGTATATGTGACATATTGTGATTAAGATATATATTCAGATATGAGGAAGTTTTTTTTTTCAAGTTTGGAGTTAAGTATTGTCTTAATTAATGTACACGATGTATTAAAATTTTATTAATTAATAACTTTTTGTATATTTTTGTTAACTAATAAGTCTTTCATATATGTAAATAATTTTTGATATAAAAATAAGTTTTTATATGCAATTTTTGAATGGTATTTTAGTGTTTTATAAAAAAAAAAAAAATACATATAATATTCAACTTAAAATATAAAAAACTCTAAATGTACTTTTCAAGTAAAAAAAATTATATTTTTTGATGTCATAATTTTTTTCACTTATAATACTTTTAACTTCAATTGTGTTAAATTAATATATATATATATATAATTATCAAGACATGTTATAAATGATATATATAAGTACATATATATCTATTTTATCTCTTTAATAACTAATATTATACTTAATTTTTTTGAAAAAAGTATTAATTACTAGTTAATAGAATTATTAATTATCTATCCTAGAACCAAGTTGGTTTCTTAAAAATTTATTAATTATTAGATATTATTAACTTATTAAATATTAATTATAAGATGATCAATTGTACTCATATAAATTTTTTTATTATTTCTTTGATCGACGGGTTTTTTATTAATTTTTCAGATTCATGAGGTTTTTAAAAACATAAAAAGACATGTTTAAATAAAAAAATTTGTCTAAAAACGTCTCTTCAAAAGGTGTATGTAAGAGCATCTTTTAAAAAATATCTTTTGGCTTAAAATGTAAATTTCTAATCAATGATGAATTTTTCAAGACTTAAAATTTATTTTTTTAGTTTTTTTTTTTTTCGAACAACATAAGTTTATAAAATAAATAAAAAAAACTTGTGCAGGAACGAAAAGCATTTTTAAAAAATGCATAGGTCCAATAAAAATCTCAACTGATTAGTGATTACACAGTAGCATTAGTGCGAAATTAATGAATAATTAATTTATTATTTAGATTAATATGTATTTTAAAATTAATTATGATGACAAAAGTAATTCATTGTGTATATGATAAAAATAGTTCAATATTTATTCTAAATTATGAAATGTCATATTTATCTTTTATTCATTATTAAAATTTTTGAATGTGTCTGGTATAAAAAAAAAACTTAAAAATAAATATTATATATAAAACTAAATATATAATTACAAGTAACTTATTATAGTATTAAGTATATTAATTTATATTTTTACTATCTTCGATAAATACAAATACCAACGAAAGACAAATTTTGTATTTACTACTCACTTAATACAAATATATATATATATATATGTGATATAATTGAAAAAAAAAAAAAAAATGAATTTCTTTGGGAAGGTGAAGGTTTAAATTGTAAAACAGAGATGTTGGGAAAAAAGAAAAAGGTTGAGGAATGATCTGAGAATTACATGGTGGTATATCCGTAAATAAGCGAGTGGCAATGAATTGAAATGCTACGACCAGCATTTGGTCAGCAGCTCGTACCTGCTGTTTGGAAACAACGTTTGAGGCTCCCCCACCCCAACTGCCAAATGAGCCCACAAACTGGCTTTTTATATGAATCACTGGATGCTCGCCAAACTGGGTCTTAGGCTCACCCGACACCCAATCATCAAGACCCACCCACAGTCTTATACGGAGTTGGGTTGGCTGGTGACCCAAACCCGACCCAATCATTGTCAATTACACTTGGATGTGCCCATAATTTTAACTTATTGCTAGTCTTTGTAAATTCTTTGCTAGGGCAGGGTATTCTTAGCCTGTTTTTGAGTCCAAACTTAATTCTAAAGATGTATGCAAAGATGTGCGCAATTGATTTAGGAGTTATTTACATATTTTGAATAATTAATTAGATAAAAATAATTATGATACAATTAATTTGATAATTTATTAGATGTTGGATAGAAATTACTCAAAAGTGATTATGAGATAATTTTTTTTTATTATCCTTTATTTTAATAGAATTAATATTTAATAAAGTTAAAGAACATCTCAAGAATAGTTTAAAGCAATTTAAACGTTTCACTCATGGGATTTATTGACTTGATATAACCAGCAATGTAGTCCTGTTCAAAACTGAACTTCTCAAGAAGTTAAAGCACTGTAAACGTTTCACTCATGGGATTTGCAGTCAAAATAACCACCACCGTCCTTGTTGAGAATTTATTGACTCTGTATGAATAGCAATATCCTAACTGCGAGCTTACAGCTAGCAACAGAAAATAATAATAAAACAGAACACCTTGTGAAACATACACTTGAGACTACAATGTATTCCCTTCATTGGGTATCCATTTCTGGGGTTGTTTTTCCATCGATTCAAAAGCATTTCCCATATGTCTAAAGACATTTCATGCCACATCTTTCCTCATAGACGGCCATCTTTGTGGGAAACCATGTCCAAACCAGGAAAACCCAATGATTCCCAGTATTTTGATTCCATTTAAATTAAGCACCTTGGGAAAAAGAAGAATAAAATAGAGCACCTTGTGAAACATACACTTAAAAAGGCAAAGGCATTTCCCATACGACTAAGGATATTTCATGCCGCATCTTTCCTCACGTGAAAATAGTTGTTAATGGGAAAGGGGTTTCTCATAGCCGGCCATCTTTGTGGGAAACCATGTCCAAACTAAGAAAACTCAATGAATACCCAGCATTTTGATTCCATCTAAATTAAGTAATACTATAAATATAAAACAAAAAGTACCAAACTTCCAAAAGATCATGAAATCAGCTCTACGTAAATGGAATAGTAGATACATACTTTAAAAGAAATAAATAATGAAGTGGGGGGAAAAACATACTTGGGAACAAATACAACGACAAGTATATATTTCAGATTCCCACTCAAATGGGGATAATTTTCTTAATGATAGTTGGGGGAAAGAGATCAAACGTACAGACTTTTTCTTATTGAAGCCACACAACGAGACACGAGTTTGGGAGACTGGCACACGGAAAACTCGGGCAATCAGATGTAGAATAAGCCACTTCTTTTAACCATATCGGCTTCCATTAAACTAGTTGCAGCCAACAGCATCACAAGCTCAACTGATGATCAATCCAATTCAAATCACACATCCTTCAAAGAAAACTTGTCAAAGGCTCCACTTCTAGCAATCTTTAATCAAGATTCCATAGTAACTTTCGACTAGGAACAGGGGGGGCTAGTCCCGGAATATCTGGAATGTTTTTGTTACTTGGATTCACAAGCTGAAAATTAGCAAATGCAACATAGCTCAGCATATATAGAGGAATTAATAGAAAAGATAACACGTTATATAGCCAACTGCTACATTGGTTGCTTGTGAAAGAATGAATGGCTCTTCAGAGTTTAAAAGTGAGCATCAAATAAGTTTACTACACATACTGTTAGCACATCACTATTCTATTGACTCCCAAAAGAATGAAGGTACAGAGTGTTCTTCCAAAGAAGTAAAAAGTGTTCATCACAGAGGGTACAATATAGAATTTCCTTGAAATTACATTCTTAAAAACTAAAACCTTTCACCATAACCATTCTTCCACATAGTTGCTAAAATGTAACTAGGATCCTAATTTCAGAAATATATAAATTTTGGCTATTTTAAACAAAACATAAAAACCATTTGAACGAATCTGTAAAAGATTACATTTTTTTGTTCCTGTCTTTCAGTGAGACAAGGGAAGGACAGGGATTCAGGAGTTTCATATAGAAAAGGATCTCATTGGAATCCCTCTGATATATTTTAATGGACAAAGAGATTTGTATAAACAGTGTGTATATATGTGTGTGTGTGTGTGCAGGGAAAAGCTATAGAGAATCATGTCACAAAAATGAGGGCCAAAAAGAGTGAACTACCCATGTTGGACATTTGTATGCTAAATTGACACAACAATGATACAATCAACTCGGGGTATATTTTCAAGTTTCAACAACTCAACATGTCACAGAATCACATAATTTAGATTTTGGAGTTAAAAGTATCCAGCATCTAGATACATTATGGACCCAACAAACATACTTGAGTCCATATAACATAATACATTCCTTTTTGCTTAGGGAGAGAAAAAGACGCAGAAAGTAAAGTGCTTGGCAATAAGGTTTAGTAAGAGCAAAACAGCAGAGAAATTTCAGTTTTTCCTTGAAGCAATATATTGAGAGAGACAGAGAGAATCAGGATAAAATCAAATTTGGTGTAAAAATTGTTGTTCTTACACTCAACAACTTTTCACAACAAACTTGAGAGAAAAGAGGCTGTCAGCCAAATTTCCTTCTCCTTCTTTCTTATTCTATTTTTTCTTCTGTCTTTGTATCTCCATTCTACCATATCATCTTTCCTCTTATGTAACTTGCATTGAGATCATCAATGTGCCTCTGCACATCTTTTGTGCTCAAGTGGCTTGAAGTCTGCTTTGCCCCTCCTGCTTGGTGTATTCTCCCTCCTTTCGTATATATTGTTCTGTTTTCACCCTCCTTTCTTATCTATCTCTACCTGAACCCTTTAAACCAAATTTCTTTACCCTTTTGTTGCTCTACCCATAGCACCCTCAGTTTTACACCCCTTTTCCACCATATTTGGAAAGACTTCTAACCTGAAGATTGCTTACGGGGCAGTTGTTTTGTTTATAATTTCAAGTTTTAATAAGTAATTTCTTGAATTTTGGTGTTCTTTTACTTAATTTTGAAATTTTAAACATTTTACGGGCTGTTGGATGCTTGCTCATAAGTTATTTGTTTAAAATCTCAAGTTCAATCAAGTATTTTTGCTATCTAAAATTTCAACTCTATTCCCTTGCTTAACTTTAGATTTCTAATTCCTTGCAGGTCTAGAGGTTAACTGCCCAATTCACCTATGTAAGGATTATCCGAGAGGGACTAGAAACCTTTTTGTTTAAAAAAAAAACCCTAGGTAAGTTTAATTCAGTAACCAATAGGCAATAACGTAACTTAACACAGAAAAAATCATTGGCAATCTGAAAAGTTTCTCAAAGATAAAACAACATAAATTTAGTGAAAGGGAATCTGGCTCAAATTGACTGATATGAAAAAAAAGAAGTGTGTTTAAATGTTGCAATTAGGCCTAAATCAAAGCTACAACCCTGACCCAGACAGCAATTAGCCGGAAATATATAATTTCTTTTAAATAACCTCAAAAGTATCTTTCAAAAATAGAACACAGTACATATTGCAGTTAATGACATTTGGTTCTACTAATAACCATTGGGTCTACAAGGTTGACCCAAGCTCACATAGTTTATAAATAGGTCAAATTCCCAACTTGAATCATAAAAAATTTCCAGTAGGATTCAGAACTCGGTACAAATTCCTGCCAGTATATGCACTGGAACAGGTTCAAAACAGTGGCTAGTATATGTGAAGCTACAAGTAATACCAAAAGGAATATCTACGATCTGAATACAAATTGACAAACAAAGGTCATATCTCAATCATCACAAGTAATAAATGAAAAAGAAAAGTAAGCAGACATCAACCTTTACAATAATGACGGCTATGACTCCAAGCACGATAAGAAAGAGCAAGGCCATAATACATCGATCAGTTGCAACCTAATTTAGGAATCCAAGTAAGTAACACAAATAACAAGAAATATCCAATACATGGAAATGGATGGTTGTGAATATTTCAGAGATTGACCTGCCTACCAATTTCCTTGACCAGTTTAGAAGCCTTCTTGATTGAAAACTGGATGGAATCCAGCTCATTAACAATCCTACTCATTTGTTCAGTCTGAACAGCAAAAGAAGTAGAATGTTTTAGTTACCACATCTCTAAAATCCAGAGGAAAAAAAAGGCCACGAAATCTAATTTCCTCTTTTGATGCAATCAAATGACACACCTGTGCCTTCAGAGCTGCTGCAGTCTCTGTTCCAACATTAATGGTGTCCTGGACAACCTATTTACAAACAGAGCACACAAAAATTAAGTGTTTTGAACATTGACAGGAAAGTTCCAAAATTAAAACAGGCATGATTGTTTCCCATTTCCCTTCTATTGTGCTCATTTTTCCTTCTTGTTCTTCAAGGGGTGCAGGGAAGGGGGATGTGCCTCTTTTGAACAAAGTTTGTGGTTTGTTGTTGCCCCTCACCAGTAGCATTTGAAAGATTTTTTTCTTTAAAAAAAAAAAAAGCCTCTGAGTTTGTAGTTGCTTTTAAATTCTGCACAACTTGCTCCTGAGAATAGAACCAAGGAGTGCCCCTCATAGTAGACAATGAAGACAAGCCAAAGAAACTTATAAATTGGACAGGAGTTTTTAGGTAAGTGGCCCTTGGGGTGGGAGTTGAAAATGGGACCTTGAGGATATTACCCAAGCCTCTTCCCAACTCATCCAACCCCAAGTGTTCACTATTGGAGTTATATTAGTAGGCTATACATTTGGATGTGGCATAAGTGATTGCCAAACTACCTGGAGAACAATTTAGTCATAACCCCCCCCCCCCCCCCCCCCCCCCCAAAAAAAAAGTGTCTGTGACTAATCTTAAAAACAAAAAGAAAATCCAAAAAAAAAAAAAAAACAAACAACCTTGAGCAGTAATAAATAGCAAAAGGGAAAGGAAGAGATATTGTAAACTCAAGTGAGAATGTGGCCAAAATATGTGCAATTTGAAGAGGCTTTACAAAGATTTCAGTTTCCTAGAGGAAAAAACAAATCCCCGTTTTTACTGTTAAGAACTATATACAATAACTATAAGTACATAATTTCGGGTGCCATTATTTAAATCCTAGTGTGGGCTAGTATAACCTCGCAGACAAATGCTACACAAGGTCCTAAGGTCAGATCAGAAGAAGGAAGTGTAACAAAGCAACTTAACAAAAGTAATTACTTTTTCATGATCCATCCAAGAGATATGCTAACCTTTTTTGACCTCTCAATGACTTGATCAGTCTCATCCATCATCCGGTTTCCGTTATCTACCAACTGTTGATTTGTCATAGCTGCAATATATATAGCCTTGTTCAGAAATTTTTCGAACGAGAATAAACATAAATGAGTTAAATGAAATTTGCAGTTTACAACCGCACAACCTATTACCAAGAAAATTAAAATATATATATATATATATATATATATATTCTAAAGTTATGCATATGTCAAATATCGGTCAGAATTATACACAAACTTCAGATTTCTTTTTCTTTTTCACTTTGGCATCAAATGGAAACAACTAAGATTGCATCATAGCAAAACTTCATAATAGCAAAACATGAAGAAATTGAAAAAAATTTCCATGACGTAGGTTTCATTCCATAACATTGCCATTCACACAAACAAATCTTTACTACTTTGTGATGTATAATTTTACCAACCCAAGAACAAAACTTGATAAAAAGTACTTATCCAAAGAAATGGGATTTTTTTTTAAAAAAAAAAAGTCACGTTTGGTGATGGACTTCAGAAATACTTTCTCAAAGCAATAAATTAAAAAATAAAAAATAAACATAAAAACTATTTTAGTATATTATTTTTAAAAGCAAACAACATTATGCATTTACCTCATATGGCCACCACAGTATCACCAACTTAAAGCCACTGTAAACATCACAACAACAGATATAAAAGAACACCATCTAGACATGGCTTTCTTCTTTTAATTAGCAAGAAATTGTTATTTCTAAACAAATTACAAAACTTGCTTTTGGCATTAGCTCTAGGGGCCATTACGTGGGGGAATGTGAGACCTTTGAAATTTCAAGTGTGAGAACGTGAATTCGTCATAAAGCAATCATATTGTGTGATCAAGGCAGGGGTAAAATTTCTAAAAAATCCATCCCTCCTAGGACCCCAAATTGATGGGACAAACACTAAGTAGTGGCCTTTGGCTTTTAACTTTTGCATCACAGCAAAAAGTAGAAAATCTGAAAAGCAATGAAATTACTTTTTGGATTATAAGAAAGTTCTTTAAAGACCCAACCAAACAATGCTGAAGATATGTCCATGTTATCAAAAAAATTCATAATTTTAACTTAGGGGACGGAAGGGCAGAGGCCCTTGGTGTCCCCAGAGTATGTACGAGGCAAAAACGAAAAGTAACTTTAAGCACCACATTATTGCTCAATCTGCAAAATCCAAAAAGTTCATCATTCAATTACTCTTCATACAAAGTTTTGTAATTGCTCTCTATAAAAACGAAAGCCACATTACACATGCCACAATCTAAATCATTGATTGTAGTAGGAAGCGTTTTGCATGAGCACGCACAACATTTACAAGACAATCAAAACTTTGCAGTTTGAACCACCAAGGGATAAGCACTTCCCAACTCCCAGTTGTTCTGCCACGGATACACATGCACAAATAAATATGTGTGTTTGTGTATAGATAAACTACTGATCATAACCGTGTTGCTGTGTGCCTGTCATTTTAATTTGATAATAACAATTCATCAACCAAATAAAATAGCAAGTGAAGAACCAAGCCGCAAGCGATGCAAAGAAATTATATCAACAACAGAATTGTAGATGTTGATGGTAGTAACCTTCCAATGAACTTGGCTAAGGATGTTGATTGCTCTGTTTCCAGTCAAGGAAACACAGGAAAACGGCATTATATTGAGTCTACTTGTAAAGACAGTTACAGTCCTTGGTCAAAATATTGCTTCCCAGTTCTATGCTTTTATTCATAATTTTATGTTTGACTCACCTAAATTTTTTCTTATATAATTAGTGCTTTGTGCCAATTATGGTCAGTTCCAACGGCTTATCATTCAGAAATAGCATACAAGTTGGTTATTACAGTAGCTGAAATTATCATTCTAAAAGGAACTCTTCTTTTGTGAAGCATATGCATGTGGCAAAAGGAAAGATGCATTTTAGGCAATGTCTGCTACAGAAGAAGAATATCATGTAATTAGTAATTACCGATCAAAAAACAAAAGAATAGCATGTAACTAACATACATTCTCTACAAAGAATTTTAGAAACTGGAGAACTGAAAAGGCATTTTGATGTTATGAAGTATGATACAGTTGTTGAATTTTTCAAGTATCTGACCATAATGTTTCAGAGCTATGGTGACTGCATATATCTGAAGGAATCAAAGTTTGACCTATATTTGGGAAAGTGAACCTCCATTCTAACAAGAGTCTACATTAGAATTGTTCACAACCCTATAAACATCATAAAACAAGCAGATGGAGGTAAATAATGGACATTTCCAGAAAAAAAAATATGTTTGCACTCATGAAGACAGGAGAAATTGGCAGATGTTCTCATTAAAGTCAAATGCAGTTCTCCATTTTTGCCTACACCAGGGAATCCGCAACCCCTTTTTTGAGTTTAAAAATTAGTTTTAGGTTTTTTGATTTTATATGCAAATTAAAAAAGTAAGAGGGTGTTCCTACCCCATTGGTAGCTAAAGAGATCATCCATAACAGTTTCTAAGAATGTTAAGAGTTATGTACTAAAATTTTTATCTTTCTGTTTTGTATTCCTTTCCTCATAAATCATAAGAAAAGAGAGACGAAAGGACAGAGAATGCACAAACACATGGCTATCTTTGGTCACATTCTCAACCTCACAAGTGAGTCACGTGCCACAACATGCTCTACACAAATTTATAGAATACCCCCCCCCCCAAAAAAAAAAAAAAAAAAACCACTACGACACATCTATTATGACGGTTCTACCTAGTGATAATACAGTATCATTCACACAATTTTGTAGAATATAAACATTGCATAACAAGATTATTTAGAAACACAGCAAAACAACTAGTGAAAATTCAACAACATAAATAGATATGGAAACTCGTCTACAGAAATATATATCACCCCCAGCCCCTACCACCTCTACATGTAATCATGTATTATGAGGGTTACTTATCAAAAAAATCATGTATTATGAGGGTTCTATGATTCTATCTGCACTCCCTGGGTTCTCCCTCTAATATCCCCTTCTCCCTCATTTCCATTCTTCCTTCTCTCAGCTACTACACTCTTAGTGATGGTACAGCATCATTCACACAATTTTGTAGAATATAAACATTGCATAACTAGATGATTTGGAAGCACCACAAAACTAGTAGTGAAAATTCAACAACATGATAAATCACAAATACAAGCCTGCATACTATTGCTGAAGCCACAAGATGACACTGTTTAGCTGATGCTCGAAATTGAACATCACATCACATGAACACTATATGTCATATATAGAACTCTTGTTCATAGCCTGTTAAACCCCCCAGAATTGTAGACCAATCAAAGAAAATTTGTATGTTAGCAAAAGTCCACTGTAAGCTTACATGAAGCTAGCAAGACATTGTCTTCTCCAAAACCTTCACCAGGCTCCTCAAAGAGTTCAACTCGCTTGGTTTCAAGATTACTTGCATATCTATAACACCATCCATAAACAAAGTAAACAAGACAGAGTCAGGAATAAAAAACATGACAAGGAATGACAGAATGAGAAAAAGGAGAACACCTAAACAATATAAAGATATCTACTAAACTTGAACAAAAGAACTTCTATGACACTTCCTAAGAAAAGACAATTGTAATTAGCATGTCCAACAAAGAGAGGTTGAATTCCACATTTGGTAGGAACTTCAAGGTCACTGTAGTACCGCATTTCTTTGTTAATTTCACACATACAATTTAAAATGAGAAAGCACGCATCTCAGGCATGCAATAAGAAAGTATAATAATTGAATAATTATTTCATAGTCGATTTCTAGGATTTAAGAAGAGAATTAGAAGTCAAGATGAATATGTCACTGCTTAAAGAAAACCTAATTTCTTCAAGATTAGTTTTCAAATGCATAATGCAGTTTAAGAAACAAATTGACCCCATCCCTTCTAACGGACACCGTAATATTCTAGGTCTAAGCTAAATCTGAATAGCCTGAGATAGGCAGTTCTTTTCATCCCTGTTGTATAAATCAAAAAGATTAATCAAGTTGTGAAATAATATGACTAATTGTATGCTTCTGGAATGAAAAAGAATCTCAGAAAGCAAGGGGCAATAAAAAGGTTTCAACAGGAAACCAAGTGATTGTAAACAAATTTATAATTGCACTGGAACTTTAATGGATTCCATGTTATGACTACAAATGGACTTCTGAGATGCTTCATGAACCAAAAAATGGTAACAGATAACAGATGTCAACTTACTGCTTTTTCAGAGCAACATATGAATTCAACTCTTTTACCTGCAAGGAAATGGAGACAACAATTAAAACAGTTAAGGCAACAATCTGGAGTGTCAATTTCCAAATAAAATATTAGAAATCAAAGCCCACCATTGACTGCTTTTTCTCATTCAGCATCTTGTTGGTGTCTGGATCATTTCTATACTCCAAATCCTTCACTTCTCTATCAAATTCCTTAATGAGCCTGGAGAGATAACAAGATATCATTATAGCCTCTCTTTTTTTTATAGGAATTATTGCCTGAATTTAATTTTTTTTTAAAAGAACTGGAAAAAGAAACAGCAACACGCAGGGCATTTCCCTTTTATGGCCCATTTTATTTAGTTGCAAGCGTCATTTGGTATTATTACTTTTGTGGTGCCTTTGAGATAAAACTATGCCCTACAAAACTATAGGTGAATTTCTTACATGCCTAAGCATTAATTCCTCTAAAATATTTAGCCAATTAATTACAAACACCCTTACCAATAATTCCTCTTCACTGTCAATCATTGTAGGTCTGCAGTGCAACAGTGCCAGGCTCATGGTTTTCGCCTTCAGGATGCTCCAAGCTAAACTTTTTATGAAATTTAATTAAGAAATCTTGAAAAATGTCCAAATTTTAGAAAAGTGACTCTTGAATCCTAGAATGCCTTGCATGGAGGAAATCGTAAACCTGCCTGTGGTGATACATATTTTCATCATCTTCATCTTCTTAACCTTTTTCAAACAGATGGACTAGTTATCGTTTAAATGAAGAGGGGGGACCACTCTGTTGTTTATCAGCAAAAGAAAGTATAAGGATATAAGATTGGTTACCGACCTCTGCAACTAATGATAATTCTGTCCAAGCCCATGGTCCCAACAAAACAGTTCCACATCGAAACAAAATAATATTTTGTACAAATTGATAGCCCATCTCCTCTCACTCTACACTTCACTTGATCTTAAAATTAATTACTATGTCAGAGTACCGACAGACAGTAACATGCTATATCAATTTATTTAACAGTCTTAAGATTCACCATCCCAACCAAACTACATTAATCCAGAAAATGTTGCTCTTCCATCCCAATGAAGCCCACCACCACCACCACCACACACACACACACACCCCCCCCCCCCCCCAAAAAAAAAAAAACATTGACTAGAAAATAACCAATACAGCAAATGTTGCATTTCAATTTCTCTTGATAGAGGCATGTACAACTCACACACATATATATAGGGGATAGTGATCAGTACCTCTTGCATTCCCGCATCTTCCCTGTGAGCTCTTCCAACTGCCTACTCTGCCTGTTTGAGTCCTTAATCTTCTCTAATTTCTGAAATCCATTTCTGCATGAAAATAAAATGCTTGCTAGATGTGCTGTAGACTACAAAAATTGTAAAATCTATGAAAACTAAATAAATGCATGCACAGTCAAGGAATCTTGTGTGTGTGAGAGATTTACCAACCATTTAATTGCACTCTGCACCCAGAGACAATATTTATGAACTAAATTTAAAGAAAATAAGAAATGAAATGTCTTACGATAAAGCTCGGAAAATATCAGCGATTTGTCCCTCGATCTCCGCAAGCTCCTCGCTGATCGCAGACAACGAAGCCATCTCACAAACTCAACCTCAGTTATCGCTACTTTCCTTTTAAAATTCGCAATTATATAACAAACATCAAGTATCCTATTTTACACAATGCCGGTCTTCGGAATCATCAAATTATCCAAATAGGCAACATTCTCAATTCAATCTAGATTCCTTTTTCAGGAATGTAATTCAAATCTAGCTTCCAAATATCTCAGATCGATACAATGCCGAACAGAAAAACACCAATCTTCACCGACTCAAATGAAATCTAAAGCTACGGCATTTGAGATTCTGATACATCGAAGCATATACATTCATAACAGAATGATACAAAATCCAATAACATATCTTCCATATACCCAATCAAATCCGAACAATTCCAAACATTGAATCAAACGACACCATGTATTTTGAATCTACGAATCATGCAAAAGGGATTGAAAATCGAACCAACAAAATGAATTTAGTATTTTTCAAAATCAGATCCGAACAATGTAGGTTTGGTGTATATGGATCTGATAGAAAACCAAGGGTTTTATAGATCTCAAGGCTTTAGATACGACCTATATAAGCACTTCTCGTGATTTACAGTAAGTTTTTTAAGCTTTTAATTTTATTTTATTTTATTTTTGGTTTAGTGAGCTTTGGGGACGTTACTGTTGGGAGGGTTCGAGAGGTTTAAAAGATTGCCGATATTTTGGCCGTTTAAACCGCTAAAAGTCATGCAGTCAAACGTAGGGTCCACACGCGTTTCCTTGTTCGCATTGCGGTACTCTGTAGCCGGTTGTACGGTTTTTAAGGAAGAGTGGGGTCCTCAAGGCTGGAAATTTCCTTATCTCTCAGGTGGGACATTGTCGCTTCTACTGGTTGGTGGGCCTAGTTCAGGAGTAATAGGCTCACGAGCAGAGGGTGTAACTAGAGCGGATTCATTCGAACTTAGTCCGAAGTTTTTAAAAACTTCGGTTTTATATTTTACACGTAAGCTTTTCTAAAATAACTCGAGTCGGATTAAAAATAGTATTGGATTTAGTGAGATTTTGAAAAATCGACCCAATCCGAACTCAATTTTTTGTATCTTTAAATTAGTAAAAAAAATTATAAGTATTATTATTTACATTTTATAATTTTAATATTTTTTAAAAATTAAATTATGTTAATTTTTGAATCTCTTAGAATGAAAAACTTAGATAAATTATTGAGATTTTTAATATATAATTAAAATATGAAAAAAATTATTAAAAAAATTGTGAATAGTATTAGAATTAACAATCTAAATTGTTGAAAATTCGTTAAGTTTGACTTAAATCAGATACTAATGATTTTATTTTGAATCGAGTTCAGGGTAAATTGTTCAAGTTCAAGCTCGGATTCAGTCTAAACTTGGATTGACTCTTTTAGAATTTGAGTTTAATTTAGATATGACTCAGTCCAGTCCAGTCCAGTTCACCTGAGTTGCACTCTTACCTCATGTCCTTCCCAATCTTGAGTGTTTTATGCAATCACCGTAATTTTTTTAAAAATATTCTTCATACTCAATTGCTTTTTTTACATATTTTTTAAACTTACATTATTATTCAAAAGCATCTAGTTCATCCAAAAAAACAATTTATATAAAGGCCAGCATTTTTAGAAAAACCTTTTTTGACTTCAAATATAAAATCTTAATCAGTAAATCATCCTTTAATATTTAGAATTTATCCAAAAATGAGGGGTTAGAGCATATGAGTTTTAAGAAATAATGTAAATTAGTGCAAGGGAGTGAAATTTTTTTTCAAATCACGTTGATTGAATTAAAAACACTCTTCCAAACTTATTAAGCGATTGTCTATTCAAAATAGATAAAAGGTTCATTGATCTCATAAGAAGTGCACCAAAACCAATAAATAATAATACATAAGAAAAATAATTACATATTTTATTTATGTTTTGTTTATTTTTTAAACTAAATGCATTACACTCAAAATAATAAATAATTTTTCTTAGAAACAAAACCCTTTGGGACCAGTCTACAACTTACCATAATAATTTTTACCCCAGCTACTCCAGCATTATAGAAAGAAGTGAGCCTACATTCGTGGACCATTATAGACTGGTCTTTGGACCAATGATTCAATAATCAATAGTTTTAATTTTAGTAAATTATATATATTTTTTTAAGATTTTTGATAATTATATTAACCTCATTTTAAGATTTTTAAAATTATATTAATTTTTTTATTTTATTTAATAAAATACAATACTCCTTCCAGTTAATTTTTTTTTCAAAATGATAAAATTATCTTTATATTTATTTATTTTTACAATTTTCAATTTTGACCAATTTTTTAACTATTATTTAAAATTTGTTTATTATTTTATTTAAAAATAAATTTAAGGTAAATAACTTATTTTTATTATGTATAAAAATAAATTTAAGATTTTTATCAATATTAATTTGAAAAATGAAAAAAATGGTCGGGTTTTTAAAATTGAAAAAGAAAACATGAAAGATGTAATTTTATCATTTCGAAGAAAAAATTGATTGGATAAGATATTTGTATATTGTCAGATAAAATATGAGAGCACAGTATAATTTCATAAACCTTAAAAAAGATCAATATAATTGTCAAAAATATCAGGAAAAATCAATCTAATTTACCTTCTTTTTTTCTTACCCTACCATACTTATTTTTTTCCAAAGAGTAGAAGACAAAAAATTATTTTCCTTTCAAACATAAAGTCTTTTTATTTTACAATAAATAAGAAAAAACATCTCTTGAGCTTCTCATAGGTGGTGATTTTTGGGTAGAGCATTTTGCTCCATATATACTTCTTCTAAACAGCAAGTATTTATGATGCAGTGTTTGTATTGACTAAGCTCACTTAAAAAGCTTATGATTATTTTAAAATGAACATGAAAATTAAAGTTAAATTAAAAAATTAGAATATAAGTTATCTATCTATATATATATATATTATATATATATAAAACATATATATATATATATATATAAAACAATAATCGGGTCTAGACTGATACCTACCACTACTTCATTCATAAATATAATTATGCGAAATGATCGGATGAAAAAATATAATTTTTGAAGAATACTTTGTAAATAAAAGGGATCAAACTAACTAATATAGTAACCGCATACCCCACCCCGGGGTTAGAGAATGCAACAAACAAAAGTCTTCAACACTAAACTAAGCTAAACATAATACAATAATTTTCCAGAGATGATAATGAGTTTTGATGGGAGTAAGTTTCAACATTGTCTTATATGTATATATATTGTATCTGTATTATCATACTTCTATGTGTCATCTATCATCATGCATTATACATTTTAATGTCATGTATTTTAGATCATCACGTGATTACATTAATCCTTTTAGTGTGATCCTATTTAATGGGTTAATTATTTCCTTGCTAATAAATCAAGGTTTTAATCTTAGCTATCTGTTCATCAAATGATAGTGTATAATTAAAATTTTAATCCCTAAGTTTCCAATAATAATATGAATTTTAAATAATTTAGATGATAATGGGTTTTGTTGAGACTGAGTTTCATAATTGTCTTACATGTATATATATTGTATATGCATTGTCATGCTTTACATGTCAACTATCATCAGGCATTATATATTTTAAGGTAAATTATACTAATTTTTTTTAAAATTTTTGAAAATATACTGACTTTTTCTATTTTACTTGACAAATTACAAATATCACCCTCCCCTCCAGTCAATTATTTAAAAAAAAAATGACAAACCGTCATTTTTATTTTTATTTTTTTTATATATATTTTTTTTATTTGTGACTAATTTTTTTCTCAAATAAATATTGATTAACACCTTAAATTTATTTTTATATTAAATTAAAAGAAGTTATTTACCTTAAATTTATATTTCTATAAAATAGAAAATAATTCTTGAAAAATAGTTAGAACAAAGTGGTCAAAATTGAAAAAAATAAAAAAATAATAATAATTGACAATTTTGTCATTTAAAAAAAACATTTGATTGGGAATATTTATAATTTGTCAAATAAAGCAGAGGATGTTAGTATAATTTCACAAATTTTAGGAGAAATCAATGAAATTATCAAAAATCACACGGGGGTCAATATAATTCACCATACATTTTAATCTCATGTATTTTGGATTATCATGTGATTATATTAATGCTTTAGTGTGATCCCACTTAATGGGTTAATTATTTCATTGCTAATGAATCAAAATTTTAATCTTGGCTATGTGTTCTTCAAATCCTAGTGTATGATTAAAATTTTAATCCCCAAGTTTTCTATAATAATTTGAATTTTAAATAGGATAAATTACTGAGGCCTCTCTTAAAATTTTTAACAATTATTCTAATTTCTTTTGTGATTTCTGAAGTTACACTGACTTCATCTACGTTATCTGATAATATACAAATACCTCCATCTAGTCAATTTTTTTATTCAAAATAACAAAACTACCCATTTTATTTATTTATTTTTGACCAATTTTTTCTATGTTTTTTAAAATATTTTTTATTATTTTATTTAAAAATAAATTAAGGTAAATATTTTATTTTTATTTTATGTAAAAATAAATTTAAGGTTTTTTATCAATATTTCTTTGGAAATTGAAAAAAAAAAACATGAAAAATGTAGTTTTGTCATTTTGAAAGAAAATTTTGACTGAAAGATTGTATTTATATATTATCAGATAAAGTAAGCGATGTCAATATAATTTCAAAAATTTCAGAGAGCTCAAAGTAATTTACCCTTTTAAATAATTTGATGTTGGATTATTACATTTAAAGAACAAAAATATCTGAAAACAATCAAACCGGATCTAGACTGAGACGTTCCACTTATTCGCCTATAAATACAAATGTTTTAAGAAGAGAAAAAAATGGCAGTTGGAGGATACTGTGCATGTTTAACATGTATTTTGAAGATTTAGTAGAGTTTGTAATGAAGAAGTCTTTTAAAGAGACACCTCTAAAAGTGTTTTTTAAAATGACTCATTTGAAAACATCATTAAGGTAATTTAATAATCTTTAAGTATTAGATCATAAGTGTCTTTTGAAAGAAACGACTTTAAAAAAAAACAATGATATTAAAGTACTCATACACTTTTTAAATTTATATTCAAAATGATGTGATATTTATGTAACATCATATTATTAACAATATTTTAAATTATATAATTAATGCAGTTATAATATATCATTTGGAATATAAATTTTTAAAAAATAATTTTAAAAAGTATAGCATTATTATGGATATTATATGCACATTTTTACTCTATATGAGTCTTCCAAATACTTTTCACACCGTTGGGGAGTGCAATTTTAAGTCTTTAAAATAAAATTTTTTATCCAAAAAATTAATGATAATTTTTTTTTTTGAAAACATAAAAAGAATAAACTTTTATTATAAAAAAGTCTAAGTATAAACTTTTATTTTAGTACCGTTAAAAAATATTACTAATTAGACAAAAATATTTTCAAGATATATTTTAAAAATTACTAAATAGTTGATAAAATAAATTCTTCAAAAAAAAAAATAACATTTTATATTTATCTACATGACCTAAAAAATAAGTCTTCACTTCATAAAATGTTATGATTTTTTTTTTATTGAAGAAGTTAATTTATATATTTTTTTAGTATTTTTTAAAAATATATATATTGAAGTCTGTTTTAGTTTAATCAGTAATATTTTTTAACAGTGTTAAGATGAAAGTTAATAATTAAACTTTTTTTATTAAATTTGTTAAATAAAAAAAATGTATCATACACTTTTTAAATTGAAAATTTGATTTTATAAACTCTTTATATTTTCTCTTTTTATTTTTTTAAAATACATCTAACCAAAAATCAAAAACTCCAAACAACTATGATTCCTAACTCGTCTTATCAGCATTCCTTGTAAATTTTAAAACAGAGAGTTTATGCATTTTAAATTTTACTTATAAAATAAAACTAAAAAAAAAAATGGTAGCAAATTTTTTTTGGGTAAATTATATTTTTTATCCTTAAATTTTATCTCATATTATACTTTAATCCATATTCTTTCAATTTTTTCAATTTTATTCTCAAATTTTTAGTCTCATTTTAATTATGTTCTTCTGTCACAATTGTTGTTTAAGGTGGACGGAATAAATATTATAATTGAATAAATTAAAATAGGATTAAAAGTTATTGGTAAAATTAAAATAATAGAGATTAAAGTAAAATTAAAAATAACATTTAAAGATAAAAAAATATAATTTATCCTAATTTTTTCATCTGTCCTTATTTGGCAACTGTGCAAGTAATTAATGAATTTTCATCCCAAGATATTGATTTCCATTTTCCACTGTAATGAACGGAAATGGTACCCAAAAACAAAAACTTTCTTAAAAGCCTGCTGTGATACTATAATTACTATTAGGGTTAATATGCAGGCTGTCGCCGCACAATTGGCGTCTGAGAATACCTCTGCTCCTGCTCGACTATCCGTACACTGAGACTCAGAAATCAGAATCATCTCTGCAATCACAGTGCCGTTTTACGGCAATTCCACGCCTCTACCATTTTGCAACTGCCAGACTGGAATGACACAAAGAAGTTATTGTATGGTTGTGACGTTGATTCCGTCAATGTTCTCCATTAATTATAAATTATTATATTAATAAAAATTATTTTATTATTTTTTATAAATTTAACATATTATACAATTTTTTTAATTTATGTTTCGTCAGAATCATTAATTTTGCACCATATAATAAATTCTTCACAAATATACTATTTGCTGTGAATGTTTGATTTGATGGGTTTGAATGAATTAGAAGTATTATGGCATTATATTTACGTCTATCTTCATATTTGGTTGGATAAATTAATAAGTTATTTAATATTATATAAAAATTAAATTATATAAATTTTATTTTTGATTAATTCGATTAGAAACTCGTTTGGAATTAACTTAAAAAATTAATGAACATAATTTGAACACACTTTGAAATTCATTTATTTTATCGAGTCAAACTTGAACAACCAACTACTCGATTCGACTCATTTATAACCCTATTTTTAATACACAAAACTTGGTACGTGTCTTTTGAGTTTTTGATTCAACCACATTATTTTGAAGTGAATTGTCACAACCCGAAACCCACCCTCTGCGGATCACCGGATCGCGATCGCCGCCCCGAGACTCGAGGGCCTCGAGACAAGGCTCGCATATACAGCGGTATCGAATAGATGTGCAACATACGTTTTGCGGAAGCGTGAAAAATTTTTTCTTTTCTTTTCTTATTTTTAAATTACGCACATCCGTCCGGTACTACCGCTACATACATAGCATACATGGTTACACATTCAGAGTATAACTAAAACTTAAAGACTTATATCATTAATACAATACATGTTCAGTTGCCCTGAGGCTTAATACATATTCTTACATTGTCTACTAATACAAAATGTACTACTAGAGTTCATAGGTTTCTCAAGAGAAACTACTTGAACATATCTTCCCAAAATCAGCTAGACTCATCATCAACGTCCTTAAGACCCTGTCTGTTGCATCACCTGAAAGGGGGGTCCGAACAAAGTCCGGGTAAGCTAATCTAAGCTTGTGAGCAATTCCAGTATTCGTCATGGGGTTTTCAATTAGCAGTGGTTTAGTACATAAGAGTTTGTAAAATAATCACCGCCAATTGTTCGTATACTTTGAATACAGAATATATGCATTCCTTAAATCATGTAGCTTTGAAACATTTAAAATATTCAAGCTAAACTCATACTTTGTCAAATAGAGTATATAACTCAAAACATATGCATTTCGTAAAACAATAGCCTTGAAACATTTAAAGTATTCAAGCTATACTTATACTTCGTCAAATAGAGTATATAACTCAAAAAATGAGCATTTCATAAAACAATAGCTTTGAAACATTTAAAGTATTCAAGCTAAACTTATACATGTGAACTTTTAAAACATATAACATATCATGTATTTCTTAAATAGAATATATAAAACTCAAACATGTGCATATTGAAAATGAGAGTAAAAACCTGCTTACATTTTCAAACCATTTGTCATCTTATCACTTCCATTAGTGGAATCCGTTTCGAACCGGACTCCCATTTTACTTATAAATGGAGATATCTCATCTGCCTGGGGGATTAGATCCTGCTACCGGGCATTTTACAGGGCAATTGAGTTCTGTAAAACCCAAAATCCTGCCTATTTTACAGGGCAACTGAAAACTCAGAATCCTGTCTAAGTGCTTATGCACCATTCATCTTATAAAACATTTATCATGTGACTTGTCTCATAGATACTTTTCATAAATTCGTAATAAACATTCGTATACTTTGAAATAAGCAAATTCAGAATATTTAACAATAATTGCATTTTAACTAGACATGCTGAAAAGTATTTGAAGGAAAAACTGTTGCAGAAACCAATCACTAAGCATGTCACAATGGGGTTATAAAATAGAACAATTAAAAACTGAATCATGTAAATACTGAATTTGAAATTTCAAATGCTTCATATCTTTAAACTTAAAACCTTGTCAAATTCATGGAGTTAAATCTCCAATTCAAACACAGGGTTACTCACCTTGGTTCTTTAGGGTTAGTGCTAAAATGCGCTTTCCCACTTTCCTTGTAGTTCCTAAGAACAATTCATAAACATCTCATCAACTTCACATACGTTGTAATATCATCTCGATATTCCTTAACTTATGCTTAAATCGTATTAGATCCTACAATGATTCATAAATTCATTTGTACTTAACGTAACTCGTATTCTTAACCTATGACACAATTTAATGTGTTAGGAATTAAATTTATTTCAATTTATACTCTTCTGGGAGTTCCATTAACTTTAATTTAAAGTTATTTATTTGACATGTTTACGTGTCGTGTCTTTTCGTATTTCATTCCTCGTATATGCCTTAGTATTAATACTTTGGCATTACTTAAATTTATAGTCATCTGATAGATTCTATTTATCAAATTTTATGTCTTTTTATTTTAAACATTTCTTTTGGTCGAATAGACTCTACCATTGAGTCCAGAGTGTCCAAGAAAGTCAGTTTCGGCTTTCCTAACATTTAATTCGGACTGTGATATGTAAAAGGGCAAAATGGTCATTTATCGTTTTACGTGTCATATTTTTCTGTACTTCGTTTCGTAATTCGGACTCCATTATTGAGTCCAGAATGTCAAAGAAAGTCAATTTAGACCTTCTCTGATTTCATTTTGGCTTTAGGGGTACCAGGGGTATTTTGGTCTTTTTACCCCTTTACGTGTCTTTATTTTTCAGGACCCCGTTTCGTGACGTGGACCTCACCATTGGACTCAGAAGGTCCAAAATAGTAAGAATACATTAATAACTTGTCAATTTTGGTCAAGGGATATTTTGGTCATTTACCCCTTACGTGTTTTTATTTTTCGAGCTCCGTCTGGTAAAACGGACCCTACCATTAGTCTCAGAATGTCCAAAATAGTAAAAATACACTATTCATAAGCTTAATTTGGACTTCATTTGCCCTATTTATGAGCCAAGGGTACAATAGTAATTTAACCCTATTTATTAAATAATTAAATAAATAATTTAATTATTTTTCAGGGGCCTTAATGCATAAATTTTCCCTCAGTTGGGCCACAGTAGCATTTCTAAAAACTTCTAGGGCCAATCCGTAAATAGGTAAAGTGTTGGTTTATTTTATTTTTAATTAATTAAATAAACCAAAGGGTTCGGTCCAATTTAAAATGAACCAGTCCGGTTCAGTCGCAAACCAACCGGTTTAGCCGGTCTGCTTACATGTGGCTGACGTCAGCCCTAGATCTCTTTTAAATTAACCGACATTCCAAAACGACGCCGTTCTAATTAATCGGTGGCAAGCCCAGAGGCTGCCACCTGTCCGAGTCGACTCAGCCCCATTTTTAAAACGAGTTGACTCGTCTTCATCTTCCCCACGAGACCCCCTCTGAAACCCTAATTCCCGAATTCCTTTTTCTCCTATTTCGTGCATTTCTACTCAGCCAACCTCCACTGTTTTGGTCCCAACTTATCCCTAAGAGATAAACGAGTAGATTGGCATTCGTTTTGGAGTTTAAAACCCTCACATATGTTCGGTCTTGAAGTGGATAATCCGAACTGTAAAACCTAAGGTTCATGCTTATTTCTTAACCATTTTTGATGAGGTTTGGCTTGTTGTGATCCCCTCTTCATGAGGATCTATACCTTGTTCTTAAATATCAAGTTAACACAAAGTTTAAAGGGTTGAGTCTTACACCCGTAACCTGCAACTGATTATTTGAGGGTCGATTTTCGAGCTTCAAGGTCGCGGTTGATGGTTTTTAAAGCACCCTTGGTGTCTAGTTGAGGTTCCAAAACTCCAAACGTGATTTAGTCACCACGATTTCAGACCTGCTTGAGCAAGGTCCATCCATGGCCGTAGCTTATGGGTCGTGTAATCTTAGGTGTTTTTAAGTTAAATTTTCATGCTTGTTATGATTAGAATGTGTTCTAGACATCATATACATCAAATGGAAGCTTTAAATCAGTTTGTATGTAGAGAAATTCTAGAGAGAGAATTTTGACAGTTTTGAACATTCTCACCTTTTTGGTTGGGGTTTTCCTCCTTTTCTCTTTGATTTCCTTCCTCTTCTTCTCCTTCAGTTCCCTTCTTTTGGTTTCTTTCGTGAGAGATCAACATGCATTGCATGTTTGGCTTTTAAAGTAAGGGTAGCCGACCTCTCTCTCTCTTCATGTTCTCTCTCTCTCTACAGCTATCTTTCTCTCTCTCTACATTCTGAATTCTAGCCCTACACAGCTCTCCCATCTCATTAATTTTTACTTTTTCTTTTTCAACTTTGCATTAAATTTCATAAGATATTTATACATATATATATATACATATATATACATAGACACATATATATACAAGACACACACACACACACCAGCCGACACACACACACATTCACACTTGTTAACTTTTTACTTTTTAATTTTTTCATATTTCTTTCATTTAATATATATATATATACACATATATATACATTTAACTAATACATATAAATATCTATTTTCCTATAATTAATTAATTAATTTAATAATTAATTAATTATATATAATTTTCTTCGTAATACGTGCCATGTGACCCGGTATCCCGGGCGGGATATTACATGAATTATAAAAATGTGAGTCAAAATTTAAAAAAATGTATAAAAAAAATATATAAAAGGATATATTTTCATTTTGAAAAAAAAAATGGATCAAAACGGAGATATGTGTAACTTGTCAGTAAAAATAGGAAAGAGCATTGTAATTTCAAAAATCACAAAAAATGTCTTTCTAATTGTTATAAATTTCAAGAAAAGTTAGTGTAATATTCCCAAATTTTTTCCTAGGGACTTTTTATGGGAATTTATAATTTTATGAATCTTTAGACTTCTAATTTGGATTAAATTATAAATATATAAAATATAGAATCTTTTCTTATATGGGCCTAAAGTTATTACTTATGGTATAGTTGATCGTACATCCAGACCAAAAAATAATTGTTTGTATATTAAAATTTAATAATATTATACTTTTTAAATTTGTACTTCAAAAAATGTGATATTAATATAATACTTTATACTTATATTGCAGTAACTACATGATATAAATTTGAATGATGTAGCATTGCTCATTGAAGTCATTGCTAAGATATTTTAGGTTTTGAATTCTCTTTTATGAGTTCCAACTAAAGGAGGTTAATTAATTGGATTTGAAGTGTTATTCTTTCAATCAATTAATATGGAGAGTGAAATGAAAATGAATAAATTAATTATTTTTTTTACTTCAAGATATACTCTTTAGTCCTGTTTATTAGGTTTATCAAGTAAATTTATATCAAGTGTATGCCACTTTAGTTTAAAGAACATTAAATAATTTTGTTTAAACTAACTTACTATCTACATGACATTAGATTGTTGAGGAAATATACAAAAGTGAAATCTCCAAGAAATAAGTAACCAAAATTACTAGAAAAGGGGGAGGGGGAGGGGGAGGGGGAGGGGGAGAGGGGGGGGGGGTGTTTTACTCAATTAGGACTCACTAGATGGACCTAATGGCCATTCCTTCAATAAATTTCCTCCCAATATGTGTATTTTTTTTATAACCCATGTTGAAAGTGATCCATTAAAACCAGTCTTTTAAATGACTATAATGAATGAAAGATTGGTGGAAGTTAATAATCCTTCCATTTTTGCAGGAAAATGTTGAAAATATTTTCTGCTTGTAAATATTATTTTGAATTTTTTTCACATTTCACCCCCAAATTATGTAGTAACCAAATAAAGCTCCAGCAAAATTGATTTCAAACTTAGGAAAACTTGACAAATATACTAATTTATCAATATATTAAAACACTCGACTTACATAGCGTTTTCCAACATCCATGATCCATGGTTATCAATAATTTAATTAAGCTGGTGTCAAATTCTAATAAAACATCAAAAAATTGAAATTCATTTAATTGAAGCCACTATCTTATTAAACCAACAAGCAACTTATTTACTAGATGAAGAAACCTACTCTTTTTTTTTCTAAAAATTGAGCAATGATAAATATTTTACCTCTCATAACTCATCTTTTGTCTCATCTCTAAAAAATGTGGGGTTCACCAAGAAGTGTCAAACAGCCGTGCTATGCTGAACCCATGTTCGAAACCATTAGGCCCAGTCCAACCCGTGGTGGGCCATGCCGGGCCGGTCGACGGACCACTCATTTTTTTTATTCACTTTTTTGTTTTTAATAACTAATACAGATCATGATTTTTTTAAAATATTATATTTTTTGTTATTCTAATTACATAATATCACTATTTTTTATTTTGTTATTTGTAATTATAATATTTTGTTTAATTTTTGTATTTTTTACTTTGTTATTTGTTAGTTTAATATTATTATTATTCACTTTCTTATTTGTTATTATAATATTTTGTTTATATTTGTATTTTTTCAAAATTATTATAATATTTTGCTTGAATATACTTACATAATAATAATAAATGACAATAAAATAAGAAATAAATCGAGCTTAATGTGCCATGCTTGTGCCTGGGCCGTGCATTGTAGCGTGCCTTCAATTGTGCCGTGTTATGCCATGCCTAGGTCGCATGCTTGGAAGGGCAGGCCCGACATGGCCCACCATGTAGTGTCGTATTTCACTCGGCTCACCAACCTCTGTGCCATGTTGTACCCGTGTCTAGCCTGCCTGATTGACACTTCTAAGTTCACCGCTCATGTGGCCCAGGACCCACAAGTGGACCCCACCTCTATGAAATAGGTGAAACAAAAGTAAATTATGATAGGTGGGACACCTATTTGTTCTCATTCGTAATTTTATTTATTTTTTTTTAACCCAAGTGGCAAAAATAAGCCATTTAAATTCTTTATTTTGGTTATAATTAATGAGAGACTATTAGAAGTCAACAATCCTATTTTTTTTTTTTTAGGAAAGTGAAAATTATTATTTTTCCTAAAATATTTTTTTAATGTTTCCCATTTCTCTATAAGATTTTTTAGCAAGAAAATATAATTTAATTGAAATTGATGTTAAAGTATTTTCTAATAGATATTATCATTCAAGTATTATAAATTTTGGTTATAAAAAAGGTAATATAAATTTTAAATCAATGCTAAATTTTACGAGTCAAATCAATATCATATTCACAATACCTTGTGAATACAAAGGTTTTATAAGAAAAAAACTGGTACAATAATTGTTTATATTTGAGTAATGGCATGGACTTACGTGGGTCACACACCCCAAAAAAATACAAACTTTGTTTTTTTCTTTTACCAGTAAAGGTGTGATAAGGTCCACAATAAAGTGTTGCAGACCCTAAAAAAAGGCCAAATTTTAATGCAAAGCCAATTCAATGCTTTGTCTTAATTGCTTAAATGAGGCTGAACTCTAATGAAATAATGATTTTCTTGAGAATCCGTTGCATGTATAGCTATATGAATCACTGCAAACAATTTAATATAACATGAATGAATTTATACTGGAAACTTTCAAATAAATAAATAAATTAGAGTATCATTGAGAAACAAACATATTGAATGCTCTTAATACATGGGTTTCAAGAATTTCCTTGAAATTAAGAGTATCTAAAGAAAACTAAATATTGTTCTTTTTTACTTTAAAATATTGTCAAAATATTTTCCCATTTATAATTTTCCAGTTAACAAATATACTTAAATGAAATTGATAATTGGGTCTTTCAAAAAACAACATTTAAACCCTCACTATATTTATACACACAAGTCTTATCTCATCATCTTATTTCTAAAAGTGAAAAAATTTATCATATTTTATTTTAACAAAAAATCTTAATATTTTATCTTAACCAATTGTTGATATATCTTAATATCTTTAAAAAATCCTTTATATTTTATTTTAACCAATTGTTGAATATATCTTAATATTTATCTTAACCCATTATATTATATTATATATATATATATATATATATCTTCAACCAAAAATCTTAATATTTTATTTTAACAAAAAATCTTAATATTTTATTTTAAAAAATCTTTTATTTCTTCAACCAAAAATCTTAATATTTTATTTCTTCATTATATTTAATATTTTCCCTCTATTATCTTTCTAATTTATTTTAAATATAAAGGATTTTTTCACTCTTAGAATAAGATGATGAGATGAGACTTGTATGTATTTATTATAATGAGTTCTTTCACTTTATGTTTAAAAGTGAGAAAATTCATTATATATAAGATTATTTTAGGTAGAAAGAAGGTGGTGTGGGATGTTGTTAGTATAGAAAAAGATGTGCTACACGTAAAGTGTTTGAATGGTAACAGTAGTGACAACAAATTAGTACGAGATTTTTTTTTGTTTGTAAAATTAGATTTAATGAAAAAGAATACAATGTAATTAATATTAACTTATGTGGCAATGATGCTGGTATATCATAAAGTTATAAATATATTCAAAGTATGATACTTGTATGTATAAAGCTCTTTAGGATACAAATCAATAATAATTGTATTATCCAAATTAAACAGGTACGAGGAGTTCAGAATATATGATTCAGAATATAGTACTGTCTTTCATATCCCATCGATCTCAGAATAAAAAAACAGAGTTCAATATGTCAACTATTATATTCGGATATCTTCAAATCCTTACTTTTATGCCTTCACATTCCTGCTCAACTTAGGAGATTTACAATATAAAAATAAGACTATAAGGTATGCTTCAATGAACATTAAATTATTCTTTTTAACTACAACTTTATTTTTTTGACTGGCTTTATCATCAGAGCGGCTATTACTAGAACTTTCTCGGTAACTCCCTTGATCCCCGAGTTCTTGACAGGTAGCGAAAGACGAGAGACCTTTCTAATAAAAAAGAACAACATCAGATGTTGTAGTATATAATTGTAGTGTATTCAAATTCAAATCATAATGTGGCAATGATGCTATAGTATATAATTATAACACATTAATTACATAATTTAATATATTATCAAGATATATATATATATATATATTTTACTAATGTAGGTATTCTCGATCATCTTGTGTGTACTAGACTAAATTTATATCTACAACTGTTTCACTACTCTTGTACGTGAAATGAGATAATTCTAAGCGGTACTAGTTAAAAAAATTAAAGACTATCAATATTACACTAACACATCATTTAAAATATAAGATTTGAGATATATGTTTGGTAATCACAACATTTTTTTTCTATATTGGCCAGCAATCTCCCTTCGTTATGGCCAAATTCAACTCATCCACTCCTTCAAACTAGCTAGTTATACATGGAAACGCATTCCCAATGCATAGACAAACGTTCTCTAAAAATTTATTCAAAAAATAGCTTATTAATTGATGATGACAATGTTATTAAATGCACCACGTCATAAAATTAATTAACATCATTTCATAATTTTATCAATATATCAAGTAATCCTACTTTGACTCTACCCTTCTTCAAACATTTAATGTCATGCCGATTTATTTGTCAATTATAAAGTTGATTCCTTAATAATTAATATTTTTGAAAGATTAAAAAATTATTAATAATTTATTTTCTTCCTACTTTTTTTCTAAAATTTTCTTATCAAAATATGTAATTTTAAAATAAAAATAAGACAGTGCATACATAATTCACATGTGTTATAATTTTTTCATAAAAATTATATTATATTTAATTTGTTTATAAAGAAATTCTTAATCTTCTTTTTATAATGTTACTAATAATTTTATATTTATATGTATACTATACTTGTGTATTTTATTATTATAAATAATGTTATAGAGGATGGTTTTTTAAAAACTATTGGTTATTAAGTAATATAATTCTTAAAATTATCTACCATAAAAGAACTTAATTACTCAAAATATTAATTATTAAAAGTATTAAATTATTAATTATTAATTATAAAAGTAATGCTATTTCTTTTTTAAATTTAAATATCAAATGATGAGGTACTTAGGTGATATTGTATTATTAGTAATGATTTAAATAATGTAATTAATGTGATACAATGAGAAAATGTTATGTTTTAATGCTCTCATGAATAATGGACCTTACTTTTATGAAGGAAGTGAGATAAACATTTATGAGAAACGTTATGCTTCTTAAATTTCTATCTAAATATTTATTTTAAATGATGTAACACTGATGTATAAAAATCACATTAATTACATGATTTTCAAGTATTTTCAGTAATTTAGTGCTATGTTAATACCACATTCATTTAGGATAAGAATTTGAGATATAATTCTTAAAAATATAGCATTACTCAATATTTATTATTGCTCATTCCAACTTATACATCGCAAATAATATGACACTTGTAATATTAATAATATACTAAATCATGTAATTAATGTATTATAATAATATATCGGTCACGTTATTATCACATTATTTAGGATAAAAATTTAAAATAAAAATATGAATCATATAGCTATTGGTTAATATTACATTTCCCAAGTTCCCAATTTTGTGTTATAATTTTTTTTTTTAAATAATGTGACACTTATATCATATAGTTAATGTGATTATTCTACATAAGTGTTATTGTACAGTGACACATGCGTTTTGGAAATTTTGGAACAAATTAGGAATGGAATCTGTGCTGGATTTTATCTCAATCAGCTTGTGGGTTCCATTACTTATTTTAATCTTACATTAAATCTCCGATTTTACCACTAATTGACTAATCCAACGGCTAATCTCCACCCCATCTCAACTCTCAAGCACTCATCCCATTGTTTTATTGTCCAATAATTAACTTAATTAAGTATTATAGTACCATTTAAGACCCTTTAACGAGGGGTAGTTTTGGTATTAAATCCCAATAATAATAAAGTCCTACAATGGTAATAGAGGCCTAATTGTCGCCGTCGCCGATTCCGATTCCTATTACTTGCATGCGTTGTTTTGTTCGCGCCTTTTCTTACTTCCTATTTTGTACTTATCATAATTACAGTTTTCCTCTATGTCACACACTCACTCTCTCTCTCTAAAAGCCTCTTTCTGTACGTCTCTCGCCGCTGCAATTCGACATTCTAGCCGAAAAATTAGCCGTCGCATTCTGGTAATCGGCGGTAGAACGCTATCTCTCCGCATGTCTTTTTGTCTATGTATATATATTTGCCGATATTTACGTTTATTTATGTGTGACTTTTGCTGATACACGCTCTGTTTAATCTGATACAGATGGACTGAATTTTGGATGTTGAACGATGGATTATAGCAAAGTGCCACTAGCGAGGCGAACTCGATTCCAGGAAAACTTGTTCTTTAAACAATATTATGAGGATAAGAAGAAGGCTAAGAGTCGGGGTAGTGGTGGTGACTATGTGAGTGCGCTTGGTGAGAACAGAGAGAGTGGGGTTAGGGTTGAGGGTTCTGCAACTTTGGGATCTGGGGGTGTGGTTGTTTCGGAGTCTGTGGCTGTCTGTGGTGGTGGTAGTAGTTTTGGGGTTGGGGAAGTTGGGTTGAGTGGTGTGAATGTAGGTGATAATGAAGGTGTTAGCTCTGTCAATACTGTGAGGGCTGAGAATTCACGGTCGAAGAAGTTGCTGAATTCTAAAACGGGGTCGAAGAAAAATAAGAATGTAGTTCGTATTGATGCTGATTCCAAGAAAATTCGGAAATCGAGGAAGGGCACGAAGAAAGAAAAGAATGTAGCTCCAATTGATTTTGGTTCAGAAAAATTTGCGAACAAAAAAAGGAATGTGGTTCGAATTGCTGTTGTTGATGACAATGAGAGTGAGGATGAAATTGTATTCTTACGTGGGGTGGTTCAGTCGAGTTGTTCGAGTTTGAAAACACCGTCTGAGTCAGGGTCGAAGGTAAGGTCGGATAAAGGTAAGAATTCTGCTCACATGGAATTTGATGAGATTGTTTCGTCTAGTGGAAAGTTGGGCGAGAAGATTAATGATGGCAAGATTCATGGGCGTGTGGGAATTTCAAAGAAGAATGAAGATGTTAGTGATGATTTCTCTGTTGATTTGGAGGGTTCAGAGGAGTCAGAATCCTCTAGTGAAGAGGATAACCATGATCCGGATGATGAGGATTATGAAGTGTATAATTCTTGCAGAGCTGATAGTTCAGACAAGACGAGTTATGGTGTTGGTGATGAAGATGATGATGGTGAGTCTAGTGTCATGAAGAGAGGAACTGTCGGGAAGGAAAAGGAAAAGGAAAGAGTTGTTGAGGTTGGATTGTCATTAAAGAGAAAAGTCCACCATTGTCCTGTAGTTAGTTTGGAGCAGTCCAGTTCTTATAGTGTGGATGGTGAAGGGGAAGGTGGAAACGACCGTAGCATAATGATGCCAGGAAGTTTTGTCGGGGAGGACACTGAGAGAAGGGTGAAGGATGGTTTAAAGAGAAGAAAAATTTGTGGATTAGTATTTGTGGTTGATTGCAGCACAGAAAAAAACAAAGAAAACACTAGAGAGTCTAAATGTGTGGCAGAACGGCTCCGATCACGAGGTCTTTCTAAATCCAAAAAGCAGAATGTAAAGTTTGGAACTTTTAGTTGCCCACTTCCTCTTGATGAGGATAGTGAGCTCGATTCTTCATCTGGGTATGATGATGGGGACGATGATTGGGATGACGGGAGTGATGGTGATAATGATGATGAAATCATTCACAATAATGGGAACACTTGCTCAACTAATGGGAATGATGCAGAATATCTGGAAAAACTCCGTGGAAAAGACAAAGGGGGGAAGCTCGATGTTCACAAGATTCTTGCAAATTCTATTTGCGGGAAGGGAGATAAGGTGTTGGGAGATTTAGTTTCTTCTGGAGACAATGCTCCCTGTCAAGAAACAAATCCACGAGTTGAGCTTCCCTTGAAGTTCAAATTCGAAGATGAGGAGGATTCACAGTTGCTAGAGAAATCAGAATTTGACGAGGAAGTGGAACAACTCTTCAAAGAGCTTGATTTTGCACTCAAATCTTATGAGATGGGTTCCGACAATTCTTCGGCGGTAGGTTCAAATGAAAACTAGCATGCAAATGGTGGTATTAGTTTCCTGAATGACTTAGTTCCGTTTGATAAATATTACTGTTTTTTTATTTCCCTTTTTATAAGTATTAAGTTAAGATTACTGCTATTGTGTTTAAAGTTGCTGCTACAGTAGTAGTCATCATCATCATCTTCTTTGTTATTTTCTCCCTCTCCTTTATCTGGTTACTTCTTGAATATTTTAATGGTTTTAGATTGATGATGGTAGGAGTACATTGTCCAACAATATTCCTTTGCTTCCTGTTAAGGTTATAAAATTTTGTGACCCAAAATGTTTTTACTGTTTACATCAGTTTTAAGCTATATAGGATTGCAAAACAAACTAACCTTGTTTGCTGGGTGAAAGTTTTTTGTGCGTTTTCATCTTTATATTTTGGGTTTAATGCCATCTTCCAAAAGTTCCAGTTATATAACATAATATACTTTATATGCACAGTTGTTAAGAATTTTGTTTTTACTTTTTAATGTAGTATCTACTGGTTTGTGGATATCATGTTCTTCAAATTTCAGCAATTGCTTTACATCTATTAGGTCTTTCTAGTACTGTTTCATAATTTTATGCATTATGTTTATAACCCATATTCCATGTGTTTGACCTTATTAACGTAATAAGAGAATGGGAAGATGTGGGATTTCTTTTTAATCTGCAGAATAACATGCTTAATCTGAATTTTTTTTTGGACAAGTAATAGCTTAATTTGTAAATTAGTTTTTATTTCTGAAATGTGGATGGGAAGTACTTGTTTCTCTTGAGATGAGAGGCTGACAGATATATTTAACTTGTTATCTAATGAAAAGTAATCATATATTTGTTAGATACGAATCTATAAGATTACGACTCAAAAGTCGTAAACGTATTGTATGCATATTTGCATATGTTGTGCTGTATTGTATGCTATTATTTACTTGCCTCCCTCACATTCCTGGTTTTACTGTTCACTTGGGTTATAGTGTTACATATGCATGTCTAAGTTGTTGCAATGGGAATGCGCTGCATCTTTTCATTTGATTTTATAGAAAGGACACTTTCCCCACTGGAAGCTTGCATAAAACACAGTCAACATCTTATGCATCCTGTTTTTAAGTTTTAAAGGGGTCAGGTGTATAATTGCATTATACTAGTCTGTTGTCCTTATCAAAATAGTTATCCAATCAGATGAATTTGATCATCTATAGTTTTTGTTTATCAGCATTTAAAAACTATGATGGATGCCTGTGATCTATTGTGTCTCTTTTGAGTCCATAAAATTGAAGCTGGGAGTAGAAATTGATGCTAATCATAGTCATATGTCCACATTCACTAATACACAAATACACACACAATACTCAAATGTTGTTTTTATGTTCATATGCTAATAGCTGAGGTCATATAGAGGTTTGAACATTTGTTTGAATTCTTGATCTCTTGGGAAAGTTCATTCTGTGTTCAGCTGGCCAGCTATTGTCGTTTTGTTCCTGTCTATAGATAATTAAGCACACGCCGCAAAAATACATTTAAGCTTTGTGTTGAATAAAGCCATAAAAGTTTACATTGGAATGACTACTAGGTATCAGTTGTAAAATGGTTTTAAAACTCCCCCCCGGCCTATCATATCAAGTAAAGAAGCCCATGAAAATGCATTTAAGCTTGACTTCCAGGTGTTAGATTTTTACTTTATCTAAATCAAATTGATGATGCTATTAATTCATATATATGGAAGAAATTCCATATTTATTTTTGTTCAATAAAGTCCATGGAAGTGTATGAAGGGGCACATGACTAGCATTTTTTGGGGTTTCACATTTCATTTATTGAATTCCCTATGCTATTAACTGTTTGCATTGCTTAAAGCTTCAAAACATTTGCTCCCAAGAAAGAGGGGGGAGTAGTAGTAAATTATACTTTTGTGTTTTAGGTGCCTTCTTTAGTAACCAATTAGCTCATAAAAGCCTAAGAATATGTCCATGATTTGTGGCATTTAACAAAATGAAACAGTAAAATGAAATGCTGCTAAATGTACTTTGAAAATCCTCATAAAGCTGGTTCCTTCTCATTCTTTGGATGATTCCCAAAGAGTAATATTTCCTTTAGAGTTTCCTATTGAACAATTGAAGTTCCTCATCTTTAAAAATTCTTCCATTCCTATCCTTCCAAATATACCATAAAGTAGCATGAGGTGCTTCATTCTGTAGCGTTCTCTTGTACTTCCCCACCCAAATCCTCCAATAACAGCAATCTAAACTGGATTTAGGTATAAACGAACATAACCCCAAAAAACAAGAACGTAAAAGCCCTAGTAGCCTTTCCAATTTTACAGTGCAAAAACAAAGGACCAATCAGATGCTTCCTTGCACACAATACATCTATAATCTATTGTAATAAATTGATTCCTACTAATTAAATTAATAATTATTACATTCTTATCCTTAGATACTACCAAATGTGGAAACTCACTTTTGGCACCATCAGACTTGCACCTTTCTTTTGCTGAAATTTGGAATCTCCTACAGTAGCCAACTTGTTTTAATAAGACTAAAATGAAAACAAACTATTTCCATGCCCTTTCCTTGTATCTACATTTTCTGCTTTCTACTAAATGTTTAACTGAATAAACTTTCTAAAATCAAGCCATGAAAATTTCCAATTTCCAACCATGACAATGTCACAACTCTTGATGGAAGTCACATTTTAGTTGTATCCCTTACCATAATTAACCTATATTGTGTGTATTCTTTTTGAAAGGGAAATCTGTCTGTGTTGGACACGTGGTTTTAAATTCAGATATTGCTATTGCATAATGGGATCAGAAATGCTATTTGAGGAACCTGATCCATGATTGAATTATGATGGCCCTTACAGCCTGCTATCATTACATAGTAGCTGCACAAGCTGTGACAACCTCCTACCAAGATGTGAATTTCAGATGTCATTTTTAAGCCCACTGTTAACATTCCTTTTTTTTTTTTCCTTCTACAATTTTCATTTTCTCAATTTTTTGCAAACACATTTCCAACTTATAAGGGACTTATTTTTGCTAAGCTCTTTTCCATGACTCAACTCGATTGGGGTAGCTTCTATATAACTAATTAATTTCTAATTTAGGTTTGGAAATCAAGTGTTTGTGAGATATAAATATATATATTTCAAATCGATAAATAGCTGTGATAAATTTATTTCATTAGAGTATGAAATTTTTTATTTATTTATTTCTATTGCATATATGGTTATACTGGTACTGAAAATCTAGAGGAAAAAAGAGAGTATTTTCTATAACATTGACTGAAAAATCAATTTTAAAATTATTTCTCCAGTAAATCATATTTATAGCTTAAACAAAATTCAATAAAAATTATTAAACAATTGATTTATGGGATTTGGGGTTCAAAAAATATGTATTTCTACTACTAGCGAAGTTGTGTGACCCCCCCCCCCCCCCCAACCCCACCCAACAAAAAATTAAATATCACCGCCCTAGTTTCAGCATCTTGTTATGCGATGTGCATTACAAGAGAGTAGTAATGGTGGTGGTAGTTGTAGTAGTAGTGTATATAATATATTCTGTGTATTATAGTTGTTGAACTTCATCTTCCAATATAATATTAATATAATAGAATAAATATATATATACACACACACACACTTATATATCTATATCCTTGTTGTTTCAGTATGTTAATTTTTCAGGATTTGTTGTGTCAGCCCATTAGTGTTGTGCTTGTGTCTTGTAACTCTTGTTTTAGTGTTTGTGCTACGTGATATTATACCAAAAATATGGGTCGCCTTCATGACTTTTTTTTTTCATTCATGGAATTTTTTCCGTACATGAGTGAACACTTATAAGTTGATTAAGTTTAATGAAGATCTGATATAGTATGAATGGTCAACATAGGTCAAACATGCATGGAATCCTTTTGGATTTAGAAATGGGATGTACTTGTAACTTAGGATATCAAAATAGAGTAGTAAATTAGTAATAGTGGTGGTAGTAATAGTACTACTAGTATTTATAATATGTTATGTGTATCATAATTGTTGAACTTCATATTCCGAGTTATGCAATTGTTAAGAAATTATGTATAGATATATTAATCAAAACCGTATATTTTCCAATATAATATTACTATGATAGAATAAATCTATATTTTTATATTGCTATATTCTTCTTGTTTCAGCATTGTTATTTTTCAGGATTTTTTGTTTCAGCCGGTTAGTGTTGTGCGGCATGTCATTAATGCTTTTCAATTTAATTAATAGGCCAAAACGTGGGTGGTCTTTTTGTATACAGATAAATCCTCCATCAAACATACTCTTACAACTTTATATACCCATTAATCCTTACTTTAAACCTCAATTTTCTTGCAGACTCATTTCACATTAATAATTGCTTTCCAAACATTTATTCATAAACCTGTATAGCATATGTGGTCAACCATTTTACACAAGTAATTCTGTATTTCCAACCCAAAACCTCTTATTCCCCTGCCCCCCCCCCCCCCCCCCCGCCTTGATGGGTTCATACTTTTTCTGCAGCCTCCTGGCCACATTCTTCTTATTTTAATTTCATTTACCGAAAGAGTTTGATCTGTCCAAACTAATTGTCCCCAGCCTGACAACTTCATCTTCTATGCAACATTATGGTATTAAATAAGTATAATGATCCTGATTTAACGGGGTTTGAACCATTGGATTTTGTTACACACCGATATATAGGTGTGTAGAAAATTCACAGGTGTAACGGCCGATCCCGTTATGTGACGGCTGTTATGTACCAATATGTGACGGCCGTTATGCACCAATATGTAATGGTATCAGCCCGTATGTAACAATAATGATACATTTTTCTCTTTTTTCTCCCATCTTAGTATTAAAAGAACCTTTTTTTTTCTCCCCTTGTTTACTAATTTAAAGTTACCAAACACAAGATTTGGAACTATGGATATGGTTAAAGTGTTTGGTAAGCCCTCAAATCATATATAATTATTTAATACCTCAAACTTAAAAATAAAATCTTATCTTATTAGCTTTAATAGATGTTACTTAAAAATGAATGAATCTTAGATTGATAAGATCGCTAGGCTATTTTTGCAATATTTTTTTCTTTGAATTCTAAGAATTATTTATAGCTATTTTTGTTTTTGTATTAGTGTTTTTGCTCGAAAATCATATAAAGGTATCTTGTGTTTTTTCCTTTGGGTGGTAGAAAACATAAGTATTATAATATGAGTTGATTCATCACATCTTTTATTTACTTTTTTATTTTTTTGTTAAATTTCTATTTTTGCGACATTAGTTACCAATTAATATTCATACCCATATTATATTCTTTATCTATGGTTTCTTTTATTTTTGTTGAAATTGCTTATAGTTGCATTTTTAGTTATTGCTTGTCATATTCAGAACAATATTCATCATAAAAGATTGAACTTTCTTCTTACTTTGATATAAAATCAATGTAAAGTTCTATACAATTAGTAATTTTTTTCATAGGAGCTATAAAATTAACTAAGAATAATCAAAAATATTAAAATGTAATAAATTAGAGTAAAAACATGCATATCAGTAACTTTTAAGGAGTTTGCTAGTGATTGGAAAAAATTCACGGTTGCGGTTCCTGATTCCCATACGTATTGATCGATTTTCTAGATACTGTTACATCGGGATCACAACCATTACATATCCTGATACCGCTATTTAAAACCATTTATTGCAAATATATCTCCAATCGACTAGATGAGATTTAAAGTATTCCCCTTTTTGCCCAAAGAAAATCCGACCTGAAAAGTCTTTGCATCTTTCCCAATCTTTTTGCTATCAAAACCAAGATTGTAAGTGAGAAAATGTCAGCATGTGAGATTGATAAAGTGCTTTGAATTGAAAGTCACCTTTCATTCTTTAACGAGTTAAACTGGCAATTTGACAACATCCCATGTTGCTTTTGTGTTGTAATAAGATCCCAAGGAAATTTAACTTAAGAAGCTGGTTAACTCCCTGCTCTATAACCAAGATTCTTTGCAAGAGCGGACACATTTCCTACATCCCCTAGACTCTCACTTTTTATGCAAATTTACATTCAGACTTGCAACCACCTCAACAAAAAAGCGCAGCTATAAAACAAAGTTGTGCCACCAAAATCTTAGCATCCCCTATTAAACACATGGGAGGTCGTTCCTCTCTCACTTCCTCTTTCATCCAGCTTAGAACCTTCAGTTGGTTTTCATCATAAGGTTTCCCGATTCATGACATTCTCAGTTTTTATAAAAAAAGGGACCATTCCTCAATGTGGTCCCCATTAGTTAAGGGTGTTGGAAGAGGTGGACTGGATATGAACCTAGCCTTTGGCATTATTTGACATTCTCACCCTTTCTGTTTTCAAAACTAAATTTCCTTCTGTTGTTAGTGTTGTTTTGCTTATTCAGTATAAATATGTGTATGGGTATTATATATATATATATATATTTTGTGCATAACATTATTGTTATTATTATTTTTAAAAAAGTAGTGGTTGGGCTACATAACAGGGGGTAGTCCTCCCCCTACCATGGATCCCACTAACCCATGGATTTAAATTGCGGTTATAGGATACGATGTGGTTGTGGTATCAGGAGTATCATCCATTGTAAAGGAAATTGGAAACCGCTGCTGAGATTTTTTTTAAACACTAGCATACCCCTTCACAGTCCTCTTTTTTTTATTTGTTTTCTTTTCTATGACACTTGGAAAGATTTTATAATATTTTATTTTAGTTTTTTAAGTTAAAATTATAAGTAAGTATAATTTCTTATGATTTTTAAGAATAAAATTGCACCAACTAATATGGGTAAAACTAAAATGCAATTATTATGGAAAGAAAAAGCAGAAAATAAACTAATAAAACAAAACTCATAACATAATGAATCGTTATGGAATCATGCTAATAATCTAACTTGCATCTTACAATTCTAACAAGCTAACAAACTAACAAAATAAAGTTTAAAGAAGATGAACAATTACCTCTTGTAGTAATTTCTAAACCTTTCCAAAACTCAAATCACAAGATCTTCATACATAGATTTACACTCAAAAGTAGTAGATCTACACTTAAACCTAGTAAATCTCCAACCAAAGTTGGAGCCCCGTTTGGCATAGCAGTGGGAACACCGCTTATAGTGTTTGCTTATGGAGCTCATGCATAAAACGTGGTTCGGTGCAGATACTCGGTGTTTGGTGTAAATTCTTGAAATGCTTGGTGTATGAGGCCCGTTAGTCCTAACACTCGAAAGAGCATTGTGGAGAGTGCTTTTGCCGCAATGCTCCTTTGAGGTCATGGATTTTACTAAATTGTCCCTATTATAGAACATATAATAGATATTTATGTATATTAAATATATAATCTAATATGTTACATGTATTTCATATTAATTTATGTATTATTTAAAATATTATTATTTATATTATATATACAAAATGTTTATTAAATAAAGAGCAAACAATACTAATAAAAAAAAAAAAAGGGCAAACAATAAAATTCATACTCCAAAATCAGGTAGAAATTTTTTACCAAACACCTAATTAACAAATTGATTATGCTAGAATCGAGAACCAATTCTCCATAATTTAAAGAGATGCCAAACGGGCACTTATTAGATCCTAAAAAATACAAGCACCAGTTATGGAAAATCGAGAAATGTGATGAAAAAGTTGAGCTAATAGCTGCATATCACAGAAATGAAGCTTGAATCTTAGTTCGGAAGTGTTTTTGGAAGGTTGGGAGAAGAAATATGTGGAGAGAACCTGAAAAAATATGCTCAGCATGAGCTTTAATAAGAGGATCTGCTAAGCATGGTGTATCAGCTGCTGCACATCGATAAAGGATCAAAATTTCATTTCTTTTCTATCGAAACGGCCAAAATGTTACCGTTTCTCAGTGAACCGAAATGAAACACTAATAGAATACCGACATTCACATGTTTCTATAGAAACAAAGTTATTTCCTTGGAAGCATATTGAAACTAGTGGAAACATATTGAACTAATAGAAACATTTCTTTCGTATCAACAATAATTCTAGAAGTTGGTAAAAGATAATATCCATTTGCTTTTCAAATGAAAGAGAAGATTGAAGTATTAAGATCCAAAATTATAAGAAGATATTTCTATTTTTGTTCCCCAAAAACAGTAGACAAAGAAAAGTAGTAGTGGGAATAAAATGTAGATAAACAATTTATTGTAATACTAAGTTACTAATTATAATAGGTTTAAATTGCTATTTGTTTTAGTTATTGTTTTATATGTAAATTGTATTTAATTGTCTAATTCTTGAATATTACACAGTATATATTTATTATGTTATGGTATTGTATTTAATTATAATAATTTTATAACAAAAATATAATAATTTCATATTACATAAAAAATTAGTTCTAAATTTTTTATACTATTATTAGAAAAGAGTTATTTGATATTAATGACTAATTTACATTTATATATATACTATATATATATATTTTTTTTTTTTCAATTTCACCCTAATATCTTCTTGTGTGGATGGACATACACCCTAAAACATTTCTAATTAATTAATTACAATATTTATCTTCATATCTTCATATATTTTAATTTTTTTCATCATTTCTAATATGTTTCCGAAACGTTTCTGAAATTTTTCCGTTTACGAAACGAAATTTTGATCCTGGATTGATACTGATACATTTTGGTCGATACGCTAGTGAATTTTGGACACCTGTTAAATCGGGGTGTATTGGGATTGAGGGCCCTCAATTTCCGATACGTATTAACTGTTATTTTAATTCATGCCCCAACCTGGATGAAGGTGAGATTCAATTTTCTGTTTCTGGTACCATTACCTAGAGACTTTACCAACTAAGTTAGTTGATTCCTTCCACACTTCTCTTTTTTGGCAACTAGTGAGTCAAGTTCTTGTTGACACAACATGTGCAACAATATTTGACCCTGTCTTCGACACTTATGAGTGTCTAATACTTCATTTTTTCCATAATGTCTCCAAAATGAGCAAAAATGTATGTTTCTTCTGATCCCCTACTTGTATGAGTTATTACTTCTGTTATTTTGATAATTTATGAGGTGTTGATGCACAAACCCCCGCAGGTGTGTCACTACTGATAAATTGCATATGTTGATCCTTGTTTGGATTTGTTGCAAAATGAGAGGATAATAGATCTTGCTAATTTTTTGTCAGACTGGTTATTAGTTAATGAGGCATTGATTCCCTAGTTGCATCATGCAAGTTAAATATTATTAAATTATTGTCAATTCTTGTCTGCCCTGTTTCCAATTTTGTGAAACTTTCTTATCTGACACTCAATATCCTTGTCCAAAATACTTGCGTCTTTGCTTGCTTGTGTAACACAAGAACAAACAGCAATAATATAGTAAAAACAGGTGAAGCCATTTCTTTTTGGTGAAGTATATATATATGCACATATATTTATATCACCTTAATTTCTTAATTCCTTTTTTTACCCTTTCTTCTGTATGTGCTTGACTCATGTGAAATCTTAATATCTCTCCGGCCCCCTTTTTTGGATTATTTTGTACAGAATAAATCCATCGTTTAGGGCTGTCTGTTATCTTATGATCTATTTGACTCTTTTTTAAGTTCTCAAATGCATTCATTTTTGTATATGTGATCATTGGTTCACATATATGTTTATGTTTCCACCTGTTTTGTTGAGTTTTTAACTATCTCCTGCCTATGGTAATTTGCAGGTTGACAATGATAACACTATTTCCTTAGAGACTGGAACTGACCCAACTGCCCTTTGCCATCTTGGGAAACATCAGCTTGTTCTTGATGAACAAATTGGAATCAGATGCGAATACTGCTCTTTTGTGAAATTGGAGATTAAACATACTTTACCTTCCTTTGTAAGTCATCGAAAATCTTTTATTGATGTTTATGTTTATCAATACTTTACCTTCCTTTGTAAGTCATGGAAAATACTTTACCGTCCTTTTTAAATCATGGAAAATATTTTATTGATGTTTATGTTTATTAATATTTTCCCTTCCTTTATAAGTTATTGAAAATATTTTATTGATTTTTATGTTTATTAATATTGCTTGTGTTAGTTCCCTATTGCTTGCTTCTCCATAATAAATTGCCTTAGTCTTTTATAATATATTAATATCTCTTTCCACTTCAAGCGAAGGAGAGTTTTTTTATTTACCAGTGCTAGATATTTGATTGTGCAATTGCCAATTTAGTTTGGGAGTTGGTTGAGTACGACTCCTCATGCACTAGTTTGAACATATTTCTAGTGCATGAACCTTTAGTGATTGCTTCTTGGCTTCTTAATTTACAACTGAGCTGGATTAGTTCACCCAAATCTGTCAACTATATGTTGATTTAAGTGGGTCTGGGTCTGATTTCCATTTTTTGGAACACTTTTTATTGAACTTTTTCGGATCTGCTTGAACTTGCCGCGTTACCAGTTCTACATATATTCATGTGGACTTTGAAGCATGAAGGAAAATTCATGGTTGACATGATAATGCAGTCTTACTTGGAACTGGAGTGGATAGTAATGGATGAAATAGTTAATGCCTATGCTTTTGTTCTTTTAATTCTTCCTTGTGTCAATTTGTATAACTTGATTAAAAGTAGTAAAAATAGATGAAGCAAATATCTGAAAAGGATTTATGAAGCCAACCCTGAATTTGGGATAAGGCTTTGTTGATTTGAATCTAATGTATCATTGATTAACCCTCTATCTGTGATTTTGCAAGCTTTGCTTATCTTACTTGATTAAACTTCAATTATCTGAATCTATTTGAACTTGGCTCTTGCATACAGAGTAAGCGACCTTGGGGAAAGCATGACAGGACAGACCTTTGCAGACCAGAGCATAATATATTTGACAAGCTTCAGGGCCAAAACTCTGGTAGTGAACACCAGTCTGGTTTTAATCGCTTTAGCAAATCAGGAACAGTATGGGACATTCTTCCTGGAGTTAAAAACAGTATGTATCCACATCAGCGTGAAGGCTTTGAATTTCTTTGGAAAATTATAGCTGGAGGAATTCACCTTGAAAAGTTGAAGAAGCCTGATTTTGATGATGGAAATGGATGCATCATATCAGCATGCTCCTGGGACAGGGAAAACCCGTCTGACCATAGTCTTTCTACAGACATACCTGGAACTATTTCCTACATGCAGGCCAGTCATTATAGCCCCTTGCAGTATGCTCCTTACATGGGAGGAAGAGTTCCGCAAATGGAACGTTGACATTCCCTTTCACAATCTGAACAACCCAGAGTACTCTGGCCAGGAGAGTAAGCCAGCTATGGATTTTCTGAGTGAAGCTGGACACCACAAACGAAATCCAACAACAATTCGATTGGTAAAGTTGTACTCCTGGAATAAGGATAGAAGCATCCTTGGGGTCAGTTATAGATTGTTTGAGAAACTTACAACAGAGAGTGTTGTGGCTGATGGAGACGATAAGAAGCAAAGAAAATTTCAACCTTGTGCAGATGGGGAGCAGGTTAGAAGAATCCTTCTTGAATTTCCCAGTCTTTTAGTGCTTGATGAAGGGCACACTCCACGCAATAGCCAAAGTCTTATCTTTAAGGCTTTATCAAAAATGGAAACTCATAGGCGCATCATTTTGTCTGGAACTCCATTCCAGAATAACTTTGGTGAGCTGTATAATACACTCTGCTTAGTGAGACCTAAGTTTGATGACAGGATGACTTCTGAAAACTATGGAGTTCTGAGAAAAAAGCGTGGGAGGAAAAGCAGTGTGGCAAGAGTGAAATGGGCCTCCCTGACCAGTTCCATTTGCAAAGATGCTGATGATAAACTTAGAAAACTTAGAGCCTTGATAGACCCTTTTGTGCATGTACACAGAGGAACAATACTTCAAGAAAGTCTTCCTGGATTGAGGGATGCACTGGTTGTTTTACAGCCAACCCCTTTGCAAAAGACCCTCCTTGAAGGGATTCAAGGCAAAAAGAACCCTATAAAACTGGGATATCTGGTGTCTTTGATCTCTGTCCACCCTTCACTGTTGCCCGAGTGTTGTTTATCTAAAGAAGGAAAGTCCTTCATTGACAGGGATAAGTTGAATAGGCTTAAACTCAATCCTGGAGCTGGTGTCAAAACAAGATTCCTCATGAACCTCATCCAGCTCAGCAACACACTGAATGAGAAAGTGCTAGTTTTTAGTCAATATATTGATCCATTGGCCTTCATAATGGATCAGCTTCATTCTCATTTTAATTGGACACTAGGAAAGGAGGTCTTATGTATGGATGGAAAACTTGATGTGAACCTGCGCCAATCCTCAATTAGTACTTTTAATGATCCTAATAGCGAAGTAAAGGTACTTCTTGCATCTACAAAGGCTTGTTCGGAAGGGATAAATCTTGTGGGAGCTTCAAGAGTTGCTCTGCTTGATGTTGTTTGGAATCCATCAGTTGAAAGACAAGCGATAAGCCGGGCATATAGGATTGGTCAGAAGAAAGTTGTCTATGTTTACCATCTCATTACATCTGGAACAATTGAGGGAGAGAAATATTTACGACAGGCTGAAAAGGACCGCTTGTCTGAATTGGTATTCTCTTCTGCAGATGGGGAAGTTTACAAGCGAGATATCTCATCTACAGTTTCAGAGGACAAAATCTTGGAAGAGATGGTTCGACATGACAAGCTCAAGGACATGTTTGAAAAGATACTTAACCAACCAAAAGAATCTGATTTAATTGAGACTTTTGGTATGGTGGATCTCTAGCAAACACAATAGATATTTTGTTAGTGAGGTGGCCAACTTGTGACATTTGGTGCTTGAACTTCCATTGTCTATTTGTCTTTAATCCGAAAGGTCTGGTGGAGATGGAAAGTTCCTGATACTCGTTGCAATGTATGGGGACCAGTGATCATATGCTACAGAAGAATGGTATATTCCTTTTTTTTTTTAAAGAAAATAATAATCTAGTTATTATTCTTGTTATTAACAAATGGCTGATTCTGTACTCTGAATTTTATAGATAATAACTACTGAAACATGATTCAAATTGTATGTTCTCTGCAAAGATTTGGAGCTTTATTGAGTTCTTGGCAAATCATCGAACTTACGGCTGACACCTTGGTCTGATTAAGATCATCTGTCATTACTTTAAAAGCATTGTGGGATCTGATGATCCAATTTAGTTGCATTTTCTTCTTTTTCTTTTTTCAAAAAGTTCTCTAAGAGATTTCCTTGTTGTGGCTATCAAATGGCACGAACTTAATCCCTTGCAGATATCCCAGCTTTCATGTAACTCTTGTCAGTAGAAAGTCAAATTTGCCCAAACTTATTTAAAGGGTAAGTTACACTACCTCCCCTCTAGTTTTTGACAATTGTGGATACCTCCCTTACTGTTCTGAAACTACACTTATCCCCTTTCTGCTTTAAGTTTTAGTTGTAGATTCTCCCCTGCTGTCAGTTGTTGTTACTAATAGGGACAAAAATTGCTGACTGTAAGCCAATTTTTTTTTAAATGCCCAAATTGCCCTTGGAAGTAATAAAAGGACTATTTTATCCCACATGACAATGTTATATGACAAAACTAACCTTCAAACAATTTACACCTATATAATCCTAATAAAAAAATATTTTCAATGTTAAAAATCGAATTATAATATTGCACAAATCCTACTATAAAATGAAATAAAATAATCTTCTTCCAAAAAATGATGAACAAAAAAAATTCTAAAATCCCTAAAATTTCTCTCAAATATCTTATCACTAAAAGTTCTAAAATTCCTAAAATCTCTCTCTAAAATATATGTCAAAAATTTCTCCCTAAAATCTCTAAATTCTGTCTCTAAAACCCCAAAATAATTGTATTTTATTTCTCTAAAATTTATTAAATAGTAAATACCCAAAAAGGATGAATAAATTTTTTTCTAAAATTCCTAAAATTTCTTTCTAGAATCTCTAATTTCTCTCTAAAACCCCTAAATAATTGTGTTTTATTTCTAAAATTCATTAAATCTTTCTAAAATGTCACACGTAACTTTTGAGTTGATTGAATCATTAACTCGCCACATTAAATCATTCACCATTCTCATGAGTCAACTCAACCATTGAAATCATTAATTTCAGGGGTTACAATCATAGTCAACAAAATCGCAATCACCATACACACATAGATATCTACATATATATATATATATATATATACACAAAAATCCGTTTCATATGAATATATCCTTGCATTCCAAATCACTTCACACACCAAAGACCCATTTCAGAAGATTAAATAATTGTTTGCTCTCACTTCAAAAATGGTGCCTTAAACTTCAGGAAATCTAGAATTGTTGATATTTAACTAGCAGTATGACAGTAGCTGTAGCTGGCAACAATAAGCACACTGTTTGTAGTTGATTCATATGGACTTTGTTTTTGGCAACCTCCATTAACCAAATCTGGGATAACCCCATCAAACCAACCACTATCAAAATCAAATTAGTACAAATATTAGCATTACCTCAACAATGAGATAATCATAAACAGAATCAAATCTCCATAAATTTATAGCCTTACAACCCAAACAAAGTGTACCAGAAGTACCAGATACCTAAGAATAAAAACACAACCAAAACAAAATTATCAAGTGGGTCATAAATTTTCTCATCAATTTCTATTTCGAACTCCTCCTAGAATCTAGAGTTCAAGTTGGTCTTGCTTGTCTAGAGTGCTCGTGTCATGCAAATATGTATACATATGTATATATGAACAGTGTGTGCTCGTCAATGTGAGTCTCTCTCTCTCTCTCTATATATATATATGTGTGTGTGTGTGTGGATTATCATCAAAGCCCAACAAAAGGCATTATTTTGATTGTGCAAAATAATTAAACAAGAAGAAGAAAACAAAAACAAGAAGAATTTTCCCCAATTCAAAGGGACCCAAAATCCCAAAATTTGTTGGACCCAAATAGAAAATTCCCAATTCATCATGAAAAAACCCCAATTGGACCCTCTACTTACGAGACGAGAAGAATGATGGTCATTGAAGACCCAGATTGCCGAACATGGTCTCACTACAACAGCCATTATCGTCAGCGATCAGTTGGTTCCTCTACTTCGAAAGCTTAATTTTGGCTCTTCAAATGGCTTAAAAACATGAAATCTTGCAGAGGAGAAAGCTTCTGATTTGGGTTTGGACAAAGGGTTGATGGGTTTTGATTGTGAGGTTATTCTGTGTGTATATATATATTGTGTGCTTATATATATGCGTGTGTATATATATATATATATATTATGTGCTTTATTGGAGATGCTAGTGCTGTTTGAGATGAGGGAATTACAGAAGGAGAGAGAAAGGGCCTCTGCATGTGCGCGTGAGAAAGAGAGCGAGAAGCATAAGGAGGAAGGGCTTCTACATTTGGTTAACCGTATGTGTATTGAAGAGAGAAAAGTAAAGAAAGATATATAGTTGACTTTTGAATAAATTTTGTTATTAAAATTAGAGGTAAATTTGTAAATGCCCTATTTCTGTTAACGGCATTTGACAACATTATTGACCGGGGGGACAATGTAGTTTTAGAAAGCATAGGGGAGGTAAGTGTAATTGACCCTATTCTAAACTATTTGTTTATTTATTTTTGGGTGATAATTTTGTAAATGGAAACTGAACTAGAAGTGCATAAGCAAATATATAATACCTACCAAACTTGGCCAAATTATATCTATTGTACATAGGCTACAGACGAGCTTATTAATTAGGTAGACTTTTCTCTTTAGCTTATTCTAATCTAAAGTAGGGAGTGATTCTTACCTGATGTCAGTAAATGGAGTAGAAAATAGTTAGGGGAAGAGGAATTAGGAAAAGGATGAAAGGGTAAAAACAAACCCATGTCCAAACACCAAATTTCTAATAGGATTGTTGTCTCCTCAACTTACAATTTCCCTCAATCCCCTTTCTTCTGTTCTAAACTTTTGTTTGTTTTAACCATCATCCTTAGCTCCCTGAGTATCTTGTTGTTTTCGAGATCTCAAACTGCTTTAGCAAGGATAAATTTTGCTGTAGCAAAAATTTTCCTTGATGATAGCTGGGTGGCTGTCCTGTAGCTTTCCTTGTTATATAATATAGGTAAAAATGTCAACCAGCTCGTCTGTTAAATGTATTAGTGTTGTAACACTGATGTGGTTTTTCTTCTCCACACTAGCTTTTAGTCTCTTCTTCATTAGTTTTCTTTGAAGGGTGATTACGCTGTCACAAATTGGTTCATGGAGCTTGGTCTGGAACCCAGGTTCTGAAGGAATCTTTAATTGCAATGACTTGCATGGACTATATGGTTTTTTACCTTTATTCAGTTTTCCTCTGGACCTAACTTCTATTGATCTCTGAATTCGTGAGACTCACCTGGGTAACATGAACTGATGTACAGTAAGTGGAGATGATTCTTGAGTGCAACTTAGAACTAGGACAATCTACATCAATAGATCCTTGCAATTGGAAGGCTTAATGATTAGGAAACAAGATGTTTCTAGCCAAGGATTATAGATTATATACATTAGTTGAAGGAGATTAGTGTGTTGGAACACTTGGAATGCATAATTTTTTTATCATTTTTGCCAAAAAAGGGGGTTCTTCATGTTGATTTTAATTCTCATATTTGCTCGGTTGCTCCTTTGGAGGTTGCTCATGTTTTGAGGCCAACTGTCATGTATCTGTTGACAATGTCATGATAATTCTTCCATATTGAACACAAGAACTTAATTATTCTACTCTCTTTTATTCTCTTTACTCTTTCAGTAAATTTTGTTATATATAAATATATATGACTGGTTGCTGGTACTTGGCTGAAATTTCATGCAGTGAAGTTCGGAAGGAAAGTCTGCTTGTTAATTCAGTGAAAAGATGGCAATATGAAAAAATTCTTCTTATTTCTTTCATCAGTTTACTTTTAAAGAGAAGGTTTCAAAGGAAATAAAAAATCAACATAATTAGGTTCCCCTAGTTCGATACTGTTACATGTTACATTTTAATAAAATAAAATTTGAGGGCGGGTCTTGGCGCAATGCTAAGGCTGCACCATTTTGACCTAGGGTTGCAACTCGGGCCGGGCTGGGCTTGATCAGGACAGTAAGCTGGAGCTGGAGCTGAAGCCCAAGCCCAACCCCAGATTATTTGAACAGTATCAGGTTTGTTTGGGTTGCGCAACCTTTCAGGCTTGGATGGGTTGGGCTCGGGTTCAATTCGGGTTTGGTCAGGCTCACATTTGCACAGGTTGATTGTTTCACTTTTTTCTGCTTCTTGTTCTGTTCAAGGCCTCATCATGTCTCTCAAGTTCTTAAAGGCCTTCAAATCTGTGTCCTAGACTCTTTGTTGTGAAAAGTATATTTAATGGATATTTTTTTTATCAGATATGGTTTTATTAAACAAGTCCATACTCCAAAATAAAATCAGATATGGTTTAGAGTCCTTAGACCAATTAACAGTAGTTGACTTTAACTAGGCAAATAGTTCTCGTAGAAAATGAAATTCTCTGTCTAGCTTTCAGATCTCCCAATATATGAAAGAAGGCATTAGCATCATTTTTTACCATTCTGTAAAATTATCATAAGGACTGGTTCCTTAGATTTCAAAGTGGAATCACTCACTGCAGCGTTACGAGGTAAATCAATTCACAAGCTTTGAGCCCAATCACAAAATCCAGCGTCTCTAGTACAATATGCATCTCTACTACTTGAATCCCATGACAAAATGATAAAATAGAGACATAACTCAAAGATGTTTAGTACATGCCCAAATGATAAAATCTTAAAAGAGAACTCAAAAACACACTGAAAATCATACATATTCCAAAATAGAAAGACAGATGACTTCAATCCCAGATCTTCATTCTTCCATTGAATCCTCCATTGTCATTTCCTGAAAAAAAGATTAGAAGGATAGATTTAAAAATGGGTAATACAAGAGCTTTAGATAAATGTCAGGAATGAGAAATATGTGGAGAACATGGCTAAAAAAATTACAATTTCTGTTTGATTGTCAAGCTTTAAAAAGTCACACAAGGGAATTCAAATGAAACCATAAGACTAGATCTACATATACTTTTTGATAGAGTGATGTGTTACCTCATCACAAAGCACCTCCAACTATTCTTCAACTTCAATTGGGATTGATGAACTCCGTTAGCCAATCTTGTGCACCAATTAAAGACTCTACAATGATTGGAGTCAATGAATTACGAAATTAGTCAAGCACTCAACCATTGGTACTAAATGCGGATTCCGAAGAGACGGTGGATATGAGAATGGCCAAAATATCACACGCCATATAAGATAACAAGCGATATTTATTAGTTTTTGATTTCCACCACTGCCAAAATATCAAAATTTTCAGATTTATCTTCAAAATCATCTTCCAAATAAGAATTTAACCCAGATTTAATGACCACACTCTTTTTCACCTTTTAAATTGACTCCATTCTTGGCCATGTTCTTCACCTCCACCGCTTGGATTTCCCATATCAACCATTTGAACATCCTTTTAACATTAGTATCAACATCCGTCAATGATTCTAACACAAATTTTGAGTAATGTTCATAAAGGCGCTTCAAGATTGATTCAACTTTTTCAACAAGTACATTAACATCATTCGTAGAATAAAATTTCTCAAAACAAAACATAACATAATCCAGCTTCTAAGAAGGATCTAAAATCACAACAAGGATAACAATGGATTAATTTTTTCAATGTTAAAATATTTATCAAGCTTCATCTTCATCTTCTTAGCCATGTTTTGAAAAAACTCATCACCACTATTTGACCAAGTCAAGAGAGTAGCTTGTGCAATGACTTCACCACAATTGATCTACTATGATCGTGCACAATTTATCAAGTCCCCACTCCAATAAGCACGACTCCACAACTTGTGCAATGATTTCACCACAGTGTGGCATTGGAACCATTAGAAAATTAATGATTCTTTTTTGAAATTTCCAATTCTTATCAATATAATATGCCATGAGGTACATATATCCAAGATTTTGAATGGAAGTCCATAAATTAGTGGTGAGACAAACTTGTAAAGTTGAACTCTCAAAAATTGCCTTCAATTTTTCCTCTCACTCATATAGAGAAATACAATCTTTTGTAATTGTGGTTCGGGAAACAAATTTAAATTTTGATTGTAATGCATGGATAAATCTTCTACAACCTTATTTCTCCACAAAACTAAAAGGAAAATCATCAACTATAATCATCCAAGGAAGTTTCTTACGACAATGTTCTTATTCAAAATTTCAACTAAGAAGCGTTAGATTGACGATTAGTTACCGATAACCAGTACAATTGTAATTGTGATGGGTCTTTGTTGTTTTCATACTTAGGAAAAATATTGAGATGCCTCCGAAGAGTACTAGTTCCTAGAGTACTAGGACATACAAACTCATGCTTACATGTAATTTCAAAATGTCTTATCCGATTTTGTCCCATAATTTTTCTTAATTTTCGTAAAATGCTTTCACACATTAGATTTTGATTTGTAAGGTTTCTTTCACCTACCTTCCTTGCTACTTATTTCAGAAGCAGCTGCACTAGCATCGACTTCCTTGCCCTTTTCAATTGTATCATTTGTCTCACTCGTTGCAAACATATGCTACAAAATTTGAAAATAAAAATTGTGTATTAGAAGCTTGATATCACACAACTACAATACCCATATAGAAACATTTGCATTTAAAATGAATAAAGTCGTTAACAAAAATAAGATTTTCAAAGGTTTAACAGTACTTAGGTTTAACAGCATCCAATTTTTGCTACAAGCAATTCCAAAAATTTGAAATACACAGTCCATTCAACCTGTTTGATACACAGTCCATCATCCAATTTTTGCTACAAGAAAGTTTTGAAATACACAGTCCATTCCCAAAAACATAGAAGGAATAAAATGACAGAATGGGTTTTTTTCCAGTTGGGCTTGGTTACAAACGGCCTGAATTACTTTTGTCTTCTTTTCTTTCCCCCTTTTTTTTTTGTGTGCGTGGGGGGGGGGGGGGGGTGGAGCAGTTTATTTGTATAATGTTAGATCAAGAGGAACTGGTTATTTGACAGCTAGATTATTACATCGATTTTACTTAGATCAAGAGGTCTTTGGGCTAGTGGTCCACTTAACCATTTATTGGTTAATTGAGTTATGTACCCCCAAATATCCAGCACTTCAATTGCTTCTCTTAACTAAGAAGAATTTTCAAGAGTATATTTAAGATGATGTATTGGTTGCCTTCCTGAGACTACAGTGAACTGCCTTAAACACCAATCACTTGTGATGTATCAGGATTAGCAAGATATTAGCATATCAATCTGTCCACCAACCTTTGATACTCCCTTGTTGTAAAAAGAATGGTTCTGTTGGATCACTTAGCCTATGATGTTTCATCATCAAGATATCATAATCAACCCATCTAGGTCATCTCTCGCACATTCTTAGCAATTTTCACATTAGTGTTAAGAGTGTAATTCTTATATGTATTTATTATATTCATCAAGGGTAGTTTAGTCATTTTGTTATAATAGGGTTTCTTGCTCTTTACTTTGGTTCCTGCATATATATGTTCTTGTGCCTCTCTTTATTATTATTTAGAAATGTATGCAAAGGCTGCACATTGCATCTCTTCAATATTTATTTTTTGTATTGCATAACTTAAGTTAACATGGTATCAGAGCGGGTTTATTAAGAATGTGTATTGTTCAAGCTTACTATTCATCGACATTGTTTACGGTTACTGTTCATCGGCACTATTCATGGCCATTGTTCATTGATTTCTCTTGCAACAATCTCTCTTTTTCTACATAGTAGTCTCTCTCTTACCCTCACGCTAGGGTTTAGTCGAAATGCAGCCATCATCCCTCGCAAACCATAGCATGATCTCGGTCGCAGTTGTCTTCTCTTTGCAAGTCGTCAGATTCTCTTCGCAAGTCTTTTTTCAGGTCATCGTCTTCAATCCCCTTCCCAAGACCACGTCGTCGCTATTTCGATTATTAGTCTTCACGTTGCTTCACTAATTGTTGAGTTCATCTCAATTTTGCATTCTTATATCTCACACAGTTTGTCTCGTCTCATAGTGTTTGCAGGTTCTTAAGTAATTCTGGCTAATAGCAATGATTCTCTTCAGGCTATTTTTATGAAATTGACTGGTGATAACTAGACCTACTGGGCTTATGTGATGATAAATTTTCTCATAGGTAAGAACATGTGGGACTATGTTACTATAGATGTCCAGAAAAATTCCAAAATTATCACATGGATTAACAATTTTGTGTATCAATCAATTGGTCTTCAATTGGCTAAGTTTCCCATTGCCAAAGTAATATGAGATTTTCTCCAAGTTATATGTTCAATCTAATTTTTCAAGAGATATCAGTTGGAATCTGACATCCAATCTTCTATGCAAGGAGATAAAAGTATTCAGGAGTTTCATTCTGTTATGACTGGTCTCTGGGACCAATTGGCCTATACTGAGCCTCAATTGACCTATACTGAGCCTAAGGAACTGAGTACTAATGAGAGTATTGTAATTATAGAGAGGAGCAAAAGATTGATACAATTTCTAATGGCTTTTCGGGATGACTTTGTGGCTCCATTCCTCTGCCTAACTTCCAAAATAAGTCGTGTTCTCGAGTAACTCTTGATAAGTGCAGTTTTTGTCATTAGAAAGGTCACTGAAAGGCTCAGTGCTAGGTAAGCAGCCATTGTGGAAAAAGAATTTTGAGTAGAATCTTGGATAACAACTATCATGAAAGAAGAATTTTGACCGACACACTGTAGTTGTTGCTTCTTCTATCGATGATCATAGTGCGTCCACTTATACTGCACTTGATCCCTCTTTGATCAACAAACTACTCACTGATAATTTGCAAAGACTTACTATTTTTTTACTTTATCCACGTGAGTTTTTTTATTTATTTAACCTGACACACCGTTTTCAACTTATTTTTCAAATCCATGTTGTTTTTTAAATTGCATCTTCAAGATGCAATATTAATACTAGAGGTGTCAATTGGGCCGGGCCGACTCGCGCACGCCACGGGTACGACATGTTAGCAAGCAGCACAGCACGACATGACGTGGTGGATCGGGCCGGGCTGGGCTAGGCATGCGGTACGGATACGGCCCAGGCACACAAAACGGGCACAACCCAGGCACGAACACGGCCCAACATGGCGGCCCGTTGGCTTGGCACAGTAGGTTAGGCCTGATTTATTTCTTATTTTATTGTTATTTATTATTATTATTATTTGAATATATTGAAGCAAAATATTATAATATTTTTTTTAAAAATACAAATATAAATAAAATATTATAATAACAAATAATAAAGTGAATAATAATAATATTAAACTAACAAATAACAAAGTAAAAAATACAAAAGTTAAACAAAATATTATAATTACAAATAACAAAATAAATAATGGTGATATTATGTAATTAGAACAACAAAAAATCATATTTAAAAAAATCATGATTCATATTAGTCATTAAAAACAAAAAACAAAAAAGAGTGAAAAAAAAATGGGGAGAAGCTATTCTCATCGATGTTTATTGTTTTCCTTAATAGGCTTTGAATCCGATTTCTATTAGTCAACTATGTACTCTTGGTTATATTGTTTACTTCTTTTCTTCTGGTTGTATTGTGCGAGATCCTCGTTCCAAGAGGCTAATTGGGATTCGTAGTAGAGTTGGAGGCTATATGTACTGATGAAATTGCATCTTCCCGCCATTGCTACTTCTTCTGTTGATTTGTCTTCCTTCAGTTTAAGTCCTAAGTCTTCGGAGTTTTATTTATGGTATTCTCGTCTTGGACATATTTCTAGTTCTCGTTTGAAATTTTTAGTTTCTACTAGTGCTTTAGAGACTTTATATAGTCATGACATTTCTGATTGTAGTGGATGCAAACTTTCTAAATTTATGGCTTTGTCTTTTAATAATAGCACTACTTTGTCTTTTGCTCCTTTTGATCTTGTGTATTATGATGTGTGGGGCCTTGCCCCCATTCCTATAAAGGGGAGGTCACAACATTATGATTCTTTCATTGATAATTATACTCAGTATTGTTGAATTTATCTTATGAAACAGAGATTTAGCTTTTTTTACATTTTTATTGCTTTCCATGCTTGGTTCATACACAATATTCTTCTACTATTAAATGTTTTCACTGTGATTTGGGTGGGGAATATTGATATAATGATTTTCTTGATTTATTGAAGTCTAATGAGACCTTACAACAATCATCTTGTCAAGACCCTCCTCAACAAAATGGAGTAGTCGAGCGCAAGCACAGACATATCACGGAAATTATCCGTTTATTTCTTTTATTTGTATCTGTTCCTAATTCTTTTTGGAGAGAAGCTATTCTCACCGATGTTTATCTCATTAATTGCATTCCTTCATTCATTTCCTCAGGTATCTCTCCTTTCAAGCGATTAACTCGGCAATGTCCTAACTACTTTTCATTGCATGTGTTCAGTTGTTCTTGCTTTATCCTTCTTCCTAAAGCTGAGCGCACCAAGTTATCTGCTCGTTCTGCCATGTGTCTTTTTTTGGGTTATAGTGAGGGCCAAAAGGGGTATCATTGTTATGGTCCTGTTACTAAATGGTTTATGTGTCTCGCCGTGTGGTCTTTCTTGAACATATTTCTTTCATTTCGCTTTCATCTGCCTCTGACTCTTTCAATAAAATTGATCTCATTTATATTAATCCTTTTCTTGATGTTGTTTTGTTGACTCTTATGCTCGTAATATTCTTCCTTCTAACATTCAACCTTCCTCTTAGTCTTCGTCTTCCTCTGTGGCGCCACCTTCTATTATTCACACTTACAGTTGTCGGCATAAGTCTAATTTCTTTGCAGGATCAACACCTCTATAGCTCACTGATGTGCCTCCATTTGCTTTTGAAAATGTGAATTCTCCCTCTTCTCGCTATCCTAAGCATTTGTGTAAGTTCCCTGATCACTTTAGTTTTTCTAATACTTGTTATGCTTCTGAATTTGGTTCTTTCTTGTCTTCTATATCTTCTTTGTCTGAACCCACCTCCTATAAGGAGGCTACTCTTGATCCTCTTTGACAACAGGTTATGAGTGAAGAACTTTTTACATTGCACAAGACTGGCACATGGGATCTTGTGTCTTTACCTGTTGGTAAGCACGTAGTTGTTTGTCGATAGGTGAATAAGATCAAAACCAAAGTTGATAGTATTGTTGAAAGATACAAGGCTCGCTTAGTTGCCAAAGGTTTTTCGCAAGAATATACATTGATTATGAGGAGACTTTTGCTCCTGTTGCCAAGATGACTATTGTTCATGCTTTGGTCGTTGTTGCCGCAATAAGTCACTGGACTTTATCTTAAATGGATGTTAAGAATGTCTTTTTGCATAGTGATTTGGTTGAAGAAGTTTTTATGGTTCCTCTTACTAGGCTTCCTTATGCTTCAAGAGAGTTCTGTAAACTCAGGAAAGCTTTGTATGGTCTCAAATAGGCTCCTCGGGCTTGGTTTGAAAAGTTCTCTACTGTGATCTGTGGTTTGGGCATTCGTTCTAGTGCTCATGACTTTGTTCTCTTTCTTCATTTTACTTTTGTTGGTCATATTTTGCTTTTTCTGTATGTTGATGATATGATTATTATGAGGGATAATTTTGTGGGCATTGTTGTTTTGAAGTCTATGTTATAGTAGCAATTTGAGATGAAGCATCTTGGTTCCTTTCGCTATTTTCTAGGTATTGAAATTACTTAATCTCTTGAGGGTTTCCTTCTTTCTTAGTCTAAATATGCCACTAATGTTATCCAGAAGGCTCGCTTAACTGATTCTTGCATCGTTAAGACCCTTTTTGAGCTTAACGTGTGTTACACATCTTTTGATGGTCCTCCTTTGGCCGATCCTACTCTGCATCGAGTTCTTGTTGGTAGTTTGGTATATCTTACTATTATACACCCTGGCATTGCATATGTTGTTCATATTGTGAGTCAATTTGTCTCCTCTTCGACTACTATTCATGGGGTTGTTATTCTTCGCATTTTGTGTTATCTGCGTGACACTTTACATCAAAGTTTATTATTTTCTTCTACTTCTTCTTTGGAGCTTCATGCTTTTTCTGATGCTGACTAAGCTAGTGATGCCATGGATCATAAGTCCACCACTGGCTTTTGTGTCTTCCTCGGTGGTTCTCTTATTTCTTGGAAAAGCAAGAAACAATCTATTGTCATTCGCTCTACTGCTGAAGCTGAATATCGTGCTATGGCCACCACTACTTCTGAGATTGTTCGACTGCGATGGTTACTTGCTGATTTAGGAGTTGATCTCTTTGCTCCTACTCCTATGTACTGTGACAATGAAAGTGTCCTTCAGATTGGTCACAACTCTTTTTTTTCAATGAGCGTACCAAGCATATTGAGATTAATTGTCATTTCGTGCACCACTATCTTCAACTTGGGACTTTTTCCTTGCCTTTTGTTTCCTCCACTTTGCAGTTGGCTGACTTCTTCATGAAGTCTAATACCATTCTCGATGCTTCCAGCCATCACATCATGAGTTTGAGGAGGTGGGGGGGGGGGGGTGTTAAGACTGTAATTCTTATATGTATTTATTATTTTCATTGAGGATAGTTTAGTCATTTTGGTGTAATAGAGTTTCTTGCTCTTTACTTTTGTTCCTATAAATACATGTTGTACCTCTCTTTATTATTATTCAGAAATATATGCAAAGGCTGCACATTGCACCTCTTTCCTATTTCTCTTTTGTAATGCATGACTTAACACCTAGCAGAGCCACAAAATTTATTGTCAACTTGTGATTGTGCTTGTTACCAGTTTTCACATCAACTAAGAAACGTCAAATTACACTAAAAAAAAGAGGTAAGCAACATTCAGGAACAAATCAATTTTCTATAAAGGATTTCTTTGGCTAGTAAAAGATAATAGCCTGCAGACTTGAATCCTGCAATCAATGCTTTATCCAGCTCCAAAAAACTTGATTACAGACTTGAAATGTCAACTCACTTCAAAAAACAAGATTAACAATTCAAAAATTTCTCAGCAAAGGAATGGAGAGATAGAGTGTAGAAAGGCCTAAGTCCAAACTTCAAAGAGCAAAAGAATCAAAATTACACAAAAATAATCAAACCCTACTTCACAAATTTCTCAGCTAATTATCACCAACTGAAAACAACAGACCTTGTTGTGCATGAGTATAGAGAGAAAAAGAAGGGGACGAAGAAGAAACAAAAATTTTTAGAGATAGAGTGTATAACATACCTCAAATGGCCAAAGATGAGAATCTGAGATTGTCTTGCACAATAACGGGAGATTGCTGGACAAATGGAGCTGGTCGGAGTGCGGGAGATGGCAGGAGAAGGCGGTGGTCGGCTGGTTTCAGACTTTCAGTGGGTTTCAGACGTTTCGGTAGGTGGCAACTGCTAGGGTTTGTGAGAGAATACAGAGAATTGGCGTGTGATAGAATGAGGGCTGCAACATTGAAAATGATATGAATATAATAAAAAACCAGGATCGATTGGGAGCTCAAATCTAACGGTACATGTTATTTAACATTATAAAATATATATTATATATATTATGTTCGGGCATGGGCTGCGCTCGGGATCCTAATGTTAGATCATCAATTGCTCTAAAAGCTTAAACTTTTAGAGAATGGGCCAACGATGTATATCAAGTTTTCAACACTCCCCCTTACGTGCGATCCCTAGACTTGCATGTGAATAGACAAAGAAACAATAGACAAATGCAAAGGAGAAGAGAGTGCAAATTCAAACGGGGAATAAATGCAAATAGAGAGACTTGAATCCAAGACCTCTCACAACCAAGGCTCTGATGCCATGTTCGATCACCAATTTCTCTAAAAGCTTTCTCTAAAAGCTTAAGCTTTTAGAGAATGGTCTAATAATGTATATCAAGCTTTCAACACCTGACACCTTCGCCCAGCTCGAATTTAATTAGGGATTTTGAATTTCAGCCGAGGTCCTTCTGGAATTGAAAATAACTGCTGACTTTAAAAAGCTGCTGCATGCCCTAAAATTTTCAGGCTGGGCTCGGGTTGACCCACCCAAGTTGCAGTCCTATTTTGACTTGAAGATCACAGGTTCGAATTGCCAAAACAACCTCTTTGCCTTAGTGACTCCGCAGTGGTGGGAGCCTCTTGTACTAGGAGTGCTCTTTTATTTTAATGTATTAAAATTTTCCCATTCTGAGCAGCTAAGTGCATTTAGTCATTCAGTCTGGGAGCATATATCACTTAGGATAAATAGTTTTGATTTCATTGTACTGGTTTCTTATTTGACACTTTTTATCATGTTACTAGTGTTGTGAAAGATAAGAATCTATTGGTCAGTGTTTTCAAGTAGAACACAGATTCTGGATTCCTTATCAATGGCAGACAATAACTTTCTTTCTTCCTGTTTGCCCTCTCTAATAGTAAACAGAAAAGGTTCAGGGTGGCTTCTACCAAGGATTTTTTCCTGATTAGAAGTGACATAAATGGGACTTGGTGGCCCCCATGGACCATTCTCGGTCAAGCATCTAGCAAACTAGACAACAAAATTGTTTTCCTTTAACGTTCAAAGATATGCATAAAAGCCGAATTTGCAGGATCTCCATGGTTCATTTAGCATATCATTTGTTGGTTGAGGGGGAGACAGGAGAAGGAAGCTTGGAATTTTGTGGAATGTCACTACTGTTTAAGGCTGTGTTTTATATATATATTTTCTTATTTAATCCTGGGTAAAAGATAATTCAACTCAACTCAAATTAAGCTGTATGGTTTTGGTTGTGTATAAATTTCTACCTTTTGGAATCTTATGAATTTTAACATTGAATGCCTGTAAATATTTTATTGTATTTTTTTACCATGCCTTCACCTTCTTGGCCACCAAATTATGTATCCTGCAGTTGATTTGGGGATTTCTTAGTGGATTCCATAAGATAAATACTGGGCGGCAAGCAATGAGGCTGTCTTCATCATTTGCTATCCAACCTTTGCACGTGTTCCTCTTTTTGACAAGTTACAGAGTTTCCAACTTTTCATGCTTATTTTTCTAGTGCTTTTCAGACATATATTGAACATTTTTGCATTTATTGTATATAGATCTGTATATTTTACATAAACAGCTGAAATTCTAGATTTGGTCTTAATTCTTCATGGATGCACGTCTCCAAAATTCTAATTCCCTCATTCCTTTCTGAGCATTTCAGATTTAGTCATTGAAGACACAGTGGTAACCATTGAGAAAATATGGTCATTTTGCTCTCTGGCTGAAGGGTTTATTGTCAGGTAATATACATTTTTGTTTCCTTTCTCACATATAGCAATTGTAAAGTTGGGGACTTTTCCCCCTTTTCAGTTAATCTAAATAAGATTTTTGATATATTTTATTTTTACTTAAAGTTGCACACATGTTTCTTTCCAATTTCTAAAGAATTAAATTCAGGAAACATCAAATAAGTAAGTGATGACCGTAGTTGGATTTTCATTCCCTTTTGGTTTGCTTGGAAATATAATTGCAAATGGTGGAGAAGAGTTTTCAGATCAGTTGGTCACTTTTTGGTCATTAGAATTTATTTCTCCTTTTCATTTATTTCCTGCATGCTCGGACGGTTGGGAGGGGTTGATGCAGCAATTCTTTGGCCTTGTTTAAGCCATGCACTGTTTATATTTAAGATAGCAAAGTGAACCCATGAAAAACCGAGGTGAATTAATATTTTGCCTTTTGTCATGGGAAAGAAACTGGCTGCAGTTTGGCTGAGCTGACTGAGTATGTGTTTTACTTGCCAATTTGGGACGTCAAAAAATGAAATAATACGCTGTAGGAAGCAGAACTGGGAACTTACTAGATAAGTGTCTTGAAAATGACTGGGAAAGTTAGCGACCACATCTAGGAAGCATTTTAATACAACCTTCCTACTTAGGAAGAGAACCTCTGATTGCTATGGACCTATAAATAAGATCACCTCTATTGCTTCTGCTTCCCTTTTTCCTTTTTGACAATGCAAGACTGCAAGTGTTAGATTAATGTCCTTTACTAAAAATTATGTCTTTTCCCCTCTTACCTTTGTCCATTTTGTTTCTCTTTGGTTTAGTTCTCTCTCCTGTCAGAAGTTTGGAAGCCATAATATAAGGTTATAGTAAATTGTGGCATTTTAATTGTATAGGAGGGGGTGGGGGAGGCCCTCAAATTAGAAGTTATCTAAATATGATAACATAAGGCTAGATGAAGTTCAATTCATTGTCATGCCCCACATGAACGCATGCCTTCTCTTATTAAGTGTGGTTTTTTTATGGAAACTGACTCTATTTTCAGTGTCAAGACAATGAATGACACTGTTTACTTCATTTAGCACAAATGCTGAATAACTGGTATTAGGGGTTTTATTTTGATTTCTTTTTATCTTTTGGCTAATAAAAAATATCAGCAAGTTTTAGTTGTGAAAGCTGAGGCAGATAATGACATAACAATGACCATGCGATGTTGATATAGAATAATTTTCTGTATCTGGAGAGCTTCCATTAAAAATGATCCATACTATTTAGGGTTTGTTTGCGTCAGCTGCCAAATGTGAAAATCGTTGGCTGAGCAAGAAGCAGCTTTACAACAAAAGATGGCCTAATGAATGCTGCTTTTAAATTGTAACTAGTTAAACAGTTAATGATTGAGAACATCATAACAATATCCGGAGAATTTGCGGGAGTTTTCCTTTTCTAAGTAATACGTATACCAATTTATTTCATTATGTTGTGGACATCAATGGTAGTATCAATGAGTTTCTGATCGAACCTGTATAATTTCTAATTCAAATTTCTTAAAAGCAAGGGTATCAAGTGTTCTTTTTCAAGAGATATTTCTTTGTCTGAAATATTTTCAAATTAAAGACTCCAAACTCCTGCCTTGCCAACCCTATGTTGATGTGACTCTCCACTAGAGTGATCTAATTGCTCCCATTTAGTAGATAACATGCACAGATATCCCTAACAATCAGATTATTTCATTCAAAATGCTATCTAATCAGAGGACAGAAGGCTGATGTCTTCTGGCTGATATATGTGTGTGTGTGTGTGTGTTGGGGGGGGGTGAGGGGTGTATTTCATTTCACACACCAACAGAACATAAAACAACTAGTGCTACAAGGTTACATTCGATTGACTGGAGTCTCTCCTCTTTTAAGGACAATTAGATTGCTCATATCTGAGACTATCATACTTGTTGAATTTGGCTTCATCCAAGAGACCAATTTATTGTTGTGATTCTAGATTTATACTCACTAGTGAATATAGCAGATCAATATTACAAGTGGTACTTAATTATAATTGGTAATCTTCCTTCTTGGTCTAATAGAATATCCAAGTTTCAGTGTAGAAATTCTACAATTGGTTCATTATGGAAAAGAGGCTATTTCTCTTTATGAAGGAGCATATACTCGTTGGCTGACTGTTTGCTTGATTAGTTGAGCTGTGTAAAAGTAACTGATGGAGATAAGCAGTTGATGAAAATAAGTTGCTAATAGAGATAAGCAATGGATGAGAATAAGTTGCAAATGACCCTCCTTGAAAAGGGATTCAAGGAATAAAGAACCCACTTGAACTGGGATATTTTGTCTTTGAACTCTGTCCACCCTTCACTGGTGCTTCAAGAGTTGCTCTGCTTGATGTCATTTGGAATGCATCAGTTGAAAGACAAGTGATAAGACGGCTGGGCATATAGGAGAAAGTTGTTTACGTTTACCATCTCATTACATCTGGATCTAACAATGGAGGGGGAGAAATATTTACAACAGGCTAAGAAGGATTGTTTGTCATCTGAATTGGTATTCTCTTCTGCAGATGGGGAAGTTTATAAGCGAGAAATCTCATCTACAGTTTCAGTCATAAAATCTTGGAAGAGATGGTCCGACATGACAAGCTCAAGGACATGTTTGAAAAAATACTCAAACCAACCAAAAGAATCTGATTTAATTGAGACTTATGGTTCTGTGGATCTCTAGTAAACACAATAGAAATTTTATTAGTGAGGTGGCCAGCAGTAGATTCTCCTTGTGACATTTGGTGCTTGAATTTCCATTGTATATTTGTCTTTAATCCAAAAGGTCTGGTGGTGATGGAGAGTTCCTCATAATCCTTATAATGTATGGGGGTCAGTGATCATAGGCTACATCAGAATGATATGCTTCTCTTTTTTTTTATTATTATTATTATAAATCAGTTATTAACCAATGACTGATTCTGTAGTCTGAATTTTATAGATTGTAACCAGTGAAACATGATTCAAATTGTATGGTCTCTTCAAAGATTTGGAGAGTTCTTGGGAAATCATCAGACCTACAGTGGACACCTCAGGCTGATTGAGATCATCTGTCATTACTGAAAAAAGTTATGGGATCCGATGATCCAATTAAGTTGCCTCCTTTTTTTTGTTAAAAATTCTTGATGGAATGAGTATTCAAGAATTCCCATTCTAATTTTTTCATTCTTTATTCTTATTTGGTATGGTTGAAAATGTCTATTCCATGGAATGTGCATTCCATTAAAAAATATTCCAAGCATTTCTTTGGTTTAGATGAGTAATCCTTATTTCATTTCATGTCATTTCTATTTTTATTTTATTTTATTTTATTGAATGATCATTCTATTTTTGCATACCAAACATGACATAAGAGATTTCCTTTATAGGGCAGTCAAATGGCAGGCATTAATCCCTCGCATATATCCCACCACCTTTCATGCTACTCTAGATATTAAAATGTTAAATTTGCCCAAATATATTATAGTCTATTTATCTTTTCTGTTGATATTTGTGTAAATGGAAGATGAACTACAAATGCATAAGCAAATATATAATACCTACCAAACATATATAGCCAAATTATATATATTGAAAATAGGCTACAGACGAGCTTATTAACTATGTAGAGTTTTCTCTTTACCTTATTTTAATCTGAAGTAGGGAGTGATTCTTACCTGATGTCAGTAAATGGAGTGGAAAATAATTATGGAAAGAGAGAATAGGAAAAGGATGAAATGGAAAAAAAAAAAAAAAAAAAGAGAACCCTTTTTTCATATTATCTTCTATGCAATGCTAGACACCAAATTTCTAAAAGAATTGCTGTTTCCTTAAACTTACAATTTCCTTCAATCCCCTTTCCCCCCTTCTAAATTTTGATTTCCTTTAAGCTACTGATGTGGTTTGATTCCCCACACAAGCTTAGAGCAATGCCGGGGACACTATTTTTATCAATCATCTTTGGACATTATCTTTTTACATAAAATAGGTCCCACCATCATGAGATCACGAATAGGATTCATTTCATGTAAGAGAGTGATGTCCAAAGATAATACACAAAATAGTATTCCTAACATAAGTGCAAATAGATTGCTCATGTCTCATGTTGTCATACTTGTTTAATTTGATTTTATGCAAGAGAATCCAATTGTGATATGTGATTCTTGATTTATAATCACTAAGAGCTTCTCCATATTGCAAAGATATGTTAAAAGTTGTATCAAATTTTGACTTTGTCAAAAAAAATTTCAAATATAACCAAACTTTGAATATTTTATCGGAAAGAAGTATTTACGAAAGAGTAAGAATAATTTTTTTCTAAAATATAAATGAAAGTAATAACATGAGTCGCTATTACAAACTCTTGCCAAATTCAAAAATCATCGTGATTAGGTAAATAACAAACAATTAACAAGTCTAACCTATAATTAAGAAATTAACAAACACAATGTATTGAGAAGGACAGAGAGAATACATTCATCTAGAGGGGTTGGATTAGTGGATTGTTATTTATTATGCTAAAACTAAAATTTAGCACAATTGGTAAAAAGGACCCCTTTAACTCAAAGGTATCTATTGTGCCAAATATAGCATTAAGAATGACAATGGGATAAGTTTGAGGCGTGGTGGCTCTTTTTCAACTCTGATTGTGTTTATATTTTTCGCCCCTAACCTTAACCTTGTCCCCTCCCGTTTAGAAGTTTATTCCGATCCCGATTCCGTCTCCGTTTATATTTATCGACTCTACCATGTCTCGCCTTGAACTTTGATATATATATATATATATATATATATATTTTAAGTAAGTTAAAATTTTATTTTGATAAATAAATTAAATTTTTATTATCAAAATAACTAATACAAGAAAAAAATGTGCGTGATATGAAAAATTGTAAAATTAATTTTATATAGTGTTATTTATTGGTAAATATAATGTATATGAGAATAAATAAAAAAATTAATATATAAACGGAGTGGAGTCGGGAACATGTAACTATCCCCCGAACTCGTTCTGAACTTGATGGGATTTTAAAGGTTTCACTCGACTTTATTTATGAACATCTTATACCTCTCCCGTCTTGCATCCCATTAGAAATTGGACAGACGGGTCTCGACGGAACGAGCAAATTGCCATCCCTGTATAGCACACCAAATAACAATTTTATGTCTCCAACTCTGCTAACAAAGTCTTTGCATGACTAAGACATTTTTACATGAAAATAATGACATTTTGCAATAGAGATGTTTTTAGTGTGGGAATTTTTAAAATCCATCTGATCCTTTCCCACAAACAAATGATCGATGAAAAAAGTTGTGGGAAAATGCTATACAGGTACAGATTAAAGAACTAATAATTTGACAAGGCACCTAGTGACTTAGATATTCACATTCTCTGGCAAATTTTGCACAAAAATACTAATTTTTTTTATTATATTTGTATTTTAAATCATGTGACATAAAACTCTTTATTTAATAATTTGTTAATAATCCACTTTCTCCTTATTTAAAAAAATACAACATTTAGTATAAAAATCACACAATCACGAGTTAATGTTGATTATAAGTAATGTTAAATTTATAAATAATATGATAAATTATACTAATTTCTCTTGAGATTTTTACTGACTTCTTTTGAAATTTTTGACAATTTCACTAACTTCTCTTGAAATTTATAAAATTACATTGATTTTTCATATTGTATTTGACAATATACAAATATCACCCTCTAATCAATTTTTCCTTTAAAATGACAAAAATGTCTCTTTTATTTATTTATTTTTATATTTTTTCAATTTTGACCAATTTGTTCTAACTTTTTTCAAGGATTTTTTTATTATTTTGTTTAAAAATAAATTTAAGATTTTTATCAATATTTATTTGAAAAATAAAAAAAATGGTCATGATTTAAAAAATTAAAAAATATATATATGAAATAGGTAATTTTGTCATTTTAAAGAAAAAAACTAACTAGAGAGTGGTATTTGTATATTGTCAATTAAAGTAAGGAAGGTTAGTATAATTTCAAAAATATTATGAAAAATTAGTATAATTTTAAAAATATCAAAAAAAAATAAATGTAATTGTCAAAAATATGAAGGAGATTAGTGTAATTTACTTGAATAATAACTCAAGTCACCTAATCCAACCCAGTCCAGTGTACCTCTGCCCGAAAACCCAATTCGATGTGTAATTTACCTGAATAAGTACTCAAGTCGACCCGACCCAATCCGGCCCATTGTCCCTCTGCCCGAAAACCCAATTCGATTTCATTAATTTGAGGCTATAAATTGCCCAAGGAAAGAATTAACAGGCCTAGGGTTTTGCTCACGTCTCTCTCTAGCAGCCGCGGTGTCCCGGAACCAGAGAGTTCTTGCGAACCAACCAAAATGGTATTTTATACATTCATATCTGAATATATGTATATTTAAGCAATTTCTTTCTTGCTTCTGTGATTAATGGGTCTTTTAGGGCCTTTTAATCTCATCATATTACGTCTAGAAATCCTTTGATTTTCCATGTTTTAGAATAAGTTTAACTCATGGCGTTTTAGTACCGAAAATCAATTAATCATAGCTATAATACAGTAGGAGTACCCAGTAGGGCTTTGTTTGTTTCGCAAACTGTTTCCATTTCTTTTATACGTTGATGGATATTTTGTTGTGAAGCTATTGTTCACTTTATTTTGATACAAAACGATTGCTGAAAAATCTTCTATTATTATTATTAAACGTGAACGGTTGGAGAAAATTTTCGCTGCACCTCAAATTTAAGCTATTTGTTCAGGAAAATGTAGCTTGAAATGTTTCATGGGGCCTTATCTTTTTGGAAGCTTTAGGAAAAAAAAACGTATCCTTACTGCTTTATAATCACGTTCTTCCTGAGCATTAGTTTCCCAATGAATGAAATCTTTTGAATCAAACTGAGCCTTTTTGGGGTTGGTCTCATGGATATTTCAAATTGCACAATTTGATGTGCTTGCAGTCCAGATCAATTTGGTATTTTTGGATCTTAAGATTGCAGGATCATGTACGAGATTTTATCGACCATGGTTAAATTTGGTAAACATGTGGTGGTTGCTGATATCAGCAATATCTATGGCATTATGAGTGCCCACTTTGTTGTGAATACCTATGTGGCAAAAGTAGATAAATCGAGCTCTTGGCTGTATGTAGGGATGTGGCTGTGTGGGTTAGGGAACAATTACAACAGACATGATAGATGTTGATGGGTTGACATTGAATTGGTTGGTGTCTTAGAAACAGGGGGCAGAGAGCTCTTGCCTCTAGATAAATGGAGTGTTAGCTCTTAAAACGTGCTTCTTATTGTTCCTTTGTTCACCGTAACTTGTATCTAGATGAATACAGGATAAGTTGGAGATGATTTTTCAGAAGTTTCATGTAGTTAAATATATATAATTTCATAGTTTCGGGGTAGCAGGATACTATAATTATTACGTTTTTTTTTTGGGAACTATATTTAAGGCTCAGTTGAACCATGTACTGTTGAACATTAAGTGATAGGTGGACAGCAGCTATAAGACAATGCTTAAGTGATGCATAAATGACACACAATAGAGGATTGGATTATTGATTAGATAAATGATGCCAGTCATGTTGGTCCTTTATAACAGTAGATATGCAAGTTGCACTTTTTAGTGGTGCAAGTCCACCCTTTAGATTATACTCATCCTGGCTATTGAAGAGGCCAAAGATTAAAGTTATTGCTTAAATAAGACATGAGTTTCTTGGCTTGCTGCAAGATCCATTTTTGAACAATTTCAGTTGTCTGATGTCACTAAGTAAGTTTGAACATATAGCTTAATGAATGGATTTTTTCTGTAATGCAATGGTTGGATCTTTAGAAATTCAGGGTCATTGCATGTGTCAAGTCTTAATTTTAGATCTTCTATGTGCTAGAAGTTATTCAAAAAATTGGACTTGCACTGTATATCTTGGCCAAGTGATAAGAATGAGATCCTAGGTTACAAGCTGGTCCATGAGAAAGTGGTTTTGAGATATTGATTTGTGGAAATTAATAGTGTGACTTATCAAAAAAAGAAATGAATTATGTCTGGAAAGTCTATCAGTTTATGAAATGGAGTGGTCAAGCAAATAATGTACTAGGGTATCATTGTTATTCTTATCTATTATGGTAATTGGTTATAATTAAAGTATGAAAATATATAATTTCCTAAGCCTGTTTGCTGACGCTTCATTGTGATGCTGATCCGTACCTGTTCAGGTTGCCTTATTCAGTTCAATTTACTCTGTAGAAGGTTTGGCTACATTATTTGTCCATTTTTTCCTTGCCCACCTTCCTTTGGGGGGATGAGGCAGAAAGGATTCTATCCTGCTCATTATATGTTCTCTTTGTGGAAATTTGTATGCATCTTATAAGAGAGTTGTCTTTGTGTTGGCTTTATCCAAGTACATGTCACTACTATCTTGATTTAGGGTTTAGAAACACTTTCCTTTTAATTGATTGCTTGTTAATAAACAACTGCAGATTCTAGCAAGTTTAAATATGTCATCTATTTGATTTGGTTTCTGATTTGTTTAGTATTGGTTCTACCTTGGGTTTGCATCTGACTTTTTATTTTAATACATTTGCTTCATTGCAGACGAAACGGACGAAGAAGGCTGGTATTGTTGGAAAGTATGGTAAGTGCTAAGCTGTGTTATTAAATATTGTTGTGTTGATTCTGTATGGTTTCTTTATCAAGCCTGGTTCTAGGTTATTGCATTCCTAAATGTGTCGATTGTGTATGGCTTCTTTATCAAGCCTGCTTCTAGGTTGTTGCATTCCTAGATGTGTAAAATCTGCATTCTTGATGTGGAATTTTTATCATATACTGTTCATTTGTCTTGGTCTGCATATTTGCAGATCTCAGACTGGATTGAGGATCTCATTTGTCTGATTAGTTTCTAATTCTTGTCCTAAATGAATTATGGCAAGGGCTTGGCTTGTGGGATGTCCGAGTCCCCTCTTTAAGCGTTGTGAATGGCCTACATGGTGTCTGTGTACATCTGGAATTTGCTTTGTAGCCATGCGTCTAAATTTCATGTGGTTGGAATGATTCTTGGTCATAAAAATAAGAAAAAAAAAGTTTAGGCGAGGACATGAGTTTGTTATAATTATTGTGTTTAGATTCTTTGGGTGTTGATTTCTGTCCAACAGAATAGTTAATATTTAGCTGCGGCATTTGAAATGTCGAGTGCTGGGTTTAGCAAGGATGGTCAAAGACTTGATGGTCCATTCAGGCATAAGTCTTAATTTCTTTTGGTTTGAAAAGAACAGAACAGCCTATGCTTTCTAATTTCATTTGAGGTTCAGATTGTTCCTTGCACTGAAGGGCTACTGAATTTTTAATTTCCCACTTCAGGTACCCGATATGGGGCTAGTCTGCGGAAGCAGATTAAGAAGATGGAGGTTAGTCAGCATAGCAAATACTTCTGTGAATTTTGTGGGAAGGTAATGCTTGTTTTCGTTTTTATTAATTCGAGTGTTTCAGTTGTGTTGCTGGTGTTATTATTTCATTATTTTTGGTTATTTTGGTCAGTTATGCTTCACCTTTTGAATGCAAGGGCATTTCTCTCTTCTAATCAATTACTCACTGTTTGCAGTATGCGGTGAAGAGAAAGGCAGTGGGGATATGGGGTTGCAAGGATTGCGGCAAAGTCAAAGCAGGCGGTGCATACACATTGAAGTAATGATCCTTTTGGATTTCTCCCTTTTCTTTTCCCCTTCGTATTCATGACAAGATACTGATACTTTTTTCCCATCCTTAATGCAACAGCACTGCTAGTGCTGTGACGGTTAGGAGCACAATTCGGAGGCTGAGGGAACAAACTGAGAGTTGAGCCAGCATTTACCCTTTCCCAGACAACCGTGTTTCCTCTTTCTCATTTTCATTTCTGAAACTGATTGGTTTAGACAATGAATACTTTTGGAACTGGGTAAAATGATCTCGGACAAATTTAGCAATTTTTTGTTGTCAAACAATGTTCTAGATTGTGCCTAAGATCAGTTGGAATATGTCGTCAGCTTCTACTTTTCCATTGATGGTTTGTTTGCGCACAAATATGGGATGTCATAGCTGGATTTTCGAGAGTTTTCTCTCCTGTTATTTCTTTTCTAGGACAAAGCAATAAAAGGATACCTTGAGCTGGTTTTTCAAGATTTTCTCTCTCATTCACTCTTCCAGTAAATGGGAAGGAATTTCATTGTTTTAAGGTTTAAACAATAAATCTGGGCTTGGGATTAAGGTATCCTTCCATTTGGGTGTAGATGCACGAAACCATTTTTGGAATCTTGAACAAGAATATAACCCTTTGGTCAAAGGGTAATGTTATTGTAAGGTTGAACTCAGTTTGACCTAGCTTCTAGTTAGCTGGTTGAGGACCTCTGGTCAGTTTCTCTTCCGGGCAAAGGTACGGGCTTTTAAATGCTCCCAAGTTATCTGGAATCTCCCAAGTAATCCAGTTCTGACATACAAATTAGGGATAAAGAGATCGGGATAGATGAAAATTAGTTTCTGTCACCTAATGTTTAAAACATCCCATCACACGAGTTCAAGCCTTCACTAATATTATCTTTGGTAAAAAAGACATGAAATTTATTTGCCAATGACAATGCTTGAATGTTGATTGCCCCACGCCTTGTCCCTATGTGCTTGCAGTGTGAGAGCAGAGAATCGCTGCTAGGTGCTACCCTGTTTCTAGAATGAAAAGATTTATTTTCTCAAGAAACAAAAATAAACTTTTACCCTTCCAAAGAATGGAGAGAATAGGAGATCCATTACCAATCCCTTGGATTAAGAAACCACCTATGAGGGGATGTGAGCACTGGGCTGGTTTGTCTATCCAATGTCCATATTTGAGAAATTCTTATTATTGTTAAATTGTATTCTTATATTACTTTATAATATTGTAATCATACTATTTTGTAATATAACATCCACTTTCATGAAATAAAATAAAATAAAATAAAAAAAAAAAGATTAATGCGCAAGGGCATACTAAATTGCAGACACTTTGTAATATAACCCCACTTTCATAAAATAAAATAAAAAAAAGATTAATGCGCGAAGGGCATACTAAATTGCAGACACTGGCCGTCTCTTTGAGATGCCAGATAAACGTACAACACTGGCTGGCCTATTAATTCAGGCCACGAGCACATTACAAATACATATATGGGTTTGCAGAAAGAACAAACTAAACAGAAGGGGGAGAAAAAAAATTCCTAGCCTAATCTTGAGCAAATAACTGCTATATGCTCATTGACATTTGGTACCTCGCAGTTGCATTGCCTCTTTTAAAAAGAATTAAAAGAACAAAAAGTTGAAGGATGGCTACTGACCCTTTATTGGATCAAACAATTGGATTTGATGCATTATCATTGCTATTGTAGTGATGCATTCGGTTTTGGACAGCCTTTACAGCTGCAACTCTCGCTGCGTTGGCTGCTTTGTTGGCTGCTGCTACAGCTTTGTTCACTCTTTCATCCACCGTCGCCACATTGTATGCTTTCTTAGCAGTTCGCTGTGCTTCCTGATGGTAAGCCAATAAATGATAAGTGAACTATCTCTTCTCTTTCCACAATCAATTAAGGTTGTGTTGTTGTAAACATAGAGCAGCACATTGACTTAAATCAAAATATGTTCAGTCACCTTCCCCCACAAAGAAAAAATGTGAAATCATTCCCCAAGAAATATAGATCAAGCATAAAATAAACGTCTGTTTTTTTTGCCTCCCCCTGCTAGAAAGTTAGAATGATGAAGTGACTAGTGACTGGAACTCAATCTTCCAAGTTAACTTTCAGAAGTTTTTGGTTTTTTGCCTCCCCCGGCTAGAAAGTTAAAAGATGAAGTGGCTTGTGACAAAAAAGTTGACGGAACTCAATATCCCTAGTTAAATTTCAAAAGTTATTAGGAAAATGTCATTAGTCATCGTACATCAAGCTATGGAAGACATACTCAGCAAATTTCAGCAGGCAGTAGGCTAGAAGCTGCTCTCTGCAAGGCACAAGAGGATATTGTTTGCAGCTCATCATAATAACCCAAACCAAACATATTGTAGCTTTTCAAGGTTTCCATTTCTGGCAAAAAGCTCAAACACCAGCACCTGCTCAGAATTCGACTAGCCAATGGTTGGGTGCACAACCACCCCCCGCAGACCCCAACCAAAAAAAATTCCCTTGAACCGTTTACATTTTTTGAAGAGTAAAAAATAAGAAATTATTTTTTGACATTGAGATAGTAGACCCAACTTGATGACATGACTCAAAGTTAATGATGGTAACCCAAGCAGATGACCTAACTTGAAAAAATAGCATAAGAATATCCTTTCACCCAAGGCAAGAAACATTAGTTACCTGGACTGTGTTATGAACTTTCAAATGATCAGGGGTGTCTTGAGTGCTTGAAACATTGAGAACCCCATCTTGCCAGTAACCTGATTGACTGTCCTCGTTTCTGAAAGTGTACATACCAAACCCCTGCTTCTTTCCCTCATGCCAAGCTCCTTCATATCGATGTCCATTTCCAAAACAATAGACTCCAAAACCGTGCATCTTGTCTGCAAAATATTCTCCAGCATATATATCCCCATTTCTGTATGATCATGTAGCATATAATATCAGACCAAAAGAAAATTGCATGTTAATTTTGCAGAGTCCCAGGGCATCTGAAAAAAATTAGCTTAAGCTTGAATTATGGGAAATCTAAACAGCTTTTTTATTTTTTATTCTGATAGGTAAAATCTAAATAGCTCGTCACTCATTAAGAAATCAATATGTTTTTAAACTTCTACAAAATGTTAGATTTTTCACAGTGATCACAAGCAATAGTTATCATGCAGACAGGTAAATGTGGATTTCAATATCCTCAACTATTGCTAAGCTTTCCACCCTAATATCTGTGTCATTTAAACATGAACCAATTGTCAATCCAACAAATCATATAGGGATAATAATTGTACAGCATCCCTCCATCAGCAAAGCACTTTCCCAAATTCAAAATCAAACCTACACATTAATTGATGCACAATAGTGGATACTTTTTGCTCCTAAAACATTTGTGTACGGAAACTATGTAAAAAAACATCACTTGCTGGATTCTTCACCATGAGGTGAAAGGAAATTCAAACCAGCCAAAGAAAACTGCAACACTACAGTAGTTCCAGATGCACAGACACACACACAGAGGGGGGGAGAGAGAGAGAGAGAGAGAGATTCCATTTGGAAACTCACAATGTGACAGTAGCTCTACAAGACTTGACTCTTTTAGACAGATGCCGATATGAGGGTGCCACTTTACTGAGAAACAGTGTTCTGAAAATAATTTTTACACTTTTATCTTCAGGTTGTCTTATTACAACAAAGGCTTTTCACTTTACTGAGGAACTGAGTGTTGAAAATAATTTTTACACTTCTATCTCCAGTTTGTCTTATAATTAACAAAGAATTTTTACTACCCAAGATTCAAGAAGCATGGCCAATGCCACAAAATTTAGGGGCTTATTTAGCAATAAGTAAATATAAATATAAATTGCGAAAATGCCTTGAGCTGACTTTGTGGCACTCAATTATTCTCTTACGGCACTAATAATCCCAATGCACAAGAATGAGTACTTTGGATGGTGGGGGAGTCGCATTCTGATCTATGAAATTGATAAACAGGTAGCCAACTGAGAATGCATAATGCACCATTATCCCATTCCCCGAATGTTATCCAAGATAGGGGTAGCAACTTGCAGTAAAAGAGATCATTTTTCAACCAAATGTTGAAGAGAGACATTATGAACTCTTTTTGACAAGCCTCAAGATGTGAGAATGAGTACTTATGATGGTGGGGGAACTGAAGATGCGTATTGAACCAGTATCCCAATCCTCAAAATCTTATCCAAGGAGTGGCACTTGTAGAGAGAAAGAATGTTGTGAACCAATTTAAAAAAGTGACATTACAAACTCATTGATCTATTGACTCAATTTTTTTTCAGAGGTATTCTCAAGATGAGGACCAATGTTAGTGTGGATTTAGGAAGTTGGTTAAAAATTAAAATTAAGATCTCACGAGGAAGAAGAAATCAAAGCAAATTTGTGGTCACTTTATGAAAAAGGAAATATGAACGTCTTCAACCATGTTAGGACCAACTTTGGAGGTTGATAACCTAAGAAGCACGGACACTCTATTTTAGCTCACGTGTCCGTGTCGGACACGTGTTGGACACCGACACTTCCCGGACACGTGTCCAGACACTTGAATCATGGATGTTGATGATTAATGAAGAAATTCTTTAATTTTTATTTAATAACTTTGTTATTTTAATATTTTAATAATATTTTTTAAATTTGTGTGTTTTTATACCAAGTTTAATTGAAATAATATTAGGTTTTTATTATATGGTCATATAAAAAATATAAAAAATTTATATATATTCAACGTGTCCCTGACATGTCCGTATCTGAGCTTCTTAGTTGATAACCAAGCTCCATGGCATGGCAGACTGCTCATAGAAGATGCATTTAACAAACAAGGACACTGACATCTTCACCATGTATCAGCAATCTTATCAAAATGCACCATTATATTGTTCAACTAACAATATGTATGCCCATATAAAATTATAACTCAGATTATTTCAAGCTAATATTTCTTTTGAGAAATATAAATATATGCGTGCATATATATATATATATTAACACTGTTTACAAGGACCACAACCAGTTTAATTTCAGGATTTCCCGACAAGTGTTTGGCATAGCGAAAGAATTAATACTCGGCACTTATTGACATAGATGAAGACATCGATAGAGAGTTTCTCATTGTACAATCATGTAGGTGACAAGAAGAAATTGACTCATTACAAGTTGAACTAAATGGACAAGTCAATAAGATAGCTCCTTCTTACCCTGAAAATTTGTATGACAAAATAGTTTCCTCATGAAAGACATATTATACTAGCCACGACAATAAAGGACCACAACTTGGGTGGATTGAACTCGACCAACTCCAGCCCAAAGCTTGGGATGAATTTTCTTGATATAATTTCAGGCAGAAGCTGAAAATCCCAGAAGTTGGGGGCTTAGTGGAGGACTTGTGCAATCCGCCTACTTCAAGCCTGATATAGCATGCACTTATAGAATCACACAAGGGAATATAAGATATAAATTCTTTCAATACTCAAAGTTTTAGATATTATGATTGATGTTCATAATGTTTGAAGGTAATTAACTAAACTAATTTCATCTGCTAGATGATTGTTAATATTTAAGATAATAAATGTAGCATCTAATTGTTAAAAAATCAAAATTATGAACTATGAGGGTTCAATTCATCCAAATTTAAACTATTCTACAAAGTAAATCATCCTCCTACTTCTAAGTTAATTTTCTCATTTTTTTTTTTTTAAAAAATGAAATTCCAATTACTTCTCAATAAAGAAAGGTAGTTAATACAAAGAGTGTGCTTGTGCCAGTACCACAATATCCAACCCAAATCAAAAGACTCTTTTCATGGAACAACCCAAAGCTCAAGATAAATGATAGCAAATAAAAACAATGGACTATAAACATAAGAACATCCTTGTATAAGTATGGCCAAAACATCAACATAAATCCAATATAGTGCGGGAATCCTACACATACATCAATAAATAAATTCAACAGATCCAGATGTAAAAAATTTACCTGAAATGGTAATGACCAAGCCCGTGTTTGACGCCCCATTTAAACTCTCCCACATAACGGCCCCCATCCTCACAAGTATGCACTCCACACCCATGGCACTGCCCATTAGACCACTCCCCAGAATAAACATCACCAGTGTAAAACCTATATACCCCAAATCCATGCCTCAAGCCTTGTCGATACTGCCCGCGGTACCGGCTCCCTTTTGCCCACGTTTCAACACCATGCCCATCATACTTTGCATCAACCCAGTCCCCCTCATACCTCCCACTCATGTAATAGTAATAAACTCCACTTCCAGAGCACTTGCCCTTATGGAATTCTCCCTCATAAACGTCTCCATTGCTATAAACCTGTACCCAAGACCCCGAATTTGCCAGTTTCTTCGATTTGGATTTCGACCCAATTGACCAAACAACTGGAGGATGAGGCTTGGAGGCAGTAGTTATTGAGGAGAGCTTAATTGGGAAGGAGCGGGAGAGAAGTAGCCGAATTGAAGGAAGGCGAGGGAGAGCTAGATTAAGAGAAATTACAAGAACAGCAGAGAAAGCAAGAGCTGACAGGAAATGAAGAAGAAAAGCGCGGTGACTGTTCAAGGTAAAGAAGTATAGAGAAGGCAAAGAAATAAGAATGAAAAACTGCAAAAAACGAACTTGACGCCATCGGACAAAGCAAAAATGGGTCGAGACTTTCAAAGCAATGGCTTTAGTGGCCAAAGCTACCGCAAATGAGGAAAAACAAAGAAAGGGTGATTGAGACGATTCTGAATCCAATACGGTGGTGTTGTGGTAGTGGTGAAGAGACGGGGAATGATAAAGGGATGAAGGGGTTTGGGACATTACTGGCATTTTGTGGGGCGTTGAAAGGAGGGTTTTGTTTGATGGTCGGTTGTTACAATTGGGTAGATTCTGAAACTGGGTTTGTTTGGGATTTTGATGGGTTGGTGTTGATGGGGTCGATTGGTTTGACGATGGGCATTGAACGGAAGAGGGGGACGGGATTTGGATTTGGATATGTTTTTGGAATTGCGTTGGTGTATGGTTGGTGATGTGTAGGATTGACTGGCCTAGGAGGTTTTTTTGGAGGATTGAAGGAAGAAAAATAGGTGGGGTTGGATCGGAATCGCAAGAGAGACCACAGCTTTCTTTTCCGATCTGAAGTTCAGATGTCATCTGATGCATTTACAGACAGAAAACGGTCTTTCTGTTGTTCCACCTTACTTCGTTATTCTCACACTCTTACCTCTTTATAGTGCATACACACACACACACATATATCTCTCTATACAATGTGTTGTTTCGATGACTCTTAATCCCATCAAATCGATTCAGTCACCTGTGTGTATGTTACTCTTTCTGGTTTTGGTCCAAGGGTTGTGAGTTGTGGTGACGCTGTCCGGTTTTTGCAGAGACAAAACCAGGGGGGTAGGGGCTCTCATTCTGAGACGACGATTGATGAGATAAAGAGAACTAGGCTCTTTCATAAATAACCCTCGCTCAGTTTAGATTTACTGATTTGCCATTATTTACTTTATCTTCTGAACTCTTTTTTTCCCGTTATTTGCAATCCTAACTATAACTTCATTCCACGGTTACATATGAAATTTTGATTTAACAAGTTAAGTTTAGTAAATGTAAAGATGTTTTTGTAATTTCATTAATATTATAGGATATAATTGAACATTGGGGAGTGCTAATAACATTTTTTAATTTTTTTAAAGTAAAATAATAATAATAAATTAAACATTAAAAAAAATTAAATATCACCTTAATTAAAAGGCCTTATTATATGTTATAATATATTTCAATTATATATGGAGAATTTTGGAATTCATGTTAAGTAGGAGTCAAAATACTTGACTTTAATTAAAACAATTGACTTGCAAGTTCTTATCCATATATATATATATATATATAAAGTTGTTATTAACATTATTATTATTTAAAAATTAATTCTAAAATCATGTTAACTAATCATTATGTTACATCTAAAGTCAATGGTAGTATCATTTGGTACATCATCTCAACTCAACCATTATGTTTCCATTTCTCAATTCATGAAAAGCCAATGATATTATAAATCTAAACTAATTAAATGTGGTACATCACCAAAAAAAAAAAAAAAACTAATTAAAATGTGAGTGAGTTCAACACTTCTTTTCAATTCTTCATAATTTTTTGTCCACGATGATCTAAGTAGTGAATAACTACTCAAATCATAATAATTTTCTACATACCTTTTTTTTCATTATTTTTATAAATCGATGAAAGATATTCTGAACTAATTTACGTGTATTAAACTAAACCATTTTCTCCGCGATAGTCAAACTTATTTTTTAGACTTAACACCCAATAATGAGACTCAATTTTTAAGTCTTAACACCCAATAATAGGTGCTAGAGAAAACTCGAACTTCAAGATGTTTGAATTATATTTTCAACATATTTACTACTCGACCACACTCCCAAATAATTTTTCTACATACTTATTTAAAAGATAAATACTTTTTTTAAAAAAAAAATTTAAACACATTTTCCTTGGTGGATGGTAGATTTTGGTGATTATTTTCAATGGATTATTTAGAGATGTTTGTCTTGTCTTGTTTTATTAGTTTCATTCATGGACTAGGTGTCCCACCCGCTCCGGCCCTCTAAAAAAAAAATTTATTATTAATTATTTTAAAAACAAAATAAATAAGAATTGACCATTTTCAAAATTTCCATACTTTCATAAAAACTCCTAAATTCTACTGTTCATAACTGTCTAGATTGGCCATTGATTGAATTTTCTTTCGGTCTTCTTGTAATTTTGTGTTATTTATTTATTTTTTTGCTTTATTTCATGATTTTTCTTTATATCATTCTCATGTTATCTCTTAATGATATTTTTCTTATTTATGAAAAAGAAATGCTGACTTTTATTTTATAAAAGAGTTTTATACAAATAAATTTGTAACCGTTAATTTGAGTAAAGTTTGACCATTGTTTCCCGACGGTGGCTTCGCATGTGGCCAACATATAACACCCGTTCAAAAACGGAAGCTCAGGTTACCGGTTAAGCAAGCCATCCATTTGTCACACTGTGCAAGTGAATATATATATATATATATATATATGCGGAAACAAGTGAATTAACGGAATGCAACTGAAATACAATGTAAGAAAAAAAAATTACAAAGTTTAATGATGGCCGAGGCCTCAACTGAAATAAATAACTGAAAAAATAAACATAACTGTTAAATAACTGACACAAGAGATATGGGCCTTTTACTGTGCGGATTGTCGGCTGATTCCTTTTACTGTGCTGGATTGCAATCTTCGTGCAGATGGTAGTATTCCGCGTAGGAGAAACTCTAATGCGGATTGTCGTTCAAATTGTCAATTTTATAATGGTCGAAATAGTATTCTAAATTTAAAATTTTTCATTCTCATAGGGTGATATGTGTAGTTGTAAAATGACAACCAATGATCTAAAATATTATTTTTATAAATTTTGGAAAGAAAAAAAAGGAAAGATACCATTTGATAGTCGGAGTCATTTTCATTTTTACTGTTACAACGACTATTATTTTAACGGCTCTATTTCAACAAAAAATTCTATAAATATTAGAAAAAAAAACTTATCAAAATCCGAAAAATACAAGGGATTTGTTATTTTTTAAATTGATTTTTTAATTAAATTATTTTTTGTAATTTAAATTGATTTTTTTTATTTTTTTTATTTTTTAAGTTATAATTTTTTTGTTAATTTAGGATGATTTTATTTATTTAACTAATTTTTATAATTAAATAATTTTTATAATTTAGTTAATTGTTAGAATTTAAATTAATTTTTTAAATTAAATTACTTTTTGTAATTTAATTTAAAAAATTAATTTAAATCAAACCGTTATAAAAATTATGTCCGTTAAAATATAACCATTAAGTTTAATTATTACTTTTTATAATTTAATTTAAATCAAACCGTTATGAAAACTATGTCTGTTAAAATATAATCGCTAAGTTTAATTATATTTTTTAATAAAAAAATTAAAATATTAAAATAGTATCCCATTTTAGCACCTGTTATTAAAACAAATTTATAATTTTGAAATGTTATAATATTATTTAAAATTACAGATAAATTTTTTGACACATCAGAATGACAATTGGCTTAATGGTCCTGAGCGAACTCCTCATAGGGGCCTACTGGTTGACTGGCTGATGCTTGGAAGAAGATTCCTTCTTTGCTGCAGCTTGGGATAGATAACTGAGGAGGGCCTGTTCTGAGGAAGAAGTAGGACTGTCGGGACTATCTTCTTCTTCTTGACCGCAATACTGGAGGGTAATTAACCGTGCCAATTCTTTCAACTCTTCTTTTGGTTTTCCCTTTGCAAAGGATAGATCTGGAGAGGAGGATTTGGACTTGCTGGAAACCTGTTTAGGTTTTGACTGAGGGAACTCTTTGTTGATGGCGTCAATAAACCTGTTATGGTCTAAAACATCTCACCATTTAACTGCAAATTCCCTGGGTAACTGTGTTGAGTCTGATGCTGTAATTCCATTGGTGTGTATATATTGAAAGGGTTAGGCTTCGATTGTTCACTTTTTTAAACACAGATTTTTAATTTCAAAATGCGGAATATACGTTTAGTAAGTTATTAATTTTAAATTTTTATAATTTAAATTATCATATTCAAATGTATTTTTATAATTTTTAAAAATTTAGTTACAAAATTTTTAAAAATATTTTTTAAAAAATTATATCTAAATCGTTATCCAAGTACAACGTTAAACTTTCACTCTCAAATTTATGAAAGGAGGTTGAACCACACACACCGTGAAGATGAATGTGTCATCCCAAGATAACATGATACACTTTCAAGAAATCAATAAAATAATTATTTTAGATCTTAATTAAATAAAAATTATCAAATTTTATGTATTCATACAATAATTAAATTAAAAATTTAAGATTAATAAAAATTTAAATCTACAAAAATTTTAAGTTTTATGTATTCAAGTATAATAAAATTGGCAGTCTTTGATTAATAAAAGTTTAAATCTACAAAAATTTCAAATTATATGTATTTATAGTATAATTAAATTAGAAATTTAAGATTAATAAAAATCTAGCTCTACAAAAGAGTTTCTACAAAAATTACAAAGAAAAAATTTAATTTTATTAATAAAATTTAATTTGTGTTGTTCTTTAATATTTTATTATTATTTGTTTAGATTATAAAAAAAAAATTATATAAAAACACTATTATTAATTTTTTATAAATATATACATCCCTCTTGTTGAAAAATAAATAAAATAAAATAAAAAATTACATTAATATTAAAAGGGTGAAACTAAATGCACTCCACTTGCTACACATTTAATACTCTTGCACTCCAACTTATATAAAGGAAGTGTGTTTAGCCTCACCCTATTAAAAAATATCTCATTTAAAGTTGTTATTTTATTACTTTAAGTTTTTAATTATGTACATCCGACTCTGGTCCATGCAAGTTTGTTAAAAAACATTATTAAAATAATTTTAAAAAAATAAAAAGAACTTTTCATAAAAAAATTTTATAATTGAAAGTAAATTATATTTCAGAAAGTATTTATATAGAATATACATGCCTCATTATCATTAGAGAACTCAGTTGTATGGAGAAAAAAAAAAGAATTTTAAAAGAGTCCAAGGATTTAAGGGTAGCCTTTGGGATACTTTACCACCATTGTAGCCACGTCTTTATTAATTCGATACACACACATATACATACATAATATATATATATATATATATGCCCACGTCTATTTTAAAAATTAACTTCATTGACAAAAGTGGAATGAAGTTCACATCATGCAATGAATAGAAATAGTGTTCAAAGTTTTCAGAAAGGTCACTTATTCAAGACAATTGCAGTCGACCTAAGATCAAATTACACCACTAATTATTTAAGGGTAGCCTTTGGGATACTTTACCACCATTTTAGCCATGTCTTTATTAATTCAACACACACACACACACACACACACACAAACATATATATATATATATATATATATATATATATGCGCGCGTCTATTTTAAAAATTAACTTCTTTGACAAGTGGAATGAAGTTCACATCATGCAATGAATAGAAATAGTGTTCAAAGTTTTCAGAAAGTATCACTTATTCAAGACAATTACAGTCGACCTAAGATCAAATTACACCACTAATTCTTTTTGGGGGTGGGTGTGGCTTGAGAATTAAGATAACATAAATGAATCGCTTTTAAGGCCTTGTATGAGGCCGTTTTATGTCACTTCATGCAATGAACCAGAATAGAGGAAAAAGCCAAACACGGCGCCTCCCACAATCCATTTGGCATCAACAATTTGACCAAAAGTACTGTAGCTTGCTGTATCCATTTTCATCAGTCTATGGAGAATGGATCCATCTGCATCAAACATGACCACTCACCACAAATGCCAAATAACAGTAGTAATAGTTGGACCTCTTTCATAATAATAAGAAATACAAACACAGAGATACACACACACGCACACACACACACACACACACACACATATATATATATATCTATATATTTGTCCAATATTATACTAGTTGTGAACAAAGAAACAGAAAAATAATAATTTAAGGATAAAGCTTCCACGTCTCCTATGATTTAGCAAGTAGGTGGCCTTACTTTGTTCTCATCCAGCTATACCTCTCCTTTTCATGGCCTCATTACATAGTCCATACTCTTGTCCTTCTCATCCCACTCATCTTCCCATGTACCTGCCCTAATCCCTTAAAAGGAGGACATTTTAGCATCAGCTCTGATTCAAAATCCATGTCCTATTATTATTATTATTATTTTTTTTTTTTGACAACGGAAGTTAGAATTTAATTATGTGAGCCAATTAAACCAAGTTATATATTTAGTAGAGTTTTTAAAGTTGAGTAATGATAATAATAGGATTTGATTTATCCTAATCCTAATGAGACTAGGAGTCCTTGTCTAGTGGGAGTAGTATTTTAATTCAATTAGGTTTAGAAATCCTAATTGTATTAGGATTAGACATATTATATATATATATATATATATATATATATATATGGATGCATGTGGACGTGAGGAGTGCAGTGAGCCAAATCATGTGAATCAGCCGTACGCCAAAAGAAGCCACTGGTGTGAGACATTATGTTTTCTTTTTCAATAAACTAGGTTACTTGGTTTCTCAATACAGTAGCCTATTATCAAAACACAAAGGCGTTGCAGTGGGGTGGAGGCCCTGAGCTTGCCATTAAATATTAAACAGTTATTATTATTTTTTTATTTCAATATAGTTTGATTATTTTTGGGGTCCAACAATTAGTATCAGAGCTTGGTTTTTTTTTTGATTCGTGAAGATGACTTCAATTATTTGTACGGTATATAAATTTGATGGAAAATCTCCTTTTTGTATTTGGGAGAATACGATGATGACTTTTTTTAGTTCAAGTGGTTTGACGATGAAATTCATTAAGGAAGAGCTTGCAGCAGATGTAGATGAGGCAACAAGGCAAGTACACTTCAAAACTTTAAATTGTATTCATCAAGCTTTAGAGATTTCTGTTCTTAGTAAAATTTCTCATGTTCAGTCTGCTAAACAAGCATGGGATATTCTTTCAAAAATATATGTTGGTATTGATAAGGTGAAAAAGGCTAGATTACAAAAATTGCATAGAGATTTTGAGTTGTTGCAGATGAAAAAATCAGAAACTATTCCTGAGTATTTTTCGTGGACCGCGGCACTAGTTAATGAGATGAGGACTAATGGTGAACAAATAATAGACTGTCAAATTGTTGAAAAAATTCTTCGAAACTTGACACTGCGGTTTGAATATAAAGTGACAGCTATTGAAAAGTCGGCTAACTTGGAGTTCATGACAGTGGATGAATTACAAGGTTCGTTGATAGTTCATGAACAACGCTTGAATGAGAGATCAAAAAATTCTGTGGAGGAAGCTTTGCAAGCTCAATTAAATATAAAGAATGAAAAAGGCGAGTCTCAGAATAATGGAGGATTTAATCAACGTTTTCAAGGCTACCAGAATAGAGGACAGAATCACAACAATAGAGGAGGTAGAGGCAATAATGGGCAAAACAGATTTGGTGGAGGAAGAGGCAGAGGCAACCAATGGCAGAACAACAATCAGTGGCAAAATAATAATTGGCAGCACAGACCAGTCCAAGGAAAAGGGGATGGTAACAATTCTAATCCACAATCTCATAAATCTAATATTCAATATTTTAATTGTGGCAAGTTTGGGCATAAAAAGTCTAAGTGCAGATCTAGAAGGCCAAATAATAGAGATCATCAAGCTAATGTTGCTGAAAATAATCCTAGGTGGTAATAATGAAGTAGAAACCGTGTTGTTGGCTTGTAATGTTGTGGATAATGATGATGGTGCTAAGTGGTATTTAAACACTGGCTGTAGTAATCACATGTGTGGTGAGAAAGACATGTTTTCTGATTTGGATGAGTCCGTTCGATCAGAGGTAAAGTTTGGAAACAATTCAAAGATACCTGTGATGAGTAAAGGCAGAATAGCAATCAGATTGAAGAATGGGTCTCACAAGTATATTTCAGATGTGTTTTATGTACCAGGTTTGAAACAAAATTTGTTGAGTATGGGGCAACTTTCAGAAAGAGGTTATGATATGCGAATCCACCATGGAGTTTGCACAATTAATGATGATCGTTTGGGGCTAATAGCAAAGGTAAATATGACCCAAAATCGTTTATTTCCATTGAGTATTAAATGTGAGAATTTACCTTGCTTTAGTTCTATGATTGATGATGATAGTTGGTTATGACATATGCGGTTTGAGCATGTAAATTTTGGTAGTCTTAATTTTCTTGCTAGAAAACATTGGGTTTCTGGTTTGCCTGTCATCGATATCCCAAATAGAGTTTGTGAAACTTGTGTTATGGGAAAGAAACATAGAGATGCGTTTCCTACAAGAAATTCATGGAGAGCCAAGAGGCCTTTGGAGTTGATACATTCAGATTTGTGCTCAGTGGAGGTACCTTCTAATGGTGGCAGTATGTACTTTATTACTTTTAGTGATGATTTTAGCAGAAAAGCATGAGTTTATTTTTTGCAACATAAATCTGATGCTTGTGATACTTTTAAAAAATTCAAGGCGTATGTTGAAAAGCGAAGTGGATTTCAAATTAAAACTTTGAGAACTGACAGGAGTACAAAATATCTTGTTTGTGATGATTTTTTGGAGACACATGGTATTAGGCATCAGTTGACTGCTAGATATACTCCACAACAAAACGGAGTGGCGGAAAGAAAGAATAGAACTGTTATGGATATGGTTAGATGCATGATGAAATTTAAAAATTTGCCTAAAGGATTTTGGACTGAAGTGGTTGCTTGTGTTATTTATGTTTTGAATATGTGTCCTACTAGAAGTGTTTCTAACAAAACCCCACAAGAAGCTTGGAGTGGACAGAAGCCTGTCATTAAACACCTAAGGGTGTTTGGATGCATTGCATATGCTCATGTGCCAGATCATCTTAGAAAGAAACTTGATAATAGAGGTGAAAAATGTATTTTTATTGGTTACAGTCAATTGTCAAAAGCTTACAAGTTGTATAATCCAATAACAGAAAAGGTGGTTATTAGTCGTGATGTGACTTTTGATGAGCAAAGAGTTTGGGATTGGTCTCAGAATGATCAAATCCAACCACTTTTAATTTTTAATAATGCAGATCCACAGATTGAAGTACAGAATGAGCCTCAGATTAGTGATCCTCCATTTTCAACTGTGTCATCACCTCATGCAGAGTCTTCTAGGCGTCCTCAACGCCAGCGCCACTTGCCTGCTTGCTTACAGGATTATGTTATTGGTAGTGATAATGAGCCAACAAATGAAGATTTAGTGAATTTTGTTTTATTTGCAGATTGTGATCCAGTAACTTTTAAAGAAGCCTCTCGTGATGATCATTGGATTAAAGCCACGGATGATGAAATCCATGCAATTGAGAAAAACAACACATGGCAAATTATTACTCTTCCTAGTGGTAAGAAACCAATTGGTGTGAAGTGGGTGTACAAGACAAAGTACAAGCCCAATGGTGAGGTAGATCGCTTTAAAGCGAGATTGGTGGCTAAGGGTTACAAACAAAAGCCAGGTATTGATTATTTTGAGGTGTTTGCTCCTGTTGCTAGACTTGATACAGTTCGTATGTTTGTTTCTCTTGCTGCTCAAAATAATTGGAGAATTTTTCAAATGGATATTAAATCTGCTTTTTTGAATGGTGTACTTGAAGAAGAGGTTTATGTTGAGCAACCTGCTGGCTATGTGATAAAAGGGCATGAGAATAAAGTTTTTAGATTGAATAAGGCTTTGTATGGATTGAAGCAAGCGCCTAGAGCGTGGTATACACGCATTGATTCTTTTTTTGTTGAGCATGGTTTTGAGAGATGTCCTTATGAGCATACTTTATATGTCAAGTCTAATTCACATGGTGATATTCTTATTGTGTGCTTATATGTTGATGATTTGATATTTACTAGCAATAATCCAAAGTTGATTTTAGAATTCAGGGAGGCTATGATAGCTCACTTTGAAATGACAGATATGGGACTAATGTCTTATTTTCTTGGCATTGAAGTTGTTCAAACAGATGGTAGAATTTTTATTTCACAGAAAAAGTATGCTAGCGATATTTTGAAAAGGTTCAGGATGGATAAGTCCAATCCAATTTTGACTCCAGTTGAGGAGAGGTTGAAGTTGGTGAGAGATGGTACAGGTGATCTTGTGAATCCAACTTACTTTAAAAGGTTGGTGGGTAGCTTGAGATATTTGACTTCTACTAGACCAGATATTGTGTTTGGTGTTTGGTTGATTAGTAGATTTATGGAGACTCCACATCAATCTCACTTGCAAGCTGCTAAACGGATTTTGCGATACATTCGAGGTACGCAAAGTGATGGTATTTTTTACTCATCCTCTAACAGTTTGGAACTTGTTGGATATACAGATAGTGATTGGGCAGGTGATACTGAGATGCGAAAGAGTACTTCAGGATATGTCTTCCATCTTGGTTCTGGTGTATTTTCTTGGTCGTCTAAAAAGCAACAGGTTGTAGCTCTTTCAACAGCAGAGGCAGAGTACATTGCAGCAGGAAATACTGCTACTCAAGCAGTTTGGTTACAGTGAATGCTTGGTATTCTACAATACAAGCAGGATGGACCTACAACAATATTTTGTGATAGCAAGTCGGCTATTGCATTGACGAAAAATTCAGTTTTTCATGGGAGAAGCAAACACATTGATATCAAGTTTCACTTCAATAGTGACTTGGTAAATAACAAGGAGATCCAGCTTGAATTTTGTCCGTCTGAAGAACAAGTTGCAGATATTTTTACAAAGCCGCTCAAGACAAATTCTTTTTTAAAGTTGAAGAGATTGCTTGGCATGGTGAAGCTTGAAGACCTTGGTTTAAGGAAGGCAATGTGAGCCAATTAAACCAAGTTATATCTTTAGTAGAATTTTTAAAGTTGAGTCATAATAATAATAGGATTTGATTTATCCTAAGCCTAATTAGACTAGGAGTCCTTGTCCTAGTAGGAGTAGTATTTTAATTCAATTGGGTTTAGAAATCCTAATTGTATTAGGATTAGACATATTATATATTTATATATATATGGATGCATGTGGACGTGAGGAGTGCCGTGAGCCAAATCATGTGAATCAGCCGTACGCCAAAAGAAGCCACTGGTGTGAGACATTATGTTTTCTTTTTCAATAAACTAGGTTACTTGGTTTCTCAATACAGTAGCCTATTATCAAAACACAAAGGCGTTGCAGTGGGGCGGAGGCCGTGAGCTTGCCATGAAATATTAAACAGTAATTTTTTTTTATTTCAATATAGTTTGATTATTTTTGGGGTCCAACAAATTATTATTAGTGTTTGTGTTGCTACGAAGAATCGAACATCGAACACACATCAACTTTGTTAAAAATGAATGCTTGTATCATTCGAATATGATGAAAAACATGATCAACACTTTTTTTCTCCACCCCATACGTCTTTATACATGTCAATGAGTTGCGGAAAGTAGACGAAACATAGGAAAGGGAAAAAAGAAGTTGAGAAAGGGATGGAAATGGAATCATCCCAGAACATTCTCAAAGAAATAAAATTCCTTTCAATTTGATTTCATTTTCAAAAGAATTATAGAGGGAAGTATGAATACATTTGATAGGAAAGTTCATTAGGTCAGATGTGGATAGGATCAACTAGTCAGTTCAATTTTTATCCAGACACTTGTGTAAGATGCCTTCTAGCCAATTCTTTCATACTGATGCAATGTCAACATCCTGAGTAGGACAACAAAAAAAAATCCATGCATGAAGATTTTATGGAGGAGTTTAACCCAAATGATAACTTGTTGAAAATGTTTTTTTTTTTTTTTTATAATTTTGAAGCAAGCTTTAAGAGATTTGGGCCATTTCTATCATATGTACTCATCATTGGAATCACAACAGAATTCAAAAAGAGAAAGTGATGTTTTTGCAAACAAAAAGAAAAGGTAGAACCACAAAGCCAAATATCTCTTTGCAAAGTGCAAGGGTTGAACTTTTATCTCCACTTACTAATTGATAGAGTATATAATATTAAAATTACATCTTTTCTAAAAATTTAAAATTTAAAATTATTAGATTCTGATTTTAAATCTCACCGCTATTCTCGTAATATAAATTATATTAATGCAGTGGCGAACACACGAAGTTAGAGATGGCGATGCTCTCCAAATTTTAAAATATAATGTTTTACCCATATTTTCTATAAAACTTAAAAAAAAAAATTAAGAATTACCTCTTCAATTTTTTTATTTTATTATTCTAAGAGACTCCTTAATATTTTTATTTTTTTGCCCCCCATTTGTTAACAGTTTAAATTTGCCACTGCTTAATTTGGCTATACATTAAAAGACATGTTAGACGATAAAATATTAAAATTATATTTTTTTTGTAACTTAAATTTTTAGATGAATTAGTAATTTAACATTATTAGCACTAGCAATAGTAACGGGGCAAGTTCGGGGCATGATGCCCATTCCTTAAACCAATACAAAAAAGAATAATATGAGTGTGATATAAAAAAAATTAAAATTAATTTTATTTAGTGCAATTTATTAGTAAAAATAGTATATATAAAAATAATAAAAAAAACTAATATATAAATGAAACAGGTGATCATCTCTCGTATTCGTTAAAATTTTAAAAATCTTACTGCAACTTCATTTATAAACACTGCATACACATCTTATTAAAACAGGACAGAATTGCCATGCCTGTTAGGCATTCTACTTTTGTCACCTGCACCTATGCATGATTTGATAAGAAAAAACAGCATTGGAAACTGTATAAGAACTAATATATGTGTGTGTTTGTGTGTGTACCTCGAGAACATTTAATATATACACTGAAATTATGTGACTAGAGCCATTGTCAACGCATTTGTCGTGCTAATTGTACTATTATTTTCTTTTTCTTTTTTGATTGTTGTGATAATCTCTACCCATATTTTTATATTTATAATATTCTGCTATTATTCTAATTGTATTATATTATTTCTACCCATTTAGTATAAAATTTGTTGAACATAATTGGAAGTTCCTTAGTTTGGTGGAAAAGGGAAAGAAAGGGGAAAATTTTTATAATCTTGTTATAAAAATTTGAAAAATTATTAAATGTTTGAATAGCTGTAGTAACCATACAAATCTCCATCATATATATAATAATACGAAAAATGGATAGTAATGGAACTTATAAACCAAAGAAGAAAAAAAAACGATTAATGGGTAAGTTCGAAGAATAATATTTGGAGAAATCAATAAGAAGAAAACCCAAGAACCACCATGCTTGTTTCTTTGAAATAGTGAAGAAAAGGAAAGTTAAAAGAGAAAAGGGTAAAAGAAAGAAACGGATTCATTTTAAAAAAAAAATTGATTTCAATTAGTTCTTCTGAGTTTACCCCATGATTCCCCATTGTTTTATGAGGAAAATTAGGTTTTCTGATTTTCTACTGCATAGTTTCTTTTCCTCTCAATTTTTTCAATACGACCAAATACCTATCTTGTTGAGTTCCATACCTACCTTTTCCTTTTCTTCAAGTCTACTCTTCTAACTGAATCAGTTGGATAGTTTTCTTCTTTTACTTTGAAATAAAAGGAAACATAAAAACAAAAAAAAGAAAGCTGCAAAGAAAAAATTCTTCCTAATAATTTAAATTGATATGATAATGTCTTCTTCTTTTAGATGTTAGCCTAATTATTTGTGATGTGTAATTTGGTCACTGATTTTAGCAAAAAAAATAAGAATTAGTATAATCATTAGGAGAATGCTTAACTCTAAATTAAGTAGAAGAAATCTCCTCCTATTCAGGTACATGTCACAACTATATTTGTCACACAAACACCCACATATATATCATGTGACTTTAATTTCAACAAAAATAAAATATAAAAATTAAATAAATAAAAAAGCACGTGTAGCAATTTGTGATTAAAATATGTACCCAAATAGAAAAAAGATTCCTCCTACATGAGTTTGAAGATAAGTATTGTCCTAATCATAATACTAAGCATATAAGAGGAGGTGAAGGTCATTTAGTACAGCTTGGTGCTTCTGGTCCTTTGTAATTGGCTTTCCAACAAAACGTAGAGACCCCCTTTTTTTCTCCTTTCTTTTCTGATCTTGAAACAAGAAGACTAGAAATTCGATATAATTATATGCATGTGCCAATAACAAATCTGTATGCATAATTCCTACTATTGTTGTCCTCATCTCTGGCTAAGGGCTGCCACAGAGACGACCACTCAGACTTAATAATAAGACACCCATTTCTACGCAAGTCCGGACTCCGGAACTCCACAGGTGAGCATGGCTAACTGTTTTGCTTCTTGGAAAATTCCCCATAAGCTGTAACTATATCACAGGCTTCACAGCATTGTGACATACTACATGATAAAATATGATTAGAAATGGCCCACTGATTTGCATGGTAAGTGGCAGGCAGTAGCACCCATCTCTAAGAAAGTATTCATCAGTCACGGATTATTAGTCCGGAGCCAACGAATATTTGACACACATAAGCAAAATATGTGAACCATACTGTACTGTTTGTCCATGTGTCACACATTTTTTTGGCCCGAGACCAATAGTCAGGGACCAATGAATATCTTTTTCATCTCTAAGAGCCATATCTCGGCTACAACACTGAACTCAAAAGGCTAACATGAACTCAAATTGTATCCAAATTGTTGATAGGCAGAGGCCACTGCATCACAATATTAAGAGAGTAAGAAATCACAGACAAACACATAACATGAACTCAAATTGTATCCAAATTGTAAATGTATTGCTTATATTCTGAAATTGATTTAACACAATAAAGGGTTGACTCAAAATTGAAATCACTAGCAGCATTGACAAGCAAATTGAGAAATACAAGATGACATCTAGGGAAGCGCAAGACAACCATAGTATTTAAATGGCTACGTTAAAGTGCCATGGATCGCAATGTGAAAACTAAATCAGATTGGAAGAAGCCACTACAAGTTATAAATACTACACCAAGCAAGAACAACGCTTAGGAATAGGCAGCTAAATTGACATGATAAAATAGCTTAACATTTAGGACAAATTGCTCTTTCAAGTGTTTTCCACATCATCATATATAAAAAAGGCGAATCTAGTTGATATCTTGGGAACCTCCAGACCTTAGCTGTATAGTCAAAAAACCATTACCTCCCAAAGGGAGCAAGAAAATTACCAGTTGTACAGGCTATGGAAGGACCTCCCACTTCAGGCTGCAGCTTAGAAATCCCACACCTCAAACGACAGCTTTGAAATCCAGCTTCATGGCTTGTGGATCTTGAAACCAAATACCCTTGGAACATAGCTCTGTGATGCCTTCTGTGGCTTGAGGTGCCCGTAAGTCATCAAGAAAAGGTGAGGAAACGTGTTTCCAAAATAGGCTCCATCAATGTCTATGTAGAGTTAGAGAAGCAATGGAATGGGAAGGCAAAAAAATGCACCAGACAAAATGGACTAAGCTACTTGTCACCAGGCTCACCACCAACTAAAAATAGTCATGGTCCAATGCATAGTTTTTTTTTTTTTTTTTGATCAGTAATGTCCAATGCATAATCAAATACACACTTACAAGAAAGCCACTACAAGGATTTATTGCTCAACTATCAAAATATTTGAAAATGCATTTATTGAGTTATGTAGTATAGAACATCCAAGATTACATAGGTAACACTAGTATTGAACTTTTTTATTGAATTATGTAGCCAATTTTATATTTTTATTTATTTGATTAACATGCTGTGTATTGGTTTTCTCTAAATTTTATTAAAAAAATTCAAAATTATTTTGGTGTATCACAGCATATCAACTGCCAACAAGTTGTCCCAGATCCCACCCCTCCTGTGACAGACTAAGTTTTGGAGAATGCAAGAGGACAGCAGTTTAAATTGCAATGTAACAGATACAAGGTCGCGATTTATCAAAACCCAATTTTATACCCTTCACATTACTATTTAAAACACCTAACAATTGGAGTGTAAGTTCTAATTCAAAGATTGGGAAGTGGATGCATGGTAATTATAGATCTCTGTTTCCATGCAGAACTACAATTTCAAACCTGCGCCTACTTCTATAGGTCTCCTTAACCTCAGAATAAATAAAAACAAATCATGCCAGAATAACACACAAATGCACAGCCTTTATATAAAGAGAGGTTATCTAAGAAAAGAGTAATTGCGAGTGCATGCCATACTCCTGCCAGGTATCAGCAGCAAGTATTTGCAAAATTGATATAAGGATACTATTCTGAAACCTCGATCTAGGTGTATAAATATCTTCACATTTGGGACAGTAAATTTTTACTGTGCTTTGTCGAGGGATGTCTGATTGACCCACGGGAAGGCAGGGTTGTCCACAGCAGTAAACTCTTGGGCACCTTCCAAACTCACCGTTCTTGTACTTCTCTAGCTGTAAAATATTACCCAATGCTTACTTTAACACCTAATGGAGCATAAAAACCAGAAACTAATATTACATAACAAATTCTCACCATAGCAGCCATTCCTTTAGTTGTCAAAATGTATCGGAGATGAATTAGACCATAAAGCATCTCCGCTGCTGATTCAACTAATTCATTCTGTTCCTCTGTAAACATATCACCTATAAATTCCAACTGATCCAGTTTACTCATTGCAAAGATCCAACCACCAAAGGAGTGATTAGGACTACATACATATAACCATTACATTTATTTTCAAGTTCAATATATATACATATATATATATCTATATATATATATATATATATATATAAAATGTTTTCCAGGAGATTGGGTGCCAAGAAACCTAAAATCTGAGAATTGATATCAGAAAAATACAACCAAATCTTGGTAATAACTATATAAGAAAGGCTATAACCATCCTTCAGTTTTCATGAATGTTATCCAGGAGATTGGATGCCAAGAAACCTAAAATCTGAGGATTGAGATCAGAAAAATACAACCAAATCTTGGTAATAACTATATAAGAAAGGCTATAACCATCCATCAGTTTTCATGAGCTGTATCAACAATAGGAACTTAACAAAACTTATGCGGGAGTATCATATGTACCTTGGGCAAGGCACTTTCAACATGAATGTGACTTAACAAAAGCAATTTTTCTTTCTTTTGAATTTCATTAAAATGACATATCCCAAAAACTTGTTAATCCCTTAACAAAAGTATTTTAAGCATTTGTTAATCCCTTAAAACTTGTTTATAATTTCAGAGGAGACTGCTCAACAAACATTTTCAAAGTCTATCAAATTAGAGATCATCATATACTTGAACGTTTCTAACATACTTAACCCTATCTCTAGGTCACATTTTTTTTCATAAGTAAGAAGCAAATATATTCAAAAGCGCCCGAGTGGGGGCAAACCCATATATACAAAGACTCAAAGAGAACACACTACAAAAGAGGTCTTAATGACCCAAAAAATCAACTAGAGAGTCTACATTCACAAGATGAGCTCTTTTAGCCCAAAAGAAGAGCAATCTTAAAAACCTATCTTTGAAAACAAAGGAGGGGAGTTCCTCCCCATAAAAAATCAATCCAGTTACACTCCCTCCCAATACACCAAATTAAGCACAAAGGAAGCCATCCTCCAAACCGTCTTTGCTTCCCCTTGCATCCTTCCCCACTCCAAGAAAGGAAGAGATCCTTCAAAGAAAATGGCAAAACCCAATAACAACCAAAAAAGGACAGCACACAACACCAAACATCCCTAGCCCAAGTATAATGAACTAGTAAATGATCAACACTCTCTTCTTCTCCCTTTGCACAGGCAACATCTGTTTGCAATATGAAAACCCCTTTGTTGAAGGTTGTTCTAGGTCAAAATGGCCCCTCAATTACCTTCCCAAGCGAAGAAGAAAGCAACCTTTGAGGAGACTCTTGAATGCCAGATCAGTTTTTAAGGAAAAAGCCGCTCCCCCCCGGCGTGAATGCACAGTGAAGTTCTTTGAGTGACAAGCTTTCCACGCCAAGCTATCCTCTTTCCATACCATCACCTTGCATCTACCCAACACCTCCAGCAGTCTAACTCCCTCCTCCACTTCCCAGTCAAAAAAATGCTATTATGTGTTATACATTTTTAAAATTATGATTATTTGTGACATAATATTAACTTAATTATAGTAAATATCATATTTTTTTGATATGTAATTATAGTAATAAGATATATTATCAAAAAGATTCTATTATCGTGATTAGCCAAAAAAAATATATAATAAGGGAATTCTGAAATCATATAATATCAGTGTTTGAGCATCCTACAATTGTTTCTTCAATCAACAAGTATCATACATATCACAATTAACAATCCAGAATATAAGACAAGTACAATGGAAAAGTCAGAGAGGAATAATGTGAACAACTATCGGATAAAATAATCCTACTTGTATCACAAATTTATAGGCAAACAACTAGCAAGAAAAACACAACTGATTCAAGAAAAATAAGCTTACCATGAGATGATTCAACATCTAGAATCAAATCAAGGGCATAATCGTAATAAGGAACTTGACTGCTTAACCCACAGAGATTAAAATCATCTTGGATGTAATCATCATCAACTTCACAGAAAAACTCATTACCACGCAGATTGCAAAACCATGAGATCCACGATGTGTCCTCCCCATCAGAACCACTAACATCTGACTCCTCACTGTCTGTTTCAGATTCTTCTGTAATTAATGCAAATGGGAACTACATCAACAAACATGAGAATGACCCATATTCCAAGGTAGATTAGTGAAAAACAAAACATTGCTAGAGAATAGAGAACTATACACTTTACAAATAAATAAATAAACTACTTCAGAAATATAACTAGCCACGCAGAACAAACAGCAGCCAGAGATACAGCAATCAGACCCTCAATTACTGATTGATGAATTACATAAACTATTGCAGATGAATGATTGTTAACAATGAATAATAGGCCCCATCATAGCCTGCACAATATCGTCTAGTTTCCTTGACATGGTGCCATTGCAGGGAACAAAATGGTGCAGTTAATTGGAGAGGATTTTCTTGGTGTGAAGGGCAACAATGCATCCAAATATACAGTTGGTCATGTGCTTAAAACCAGCACCACACAATACATAGCAATGAACCCACTTAACAAATAAACATATAATTAAAGAGAAAAAAGAAGAAGAAACAGTTGGTAAGGCCTATCCCTTTTATTTCACCATGCTTAGTAGGGCTCTTCAAATTAAGTCTCAAGATTCATGAATATCCCATTCCAGTAGATCCCAATATAACATATCTGGCAATGCCAAGATGTAATCTCTCTCTCTCTCTCTCTCTCTCTCTCTTTTGGGGGGGTTGGGGGTGTTTGGGAGAGAGAGAACACAGCTTAGATCGCTAAAATTCTTCATGCCGAGTTTATTTATTGAATGTTAATAGAGAGAACATGTCTAATGAACTTGAGCTAAGTATGGCTAAATAACCAAAAAATAAAAGTGCCCTATCAGCATACAAAGAAATAAAACCCACCAGCTGTTAGCTTGAGTGGTATCTCCTGCCACTGGTTCAAATCTCGATTCAGACATGGGGGTGTGTGTGTGTGTATTACCTATTAAAAAACAAAGAAAAAGAAATGAAACCTACCATCTTGGTTAGTTAAAGGAATGTTTCCATTGTTAATCATTTAGTTGTATTCTTTATTTATTATTATTTTTGATCAGTTTTAGTTGTATTCTTTATAGCCCCATAGATCACAAATTATGGACTCTCTTTCCAATGAAATGCAAATGTCTTCAAAAATAAATATGCAAATTTCATTTTTGTACTACGGAGTTTTTTTCTGATGGACTTGATGTGGGTTTCATTCCTTTGTATGATTTCATGTCTTCTTCTTTTTTTGGTTGTTTTACCTGCCTTTTTACCAAATCTTTTTTTTGATTCGGTAAAGTTAAGTAAAATATACTCGACGCCCGAGGGAGGCTCAACCATATACATCAAAAGGAGAGGGGCACATAATCAAAGCCTAACTTCTCCCAAAAAAGTAACTAAAACTATCCACATTCAACGGATGATCTCCCTTAAGCCAAAAAAATAGCAATTTCAAAAAAGAATCCTTCAATCTCATAAGCGTGAGATCCATGCCTTCAAGCAACAAAGCACGCTTCTCATTAGACATGCCCAAGCCCATTAAAATCAATGTACAATGGATTTGGATTATCTCAAAGCAACAAAAATTGAAAAACATGGCACGCTGGTAACAATTAAGAAGAAACATTCCCTATCTAGTCCTTATCTCCTTAGGAAAATCAAAGTTGCTACCACAAAAAACAAGTGTTACAAAGCTTTTTACTTTCTTTTTTCTTTTTCCCTTTTGCTTCTTTCTTTTTCGCTTTCTTTTTTTTTTTTTTTTTTTTTGGGGGGGGGGGGGGGGGGGATTGTTTTGCACCATTATGAGGGAGGGGAAAAGGTTTAAGTAACTAGAATATGTATTATTATTATAGTTAGATGTAAAGAATAAGGAGCTTAACCCATGTATACAGGAGAAAACAAACTAAACTCCTCCAAAAAAGCTCAAATTACCAATAAATCCATAAATAAAAATAAAGAACTCTAGAACTTTTTCTAAAATCCAAAACCATTAAGTGTCTAACATAAATTTCCTCAACTAGAACACTGACATCTCAACCTCCTCAAAAGTACATCCATTCCTCTTCCTCAAACTTGGCTGCATGAACTTCAACCAAGCTTGAACCAAGTTCAAGTATATGTCCTGATTAGTTGAGCTGAGTTTGAGCAACTAACTTTCATCACTCACTAACAAACCACTGATATACCATGTAGTTGTGAGTCATGACAAAGAGGGTTATGATATGAGAGTGATGGTTAAAACCTTCATCATTGTTGCTCTAGTAAGGCCTTAATCCACAGACTCTGCCCTATGTCAAATTGCACGCACACACACACACACACACACACACACCCAAAAAAGAGTAAATTTGATTTATTTAATTCACCTTGGGATTTTGACTTCTTAATTCAAAGCCCTAGGGTTAAAGGATGAAGAGAGGACAAATAGAAGAAGAAATGCACGTGAACAGTAAAAAAGTGGCAAAAGTGTTATTACAACAATATTTTGACTGCTTTATGCCAATGGATTTTCATCACTTTTTTTCCTTTTTCTTTCAATCTAGTCCCAAAATACTCAAACTATTGACGTTGCTCAGTTGGTCGCTGGCGAAGGATCCTAACCTATAATTTCTGTTGAGTTTGAAGGGGCTACCAATTTGTCTGACTCAAATCCCCTGGTGCTAGTAAAGGCAATCCCATATTATTGACATATAAAAACACACCAAATGCTCTTAGATGCCATACCAACACATTCTCCACCATGGTTGGGGCATGTAGATGTGATGTGGTTGTCGGATGTACTGTGTTAGTTTAATAACGTAGTTGAATGCTTACACTTGGTATTGGGAGCTTCATATGTTACGTAGACTCTTATGAACTGAAACTAGAGTTCAATATTCTATATTCAAGTTGCAAAGATGTGAAAGAAAGGTAACATAGGCAAAATTCGTAGTAACCACATGGCAACACAGTCAAAATGCACAGTAACCACATGATGGATATGACAACATGGATGAAAACCAAAGTGACAACTACTTAGAATAATTAGTCAAGCTCATCGATTGTGAAGCATGGTTGTAATTAAGAATCCCAGTCTTAAAAGAGTATGCATTATTTTCTCAATTTTGGGACTTCCATTAAGTTCCTACAAGTATCACATCAATTAATAAATAATTTCATGGCACCCAAACCAGCTACAAGAAGCAATTTTCCAAACCTCCAAAATTAGAGATTTCAAAGAGACATAATCCATATAGGTCATTGCTTCGTACAGTGTAAAATCCTCAGATTTCCAAGCATGAGAATGAGTTCAAATCTGACAGTAGCCACTTTGTGCAAAAATAATGCAGAAGGGAAGATTTTCCTCCCATCTGCGCCAAGTATCTAGTGTAATAGGACCAACCCTACAGACATAACCCACATATGCACTTCTAAGTAGCAATTTGTGGGGTCTATACAACTATCAGTCGATAATTGACGACTCAAACCTTTTGGCAAACCAGGAAAATGCAACTACTATCTACCCAAGATATATATGTATATATATATATATGTGTGTATGTGTGTGTGTGTATTCAACCTTCATCTCAAAAGGTAAAAACAAAAAACAAAAAAGGTTGGAAAGCTTTGAAACCCTTTAAAAAATACCACACAATTTTACACAATTTAAAAAGAAAATAAACTTTACCCTGATCTGTGACTAATACATGCCAAATTGTTCATTGCCGTCTACAAGCCAGAGGCTTGATGTCGTTGCAGCAGATGAAAGTAGTTTATGTACTCTAAAATCATCATATTTTACCATAATCTAAGCAACATTGTCAAAAAATCCAGAAAAAACAGATCACAAATAACTAAATGAACTTGCACGTAAAAACGAACAACTAAGCAAAGATCGTTAGACATCCTAATAATTAAACTTCACCAACGTCTAGATCAAAGATCAAAGATGTATGTGCGTGTATAAGAGAGTGACCATCTGAGCATTTGTTCTCGGCCATAGACGCTGAGCGAGGGTCCCTCTGATCAGGTTCTGGCTTGCCGGTTAATATCGCATGCGCAGACAATCGATCCTTATCCTTGCCGTTCAATCCCCTCGACGTCGACGGCGAAGATCGCTCCAAGTGCTTGTCCAACGCATCGTTTATTCGCTTCCGATCAACGTGACCCATCTCCGTCTTCGAGCCACCACCTCCTCGATCTCTATACATGTGTCTCTCCAACTATTTACACCTTCGTATCAGAAAAAATAATAATTCAACGCTTTTCGGCAACACATAGTAAGTAAAGACCCCCAAAAAATTATATATATATATAAAAAAAAAAAACTAGGTTTCAGAATTAGTCTAAAAGCTATAAATTCAAAGTTTGATAGGTCGAGATAGATATAGAGACAGGGAGTTAGGGTTTAGGTGGGGTGAGGAGAGAGATTAGGGTTTTGGCTCGGGTGTAGAGAGAAGGCTAACCCATTCTCTCTCTCTTGTTTTCGTCGTCATGCTGTCGATGGGAGAGAGGGGCTTAAAATGGGAGCACCGGCGAGGCTGGAATCTACCGGCGGGAACAACTAGCTCGCTTTTTTTTGTGGACACGTGATAAATGAAGCAATGAAATTATTTATTAGTTAAATTACACATGCACCCCTGTGTAAGCTACCTGTATGCGTATCATACCATAATGTTTAGAGAGAGCTTTTGTAATCTCCTTTGTATATAGGATTGTAATTAAACTCGTTTCTGGTTCGATTATAAGTTCATTTGAAATTTGTTTGTAATATGAATAAATTAAATTTAAATATATTTTAAAATTTGTTAATTTATGTAACTCGACTTGTTAAGTTAAAAGTAGTCTAATATTATATAATTCGATTTCGTTTGGTTACGTTTTTAAAAACAGATTTTTTTTTAATTTCAAAACGTGGGATACGCGTTTGGCAAGTTATTCATTTTAATTTTTTTAAATTTTTTAAAATTTAGATTATCATATCCAAATGCATTTTCATAGTTTTTCAAATATTAATTACAAAATTTTAAGAAATATTTTTCAAAAAATTATATCTGAATCACTATCCAAACGTAAGTTATTCGAACTTGATTTGTAATCGATCTGATCAGAGGCTCGTTCGAAATCGGCTCAAAAAATTAATAAATCGAACTTGAACGCAATTTGAAACTCAATTATTTTATCAAATCGAGCTTTAACAATCTACTGTTAGACTCATTTCTAGCCCTAGTTGAAAATCTTTCATACCTCATCCTTAATTGGACGGATTTGAGAGAAGTCATGTCCATCTCGTTAAGATTTGGAACGAATTTGAGATGAATGCACACCGTTTCGATTATATAAAATAATATAATAAATAAATTTTATACTATATAATTAATATTTATAATAATATTTTTAATTACCCATTAAAAATTTAGACAAACTTAATAGAGTTATACGTTTGAAAAATAAAATAATATTATTCTAATTCTCTATTGACATTTATATTTTTTATTTTATTTTAATACATATAACATATTTATTGAAAATATGTTAATTACAATTAATTTAATAAAAATAAAATTTCAAAGATAAATGTGGACTTTGATAGGGATATGTCCTCGCTTATCATAAAGTTTGGGAGAATTTTTTTTTCACACAAGAAGAAGATTGGGAAAGGGATTCTCCCATCCCATACCCACCTATTGCCATCCCTATTTGTATTCATAAAAAAAATGTGTTTTAGTCATTTCCTCAATTTTTTAAAATTTTGTATCTTTATTTAAAATTTTTAAATAGCACAAAAATATATTTTTTAAAAAAATCAATTTTGAATTATTTTTTTCGAAATACTTTTTATCCTAACTTTTGGTTAGACTAGTCCTCCCTCAAGTCACATCCACACCGAGAGGATTGGATGAAAGTCAAAAGATGTTGTTGATAGTTGAACCGAGTCCTCCGCTCACCGTAGGGACACTTGGCATTGATCGAACATATGAATATTTTATCAAAACACTTTTTGTGCATTTGAAAAAAACTCTCAAACACCCATTAAATTTTAAGTTCATGAGAGTTTTTTTTTTGGAAAGTCTAGCAACTATGATTTGCAAAAGGATCTAAATTTGATTATAAAAACCACAAATCAATTGGAAAATTGTAAATATTCAATAGCTATTTTTGAACTTTTGATCAAAGGAATAGAAATACTTCAAATGTTCACTGCATTGTTAGAGTAATAGTTATTTTTGTTAGAGCAACTACTGTTGAGAAAAATTAAATTTTGCTTTGATAAGATGAGAAGTCCTCTTTCAAATCTTCTTAGATCCATGTATAGAGATTATGATGTGTCAAAATTGGAATAAGATGAATTGACAACTCATGATAATGCATTTTTGGTTCGGCATTTGATAATGTATTAAATTCATTGGAGGATACTGTTTTTCAAGAAATGGGAATTGCCATGACATTTTTGGCTCTTATCATTTCAAGTAAAAAAGCTTTGAGTGAGCTGCTGCTTCGGTGTCCTAGCACTGCTAGCAGTGCCAAAAACAATACATTTGTTCATTTTTGTAGGGACATTATTGTTTCTCCTGCGCATGGGACCAGCTGCTGGTGTTGGATTCCACTTCACCAAAACGTTTTTTCACGTGCTATCGTAGAGATTTTGTGCTTTGAAATGGGCCCAACTGCATGTCATTTGAAATGAAAAAAACACATTTAGGACATCAAGCTATGGAAGGCTGAAAAAACCACATTTTATCCATTTTCTTTTAGATATTTTTCCATCATAACACAAAATACTGATTTTGCACAGCTAAAAGCAGATAAGCAAGAATTGCATGGCAAGATGTTTAAGTGAGTTGTGATCACGAGTTCAATTCTCATCACGACTCAAAAAAAAAGGAAAAAAAGAAGAAGAAGCAAGATTTGCAATTTACCATTCTCATTTTTTGAAAGTAAAATTTTGATGTGGATTAAGAAACCAAATTTGTATTGACTGCACTGTACATGCAAACCCCTAGGATGTTTGGTGACGCACTTCGAGTAGAGAATGGATTCATTGGTTCTGGTATGATGCATTTGGGCAAATAAATGAATAATACATGAGCAAAATATATAATATAACACATATTTTACTTGTGTCATTCATCCATTGACCCGGGTTGCACTGCAACACACCGGGATTACTGAATAATTTTCTATTCGAGTGCATACACACATTCACTATTCATGCAAAAAGTACCCCACACACATAGACAAACTGCTTGAAGCCTTATGAATGAAGCTTCCCCTACCCAATGGACAACCACTCTTAACTAATTAGAATTTAAGCATATTCGATGTGACATCGGCAAACCGTGCTAGTCTCTAATTTGAATATGTTTCCACCTTATCCTGATCCTAATTTTTTCACTTTCTCCCCAACTTCTTGCGGCAATTTTCCAAGATTTGAATTGCAGAATCAGAATGAGCCACAAAAGAGCTTTATTCCTCACCTGAAAGAGAATAGCTACATTACAGAAAGCTTCTGCTCACATATGATTTACAACAGAGAATATACTGAAGGAGTAATACTCTCAGCAGGCATGGAAAGTGAAATGTGAAGGAAATATGGTAGCAGCAAGTCAATGCTGCATCCATACTGCTCAAACATCGGAGAAATACTTCTCTTCAGCATCATGATTAGCCTCCTCCAGCCAGTGATCATCTAAAGTCTCATCCTCGTCGATTTTGGAGTAATCTAGATGCTGATGATCTTCCCCGAATAAAATCTTTTGCTGCATGATGTGGGTGAATTGGTCCATTTGATCTTGCATCTCAGTGGGCCTCATAGCGGTGGGATTGGGCATTGTTATTGTCCAAGAGCACCTGATTCAGTTATGAACTTATGAAAGACGAAACAAAATATCAGGCAACAGCTGGTTTCATCACAATTGAAACTCTGAAATCCACATTATGGAATCTCAGAATGGATGATAATTTGAGAAGAGGAATGGTGAAATCTTAAATCAACACATAAACTTGGGGCCGGCTGGAACCCAAGGCAGCTAAGGTGGCTCGCCCAAGGCCCTAAATAAATGAGATGGCAGTTTCTCATTTGCCCAGCGCAATGGCACAGGTTCAAGTCCTCCTGGGAATCAGCCTCTGCAAAATACAGGTAAGGGGCCACTTATATAGTTCTCAGCATAATCCTTCACTATAAAGAGTGTTTGTTTTGTTTGCAGTTCTATTTTAAAATTGAGAGTCTACTAGAAAATATGAACCTAGACGTGAAAAACGTTACCAACAAAAAACAAATAAAGACTAGATGAGTTAATTCAATCTCAAAAGGAATTCTTGATAAAAACCTACCTACAATCGACTATAGCCCATGAGAAGAGTGATTAAACAAATTAGCTATATTATCTATTAATAGATAATTAATTAATAATATTCTATTAAATATACAAAGGGTCTCATTTATAATTTTCTCCTTAGCCCTCAACTTGTATCTAGCTGTCCTAATTATACCCAAATGGATTTGATGATTTCTGCCAATAACCATTACAAACTACACTACCCTCCTAGTGATATGCAATATATTAGATGAACCCATAGAAAAGGCTCCCAATTATGCACTAACTAGTAAGCTCATGGAGCACCTGCCACAAAGTAAATCTAGAGAAAGATATTTCCATTCCCCCCCCCCCCCCCTTCATTCTTCTTCATCACGAAACCTACAATTTCCATATAAAACCAAGGCAACTATGTACTCAATTAACAAAATGGGTCATTCGGCAAAAAGTTTCACGAAAAGTAACAAAATTATCAGTAGGTCCGGTCAAAACTTAATAACCCATCAAATCCATTACTTTTTATTGGACAAAAATGCCCCTCCAGTGTTTTTCTCCAAAATGATTTGACTGAGTTTTTCGTGACTTGCACCTAACTTTCAAGAAAGTTTTTTAAAATCTTAAAATTCAATAACTCAAAATATATAAATCATTTTCCAATAAAACTTATATATTTGGGTTATAAAAATCAAGATCTATCAAATAAGATTTATATTATATATGAAATTTTGAAAAAAAAAATTGCTACGAAAACAGTAAAATTTCAATAAGAGAGATGGTGAAATTTTATTGTCTTTACAAAACAGTGAAGTTTTATTGTTTTGTTGAAATGGTATAATTTCAATGTCCCAATTAAAAGATGAAACCAAAAAAGAAGACAAATATTAGAATGTTCATACAACAATTCTAAAATTAGATTTGACACCTAAAGTTGAGTTCAATTTACAAATAAGAGTTAACCACAAAGTATACAACAATATAATAAAATTTTATTGTTTTGCTTTTATCCTTCTTGTCCCCTCGAAGAAAAAACTCTTTAAAGTTTTTCTCACCTTCTTTCCACAAAAGATAGAATAGTAAACAAAGACATAATAAGTGGGCTTGTTGGAGAGGGTACTCGTAATCAACATAAGCCTTCCCCCTTTTGAGACCAACCTGCAAGCTTTCTTTGGACTCGTTCTACCACTATATCCCTCACTACCTTAACTTTGAAAGATGACCCCAAGGGAAGGTTCAAGTAGCTAGAAGGAAGAGCTCCCATACTGCACCGATGGTCCATAACACATGTCATTTACTTTTAGAAACAAGTTGTGTGTACATCATGTGTGTTTCCCCTGGTTGATTCAGAATGATATAGCTAATGAATGCATGATGCGTGCTAAATTGATGTGCAATTCAAGCTCGACTGTTACCCTAGATTTTGAACGTTATTTGCAATCACATGCAACAACATTCAATGCCATTGCATCTCTCGCACCAGTTCATCATCATTCTGTTGTGTTGTTGTTATGGTGTGATTTGGGTATGAGAAAAACTATAGAGTTATAAACCATTAAATTTGTTCTTACACCCCACAAACTCTAAATTTCCTTACTGATTAAATCGATGTCAACTCCTAAATCTTTCATCAGTCGTGACCATCCACCGCAGTAATCACCAAGCCATTGCTCTGTCGAATTGCTGCCACCGTCAGTGTCTGTGGTCGCCACCACCGTTACACCCCTCAATGGAACCAATCATTGCAATCTCTCTACACCTCATATAACTCTCTTGTTGTAAATGCCACTATAACACAGAGTGACATAGCATAGGCACTAGCTCGCCCAATTAAAACAATCCTCTCTTCCTTGATTAAGGGTAAAGACAGTAAAAATAGTACTCTCTCTCTCTCTCTTTCCAGCACGTAGCAGTGAACACAAAAAAAAAAAAGCGATCATAAACTGACACTAACTTGGGCCACTGGCTCGGCCCCTTGAAACAATCCTCTCATGGCTTCTCCACGCTTCTTCATTCTACAAGAAATAAAACGAAAGCCACCTCCGAAATAATACTCCCTCCCTCTCTCTCTCTCTCTCTCTCCAGCACCTCCGATCATGGCCGTTGCACCATTGACAATTTCGACAAAATCAGTTTAATGAAAATCTATGGCCATCGCGGACCCCTCACCGCTGCTGTAACGCACCCGCCAAAAGCCACCATAAAATTTCCCCAATTTGGAATTTGGCGTAAATAAGACCGTGAACAATTCGTAAAAGAAAACGGTGGGTAATCCGTAAATATAGGGGGTAAAATAGTCATTTAGAAACAATTATATGTGACACGTCAGCAACCTTGTCTTTTTTCTTAAATAAATAAAAAATTAATAGACTTCTTGACTTAAAGAGGTTCACCCTTGACCCAATTTTGGTTTTCATCTTATGAAGGGCTTTCTAGCTAATTAACCCTTAAAAATACAACCAGCATGCTCAATCAAAAAAACCTACAAGTTCCATAAGGGAGCCATAATTGCACCCCAAAATAAGCTCATCCCACTTTGCTTATCACAAAAAGGCAATAATGCCCTTGACAAAAAATTTCCTCTCTCTAACCTCTCATCTCTCAAGTTTCTCCCTCTCTCATCTCAAGGATCTTCCTCTCTCTATTGTAACTACTCAAACACATATGCACACCACTCTCTAAAAAAGCCCCAGCACCACCACCACCACCACCACCACTCCTCTTTCTCAAAAAAAAAAAAAACACACACACACACACACAAAATAACTCCATCTCCACAAATCAGCAACTCCAATCAAGCACCGAAACTAAAACCCAATATCACCATGACCCACCACGAGTACAACCTATTTCTACTTTTGTTTCTCCGGAACACAAACCCAATTTTACTAAAGAGAAAAAAATTGAAATTTTATACTACATAAGTGAGATGAGATAGATTTAGAGAAAGGAGAGAAGAAGTTGCGGGTAAAGAGGAGTGGAAGAGAGAATGGATTTGTAGTGAGGGAGATGTGAGAGATGAGAGAGGGAGAGAGAGTTGCAGAGAGTTTAAAGGGGGTCTTGTAGAGAGAGATGAAAAATCTTTCAGAGAGAGGAACCGTGAGAGGAGAGTGTTTCAGGATTAGGGTGTTCCCAAAATAAGAACTTGGGCTGCCCAATTAGATTAGGGATTCTGTTGATTTGGATTTCACAAAGTTTTGAATAATGGTAATTAGTAGGTAGAGTTATTCACATATAAATCAGGGGTTTTGATATGGCCTATTATCAATTTTGCTAGAAAGTGGCAGTGAATTGGCAACGTTGGTTCCTCCCTAATCTTCCTTCTGACTCATAATGTCTTGAAATTCCATTATCAACTAGGGAAAAATGGGACACAAAAGAGAATGAATTGTTGTAACAATATTTTGAGAAGTGATTTTTTTAGCTACAGAGCTCTAATCCCATGGGGAAACCCCCTTAAATCTTTCCCTTTTTAATGAGTTGTTTGTTGAGATGTTTATCCCTATTGTAAGTCCACAGCAATTTGTCCCTACATTTGGTGGATTTAACCGTGTCATCGCTACATGAAATTGGTGCAACCATTCACAACCCAATGAGCATTCCAATTGATGCACTGATATGTTTTTACAGCATATGATATTATGTTAATCCCTTACTCAAAAATTCTTGATTCTTTGAAGAAAAAAAAATCTGGATATCTCTTTACTATGTCTATAGCCTTTTCTTAATCTAAATGTATATATAAAACTAACTCCAAAAAGGGAATTGGGTGTGGTTTTTTAATCATGCAGTTTCAAGGAGTATCATTGGAGTGATATTTACTGGTTTCGATACTGTAATCTGTTGGTTTGGTTAGGTGGCAGGATTATGATGGGGAGAAGAGAACTATACTAATCTTTTGGCTTAATAGTTGTTGGGTTTTTGCTAATGAGTTGGGTTTGTTTTGCTTGGTCAGTTTTCTTTTATTTTCAGTTTCCTTATGCTCTGTTTTTTACTTTTTCTGCTTAGTTAGTACCTTACCAACTGTAATTTGGGGATGATGCTTAGGTGTTGTTTAAGTGCTCATGAAGTGTAGTTGTATGTTTGGGGAGCATATTGTGATGTAATCTATATTTGTTATTAATAAAATTCTCTTTTGCCAATTAAATAAAAAATAAAACTGATTCCATATTTTGCAGTATGTTGATGTATTGATCATGAAACTGGGGTACTAGTAGGACATTTCATTCATTCCTTTATTCCTCTTGTTGGTTTTTCATTTTTTTTCTCTTGTGCTTCTATTTTTTCTTTTTTGATGCACTGCCAACACTCAATCTAGTTTCAAGTTTCCTTCTCTTTTTCAACCTGTTAGAATGTGATTTTCTTTTTGTTTGTTTGTTTGGATTTGTTTCTCATGTTTTAAGCCTAAGAGAGAATTTTTAGAAGAAGATATATATTTTTTTACAGAGATTTTGGGAGAGAGGGGGAGATAAAATATACGAAATGATAATTCAAATGTCATGTTTGATCTTGCTTTAGTTTTGGTTTCATATGGAATTTAGGTGAAGACTTGGAAGACCCATATACACATGTTTATATATGTATTAGTTAGTTGGGTTAGCATCTACTGTTAGCAATAGCCATTACTATATGTTAAAGAAACTATCAAATAATTGTCAAAATCTCTATCAAAGATATGCAACAAATATACATTGTACATATATATAACATGTAGATAGATTTTTGAGAGAGATTTAGATAAATTTAGAGAAATGATGAAGTTTCTGAGAGAGAAACTCATATATGATTTTGGAGAATATAGGATTTTACCAAAAAAAATTTAGAAGTAGGAATTAATTAAAAAAAATTATTTTAGAAAAGGAGTTTTAGAGAAACTATGGTTAAGAGAAAAAAATTGGTTTAGTTCTCTTTAAATTAGGGATAATATTGTAATTTTATAATGGTTTTTGGGGGGTAATTATGTCCTTCCATTACATTGAAGGGTAAAATTGATATTTTGAGAAAGTTTGTTGCTTATATCAACAATTTTCATTAAGTTGACTAACGGGTCATGAATGACCTGAGAAATTTGTTATCGACATTGAAATTAGAGAGAGAAAATGTTATTTTAGAAATCATAAGGGTTTTATTTGCAATTGTCAAAAATTCTAGGAAAAGTAAGTGTAATTATCTTAAAAAAAATTATTTATAATTATTTAATTTATAAATTTATAAATAAATATTTTTTTAACAAAATTTATCATCATCGAAAAAAAATTCTTAATTCCGTACCTGCACATACATACTTAGAGCAACTCCAACGGGGAGTTGCATATGGGGTGGCAAACAGGTAACGACCTGTAACCGCCAAAATGCCACCCCAAATTCTACTGTTTTGAACTCCAACGGGGGTGGCATCAAGGGTTGGAAAATGGCAGCAATGGTGTTGGGGTGCCAATTTTCCAAACCCTGGAGAGAGAAATTCAGGGGTTGCAAAGAGCCGTTCTGCCATTTCAGATTCTACTGTTCACGAACGGCTCTTTGCAACGGCTATATTCAATCCAAAAATTTGTATATATACAGAGAGATTTACAAAAAGATTTACAGAGATTTTGAAAGAAAAAACTTACCAAGAGAGATTCATAGAGAGATTTTCAGAAAACCGTAAGTTCCTTGGCTCCATGCTCTTGATTTTTCTTCAAATCTTGTGGTTGTGATGGCAGATCTGCCATATTTATTTACATAGGGAGGGAAAGGGGAGGGAGGCGCAGAGACGAAGGGGTGGAGGAGGAGGCGCAGAGACGAAATGGGTGGAGGAGGAGACGCAGAGACAGAAAACAGAGAAGCCGTTCTCTGTTCTCTGTTATCTTTCCTTCAAATTGAAAGAAAACATTATATATATATAATATCAACTCTTTCTCTTTCTTATATATATATATATATAATTTATTTATATTTATATTTATATGTTTTACATTAGTTTTATAATTTAGATTTTAAATTAAATTTTTAAATTGAATTAATTTTTGTAATTTAATAAATTAAATTTTTTAATTTTAGCTTATTTATTTATGTATATATTTTTGTTAATTTAGGGTGAATTTATTTATTTAGCTAGTTTTTATAATTGAATAATTTTTTTTCTATTTTAGTTAATTGTTATTTACAATTTAAAATAGTTCTTAAATTAATTTAGCTAATTTGTGTAATTTAAATTGAATGTTTTAATTTCAGTTTATTTATTTATTACTTTTTGTTAAATTAGGTTGAATTTATTTATTTAGCTAGTTTTTATAATTGAAGAATTTTTTTTCTATTTTAGTTAATTGTTATTTACAATTTAAAATAGTTCTTAAATTAATTTAGCTAATTTGTGTAATTTAAATTGAATGTTTTAATTTTAGTTTATTTATTTATTATTTTTTGTTAAAATAGGTTGAATTTATTTATTTAGCTAGTTTTTATAATTGAAGAATTTTTTTTCTATTTTAGTTAATTGTTATTTACAATTTAAAATAGTTCTTAAATTAATTTAGCTAATTTGTGTAATTTAAATTGAATGTTTTAATTTTAGTTTATTTATTTATTATTTTTTGTTAAATTAGGTTGAATTTATTTATTTAGCTAGTTTTTATAATTGAAGATTTTTTTTCTATTTTAGTTAATTGTTATTTACAATTTAAAATAGTTCTTAAATTAATTTAGCTAATTTGTGTAATTTAAATTGAATGTTTTAATTTTAGTTTATTTATTTATTATTTTTTGTTAAATTAGGTTGAATTTATTTATTTAGCTAGTTTTTATAATTGAAGATTTTTTTTTCTATTTTAGTTAATTGTTATTTACAATTTAAAATAGTTCTTAAATTAATTTAACTAATTTGTGTAATTTAAATTGAATGTTTTAATTTTAGTTTATTTATTTATTATTTTTTGTTAAATTAGGTTGAATTTATTTATTTAGCTAGTTTTTATAATTGAAGATTTTTTTTCTATTTTAGTTAATTGTTATTTACAATTTAAAATAGTTCTTAAATTAATTTAATTTTTGTAATTGATTCTTTTATGCTCATTCTTTAAATTGATTATAATTCTTTTTTTTTGTAGATGGATTCGCAATTTGACGGTTCTTTCACCGATTTGCTTATAAACGACACCGATTTATATGATGATGCTATGCAGACCAATCCCTCAGTATTTGCGCCAGTACAAAATGAAGCCGCTCCAAGAGTGAGAAAATCGCAAAGGACAAGGAACTTCTCTCAAGAAGAAGATAAATTAATTGTGTCTGCGTAGCTTAACACGAGTAAAGATGCAATTACTGGGAATGAACAACAAGGTGGTGCTTTCTGGCATAGAATATTGAAATACTTTGAACTTCATGGAGGCAATCAAGAAGAGTGTTCGCAAGCTTCTATTAAAAGCCGTTGGACTGATATAAATGCAAAATGCGCCAAATTTGTTGGGTTTTATAGTCAAATTGAAAGACTGCGACAAAGTGGACACACCGAGCAAAACTATGTAATGATTGAGCTTTTTTAGATAGACACTACTATGATTTGATATTTGAACTATTGACTGAATGATTTCATATGTTTTTCAGGTTGATGAAGCAAAAGAAATGTTTGCTAAGATCACTGGAAGACCATTTCAATACGAGCATTGTTGGAATATATTGAAAATGGAGCGGAAATGGACTGATAATCTCAGCAGCAATAAGAGAGCAAAAACTCATTCAACTGATAGTCCTGCTGAATCAAATCATGTTGAATCTTGCTATTCAACTCCATATTTAGGGGATGACACTGAACCCTCGTCCACTCCCAACCTTGATAGGCCATTGGGCAGAAAGGCTTCGAAGAAACAACTTAAAAACAAAGAGAAGCAAACCGGTTTTGAAGCATCACTAGATCATCACCACTGGAATCAAAGAATGGAAGTGGAACGACAAAAAGTTGCTCAAAAGGAGATAGCATTGGAGCAACATCGTAGACAGTTAGAAATTGAAGAAAGGCAGAATGAAATTGAAGAAAAGCAGAATGAATGGCAGAAAGAAATGAAAATCATGGAAACTGACACTACTGGCATGGACCCAATTTCTGCATCATATTGGAATAACCTTAAGATAGAGATTATGAACAAGCGGGGTTTTAATTTTTAGTCGTTATTTATTATGTTGCTATTATTTTTTACTTTTTAGTCATTATTTAATGAGTTTGCTATTATTTATTGATATACCACTATGTGACACACCAACCACTGCATGACACGTGCAACTGCAAGATCGGTTCATGACCCATAATAGAGCTCAGGCTCGGCCATATAACTTGTGTTCGGTCGCCCAGCTCGGGCTCGGCCACATAACTTGTGCTCGGTCGCTTAGTTCATGTTCGGCCTTATAATCTGTGTTCGGCCATTTAGTACATGCCCGGTCACACATCTCATCCTCAGTCAGTCAAGGGCATAACCTACATGGGCCGAGCTCATAGTATCAAAGCAAGACAGTTCTCCCATAAAGACTAACTTGTATAGATGCAAGCTTGCAATACAACACATCAATGATCAGACCTAATCATCGCTTCAGTAAGCACCAAGTAGGAAATAAGGAAGCTATCTCCAACAAGGAAACTGCCACACTAAGTTACCATATTCAACAAGGTAACTGATATCTCCAGAGATCCAATCCCTATATTCATGGCTCCAAATCCTAATCAACTTAGGAGAGATATTGCCTATAAATTCAACCCTAAAGGTACGCTTTATTTTCATGCTCATTATTTTGGCTTTCATTACGAGTCTTTCAATTCAATTTATTGACTTAAGCATCGGAGCGGCTACCGCCGGAGCCAACCCGGTGGTCCTCTGATCTTCTGTTTCGAGTGTTTCGCAGGGAGCCAAGCTTGGATCTCACGTGGGCCAAAAAGTGCAGCATCAGTTTGGCGCCGTCTGTGGGAAACGACAATCACCAAGTGCTCTACTCAATCTAAGTTCATCTTTCGTCTATTAGAGGGATTATGGCTCCCAACTTGCGACCCAGGAATAACACTCAAAACCCTCATCCTCAACCAACTGCTGGACGAGGAAGAGGGCGAGGGAATAACCCTGCACAGGAAGAACTAATCGAAACTAGGCGGCAGAACCAGTTGCTACGGGAACAGCTTTTGACCATGACCAGGACCCTGGCAATGTTCACCCAGAATCATGAAACCAATCCTCAAAATCCACCCGTTGTCACTCAACAGCAGCAGCCTCCTGCGGCCGCCGGTGTTCATATAGACCCCCAGCCGTCGTCGGCAGCCGGTCGAGGGATTCCCGCCTTTGTCCCGGAGGTCCATTATCGAAGTACTACCCGACCCCCCGTCCCAGGGGCCTCGGGAGTAAACTACGTTCCACAAGGATCACCTCCTCAAGTAGTTCCTGTACCACCAGTACCAGAGAATCAGAACAACCCCCCAGTAGCGGGCCAAGATCAGCCTACCCATATAGGCCCTGAGGCCGTGAGACCTGCCTCGCAGCAACCCGTTTTACCAAGAGGGTCAGTAAGAGCCGAAGAAGTTGCTGAATCAATAGACCGTACTGCTATCATAAGGGGTGCCCAGTATCCAGAACAGGACGAGCTGGCCAGATTGCTCGGGAGGTCGGCCACCCCGTTCACCAATGCTGTCATGGCCGAGGAAAGACCCAAGAAATTTATCGTCCCTAAATTCATCCCTTATGATGGGACTGGGGACCCGGGGGACCACCTCTCCCACTACCAGCACACCATGGCTTTGCACGGCACTTCTGATGCCTTCTTATGCAGAACGTTCGTGACCAGCCTCAATGGTACCGCCCTAAAGTGGTTCCACCACCTCCCGCCGAACTCAGTATCTGGCTTTTATGAGCTCGGCAGAAGGTTCTTGGACAGATTCATGACTAGCAGGAGGCTAAGAAAGGGTCCGGAATTCCTTCTGAACATAAAGCAAACGAGGGAAGAATCGCTCAGGGGGTATATAGCACGTTTTAACGCCGAGCTCACTGAGGTAACAGATTGCAGCCCCGGTTTCCTAGTGGCTGCTCTAGCCGCTGGACTTGCTCAAGGAGGGTTTAGAGACTCCCTGACCAAAAGTCCCCCTGCGGACATGGCAGCACTCATGGACCGTGCAAGGAAGTACATCAACCTGGAGGAGGCCAGGGACACCTTTAGAAAGGTCAAAGAGCAAGCTCAGAAAGACGATCACAAGAAAGATAGTCAAAAGAAGGACACCAGCTCGGCCAGGAAGAGAGTCAGGAGCCCAGAAAAAAGGGGGGCCCCCAGAACCTCCTTCAATTCTGGATTAAGGGAATTCAACCACTTCACTCCTCTAAACGCCTCTCCGTACAACATATTGAAGCAAGTAAGATCTCGAGAAAATATGAGATGGCCGGAGCCTTTGAAAGGAGACCCCAGCTATCGAGATCAGACCAAATATTGTGACTTTCACAAAGACCGAGGGCACACAACCAATACCTGCAAAGCTCTCAAGCATGAGATTGAGCAGCTAATAAGGAGAGGAAGGCTGCAGGAGTTCGTCAAGTAGGACGGAGGACAGAACCCTCGTGACGAACGACCCCAGCAGAGAAAAACCGACCAGAGGCAGGAGCAGAAAGGAGGCAGGAACGAACCCCCACGACAGAACAATCAGGTGATCTATGTCCTACACGCAGATTCCCCTGCAACAGGCACCTCTAACAGGTCAAGGAAACGATATGCTCGAGAGGCCAGGTCTGCTCCCAACATCATGCAGGTCGCTAACTTGGAGAAAAGGTTAAAGCCCTTGCCGGAAATCCAATTTACGGATCACGACCTTAGGGGAGTTCATTGTCCTCACAGCGACGCCCTGGTTATCTTCCTTAAGATCGCCAACTTCGATATCCGGAGAGTTCTCGTCGACACTGGGTGTTCGACCAATGTACTGTTCTACGACCCTTTCAAGCATATGAAGCTCGACCCCAATAACATTAAGCCCACAAGCATAATCATGACGGGCTTTGATGGAAACACTAACACTCCACTAGGAAGGGTCGATCTGGCCACCACTGCGGGTGAAGGGGACGGACAGAAGACCACGATAGCCGAGTACATGGTCATAAAAGCCAAATCTCCCTACAACGTCATAATTGGAAGGCCCTGGCTACATGAGATGGGAGCGGTCACCTCAACCCTCCATCAATGCTTAAAATACGTTCACAATCAGACAGTCTACTCCATCAGAGGATGCCAACCGACCTCCCGAGAGTGCCATGCCCTCGCACTCAAAGCTAAGGCCCCCAAATAGCAATTACTGCACGCCCGTGTGTGCAAGGATGCAATCTACCCTTGCTGTCACGAGGCAGAAGACTGTCCCTCCAAAATTGAAGAACCATTGAGCCCCAGAGGAAGGGATAGCAGAGCCAAGCCTATAGGGGAGCCTATTAAAGTCTTGGTCAGCTCAGAGGATCAGGGACGTTACCTACAGATAGGTCCCGACCTGACGCATGCCGAGCAGGATGAGCTGGTCAAGTTTTTGAAGAAAAACCTCTCCGTATTTGCCTGGGAGACAAGCGACATGGAAGGGATAGATCCCGACCTGATCACGCACAGACTAATGGTGGATCCAGATCATCCACCAGTGAGACAAAAGAGAAGGCCTCTCGCTCCAGAACGGCATCAGGTCATCAACGACGAGGTTCAAAGGTTGCTCAACGCCAACATGATACGAGAGGTATCTTATCCTGATTGGTTGGCCAACACTGTTCTGGTCAAAAACAAGAATGGTAAATGGAGAGTCTGTGTCGACTACACAGATCTCAACAAAGCATGCCCAAAGGATAGCTTCCCTCTTCCACGAATAGATCAGTTAGTCGATGCAACTGCAGGGCACGAGCTCATGAGCTTCATGGATGCTTATTCTGGGTACAATCAAGTACAGATGCATCCTCCCGATCAAGAGAAGACTTCATTCATCACCGAACGAGGTCTCTATTGCTACAAAGTGATGCCGTTCGGACTAAAGAATGCTGGAGCTACCTACCAACGTCTTGTTAATAAGATGTTCGGCTCCTTGATCGGCAGCACTATGGAAGTTTATATCGACGATATGCTGGTCAAGAGCCTAAGGAAGAGCAGTCATCTCCAACACCTAGCGCGAACCTTCGATATCCTCAGACAATATAAAATGAAGCTCAATCCCTCAAAGTGCACCTTTGGTGTAACAAAAGGGAAGTTCCTTGGGTACATAGTCTCTCAAAGAGGTATAGAAGCAGACCCGACTCAGATCGGGGCTCTGATCGGACTGAAATCCCCAAAGGTCCGAAAGGACATTCAAGCTCTGAACGGCCGGATAGCAGCTCTCAGCAGATTCATCTCCAAATCCACGGATCGGTGTCTACCCTTCTTCAAGGCTCTGAAAGGTAACAAATCTTTGCAATGGACTGACGAGTGTGAAAAATCCTTTCAGGAACTCAAAAGATACTTGGCTTCGCCCGAGCTCTTATCAAAACCAATCCAAGGAGAAAGGCTGCTTCTCTATCTCGCAGTCTCTGAGAACGCTGTCAGTTCGGTACTGGTTAGGCAAGACAGGAGCGTGCAGAGGCCCATCTTCTATGTCAGCAAGGCATTACTAGACACAGAAAAGAGGTACCCCGAAATTGAGAAGCTAGCCCTTGCTCTCATAGTTTCTGCACGGAAGCTGAGACCATACTTCCAAGCACATCCCATAGAAATTCCGACTGCCTACCCACTGAAAGCAGTCCTAAGAAAACCAGAAGTATCAGGACGGTTGGTCAAGTGGTCAGTGGAACTGGGGGAGTTCGATTTGTCCTACATTCCACGAGTCTCAATTAAAGGGCAAGCCTTGGCAGACTTCGTCGCAGAATTCACTCCCGCGCTGCTAGGCAAAGCTCAAGTCTCAGACGAGGTGGGGACTTGGAAGTTGTATGCTGATGGATCATCCACTGACCGAGGTGCCGGAGCAGGGCTAGTACTACACTCTCCTGATGGACTTACAACCGAAAGGGCAATTAGCTTGGGGTTCAGAGCCTCCAACAACGAAGCGGAATATGAGGCCCTTATCTTAGGAATGAAGCTAGCTCAGGAGTGCGAGGTACAGAGCCTCGAGGTATTTTCTGACTCCCAACTGGTGGTTAGCCAGGTTCAAGGAGAATATGCCATCAAGGATGAAAGAATGCTCCGATATTCGGAACTAGTCAACTTGCTAAAACATTCCTTCCGAGCATTCTCAATCCAAAAAATAGAAAGAGGACAGAACAGCCGAGCCGATGCCTTAGCAAACATGGCATCTCACATGAAAACGGGGGTGGAGTCAACGATAAAGTTCTCTCACCAGCCAAGGCCTAGCACTGAGGAGATCCAGGTCGCCCAAGTCACGGAACAGCCTCAGAGCTGGATGACTCCTATACTCCAGTACCTGGAGGAGGGACTCCTCCCAGAGGACAGAAATAAGGCAAAAAGAATCCGCATCAGAGCAGCTCGGTATCTTGTCCTTAACGGAAAACTCTACCGAAGGTCTTACACCCAGCCATTGTTAAAATGCCTAGCACCTGAAGAGTCTCAATATGTCTTGGCAGAAATCCATGAAGGAATCTGTGGAAATCACAATGGGGGGAGAACCATAGCCCACCGAGCTCTAACCCAAGGCTACTACTGGCCTGGGATGCTGAAGGAAGCAAAGGAATATACTCGAAAGTGTGACAAATGCCAGAGGTTCGCCCCTTATCAGCATCAGCCGCAACATGAGCTCATCCCCATTACTAGCCCATGGCCCTTTGCACAGTGGGGAATGGACATCATAGGACCATTACCTAAAGCCAAGCCGAACAGGAGATACCTATTGGTGGCTGTTGACTACTTTTCAAAATGGGCCGAAGCAGAACCACTGACTCGCATCACTGAAAAAGAGATAAAGAGTTTTACTTGGAAAAATATAGTCTGCAGGTTCGGCATACCTCATGTGATCGTCTCAGATAATGGCACGCAGTTCACTGGGAAAATATTCAAGAAATTCTGCCAGGACCTAAACATCAAACAACACTTTTCCTCCCCTGGTCATCCTCAGGCCAACGGGCAGGCCGAGGTCACCAACCGAACTATCCTCGACGCTCTCAAGAAAAGATTAGAGGAAGCTAAAGGGGGATGGGTCGAGGAACTCCCTGGGGCACTCTGGGCCTACCGGACAACCAGGAGAACTCCAACATCGGAAACTCCCTTCTCCCTAGCCTACGGAACTGAGGCAGTAATCCCTGTTGAGGTCGGCATGCCGACCTTAAGGGCTGAGGCTTTCAACGAAGAGACCAATGACCAACAACTAGCAGAAAATTTGGATCTGCTCGAAGAAAGAAGAGAGCAGGCCGTAATCAGAATGGAAGCATATCAGCGCAGGATGGTTAACCGCTCAAAAATTGGCCTCAAACCTACCAATTTCCAAGTTGGGGACCTCGTCCTAAGAAGGGTTTTCCAGAACACCAAGGACCCCACCATGGGGAAGTTATCACCGAACTGGGAAGGTCCCTACAGAATTGTCAAAACAGTTAGACCGACCACTTATTGGTTGGAAAGCATGAATGGGAAACCTGTTCCCAGGCCTTGGAACATGGAACATTTGCGAAAATATTATCAATAAAGTACTTTCTTTTTATTTCAACATCTTTCGTGAAACATCTCAATGTACAGACCTCTCAGGTCTGGTCCATCTTAATGCACAGGCTCAGGTCTGGTCCATCTTAATGCACAGGCTCAGGTCTGGTCCATCTTAATGCACAGGCTCAGGTCTGGTCCATCTTAATGCACAGGCTCAGGTCTGGTCCATTTCAATGTACAGACTTCAGGTCTGGTCCATCTTAATGCACAGACTATAAGTCTGGTCCACCTCAATGTACAGACCTCTCAGGTCTGGTCCATCTTAATGCACAGGCTCAGGTCTGGTCCATTTCAATGTACAGACTTCAGGTCTGGTCCATCTTAATGCACAGACTATAAGTCTGGTCCATCTCAATGTACAGACCTCTCAGGTCTGGTCCATCTTAATGCACAGGCTCAGGTCTGGTCCATTTCAATGTGCAGACCTCTCAGGTCTGGTCCATCTTAATGCACAGGCTCAGGTCTGGTCCATTTCAATGTACAGACTTCAGGTCTGGTCCATCTCAATGCACAGACTATAAGTCTGGTCCATCTCAATGTACAGACCTCTCAGGTCTGGTCCATCTTAATACACAGGCTCAGGTCTGGTCCATTTCAATGTACAGACTTCAGGTCTGGTCCATCTTAATGCACAGACTATAAGTCTGGTCCATCTCAATGTACAGACCTCTCAGGTCTGGTCCATCTTAATGCACAGGCTTAGGTCTGGTCCATTTCAATGTACAGACTTCAGGTCTGGTCCATCTTAATGCACAGGCTCAGGTCTGGTCCATTTCAATGTACAGACTTCAGGTCTGGTCCATCTTAATGTACAGACTTCAGGTATGGTACGTTACAATGCACAGACCTCAGGTCTGTTCCATCTTAATAAACAAAATCCCTAAGTCTGATCTATCTTGATATATAAGGATGATGTTCTATTGCAAGAACACGAAACTAGGTGCCGGCAGTTATAAACAGGCGAGGATAACTCTAAATGCTCAGTCACACTGACCATAAAAAAAATCCTTACAAATACAAGTCGCTCAGTTCAGCGATCAAGCTCAGGTTCCTGCTCTAAAAGATCAGAGTAACTGTCTTGTACCAGTTTCTACGACTGTTAATCAGAGATCAGATTGATTAATTATTATTCAAGTCATCTTTCTTAAAGAAAATCCATGATTCAAAAACCCCTCCAATACCAAGAGTTCGGCATAAGTTGGTTATTACTACACATTACTTCAGGATTGCCATAAGTTGGTTCTGGAGACAACCCATGGTCGGTAAAAACAATACTCTGGGTTCCGAGCAGGTTTACTTGGGTCATAATACAAGCCTCAAAAGCCGAAGTCCGTTCATACACCACAAAACATTGATACATATTTAGAACAGAATTCAAAGATTGCCAACAATCAAAGAAAGATAGAGACAAAAACTGAAGAGAAGATATTTTCATTAATATTTGAGCTCGGTTACAAAAAGATGAAACAGGACTACAAAAGTTTTCCCTAAACTAAGGGGCTTGCAGATCCGTCGTCCTGATCACCATCCTCGTCCTCGTCATCGTCGTCAATCCCAGACAGGTCAATATCCGGGTACTTGGCAAGAAGCTTGGACTTGAAGTTGTCATAACCGAGCTGCGCAATAGTATCACCCATCTTCTCAAGCTCGGTCTTCAACCTGGCCTCGGTCTCAACCTTGGCCTCATCAACCTTCTGAACAAGTGAAGACTGAAGAGCACTGTTCTCCTCCTTCAGTTTGGTCAGGTCCTAAAGAAGGGAGTCTCGTTCAGATCGCAAAGAATCCCTCTCAAGTTTAATAGAATCCCTTTCGGATTCCATAATTGAGAAGCAATTCCTCGCCTCCTTCAGCTCGTCCTCGGCTGTGGTGGCTTGAGATTGAGCCGTACCGAGCTGAAGCCTGGCTTTATCCAGCTCCTCCTCCAACCTCTCCACGGCCTGGAGATCCACCGTGGCCTCCATTAAAGCAGCCAAGCTATGGAGGGTCCGCAAAAATAAGAAGACGTATCAGTAAAGAGGAAAAGGAAGAAGAGCACAAAAGCTGAAAGGTCGGTCATTACCTTCAGATGAGCCCTCATGGCACCGGCCACAGTCTTCTCAGTACCCTTCTTGGTGCTGCAGGAAGGGATGTCAGTACAAGGGGCCTCAGCCCAGAAATCTTCAATGGCCTGATGGACGGCCTTGTATCCATCAGGCATGTCGGTACCCATCTTCGCCTTACCCCTCTGTTGAGATTTTTGGGCCGAAGAGGGGAAAGGCCGAAGAACCGCCGTACCCCTCTGAGGGGCAGAAGAGGGTTCCCCGATCACCACCCCCTTTTGAGGGGCAGAGGAGGGCTCCCTGATCACAACTCCCCGCAGAGGAGGTCGGGAAGAGGGAGAAGCAGAGGAGACCGCCCCCTTCTTGGGAAGCGCAGATGGGGAAGGGTCGGTCGTCCTCGTCTTCTTCGAAGAAGACGTAGTGGGAGGGGGCTGGCTAGCCACCCTCTTCTTCTTTGACGACCCCCATTTGCCAGCGAGGGATTTGAGGACGTCGTCAACAACACCCTTATCCTTGGGAGGCATTGTAGGGCCTGAATGAAGAATGGCTCGGTAATCCCGGTTTGAAGTCTGGAGAAGTCTCTTGTATTGGTCTTTCAAAACAGGGGTAAATTGCGGCCTCTTCTTGACGCTCTTGGCTACATAAAAGAGTTTTGAACAAAGGTCAGTCAGATACACAAAGGACAGGCACAAAGCAAAATTACAGAAGAAAAGGGTGTCTCACCCATAAACCCCGTGCTCCGGGGGAACGTGGAGAACTGGTCCTCAGGGTCGGTCACCTCCCATTTTCCACCAACAAAAAAGAACCGATCCTTCCAAAATTTATTGGAGGACGGCACGAAAGTCAAAGGCCGGAAGCCCTTGTCAAACGACATATAGTAGAGGCCCTCCGCCTTCCTATATTTAAGATCCATTTTGCTACGGATCAAGTCTAAGGAGACCTCAACACCATTCAGGCGACCTAGGGCCATAAACCCTAACAGGTGCCTCCAACTGTTCAGAAGCAGATCGGCCGGGCAGAGATTGAACCAACAGAAAAAATCCCTAAGCAGTCTAGGGAAAGGAAGGCGTAACCCCATCTCAAACCAAGCGGTATAAACACAAATTTCCCCATCCTGAACTTCCCAAGGGTAGTCGAAGTCATCAGGAGCCCTAAGGGTGACATTTGGAGGAATCTCATACTTCTCCCTAATAACCTCCAACCAAGAGGATGTTACAGCACTCTCTACCTGAGAAGACCGACCCGAGACTTCACCCTCTCTATCCCTAGACTTCGAGAAGGCATCAACTATTCTAACTGAGGGACTAGAGTGAGTCTCCTCCGATTCAGTCCCCGAGGAAGTGCTACCCCTAATTAGGGTTTGTGACAAGGAAGGAGCTTCCGGAAGGCTCCCCGACCCATTACCAACATCAGAAGATGCCGAAGAAGTCGACATTTCAAAATAACCAAAAGGAGAAGAAGAGAAAGTGAAAAGATGAACGAAAACACTAAAACCGAACCTGAATCAAAGTAAGGGACTTCGGACGGATGGGATTCTTCACAAGGTAGCTTGCTGGTTCGACAATGGCGGATGTATATCTCGCTTTGCAAAATAGAAGATGGTAAAAAGAGTCGTACAAGGCTCTTTCCCCCTTTTATATACATTCGGAGAATAATGGCTACCCAGGCGAACCGCCACGACAGTATCGCAACAATAATGATTTGAGAAACCCAAAAACCGGCTGCGCACTAAATGATGTACCAACGGACGTCTAGGAAAACGAGACGACAGAACGCGTGACTTTTCGGGCACTCTTAAGACCTTAGTTATCCCCCGAGCTCCAACTAAGGCTTGGGGGGGGAGTAACTGATATACCACTATGTGACACACCAACCACTGCATGACACGTGCAACTGCAAGATCGGTTCATGACCCATAATAGAGCTCAGGCTCGGCCATATAACTTGTGTTCGGTCGCCCAGCTCGGGCTCGGCCACATAACTTGTGCTCGGTCGCTTAGTTCATGTTCGGCCTTATAATTTGTGTTCGGCCATTTAGTACATGCCCGGTCACACATCTCATCCTCAGTCAGTCAAGGGCATAACCTACATGGGCCGAGCTCATAGTATCAAAGCAAGACAGTTCTCCCATAAAGACTAACTTGTATAGATGCAAGCTTGCAATACAACACATCAATGATCAGACCTAATCATCGCTTCAGTAAGCACCAAGTAGGAAATAAGGAAGCTATCTCCAACAAGGAAACTGCCACACTAAGTTACCATATTCAACAAGGTAACTGATATCTCCAGAGATCCAATCCCTATATTCATGGCTCCAAATCCTAATCAACTTAGGAGAGATATTGCCTATAAATTCAACCCTAAAGGTACGCTTTATTTTCATGCTCATTATTTTGGCTTTCATTACGAGTCTTTCAATTCAATTTATTGACTTAAGCATCGGAGCGGCTACCGCCGGAGCCAACCCGGTGGTCCTCTGATCTTCTGTTTCGAGTGTTTCGCAGGGAGCCGAGCTTGGATCTCACGTGGGCCAAAAAGTGCAGCATCATTTATGAAAAACTATGTATTAAGTTTGATTGCTATGAAAGTACTTGTGAAATTGAAAATACAACTTGAAATTGAAATTGGAATTAAAAATACAACTTGAAATTGAAATTGAAATTGAAAATACAACTTGAAATTGAAATTGAAAATACAACTTGAAATTGAAATTGGAATTGAAAATTCCACTTTGAAATTGAAATTGGAATTGAAAATTCCACTTTGAAATTGAAATTGGAAAATTATTCTTCGCCATGTCGTTCCCACAAATGCTCGATAAGATCTGACTGCAGTTGAGAATGAGTTGCACTGTCCCTGATCTGACAATGGGTTTGCATGAAGTCTTCCAATTCTGGTGTATACGCATGCGACACTTCTACAGGCGGATTTGCATCACTTCCATCAAAGTCATTGTTACCAATATCTCCTTCATCCTCAATGACCATATTATGCATTATTATGCACGCTTTCATAATATTTGCAAGTGTTTCTTCATCCCAAAAGCGTGCTGGTCCACGCACAATTGCAAAACGGGCTTGAAGTACCCCAAATGCCCGCTCTACATCTTTTCTTGCCGACTCTTGTGCTTTAGCAAAATGTTTTTTCTTCAGACCTTGTGGACAGGGAATTGTTTTTACAAATGTCGACCAATTAGGATAAATACCATCGGCTAAATAATATCCCATTGTATACTCATGGCCATTAATTGTCTAGTTTACTGGAGGAGCATGACCATTTGCTAATAATGCAAAAACAGGGGACCTATCTAGAACATTTATGTCATTCAGCGAACCAGGAAGCCCAAAGAATGCACACCATATCCAAAGATCTTGAGAAGCCACAGCTTCCAAAATGATTGTTGGTTCGTGACAATGACCAGTATACATACCTTGCCATGCGGTCGGACAATTTTTCCACTTCCAATGCATGCAATCAATACTTCCTAACATGCCGGGAAAGCCACGTTGTTCCCCCGTCTGTAGCAATCGAGCAATATCCACAGAATTTGGTGACCTTAGGTAATGGTCGCCAAACACTGCAATAATAGCTTTCACAAACCTTCTCAGACTCTGTATGGCAGTGCTTTCTCCAATTCTGATGTATTCATCCACAGAATCTGCAGGTGTTCCGTAAGCAAGAATTCTATAAGCAGCTGTTATCTTCTGAAGGGATGACAAACCGAGAACTCCAACAGCATCTGTTGTTTGGATGAAGTATGGATCGTGTTGTTCAACCTCATTTACAATTCGGAGAAAAAGAGTGCGACTCATTCGGAACCTCCTTCGGAAAAAACCTTCATATACACAAGGGGTAGCAAAATAGTCACGGTAGAGTCTTTCGTGACCTTCAACTCTACCACGATTAACTATTCTGTGGCCTGGAACGGAACCACGATGCCTTCTTATCCGTCCCTGACTAGACCCTTCTGACCTTCTGGTTGCAGCATACAACATATCCAAATCATCATTATCTTCTTCCTCAATATTGAGGATCTCTCTTAAAATATTAGGATAGCGATTCATTCTGATTGATGAATGAAAATATGAAAGGATAAATAGTCAAAGAGAAAGGAGATATTGAATTTATAGAGAGAATGTAATATAGATGGATGAAAACATGAGAAAAATGATCATATTTATAGACGAATTTTACTTTTTTGAATTTTTATTTTGGCGGTTAAATTTTCAAATTTGAATTTCAACAGTTGAGTTTTGAAATTTGAAATTTGAATTTCGGCAGACAAAAATTGAAATTTAAAATTTGAATTTGAATTTGAAATTCGAAATTCGAAATTCGAAATTTGGAATTTGAAATTTGAAATTTGAAATTTGAAATTTGAAATTTGAATTTTGAATTTGAAATTTCAAATTCGAAATTCGAAATTTGGAATTTGAAATTTGGAATTTGGAATTTGAAATTTGAAATTTGAAATTTGAAATTTGAAATTTGAAATTTGAAATTGAAATTTGAAATTTGAAATTTGAAATTTGAAATTTGAAATTTGAAATTTGAAATTGAAATTTGAAATTTGAAATTGAAATTCGAAATTCGAAATTCGAAATTTGGAATTTGAATTTTGAATTTTGAAATTTGAAATTTGAATTTTGAATTTTGAATTTTGAATTTTGAATTTTGAATTTTGAATTTGAAATTTTGACTATAAAAATATATCCGTTAAATTGCGATCGTTTTGTTTAATTATATTTTTTAATAAAAAATATTAAAAATTGAAATGGCACCCCATTTTAGCACCTGCCATTAGAGCAGATTTATAATTCAGGGGTGCCAAAACACTGTTCAAGGTTGTAAATGGGTGATTTGGCACCCCAAAATGCAACTCCCCCTTGGAGTTGCTCTTATGGTGCAAGAACGGCTCTCACTCCCTCATTGCATCCTCCGAGAAGTAGTGACCATCACATATCAACTTATCAATGTACGATAGCCTCTCCGATATGGTTTCCATGGCTTTGCCGCTCAGAGCTCTCTTCGTCACATGCATTTTTCTCCTCTCCTCTCCCCGCGTTTGGGACTTCTATAGTCCATTTCCGGAAGAATCACGTGCGCTTTTGTAGCAAAATCTATTCAGCTCTGGGTGAATGTTTGGTAATTGGCGCAGCCAATCACTGATCCTAAAAAGCTGTAATCTAAAGCAACATCATATTTGGCAATTTACATATGTTTTGAATTGGAGTTTCGATTCTTATTCATCTATAATTCAATTCATGTTAACTTGGGATGGGTTTGGTTGCTAATATTCCAACATCTTTTCTTGTTTAAGACATTTTTTGTGAGACTAGATTTATTGAAAGACTTGGGAAATTTGTGAGTTGTGAGGGCTCTAATAGTTTGTAATAATAAAGGAGTTGAATTCATCTTTCAAACTTTTGATTTTAGTTTTATAATTGCTGAGAGTCTAAGGTTAAGGTTATGATAAATTTTTTTTTTGAAATTTCTGATAATTATATTAATTTATCCTGAGATTTTTAAAACTACACCGACTTCTCTAATTTATCTGACAAATTACAAAAACTTCTTTTCACTTAAATTTGTTTTTCAAAATGACAAAATTTTTTCTTTCATATTTATTTTAATTTTTTTTTAATTTTGACCAATTTTTTTATTTTTATATATTTTCAAGTAAATATTAATTAAAACCTTACATGTATTTTATATAAAATAAAAATAATTAATTTACCTTAAATTTACTAATTATATAAAATAAAAAATCTCTTTAAAAAAAGTTTAAAAATATTGGTCAAAATTGAAAAAATAAAAATAAAAGATACAATTTTGTCATTATAAAAAAAAAATTGATTATAGAATGTATTTATAATTTTTTAAGTAAAATAAGAAATGTCAATGTAATTTTAAAAATTTCAAGAAAAGTTAATATAATTGTTAAAAATCTTAAAAAAATTAATATAATTTATCTTGAGATTAGTATAATTTATCATTTTTTTTTTTTATATAAGTAGCAAACCTTGAAATAACAATTGGACCTGACACCTTAGATTCAACCCGTATGGGTTATTACGACAATTTTTACAACATGAACAATCTTGGAATTACCGGGATAAGTTAAAACTTTTATTTTTTGATAAGCAAATTAAAAACTTATTATAAAAATAACTGATATACCACAAACAGACACACCAATCACCTTGAGACACGTGTGCCCACAGAGTTAACAGATCTCGATCCTACAGAGTTGATAATTTCGATCATACAGAACAGCCACAGCCTTCAGGGCATTCTCATATATATCTATCATACAGAGCCGACAAACTCGGTCATACAGAACATCCACAGCCTTCAGGGCATTCTCATATATATATCATTCAGAGCCGAAAAACTCGGTCATACAGTGCAGGCGAAGCCTCCAAGGCATTCTCATGCATATATCTTCCAGACCTTATGTTCTTGGCAATATTTATTCGACATTCCATATAGTTCCGACCTTATGGCTTCTTTAACAATTGCCAAACAGGGAATAAGGAAACAGTCTTCAACACGGAAACTATTATCTATGATTATCTCCATCTACGACTCAATACTCCACAAGGTAACTGCAATCTCTGATGATCAAATCCCTATATTCATGGCGTCGAATCCTAATCAACTTAGGAAAGTCACGGCTTATAAATTAAACCCTAGAAGTACGCTTTATTTTCATGCTCATTCTTTTGGCTTTCAATACAGTCTTTCAATTCCATTTACTTACTTAAGCATCGGAGCGGCTACCGCCGGAGCCAATCCGGTGGTCCTCTGATCATTTTTCTGAGTGTTCTACAGGTCATGGAGCCCACACTTATTGCGAGTCAAAAAAGTGCAGCATCAGTTTGGCGCCGTTTGTGGGAAGCGACTAATCTCCAAGTGCTCTATTCATAAATTCATCTCTTTTCCCACCGGAAAACCATGGCACCAAATCTCCGACCATGACAGAATACTCAGAATTCGCAAAATGCTCAACGTCAGCCGCCTGCTCCTCGCACAAAGGGACCAGCGGCCAATCCTATGCGACAAGAGATCGAAGCAATAAAATGACACAATGAACTAGTGCAGGAGTAGTGGCACGCCATCACTAAAACGCTGGCAACACTCACGGAAAACCAAGCAGCGGGTTCTCCTAGCCCGCCGGTCAATTTCGTTGCGGGAACGCAACTGTTGCCACGGAGAATGAAGAACTTCATGAGTAGGCTCCAACTAACCAGCATGGGCACCCCTCAGGCGTTGTTCGCGCTGGCCGAGATCCACAGCCATCAACAGTCCTTGGCTGGGGAACATCCGCCTTCGTTCTTGACGTCCATTACCGGAGCACTACTCGAGCCCCAACTCCAAGGGCCTCGGGAGCACATCCGGCACCGCAGGAGCCTCATCATGTAGCACTAATCCCTCTAGTTCGGAATCCTCCTCCGTCCGAAGGGCGTACTCAACCCTACTACCCTGAAGCCGAGGCTGTCAGGTAGGGTTCGCAAGATGTCAGACTCAGAGATCCACGAAGGGTAGAGGAGATTGCCGAGTCTATGGACCGAACAATCGCCTTGAGAGGACCTCAGAACCCTCCAGAGCAAGACGAACTGGCCAGGCTGCTCGGAAGACTAGCCACCCCGTTCACTCACGCCATCATGTCAAAAGAGAGGCCCAGAAAGTTCATGGTGCCTAAGTTCACCCTGTACGATGGATTTGGAGATCCAGGAGATCATCTCTCTCATTACCAGCATACGATGGTCCTTCACGGAGCCTCTGATGCTTTCATGTGCCGAACTTTCATCACCAGCTTGAAGGGAACTGCTCTGAAGTAGTTCCACAACCTCCCTCCGAACTCAATTACCAGCTTCTACGAGCTCGGTAGACAGTTCTTGGACAAGTTTATGACCAGCAGGAGGCTCAGAAGGGGGCCAGAATTCCTGCTGAACGTCAAGCAGACTAGGGAGGAATCCCTCAGAGCCTACATTGCGCGCTTCAATACCGAACTCACGGAGATCATTGACTGCAGCCCAAAGTTCCTTGTAGCAGCCCTAACTGCCGGGCTCGCCCAAGGAGGATTCAGAGACTCCTTAACAAAGAGCCCCCCAACCGACATGGCAGCATTAATGGATCGGGCCAGAAAATACATCAACTTGGAAGAAGCCAACCGCACATCCCAGAAGGGCAAAGATCAGACCTAGAGGGACAATCCGAAGCGGGAGGACCACAAGAGGGAGGATCACAGAAGAGACTCCAACAAAAAGAGGGCCAGGAGCCCAGAGAAGAGAACAGCTCCCAGAGCTGTGTACAACTCCGAACCGAGGGAGTTCACCAACTTCACTCCTTTAAACACCACACCAAACCAGGTACTCCGGCAGATCCGAGATCGGGAGAACCTGAGGTGGCCGGAGCCAATCAAAGGAGATCCCAATCTACGGGACCAAAGTAAGTATTGTAATTTCCATAAAGATTATGGACATACAACTAACACATGCAAAACCCTCCGATATGAGATAGAGCACCTCATAAAGAAGGGACGTCTTCGAGAGTTCGTCAAGCAGGACAGAAGGCAAAACCCCCAAGAAGACAAGCCTCAACAACGGCCAGACCAGAGGCCCGAACAGAGGCAGGAGCAGAGGGAGGGACGAAACGAGCCCCAGAGGCAGAACAACCACGTCATCTACGTCCTCCATGCTGACTCCCTTGTCACAGAAATGTCCAACAGGGCAAGAAAGAGATATGTTCGGGAGGCCAGAGCCGCCCCGAACGTATTACAGATCTCCAACGTAGAAAAGAGGCTCAAGCCAGCATCAGAGATCCAATTCACCGAGCAAGATCTAGCAGGGGTACACTGCCCTCATAGTGATGCCCTTGTTATTACCCTCAAGATCGCCAACTTCGAGACCAGGAGAGTCCTGGTCGATACTGGCAGCTCCGTCAACATACTGTTCTATGAGCCACTTAAACAGATGGGGATGGACAATGACAGCGTCAAGCCCACTACTGCCGTGATGGCAGCTTTTGATGGCAATCTCAGCACCCCGTTGGGAAGAGTCGACCTTCCTACCACTGTAGGAGAGGGTGAAGGGCAGAAGACCACCATCTCGGAGTACATGGTGTTAAACATGAGATCTCCCTACAACGTTATAATCGGGAGACCCTGGTTGCATCAGATAGGAGCAGTCACTTCGACCCTCCATCAGTGTCTGAAGTACGTCCACAACCAATACGTTCACTCTGTCAGAGGGTGCCAGCCAACCTCCCGGGAGTGCCACGCTATTGCCCTCAAGGAAAAGGCTCATAAATAGCAATTACAGTATACTCGGGACTGTGCAGATCCGATTCTCACTCACTCTCCCGAGGTGGAGGATTGCCCATCCAGCATTGAAGAACCCCTGAGCCCAAGGGGACGCGACAGCCGAGCCAAACCTGTTGGCGAACCCATTAAAGTACTGGTCAGTTCAGAAGCAGAGGGGCGTTATTTGTGCATCGGCCCAGACCTAACACATACCGAGCAGGAAAAGATAGTCAGGTTCTTGAAAGATAACCTCTCTATTTTTGCTTGGGAGACCAAAGACATGGAGGGAATAGATCCCAATCTTATAACTCACAAGCTGATGGTGGATCCGGATCACCCGCCAGTCAGACAGAAGAGAAAGTCGATTGCTCCTGAACGGCATCGTATTATAAATGAAGAAGTCCAAAGGCTGCTGGAAGCTAGGATGATACGGGAAGTGTTCTATCCTGAGTGGCTAGCCAACACCGTGCTTGTCAAGAAGAAAAACGGCAAGTGAAGAGTCTGCGTTGATTAGACAGACCTCAATAAGGCGTACCCCAAGGACAGCTTTCCACTGCTAAAAATAGACCAACTGGTTGACGCCACTGCGGGGCATGAGCTTATGAGCTTCATGGATGCCTACTCTGGGTACAACCAGATCCAAATGTACCCTCCAAACGAAGAGAAGATAGCCTTCATAACCGAACGAGGGCTCTATTGCTACAGAGTAATGCCTTTCGGTTTGAAGAACGCTGGAGCCACTTATCAGCAACTGGTGAACAAAATGTTCAACCCACTGCTCGGCAGCACCATGGAAGTATACATCGACGACATGCTGGTAAAGAGTCTACAGAAAGACAGTCACCTCCAGCACTTAGCCCAGACCTTCGATATCCTCAGACAGCACAGGATGAAGCTCAACCCCTTGAAATGTACCTTCGGAGTTACGAAGGAAAAATTCTTGGGATACATTGTCTCTCGAAGGGGTATCGAAGCGGATTCCACTCAGATCCAAGCTCTGGTTGGACTGAAGTCACCGAAAACCAGAAAAGAAATTCAGGCACTGAACGGCAGAATTGCGGCACTGAGCAGATTTATATCCAAATCCACTGATCGCTGCCTACCTTTCTTCAAAGCTCTGAAGGGCAGCAAAGCTTTGTAGTGGACGGAAGAATGCGAGAAATCCTTTCAAGAACTAAAAGAGTATCTAGCCTCTCCAGAGTTCCTGTCAAAACCAGTACAAGGAGAAAAGATACTCATGTACCTTGCAGTTTCCGAAAACGCGGTCAGCTCCGCATTGATCAGACAGGACAGAGGAGTGCAGAGGCCTATATTCTACGTCAGTAGGGCACTACTTGACACGGAAAAGAGATATCCAGAAATAGAAAAACTGGTCTATGCCTTGGTCATATCAGCTCGGAAGCTACGACCTTATTTCCAAGCCCATCCAATCGAGATCCCAACTGCCTATCCTCTGAAGTCAATACTGAGGAAACCTGAGGTATCGGGAAGATTGGTGAAGTGGTCTGTGGAGCTAGGGGAGTTCGACATATCATATGTACCCTGAAACTCCATCAAATGACAGGCCTTAGCTGATTTTGTTGCCGAGTTCACCTCGGCATTTCAGAACAAAGCACAACTCACTGAAGCTTCAGGAACCTGGCTGCTATACATTGATGGATCGTCAACCGATCAAGGTTCAGGGGTAGGCCTGGTACTACAGTCCCCTGATGGGCTCACATCAGAAAAAGCAGTCAGCCTGGGATTTAAAGCTTCTAACAATGAAGCAGAATATGAAGCCCTAATCTTAGGCATAAAGCTCGCCTTAGAATGTGAGGCTCAGAACCTCGATGTCTTCTCTGACTCCCAACTGGTGGTGGGCCAAGTCTTGGGAGAATTTGCCATTAAATATGATAGGATGCTCCGGTACTCTGAACTGGTGAACCACTTGAGGCATTCCTTCCAGACATTTACTATCCAGAAAATTGAGAGAAGCCAGAACTGCAGAGCAGATGCTTTGGCTAACATGGCCTCCCGCCTCAAGTCTGAAGCAAATTCCACAATAAAAATCTCCTTTCAGCCGGGACCCAGTATTGAGGAAGCCCAAGTTGCTCAAATTGATGAACAGCCCCAGAGCTGGATGACTCCAATCCTCTAGTATCTAAGATCCGGGCTCCTCCCAGAGGACAAAAACAAAGTCAGGAGAATCCGAATCAGAGCGGCTCGGTACTTGATCCTGAACAACAAGCTTTACAGAAGGTCGTATTCTCAACCTCTATTAAAATGCTTTGCTCCAGACGAGTCACAATATGTCTTGGCTGAAATACATGAGGGAATTTGTGGGAATTATAATGGGGGCAGAACTATAGCCCACCGAGCTCTATCGCAGGGCTACTACTGGCCTGGCATGTTGAAACAGGCAAAGGAATATGTTCGGAAGTGCGACAAATGCCAGAGATTTGCCCGTACCAACATCAGCCTCATCACGAGCTTGTCCCGATTCCTAGTCCTTGGCCCTTTGCTCAGTGGGGGATGGACATCGTGGGTTCATTACCAAGGGCACCTCCAAACAGGAAATATCTCGTGGTGGCCATTGACTATTTCTCTAAATGGGCCGAAGCTGAGCCTTTAACACATATCACAGAAAAGGAAGTTGAGAGCTTCACCTGGAAGAACATTGTGTGCAGATTCGGCATACCACATGTAATTATCTCGGACAATGGGACGCAATTCACTGGTAAAGGCTTCAAGACATTCTGTGAAAATCTCAACATTAGGCAACACTTTGCCTCTCCAGGCCATCCACAAGCAAATGGGCAAGCAGAGGTCACCAACCGAACAATCCTTGACGGGTTAAAGAAAAGGTTGGAACAGGCCAAAGGGAAGTGGGCAGAGGAACTCCCTGGAGTTCTTTGGGCCTACAGAACAACCAGAAGAACTCCCACCTCTGAAACTCCCTTCTCTCTAGCCTATGGAACGGAAGCAGTAATTCCGGTTGAGATTGGTATGCCAACCCTGAGGACTGAAGCCTTTGAGCAAGAATCCAATGATCAGCAACTAATGGAAAACTTGGATTTGCTCGAAGAGAGAAGGGATCAAGCCAGCATCAGGATGGAAGCCTATTAACAGAGAATGGTCAACAAATCCAAGGTAGGACTCAAGACAGTCAGCTTTCAAGTCGGAGACTTTGTCTTAAGAAGAGTCTTTCAAAACACCAAGGATCCCACCATGGGAAAGTTGTCACCAAACTGGGAAGGCCCCTACAAAGTAACAAAGGTTGTTCGGCCTACCACCTACTGGCTAGAAGACATGACTGGGAAGCCTGTTCCAAGGCCATGGAACGTGGAACACTTACGGAAGTATTATCAGTAGAGATGTCTCTTTTACTTCCATAGAATGTTCATCTATTAATGCACAGGCCTCCAGAGCCTGGTCCATAAATGTACAAGTCTCAGTACTTGGTCCATCTATTAATGCACAGGCCTCCAGAGCCTGGTCTATAAATGCACAAGTCTTAGGACTTTGTCCATCTATTAATGCACAGGCCTCCAGAGCCTGGTCCATAAATACACAAGTCTTAGGACTTGGTCCATCTATAATGCACAGGCCTCCAGAGCCTGGTCCATAAATGTACAAGTCTCAGTACTTGGTCCATCTATTAATGCACAAGCCTCCAGAGCCTGGTCCATAAATGCACAAGTCTTAGGACTTGGCCCATCTATAATGCACAGGCCTCCAAAGCTTGGTCCATAAATGTACAAGTCTCAGTACTTGGTCCATCTATTAATGCACAGGCCTCCAGAGCCTGGTCCATAAATGCACAAGTCTTAGGACTTGGTCCATCTATAATGCACAGGCCTCCAGAGCCTGGTCCATAAATGTACAAGTCTGAGTACTTGGTCCATCTATCAATGCACAGGCCTCCAGAACCTGGTCCATAAATGCACAAGTCTTAGGACTTGGTCCATCTATAATGCACAGGCCTCCAGAGCCTGGTCCATAAATGTACAAGTCTCAGTACTTGGTCCATCTATTAATGCATAAGCCTCCAGAGCCTGGTCCATAAATGCACAAGTCTTAGGACTTGGTCCATCTATAATGAACAAGCCTCCAGAGCTTGGTCCATAATATACAGGTCTTAAATACTTGATCCATTTTCTAATACGCAGGCCTCCAGAGCCTGGGCCACCCTAATGCACAGGCCTTCCGAGCCTGGTTCGTCTTCGATCAACAGATTCCATGATCTAGTCCATCCAAAGACAGAAGTTTTAAGCATCTACAAACTAAAGTTTCCTAGAACGGAACACCTCAGATCTGATATTTATATTATTTGGCTTATCTATCAAGCAAGCAACAAGTACTATAGTACCGATCAAAAGTGAAGTACTTTAATTCACGCATTTCTCTAAGTTTCTTTGATCTGTTCTTAGAACATTCATATATCAAAAGTGCACGAGAAAGTGTTTCAACTACAGAAGAGCACATTCGAATACAAAGAACATCAGATCTGAGAAAAATGAACTCAATTTTATTGATGATTTAGAAGATTCACATCAGTACAACAAAGACTGGAAATAAAACAGAGGCTACAATAAAGACGTCATTACATAGGCTACTACAGAAGCTACTACAGAAGCTACAATTGGCAACATCACGGCTTTCTTCCTCGGATGATAAAGGGGCACGGGATCCAAACTTCCATTACCGCCGCCGCCGGCTCCATTTGAAAGGAAGGAACCCTGAACCCCAATCTGCATCAAGGAGTGCCCAGGCCATTTCATCATCGCTATCAATGATCTCAGTACCAACGGATGATGAGGGCTCTGGGCCTCAAGGGACTTTTCATTCTCCACCTTTGTAATCGGCATGACACCCCAACAGATTGAATTAGGGTTCTCTGCCAAGTCACAAGGGGGAGGAAGTAGCCCACATTCATCTCCCTCTAAGCAGTTGTCACACCCCGGCCGATTTGAGCAAGGGTCTCTGACAAGACATGAGGAAGAGGAGGCAATTCACTCCAAGCCTCGGTTGAATCAGGGAGGGACCACCACCAATCGATGGAGTCTCGACCGGATGCCAAGATGGACAAGAAGGTCTCAACCTCCTCAAATCCTTCCTTGGAGACTGAATCAAAGGGAAGGTTAACTCTCGGCCACAGTTTAATCATTCCCAACTCAGACTGAAGATCATCAATCATCTCCGAATAAACAGCAGTTTTGGAAGAACATCTAAAATCTCTCCTACGAGGGAACAGTTTGGGAACGAAAGGATTGAGCACAACCGTATGCTCCTCTTCCACATATATAGGCCTTCGAAGACCAAAGGCCACCCAGTTGAACCGTCGCAACAGTTAGGCGAAGAGTTAGCTTCGAAATCCCAAACGACGGTGGTGCAATAAATGAGGCATTAAACCGCCCTCTCGGGAGAAGCAAAAGGCAGAGCCACACACGTAATATTCAGACTTTTTAGTCTTTTCCACGTATATGACGTGATAGTTTCTCCACGTCATTAACACTTAATGGGCCACGTATACAACAGAGGTCCATCAACTATGATGTTTCTTGGCCCTTGTCTTAACAGATCTGGAGGCAAAAGTGCTGATCAACCGAACTACAATCACGAAATATCCACTTATTATTAAGTCTCCGGATTCAGAACAGTCAGCTTTGAAATGTTTCCAAAAGAAGTCTTCAATTACTGACCTATGGCAAGTAAAGCAGCTCGGAACACAGCTACCTACAGAGGAAAATCTAATCTGGTATACACTAAACTCCAGAGCAGTGCTACTTGCAACAATTACCACCATCAACTACAAGTTAAGGCACTACAGAGCAATATAACTCAAGACATGCACAAATACTACAGAGCAATATAACTAAGGAGACGAGCATCAAGCAAAAGACTGTTCCATTAACGAATGTATATTTCAAGTACATTGGAAGTTGAAAATAACAAAATATACATCCTAAGCCTGATCAGCAGGAACAGGATCAACGACCGGAGAAGGATCGGTAGGAGCAGTATCAACCACCTCAGTTGGTACGACCACTTCTGTGGGATCGGCAGGGAAGACATCAGCCACTTCACCCTGGATAACAACCTTTGAAGGTTCAGATCCAGGCGGCACAATTGAGGAGACATCAAGGTCAGGAAACTTGGCAAGAAGCCGAGAACGGAAGTTGTTGAACCCGAACGTAATCAAGCGATGGGTCATTCCTTCCAGCTTCGATTTCATTTCCTCCTCATTATCCATCAATGCCTGCTCCACGGCATCATCGAGCTGTTTACGGTGCTGATACCGCATGCCGTTCATCTCCGCATGCAACCTCTTTGCCTGCTCAACGGCAAGGTTCCTCTCCGACTCCATCACGATCAAGGAGTTCTGACACTCCTTCAGCTTCTCTACGGAGTCGTGAGCCTCCGACCGAGCAGTACCAAGCTGAAGCCCCAGATCGTCCAGATCGGCCTTGAGTTGGTCCAACTCCTCCGCAGGTGGAGAAACCTCCACCAAAGCAGAAAGGGTGTGCAGGGTTTGCATAATACAAAGTAAACAGTTCAATACCAGCATAAACACTTGAAGAAAAAGGAAAGAAAAATAAGGGCCCGACGAACTCACCTTAACTTGAAGAGCGGTCAAATCAGTAAGAAGCTTCCCCGACTTCTGAGGCTTGAGTTTAACTGAGCCTTTGGCCCAGAAGTCCCTCAGAATCCTCTTGGCCCCCTGATTAGCAGCATCAGGAGCCACCGATGATGATGCCCCCTTACCTGCTCGTCGGGACGGGACTGGGGGAACCACCGAAATAGGGACAAGAGCCTCTTCCTCCCCCTCAGCAGGCTCAAGAGAGGACAAAACTAACCTCCGCTTCTTTTGAACGGGAGGGACCGTTGGAGAGAAAGCCTCCCCCGCCGCCACGAACGGTGATGACCCGGTCTCCCACTGAGCCATCACATTATCAGCAATCTCCTCAACACTCCCCTTGACAGCCATCAATCTATCAGGGTTAACAATGGAAGAATGGTCTCGACTGCTGGGCTTCAAGAGCTTCTTATATTGCTTCTGAATCGCGGGAGAGAAATCTGGTCTCTTCCACGCACTCTTGACTGCAAAACAAGTACAGAAATTGATCAGTTCAACAATTAGCGAACAAAACGAAATCAATACAGCCACGAAAAAGTTGAGCCTCACCCCTTGGCCCAGTGGTTCGAGGGAATGAGGAGGGTTGACCTTCGAAGTTCTTGAATTCCCATCTTCCTTTAATGAAAAAGTATCACTTCTTCCAGGTCTTGTTGGAGGAGGGCACAGAAGTAAGGGGTCTGAACCCGCTATCAAAAGACATATAATAAAGGCCCTCCGCCTTTTGAAGTTTTAGATCCATATTGCTACGAATCAAGTCAAGGGACACCTCGACATTATTCATATGCCCTAACACAATGAAGCTCAACAGGTGTCTCCAACTGTTAAGGTTCAGGTCTGCGGGGCAAAGGTTAAACCAACAAAAGAATTGTTTTATTATATCAGGAAGGGGGAGTGTAAGACCCATTTCAAACCAGGCCAGATAGGCACAGATTTCCCCCTCTCTAACATCGCTTGGGCGATCCCGAGAATCTGGGACCCTGAAAGTGACATTTATGGGAAGTTTGAACTTCGCCCATAACTCTTTCAACATGCTTTCAGTAATTACACTCTCACCCTCCTCTCTGTAACCGGATCGACCAGAAGTCTCACCAGCCCTATTTAGGGGCTCATCAAATGCATCAACAATCCTAACCCACGGACTAGAGGGGGGTTCTACCAATCTATTTTCATCAATATCTACGGAAGGAAGATTCACTAACTGCAGTAGAGGAACGGTCTCAGAAGGACTGCTCGAACCAGAGGGTGACTCAAAGCCAGACATGGCGAACAAAAGAAAGAAATGAAACAAATAAGAAGGAATGTAGAAGGGGACTAAAGTCGAACCTGAGATCAAGAAAGGACTATGAACACTGGATATCCTTCAAACTTCAAAATATGTCAAATGGCGGTCTGGTACTGTAGAAACGAATGCAGAAGAAAGGTATGAAAAACCTTTTCCTCTCCTTATATACGCCTTCGAAATATGAGCCTTCCAAGACGAGCTGACACAACGGTTGAAGGTAATGATGGATTCTCAAGGTATCGGCTGCGCAATAAATAACGCGTTAAACTGACGTCTCGAGAAATAGAAAAGCAAAACGTATGACTCTTCACAAAACCCACAACCCTAGTTAAGCCCTAGCTTCTAACTAGGGCTCGGGGGGGGGGGAGTAGCTGATATACCACAAACAGACACACCAATCACCTTGAGACACGTGTGCCCACAGAGTTAACAGATCTCGATCCTACAGAGCTTATAATTTCGATCATACAGAATAGCCACAGCCTTCAGGGCATTCTCATATATATCTATCATACAGAGCCGACAAACTCGGTCATACAGAACATCCACAGCCTTTAGGGCATTCTCATATATATATATATATATATATATATATATATATATATATATATATCATTCAGAGCCGATAAACTCGGTCATACAGTGCAGGCGAAGCCTCTAAGGCATTCTCATGCATATATCTTCCAGACCTTATGTTCTTGGCAATATTTATTCGACATTCCATATAGTTCCAACCTTATGGCTTCTTTAACAATTGCCAAGCAGGGAATAAGGAAACAGTCTTCAACACGGAAACTACTATCTATGATTATCTCCATCTACGACTCAATACTCCACAAGGTAACTGCAATCTCCGATGATCAAATTCCTATATTCATGGCGTCGAATCCTAATCAACTTAGGAAAGCCACGACTTATAAATTAAATCCTAGAGATACGCTTTATTTTCATGTTCATTCTTTTGGCTTTCAATACAGTCTTTCAATTCCATTTACTTACTTAAGCATCGGAGCGGCTACCACCGGAGCCAATCCGGTGGTCCTCTGATCATCTTTCTGAGTGTTCTACAGGTCACGGAACCCACACTTATTGCGAGTCAACATAAAAAAAAATAAGTGTAATATAAAAAATCTTAAAATTTATTTTATATAATATAATTTATTAATAAATATAGTATACCTTAACAAAAAAAATATTAATATATAAATAAGACGGAATGACCATCTCCAAACCCGTTACTACCCGTTTATGAACACCCGTACCTGCCCCCATTAAAGACAAGACATGTCATTTTGCCATCCCTACCTCCAAGTTGTAGACCTGGACTAAGTATGAGCAACCTGTTAGGAGTTTGGATTTTACTTAATCATGCATGTAAAATCTTGAATCGAGAAGAAGTAAACATGTATTTGGAAGATCTCAAGTTATGTGATAATCAAGCAGGCATTAGGGATTCATCTCAGTATTAGCAACAATAATGGGGCTTCAAAGGAAAAGAAACCAAATCTAGAGAGAGAGAGCAAAATATTACTTGTACACTGCCCTTAAGAGGTTATTTTAGAATTCTTCAGATTAGATTAGGAAACAGGTTTCCTATCTAGTTCTCAAAAACAAACTCCTCTTTGTAAAATATTTTTAAGAACAGAAGTGAACTACTATTCGACTAAAAAGAAATTACTGAACTGTAAAAAATAAAATTTCCTCTGTATTCTACAAATCTGTTCTGACCTTTTCCAAGCCTGTAAATGGGCAGAACAAACCAATTGAAGAATCACAATAAAATGAACGGTTTTTGAGGTCCAATCTGGAGGGGAAATAGAACTGGTTGACCGTCTAGGCAAATGAAACCTGTTCTGTCTGACTTTAAAACATTATATTTCAATCAATAATTAGTGGGGTTCCTCCATATTGTTATAATTGCTCAACATGGTTAATAATTGCATCCGGGCAAGATTGTGCTTTCAGAAGCTCTAAACGGGTGAATGGCGGGGCAAACTGCAATATATAGTCTTCATCTGCACCACAATTGGAAACACCATTAATTATCAGAAAACATTAATGCTGCGTTTGATTGCTGAGGCGACCGAGAAAAGGAGACAAATTTTAACTTTCAACTACTTGCAAAGAGCTGTTGCATGATTCCAAATTTTCTTTTCTTTCCACCTATCTCAGCAACCAAAGTTAGCAAGGAAAAGGAGAGTGTATTAGGGTTAACATCTCACTTTCTTTGACTGTTCCATAGAGCCAGCATAACACCTCATCAGCAAATGCTAGGCACACTCCTCCCTGTCAAGGGCCAACAATTGCAATTCATTAAAACCAGGAATTATGGAGAATGATATCAACTTCTGAATTGCTGTGGACTTCTTAATCTAAACATAATCTAGGAAGTGAATGGCCTGTGTTTATTTGACATGTATATAATTTGTGACCTACAAAAACAAAAACAAAAAGTTATTATATTGCATAATCATAATCTAAATATGTATCTTGATTAATTGGATCGCATCTTCCTGGATTCATATACGAAACTTGTAGAAAAATTTCTTTGTTCTCCTTTATCATTTCCTCCAAGAGGAGAAGTTCCTCTAAATCTATGAATTTTTCTAGAATACACTTTGCTATAATATCATCCAAAAAAAAGTTTGGATTGCCTAGTATTCCACTAATTCTAATAATGACAAAAGATTGTAGACTTTTATTTAACGAGGGAGAAATCCATCACGAACAAAAAATACTTTATAAGCAAAGAAATAGAAGAGTGAAGGGGCATTCATCCCCCCACCCCACAAAAAAGAAAAGTAAATATGAGCATTCAAATTGTACATGCCATGTTTCAAATTCTTGGAAGGCATTAAGATTTTGTGCTAGACAATTTGAAAGGCTGATGGGCATATCACCATTTCACCCAAAACGAAAAGATCGATAATCAACATATCACCTATACTTTGGTGACAACATGGGTATGCCTCTTCTATGAATACGGACAAAAATCAACCATAAAGACATGAACCAGAATGGAAGTGCATCCAATAAATATAACTGAGGAGGGAAAGAGAAAGTCCCTTGACATGAATTTTGCAGCAACCAAGATATACCTGCCAATAGTTCTTCATTTTTACTCGGTGTGTTATATCTTTGGTTCTTAGTCTCTCTGTACGGACAAGTCGGCCTGCATCATCCCTGCATCGAGGCAAGATGACAATAATCACCTATCAGTGACAAGAAACTGCACAACATCTTTAGAGAGAAAGAGAGGACTCATTTTGGAGTCATTCCACAGGTACCAGACTTGAATTACGAATACCACATCTTTTTCTTCTCAGATAGCCAGATATAACCATATCTGCGACCCATTCTTTTCTTCCCCTACCCTTAGAAGCTTAGACTTTAATTGGTGGAAAGAAAAAAATAAAGAAATAAAAGAAAATGAAAAACAAATTCCCTTTTTTTTTTTTCACGTTTAAATGAGATTAGAAATTAAAGAAATTCTCCAAATGATTTGACAATAAGAAAAAGAAAATGAAATAACATTTAAAATTAAATATTTCTTCCCACCTATTGCTCATATTCTTTTCCTCCCTATATTCTAGGACAACCAAACAAGGAAAAAGGATATCCTACACATTTTATTTTATTTTCTCTCACCAAATCCATTAACCAAACAGAGCTTTTGTTTGTAAAAGACAAGTTTAAGTCACAGAGGAAGCTTGGAGGCCAGGAGGGCTATCAATATAATGTGTTTTAAGTGTTAAAAGTATAATCTTCCCAATAAGAAAGCAGAAGAATAGAAGAAAGAACAAACACGATTTACCTAAACCCAATAACAATATAAGGGACACCAGCTAGGAATGACTGGATCTGCAACAAATAAATCAGGAATGTTAATCCTTGTATACAAAATGGTCAGACAAATCCAATGACAAAATCAATTACAAAATAAATTTCTGTACAACAAACTTTTGTCGAGTGTCAAACTGAATAGAAATAAAGAAATCAAAAACTTCTAGTGACATGCCAGTTGCAACTTGCAACACTATTTTAAAGCATACGGTTATGAAGGGCACTTGGAACTCTTTTTTATTTTATTTTATTTTGTGTGTGTGTGAAGGCACTTGAACTTCTATGAGCATAGCAACACCACTTCGCTTTAAGACATTTTCAAACTTCTTGAAGTTTAGTTGAAGATATGGGAATGGGAATATTACGAAACCATCCCCTTATATTAATGGATAAACACATCCAAATGTCATATGTTCAATTAAAAATATAGTCATGTAGAAATAACCTGAAAATATAAGTCATAAGTTAAAAATAACTGATAACATATGCCAAATAGTGACTTCACCATGTGGCCATAATTCAAAACATGTTAAGAGAGAAAATAAAAAGAAAAGGAAATGAAGTGTCCCATGTAGACAATGTTGAGTTTGAGGTATGGAGTGTGAAAGGAAGAGATGGGGTAATGGCGGTATACGGGTGATGGTGGTATAAAGAAAAATATGTTCCAGAGAACATTAGACTTGGAACCAAAGTGTTGAATAGATGGACTATGATGGTGTCCTTAATGACATTGGGCTTGGAATCTAAAGGGTTGAATATGTCGAGCATTGTCAAATAATTTGTTTCACATGAACCTTTTTCTATTTCCATGTTTCGCTTTCTTAAATCTTACATCCTTTCTGCCGTCTAGGCTTCACATGATTAAGATTTTTTGCTCAGTTGAACCCCTCAAAAACAGGCTTGTACTAGTTGAAACTCAAAACAACACTTTATTACTCTAGGCATTGTCAAATCATTTGAATTTGCAAGAATTTCCTGAAATGTTTTTGAATTAACAAATGAACTTTTCCTGCTACAAAAATTTAAGAGTTCCTTAAATCCTATAATACCCCAAAGCACTTATTTTAGCTGCTTAAATATCCTCATTTCAATTGGGTGAGACAGAGAGGACTTGGAAAAAGCCAGGAAATCATAAATATTCTCCTCATTATAACCTATCTTAAACTCAAATTAAGAAAAGATGTGTGGATTTTTTTTCTTATTTAAGTCAAAATTGATCTTGCTTAACACATCTTATTGACTAAAGTTTATGGGAGTCCGGTTCTCTACCATAGGGCCCCAATCAAGTGTGGTCTAGTCACCAAAAGGAAACTTCCAATTAAGCATTAAGAAGGGGATTCACTATTAAAAGAATCTGATTGCTATCAATGGCTGACTTAGCAAATCAAAAGAATGTTTCATGACACTTGATCTAACTTAACATACCCATAAAATGTTTTTTTTTTTTTTTTCTTAAAGACCTTTCTTTTCTCTGTTTTTTTTTTTTTTTTCCCCCTTTCCATGTAAACAAGGTAAATTTAAAGGACTATACTAGGATTATAGAGAAGGCAAGCTAGAAACAAAGTGGGAAAAAGAAGAGGTGGAGTGCATGGGAGTTTCTTAGATGGGGTTATGTATAGTTTGTGGTGTAGGTGTACCAAGTCATTATGAAATGACCAATAAATTAACTTCTTTGAATCCACTAAACATGTAAATTATTCTACCATGAAATCTACAACTGATGTGTTTGTATTTTCTACATACATTCACATATCATTAGGGAGTTTCTTAGACTCCAGCTGCTGCGGAGTTTGGTGTTAGGTGTCCAAAAACCCATAATTTAAAATGAAATTAAATTATGAAACATTTAATCTGGTATTTTTCAATTATATGAACCTCAATCAAGTAAAATCAGAAAACCAATAAAACTCTTCCAAGCATCACATAAGGGGTACTATTAAGTGGATTTTCCTCCTGCCAAAAAAGAAGGTATTATCAGGTAGATGAAGTTCACCAAAAACTTGTACACTAATTGAAGCAATAGGATGGAAGGAAAGAAAGGAATACAACAAAATCTTTAATCATAGTCGACTGAGAAGCAATATGATAAAAACCCTTTTAGGCACCCCTCAATGAAGAAAAACACTAACCGAAATTTGCAATTTGTGATTTCCAAGTAGACCAACATTCAAGTCCTGATATTATTTACTCTTTAAAAGTAAAGGGGGAAAAGAACAGTTCAACATATGATTTTTTTTTATAAGTTCAACAGATGAATTAGTGTCTTGCAAGATGTGTAAGAGCATCTTTAACATATGTTTTCATTCACAATATAGTAACAGGACAAAGAAAAGCTAAACTATGTCAAATGGCAACTCAGAAAGCATAAGATACCAATGTCAATCATGGGATGACACGAGCATGGGTATGTGGTAAGGGCAGTAATGAAGGAGATTCATTTGATCCAAGTCAATTTATTCACAGCTAAAGGGTCGTAAGTTGATCCAAGTCAATTAATTCCTCAATACATTATCACGCCTACTTGCGAATCACCACACTACCCCTACTTTTGAATGAAAACATTTACAGTTTTTAGGATCTCATTGATGTGAACATCCATATCTAATTATTCACAGCAACCAAGTTTTTACGTATCATTTCTCACACCAGGTGGAGTCCGTAGAAAAAGAGGACTGACAAACAAGTCAATTATAAAATCACCAGTTAATATTTTCTTATAACTCCGACGACATGACACTTCCTTTATATCCAAAATAGTGCATCTGGATGGAATGGGAATATGTTTGCCCGAGTCATCTGTCAACAAATATAATCAGATAATTACAATGCATTCCACTAAAGGATGCATTGAAGGCATACACAAACAGATCAAGAGAACTCTGCATGCCAATCTGAAAATAATTACTCATTAAGACAAACATAGACGTATTTAAAAATGCCAAAATAGTGCAGACAATGATTACCAAAGACAAAGAAAAACATATATTCATATTCAATATAGGAAGGCAAATGTACCCAGAACTTGAGCAATTTCTCCCTCTCAAATCTTTCCTCGGTATGATAATCCAACTGTGGATAGTAGAAGAGAATTAGAGAAATTAGAAAAGAGATTAAAAAAAAAAATAGAGAAAAAAAATGAAGCCTATCAGGTATTGCCAACCTCGCGACTTGTCTTCAGTTCTACATAAAACCTTTTTCCATCATCAGTTGAATCACAGCAATCCATTTCAGCACCCATCAGAATACGATGAGCACCTAATTTGGTTTTAATTACTGAACAATATTCAACATTCGCATCAATATGATGTATCCCATCCCCATCTGGATCTTCAGTGGCAAGGCTCTCAAAACAGTATCCCCAATAACATCTAGTTTAACAAAACAAAATTAGAAGGCAACATAAGGATATCATGTTGACTTAAAACCGTACTAATCAAAACATTCATATCGAATTCATATATATTGAACACAACAAATACCCCATATTTTAGAAATGCTTAGGAGTCTATCGAAGTTTTTTTTTTTTTTTTGATCGGTAAAATGTAACTTGTATAAATGAAAGGGCCCAAGAAAGGCACCCCACAATTACAAAAAAGGGATCGGCTACAAATTAAAGTTGAAGATCCCCCAAAAAATCCATTAGCCTATCTAAATACATAGGGTATTCTTTCCTAATCCAAAAGAAAAAAGTCTTCAAAAACTTATCCTTGAAACTCCACAGGGGGGCTTCCTCCCCTTAAAAATTTTTACTATTTCTTTCCCTCCATAAGCACCACATTAGACAAGTAGGTGCCATTTTCCAAGCTATCCTCAATTCCTTTCGAAGCCTTTTGCATTTCCAACCCAAAAAAAGATCTTTTACTTTTGCCAGCATCACCCGAGAGAAATCGAAAATATTGAAAAGAAAGTTCCAAGCATCCCTTGCATAAGTACAATGTAGGAGAAGATGATCTACTGTTTCTTCCTCCTCCTTGCAAAGCGCATATCGATTCGGGAGTTGGAATCCTCTTCTCTTTAGATTGTCAATGGTCAAAATAGCTCCCCAAGCCACTTCCCAAGCAAAAAAAGAGACTTTTGTGGGCACTCAAGACTTCCAAATAACCTTCCAAGGGAAAAAAGTGGATCTCCCATTCACTAGCCCTTTATAAAAAGAGTGGACTGTGAAGTTACCATCACCACAACCCTTCCGTGAGATCTCATCCCTCCGGCCATCAACCAACTTCACCTTGCTTAAAGTGGACATAAACTCTACAACCTCCCCAATTTCCCAATCAAAAAAGTTCCTCCGAAATTTTGGGCTCCACACTCTTTGTTTTCCTACTCTCTCAATACAATCCATCACAAAATAATCCCTATCCAAAGCAATGTTAAACATTTGTGGAAAAATTTCCTTAAGAGCCCCTACCTCAAGCCAAGGATCATCCCAGAACCTCACTCTCTCCCCACCCTCAATATCAAATTTGACATTGGTGAGGAAGCTTCTTTGGCCTTTCTTGATTGCTTTCCAAACACCACACCCGTAAGGCCCACAAGCTTCTCCCGAATACCAGCCCCCTTTCTCACATCTAACCTCATGTTTTAACTCATAAAAAACAGAGCATTTTTCCATTACTTATAACATAACTCTTAGTCTTATAGTTAAACAAGTAGACTGGACCACCCTCATTTCAACTCAACGTTAATATCTAATTCTCCAGCAATAACATTGAGCTTCCTTGCAATCTCCCGTCCCTTTCTGATGGTACCAAAAAATAATTTTCTTCCCAAATTAGCTTTCACATACGATTTGAGTAAAATCTTTCCAAGGGGACATTGTGGTTTTTATTTTCTTTCCTTCTTGTGGGAAAGAAGAACACGTCTTTGTGGATCAGATAATCCTTTAAAATGACCCTGATAAAATATCGGTGCTTCCCATGTTATGCCAAAAAATAGGTATAATGTGAGGCTGAATGAAAATAAAACCATGGATTACTTGAGATTCTCCTGCATCCCAGACAACATTGGAACAAAAGCTTTGTCTTTTAATCTTCCCATTTCCTTCAAATTAGGAAAAACATGTAGTGTAGTACCTTCGACGATCCAACTCACTTTGTGGCCTTTCTGGTAACTTATGCACATCAAGATAGACAACCCCATTCCTTTTATGCACCCCCATTTCCCAAGGTTCATGCCTGATATAAGCAGTAGCCATTATCTGCATATAAAAAATAAGAGTGGTTGAATTGTTATTAGCACAGTTCACAGAACCAGAAGGCAAGCAAGACTAATTGCTAAAAATCTCAACTTAGTTTATGGTGCAAGTACACAAAAGAGTGAACAGACAAAAAATACCTAGTCAACAAATCACAAAATCAGACATTCAGAACCCCAAAAGAAACCAGTTCACAAGTTGAATGGCCTAAATATACAGTCATTGAAAGCACGGTTATCCATGGAACTCTAATGAACCTTGTTGGGTGTTTGGTTGAAAAAGATGAAATAAGAAAATATCCAATTCAAACACTTCAAAAATATATTATAAAGTTGACAGAACTATTCAAAGGGATCAGCATTCAGCAGTTACCTTATTAAGGTTGTTACGAAATGTCTGCCAGGGGAAAGAAGGGGAGGAAAGGAGGTGGGAGGAGAAGAAACAACCAGAAGTTAATAACCTCAAAGCGCATTCTTAGGCACATGAAACCAAGAAGCACAGAACAACCCTTACCACAAAGTGAATATTTTGAAGTGGGATATTTTTGTTTCTTATGCAAGCAAGAAGGTCACCAAAACCCTGAGAGCCCAAATCTGATATGGAGAAAAAACACAGGATTGACTACATAAATCAGTACTTACACACACAAAACTAGAAAATACTAAGCCCTAAGAAATATTTTTTGTAGGCATACCTTTCTTCTCAATAAAAGTATCAAAACCTTGATTCAGGTCCGCTCCAACATCTTCAGTGATAAGACGCTTAAAAAGCCTCTAATGATGTGAAATGAAGAGTGATGCAGATGAGCTAATAATCAGCATGGCATTATTCTAGATTAAATAATCTTATGGAGGGAATAAAATGGAAAAATCTAAAGTAGGACAAGCTTCCAAATGACTAACCAAGATGCGATCATCAAAGTAGACATCTCCACCTTCTATGCGACTATAGCAAGCGAGCTCACATGGCTATTGGATTATATAACAATTAGAATTTATTAGAAAACACCAAAAGCAAGTAATGAAAACAATTTAGATGTACATTTACAAATCTAAAATATAATGTATACAATTACTCTTATAAACAAATAATACTAATTTAGATGCACCCATAAAAAGGTCCACAAAGCCAATTCATATGACACATTCAAACAGGTGGGTGGAGAATTTTAATCACACCAGCAAGTAGATAATTAGCCCTGCCCCCTCTTCCAATTTCACCAAAAGAAGAAGAAAGAAAGAAAATAACTATACCATCCAACCTGCATACTCTTCATCCATTTTCCTTCTTTTTATTTTTCTTTTTTTCTGTTAAACATTGCAATGAATGCTGTAGCAAGGACCATAACAATATTTCAACAAAATAATTATAGGTGATCTATGTGGGACCTATCCAAATGATAGATACAAATTTGTGCCTCTGTGACATTGTTCATACTGACATACGTCGTTGGTAGATCAAGGTTGAGAGTAATCGAAAGTTCACAAAAAGAAAAAAAAAAAAAAAAACATGGAAAAAAAAAATCTTACCTCCTGAATTGTTATACATTTTCTTGATAGTGTTTCTTCGCTCTTCGATAGCTTTAATTCAGAAACAAAACGTTCATCATGACGGCCATTAAAAAACTTGGAACCATAACCATAATTCTGCCTTTGAGGATAGGGTCCAGGTCGAGGAAGGATGCCAGCTCCTCTATCATTTTGCCAACGACCACGACCAAAACCCCCTCTAGTCTGGTTGTTAGTATTATTACGTATTGGAGGCAGAACTGCAAAACAATATGACAAATGAGACAAAAGATATAAAAAAACATGAGGGGTGGGAGTGGGGCGTAGACAAATAAAAGTGCAGTGCCACAAACAATACTTACACACAACATCACACTTTCAAGAATATGAACTTATTCAGCCAGGATTAAGATTTTCCATAAACAAAGGCTCCAAAAATGGGGAAGAGTGACGTGTTGGTAAGGGGACTGTAAAGAGGAGCCATTTTAGTGTATCTGATAAATCATCCATAAGGAAGTAGAGATTGAAGATGATTTTTCCCATAGAATTAGAGTGCAATGACTAAAATGATGAAAACCATAACAGAATCTCAAAGAAAATTTTATAAGTCAAACATAAGATCCACATGTGCATAAATTAGAAAGGTACGTGCATTGAATCTAACACTAAGAACTTATCTTTGCATTGGATTATGTCTTTTTCTTTACATTTTTCTATGTTTCTTAATTGAAATTTCTATTGTGCCTTATTTCAAAAAGAGAAGTGCAGAATGAAAAAATCACATGGGAAAAAATATATTGATTATGGCTTCATCCTTAATGTAATTAGACTAAAAATTCCAATTACTGAAGAAAAAAAAAATTAAAAAATCAAGATGAAAAGGGAACTCTCATGGTTGCTAATAATGTCAATCAGCCTGAGCAACAAACCAACCCTTGAGCCCATCAAACGATGGATTGAAAGGGTGAAGCACAACATCCAACATGAATTTAAACAAGCTAATGCACCAAAATGTATACTAAACAAGACCTGCTATCTATTGGCATAACTTTGTACTTTGGAGAAACGTTAAATCTAGTTATTGCGGCATTGTTGAGCGCAATAGTTCTTGCGCAACTGTTCCATTGTAACAACGAAAACCCTAATTTTTTTCTTGCTTCGAGCTGGAAAAAAAAAAATCACAATTAAAACTTATCGAAAAGAAGTAATCGCTCACAACACTGCACTCCATAAACTCAGCTCAACGAAGTCTTGCTCAACCCTTTGGGACCACCACATGAATCTTATTTACAGAAACGACGAAGTGGGTATGCTTCAAAACCCATTACTAGCTTATCATGAACCGGAAGAGCGAAGACCCATTAAAGGAAATTGCGTAAAACCAAAAGAAAGTATGCTTAAAAATAAGCTTTTTAACCAAAATATGCATCATCCAAAGCAATCAATGAAATCAAAATTCGGTACACCCATTAAGAAGAAAAAGAATTACCCGGCACCGGATAAGGGCTAGCTGCAGGGGTTTTACAGTAATCTTCATTATCGGACCCAAATAGATCTTTATCTTCGTTTTCATAGTTATAATTAGACCTCACTTCCCCATTATCTTCTTCGTCATCATCCTCTCCACCGCTGCCGCTAGCGCTTCCGCTGCCGCTGCTGCTGCCGCTACTACTCTCTCCTCCACCACTACGATTAGACGAAGAAGCCGATGAAGAAGACGATGACGATGAACGAGAAGACGAAGAAGATTGGTGGCTCTCTTCTTTGCCCTCTTTTTCTTGGTCATCGTCGTTCTCATAATCTTCTCCAAACAAGTCTACATCTTGTTCTGAAAAGTCCATTTTCTTGTGTCTCAGAGGTACAAAAAAACTCTCTCCCTCTTTCTCTCTCTCTGTGTTCCGATTTCGATCTCGTGTGCTTTAAGAACTGAAGCAAATATATGACAGTGGGTTCGATGAAAAGATGACTCGTGAATTGACTCGTTGGGGATTTGGTGAGTGCACTCGAGGGTTCACCGTGAAATGGATTTCGTGAACCTGCACGTGGTTCTTAAGATAGTGGGACCCAACGGATGTGGAAGGTGATAAAATACTTAGATATTTCGGCAGGGCACAGGAGGCTAATGCACCTTCGAAGATGGAGGAGGCTAGGAACCATATGATGTTCCATCAGATGGTCAGGATATTAATGAAAAAAGGTAAGAAAAAGTAAATTGAGTCTGTGAGATACGAACATAATACAGTATAGTGCGCTTGACAAATCCTACGGCTACGATTAATCAATCACTCTTGTATCACACGGAATAGAAAAAGTAACGTTAGAGCATTTTCAAAGTAAATGCTATTTATCCATTTCAAACCTATATTTTAAAATTGTTACCGTACGAAAAATTATATTTTAATATTACTTTTTAATACAATAATTAATTTTTATTTTAACTATTATTTAAAAAAAAAATACTAAAAAATTTTTAATGTTAAAATTGATATATAAAACAAATCACACAACTGCACCTAAATATTTACGTAGTTCAATTTAAGTATACGTCTACAATCAAGTAAGAAAATATTTGACTGTTTTTGTAAGTGAATATTTTTAGTTACTATTTTTGTGTAACTATTTACTATTTTTACTCACCACAAGTTACTATTTTCAGTTGTAGTAAAACTGTTCTCTTTAATGTTTCCACTATCCTCTATAGATAGGTAATTTTTGTCACCCCAGAATTTTTTGTTGCCTTTACATCTCTTTGCGACCTTCGCAATTCTTTATTGCCTCATAATATATGGTATATCATATAACTTGCATGGGACTCACTAGCCTATAAGTTTACAATACTCTCCCATAGGTGTTATGTTCCCCCTCTTTATGGTATGACTATTGCGTCTTTAATGGTTCAAATCTTTGAGTTGGCGCATACCACATTTGTGTATTAGCTTCTTGAAAGTTATTGTAGGTAATGCCTTAGTGAACAAATCAGTCAAATTGTCATTGGAGCGCATCTGTTATACATTAATATTATTGTTCTTTTGGAGCTCATAAGTATAAAAGAATTTTGGTGAAATGTTTTCGGTTCTATTTCCTTTAATGTAACAGCCTTTAATTTGTGCAATGCACGCTGTATTATCTTTATATATTATTATCAGATCGCCTTTAATGGAAAATAACCCACATGATTCCTGAATATATTGGACTATAGATCTCAACCGTATGCATTATTGACTTGTCTCATGAAGTGTAAGAATTTTGGAATGATTTGAGGAAGTAGCAGTCATTGTTTATTTTGTAGATCTTTATGATATAGCAGTGTCACTATAGGTGAACACATATTCAGTTTGTGACCTAGCTTTATGTGGATCAGAAAGATAACCAGCGTCTGCATATCCAACTAATGGTGATTTGGAACCTTTTGAATAAAATAACCTATATCAACTGTCCCACGTAGATAGTGAATTATATACTTGATGTCATTCAAATGTCTTCGAGTTGGAGCAAAACTGTATCTGCCCAGCAAGTTGACAGTAAATGCAATGTCTGGTCATGTATAATTTGCAAGATACATGAGTGCACCAACTGTACTAAGATATGATACTTCAGGACCAATGAGCTTTTCATAATTTTCACTAGGGCGAAAAGGATCTCTCTTTACATCAAATGAACAGACAACTATAGGTGATGTTAATGAGTGAGCCTTATCCATATAAAATCGTTTCAAAATCTTCTCTGTGTATGCTAATTGATGAAAAAGGATTTCTTTTGGGAAATGCTCGATCTGCAGGCCGAGATAGAATTTGATTTTTTCCAAATCTTTCATTTCAAAATCTTGTTTCAAATAAGTAGTGATTTTTGTGAACTCTTTAAGAGTTCCTACAAGATTCAAGTCATCAATATATATTGCCATTATTGCAAATCCAATATCCGATTTCTTTATGAAAATACAGGGACAAATCGAATTATTTGCATATCATTCCTTTAGTAAATATTCACTAAAGCGATTATACCACATTCATCCAGACTGTTTCAATTTATATAGTGATCGTTGTAGCTTAATTGAATACATGCTATGAGATTGTGAATCACTAGCTTTAGGAATTATAAATCCTTTAAGAATTTTTATATATATGTCACTATTAAGTGATCCATATAAGTATGTTGTGACTATGTCCACAAGACACATATTTAAGCTTTTTGAGACTACTAGACTTATAAAAAATCGCAATATAATTGTAACCATAACAGGAGAATATGTCTCCTCAGAATCAACTCCAGGTCTCTACGAGAAACCTTGTGCTATAAATCTGGCTTTATATCTGATAATTTTATTTTGTTCATTATATTTTCGTACAAATATCCATTTGTACCCTATAGGCTTTATGCCTTCAAGTGTCTGAACTATAGGTCCAAATACCTCTCGTTTTGCTAACGAGTCTAACTCAGCCTGTATCGCTTCCTTCCATTTTAGCCAGTCATTTCTACGTCGACTTTGTTCGATGTTTTGTGGTTCAGGATCCTCATCACTTTTGGTGATTTCAAGTGATATCGAGAAAGCAAATATATGATCAATGATAATATCACTTCGATCCCATATATATCTATTAGATACATAATTTATCAAAATCTCTTTATTTTCAGATATTTGTGCCTCTTTAGGGGCTACTTGTTCTACTTTAGGGGATATTACTTCTTCAAGAAGCATTTCTTTTTCTAGAGGTATTTGTTTACCTTCATCATGAAGTATTATTATACCAACGTTGATTTTATCAATCATCATATTATGTGTGGTCTCTTCAGGAGTTGTCATTTCTTTTGTTCCTTGTGTCTTCCTCTTTCGGGGAAGCTTATCTTTTGCACCAATGGGTCTACCACACTTCAGGCGTGCTATAGATTTATTTAATGTTGTAGTAACAAATCGTTCTGCGGGAACATTGATTCGTGTAGGAATATTTGCAGCTGGTATGTGCGATTTCATTATTTTCTTTGTATTAGTGAATGTAATGAATGATCCTTTAAACTTCTAGTTCACATTGATTAGTATGAGGATCAAAATGAACCAATGTTGTTGCATTCCATGAAATTTCATGCTGAGCTTCTGGCTTCAGCTTCTCTCCTCCTAATGGTGGGAAGATTATTTCATCAAAATGACAATTTGCAAATCGTGCAGTAAATAAATCACCTGTCAAGGGCTCAAGATATTTTATAATTGATGAAAAATTAGAACCAACATAAATTCCTAATCGTCTTTGGGGACCCATTTTAGTACGTTGTGGGGGTGCTATAGGAACTTATACAACACAATCAAAAATTCTTAGGTGAGACACATTTGTTGGGTAGCTAATTAAATACAATTTGTAAAGGGGAATATTCGTGATAAGTAATTGGCCTAATATAAATTTATGTTGCAGCATGTAATATGGCATGCCCCCAAGCAGAAATAGGAAGCTTTGTTTTCATAAGTAAATGTCTAGCTATTAATTGAAGATGTTTGATTAAAGATTTTGCTAAGCCATTTTGCTTGTGTACATGAGCGACAGGGTGTTCGACATTAATTCCTATTGACATGCAATATTCATTAAATGATTGAGATGTAAATTTACTAGCATTATCAAGACATATTATCTTGATAGTATGATCAAGAAATTGTACGTGTTCTTAATTGAATGATTTAAGCAAAGAGTCTCGCAAATGCTACATTACGAGATAAAAGTAAAGAAATATGAGACAATCTAGTTGATGTATCTATTAATACCATAAAGTAACGAAATGATCCACTTGGTGGGTGAATAACACATATATCTCTTTGAATGAATTCTTAAAACACTGAAGATTCAACAGTCACCTTCGTGGGAAATAGTCTTATTATCAGTCTTCCCTGAGAACAAACAGTGCATGAATATTCACATGGTAAAATAATCTTCTTGTTCTTTAAAGGATATCCATGTGAATTCTTAATGATTCTTTGCATCATTATTGCCCTTGGGTAGCCAAATTGGTCATGCCAAAGAACAAAAGTATTTGAGTCAGTGAACTTCTGGTTCATCACAACATGTGATTCAATGACAGTTATAGTAGTTTGGTAAAGTTTCAAGGAGAGAGCAAGAAGTTTCTCCAAGAAGCTTTTCCTGTTTGAAATCATAGATGTGATGCAAAGATATTTCATATCACCTTCGTTAATGGTCTCAATATGATATCTATTTTGGCGGATATCTTTAAATCTAAGCAAATTTCTTTTGAATTTGCTAGAGTATAAGACATCATTTATATGAAATGTTGTCCCATTTGGCAATGTAATGCTGGTTCTTCCAGAGCCTTCAATCATGTTTGCAGCACTAGATATGGTGTTGACATTAGCTATACTTAATTTGAGAGTAAAGAAATATTTTTTATCTCGAAGGATTGTATGAGTAGTAGCACTATCTACTAAACAGATATATCCATTATCCATCTGAAATCTATCAATTCATTATAATGTATTAAAAATAGAGACATGAAAAAGTTAAATTGTATTGAAGCAATATAATTCAACAATATAGTGAGCTAAACAAAACAACACAAATATTACAATAGGTTAAACAAAGCAACTTAATATAACAAAGAACACTAATTGACATGTACGTTCCTATCGCTTATTAAATGGTCAATTCTTCCACTAGGATCTGCAAAGAAATCTGAGACATCTAAATGTGTAATATCCACAGGATCATCAAAGAAATTCATAAGATCATCAGTAACATTCATAAGACCATTAGTAAAATTTGTTTCTATTTCTTTTTCCTTTTTCTTTAGTATTGCATAATAGAGATCCACAAAATGTCTAGGGGTACGACAGGTACGCAACCGATGTTATTTTCCACCACAACGATAATAAGATTTTTTAGAATCTTGGACTAATTTTTGTTTCCCTTTTTGTCGCTTTGCTTCAATATTATTATTGCACTTCAGATGCTGTGGTGTGTCTCTTCTGGGTTAATTAGAAAAATTATTATTGTGACCACGGTATGAATTATTATTCCAGCCACAACCGCGACCACGTCTACGACCATTTCCATGCCCACGCTTATATCTCTCTCTATATGATGAAGTTGCATTTGTTTCAAGAAATGCACTTTCAATTCTCTCTAAGGAATGATACAGAGCCAGTGGGACGTAACTAATGATTTTTCATCACAAGGTTATTGTGCTGCTCAGTTAGGATAAGACGTGATATTAATTCAAAATATTTAGTAAACCGGCGCTTTCGATATTGTTGCTGTAGGACAATATTCGAGACATGAAATGTAGAAAATGTATTTTCCAGCATATCTACATCTGTAATATTTTCTCTGCATAATATCAATTGCGAAGTAATTTTGAGTAATGCATAATTGTATTCACTGACTGATTTAAAATCCTGCAACCTCAAGTGCAACCAATTATACCTACCTTTCTGTTAGATTCCTCCAAAGGATCAGTGGGTCTTTTACCGTGAGATATTCCTCTGCCTTTAGGCCTTCATGAATATGATGGCGAAGAAATATTAGTGTCTATGCACGATCCTTCAGGGATGCAATGTTTTCTTCTTTAATAGTGTCATCGAGACTACTGACTTAAAGATAAAGTTCAGCATCAAGGATCCAGGATAAATAATTTTTTTCAATGATATTCAATGCAGCAAATTCAAGTTTGATGAGATTTGACATAATATAAATAAAATAAAGATAATATTTAGATTCAAATGTACTAAATATTACCTCTATTTTAATACATTTGTAGTGGAACAGAGTTTCGTGTTGATAACGTGTTAAAAATTGATGTATAAAACCAACTACATAAGTGCATCCAAATATTTACGTGGTTTGGCTTCAAGCCTACGTCCATGATAAAGAGAAAAAAAATTTAACTATTTATGTCAGTGAGTACAATACAAGATCTGACTAAGCTTACCACAAGTTACTATTTTTAGTCTCAGTAAAACTGTTCTCTTTAATGTTTCTACTATCCTTTATATATAGGTAATTTTTGCCGCCTCAGGATTCTTTGCTCCCTTCACAATTCTCTGTTACCTTATAATAAATGGAAGATCATATAACCTACGTCAGACCCACTATTCTACAAGCTTACAATACTTAAAATAATTTTTTCAATCTAAAAAGTTTATGATATATTTTTTCTATCTAAAATATTCAAAAAATAATTTTTTAATACAAAAAAATCTAATTGTTAATTTATATTTTAACACCGTTAAAAAAATTATTGATTATACCAAAATAATCTTCAAGATAAATTTTAAAAAATACTAAATAATATATACAACAAATTCTTCAATTCAAAAAAAAAAAAAAACATAACATTTTTTATTTATCTAGAATGCCTAAAAAATAAATTTTTACTTCATAAAATGTTATATTTTTTGGGATTAAAATTTTTATTTTATATATTTTTTAGTATTTTTTCTAAAATGTAATTGAAAGCTAATATTTATAATCAATAATATTTTTTAATGGTGTTAAGATGAAAGTTAACAATTAAACTTTTTTATATTAGAAGTTTCTTTTTTGGACTTTTTAGATAAAAAAAAATGTATCGTGAATTTTTTGGATTGAGAAATTTATTTTAGAACCTTTTTAATATTTTTTCCTATTTTTTATCAGAGTGTTAAGTATTTTTCATTTATTTTTGAAAAACAAATTAGTACAAAGAAAATTAATACGACAAAATGAAATTTAATTGTTGCCAGTGCTCTGTTTTTAAAATAGAGCCATTGCAAGTTGCCATTGGATAGTCCATTGCAAACAATTGCAGTGTTAAAAACAGAAAAAGAAAAAGAAATAACATGTGCATGAAAGAAAAGAAAAAATGAAGAGACATAACGAAACGATAGTATTTGTTGAGAAAGAAAAATGAAGTCTCAAACAAAATGAATTGTCGTATTCAATGCTATATGGCATCAAGAATAGCATTGCTATTTCATGTTTTGTCTTCCATGAAAGCAGAATTCTATTATTGCGTTTAGGATCATTTATTGGTCACTTACTCGGCATTGAATCAATTATTATACTACAAAATAATCTTTTAATATTATAGTAAAATTATTAAAATATAATATTTTAGTACCACAATATATTTAAAATATAACTTTTACATGACTCAAATGACATTTTACATTAAAGATGTTCATACTTTTTTTGATAGAAAATTTTTGTCAAGAATTCTCTATCCACTGTCCACTAAATATGGACAGAGAAATATCACTATCCTGGAAATTAGCTCACTCCAGAATTATAACAATTTTTCAGGTAATACAATATGGAAAGAAACACAATGATGGCGACTAGTAGAGCTAGTAATATACTTGTAAGCAATTGTGACAGTGTATAGCTCCGAACCTTAATTTGAATATATATCCTGTAAGGTTAATTTTAATGTTAGATATTGTGACACTAGAAATGATGTTAGACTTAAATATTGATTAATGATGATGAAAATTATATTTGGAGATAATCGTATTGCTGATTGATAGAGTTTGATTTGTTATCAGATGAGTTGCATATATATAACTTCCGCACTTGCTTAAAAAAAAAATTATCACTTTTGTGCAATTCATGTGATTTTGCACGACCTGACTAAGTGACAGTATCGATCACCGGCTCCTAATCAGCATAGGATGGATTCCAAGTTGTGACATAATAATTATTTCAACCCTTTTCTTAAATCACTCACCCAAAACTCATTGACTTGTGGGATGGAACTCACCATTTACTATATCATGTACATATCCTATTTCTGTATATATAATTGATCCGGCTCCATTATATTTAGGAATCATAAATTTTATTATGTATAAAATTATATGCTCAATTTACCTAATCATGTTCACTCCTAATTTTATTTTACCAAGGGATCAGAATTGGATCCGAAGCTATTGGGTCGTTTAATATGCATCGGATTTGTATTTTGATTCCTTGAAAAGTAAATCCTTGCACATAGGCCATCATATAGAGAAACTTTTAAATGAATTGAGTTGTTAGATTTAATTAATAATATCGTGTCATTTGAATAAAATTTCTATTATCAGGAAGACACACAAGTAACATCTTATTTATAAAATAATATATGATTAGTACTTGATTCATCTAAGAATTTCTCTCATTGCACATGTTCAATGATATCTCAATTTTAAATTACGTTAACACTATATTTTTTGAATTTGTATTTCAAATAATATAATATAATTGCATTAATTATATAATTTAAAGAACTTTTAATAAAATATTGTAACAACAATCCTACATATATTAAGACAATTATACTCATACTCTATTTCTTATTTGGGTACTACTACAACCAGTATTTCCTAGAAAGTACAGAAGTCCCACCCAAGAGAAACTAAAATACAAAAAAGAACGAGTTCGTATTGTTCTTCAAAAAGAAAAGAAAACAAGCACACAATAAATGTGGAAGGGACAGAAGGCCAGCGCCACTGTTTAAGACAGATTCAAACAGCACTTCCATCTCCTTCATCCTCTGGAACTGGCTCTTCTTGTTGGAGATAATCAGCTTCAATTTCTCGAATAATTTCATTTTGTGGCTCGGTGTTTGCACGGTTGATGAGAGTTGCATGGACTGAAATCCAACAATCCGGTACTCCATTGAGGACGGAACGTAGGCACCGAAAAAATAGCTTAAACAGGTTCCATAGCCAACCAGAGGAAAAAGATAAAGATATGATGAGAGGGTAAGCATACCAGAAGAGTGGCTGTGGAAAAACGAGGGAGGCCAGCAATGAAAGCGTGAGAGTTGCAGAGAAATCACCAAACCGCAAACGTAGGCGCCCTGTATTGTCTGAGTGAGTGAGGCGAAATTGGATGGAGGTGAAAGGAAAGAGCAGGACGAGAAGGGCAAGAAGCCATACTTTAAAGGAATTGGGATGATGATGCATTAGTACCTGTAAGTTGAAGGAATCCCAACTACAAGGCATGGCTGCTTGGGATTTGAGGAAGTTAATTAGAACTAGGCAAATATACCTCAAATCCATCTAGTATGTATGTGTATATATATATATATATATATATATATATATATATGCTCAAGAAGTTTTGCTAGCTGTGCTTACGGTGACCTGCAAACATGAAAGAATGAGAAGGTTTGATTCGTGGCTGTGGAGGGAGTTTGATTTATAGCAGAGAGTGGGACCCCTCGATGCTTTTTGGACTGCGTGTGACTTTGGAAGGAGTTTGATTTATGGCAGAGAGTGGGACTCCATCAGATGCTTTTTGGCAGAGTGCGTGTGACTTTGGAAGGAGAGACCCACTCACTGCTATAAATCAAACTCGCCGTGAATCAAACGACCCCTCTTGATGATCTGTCGAGTGTCACACTTTTTTTAAGATTAAATTACACTCATTTTTATTAAAATTTTTAATAATTGTAAAAAAAATTAAAATTTTTAAAATTATAATATCTTTTTTTTATTTTTATTTTTACATAATTCAACAAATTAAGTAATAAAAAATTTAAATTCAAAATTTACTAATAAAATTTATAAAAATTATAAATTAGTCAGTATAAAAGAATTATTTATGTTTTTTTTTTACTGTAAAAAAATAGTAAAAATGTAATTGATTATTGATACGTTATAAAAAGCTCTATTTGCATCAGGTGACTTAAATACGTGCCGAAAAAGTAATTTTATTTATCTATATTAAATAGAATAGGGTATATCGAGGTTAACTTCGGTATACCGATCTCAGAACGGTGAAATAAAGCAGAGACAAAAAGAATGACGGAAGGCTCATGATCACATTGCTATAGCCTGACAGGCGGTGAGCCCTAGCCCTGCCAAAAGGAGGTACAGGTTTGAAAACCAATTCTACAGGAACACGTGTAAAGGGAGCCGTGAACTTTGAAAGTTAGTGTGAACAGGATATCCACCGCTTGTCAGAAAACTAACCGCCTCTCCATGCTATAAATTCCATAAAGAAGGTATGTAGAAGGGGCTGCATCTAAAAAAAATAATAGATTAAATGCTCAAAACCTTTGATAGAAACACAACGAGACTAATTTAACCATCGGAGAGGTTACCACCGGAACCTTTTCCGGTGGCTTTTTATATATCCTTTCTTTTCAGGTACACAGTGACGGACAATTCCATGACGAGCCAAAAGTAGCTGCATCAGCTTGGCGCCGTCTGTGGGAACGTTTAGCGTTCTTCTCTATCTCATTTTCTCCGTTTAAAGTGTTTGGTAGTCATGGCTTCCAACCGTCGCTCTGCACCATTCTCAACTCAACCGATGGCTCAGGATGAGGAAGTTGCAACTTCCGATCCTGTACAGCAACAACTGGATCAAATTCAGGCTCAGATGCAGAAACAATCTGATCAAACGCAAGCTTAGCTCTTAGCCATATCTTAAGTCTTGGCTTCTTTAACCCAAAATCCATCGGTTCTCCCTCACTCAAGAGTTCCTGAAAGTGGATATCCACTATTCTCTCCCCCGCAAAGGAGGCAATATGAGGAAGGTGGTCCTAGCGCTCGTCCCTTTTCTCCCCCGGGTGTAGCTCCAGTTCGAAATGACATTCCAGGAGGCGTACCCAATGTGCAACCTAATCACGCTATTTATAGCCGAGGCCCTGTTGTTAGCCCCGCAAATTTCGGAGCTAATTTGGTACAATCCGGACCACCCCTTCAACCGGCACCTACTTCCGTTCAAAGACACTCCGAACATGCTGTCCCCAGTCAAAACAATCCTCAACCCACTGGACTTGAGGTTGGTATGCCAGGATTTCAGCATTCTGGTCCGTCCAGAGTACCACTGAGATAAGAAGAAGTGGCAGATTCCATGGAACAAGCAGTGCCTGCTCGAGAAGGAAATCAGCCTCCTCAACAGGACGAGATAGCGAAGCTTCTCGGTAGGTTTACAACTCCGTTTACGCCAGCTATCTTAGCCGAGGAACGCCCTCGCAAATTCATTGTTCCCAAGTTCACCCTTTATGAAGGGTTGGATGATCCTGGTGACCATCTTTCAAATTATCAACACACGATGGCCCTTCATGGCGCCACCGACGCATTTCTGTGCCGAACATTCATCACGAGTCTCAAAGGCGCAGCCCTTCGCTGGTTCCACAACCTCCCTCCCAATTCGGTCTCCAATTTCTATGAGCTTAGTAGGCGTTTCCTCGATTGCTTTTTAACAAGTCGGAGACTCAGAAAGGGACCAGAATTTCTGTTATCCATCAGGCAAAGGAAGGGAGAGTCATTCAGGGATTATATTGCTCGATTTAATGCTGAGCTGACTGAGATCACTGACTGCGGTGCAGCCTTTTTGGTGGCCGCCTTACATGCTGGACTTTGGCCACGGCGTTTTCACGACTCCCTGACAAAAAATCCTCCTCTGGACATGGCATCATTAATGGAAAGGGCAAGAAAACATATTAACTTGGAAGACACCAGAACATCCCTTCGTCTTGCTAAGGAACAGGCACAAAACGAGGGTAAGATGCAAACACAGAGTGGTAGCAATACCAACAAACGATAACGGAGTCCTGAGACAAAAACAACATCCCGCGGTCAAACTCAGCCCACCTCGGGACGCTTCAGACCATATGCACCTCTGAGCGTGCCACTTCCTCCCTTGACTACTTCTATCTCCCAGATTTATCAACAGGTCAAGGCCCATGAGAATTTCAAGCATCCGGAACCATTATACACTGATCCGGATCACCGAGATTGTAGCAAGTACTGTGAGTTCCACCGAGACCACGGACATGCTACCGAATTTTGTCGACATCTTCAACAAGAAATCGACCAATTAATTCGGAGGGGACGATTGAAAGAATTCGTTCAACGAGAAGGTGGAACGAATACTCAAAATCAGAAAACCCAACAACTTCGGCAGGACCCTAGGCCTCAGCCACAACGGCAGGATCAAGGGTCCACTCCTGGGACAAGTCAAAGCCAGCAACCCCAATCAAATACTCACGCAATCCTCGTCCTCCATGCCACCAATTCTATCTCTGGCATCTCAAGTCGAGCAAGGAAACGTTATGCTCGAGAAGCAAAGGTGGCACCAATCCCAATTCAAGTCCTGACGCTTGAGAAGAGATTGAAACCATCACCACAAATCCAGTTCTCCGAGCTGGACCTTGCTGGCATACACTGTCCACATACCGATGCCCTCGTCATCACTCTTCGTGTTGCCAATTTTGACATTTCTAGAGTACTGGTGGACACAGGCAGCTCCGCTAATATTTTATTTTATGAGCCTTTCCAGAAGATGAGGCTGAACGTGTCCGACCTCAAAGGCATCTCGGCATTGATGGCTGGTTTTGATGGACACCTAAGTTCACCCATTGGAGGTATTGATTTCCCAACAACTATTGGAGTCGGTGAAGAACAAAGAACAGTGATATCTGAATATGTGATTGTGGATTGCCGATCTCTATACAACGTAATCATAGGAAGACCATGGCTACATCAAATAGGGGCCGTCACATCCACCCTTCATCAATGCCTCAAATATATATAGAATGATCAAGTTTGCACCATTTGAGGTTCCCAATCGTCATCTCGGGCATGCCATGTTGTTGCGCTCAAAGGTAAAACCCAGCAATAGCAATTACAGGAACCTCGGAGGCTCATGGTTTCCGACCTGTCTGACCAACGTGAGAATAGGGAATGTCCAAACGAGATTGATGAACCTTTGAGCCCACGCGGTGTAGATAGCATGGCGGTTCCCATCCAAGAGCCACTTAAGATCTCGGTGGGTCTGGAGGAAGAAGAGCATTATTTACAAGTGGGTGCCGATCTGCCTCCACCAGATCAAAAAACGATAATCAAGTTTCTGAAAACTCAGTTATCGGCCTTTGCATGGGAAACTAAGGACATGGAAGGTATCGACCCCTCATGTATTTGCCACAAACTCACAAAAAATCTTGATTGCCACCCTGTACGGCAAAAGAGACGAACATTTGCTCCCGAAAGACATAAGATTATCAATGACGAAGTTCAGAGGTTACTCGATGCAAACCTAATCAGGGAGGTTTTTTTACCCAGAATGGCTTGCTAACACCGTCCTGGTTAAAAAGAAAAATGGGAAATGGCGAGTATGTGTTGATTACACGAATCTGAACAAAGCTTGCCCAAAAGATAGCTTCCCTATCCCGAGAATTGATCAACTCGTTGATGCAACTGCTGGTTATGAGCTGATGAGCTTCATGGATGCATATTCCGGATACAACCAGATCCAAATGTATCCTCCCAACCAAGAGAAAACCTCCTTCATCTCTGAACGAGGTCTGTACTATTATAAAGTGATGCCTTTCGGCCTCAAAAACGCCGGAGCTACATATCAACGTTTGGTCAATAAAATGTTTGCGCCTCTGATCGGTGATACGATGGAGGTTTACATTGATGATATGCTAGTCAAGAGTCAGCAGAAGGCGGACCACATTGAACATTTGAAGAAGACATTCGATATCCTAAACAGGCACAAGATGAAGTTGAATCCATCCAAATGTACCTTTGGGGTCAGCCGTGGAAAGTTTTTGGGTTTTCTTGTCTCACAGCGAGGAATCGAAGCCGATCCATCCCAAATTAAGGCTTTGGCAGAACTTGAACCCCTGAAGTCTAGGAAGGAGATACAGACATTAAATGGCCGGATTGCGGTATTGAATCGCTTCATATCAAGGTCCACGGACCGCTGTCTTCCGTTCTTCAAAGCTCTGCGGGGGAATAAGGTCTTGGAATGGACCTCTGAATGCGACAAAGCTTTTATGGAGCTTAAAAAGTATATGGCATCTCCAGAGCTATTATCTACACCAATGAAAAGGGAGAAACTTCTCTTATATCTCGCGGTATTTGAGAATGCCGTAAGTTCTGCGTTACTCCGAGAAGAGAAAGGGATTTAAAAAATCGATATTCTACGTGAGTAAAGCACTTCTTGGATCCGAAAAAAGGTATCCTGAGGTAGAAAAGCTAGCCTTCGCACTCATTATATCCGCCAGAAAACTCAGGCCTTATTTTCAATCCCATTCAATCATAGTTCCAACCTCATACCCCTTAAAAGCCATACTACATAAACCTGAAACTTCAGGTCGTCTTGTGAAATGGTCAATAGAGCTGGGAGAATTCGATATCACATACACACCTCGGACTGCCATTAAAGCTCAGGCTTTGGCAGATTTTATTGCCGAATTCACCCCAGCACTGAAACAGAAACTAGATGCTAACCCAACTGTGGCCATATGGCAGCTATATGTGGATGGTTCTTCCACTGATAAAGGGTCCGAAGTTGGTCTTGTCCTCCGATCTCCTGATGGTATTTCCACAGAGAAAGCGGTTACTTTGGGGTTCAGGGCTTCAAACAATGAAGCCGAATACGAGGCATTAATCCTTGGCATGCAACTAGCCTTAGAACATGAGGCTCACGACCTCGAAGCCTTCTCTGATTCCCAATTAGTGGTGGGCCAAGTTCTGGGTGAATTTGCTGTGAAAGATGACAGAATGATCAAATATGCTGAAATGGTAAACTTTCTACAACAATCATTTGTCACTTTCTGTATTCACAAAATAGAGAGAAGACAGAATGCAAGGGCGGATGCATTAGCAAATATGGCTTCTCACCTCGGTACCAAAGGGGATTCAGAATCGTCTATCTCCTCCCAAGATCGCCCCAGTATTGATGAGGTTCAAAACGTTCACATCTTGGAACAATGTCATGACTGGAGAGCTCATATCTTCAGATATCTGAAAGAAGGACAACTCCCAGACGATAGGAATCAAGCGCGTAAACTACGGATCAGAGCAGCTCGGTACTTGATTTTAAATGAGCAACTCTACCGTAAGTCCTATACCCAACCCCTACTGAGGTGCCTATCTCCAGAAGAATCGGAGTATGTACTAGCCGAGATTCATGAAGGGATATGCGGAAATCATAATGGTGGCAGGACCATCTCACATCGAGCGTTAACCCATGGTTATTACTGGCCCGGTATGCTGAATCAAGCCAGAGAGTATGTGAAGAAATGTGACAAATGTCAGCGTTTCGCTTCCTATCAACATCTACCACAGCAAGAGCTTGTACCCATTGCAAGTCCCTGGCCTGTTGCCCAATGGGGGATGGATATTGTAGGACCTTTGCCAAAAGCTCCTCAAAACAAGAAGTATTTGTTGATCGCTATTGATTATTTCTCTAAATGGGCAGAAACAGAACCGTTGACTCACATTACCGAGGTGGATGTAAAGAATTTTACATGGAGAAATATCGTTTGTAGGTTTGGAGTGCCACGAACTATCATATCAGACAATGGCACCCAGTTTACAGGAAAAGTATTTAAAAAATTCTGTGACGATCTCCATATCAGTCATCATTTTTCCTCACCAGGACATCCACAGGCAAATGGACAGGTCGAGGTGACTAATCGCACTATATTAAGTGGCATCAAGAAGAGGTTAGAACGAGCAAAAGGAAAATGGGTCGAAGAGCTTCCCGGTGTGCTGTGGGCTTACCGAACAACAAGAAGAATTGCCACTCAGGAAACGCCATTCTCACTTACATATGGTTCCGAGGCGGTCATCCCTGTCGAGATCGGTATGCCGACATTAAGAATGGAAGCCTTTAACCAGGAAGCTAATAATCTTCAATTAACGGAGAACCTTGATTTGCTAGAAGGTAAAACATTCGAATTAGGTGATTTGGTTCTGCGAAGGATCTTCCCTAACACCAAGGAACCTACGATGGGAAAGCTATCCCCAAATTGGGAAGGACCTTACAAAGTGGTGAAGATTAATAGGCCTACGACTTACTGGTTGGAGGACATGGCGGGAAAACAAATTCCCAGACCGTGGAACATTGAGCACCTGAGAAAATACTATCAATAAAATTATTCCCATCTTTCAGGTGATATAAACTTCTCAACACAAAATGTTTACGAACATTTTCTATCTCAATGGCCCCTACAAGCATAAGTGCTGTAGGTATGGCTCCAAGTAAAACTACTGGTCTACAGACCTAGTTGCAAAAACAATGGCCCCTACAAGCTAAGTGCTGTAGGTATGGCTCCAAGTAAAGCTACTGGTCTACAGACCTAGTTGCAAAAACAATGGCCCCTACAAGCATAAGTGCTGTAGGTATGGCTTCAAGTAAAACTGCTGGTCTACAGACCTAGTTGCAAAAACAAAGGCCCCTATACGCACAAATGTTGTAGGCATGGCTTCAAATGAAGAAACTGGTCTATAGACTTAGTTTCGAAAAATAAAGGCCCCTACCGACATAAGTGCTGTAGGTATGGCTTCAAATACGGAGACTGATCTACCGACCTCATCTCAAACGACATAAAAACCCTTACCGACCTGGTCCACCTCAGATGAAACCAGGTTAGACTCGAATACTTGTGATAAATGGAAATTTATTTGTTATATCTTGGTCCATAATCTTTGATTTATGTTCAAACAACAAACAAAATAGACTTATTGTTATTTGCTTATTAAAACACACTGCTTCGGTATCAAGTATCAAAGGCATTCATAACTTAACTAAAACAAAATGAAAGTCGAAACATAGAACTGTTGTTTTTCATTTCATAAAAGATCCAAGTACAAACCAAGTAGCAAAACAAAACATCTATATCTATCGACCTATCTACTATGCCTTTTTTGGTGGTACAGCAGATAAAGGCACTACGCCTTCTAACACCTCTTCATGGGCTGGTACTTTGGGGGAGGTCGGTTGCGAGTCAACTACCTCCACTTCGTCTAATCTCGAGATATCCAGATTTGGGTACAAAATTCGAATCCTTTTAACACAAGATTGATAACCAGCCTCTGACAGCTCCTTTCCCATGGATGTTAGGAGCCCCATCATATTAGCCTTGGTTGCTTCCTTTGTGGCCACCTTGGCCTCCTCAATCTTCTTCAACTCAGAGGCCTCAGCCTCCTTAAGCTTCTCTTTTAGCTCGGTCAAATTCTCAGTCAGTTTAGACCTCTGAGCTATAAGAGACTCTGTGCCTTTTCTTGCTAAACTGAGCTCTTTCTTCAGCTCTACACACTGCGCTTCGGACGATGTAACTTTGGCTCGGGATATCTCGAGCTCTGATTGCGCGTTCTTCAAAGACGTCTGGGCAGTTTTTATGTCCAACTGAGCTGTGGAGAGTACCGCATTCGTAGCCTTCAGTTCCGATTGAGTTGTTTTCAGCTCAGACTGGGTCGTCTTCAGCTCGGATTGAGCTATTTTTAATTCTTCTTTCAGCCCACCGAGTTGTTGGAGTTGATCATCACGATCCATTAACATACCCATTGCCCGCAGACCCTACCAACATAAAGACAAAGATTAGAAGGGAATTACACAAAATACAGGATACACACAAATATAAAAGTACTTACCCTGGTATAGCCCAGCATAAGATCACCCAAAATACGTCTTGTGTTTTGGCCTGGAAACCCAGGTGGGAGGGCCGCCTTTAAAGCTAACTTTATTGCCTCCGTACCTGACGAGGCCTCTGATGGATGCAAAGGCACCATATTGGCACTATCCGATCTGTTCAGTTGCTGAACTGGAGCCTTGTTCCTCGCCTCTCTCACATCGGTAGTCTGGGGCACCTCAGTAGCAGCTGGGACCTCTTCAGTCCCAAATGTCTCGGTCATTGGCCTGACATCGGCACCTCTCTCTTCGGTGGGCTGGGGTACCTCCTCCGGAGTCGAAGTAACAGGTTGAGACACCTCCCGCTTAGCCCGAGATATCAATCTCCTCTTCTTCTTGGCAGGTGGAGCATCAGGGGCAGGTGGAGCATCAGGGGCAACCAAAGGCTCCCTAGCCTTTGGCTTGCTGGAAGGAGGGGCGCAAGCTGCTAAAATGCTCTTTTTGATTGTTGCAGCCTCTTCCTTAGTCAAACCAGCATCCATTAAGTTCTTTGGGGATAGGATCAGATAATGCGGCCGAAGAATTGGTTGTAGCAGACGTTGGTATCGCTCTTCAATCTCGGGAGTAAACTCCGCTTTCTTCCACTTCCTTCTATCTACAAAACAACATATCATATAAACCGTCAAGTTACTTCAGTTAAATCCAAAAAATATTGAACTTACAACCTCTGAATCCTCTGAATACTCACCCCTGGGGCCGGAATACCGAGGGAAAAGGCTCATTTGACCTTCGTAATCTTCTCTCTCCCAACCTCCTCCAACAAAGAAATACCATTTTTTCCACGTTTTGTTGGAGGACGGTACTGAAGTCAGAGGTCTAAACCTCTAATCGAAGCAAGTATAATAGAGGCCCTCTACAGTCAGATGTTTTAGTTCCATCTGACTACGAATAAGATCCAAATCAACGTGGACCTTATTCAGGTGACCTAAGACTATAAAAGCTAAAAGCTGCCTCCAGCTGTTTACGTTGAGCTCGGCAGGGCAGATATTATACCAAATGAAAAACTCTATAAAAAGAGGGTGGAAAGGGAAACGAATACCCATCTCGAACCATTCGAGATAGGCACAGATTTCCCCCCTTTTTATATCGGAAGGACGGTCTGTGGGTTTTGGGACCCTACAGGTTACATTTTTTGGGAAGTTAAATTGTTTCATAATTGATTTTAATATGCCTTTCGTTATGGCACTCGCTCCCTCCTCTCTAGTGGATATGTTAACCTCTCCGTCACTAGAATCTACAATATCAACGGAGGAAGGGGAAGACACGGCCATAAAAGTTTGAGAAGGACCCTCCTTACCAACGGACTCAGGTTCGACTCTAACCTCTTCTATATTTGGGTCAGACATGATCGACGGATAAAAACGAGGAAAGAAAAAAGAATCGAGAAGAAGTAGAATAAAAAAGGAAAAAGAAAAAAGAAGTAGAACATAAATTTACCAGGTACAGAAGGAAAACACTTTTTAGAAAAGCACGGGCTTGAAATCACACTAGCTTCTCAGAATCCCACTCCAACTAGGTAAAAGTATTTGAATCCGCGAACAGATCCAAAAAACGCACGATCCCCACTATTTATAAGAAGATTTGTCATTAATATTTCACATTAAAACATGCAAACATCCGTTCAAATCTCGAAACCATTAATTACTAGGACGGCTGTGTTAATTAATTGCTCCAGTTCCCAAAACCGAAAGACGCGTGGTAATTATATCTGACGGCTATAAACCCCTTGAAATATGATTTAAATGGCTATACACGTCACCCTTTAGAAAAACCCTAAAACCAGAGTTCTGTTCATGTTACAAAACTAAGGCTTCAGGGGGGAGTAACTGATACGTTATAAAAAGCTCTATTTGCATCAGGTGACTTAAATACGTGCTGAAAAAGTAATTCTATTTATCTATATTAAATAGAATAGGGTATACCGAGGTTAACTTCGGTATACCGATCTCGGAACGGTGAAATAAAGAAGAGACAAAAAGAATGACGGAAGGCTCATGATCACATTGCTATAGCCTGACAGGCGGTGAGCCCTAGCCCTGCCAAAATGAGGTACAGGTTTGAAAACCAATTTTACAGGAACACGTGTAAAGGGAGCCGTGAACTTTGAAAGTTAGTGTGAACAGGATATCCACCGCTTGTCAGAAAACTAACCGCCTCTCCATGCTATAAATTCCATAAAGAAGGTATGTAGAAGGGGCTGCATCTAAAAAAAATAATAGATTAAAGGCTCAAAACCTTTGATAGAAACACAACGAGACTAATTTAACCATCGGAGAGGTTACCACCGGAACCTTTTCCGGTGGCTTTTTATATATTTTTTCTTTTCAGGTACACAGTAACAGACAATTCCATGACGAGCCAAAAGTAACTGCATCAATTATGGAACATACATAAATCCTACGTAAAAATAAAATTGCAATAAAACTAGCATGGCTGCTACTATTTTGAAGCCTTTTTTTAAATAAAATTTGTTTTATGTTACTTAAAGAGACGATTTTTGAAGACATTGTCACTTTAAATGACCATTTTCGTTGAAAGTGTCACTTCAAGAAATAATTTTATATTAAAATTGTCACTTCAAGTTGTAGTGATGATTTCAAAATATTACAAGAATTTGATAAATAAAATTAAAATTAATCTTATTTGATTAAAAAATTACCAACTACATACATTTGCAAGTCTCTTTATTTTTTTTTTTCTTTTAAAACTTTTTACTTCAAGTTATTTGATTCGGTAAGATATTGATTAATCTCTTATTTATCTAGGGGCTTTCTGTCATTGCTCCCTCGATAAGTTGATAATTCACTTTAAGTCTAACTGCAATCTTCATTATTTCCATGACAAAAATATTATTATTTTCACAGCATTAGCATGCCACATAAATTAGCTAAGTGAGAGAGTTAAAATATCGTTTCGATACTTTTTAAAATCTTAAAATTAAAAAAATTATAATATATAAATTTATTTATTTTTTATAAAATTAATATATTTGAAATCTAAAAATCAAGATTTATTGAATGAAATTCATATAGCATATTAAATTTTATTAAAAAATAAAAGGGTAAATTACACTGACCTTCTCTGAAATTTATTATAATTACACTGATATCTCTTGAGATTTTTAAGATTATACTAACTTTCCCTATTTTACAAAATAATATACACATACTACCTTTCTGTTACATTTTTTTTTTCAAAATGATGAAACTGTCTTTTTTATTAATTTATTTATTTTTATATTTTTTTAATTTTGAAAAATTTATTCTAATTTTTTTTAAAGATTTTTTATTTTTTATTTAAAATCAAATTTAAGATAAATAACTTATTTTTATTTTATATAAAAATAAATTTAAGATTTTTATAAATATTTATTTAAAAAATGAGAAAAAATTGGTCAAGATTTAAAAAATTTAAAAAATATGAAATGAGTAGTTTTGTCATTTTGAAAAAAAAAAAATTGATTGGAGAAAGATATCTTTATATTATTTTGTAAAATAGGAGAGATTAGTATAATTTTAAAAATTTTAAGAAAAATCAATATAATTATCATAAATTTTAGAAGAAGTCGGTATAATTTACTTAAAAATAAAATATAATTAAAATATTAAAATTTTAGGGTAAATTACACCTACCTCCCTTGAGGTTTCTGATAATTACAGAAACCTCTCTTATAGTTTCTGAAATAACACTGTCCCCCTTCTGGTTTCAATGTTTATAACAGATTCCTCTCTGCCGTTAGTTGACCGTTAGACTTTGATGATGTAAGCAATTTTTTTTTATCTAAATGTTAATTTTACCCCTTACAAGTCATAGTTAAATGACAAAAATATCCTCACTTTAATAATAATTTTTTAATTAAAGGATACAAAATTTCTTCACTCTTCCCTCTTTCTTCCCCCCTCTCTCTCTCTCTCTCTCTCTCTCTCTCTCTCTCCATTCCTTCAAAGGCATTTCTCTCTCTTTCTGCAACCCATTTTTTGGGTTTCTTTTCAGGTGACTCGCTGATTCACTGCATGGAGGTTTTTGTAGCAGTATGTGAATTTCGTCTTGGTGGAGCCATATTCTCGGAGTTTCGCCTGCCCATGGCTTCGGATCTTTCCTGTTCACTATCGCCTTCTGATCGCCTCATGAAGGGACGATTTGTTGATTCACTGAGTGCCCGTGGTTTCTTCACTGCCTGCACTAGCTCTGTTACTGAGCTGCTAGCCATCTCCTTCTGACGAGCTCTGGTGCACGAACCGTTGTGGATCGGAGGAAATGGGACCGCCAAGGGCTTCTCACGAGCCTGACGCTTCAACGATGTCGTCGGAGGGGTCGATGTGTTGCCACTGCTGGTGTTGTTCGCTTTCCTTTTTTGGCCTCTCCGCCGTGAGGAAGGTGGCTCAGCCGCCCCCAGTATTCGACGCCCTTTCATCTGATGTTTACCGCGATCTAATAGCTTCATACTCAGCTACAATTTTCGTCTCCAACACCTCCAAATCCTCTTTCGCCGCATACGATTTCTCCTCTACTGCCTTCACCGCTTCTCCTCTCCCAGACTCTGGCGCCCCCACAGCCTCCGCCTCATTTTTCACAACCCAGATGCTGTGATGTATAAAATTAACCGTGATTGAGCATTGGATGTAGGGCAAAAACAATAGCTCCTTTCATTTTTTCTCGGTTCCTCTTCTCAGATCCCTGCCGGTGTTGTTCTGGGTGGGTAGAGAAAATAAGAGAGAGAAGGATAAAATTTGTCTGAGGGTAGTTTTGTCATTTAACTATAATTTGTAAGGATAATTTGATAAATGGACCAAATCCATTAACGCCGGTTTGAGACAAATTCTAACAGGGGGACAGTGTTATTTTTGAAACCATAGGAAAGGTTTCTGTAATTGTCAGAAACCTTAGGAGAAGTAAGTGTAATTATCTCAAAATTTTATGTTTACAACAGGTCATTGCAGGGAACGATTTACACTCTGGTGCAGAAACCTCAGCTGAAAGCTAACAAAGTAATGAGATGCTTTTAGTTTTCAAAATTTTATGTTATTTCTCATTCCAGCTTAAAGTTGTGTTTGTTTTAATCGAGCCATAAACGAGTTGTACGCGTATTTGTTATTTTTGACTGAATTCACATAAATTTGATTGTTTTATTGAAATTACAATAAAAAAATAATAGTATATTATCACCCCACCTAATTGGCCGCTTCCCTGTGCCGGATTCTAATCGATCTAGTCAAAAGTCAGAATGCTGTGGGACCCATTTTGACTTTGGTGTTGCCTCGAAGTCATTACGTGGAAATGGAATTGTTTATTTAATTATTTTAAATTTTAAATGAATTTTTAGATTAAGTGAGTATGTATTTAAATTTTTTGAAATATTTATTTAGACATTTTTAATTAAATGGGCGGGATGGAGTAAATTGTCATCCCTAGTTTCATATAGGCTTGTAAACGAGTTGAGTTCGATTCGGCTGGACTTGACTTGGACCTGTTCACACAAAACTCAGACTCGTTAATAATACTCAATTCGAACCCTTTAAAGACTAATTAAATGGATCGGGTATAGATCCATTAAATAATACTCGTTAAAGATCCGACCCGCTAAATCAGTAACAAGTACATACACACTCTTTTTCTAAGACAATATAAAAGTTAGGGTATTTAACCTCCTAACATAGTTACTATATATATATATATACATATACATACATACATAAAAGTTAGAGAGAAAGAGTGAGTCTCAGTGAAGTTGTCGTCTTCAATTTTCTAGCACCGTCTTGTGATATGAAAATATTTTGAAAATCATTTTATGAAATTGTTCCAGGAATCTAACTATCAATACCCGATTCCATTAAATGAACATTTCATTAAAAATCATTACAAACATTCCGTTGTCTTGAATGAGTAATCTTTATTTCATTTTATGACATTTTCATTATATGTCATTTTCATTCTATGTCATTTTTATTTCATTTCCTATTATATTTAGGAGTAAGAAAATATTTTGTAATCCTAAATTCTTAATAAAATTAAAAGATTTTTAGATGACAATTATTGTTATTTTACTATTCATCATGGGTCCGATCGTAAGAATGAAATATACAAATAATAATGAGTATCATATGAAACAGTTTCAATCAACAATGACATAATTGGGGCTAATAAAATCTTTTATTTGTAAAGCTAAGTTAGATTACTCCAAATAAAAAAATTTAGCTCTCATTTTTTTTTTTTTTTTGTAAACGGGTCAGGTTTTAGAGTCAGAGACCTGGATCCGGATTCAGGTCCAGGTCTTGTTGAGACGAGTTTTAGCGGATCCGGATCCGATCTAAACCCGTTTAAACTTGACAGGTTCGAATTTGAATCTTAGAAGGTTTGTCCAAACTCGACTCATTGACAGATGTAGCTCCACATTCTATACCCCAGTAATTGAACCATAAGATTAAAAAAAAAAAGTTATTTATAGTTTTATACCTTTTTGGGTTATTAAATTGTTGAGCCATTTTTTCCCTTGACAAAGAAAAATTGTTTGCTAAGGCAAATAAACACTTAAGTAATAAATCAATTAAATTATAATCACATATTAGTGTTATTGATTATTTAAATAGGTATTCGAGTTAAAAGTATAAATTTTTACTTTAAAAAATTACTTTTTAGCTATGCATTAAACAAACACTATTTTTTTCTTCACTAATCTAGAACTAGATCCATTTGATAAAAAACGGATATCAAGCATTCAAAATGGAATGGATCCGTATCATTAGTTAATTTTGAAAATCATCTGGGTTAATTTGAGTGATTTCTTTAACTGATTCGAATAAAGTATCAATTTAGTCTAAGCACTGAATCAATCTACCAGGTCGAATTGAATTTCATAACACTAATAAAAATCTTAATAGTTAATTGAAATGAACTAAAAACATTATTAAATGAACTAATTAGTTCGAATAAAGTACTAATCTAATCTAAGTACCAGATTAAAATCCACTAAGTCAAATTGGAGTTGATAATATTAATAAAATCTGTAAAAATGAATTGAAATGAACTAAAAACGTTATACCATTTCAATTAAATGAACTTTAAACTCAGCATGGATAAGAAATATTTAGAATTAAATGACTTGATTTAAAAAAGGATCACCTTCGGTAGTTTAGAAAATAAAATTTCTGCAATCTAGTTTTTTCGTGTTTGTATAATACATAAATAAATTATATAAACCAATTAAATTATAAAGATCCCGATTCGATTCCACCTATGTACTGAAGCTAACATTCTTGGGTTTAGGATAAGGCTGTAAATGGATCAGATTCGGACCGGATTAGAGGTGATCCTAATTTGATCCGTTTAATATAAAATCCGATCCCATCCGATTCGTTTATCCGACGGATCATTCAAATGTTGATCCGTATCCGAATCTGTTAATAACTGGATTTCCGATCTGTTTAAAATTATAATACTTTACATGGCTATAAATCTGTATTAAATTAAAATTTGCTACTTAAATAAATATTAAACATAAAAACTGCACTAACAAACTATAATTAAATAATAAATCAATCATAAAATTATAATAAATAGTTATTTAAAAATTAAAATATAATAAAAAACTATCGTGTCCATAATATTAAAACATAACAAATCCTTACATAAGACTGAAATCAAGAAGTCCACAATATTCAAACTATTACATAATTAAACATATAAATTACAAACTCATTATTCAAATTATTACATAACCAAAGTCCACAATAATATTTTTCTATTACAAATTTCTATCACTTTAGCTCTATCCATCCAATCAAGATGCTCAAATTCTTGCTATAGAATCTTCCAAACCTGAAACAAAAAGAACTAAAATAAATCTCTGCTGTATAACAAAAATATCAAGGAATGGATATATATATATATATATATATATATATATATACGGATTGGATCGGATTGTAAAGGGATTGGATTAGCCTATACATATCCGGTCCGTTTATATTTGGAATAATTGGATTCGAATGGGATCAGATCACGGATCATTATTTCTAAAACTATATCCAGACTTAACAGATTGAATCTCAAATCAGATCAGATCGCAATCTACTCCATTGACAACTCTAATTTTGGAGCAAACGACAGTCCTATTAATTAAAATTTAAAATACTTGGAGTGGAAGGCTTGTTGTTGCGTGAAAGACCAAGATTCTCATTGTACCCTTTGGTATGCAGCGCAGGTCCTGATTTGCGCTATAGAGGTCTCACTTATTATTTCCTCATCACCCTGTTACTTCACCATCTCCTTCGGCCCATGACACGTGAGTTATATAAAATTTTGGGGTAAACTGAATTAAAAAGGATTAAAATTTTACATATAAATTTATTTATTTTTTGTTTGAGGAGGGGGTACAATTCATCTTAGCCTGCTTTTAACTCCGTCATTGTAAATAAATATTGTCTAAATAAATAAATTCTTTTTGAAAAAATTGTTAATATAAATTGTCTAATTCTTTTTTAATAACATAACACAGCCTCTTTTTCAAAAAAACAATTATGCTCAATTTATATATTCATGATCATCACCTCTATTATATATACAGACTCCTAATTCTATTTTATCAAGGGGTTAGAATCAATGAAGAGCTAATGGGTCATTTAATATGTAGTACCACATCTGTCTTTTGATCCCTCAACAAGTAAATCCCTGCCTATGCCATGCCACGCTACCTGATCATTAGTATCTTAGTTTTAAATTAAGAATAATATATAGAGACAATTATTATCCATATTTCTTATTTGGGTAAAACTAGATCTAGTATTTCATAAACTCTCACCCAGAATCAACTAAAATACAAAAACAATAATACTTACATTTTAAAAACAAAAATATCAATTGTGGAAATATTCCGTTCCAATTCAAACAATAGGAATCAGAAGTGAGAAAACAAAGCTTCACTGAACAAATATTATTCATATATCCAAAAATAAAACATAATATTGCACTCAACTAATTCAATTTCATTTTCCAAACCCAATACACAGACTTATATAGACTATGGCTGCTCACCAATTTCAATAGCAATGTCACCATCCGAAGTTGACCGCTCCTCATGGGAATGTTCATCTCCTACAATCGCGACCGTTTGGAATTGAGCCGCAGCAGGCTCTGTTTCTGGCTGAACTTCTTGGCGGGTGGTCCAGATGATGGCAACAGTGGTGGCCTTAAGCTGATTCCAAATGACATCAAACCAACCCCGGAGGCATATTATGATGAGGAAGGCAATCCAGAAGTGTAGTGGTGACAAAAATATTGAGGCCAGCAAAGAAGTGGTCACCGGAACAGAGAACTCTGTGTAGCCGAAGCGGACTGGTTCCATAATGGCCGAAACACGGAAGAGCTCTCTGTAGCCTAATCGGATCGGATCCATAGTGGCTGAAATATGGAAATTGAGATTGAATTTGACGGAGATGAAGAGGAAGATTAGAAAGAAACTGGAAGGCAATAAATAATGCTCATATCGAGCCCCAAGCTTGAAAATGTAAATATGGGGAAAGAAAAAGAAGAGCAAGTTTAACAATGGAGGGACAGTGTGCCTCCAGTCCATGGTTGTCGTGTAACGCATGGCCATGTATAGCTTTCTTTTCGAATTCAAATGAGAGCTTTTGCTACGCCCTGATGACTTATATATCTGCAGTTGATGATACCGCTGGTCGGAGATATTGCAAAAGCTACCCCATTACGCCCTGGTGTATATAGTCTTATATGCTACGCCCCTGGTGCCAATTTCCCACTGGTGGATATTGCTATGCTATTGCTACGCAATTCCGTCTTAACTGCTTTTGCTCTCTCGTTTACTTGCTTTTTGCTACGCCCTGGTGTAATTGGTGATGGTGACTTGGGTGACTTATTATATTTTTGCCTTATTTCCCGCGTTCCCGCTGTCATTGAGATTCCAATGAACAGTTGACAGTTAATTTCGTTCCTGCGGGACAGTTGATTTCGTTCAACAGTTATTATTTATTGAGCCAATATTATGAACCCGCAATAGTCTTAACTTTTTAACTGATGTGGGACGAAATTACACAAGATAAATAATTTGGACAGAGAACACTAGAAAGGGGATTGATTTAGTAAAGGCAATTACCACTTGCAGGCCGGTTCAAAATCATCTTAGACTTAAAGCGATAAATATAAGTAAGATTTTATTTTTCTCTTTTTAAAATATAAGAAAATTAGTTTTTTTAATAAAAATGTAATTTTTGAGATTATAATAGTTTAATTAATCTTAAGTTTCTGAATTATAATAAATACTTGAGACCATGCCCCTAATGAAAACAGATTTAGGAGAGATTTTTTCTATTCCTTTAAGGTTTGAGGGGCTGGGGAGAAGGAATCCCGTTCCGACCTAATTATATAAAATAAAATAATAAAAGAGTTTTATGTTACATAGTTAATATTTATAATAATTTTTTTTAGTCACTCATTAAAAATTTATACAAACTTGATAAAGTTATATGTTTAAAAAAGAAAATAATGTCATTTTAATTCTCTATTAATATATATATATATATTTCTTATTTTAACAGATGAAATGTTTTGTTTAAATAGTGAATTTAATAAAATAAATAATTAAAAATTTAAAAATAAATAGGGATCCGCTCCCGCTTATCACGAGGTTTAAACAAGTTTGAAAGAAAGTTTTTTTTAGCACAGCAGAGTTGAAAAACAAATCCCCTGCCCCATTACCATCTCTACACAAAATGATGTGATGTGATATTCTCACCGAATATTTTCTCCAAAGCTTTGAGTCTCTGACATCTGTGTGTGTGTGTGTTTTTCTCACAAAGACAATAAGAGTACATATTTGAGATTCGATTTACTTGATTGGTCAGTTAGATTTGGTTTAGTAAAAGTTTACTGATTCATCGCAGTTTATTAGTTTTGTCGAATTCACAAACTAAAATAAATCAAATTTAATTAATTGAAGGTACAAAATTCTTTGCATATTATGAAAGTCCCGATGCCTCTCTTTAAACTAGGCACTGATATTTTTCTTTTACAACTCCCCTCAACTTTTAGAACAAAGGAAGGGTATCTATACTTGTGGGTGATCTTTTCTAGGTCTACTCCCTTCAGCAAGAGCACTCATCCCATTAAATGGATGCGAAAATGTTACTTATAAAAATAAGGGCCACCCTGGTCAATCACAAAAAGTGGAATCTCTAAGACCTAATTTATAGGCCGTGGCTTTCCTAAGTTGATTAGGATTTGGAACCATGAAAGTAGGGATTTGATCATTTGAGATAGTAGTTTCCTTGTTGGACATTGTATCCAAAATGGAGATAAATATGTGTGGCAGTTTCCTTGTAAAAGACTGTTTCCTTATTCTCTGCTCAGCAGCCGTTAAGGTGGTGATGAGCTCTAGAGTATTGCTCTGGAGTTCTGTGTTCAACCCCGCGAGCTTTAATGGATATGGATTTGCTCTGGAGGCATGTGCTCGGCCTCTTCCAATCTGTCGGTTTGCCCTGAATGGCCGAGCGCAAGCCACTCTGGCCGAATGCGAGCTAAACTAGTTGAGCACGAGCTGAACTAGCCGAGCATGAGCTAGGCTATAGACATACGTGTCGAGTGATGATTGGTCTTGCTCTTTTGTGGTATATCAGTTACTCCCCCCCAAGTCCTAGTTCGATGTCAACGAGCAACTAGGGCTAGGTGATTTTGGAAAGTTATGTGTTCTGTCTGTTCGTGTTCCAAGGCAACTGTTGGTGCGTTATTTATTGCGCAGCCGATGGTTGGGTTTTTCAAAGCCATCATTGTACTTAACCGTCATGGCGGTTTGGCTTGGTGGGCCCACACTAATACTGCGCTTATAAATAAGGGGAGAGGTTTGAAATGACATTTTTCTGTCATTTTCACTGTACTAGAAGAACTTTCCGCCATTGTTGGGTTTACGCGACCTTGAAGTTTGAAGAATACTGTCTGTCTGAGGCTCTGGTTTAGAACAGGTTCGACCAATTTGCCTTTTCTTTTCATTCTTTCTTTTTTAATTTGAGAGTAATGTCTACTCCTTCTGGTACTAGTGAGGGCGTAGGGAACCCCTCGGAGACGGTTATGCCGTTTCATGTAGAAAATGTAGGTGGTCTTACCGCCAAGGATATTGGGGACAGGTCTGTTGGGTCTCCCCATAGTCCTGAGACTAGGATAGTTGATGCTTTTATAGAGCCCCGAGATAAGGCTGGGGAAGCCTCTGGTAGGCCTTTCCAGAGAGAAAAGGGCAAGAGTGCTGTTACCCAAAGCCTGTTAGACGAGTGGAGGGTGAAGTACGATTTTCCCCCAAATGTTACCTGTAAGGTACCGGGCCCACTGGATCATCCTTATGATGTTGAAGCTGGGGAGATATGTGTTTATCTTGCCTTGTTTGAGATGGGTTTAAGGCTTTTATTGCCTGATTTAGTTAGACAGTTCTTCTGTTGGTTCAGGCTTTGTCCTGTCGACCTTAACCTTAATAGTTGGCGGCACCTTTTAGGGTTTATAGTGTTAGGGCACCAGAATAGTGTAGATGTATCTGTAGATCTGATCCGTAGTAACATGGATATGAAGTATATGAAGTCGGAGGGCCTTTTTTATATGTCGTTCGAGAAGGGGTTCAGACCTCTGTCCTATGTACCCTCTTCCAATAAAACATGGAAGAAGTGGTACTTTTTTATTGGAGGAGGATGGGAGCGTGAAGACTTCCAAGATCATGTCTCGACATTCCCTCATATCACGGGTCACAAGGGTGAGGCTTATTTTCCCTAGGCTGTTTTAGCTTTGTTCTATCTTCCGAGCTGATGAACTGAACTGCTGTTTCCTGTTTATGTGCAGTCAAGAGTGCTTGGAGGAAGTCTGAGTTTACTACCGAGCTCCAAGATCAATATCATAAGCTTTTTTCAACTCCTGACCGAGCTCACACCGTCATTGTCACTCTGGAGAATTTGATGGCCGCCAACGCTCGTACTGATGTGTTCAGAAGAAAGCTAACATCGAGGTGGTCAGAGCCGGAATCACAATCGGTGGGGGAGGCTTCCTCCCAACTTGAGCCCGAGCTTCCTCTTCAAGTAAAAAGGAGGAAGTTGATTTCTGGCTCTCCCGAACCAACTCCAGCGGAGGGTGAGAAGGAAGCCGAACCTGCTGTTCCGATCTCGGTAGTTTCCCCTACCCCTTCCGTTCCAAGCAAGCGAGCTAGGAAGGGGAAGGCGTCTTCTGCTCCCTCCCAACCATCTGATGAGCCGGACTATCAAATTGCCAAGAAGGCCTTTGACCAAATCTGGTCTAAGGGCCCTCATCGGTATAGGGGGGATAACCCTGCGAAACTGATGAATGAGATGATGAATCTCCAAATGAAGGTAACTTCTGAAGCCTCTTCTTGTCCTTCTTTTGTTCGTTCATGCATTTGGCTTAACCTGTTCGCTTTGTGTTGTGCAGAGTATGCATAGTTTGGCTGCTTTGATGGTGACTCCTCTGAGTTTTGAGGAGGCTGAAAAGCTGAAGGTCGAGCTGGATGAAGTAAGGCTGGAGCTTGGAACGGCTCAGTCCAAGGGTCATGCTATCGAGGAGAGTCTGAAGGAGGCTAGCAACAACCTGGCTGTTCTGGAATCTGAGAGGGACCTTTATGCTCGGGAGGCTAAAGGGCTTCGGAGGGAGATGCTTGCCCTTCGAAGCTCCTTCGATTAGAAGCTTCAGGAGGCAGTCGACTATGCCAAGACTGAGACTGAGACGGAGATGAGGGAGAAAGTTGATAAGATGGGTGACGAGCTGATCCGGTTTGGCTTTGAGAACTTCCGATCTAGATTTCTCGCTAGGTTTCCAGACTTTGACGTATCGTCAATTGTTGCTCCTGGAGCTGCTTCTCCGAGCAAAGAGGCCATGGCCACCGACCTTCCTTCGACAGAGGATCCTGGCCCTTCTGATACGGCTTAAGGCTTCATCAACTTCACCCTTCTTTTGTTTAGCTAATTTTTAATGTACTAAGTCACATTTATCAATAAAACCGTCTTTTCTTCAGATCTTTCTTGTGTCCATGCTTTTTGTGAATTTTGTTATAAGTAAAGCTGCTCTGAACCCATTGTATGTCAGATTAGCTCTTTAACAGTTGCCTTCCGAGCTGCATTACTTGCAATAAAATAGTGATTGAAGATTAACTCTGACTGTCTCATGATCTTAGAATAAGATAGGAAGGCAAATATAATCAGATGAGTAGGGATCCGATATTGATTTCGTATCACATAGAGTGGAAGCAAATTTTGAAGAATTCTGAGGCAGATTGTTCTGAACCAAAGACTTGTAAAAATAACTGGGTGTCTTGTGACCATTGCTTTGATGATTGAAACTTCTGTTTCTAAGTCTCCAAGACCAGGACTGGGATACATCAGAGCTATTGGTCTTTTGTTATACACATGGCCCGTCAAGGGTCAGTGGAATGGACAAGACTGGAAGGGCTGTATATCGGACAGAAGGCCTACATATTAAGATGGACCAGACTCTGTTTATTTCATCATCTTAGAAGCTTTAGCGCTTAACTAAGGCTGTACGTTTGGGAAAATCCTGCATCTTGTCTTTTGGTATTCCGAGAGGACGGTTTAATGCGTCATTTACTATACAGCTGTCTTTTGAGTTTTTGAGGCCAACCTTTCCCTTAACCATTGCGACAGTCCAGACGGATGGCTTTTGGACTTCAAGGGTCTATATATATGAGAGAGGGGCATACTGTTGCGCCTTAATCTTTTTGTTTCTTGCTTCCAAACTGTTTTCCCATCGAAGGGAATCAAATGTCTTTAAAAGCTGCTGTTTGTTTGGAGATGATTGATGATCTTCAGTCCGAGTTGGAAATAATGAAACTGTGGCTGAGAATTATCCAGCCCTTTGATACAGTCTCCAAGGAAGGATTAAAGGAGGCAAAGATCTCCATATCCATCTTAGTATCCGGTCGAGATCTCTCCATTTGGAGGTGGGCCCTTCTTGATTCAATTGAGGCCTGGAGTATTGATGAAGACGAAGATGGGATGCCTCTTCTCCTTTGTGTCTTGGCGGGGACCCTTGCTCAAGCCGGTTTGGGTACAGTGCCAAATTTGAGGAAAACGAAGGTGGAGAATGGAGGTTTCCTAAGACCCGAAGCCCTCATCCTCCGTTGGTATTGAGCTAGTGACAGTGATGATGAAATGGCCTAGGTACGATACAAATTGGGGTTTAGGGTTCCTTCCTTTCAAATGGAAGCCGGTGACGGCGGTAATGGTGGTTTGGAACTCTGGCCCCTTTCCCTGTACCGGAAAGATTCGAGGAAGAAAGCGATGCTGTTGCAAAACAAAACAATGTCTTGTCTGAAATTGTTGTAGCTTTTGTGTATTTGTTTCCTTTCCAGTCTTCTTGTACCGATGTAACTTTTATGGACTATTAATAAAATTAGACCCCTTTTCTTTAAGTCTTGATGTACCTTTTGATTGGATGTGCTCTTTTGGAGTTAAAACATCTTTCCGAGTACTGCTGATAACTACTTTTCACCAATAATTCTATTTGTATGCTCTTGGAGTAGACCAAAGAAACATAATACTTGCGTTTTGAACTGAAGTACTTTGAGTTGCTGTAGATGCTAAGCCAATTTAGTACTGTAGTACTGGTGCTCGGTAGTACATAAGCCAAATAATCTAAGAATTAGCTCTGAGGGTCTGCCGATCTAGGAAACTTGTGTAAATAATAGTAGTTGGAAAGTAGTTGAAAATATCGGGACTTCTGTCTTTAGATGGACTGGATCATTGAGTTTGTACATTTAACGGACCAGACCATGCAGTCTGTACATTTAGAGATGGACCAGACTCTGAAGGTCTGTCCATTTAGAGATGGATCAGACTCTGAAGGTCTGTCCATTTGAGATGGACCAGACTCTAAAGGTCTATGCATTTAGAGATGGACCAGAATCTGAAGGTCTGTGTATTTGAGATGGATCAGACTCTGAAGGTCTGTACATTTAGAGACGAACATTTTATGAAGGTATTAAAAAAAAAAAGAAAAACCTTTATTGATAATAGTTCCGTAAATGTTCTACATTCCAAGGTCTAGGAATAGATTTCCCAGCCATGTCCTCTAGCCAATAAGTGGTAGGCCTAATAACCTTTGTCACTCTGTAGGGGCCTTCCCGGTTGGGTGACAACTTTTCCATAGTGGGATCCTTAGTGTTTGGAAAGGCCCTTCTCAAGACATGGTTTCCAACTTGAAAGCTGACCGTCCTAAGCCCCACTTTGGAGTTGTTGGCCATTCTCTACTAATAGGCTTCCATCCTGATCCTGGCTTGATCTCTCTTTTCTTCAAGCAAGTCCAAATTTTCTCCAAGCTGCTGATCATTGGACTCTTGTCCGAAGGCTTCAATCCTTAAAGTTGGCATACCGATCTCCACCGGGATTACTACTTCTGTACCATAGGCAAGTGAGAAAAGAGTTTCAAAAGTAGGAGTTCTTCTGGTTGTTCTGTAGGCCCAAAAAACCCCAGGAAGTTCTTCCACCCACTTTCCTTTGGCCTGCTCCAACCTTTTCTTTGATGCATCAAGGATCGTTCGGTTGGTGACCTCTGTTTGCCCATTTGCTTGTGGATGGCCTAGAGAAGCAAAATGTTGTCTGATGTTGAGATTTTCACAAAATTTCTTGAAGACTTTACCAATGAACTACGTCCCATTATCAAAGATGATTACGCTTGGTATCTCAAATCTACAGACAATGTTCTTCCAGGTGAAGTTTTCAACTTCCTTCTCTGTGATATGTGTTAGAGGTTCAGCTTCAACCCATTTAAAGAAGTAATCAATGGCTACCAAAAGATATGTCCTATTTGGTGGGGCTTTAGGTAATGGGCCCACAATGTCCATCCCCTACTGGGCAAAGGGCCAAGGACTAGTAATTGGATGAGCTCGTGATGAGACTGGTGTTGATATGGAGCAAACCTTTGGCATTTGTCTCACTTCTGGACATACTCCTTAGCCTGTTTCAGCATACTAGGCCAGTAATAGCCTTGTGTTAGAGCTCTGTGAGCTATTGTTCTGCCCCTATTATGGTTCCCACAAATTCTCCTTACTTTGTTTTTATCTTCTAGGAGGAGCCCTGATTCTAGGTACTAGAGGATTGGGGTCATCCAGTTCTGGGGCTGTTCAGCAACTTGGGCAACTTGGGCTTCCTCTATGCTGGGTCTTGGTTGGTAAGAAATTTTTACTGCAGAGTTTCCTTCTGGCTTCAAGAGGGATGCCATGTTTGCCAAAGCATTTGCTCGGAAGTTCTGGCTTCTTTCTATTTTCTGGATGGAGAACGTCCGGAAGGAGTGCTTCAGGAAGGTCACTAGTTCAGAGTACCGAAGCATCCTGTCGTCTTTAATGGAGAATTCTCCCAAGACATGGCTTACCACCAACTGCGAATTTAAGAAGACCTCAAGGTTTTGAACCTGGCACTCCAGAGCTAGTTTCATGCCGAGGATTAGGGCTTCGTATTCTGCTTCATTGTTGGAAGCTCTAAATCCTAGGCTAACTGCTTTTTTTGATAAGAGCCCGTCAGGGGACTGTAATACTAGGCCCACTCCCGAACCCTGATCGGTCGATGACCCATCAATATAGAGCTGCCATGTCCCTGATGTTTCAAAGAGCTGTGCCTTGTCCTGAAGTGCCGGGGTGAATTCAGCAACGAAATCTGCCAAGGCTTGTCCCTTGATGGAGTTCCGTGGTACATATGATATGTCAAATTCTCCTAACTCCACAGACCACTTTACTAATCTCCCTAAAACCTTAGGCTTTCTTAGTATCGACCTCAGAGGATAGGCGGTTGGGATTTCAATTGGATGGGCTTGGAAATAAGGTCGGAGTTTCCGAGCTGATATTACCAAAGCGAAGGCCAACTTTTTTACCTTTGGGTATCTCTTTTCTGTGTCGAGCAATGCCTTACTGATGTATAATATGGGCCTCTGGACTCCCCTGTCCCGTCTGACTAGTACGGAGCTGACCGCGTTCTCAGAGACTGCAAGGTAGAGGAGTAGCTTTTCCCCTTGGACTGGTTTTGACAAGAGCTCTGGAGAGACAAGGTATTCCTTCAGTTCTTTAAAGGCTTTCTCACATTTCTCGGTCCATTGTAAAGTTTTGTTACCTTTTAGAGCTCTGAAGAAGGGTAAACAACGATCAGTGGACTTGGAGATAAACCTACTCAGTCCTGCGATTCTGCCATTTAGTGCCTGAATGTCTTTCTTGGTTTTTGGTGATTCCAGTCCAATCAGAGCTCGGATCTAAGTGGGGTCTGCCTCGATACCCCTCTAAGAGACAATGTATCCCAAGAATTTTCTCTTCGTCACCCCGAAGGTACATTTTGAGGGATTCAGCTTCATCTTATGCTGTCTTAGGATATCGAAGGTCTGGGATAAGTGTTGGAGGTGGCTACCTTTCTGTAAACTTTTGACCAGCATGTCATCAATGTACACCTCCATGGTATTGCCGAGCAGTGAGTTGAACATCTTGTTGACCAACCGTTGGTATGTGGCCCTAGCATTTTTCAAACCGAATGGCATTACTCTGTAGCAATAGAGACCTCGTTCGGTTATAAAGGCTGTCTTTTCCTGGTTTGGAGGGTACATCTGGATTTGGTTATACCCGGAATAGGCATCCATAAAACTCATGAGTTCGTGCCCTACAGTAGCGTCAACCAGCTGGTCTATCCTTGGTAGTAAAAAGCTATCTTTGGGGCAAGCTTTATTGAGGTCTATGTAGTCAACGCAGACTCTCCACTTGCCATTTTTCTTTTTGACCAGTATAGTATTGGCCAGCTAGTCTGGGTAGAATACTTCACGTATCATCTTGGCTTCAAGCAGCCCCTGGACCTCCTCGTTTATGATTTGATGCTGCTCTGGAGCTAGCGGCCTTCTTTTTTGTCTCACTGGTAAGTGGTCTGGATCTACCATCAGTTTGTAAGTTATGAGGTTTGGATTTATACCCTTCATATCTTTGGTCTCCCACGCAAATACAGAGAGGTTGTCTTTCAGAAATCTTATTATCTCCTCTTGCTCGGCATGTGTCAGGTTTGGACCGATGTACAAATAGTGCCCCTTTGATTCTGAGTTGACTAATACTTTGACGGTCTCCCCAATGGGTTTGGCCCTACTGTCCCGTCCTCTTGGGCTTAGGGGTTCCTTAATTCTAGAAGGGCAACCTTTTTCCTTAGGATTGTAGGGAAAAATTGGATCCACACAGTCCCAAGCGTACTGTAATTGCTATTTAGTAGTCTTCTCTTTGAGTGCAATGGCATGACATTCCCGAGAAGTCGGCTGGCACCCTCTGACAGAATAAACAGCCTGGTTGTGGACGTACTTTAAGCATTGGTGGAAGGTCGAGGTGACAGCTCCGATCTGATATAGCCACGGTCTCCCAATTATGACATTGTAGGGAGATTTTTTATTCAGCACCATATATTCTGAAATTGTGGTTTTCTGCCCTTCACCTTCCCCCACTGTAGTTGGCAGGTCAATCCTTCCCAATGGGATGCTGAGATTACTATCAAAACCTGCCATTATGGCAGTGGTAGGCTTGATGCTATTGTGATCAATCTTCATCTGCTTGAGAGGCTCATAAAACAGTATATTAACAGAATTGCCGGTGTCAACCAGAACTCTTCTAATCTCGAAGCTGGCAATTTTAAGAGTGATGACAAGGGCATCACTGTGAGGGCAGTGTACCCCAGCTAGATCCTGTTCTGTGAACTGAATCTCTGGTTCTAGTTTGAGCCTTTTCTCAACATTGGTGATCCACAGAGTGTTCGGGGTAGCTTTAGCCTCCCGAGCATACCTTTTCCTTGCTCTGTTCGACATTCTTGTAACAGGGGTATCTGCATGGAGGACGTAAATAACATGGTTGTCTTGCCTTTGAGGCTCATTCTATCCTTTCCTCTACTCCTGTCTTTGCTCGGGTTTCTGGTCTGTCTTGCGTTGGTGCTTGTCCTCGTGGAGGTTCTACCTCCTGTCTTGCTTAACGAACTCTCGAAGACGTCCTTTCTTTATGAGCTGCTCAACTTCATATCTAAGGGACCTGCATGAGTTAGTCGTATGCCCGTAATCCTTATAGAAATTGCAGTATTTATTCTGGTCCCGAAGACTGGGATCTCCTTTTATTGGTTCTGGCCATCTTAGGTTTTCCTGATCTCGGATCTGCCGAAGTACCTGAGCCAGTGTAGTGTTCAAAGGAGTAAAATTAGTGAATTCCCTTGGACCAGAATTATAAACAGCCCTGGGTACTGCTCTCTTTTCTGGACTCTTGACCCTCTTCTTGCTAGGGTCCCTTTTATGGTCGTCCTTCTTATGATCTTCCCTTTTCGGATTGTCCCTATAGGTTTGTTCTTTACCTTTTTGGGACTTGCCGTTAGCTTCCTCCAAGTTGATATATTTCCTGGCCCGGTCCATTAACGCAGCCATGTCGGCAAGAGGGCTCTTTGTCACAGAATCCCTAAAACCTCCGTGAGCAAGACCAGAGGTTAGGGCAGCTACGAGGAAACCCGGGCTACAGTCATTTATCTTAGTGAGTTCGGCATTGAAGCGCGCAATGTAAGCTCTGAGGGGCTCTTCCTTAGTCTGTTTGACATTCAGTAAGAACTCTAGTCCCTTTTTGAGACTCCGGCTCATCATGAACCTGTCCAAGAATTACCTACCGAGCTCATAGAAGCTGGTCACTGAGTTCAGTGGGAGGTGTTGGAACCATTTAAGGGCGGTACTTTTCAGGCTGGTAATGAAAGTTCGGCACATAAAGGCATCAGAGGCCCCGCGAAGGACCATTGTATGCTGGTAATGTGACAGGTGATCTCCTGGGTCTCCAGTCCCATCATAAACGGTGAACTTCGGCACAACGAACTTTCTCGGTCTCTCCTCCAACATGATGGCAAGAGTGAATGGGGTGGCAAGTCTTCCGAGCAGCCTGGCCAATTCATCCTGATCTGGAGGGTTCTGAGCACCTCTCGTAGTCATTGTTCGATCCATAGATTCTGCAACTTCTTCAACCCTCTGTGGGTCTCTAGGCCTGACTTCCTGTGAACCTCGCCTTATAGCTTCGGCTTCAGGGTGGCCGGGCTGAGTATGTCCCACAGATCGAGGAGGGTTCTGAGGCTCCCAAACGAGAGGAATTGGTGCCCCTTGGGGTTGAGGTTCCTCTAGTACTGGATGTGCTTCCGAAGCCCTTGGAGTTGGGACTTTAGTAGTGCATTGGTAATGGATGTCCGGGGCAAAGGCTGGCGTTCCCTAGCCCGGAGCTGCTGATGGCTGTGGATCTTTGCTAATGTGAGCTGTATTTTGGGGATGCCCCGGCCGGTTGTTAGGAGCTTCTTCGTAGGGCTCGTCATTCGTAGTGACAATAGGGGGTTGCATCCCCTCTGCAGCGACATTGACCGGCAGATTTGGAGGATTCGCCCCCCTGGTTTCGTGTAAACATTGTCAGAGTTCTAGATATGGCTAGTAGCTGTTCTTGCACTAGTTGGTTGTGTCGTTTGATTGACTCAATCTCTTGTCGCATGGGATCAACCGTCGGCCCTTTTGCTCGTACGGCAGGCGGCCGACGTTATGAGTTTTGAGGATTTTGAGCGTTCTGCCTTGGTGGGAGATTGGGGGCCATGGTTCTCCGGTAAGAAGGAGAATAAGTTTGCAAGTAGAGCACTTGGAGATTTGTCGTTTCCCACATACAGCACCAAACTGATGCTACACTTTTTGGCTTGCAAGTACTCTGGGCTCCACGACCTGTAGAACACTCAAAAAGGGCGATCAGAGGGCCACCGGATTGACTCCGGCGGTAGCCGCTCCGATGCTTAAGTAAATAAACTGAATTGAAAGATTATAATGAAAGCCAAAGAATGAGCATGAGAGTAAAGCGTACCTTTAGGCTTTAATTTATAGGCCGTGGCTTTCCTAAGTTGATTAGGATTTGGAGCCATGAAAGTAGGGATTTGATCATCGGAGATAACAGTTTCCTTGTTGGACATAGTATCCAAAATAGAGATAAATATGTGTGGCAGTTTCCTCGTAAAAGACTGTTTCCTTATTCTCTGCTCGGCAGCCGTTAAAGCGGTGATGAGCTCTGGAGTGTTGCTCTGGAGTTCTGTGTTCAACCCCGTAAGCTTTATTTGGATATGGATTTGCTCTGGAGTCATGTGTTCGGCCTCTTCCGATCTGTCGGTCTGCCCTGAATGGCCGAGCGTGAGCCACTCTGACCGAGCGCGAGCTAAACTAGCCGAGCATGAGCTAGGCTATAGACATACGTGTCGAGTGATGATTGGTCTTGCTCTTTTGTGGTATATCAGTAGGCATCTGTGGAGAGAGCGGGACCCCTTTTGTTGTGATGTCTGTGGAGTGCGACAATTTTTTAAGATTAAATTATATTAATTTTTATTAAAATTTTTAATAATTATAAAAAAAATTTAAAATTTTTAAAATTATAATATATTTTTTTATTTTTATTAACAAATTACATATTAAAAAATATTAATATTTTTAAAAGATATCAATAAATAATTTTTTTTTAAATACTCATTTTAAAATATTGTTTTTTAAATATTTAATTTTCATCGTCCATTGAAACAAACACTAAATTAATTATACCAAACGCTATTTAATGCTTCAGTCGGAGGAAGAAGGATGGCACGGTCAGGAAGAAAGCTCCGTGGAACAAGAAGGATGGCAGAGTAGGAGGAAAGCTCCATTTCTACCTTTGGACCTTGTAATCTAATACCTTAACGACTTTTCGAAACTCAATTTGAGTAATCAATTAGATTTTCTTTTTATACAAGGTGTGTGGTGGAGCAACCAACCCATTTCAATTAATATAGAACATATATGAATCTTGCGTAAAAATAAAATTACAGTAAAACTAGCATGGCTGCTACAATTTTATTGTCTTAAAAAAATATTTAATAAAATGATAACATAATACTACTTAACACCAATTTGATAATTTGATTTAATTCACATAAATTTTATTGTGATATTGAAATTACAATAAAAAAAATAATACTATATTATCACCTCACTTTATTGTGATATTTATCATCATTTAAGACAGACGCCGGATTCTAATCGAGCTCGTTGCTGCTAAACGAGAACACGCTAGGGTGCAAAAGTCAGAATGCTGTGGGACCCATTTTGACTTTGATTTCGCCTCATTTGAAGGCATTAAAGTTGTGTTTGGATGGAAATGGGATTGTTTATTTAATTATTTTAAATTTTAAATTAAGTGAGTATTTATTTAAAATTTTTAAAATATTTATTTAGACATTTTTAAATAAATAGATGGGATAGAATAAATTGTCATCTCTAACTTCACATACGTCCATAAACGAGCCGAGTACGATTATCTAATTTTTTTAATAACATAACACAGTCTCTTTTTCAAAAAAACAATTATGCTCAATTTATATATTCATGATCATCACCTCTATTATATATACAGACTCCTAATTCTATTTTATCAAGGGGTTAGAATCAATGAAGAGCTAATGGGTCATTTAATATGTACTACCACATCCGTCTTTTGATCCCTCAATAGGTAAATTTCTGCATATGCCATGCCATGCCACCTAATCATTAATATCTTAGTTTTAAATTAAGAATAATAGATTAAGACAATTATTATCCACATTTCTTATTTGGGTACTACTAGATCTAGTATTTCATACACTCTCTCCCAAAATCAACTAAAATACAAAACAATAGTACTTACATTTTAAAAACAAAAAGGGGAAAAAAAACATTTCTTTTTGGGTCCAAATTTTACATAGTTCTTACATTTTATTTTAAAAACAAAAATAGGAAAAAATATTTTTTTGGGGTCCAATTTTCACATAGTTCTTACATTTTAAAAACAAAAATGGGAAAAAAAATTTCTTTTGGATCCAATTTTCATAACCTTGCTTTTCAGGTCGGGCAAAATTCCTCAGCCTTAAAGTTCAAGGCACTTGCTGATTTAATATCAACATGGCACTATAAGACTAAGTAATATTGGACATGATCCACAAACACGAATTAAAAATGACATGGATTTACATGAATATAACAGATTTTGAATTGGATTTAATTATATTTGGATCAAAATTAGGTCAAAACATGATTGACAATATTATTATTCGTGTCATGTTCCGATTGACCTTACTAATATAAAATTAATTTGAAATTTACGCATTTAACATGTTTATTCGAAATTAACTTATTAACTCAAAATTGACACTATTAACATAATTATATATGCCTTTTACTCTATTAAAATATTAAATAACTAAGAATTGACACGTTTTGAAAATTTCCTCCTACCCATCCTATGTTTTTACAGTGAAGAAAACAGACACACATAAGTATTTCGGTTTCAGACCAAATTACAAAATATCAATTGTGGAAATATTCCGTTCCAATTCAAACAATAGGAATTCGAAGTGAGAAGACATAGCTTCACTGAACAAATATTATTCATATATCCAAAAATAAAACATAATATTGCACTCAACTAATTCAAATTCATTTTCCAAACCCAAAACACAGACAACAATATATGTATACACAGACGTACATAGACTATGGCTGCTCATCAATTACAATAACAATGTCACCATCCAAAGTTGACTACTCCTGCTGGGAATGTTCATCTCCTACAATCATGACCATTTGGAATTGAGCTGAAGCAGGCTCTGTTTCTGGCTGAACTTCTTGGTGGGTGGTCCAGATATGGCAACAGTGGTGGCCTTAACCTGATTCCAAATGACATCAACCCAACCACTGAGGCATATTATGATGGGGAAGGCAATCCAGAAGTGTAGTGGTGGCAAAAATATTGAGGCCAGCAAAGAAGCAGTCACCGGAACAGAGAACTCTGTGTAGCCGAAGCGGACTGGCTCCATAATGGCCGAAACACGGAAGAGCTCTCTGTAGCCTAAGCGGATCGGATCCATAGTGGCTGAAATATGGAAATTGAGATTGAATTTGATGGAGATGAAGAGGCAGATTAGAAAGAAACTGGAAGGCAATAAATAATGCTCATATCGAGCCCCAAGCTTGAAAATGTAAATATGGGGAAAGAAAAAGAAGAGCAAGTTTAACAATGGAGGGACAGTGTGCCTCCCGTCCATGGTTGTCGTGTAACTCATGGCCATGGATAGCTTTCTTTTGGAATTCAAGTGAGAGATTGCTATGGATAGCTTTCTTTTGGAATTCAAGTGAGGTGTCGACGGATGATTTTGCTATGGATAGCTTTCGTTTGGAATTCGAGTGAGAGATTGCTGTTGTTTTATAGTGGGCTCATAGAGAGAGAATGGTGTCGTCCTCTCCTCTTCCTATTTTTTCTTTTAGATTGCTGGAGAGAATGGTGTCGCTTTCCTCTCCTCTTACTTTTCTTTTAGATTGCTGGAGAGAATGGCGTCGCTTTCCTTCATCGCTTTCCTCTCCTCTTACTATTTTTTCTTTTAGATTGCTGGAGAGAATGGTGTCGCTTTCCTCTCCTCTTACTTTTCTTTTAGATTGCTGGAGAGAATGGTGTCGCTTTCCTCTCCTCTTACTATTTTCTAATGGTGTTCGTTCTTACTATTTTTTCTAATGGTGTTCGTTTGGAATTCAAGAGATTGCTGTTGCTGTTGTTTTATAGTCTCCTCTTAGTATTTTTTCTTTTAGATTGCTGGAGAGAATGGTGTCGCTTTCCTTCATCGCTTTCCTCACCTCTTACTTTTCTTTTAGATTGCTGGAGAGAATGGTGTCGCTTTCCTCTCCTCTTACTTTTCTTTTAGATTGCTGGAGAGAATGGTGTCGCTTTCCTCTCCTCTTACTTTTCTTTTAGATTGCTGGAGAGAATGGTGTCGCTTTCCTCTCCTCTTACTATTTTCTAATGGTGTTCGTTCTTACTATTCTTTCTAACGGTGTTCGTTTGGAATTCAACAGTTTGTTTGGATAACTAGGAGGGAAAAGAAAGGAGAGGAGAAGAGAGTGTAATCAATCGTTTATGTTTGAATAACTAATGAAAGAAAATGAGATGAAATATTAATATAATTATTTCATATTGTTTGGAAATGATCAATGAGATAAATGAAAGGAAATGATTTTATATTAGTTTACTATTATATCTTTTTAAAAAGGAAAATAATGTGTATTTGGATGCCATAGAATAGAAGTGTCATTTTTTTTTTGGCTTTTATAATTTTAAGGATAATATTAGTATTATAAAAAATTTATTAAATCTATGTTTCATTTTCCTCCATTTCCTCTCATTTTTGGAGGGATAACAAAATTACTTAAACGAGTGTTAAGCTCTCCCTCCCTCTCCTTTTTCTCTCCTTTTCCTTTCTAATTTTTTTTAAAAATATGATATAAGCCCGAGATTGCTGCTGCTGTTGTTTTATAGTGGGCTCATCGCTTTCCTCTCCTCTTCCTATTTGATTTTGCAAAGAATTGTGTTCGCTTGGAAATTCTAGAGAGAGAATGGTGTCGACGGAATTCAAGTGAGAGATTCTGGTCGCGTTACTCTTCTGGTCTCGCTCCAAGCTGAGTCATGAGGTTCATGGTGTCGACGGATTTTCTATATCACATTTTAGAGTATATGTGCACACAGCCACACGTGTTATTAATTATTATTTATTGAGCCAATATTATGAACCCGCAATAGTTTTAACTTTTTAACTGATGTGGGACGAAGTTACACAATATAAATAATTTGGACAGAGAACACTAGAAAGGTGATTGATTTAGTAAAGGCAATTACCACTGTCGGTTCAAAATCATCTGAGGATTAAAGTGATAAATATAAATAAGATTTTGTTTTTCTCTTTTTGAAATATAAGAAAATTAGTTTTTTTAATAAAAATGAAATTTAAGAGATTATAGTACTTTAATTAATCTTACATTTCTAGATTATAATAAATACATAAAATTTGAGATCATGCTCCTAATGAAAACAAATTTGGGAGAAATTTTTTCTATTCCGTTAAGGTTTGAGGGGGTTGGGGAGAAGGAATCCTGTCATGACCTAATTATATAAAATAAAATAATAAAAGAGTTTTATGTTACATAGCTAATATTTATAATAATATTTTTTTAGTCACTCATTAAAAATTTATACAAACTTGATAGAGTTATATGTTTGAAAAAGAAAATAATGTCATTTTAATTTTCTATTAATATATATATTTCTTATTTTAACACATATAATGTTTTGTTTAAATGGTGTTAATTATAATTAATTTAATAAAACAAATAACTAAAAGTTTAAAAATAAATGAGAATTTGCCCCCGCTTATCACAGAGTCTAAACAAGTTTGAAAGAAAAAAATTTTTAGCGGGGCAAAATTGGAAAAGAAATCCCTCACCCCATTACCATCACTATACAAAAATGATGTGGAGTGATATTCTCACCGAATATTTTTTTCAAAGCTTTGAGTCTCTGACATTTGTGTGTGTGTGTGTGTGTGTTTTCTCACAAAGACAATAAGAGTACATATTCAAGATTCGATTTACCTGATTGGTCAATTAGATTTGGTTTAGTAAAAGTTTACTGACTCATCGCAGGTTATTAGTTTTGTCCAATTCACAAAATAAAATAAATCGAATCTAATAAATTGAAGGTACAAAACTCTTTGCATATTATGAAAGTCCCAGTGCCTCTCTTTAAAGGAGGCATTGATATTTTTCTTTTACAACTCCCCTTATTTTTTAGAACAAAGGAAGGGTACCTATACTTGTGGATGATCTTTTCTAGGTCTACTCCCTTCAGCAAAAACACTCATCCCATAAAATGGATGCGAAAATGTTACCTATAAAAATGAGGACCACTCTGGTCAATCACAAAAGTGGAATCTCCAAGACCTAATTAATCCATATAATACACTTGATCGCACATATATTATACAAACCAATCAAATGAAATCTCACGTAACATAATTCGACGTAAATAGTCTCTATTATAGGATGTGACTTCCCAAGAAACCAATTGAGTTGAAGATACCAATATTTTGCAAAAAATCATTCATTGCCCAGAAACATTGCACCTGAACCAATCAACATTTGATACATCATCAAGTAGCTCACAAATAATGTTGTGCAATACTGCTGAGACCAATGAATACCTACTGAATCAAGGTACAAACTCTAATCTAGCTGAACAGATGGCTAAACTCTAATCTAGCTGAACAGATGGCTTCTGGGTGCTTAGTCCATTTCATTGGACACATCACACTGATGCCATGATTATAATGTCACAATTGAAGCAAATGCACCCTTTTATTAGAATAGGGGGCATGACAATCAAACGCCTGTGTGGTTAAAAGGATTCTTCGGCCTCAATTATATAAACCCCTTATAAATATCAGTTGAAACAAACATGCTCTAGGAAATAGATCCACTTGGAGATTGTTATATATACATTTCTATTTTCAATTTAAAAAAAAAAACCCTCCACTGTATCAGTATAAAGACTAATTTGAACACAAACATTGTACTTGAAATCATTTTAGAAACCAATCTTGCATTGAATCTATCACTATTAACAGGTAAAAAGGGCTAGCAAATGCCAGTTAGAAAGAACACTTTACAAAATGATGGAGAGCTCCTAATTACATAGCTGCAACCTTGTTAATCCATGTAGATATCTTTCACCTTTGCATCAAAGCAGTCGTCTAATGCAATATTTGGTTCTAAAGGAACAAAACACAAATCCTCTCAAACTAAATCAATAAAATCACTAGGCTATGTCTTTCTGTTATGTGGCAATCTCATCAACCTCAGAATTGAACACAAAACTTGGAAAGGTTGTAGTTATATCCCTGCATTTTAATCACGGTAAATGTAATTATCCAAATGTCAAAGTTATAAAGTGGTTGATATGTGTATCTGAAACGCATTTTACAATACATATCTCAAATATGGAAGTGTCATGATTTTCAACAACGAAGGGTTTCGTGTAACCAAATTTTGCCACTCAGATTTGTCTATCTTTCCATCCTGATTTACATCTGTTTCCAAAAAGGTCTGTTCACAAAAATTCAACAACCAAGGATTAAACTAGCAGCTTCCTGAAAAGCCAAGTTGGAAAACCTAGAAGATTAAAAAAAAAATCTGATATTGTGGGGGCACTTCATCACAATTAGGATCCACATCTTGTGCATGAAAAACATGTTCATTAGCATCTATAAGAAGATGACAATGTGGGGTTGTTTGGGAAATTGGACATTCAGGTTGACAAACCTCTTCTCTTTTGCAAATGTGATAAAGTTACAAAGGATTCAACTTTATTTTAAAGGATGAGGCTATTCACACTCCAGAAAACCACTTAAATAAATGAAATTATGAAATTAGGGGTCTTGAATGTTCAAAAAGACAAAAAGACTCACCTTATCCAATATAATCTCAATCGTCTCATCAGCCAACTTCATTTCAGACTCACATAGAAGTGCAATTAACATTTGCTTGACCTGCAAAAATTACAGACAATAAAGACGTCTGCAAGTACATTTAAATTAAGCATGATTGAATTGAACCACAACTCTGGATAATGTGCTCCAATTTTTTCTCATGCATATAATGATATATCCATGGACTAGGTTCATGAGTATAAAAAAACCAACAATAAGCAGCTAATCAAACTCTCAGAAAAAGTAACTTTTAATTTGCAATAAAAGAATACTACTAGCAAGATGCCTTTAGATTCTAAAAAGAAAAAGGAGAACAAAATGAATAATAATAACAATAATAATAATGCACAAGGCTTTGTATTGGAAATCAGGAAGAAAGTTATTGTTATCTTTCTTTAAGGTCAAGTCAATGCACTGCATAAGATGATGAAGACAATAACAACGAAGCCCAAAATTAGAACATACATTGTACTTTCTTTCAACCAATAAAAGAGCAACAGTAAATAGATGCAACATTCTTCCAACTAGAAAAGGGAGAATTTAGGTGTATACATCTGATTTTCTTCTAGATATAACTTAAGGTCCTTGCTTGGTGCAATGATGAAAGCTTGGGCTATCAAATGTAAGAATGCATGGTTAAGGCCCAGTGCAGTCGCTTTGTGAAAATAATGTCAATTGTTAGGACTATACCCAATCTACCCCTCCCAGTCACCTATACAAAAGGAAGTAGCCCAAGGTAATGGCCCTATTTATAACCAGATACAAAAGGAATTCACTTGGTGAGAACATATATGTAACGGTATTATCTAAAATGCAGATTTTACCAGTCTTCTAGCAGATGTGATTATCGAAACTTCGAGATTAACAATTTAGGTTCATGGTATGTTCGTTATTTAATCAAAATAGAGAAAAAGGGGATATATTAACATATCACCCAATATAATATAGTTAGATGACAACAAAAAATTATGACAAAGTCATCGAAATAAATACCATTGCAAAAACTAATGTGCACTCTGTGCAGCATTTATGGGTTTCCTTTTGGAGAATAACAAATAGGAATTCGAGCTTTTAAGAGGTAAATTATGGGTTCCAGTCCGGTGGAGGCACATGACAATTGACTGCCCCAGCTCGGGTTATGTTGCTTTAACATCTCACCCATCCATATGCATTTTTCTTGAAAACAAGTATGATAATGGTGAATTCGAACTTTTAAGAGGTAAATTATGAGTTCCAGTCCTGTGGAGGCACATGCCAATTGACTGCCCCCAGCTTGGGTCATGTTGCTTTAGCATCTGGCCTAGCCATACGCATTTTTCTTAGAGACAAGTATGAAAAAGGTGAATTCGAACTTTTAAGAGGTAAAACGGGTACTCATTAAAAAGGAAAAAAAGGGGCAAATTATGGGTTCCATTCTTGTGGAGACACATGCCAATTGATTGCCCCCAGCTTGGGTCATGTTGCTTCAACATCTCACCCTAGCCTTAAGCATTTTTCTTGAAGAAAAGCATGACAAAGATCCTAAGATTGGTTTCACAGAGCACATAAATTAAAAAGAAGTATTACCACCATCATACCTCTTGTCGTTCAATAAACCCAGTGCCATCCAAATCATAAAGCTTAAAAGAAACTGCAATATAATGCAAACCATCAAGTGTAAATCAACTGCACTGCAATGTATCTTTTGGATAAACTCCAATATGTGCAATCTAAGGTAATTTCAACTTACAATTGATCTTGTCTTCTTGTGGGGCATTCGGGTGGAAGACACTGAGTGATCTAACAAAGTCACCAAAATCAATGACCCCGTTTCTCTTAACATCAAACAAATCAAAGATCTGCATATAAAACTTACCAAATTTCAAAATACATAGAAAATGATTAATATAAAATAGATACATGTGATGGGATTTTTACAAGAATTTTTAACCACAGAAATTAGACAGAAGGAGGCCCATGTTGATGATTTGTGAATAAAACTGATCTGCACGTAAAATATGATTTGTGCTTTGCTTCCGCTTACCATCATTGCTCAAGTCTTAACATCAGCATACCTCCATACCCTCAAGTCCAACTTCATATCTAACCTAGTGATTAATAGACCCATGCACATCACATAAAGAATTCAAAACCAAAAACTAAGCTATAACCTGTCTCCTTACTACCACGGGTAACATATATATTATTACAAATATATGTACATTCAGACACACTTGTGCATGTGTTGTACATAAAAGAAATTTGCTCCATCGACTCTCAATAGAAAAACTTTCATTCAACCTCACAACATTCCAAATAGACTTGTATGTTTTATATATCAAAATTTTCCCAAGGTTCCTAGATTTTACTCACATCCCAAAGAACTGCCCATATGCTTAAATATAGAAAGAGAGAGAGGAGACCGGGCAGGATTTTCAGATGTCTTCAGCTTAGTAGGTTAGTTCAACAATTGCAAGCCCTAATGATTCCCATTAGCAGCACTATTGCAAGCCCCTAAGAATACTAATACCAAATGAAAATTATCTCATAGATAAGCATTTAGTTTCTCATAATCATACTTCTCTCAAACAACTTGTCTTTGTAGTTGGCATTAGAGAGCAAAAGGTAGGGGAAGTGTATAAAAACTATGGCCCTTGAAAACTATATATTAACATGGTCTTAAGAAATGTTTAAAATTCTTAAGGGGCACATTCTTTGCCACTAACGAACTTAATGATGGTAAACGAGCATTAATCCACCTTAAGTGAGCTAGAAGAATGAACTTCCAAAATTTTGAGACCTCGAAGAAATGCCAAAGTTGGAACACCAGCTCACGCAACTTGGAAATATGAGATATAGTCTCCACCCCTGTAACCCAACAATGCTATGATTTAAGCACACTGACACGGCAACTCCTGATCTTTTTTTCTTCCTTCTTTTTGTGATAGAAAACGAAGATATACCATAGAGATGTAGTAGCAGTAAAAAGGAAGGACATGCTATTCAATAATAATGATGATGATGATGATGATGATGATGATAATAATAGAAAACAAAAACAAAGCCCCTTCAAGGATAAGAATGTCACCTAAATGTCTGTACTGCTTGGCTAGAAAACCCACCGCCCCATTTGCCAAACATTGCAGCCATTAGAAAGAAACCCAAAACTTATTGGATTTATCCTAAACCTCCCTCATGTACCAATACTTCCAACTACTGTGACTACCCAACTTTGCCTACTTAATTACTGCAGAAAAATCATTCTCCACAATCATTACCTTTCAAAAAAATTACTGCAGCAAAATCTCCTTCAACTAAAAGATCTCCACAGTCATTCTCCTTCCCATATTAGAGACCATAAAAAAGAGGACAAACCTCCACCTTTATAGCCTTACCATTCCCTTTCACTTGGACAAATTGAAGATAATGCCTCCACATTCCAAAAAATACCCACACTGCAAATGTCCACAGAATCACCTTAAAATTACCCATCAAAATTAATTTTAACACTCCCCATTCTAAAAGAATGCCAAAACTTTTTCAGCTTATCCTTACAGATTCTGTAGGAACATGTGGCAGCCCAATCCCTCGTCATGAAAGAAATAGGAATACCTTCAAACTCCTTGGTTAAAGAAGCACCAAAGGAGCAGGGACGAGGCCAGAAAATTAGGTTAGAATGGGCAAAATTTTCGCTTAATCTTGGTCATAAATTTAAAAATTAAATAAGTATAAAAAGTTAATATTGATTGATGATATTTTTGATAAGTAACTGATCATTTTACTGATAAAAAATAACTTATAAATTAGATCGGAAATCCAACTAAAGAAAAAAATACTTAAAAAACTTTAGGCTATAAAAATAAATTGTACCAAATTGATAAAAATCTCAGAGAAGTTAAATTAAACTTAAGATAAGGGTGAAGTGTGAAAGATTTTAAATCTAGGAGAGACAAATACTTAAACTAAAGGGTTATATTTAAATTTATTTTACAAAAATATAAAAAATCTCAAATAAAAAAAAATTGAGAGGGGGCAATTGCCCCTCCTGGGCCCTTGGTGGCCTCGTCCAAGCAAAGGAGGCCATGACATGAATATTATCCCACAATCAAAATAGTGTCACCATTCTTATATTCAAAAGCACTCAAATTTCTCCCGAACTAAACATGCCACATGATTTTCCAAGAAGACACTCCATACAACTCTATCTCTTTTCCCACCAAAACCCTGAAAAATACATTCAAGGAGAAGTCTCAAAAATCTATACATGGGGATTTCAGCTACATAACGTGTACCTGTAAATATACTATGTCAAAAGCGAATATTATCACAATATCAGTTTATTTGCATGTAAAATAGCCATAATAGTAAAACAATTATGAAAATAGTATCTATAAAACAAATTTACTTGCAAAATGAATAACAGACTCATACTTTGATACCATGTTTAGATTAATAAAGGTGGACCAATATAAGTTTTCAAATGTGTTGGACATAGGTGGACTGTGGATGCAGAATTGCAGATGTTGTGCCCATAAGAAATAGGCAGGCCAATTTTCAATAGGGATAAGTCTTCTGGATGCCATATATATTTAAGGTCAGGTATTTCAAATGCCTTGCTAAAGAGTGGCCCTTGACGCAACAATAAGGTTGTTCCATTGTGACTTGGCAGTCACAAGTCGCGAAAACAGTCTCCCTACTTACGGACGTAAGACTACATACAACTAACCTTCTGCAGACCCTGCAATGGCGGGAGCCTCCTCCACTAAACTAACCCTTTATTTCAAATGCCTTACTACCAACAAGAAGCAAACTGTAAATCTCATTGCCCTTTTTCTTAAAGACAAGACAAATAAGAAATGCACTAATACTCATTTAAACTACATTCTCATGATACTCCGCTCCCTTTACATGTTTAAATCTGAAATTCCTCTCTATGATAAGAAAATCCAATTGCATTTAAAATAGGATGGAAATAGTCCCAAAATTGACACTCAAGCTCCATAATCAATCATGCCCCAAAATCCATACTCGGGTTGCTTCTTGAATTTGCATGTTGTTATTTAGAGAAAGTTTACTTCAAAATATTTCACAAGTATTTATTAATAGACTTCAGAAGAAAAGCATAAGCTTCACGCCTTGAATCAACAAGTTTTAGGAAAGTGGCCCTTGGGTGGGAGACTCAACAACTTAAATTACATTTGATTACAGCATATAAGCAAAACACTTACAATTTTTTTATAAAAAAAGGGAAGGAAAGATAAAATATGGATAAGTGATTCAAATCACTTTTTGAATATATTAAGTCTCTCAGCTAAACTAGTTAAATATCCAACCAAGTAGCTTAACCTAACCTGCTATGGATCACCTAGAGAATATCTATCAGAATGTGAAAAACGCCCATCATATTTATATGTTATTCAAACATTCTTCAATAATTTTACTTGCAAAAGCTGAATGGTGATTCACATCAATGGTTCAGAACCAACACAACATTTAAAGCACAACTAAAGTTAATTAGAACTAGGCAAAGATACCTCAAATCCATGTTGTATATATATGTATATATAGATGCTCAAGAAAGTTTTGTTAGGTGTGCTTATACCACCTGCTAACCTGAAAGAATGAGAAGGTTTGATTTATAACTAAGGAGGGAGTTTGATTTTTTATAGGAGTGGGACCCCGTTGGCTCAAGGAACTTTTCTTAATGAATCATCCCTTGGGTGATGTCTGTGACGTTTTCTTTACCAGGTGCGACAAATTTTTAAGGTTAAATTATATTAATTTTTATTAAAATTTTTAATAATTATAAGAAAAAATTTTGAAAATTATAATATCTTTTATTTTTATTTTTATTAACAAATTATATATTACTCTACTGTTTAATTTTTTTTTTTTCAAATGACAAAAATGTTACTTTTATTTTATTTTATTTTTAAGTTTGACCAATATTTTTATTTTTTTATTTTCATATAAATATTAATTAAAATATTTTTAATCAAAAATAAAATATAAGTTACATATTTTAAATTTATTTTTATATAAAATAAAAAAATTAAAAAAGTAAGTCAAAATTAAAAAAATATAAATAAAACAACATGAAATGAATATTTTTATCATTTTGATAAAAAAGAAAATTAAATAAGAGGAGATATATGTTTAATTTGTCAAAAAAAATAAGAAATGACACTTGTAATGTCAAAAATTTCAAAATAAGTTTTTTTTTAATTAATAAAAATTTAAAAAAAATCAGTATAATTTTATAAATTTTTAATAAATTATCTGTGACAGAAAAATTCAGTGAACAGTAATACCTTACTGCTATCATAGTAATTTGATTATAATTATGAAAGATACATGAATCCTACGCAAAAATCAAATTATAGTGAAACTAGCATCCTGTTACTATTTTATTGTCTTAAAAAAATGTTTAATAAAACAATGACATGCAACTACTTTTACGCGGATTTGTTATTTTGATTGAACTCACATAAATTATATTAAAATCACAATAAAAAATAATACTAGATTTCCGCCTCCACTTTTGTCCGTTGCTGGAATTCTGGTTGTGTGCGTTGGCTGCGGGACCCTTTTTTGTGGAGTTGGACACTGCACCATTTTGGAGGGTTGGCGACTGACCTATTTTGTGTATTGTGCTGATGAAGACCGCTGTGGGACCCTTTGTGCAATGTTTGTTGATGTAATTAAGACATCAATTAACCCAGTTTGGTGCTTTATGTGAAGAAAGAGTGGTCTACTCCACATAAGAATAATAACGGGACGGGTTTGTGGTGTGATGGCCCCTTCCCAATCCCGATCATATTTATATTTCCCGTGTCCAACCCCATCCCGCCTTGTTTAGAGACTTACCTCGACCCTGTTTATATTCTCCGACTCTACTTCATCCCGTCTTGTCCCGAACCTTGATATATATATATATATATATATTTAAGTAAGTTATAACTTTTATTTTGATAGATAAATTAATTTTTTATTACCAAAATAACTAATATAAGAAAAAATAATATGAGTGTAATATGAAAAACCTTAAAACTAATTTTATACAGTGTTATTTATTCGTAAATATAGTATATATAAGAATAAATAAAAAAATTAATATATAAACGGAGCGAGTTTGGATGGGGTGACCATCCCCCAAATCGGCCCTGAATTCGACAGGCTTTTAAAGGCCCCACATCTACCCCATCCCGACTCCGTTTATGAGCACTCCATACCCGCCCTATTAGAGGCGGGGTAGGGTAAATTGCCATCCCTAGCTTCACAAAGGCCTGTAAACGGGTCGGGTTCAATTCGGCCCAACCCGACCTGGACCTGTTCACACAAGACCCGATCCGGACCCGTTAAAAACTAATTAAATGGGTCAGGTATAGATCTGTTGAATAATACCCGTTAAAGACCCGATTCGCTAAATCATTAACAAATACACACACACACACACACACTCTCTCTCTCTCTCTCTAATATAATATTGAAGTTAGGTTATTTAACCTCTTAACATAGTTACTATATATATACACACACACACACACATATACACATACATACATAAAAGTTAAAAAGAGAAAGAGTCTCAGTAAAGTTGTCTTTTTTAACCTTCTAGTACTGTCTTGTGCTATGAAAATATTTTAAAAATCACTTTATGGAATTGTTTTATGAATCTAGCTATCAATACCTGATTCTATTAAATGAACATTCCATTAAAAATCATTATAAACATTCTTTTGTCTTGAGTGAGTAATTTTTATTTCATTCTATGACATTTTCATTCTATGTCATTTTTATTCTATGTCATTTTTTTTCATTTCCTATTATATTTAGGAGTAAAGAAACCTTTTGTAAACCTAAATTCTTGATAAAAATTAAAAGATTTCTAAATGACAATTAGTATCATTTTATTATTCATCATGTGTCCGATTGTAAGAACGAAATATATAAATAATAGTGACTATCAGATGAAACAGTTTTAATCAACAATGACATAATTGGGGCCAATAAAATCTTTTATTTATAAAGCCAAGTTGGACTACTCTAAATAGGAAATTTTAGCTCCTAATATTTTTTTTTTGCAAATGGGTCGGGTTTTGGAGTTGGAGACCCGGATTCGGGTCCGAGTCTAATTGAGGCAGGTCTTAGTAGGTTCGGATTCGGGTCTAGACCCATTTAAACTTGACAGATCCGGATTTGAATCTTAGAGAGTCTGCCCAAACCCAACCCATTGACAGGCCTAGCTCCACATTCTATACCCCAGTAATTGAGCCATAAGATTAAAAAAAAAAAGTTATTTATAGTTTTATACCTTGTTGGGTTATTAAATTATTGAGCCATTTTTTCGTTTGAAAAAGAAAAATTGTTTGTTGAGGCAAATAAACACTTAAGTAATAAATCAATTAAATTATAATCACATATTATAATGACTTTTTTGTATTTTTTCTTTAAAATATTCATTTTTTGTATAAAAGAACTCTTAATTACCTAACTTGATTGTGTGTAAGTATTAAGGACTACTCTTAATTACCTAACATGTTCTTTTCCATCACAACGATAATAAGATTTTTCAGGATCTTAGACTAATTTTTGTTTCCCCTTTTGTCGCTTTGCTTTAATATTATTATTACATTTCAGATGCTACGGTGTGTCTCTTCTGGGTTAATTAGAAAAATTATTCTTGTGACCCTGGTATGAATTATTATTCCAACCGCGACCACGTCTACGGCCATATCCATGCCCACACTTATTGTAATAACCCGAAATTTTTTTTTTTTTTTTATATGAGAATTTTTCTTAGTTATTAAATTTTTTATTATTATTATTTTTATTAAATTCTTGAGGCATGGATTATATAATAATGCATGGTGTATGCATATGTAACATGTATGTGTGTGTGAGGTATTATGAATATGTGTGTGTATAGATGTATGTATTGCATGTGTGTATGCATATGTGTATGTATATATATATGTGTGGCAGTGTGTGTGTATGCCACAGACCTGGTGGGTGAGTGTGTGTAGTGTCGGTGGGGTTGTGTGTGTGTCTAGTGTGTGTGATGTGTGATATGTATATATATAGGTAAGTAGGGCAGCTTTGCATTAAATGCAAAGCTGCATGGGGGGAAGAAAGCAGGTGGCTGATGCTGAGAGAAAAAAAGGTCAAGGAAATGGGGCTGTGAAGGGGGAGTAACCGAGAGAGAGAAGTGGAGGTGTGAGTGATATAGTTTGGTCTCAGTTGGGAGAAGAGAAGGAAAGAAAAAGCAGAAAGCGAGAGAGAGGACTGTGGGAACGGAGAGGAAGCTAGAGAGGTGACCAAGAGGAGGAAGGAAGAGGGGAAGAGCTACAACAAGGAGAAACCCAAAAATAGGTATGCCCAGGTCTAGCTTCTGTTTTATTTTTTTTCTAGCATGATGGTCGATTTAAATCGTACGGCCTTATAGGGTTTGAAAAATGGAGTCTAACGCAACAAGAATCAATCAAAATGGTTAAGAGGAGAGGGAGAAATGGGGAGTTGCAGGTCACGGTTGGGGGAAATGGGTTTTGATATTTTATGTGTTGAACTTGACTAAAATGGTGGGAAACAAACCCTGTTAGGTGCAGAAACTCATTAGGAATAAATAGAGGCTGAAACAGTTAAGGACCAAGCTCGAAATCATGAAAACATGGTTGGCCGGAGCTACGGTTTGGGGCTATTTCATGAAAATCCAAAGGGCCAAATCAAAAACTAACTTTAGAAAAGGAATCTAGGAAAAAAATGGAAGAAAATGACATTTTGGAAACACCGAAAATCCACCGGAAAACGGTCGCCGGAGCCGGAGAAGGCGCCGGAACCCTACTGTGCATCACCGAAAAAACGGGGGGGAGAAGGGGACTGTTCCGGGCCTGGGTCGGGTCGGGTCGGTTCGGGTCCGGTTCGGGCGGGGCTGAACCGCCCCTGCCACGTGTCGGTTTGAGGTTTTAAATTAAAAACCAAAAGGGGCTGTTTGGTTATGAACTTAAGAAATTAAAAATTTAGAATAAAATGGGAACAGGGATATCTTATCCCTATTTTAGGTTAACCCCTATTTGGTTATCCGAATATGGGATAAGGGTTTCTAAAATTACAAAATTGCCCCTAGACTTTTAAAAATTACAAACTGACCCTGAACTTTCGAAAATTACACTTTAACCCCTAAACTTTGGAGAAATTACAATTAGACCCACCAGAATTAAATATTAATAAAATAATAATTAAATTAATTAATTAATAAATTTATTTAATTATTTAAATACTCTAAAATAACCCGGAGTCTAAATGGGACAAGTCATTAGTGTATTTTGACTATCTCAGCCATTCTGAGGCCAATGGTGAGGTCCGTTTTACGAGACGAGATCCCAAAAAATAAAAGACCCGTAGTAACCTTTAAAATTACCAAAATGCCCCTAGATTGGAAACACAGTCAAATGAACTCCAAATTAAGTAAACAAATAGTGAAACTTTATTATTTCAAGCATTTCGGACTCAACCGTGGAGTCCGATTTGTGAAAAGAAGTCTCAAAGTGTAAGGACCCATAAAAAGTGCAAAATGACTGTTTTGCCCTTTTGAACCCAGATGCCCGAATTCAGTTCTACGAAAACCTAAACTTATTTTCTTCGACGTCCCGGACTCAATAGTAGAGTCTAATTTAGCAAAATAGAAACTTATAAGATAAAGACATAAAATTTGATGAATAACATAATTCAAGTGACAATTGAACTGAGTCTCATGTTATGATTTTAGGGACACGGAAAGGCAAAGAGAAGGTGATCTGACCTTCGGTGTTCTTATAGTGATTCCACTATACTACGAGTACACTCTCCCTGTTTGAGATTGATTATCAGGTACGATATATTGTGCTAAGTAAGAAATAGAACTGAGATTAGGGATACTTGTTCTACTGTTTGATTGTTCACATGTTTACTTGAGTGTTCACCTGCTTATGTGCTTCCTGCTGTCTTGCTAAACTTGGATGATGATTACGTGTATATTGCATGTGTTAGCGTAGTGTGAGAATTATATGTTTTGAGAACTGTTGACATTATGAAATATGTACTTGAAAGCATGCTTTATGTATGAATGAGATGCATCATTGAGATTACATTATGACATGATGAAATCAGAGCATATTGGCATAGTGTGATTCCTTGGACATGGCGTGAGTTAAGCACTTGGTGCTTTGCATTATGAGGGTGCAGATCCTGTGGTGAAAAACCCAAAATCGGCCATTAGGTACTTGCGAGCCTGACGGATTCTGGACCGTGAAGCGAGACATAGTCGGCGGTACTCATGCCAGCGGGGAAGGGCCGTATCATGAGACATGGGTGGCATAGAGTTGCATGGGTGTATCACGCATACTGATCATATACTGTATGCTGTTCATGTACTGCCATCATGATATCGAATGTCATATAAAAATAACTGTACACTTGCACATGCCACGACCTTAGTTTTGTTTCTTGCATTAGCATTATATTGTACCAGCATGTTGAGCTGACCCTTTTAGTGGGGCAAACATTTCAGATGACGTCCCAGCTGTACGAGACGTGGAGATGATCTGATTAGGGACTATGTTAGGCCCAAGGGGCACTTTTGATATTGTATAAGGGCATAAGCCCGAGATTGTATTTTATTTTGTATGTTGTGAACAAATGGACTAGACCTTGTGTATGTATCAGAATAGTGTACGGAATGTATGTAATTATACTTAATCGTCTTTATTTCTTTATTATTTTTATTTTCTTTTGTCTCGTTACTCGCGCTTCGGGTTCACTAGAATTCAGGGCGTGACACTTATATCTCTCTCTATATGATGAAGTTGCATTTGTTTTAGGAAATGCATTTTCAATTCTCTCTAAGGAATGGTACAGAGCCAGTGGGACGTAACTAATGATTTGTCATCACAAGGTTATTGTGCTGCTCAGTTAGGAGAAGACGTGATATTAATTCAAAATATTTAGTAAACCGACGCTCTCGATATTGTTGCTGTAGGACAATATTCAAGACATGAAATATAGAAAATGTCTTTTCCAGCATATCTACATTTGTAATATTTTCTCCGCATAATATCAATTGCGAAGTAATTTTGAATAATGCAGAATTGTATTCACTGATTGATTTAAAATCCTACAATCTCAGGTGCAACCAATTATACCTACCTTTCTGTTATATTCCTCCAAAGGATCAGTGGATCTTTTACAGTGAGATATTCCTCTACCTTTAGGCCTTCATGAATATGATGACGAAGAAATATTAGTGTATGTGTACGATCCTTCAAGGCTGCAATGTTTTCTTCTTTAATAGTGTCATAGAGACTACTGATTTCAAGATAAAGTTCAGCATCAAGGATCCAGGATAAATAATTTTTTTCAGTGATATTCAATGCAGCAAATTCAAGCTTGGCGAGACTTGACATAATATAAATAAAATAAAGAGAATATTTAGATTCAAATGTACTAAATATTACCTCTATTTCAATACCTCTGTAGTGGAACAGAGTTTCGTGCTGATAACGTGTTAAAAATTGATGTATAAAACCAACCACACAAGTGCATCCAAATATTTACGTTGTTCGGCTTCAAGCCTACGTCCATGATCAAGAGAAAAATGATTTGACTATTTATGTAAGTGAGTACAATACATGATCTCACTAAGCTCACCACACGTTACTATTTTCAGTCTCAGTAAAACTGTTCTCTTTAATGTTTCTACTATCCTTTATATATAGGTAATTTTTGCCGCCTCAGGATTTTTTGCTCCCTTCACAATTCTCTGTTGCCTCATAATATATGGTAGATCATATAACCTACATCGGACCCACTAGTCTACAAGTTTACACTACTTAAAATAATTTTTTCAATCTAAAAAGTTTATGATATATTTTTTTCTATCTAAAATATTCAAAAAATAAATTTTTAATACAAAAAAATCTAATTGTTAATTTTTATCTTAACATTGTTAAAAAATATTATTGATTAGACCAAAATAATCTTCAAGATAAATTTTAAAAAATACTAAATAATATATACAACAAATTCTTCAATCCAAAAAAATATATATATAACATTTTTTATTTATATAGAATGCCTAAAAAATAAATTTTTACTTTATAAAATGTTATGATTTTTTGGGATTGAAATTTTTATTTTATATATTTTTTAGTAGTTTTTCTAAAATGTAATTGAAAGTCATTTTAGTATAATCAATAATATTTTTTAACGGTATTAAAATGAAAGTTAACAATTAAACTTTTTTATATTAAAAGTTTCTTTTTTGGACATTTTAGATAAAAAAAAAAAAATGTATCGTGAATTTTTTGGATTGAAAAATTTATTTTAAAGCCTTTTTAATATTTTCCCCTGTTTTTTATTAGAGTGTTGAGTATCTTCCATTTATTTTTGAAAAACAAATTAGTACAAAGAAAATTAATACTACAAAATGAAATTTAACTGTGGCCAGTGCTCTGTTTTTAAAATAGAGCCATTGCAAGTTGCCATTGGATAGTCCATTGCAAACAATTGAAGTGTTAAAAAAGAAAAAGAAAAAGAAAAAGAAATAACAAGTGCATGAAAGAAAAGAAAAAATGAAGAGACATAACGAAACGATAGTATTTGTTGAGAAAGAAAAATGAAGTCTCAAACAAAATGAATTGTCATATTCAATGCTATATGGCATCAAGAATAGCATTGCTATTTCATGTTTTGTCTTCCATGAAAGCAGAATTCTATTATTGCGTTTAGGATCATTTATTGGTCACTTATATACTACAAAATAATATTTTAATATTATAGTAAAATTATTAAAATATAATATTTTAGTACTGTAATATATTTAAAATATAACTTTTACATGACTCAAATGATAAAAAATGTTCATAGGAATTCTCTGTCCACTATCCACTAAATATGGACAGAGAAATATCTCTGTCGCGAAAATTAGCTCATTCCAGAATTATAACAATTTTTCAGGTAATACAGTATGGAAAGAAACACAATGATGGTGACTAGTCGAGCTAGTAATATACTTGTGGGCAACTGTGACAGTGTATAGCTCCGAACCTTAATTTGTATATATATCCTGTAAGTTTAATTTTAATGTTAGATATTGTGACATAGTGATACTAGAAATCACGTTAGACTTAAATGGTGATTAATGATGATGAAAATTATATTTGGAGATAATCGTATTGCTAATTGATAAAGTTTGATTTGTTATAAGATGAGTTGCATATGTATAACAGCCGTATTTGCTTAAAAAAAAATTATCACTCTTGTGCAATTCATGTGATTTTGTACGACCTGACTAAGTGATAGTGTCGGTCACAGACTCCAAACCAATATAGGATGGATTCCAAGTTGTAACATAATAGTTATTTCAACCCTTTTCTTAAATCACTCACCCAAAACTCATTGACTTGTGGGATGGAACTCACCATTTACTATATCAAGTACTATATCATGTACATATCCTACTTCTGTATATATAATTGATCCTGCTCCATTATATTTAGGAATCATAAATTTTATTATGTATAATATTTTTTTTTCAAAAAAATTATATGCTCAATTTACCTAATCATGTTCACTCCTAATTTTATTTTAACAAGGGATCAGAATTGGATCCGAAGCTATTGGGTCGTTTAATATGCACCGGATTTGTATTTTGATCCCTTGACATGTAAATCTTTGCACATAGCCATCATATAGAGAAATTTTTAAATTTTTATCTTAAATAATATGATATAAGCATTAATTATATAATTTAAAGAAATTTTAATAAAATATTGTAACAACAATCCCACATATATTAAGACAATTATACCCCATTTCTTATTTGGGTACTAATAGAACCGGTATTTCCTAGAAGGTACTGAAGTCCCACCCAAAAGAAACTAAAATACAAAAAGAACGAGTTCATATTGTCTTTCAAAACCAAAAAAAAGAAAGAAAGAAAGAAAAGAAAATTCCTTTTGAAAACAAGCACACAATAAATGGGGAAGGGACAGAAGGCCAGCGCCACTGTTTAAGACAGATTCAAACAGCACTTCCATCTCCTTCATCCTCTGGAACTGGCCCTTCTTGTTGGAGAAAATTAGCTTCAATATCTCGAATAATTTCATTTTGTGGCTCGGTGTTTGCGCGGTTGATGAGAGTTGCATGGACTGAAATCCAACAATCCGGTACTCCATTGAGGACGGAACGTAGGCACCGTAAAAATAGCTTAAACAGGTTCCATAGCCAACCAGAAGAAAAAGATAAAGATATGATGAGAGGGTAAGCGTACCAGAAGAGTGGCTGTGGAAAAACGAGGGAGGCCAGCAATGAATGCGCGAGAGTTGCAGAGAAATCACCAAACCGCAAACGTAGGCGCCCTGTATTGTCTGAGTGAGTGAGGCGAAATTGGATGGAGGTGACAGGAAAGAGCAGGACGAGAAGGGCAAGAAGCCAAAATATAAAGGAATTGGGATGATGATGCATTAGTAGCAGTAAGTTAAAGGGATCCCAACTCCAAGGCATGGCAGCTTGGGATTTGAGGAAGTTAATTAGAACTAGGCCAATATACCTATAAATCAAACTGCTTGGAGATGACATCATCCGGAGACTCTCTTCTATAAATCAAACTCCTTCCGCTCTCTTCTGTAAATCAGTGACACAGCCACTAATCAAACGACCCCTCTTGATGATCTGTGGAGTGTCACACGTTTTTTAAAGATTAAATTATACTAATTTTTATTAAATTTTTTAATAATTATAAAAAAATTTAAAATTTTTAAAATTATAATATCTTTTTTTATTTTTATTTTTACATAATTCAACAAATTAAGTAATAAAAAATTTAAATTCAAAATTTACTAATAAAATTTATAAAAATTATAAATTAGTCAGTATAAAAGAATTATTTATGTTTTTTTTTTTACTGTAAAAAAATAATAATAATGTAATTGATTATAATTATGGAACATACATAAATCCTACGTAAAAATAAAATTACAATAAAACTAGCATGGCTGCTACTATTTTGAAGCCTTTTTTAAATAAAATTTGGTTTATATTACTTAAAGAGACGATTTTTGAAGACATTGTCACTTTAAATGACCATTTTCATTGAAAGTGTCACTTCAAGAAATAATTTTATATTAAAATTGTCACTTCAAGTTGTAGTGATGATTTCAAAATATTACAAGAATTTGATAAATAAAATTAAAATTAATCTTATTTGATTAAAAAATTACCAACTACATACATTTGCAAGTCTCTTTATTTTTTTTTTCTTTTAAAACTTTTTACTTCAAGTTATTTGATTTGGTAAGATATTGATTAATCTCTTATTTATCTTGGGGCTTTCTGTCATTGCTCCTTCAATATGTTGATAATTCACTTTAAGTCTAACTGCAATCTTCATTATTTCCATGACAAAAATATTATTATTTTCACAGCATTAGCATGCCACATAAATTAGCTAAGTGAGAGAGTTAAAATATCGTTTCGATACTTTTTAAAATTAAAAAATTTATAATATATAAATTTATTTATTTTTTATAAAATTAATATATTTGAAATCTAAAAATCAAGATTTATTGAATGAAATTCATATAGCATATTAAATTTTATAAAAAAATAAAAGGGTAAATTACACTGACCTCCTCTGAAATTCATTATAATTACACTGATATCTCTTAAGATTTCTAAGATTATACTGACTTTCCCTATTTTACAAAATAATATACACATATTATCTTTCTGTTACATTTTTTTTTCTTCAAAATGATGAAATTGTCTCTTTTATTAATTTATTTATTTTTATATTTTTTTAATTTTGAAAAATTTATTCTAATTTTTTTAAAGATTTTTTATTTTTTATTTAAAATCAAATTTAAGATAAATAACTTATTTTTATTTTATATAAAAATAAATTTAAGGTTTTTATCAATATTTATTTGAAAAATGAGAAAAAATTGGTCAAGATTTAAAAATTTTTAAAAAAAATTATGAAATGAGTAGTTTTGTCATTTTGAAAAAAAAAAATTGACTAGAAAAAGATATCTTTATATTATTTTGTAAAGTAGAGGAGATTAATGTAATTTTAAAAATTTTAAGAAAAATTAATATAATTATTATAAATTTTAAAAGAAGTCGGTGTAATTTACTTAAAAATAAAATATAATTTAAATATTAAAATTTTATGTTAACAACGGATCACTGCAGGGAACGATTTGCACCGTGGTGCAGAAACCTTAGCTGAAAGCTAACAAAGTAATGAGATGCTTTTAGTTTTCAAAATTTTATGTTATTTCTCATTCCAGCTTAAAGTTGTGTTTGTTCTAATCGAGCCGTAAACGAGTGGTACGTGTATTTGTTATTTTTGACTGAATTCACATAAATTTGATTGTTTTATTGAAATTACAATAAAAAATAATAGAATATTATCACCCCACCTAATTGGCCGCTTCTGTCGGATTCTAATCGAGGCTAGTCAAAAGTCAGAATGCTGTGGGACCCATTTTGACTTTGGTGTCGACTCGAAGTAATTACCGTTGTGTTTGGATGGAAATGGAATTGTTTATTTAATTATTTTAAATTTTAAATGATAAATGAATTTTTAGATTAAGTGAATGTTTATTTAAATTTTTTGAAATATTTATTTAGATATTTTTAATTAAATGGGTGGGATGGAGTAAATTGTCATCTCTAGTTTTACATAAGCCTGTAAACGAGTCGAGTTCGATTCGGCCGGACCCAACTTGGACCTGTTCACACAAGACTCAAACTCGTTAACAATACCCAATCCGAATCCTTTAAAGACTAATTAAATGGGTCGGGTATAGATCCGTTGAATAATACCTGTTAAAGACCCGACTTGCTAAATCAATAACAAGTACATACATTGTCACGACCCGAAACCCACCCTATGCGGATCTCGCGTCGCGGGGCCGACCCGAAGGCCGTCCCTACTTTTACATTCCTGTATCATAGTACTAATATGCAATGTACTAAACGTAACGTAACCAGCACCCGGGGGTGGTGAATACATGGAAGAACTAACATAGACTGATACCGTACTTCAAAATGTCCCCCTACGCTCTCAGACTCCTACTGGGGTCTCGCAGCGTCATCACCTGAAATGGGGGTAAGTGGGGTGGAATGAGTTACAAAGCTCAGTAAGTAAATGCAAATCTCCAACACTGGAATCGATGATCAATGAATCCATGAATAAGATTATGATAGTCAATCATAAGAATAAGATACTGTGATAGCCAATGGAAACAATTGCCACAAGGGCTAATGGAAACTATTGCCACGAGGGCCAATGAATAGTAATCACAATACACAATCAGGAGTATTGGTGTAATAGCGATATGAAGAAATCCAATGATAATATAACAACAATGAAGTACTGCCACAATGAGCCGATCACAATCAAATCAATCAATGCAAGTCTTTCGAGACTCGAAGAATCATAAGGAATAATACCATTCAACAATCAAGTTCTGTCAGTCATAAGAGATGCTTTTATTCTGTAACATGCCAGTGAATTTGCAAATGCAATGCCAGTGAAAATGCAATGAGATGCCAATGATCATGCCAGTCAATTGCCGGTGGAAAGCCTTCGAGGAATTCATTCCTGCCACCTGTCCATTCATGGACTTGACCCTTAGGTCTCCAGTCAATACAGAAGCATCGGATGGATGTTGTGACTGAGCACAAATCCGGTATTCATAACATATCATGATCATTCGTAATTCCATAGAAGTATAAAATGAAATATCATAGATTCAGTGAAAACATAACAGTACGCCTTTCAAGGCATGGTTCAACATGATAACAATGATACAACAGTTAATCAATGTCCACAAGATAGAACAATATCACATTGTGGATAGCAATAACATGAGGTACTTTCAAAGCACAGTGAAACATGATACCAATGATACATCAGTCAATCAAATGTCCATAAGATAGGAAATATCGAATTGTGGACACAGGGATGTCAATACATTCAAGAGTACGAGTTTGGCAGTAAAAGAATAAACTTGGCTTGTGGAAACACCACATGTAAGAGAGAGTGATCCACTTACCTCTATCGTGATTCTAGATCAGGAATCCGTGAGTGTACCCTTGCCTTTCGAGTTCCCTATATATCAGTGAATACGTTTCAGAATAAATGCTATTCATCAAATTTTATGCCTTTCTATCATAAGTATTTCAAATACTAATTTAGACTTTACCATTGAGTCTGGAATGCCAAAGAAAGTCGGTTTAGGCTTTCGCGGAATTCCATTTGGACTTTTGTACTAAAAAGGGCAAAATGGTCATTTTGCACTTTTATGTATTTTATCCTTCGGAATCCCGTCTCGTAAAACGGACCCCACCATTGGACTCAGAGCGTCCGAGATAATAATTTTTGACTATTCATTTACCTCGTTTGGACTTCGTTTGACCCATATTTGAAATAGGGGTATTTTCGTGAAATTAATATTTTATTAATTTTTTAATGTTTGGGCAACAGTGAAATTTCTTAAAATATTTGGGGTCAAAGTGGAATTTCCCTAAGTTCCGGTCTGAACCAGTGGGCTCACGGCTAGAAACCCTAAACCGGTTCGGTCCTCCCCTGAACCAAACGGTTCAGTTTAACTCAAGAACTGGATTCCAATAATCACTGTTTACCTTATCCAGGGTTTGGATAACCCCAAACCAAATCCTCACATTTCTTATCACCGTAACCAAACAGCCCTATTCATTTAAATTTAAAACCCAAACGACACAGTTTTGGCTCCGTTTTATTTCCGGTCGAGTCCCGACCCGATCCGAACCCGGACCCGTTTCAGTTTTGACCCGATAGCCCCCACGACTTTCCGGTCGTCTTCCCCGAGAGTCCGGTAGGGTTCCGGTGGTGAACAATCACCTTCTCCGGCGACGGCCACCAGAATCCGACCACTTTTCAACCTGTTTTAAACACCGTTTTCTTCCTTTCTTCCTAAGGATCCCAACCCTAGCCTTAGTTTTCATCAAGACCCTCCCCATCTCTACGAATATGAGGTTTAAGGGCTCGGCCCGATTTTCCGGTGACCTGTATTTTTTCCATTTCGTGACTGTTTCTTCTCGGTTTTAAACCCATTTCGATCTTAAAGTGTTTCTGCACTTTATAGCAACATTTCTACAAACTAAAAGCAAGGTTTTAAACATAAAATCAGTGAGACCCCGATTATTCTCCCGAACCTGCAACTCGGATTTTCTCTATGGTTTCTTAGCCATTTAACCTCATTCTTTTTGCAATAAATCCCATATTTCATGCTGATTTAGACTCTACATTCAAATTAACTCGAATCATGCTATAAAACTTTGAAACAGAAACAGTGGCTCACCTTGGTTTTTCTGTTTGCTCACGGTGACCCCCCTTCAAGCCCTTCTGTCTCTGAACCAATCTTCCTCTCTTCTTCTCCCCTTCAGTTCCTGACTTTTCCTTTGATTTATTTTTCTCCCGAGAGTGAGAGACCATATGCATGAAATAAGCTTTTTCATTTCTCTCTCTCTCTCTCTCTCTCTCTCTCTCTCTCTCTCTCTCTTTAGTCAGACTTCAACATGCCCTGTGACCTTCTTACACACTCCAACACCTAATTCTGTCACTACCACTCCCTATTGAGTGTTATACACTCAAGTCATTACACCCACACATTCAACCGTACACACACACACACTTTTTGATACATATATATATATATATATATACATATATAGGTCTTCACCCACTCACACACACTTGCACGGCTGTCCTTGGCAGCCACTTGCCCACTTTTCTTTTCCTTTTTATTTTAATTTAATATACACACATATATATATATATTATAATACATTATATAATATGTATATATATATACATGTATAATCCATAATTATACATATTTTATACGTACCTATACGCCCATACATACACGTATATACTTAAACTCTGGGCATGTACGCATACACTAATTTTCAGTATACTACGTGTCTGTGAAACATGGGCATGCATGGAAATACGTGCGTGCACGCTCTACGATGCAATGTCCCGGGGTGCTCGGGTGTTACCCAGCACCTGTTATACATTTCAATCATTTTCCATTTCCAGTCATTCATTTCCGTGAAATACCATGATATACCTTTCTTACCGTTCAAGTTACATAGTTTAACCGACCTACCTCGGTATACGTGACGTATCCCGGGTCGGGATATTACATACATACTATTTTTTTAATACAATATTGAAGCTAGGGTATTTAACCCCCTAACATAGTTACTATATATATACATACATACATAAAAGTTAGAGAGAGAGTGAGTCTCAGTGAAGTTGTCGTCTTTAATTTTTTAGCACCGTCTTATGATATGAAAATATTTTGAAAATCATTTTATGGAATTGTTTCATGAATCTAGCTATTAATACCTGATTCCATTAAATAAACATTCCATTAAAAATCATTACAAGCATTCTGTTGTCTTGAATAAGTAATCTTTATTTCATTCTATGACATTTTCATTATATGTCATTTTCATTTCATTTCCTATTATATTTAGGAGTAAGGAAACCTTTTGTAGTCCTAAATTAAAAATTAAAAGATTTTTAAATGACAATTATTGTTATTTTACTATTCATCATAAGTCCGATCGTAAGAACGAAATATACAAATAATAGTGACTATCACATGAAACAGTTTCAATCAACAATAACATAATTGGGGCTAATAAAATCTTTTATTTGTAAAGCTAAGTTAGACTACTCCAAATAAAAAAATTTAGCTATCATTTTTTTTTTTTTTGTAAACGGGTTAGGTTTTAGAGTCGGAGACCTGGATCCGGATCCGGATCCGGATTCAGGTCCGGGGCTTGTTGAGACGAGTCTTAGCGGATCCGGATCCAGTCTAAACCCGTTTAAACTTGACAGGTTCAAATTTGAATCTTAGAGGGTTTGTCCAAACTCGACTCATTGATAGATGTAGCTCCACATTCTACACCCCAGTAATTGAACCATATGATTAAAAAAAAAAGTTATTTATAGTTTTATACCTTTTTGGGTTATTAAATTGTTGAGCCATTTTTTCCTTTGACAAAGAAAAATTGTTTGCTAAGGCAAATAAACACTTAAGTAATAAATCAATTAAATTATAATCACATATTAGTGTTATTGATTATTTAAATAGGTATTCGAGTTAAAAGTATAAATTTTTACTTTAAAAAATTACTTTTTAGCTATGCATTAAACAAACACGATTTTTTTTCTTCACTAATCTAAATCTAGATCCATTTTATAAGAAACAATATCAAGCATTCAAAATGGAATGGATCCGTATTATTGGCTCATTTTGAAAATCATCCGGGTAAATCCGAGTGATTTCTTTAACTGATTCGAATAAAGTATCAATTTAGTCTAAGCACTGGATCAATCTACCAAGCCAAATTGAATTTCACAACACTAATAAAATTCTTAATAGTGAATTGAAATGAACTAAAAACATTATTAAATGAACTAATTAGTTCGAATAAAGTACTAATCTGATCTAAGTACCAGATTAAAATCCACTTAGTCAAATTGGAGTTGATAATATTAATAAAATCTGTAAAAATGAATTGAAATGAACTAAAAACGTTATACCATTTCAATTAAATGAACTTTAAACTCAGCATGGATAAGAACTATTTAGAATTAAATGACTTGATTTAAAAAAGGATCACCTTCGGTAGTTTAGAAAATAGAATTTCTGCAATCTAGTTTTTTCGTGTTTGTATAATACATAAATAAATTATATAAACCAATTAAATTATAAAGACCCCGATTTGATTCCACCTTTGCACTGAGGCTAACATCCTTGGGTTTAGGATAGGGTTATAGACGGATCGGATTTCGACTGGATTAGAAGTGATCCTAATCTGATCTGTTTAATATAAAATTCGATACAATTCGTTTATCCGACGGATCATTCAAATGTTGATCCGTATCCAAATCTGTTAATAACCGAATCTCCGATCCGTTATGTCACGCCCCGAATTTCTGACCGAAACCCGAGGTGCGACTGACGAACAGAAAGTAAATAAGATAAAAGATAATTAAACAGATTTATGAATTTACGACAAATTAAATAGAGTTCTTTAATTTTCTAAAAATTTTGGCAGCATCTCCTTTGTTTTTCGAACCTTTTTCCCACTGATAAACACAATACATCATATATATATACAACAGTCACAATCCATCCTCACTCGATGGCCACAACTCTATCAAAGTTAAATATACATCACCTACTTATACAATCCATCACGTCTACTCCTACACTTAAATTAAAAGATCACAAATTCATTATTTATTACAATATACAATGTCATTTCCATTCTTTTCAGAAACACACCAATCTTTTATAATATCTAAATATGCCCCAAGGGCCCAAATATTCTTCCAAATTCATTTCCTCTCCTTTCTCCAAGATTTCATCAAGTCCCGCGTACCAGGAGCTTTATCTGAAACCTGTGCCCACGAATGGGTCAGCGACAACATGCTGGTATGATATAATACTAATGCAAGAAACAAAATTAAGGGCGTGGCATGTGCAAGTGTACAGTTATTTCTATATGGCATTCGATATCATTATGGCAGTACATGAACAGTATGTAATATATGATCAGTATGCGTGACACACCCATGCAACTCTATGCCCACCCATGTCTCATGATACGGTCCTTCCCCGCTGGCATGAGTACCGCCACGTATGTCTCGCTTCACGGTCCGGAACCCGTCAGGCATGCGAGTACCTAATGGCCAATTTTGGGTTTTTCACCACAGGATCTGCACCCTCATAATGCACCAGCACCTCGTGCTGACCCACACTATGCTTTCAAGAAATCACACGATGCCAATATGCCATGATTTCATCATGCAATGATACAGTTCAAATGAAACATCCCTTTCATAAGCATATGCAACATGCTGTAAATAATGCATCACATTTAAGATCAACAATAGCATTTAAATCACAAGACTTCATCCGCAAATCTGCGTGTCATACTCGATCAATCCCAACACTTATGCAAATCTACATGTCGCAATATCAGCGATCCTTCTAAAACATAAACCACATATGATGACAACTCAAGAAGTAAATCATAACACCCACAGATTCATAAAGAACACGTAAGCATATAAACAATCAAATTCTAAGTGGTTTCCTAATAGCAATTACGCATAGAGAACATTCGATCATCTTATCAAATACTCCTAAGCTTAACCTCATTTCTCACATTAGTAAAATATCATACCTGATAGGGTTGGTCACAACCCTACTAAGCGGTGTCCACTATGCAATCCAATCAACCCGTAAGTAACTTAGTCCTCCAATGGAATCATATCAAGCTTATGCTTATCTCCACTCAGCCAATCTTTGGAGAATTTGCAGTCAAGCGTGAACCAAACCCTCGTGCATCCCGAGTTTGAGGTTGATCTCCAGTCCATGGCTTAGCAGTTGAAGAAAACACACCGGCAGGCTGATCGAGTCGACCAGCCATTTTAAATCCAGTTTTATCAGCTTCTTCAACCTTTTTCCCATACTCAAATCGGATAATCGAATTACTACATACATTCCTCACCGTGCCATCACAACATATAACAACATCCCGAAGGATGGCCATTTAGTTTTGAATAAAGTTCCAGGCTCAGTCAACCCTTTAGATGAACGGACAATAACTTCTTCGCTTGAAATTGAGTAAGCCATCTTTACCTGAACAAGAGACTCAATACCCAAACTTGTAACGACTGAAGTGCCGTAACCACTTTCAAGAACCCATCTGTTACAGAAATCTGTGACAAACTGAAATTTGTGACACACCGAACTTCCCATAGGACGCCCTCAACATCTCTCATCTTCACCAGCAGGGTCAATGAGAATTCCTCCTACTTCTTCACAGCAATCACTTGAATCCTCCCATAATTTGCAATCAAGTCTACGGTAACTGAACTGTTCGCCTTCAAGACCTCTAAATCAATTCCAATAGTCATCTGCCAGTTCCTCCCTTCAATTGACCATCAGCAAACGAGCCAATCCAACATCAAGCAATACATCGCACTCACAACCCAACAAGCTATACAAAAACACCACCTCCTGACCCAACAAAATGCGTAGGATTCCAACTTCGCATCATCAAAGCAACATATAATTTATCCCGGCTGAACTTCCTAATTCCTACTCAAGGATCTCGAGATGTAACCGGGGCAAAACAGTGATCAATACCGCTGCACAAACCAGTCCCTAATCCACCTCTGTTCTCAATTGGAAACGGCAATAGACGAAACCCCCAGACCAACATCACTACCAACATCAAACCGCGCCATCCACACGCAAATACCAGCCACAAACCGTGACATCCACACACCCAATTCCGAGCCACAACAGTCACCGTTTACCAACTACACACACAACTCATCTCCAACTAGAAGACTCCTCTCACAATATACAATATAAATATATACATATCCTTGCAACAAGTTCCAAACGGAGGAGCAATGGCCAAATCCAAGAATAGCAGCAATAAGCAATACTCTGTCAAAAATTTCTCTCAATTCAACCACAAACAATTCAATCTATACACTCCAACCACGGACACCAACATCACTCCCTTTTTCCATCCATACCAATCAATTTCCCTTCAACAAACCAACTACAAGGAGGTTCAACAAAGCAACAAGAAACCGACACTTGATCGAACCTCGTGAGACAATCCGTCCCATAACTCGCATTTGAATCCCAATTCCTAACTTCACCTCCAAACATAGGCGCGGTTGGATCAACAAAATCAGACCGAACCATTTTCTGTTACCTTTCAATCACCCAAGCCCAAATCCTGCAATATCCCCACACCTGCTGCCACTATACACACACAGCAGCGACAACCGAGCCCCCCGACAGAAACCACAAAACAAACAGGGCAGTCGACCCTCAATTCAAATCACAAACCACAAGCCTTACACAAGCATCACCTCCAAACACCGACACAACCGGATCAATAAACCCAACCACGGCCATGACCGAATCAGCAATCCAATTCAGCCAACACCTTCCGAAAATCTCAGGAAATCAGAATAACTCCCATTCATCACAGCAACCAAAACGGAAAAGAAAAAGATAGAGATAGAACCTGTCCTCCCTTTCCGAACCAAACTGCTCCATTCTCCTGCTCTGCGTCAAACCCAAACAGCCACACACACACAAACCGTAACACAAATCAAGCCCCATATATATACATATATATATATGTCTACATATATCCACGCACAAGCTTCACAACACAGTGATTATATATATATATATATATATATATATATATATATATATATATACCTCTGCACTGCTACTAGATTCGAACAACCCAACGGACTGATTTAGCCGCAAGGATCTCGGCTTCGAAGCCCAACCGTACTGCCGTTACTCCTCCTTCTTCTTCCCGAACTGCCATATCTATATATATATATATATATATATATGTGCATCGATCTCCTCCACCATCATCGTCATCACTTGCTCATCTCACCGACCAAAACCGAGTTGGATTTAGCCGTAAAAAAAAATCTGAATCCGTGAAAACACCGAGTGGACTGATGCGGCAACCGTGCGTTGTTTGGCCTTGGATTGACGAAGCGGGATCGTTGGCAACGGAGGCCAACCTGGCACGCTTGAAGACTGAGGCTACCGTCGGATTCGCCCCCTCCGATCTGCGGCTCACCGATTGCTTCGCTGCCCCTGTCGCCGTCTGATCAACGGCCTCACGCTCCTCCACCGATCGTCTCTGCGTGTTGCCCCTTTCTCCTCTCTTCCTTCTTTCTCTTTTTCCCCTTTTTTCTCTTTTCTTTCCTGTTTTCACGAGACTTCCCCTGTTTCCCATTTCTCTCTTCTCGGTTTCTTTTCCTCCCAATTCTTATCTCTTCCTTTTATCTCCACTGCCTCACGTAATATATATATATATATATATTTAATTACATGTACACACATACATTATACATATATACACACATACAACACACCATTTCACACACATCTAATTAATAAACAAACAAACAAACAAATAATTAAATAAAATAAAAAAAATTAAAAAAAAAATATTCCAAAATTTCGGATCATTACACGTTAATCCAGTTCAATCCGTTTAAAATTGTAATACTTTACATGGCTATAAATCTGTATTAAATTAAAATTTTTTATTTAAATAATTATTAAAAATAAAAACTGTACTAACCAACCATAATTAAATAATAAATCAATCATAAAATTATAATAAATAGTTATTTAAAAATTAAAATATAATAAAAAAAATTACTGTGTCCATAATATTAAAACATAACAAATTCTTACATAAGACTGAAATCAAAAAGTCCACAATATTCAAACTATTACATAATTAAACATATAAATTACAAACTCATTATTCAAATTATTACATAACCAAAGTCCACAATAACATTTTCCTATTACAAATTTTCATCACTTTAACTCCATCCATCCAATCAAGATGCTCAAATTCCTGCTGTAGAATCTTCCAAACCTGAAACAAAAAGAATTAAAATAAATCCCTGCTGTGTAACTTGTTGTATAACAAAAATATAAAAAAATGGATATATATATATATATATATATATAAATGGATCGAATCAGATTGTAAACGGATCGGATCAGCCTATATCATATCCGATCCGTTTATATTTGGGATAATCGGATTCAGATCAGATCGAATTATGAATCACTATTTCTAAAACTATATTCGAACTTAACGGATTGGATCTCGGATCAGATCGGATCCATTCTATTGACAGCTCTGATTTAAGAGCAAAGGCGAGTCCTATTAATTAAAATTTAAAATACTTGGAGAGGAAGGCTTGTTGCGTGAAAGACCAAGATTCTCATTGTACCCTTTGGTACGCAGCGCAAGTCCTGATTTGTGCTATAGAGGTCTCACTTATTATTTCCTCATCACTCCGTTACTTCAACATCTCCTTCGGCCCACAAGCAATGACACGTGAGTTATATAAACTTTTGGGGTAAACTGAATTGAAAATAATTAAAATTTTACATATAAATTTATTTATTTTTTTGTTGGAGGAGGGGGTACAATTCATCTTAGCCTGCTCTTAACTCCGTCATTGCAAATAAATATTGTCTAAATAAATAAAATCTTTTTGAAAAAATTGTTAATATAAATTGTCTAATTCTTTTTTAATAACATAACACAGCCTCTTTTTTTAAAAAAACAATTATGCTCAATTTATATATTCATGATCATCACCTCTATTATATATACAGACTCCAAATTCTATTTTATGAAGAGCTAATGGGTCATTTAATATGTAGTACCACATTCGTCATTTGATCCCTGAATAGGTAAATCCCTGCATATGCCATGCCACCTGATCATTAATATCTTAGTTTTAAATTAAGAATAATAAATAGAGACAATTATTATCCACGTTTTTTATTTGGGTACTACTAGATCTAATATTTCATAAACTCTCACCCAAAATCAACTAAAATACAAAAACAATAGTACTTACATTTTAAAAACAAAAAGGAGAAAAAAAACATTTCTTTTTGGGTCCAATTTTCACATAGTTCTTACATTTTAAAAACAAAAATGGGAAAAAAACATTTTTTTTACATCCAATTTTCACAACATTGCTTTTCAGGTCGGTCAAAATTCTTCAGCCCTAAAGTTCAGGCCACTTACTGATTTAATATCAACATGACACTATAAGACTAAGTAATATTGGACATGATCCACAAACACAAATTAAAAATGACATGAATTTACATGAATATAACAGATTTTGAATTGGATCTAATTATATTTGAATCAAAATCGGGTCAAACATGATTAACAATATTATTTTTCGTGCCGTATTCTGATTGACTTTACTAATGTAAAATTAATTTAAAATTTATACATTTAACATGTTTATTCGAAATTAACTTATTAAGTCGAAATTGACACTAAACATAATTATATATGCGTTTTACTCTATTAAAATATTAAATAACACAGAATTGACACGTTTTGAAAATTTCCTCCTACCCATCCTCTGTTTTAACAGACACACATACATATTTCGGTTTCAGACCAAATTACAAAATATCAATTGTGGAAATATTCCGTTCCAATTCAAACAATAGGAATCAGAAGTGAGAAAACATAGCTTCACTGAACAAATATTATTCATATATCCAAAAATAAAACATAATATTGCACTCAACTAATTCAAATTCATTTTCCAAACCCAAACACAGACAACAATATATGTATACACAGACGTACATAGACTATGGCTGCTCACCAATTTCAATAGCAATGTCACCATCCGAAGTTGACCGCTCCTCCTGGGAATGTTCATCTCCTACTATCGCGCCCATTTGGAATTGAGCTGCAGCAGGCTCTGTTTCTGGCTGAACTTCTTGGTGGGTGGTCCAGATGATGGCAACAGTGGTGGCCTTAAGCTGATTCCAAATGACATCAACCCAACCACGGAGGCATATTATGATGGGGAAGGCAATCCAAAAGTGTAGTGGTGGCCAAAATATTGAGGCCAGCAAAGAAGTAGTCACCGGAACAGAGAACTCTGTGTAGCCGAAGCGGACTGGCTCCATAATGGCCGAAACACGGAAGAGCTCTCTGTAGCCTAATCGGATCGGATCCATAGTGGGTGAAATATGGAAATTGAGATTGAATTTGATGGAGTTGAAGAGGAAGATTAGAAAGAAACTGGAAGGCAATAAATAATGCTCATATCGAGCCCCAAGCTTGAAAATGTAAATATGGGGAAAGAAAAAGAAGAGCAAGTTCAACAATGGAGGGACAGTGTGCCTCCCGTCCATGGTTGTCGTGTAACGCATGGCCATGGATAGCTTTCTTTTGGAATTCAAGTGAGAACTTTTCTGGAATTCAAGACTATTGCTATTGTTTGGTTTGGCTCTGCCCTGGTGACTTTTATATCTATCTAAAGGTGACTTCTATATCTATTGTGGTGGTATCTAAAGGTGACTTCTATATCTATTGTCTTTTATATTATCTATTGTGGTGGTATCTAAAGGTGATTTCTATATCTATTGTCGTGTATCTAAAGGTGATTTCTATATTTATTGTTGTGTATCTAAAGGTGACTTCTATATCTATTGTTTTTATATCTATTGTGGTGGTATTAAAGGTGGTATCTAAAGGTGACTTCTATATCTATTGTCTTGGTATCTAAAGGTGACTCTTATATCTATTGTCTTGGTGACTTTGGTCAGCACACTGATCACTTTATTGGTGGGGTCGTGTAAAGGTGACTTCTATATCTATTAAAGGTAACTTCTAAAGGTGGCTTCTATATCTATTGTCTTGGTCTCTAAAGGCATTTCGTTCCCATTTCCGTGTCGCTAACAATGTCGGCTGTCTCAATCTCACTTCTCAAGTTTCTCCTGATGTGGCGCTGCTCATCGATGTTTTCATTCTCCCGATGTGGAGGCGCTGCTCATCGATGTTTCTCCCGATGTGGATGTGATGTGGCGCTCATCGATGTTTTCTCAAGTTTAATAAATGTTTCTCCGAATGTCACTATTTCACATTTTAGAGTATATGTGCACACAACCACACGTGTTATAAAAATGCTATTTATTGTGCCAATATTATGAACCCGCAATAGTTTTAACTTTCTAACTGATGTGGGACGAAGTTACACAAGATAAATTATTTGGACAGAGAACACTAGAAAGGTGATTGATTTAGTAAAGGCAAATGCCACTCGCAGGCCGGTTCAAAACCATTTGAGACTTAAAGCAATAAATCTAAATAAGATTTTGTTTCTCTTTTTGAGATATAAGAAAATTAATTTTTTTTAATAAAAATGTAATTTAAGAGGTTATAGTATTTTAATTAATCTTAAATTTTTGGATTATAATAAATACACAAAATTTGAGATCATACCCCTAATGAAAATAAATTTGGGAGAAATTTTTTTTATTCCGTTAAAGTTTGAGGGGGTTGGGGAGAAGGAACCCCGCTCTTACCTAAATATGTAAAATAAAATAATAAAAAAGTTTTATGCTACATAACTAATATTTATAATAATTTTTTTTTAGTCACTTATTAAAAATTTATACAAACTTGATAGGGTTATATGTTTGAAAAAAAAAATAATGTTATTTTAATTCTTTATTAACATACATGTTTCTTATTTTAACTCATGTAATGTTTTGTTTAAGCAGTGTAAATTATAATTAATTTAATAAAATAAATAACTAAAAGTTTAAAAATAAATGAGGATCCGTCCCACTTATCACGAGATTTAAATAAGTTTGAAAGAAAAAAAATTTTAGCGGGATGGAGTTGGAAAAGAAATCTCCTGGCCCCATTAATGAATGCGGTTGTCTCTCACATTTGTGTCTCTCACATTTGTGTGTGTGTTTTTTCTCACAAAGACAATAACAGTACATATTTGAGATTTGATTTACCTGATTGGTCAGTTAGATTTGATTTAGTAAAAGTTTATTGACTCGTCGCAGTTTATTAGTTTTGTCCAATTCACAAACAAAAATAAATCAAATTTAATTAATTGAAGGTACAAAATTTTTGCATATTATGAAAGTCCCGGTGCCTCTCTTTAAAGTGGGTAGTGATATTTTTCTTTTACAACTCCCCTTATTTTTCAGAACAAAGGAAGGGTATCTATACTTTGGATGATCTTTTCTAGGTCTACTCCCTTCAGCAAAAGCACTCATCCCATTAAATGGATGCGAAAATGTAACTCATAAAAATGAGGACCACTCTGGCTAATCACAAAAGTGGAATCTCCAACACCAAATTAATTCGTATAATACACTCGATTGTAGTATATTATACAGATCAATCAAAAAAAATCTCACGTATATTATGACCAATTAAGTCACAGAAATTTCATCTTTACGACTGATGCTAACATAATTCGTCTTAAATAGTCTTAATTATAGGATGTGACTTCTCAAAAACCAGTTGGGTTGAAGATACCAATATTTTGCAAAAAAATTAATCATTGGCAGAAACATTGCAGCCGAACCAATCAATATTTGACACATCATCAAGTAGCTCCCAAATAATGTTGTGCAATACTGCTGAGACCAATGAATACCTTCTGAATCAAGGTACAAACTCTAATCCAACTGAACAGATAGCTTCTGGGTGCTCACTCCATTTCATTTGACACACCACACCAATGTCATGATTATAATGTCACAATTGAAGCAAATGCACCCTTTTATTAGAATAGGGGGCAGGACAATCAAACGCCCGTGTGGTTAAAAGGATTCTTCGTCATCAATTATATAAACCCCTTATAAATATCAGTTGAAGCAAACATGCTCTAGGAAATAGATCCACTTGGAGATTGTTATATATACATTTCTATTTTCAATTTTAAAAAAAAAAACCTAAAAAGTTAATATTGATTGATGATATTTTTGATAAGTAACTGATCATTTTACTGATAAAAAATAACTTATAAATTAGATTGGAAATCCAACTAAAGAAAAAAATACTTAAAAAACTTTAGGCTATAAAAACAAATTGTACCAAATTGATAAAAATCCCACTGAGAAGTTAAATTAAACTTAAGATAAGGGTGAAGTGTGAAAGATTTTAAATCTAGGAGAGACAAATACTTAAATTAAAGGGTTATATTTAAATTTATTTTACAAAAATATAAAAAATTTCAAATAAAAAAAAATTGAGAGGGGGCAATTGCCCCTCCTAGGCCCTTGGTGGCCTCGTCCATGCAAAGGAGGCCATGACATGAATATTATCCCACAATCAAAATAGTGTCACCATTCTTATCTTCAAAAACACTCAAATTTCTCCCGAACTAAACATGCCACATGATTTTCCAAGAAGACGCTCCATACAGCTCTACCTCTTTTCCCACCGAAACCCCGAAAAATACCTTCAAGGAGAAGTCTCAAAAATCTATACATGGGGATTTTAGCTACATAATGTGTAACTGTAAATATACTATGTCAAAAGCAAATATTATCACAATATCAGTTTATTTGCATGTAAAATAGCCATAAATAGTAAAACAATTATGAAAATAGTATCTATAAAACAAATTTATTGCAAAATAAATAAAAGGACTCATACTTTGATACCATGTTTAGATTAATAAAGGTGGACCACATTATAAGTTTTCGAATGTGTTGGACATAGGTGGACTGTGGTTGCAGAATTGCAGATGTTGTGTCCACAAGAAATAGGCAGGCCAATTTTCAATAGGGATAAGTGTTCTGGATGCCATATATTTATTTAAGGTCAGGTATTTCAAATGCCTTGCTAAATAGTGGCCCTTGGCGCAACAGTAAGGTTGTTCCATTATGACCTGGCAATCACAGGTTGCGAAAACAGTCTCTCTGCTTACGGACGTAAGACTGTATACAACTAACTTTCCGCAGACCCTGCAATGGCGGGAGCCTCGTACATTGAACTAGCCCTTTATTTCAAATGCCTTACTACCAACAAGAAGCAAACTGTAAATCTCATTATCGTTTTTCCTTAAAGACAAGACAAATAAGAAATGCACCAATACTCATTTAAACTACATTCTCACGATACTCCGCTCCCTTTACATGTTTAAATCTGAAATTCCTCTCTATGGTAAGAAAATCCAATTGCATTTAAAATAGGATGGAAATAGTCCAAAAATTGGCACTCAAGCTCCATAATCAATCATGCCCCAAAATCCATACTCGGGTTGCTTTTTGAATTTGCATGTTGTTATTTAGAGAAAGTTTACTTCAAAATATTTCACAAGTATTTATTAACAGACTTCAGAAGAAAAGCATAAGCTTCACGCCTTCAATCAACAAGTTTTAGGAAAGTGGCCCCTGGGTGGGAGACTCAACAACTTAAATTGCATTTGATTACAGCATATAAGCAAAACACTTATCAATTTTTTTATAAAAAAAGGGAAGGAAAGATAAATTATGGATAAGTGATTCAAATCACTTTTTGAATATATTAAGCCTCTCAGCTAAACTAGTTAAATATCCAACCAAGTAGCTTAACCTAAACATGCTATGGATCACCTGGAGAATATCTATCAGAATGTGAAAAACGCCCATCATATTTATATGTTATTCAAACATTCTTTAACAATTTTACTTGCAAAAGCTGAATGGTAATTCACATCAATGGTTCAGAACCAACACAACATTTAAAGCACAACTAAAATCAATTTGGTCTCAATTGAATGCAAAAAAATAAGGCATCATACCCTATTTGCAAAAAGATTCTCCTTTTTTCTGTTCTTGAATAGAGCCAATTGAAATTCTTCCTGCATATTCAACAGCAACATACAATATCACAATAAGACTAAAGTTCACATGAAACGTCATTTTTAATTTGTGCTTGTGGATCATGTCTCATAAATCCTTGCACATAGACCATCATATCGAGAAATTCTTACATGAATTGGATTCTTTGATTTGATTAATAATATCATGTCATTTGAATAAAATTTCTATTATCAAGGAGATACACAAGTGACATCTTATTTATAAAATAATATATGATTGGTACTCAATTCATCCAAGAATTTCTCTCATGACACATGTTCATTAATGTCTAAATTTTAGATTATGTTAATACTATACTTTTTAAATTTACATCTCAAATTTCTATCTTAAATAATATGACATAACTGCATTAATTATATAATTTAAACTACTTTTAATAAAATATTGTAACAACAATCCCACATATATTAAGACAATTATACTTCATTTCTTATTTGGGTACTACTAGAACCAGTATTTCCTAGAAGGTACAGAAGTCCCACCCAAAAGAAACTATAATACAAAGAGGGACGAGTTCATAATATTGTTTTTCAAAACAAAAAAAAGAAAGAAAGAAAAGAAAATTCCTTTTGAAAACAAGCACACAATAAATGTGGAAGGGACAGAAGGCCAGCGCCACTGTTTAAGACAGATTCAAACAGCACTTCCATCTCCTTCATCCTCTGGAACTGGTTCTTCTTGTTGGAGATAATGAGCTTCAATTTGTCGAATAATTTCATTTTGTGGCTCGGTGTTTGCGCGGTTGATGAGAGTTGCATGGACTGAAATCCAACAATCCGGTACTCCATTGAGGACGGAACGTAGGCACCGTAAAAATAGCTTAAAACAGGTTCCATAGCCAACCAGAGGAAAAAAATAAAGATATGATGAGAGGGTAAGCGTACCAGAAGAGTGGCTGTGGAAAAACGAGGGAGGCCAGCAATGAAAGCGTGAGAGTTGCAGAAAAATCACCAAACCGCAAACGTAGGCGCCATGTATTGTCTGAGTGAGTGAGGCGAAATTGGATGGAGGTGAAAGGAAAGAGCAGGACGAGAAGGGCAAGAAGCCATACTTTAAAGGAATTGGGATGATGATGCATTAGTACCTGTAAGTTGAAGGGATCCCAACTACAAGGCATGGCTGCTTGGGATTTGAGGAAGTTAATTAGAACTAGGCAAATATACCTCAAATCCATCTAGTGTGTGTGTGTGTGTGTGTATATATATATATATATGCTCAAGAAGTTTTGCTAGCTGTGCTTACGGTAACCTGCTAACATGAAAGAATGAGAAGGTTTGATTCGTGGCCGTGGAGGGAGTTTGATTTATAGCAGAGAGTGGGACTCCATCTGATGCTTTTTGGCAGAGTGCGTGTGGCTTTGGAAGGAGTTTGATTTCCCACTCTCTGCTATAAATCAAACTCCCTCCACAGCCGTGAATCAAACGACCCCTCTTGAAGATCTGCCGTGTCACACTTTTTTTCAGATTAAATTATACTAATTTTTATTAAAATTTTTAATAATTATAAAAAAAATTTAAAATTTTTAAAATTATAATATCTTTTTTTATTTTTATTTTTACATAATTCAACAAATTAAGTAATAAAAAATTTAAATTCAAAATTTACTAATAAAATTTATAAAAATTATAAATTAGTCAGTATAAAAGAATTATTTATGTTTTTTTTTTACTGTAAAAAAATAGTAAAAATGAAATTGATTGGAACAAACATAAATCCTACGTAAAAATAAAATTACAATAAAACTAGCATGGCTGCTACTATTTTGAATCCTTTTTTTTTAAATAAAACTTATTTTACATTACTTAAAGAGACGATTTTTGAAGACATTATCACTTTAAGTGACCATTTTTATTGAAAGTGTCATTTCAAGAAATAATTTTATATTAAAATTGTCACTTCAAGTTGTAGTGATGATTTCAAAATATTACACGAATTTGATAAATAAAATTAAAATTAATCTTATTTGATTAAAAAATTACCAACTACATACATTTGCAAGTCTCTTTATTTTTTTTCTTTTAGAACTTTTTACTTCAAGTTATTTGGTTTGGTAAGATATTGATTAATCTCTTATTTATCTTGGGGCTTTCTGTCATTGCTCCTTCAATAAGTTGATAATTCACTTTTAAGTCTAACTGCAATCTTCATTATTTCTATGACAAAAATATTATTATTTTCACAGCATTAGCTAAGCAAGAGAGCTAAAATATCGTTTCGATACTTTTTAAAATTTTAAAATTAGAAAATTTATAATATATAAATTTATTTATTTTTTATAAAATTAATATATTTGAAATCTAAAAATCAAGATTTATTGAATGAAATTCATATAGCATATTAAATTTTATACAAAAATAAAAAGGGTAAATTACATTGACATCTTCTGAAATTCATGATAATTACACTGATCTCTCCTGAAATTTTTAAAATTATACTGACCTTCCCTATTTTACAAAATAATATACACATACCACCTTTCTGTTATATTTTTTTTTTCAAAATGATGAAACTATCCCTTTTATTTATTTATTTATTTTTATATTTTTTTAATTTTGACAAATTTATTCTAATTTTTTTTAAAGATTTTTTTTATTTAAAATCAAATTTAAGACAAATAACTTATTTTTATTTTATATAAAAATAAATTTAAGGTTTTTATCAATATTTATTTGAAAAATGAAAAAAATTTGGTCAAGATTTAAAAAATTAAAAAAAAATTATGAAATGAGTAGCTTTGTCATTTAAAAAAAAAATTGACTGGAGAAAGATATCTTTATATTATTTTGTAAAGTAGAGGAGACTAGTGTAATTTTAAATTTTTTTTAAAAAACTAATAAAATTATCATAAATTTCAGAAGAAATTAGTATAATTTACTTAAAAATAAAATATAATTAAAATATTAAAATTTTATGTTTACAACGGGTCACCGCGGGGAACGATTTGCACCGTGGTGCAGAAACCTCAGCTGAAAGCTAACAAAGTAACGAGATGCTTTTAGTTTTCAAAATTTTATGTTATTTCTCATTCCAGCTTAAAGTTGTGTTTGTTCTAATCGAGCCGTAAACGAGTGGTACACGTATTTGTTATTTTTTACTGAATTCACATAAATTTGATTGTTTTATTGAAATTACAATAAAAAATAATAGTATATTATCACCCCCACCTAATTGGCCGCTTCCCTGTGCCGGATTCTAATCGCGCTAGTCAAAAGTCAGAATGCTGTGGGACCCATTTTGACTTTGGTGTCGCCTCGAAGTCATTACAGTTGTGTTTGGATGGAAATGGAATTGTTTATTTAATTATTTTAAATTTTAAATAAATTTTTAGATTAAGTGAGCATTTATTTAAATTTTTTGAAATATTTATTTAGACATTTTTAATTAAATGGGCGGGATGAAGTAAATTGTCATCCCTAGTTTTACATAGGCCTGTAAACGAGTTGAGTTCGATTCGGCTGGACCCGACCTGGACCCGTTCACACAAGACTCAGACTCGTTAACAATACCCAATCCGAACCCTTTAAAGACTAATTAAATGGGTTGGGTATAGATCCGTTGAATAATACCCGTTAAAGACCCGACTCGCTAAATTAGTAACAAGTACATACACACTCTTTTTTTAATACAATATTAAAGTTAGGGTATTTAACCTCCTAACATAGTTACTATATATATATATACATACATACATACATAAAAGTTAGAGAGAAAGAGTGAGTCTCAATGAAGTTGTCGTCTTTAATTTTCTAGCACCGTCTTGTGATATGAAAATATTTTGAAAATCATTTTATGGAATTGTTTCATGAATCTAGTTATCAATACCCGATTCCATTAAATGAACATTCCATTAAAAATCATTACAAACATTCTGTTGTCTTGAATGAGTAATCTTTATTTCATTCTATGACATTTTCATTATATGTCATTTTCATTCTATGTCATTTTTATTTAATTTCCTATTATATTTAGGAGTAAGGAAACCTTTTGTAGTCCTAAATTCTTGATAAAAATTAAAAGATTTTTAAATGACAATTATTATTATTTTATTATTTATTATGGGTCCGATCGTAAGAACGAAATATACAAATAATAGTGACTATCACATGGAACAGTTTTAATCAACAATGACATAATTGGGGCTAATAAAATCTTTTATTTGTAAAGCTAAGTTAGACTATTCCAAATAAAAAAATTTAGCTCTCATTTTTATTTTTTTTTGTAAACAAGTCAGGTTTTAGAGTCGGAGACCTGGATCCGGATCCGGATTTAGGTCCGGGTCTTGTTGAGACGAGTCTTAGCGGATCCGGATCCGGTCTAAACCCGTTTAAACTTGACAGGTTCGAATTTGAATCTTAGAGGGTTTGTCCAAACTCAACTCATTGACGGATGTAGCTCCACATTCTATACCCCAGTAATTGAACCATAAGATTAAAAAAAAAGTTATTTATAGTTTTATACCTTTTTGGGTTATTAAATTGTTGAGCCATTTTTTCCTTTGACAAAGAAAAATTGTTTGCTAAGGCAAATAAACACTTAAGTAATAAATCAATTAAATTATAATCACATATTAGTGTTATTGATTATTTAAATAGGTATTCGAGTTAAAAGTATAAATTTTTACTTTAAAAAATTACTTGTTAGCTATGCATTAAACAAACACGATTTTTTTCTTCACTAATCTAAATCTAGATCCATTTGATAAGAAACAGATATCAAGCATTCAAAATGGAATGGATCCCTATTATTAGTTCATTTTGAAAATCATCTGGGTCAATCTGAGTGATTTCTTTAACTGATTCGAGTAAAGTATCAATTTAGTCTAAGCACTGAATCAATCTATCAGGCCGAATTGAATTTCATAACAATAATAAAAATTTTAATAGTTAATTGAAATGAACTAAAAATATTATTAAATGAACTAATTAGTTCGAATAAAGTACTAATCTGATCTAAGTACCAGATTAAAATCCACTGAGTCAAATTAGAGTTGATAATATTAATAAAATCTGTAAAAATGAATTGAAATGAACTAAAAACGTTATACCATTTCAATTAAATGAACTTTAAACTCAGCATGGATAAGAAATATTTAGAATTAAATGACTTGATTTAAAAGAGGATCACCTTCGGTAGTTTAGAAAATAAAATTTCTGCAATGTAGTTTTTTCGTGTTTGTATAATACATAAATAAATTATATAAACCAATTAGATTACAAAGATCCCGATTCGATTCCGCCTCTGCCCTGAAGTTAACATCCTTGGGTTTAGGAGAAAAGGACAGTCATTAAAATTTAAAATACTTGGAGAGTAAGGCTTCTTGTTGCGTGAAAGACCAAGATTCTCATTGTGCCCTTTGGTACGTAGCGCACGTCGTGAGTTGCGCTATTAGAGGTCCCACTTATTTTTTCCTCATCACCCCCGTTACTTCAACTTCTCCTTCGGCCCACAAGCAATGCATCGTGAGTTACATAGAAATATATATCAAGTAGTTATTTAATTTTAATTAAAAAAATAAAAAATTTATTTACATTATATATGTAATAAATTTTAATACAAATATGTATTCAAATAAAAAAAAATTTCTTCTATCAAAAAAATTTAGAGCAAGATATTATACTATTATTAATAGATTGGTTTGTGAGGTTAAATTTTGAAGTAGAGTAAAAAAAAACTTATTTTTTAATTTGGTGTTGTTTTTAACTTATTTACGGGATTATGATTGTTTTTAAAATTGTTTTTTTTAAAAACATTTTTTTATTAAAAAACCTTCTTTCAAAAAGACACTTTTAATTTTTTTTTAATTAAAAAATCATTTTTCAAAAAGACGTTTTTGAAAGACGCTTTCAAATATATATTTTTTTAAATCATTTTTTAAAAATACGATTTCACAAATGACCATAATTTAATAAATAATTTACTATAATCTTCTTCTTAAAAAAAAAATTCAAAACAACTCTATTTTGAAAAAAAATTCTTGATTTGTAGGCAATCTCTGTAATGAGGTGTACTAATAAATCAACGCGTACCTTTACTTGAACGAATTTATAATCCTGACTTGTTCAATCGAGACAAGCATGTGAGACGCTCTGTTGGCGCAAAGTAGTGTGTGAATGTATATGTGTGTGTATATGTGTATACATATACACGCTCTGTTGGTGCAAAGTAGTGTGTGAATGTATATGTATGCATGTATGTATTATGTATGTATATATATATTGTTTAAGAAAATAACCTTTACTTTCTAATCATGTGCAACTCGTTCAATGTTGTGTTTATTAATTGCTCTAGCAATTGATGAAGAAGTTGCATGGACGAGCAACGACTTAGCTACTCATGTTATTATTATTAGTATTATGATTTATTATTTTTGTAAATTTATGTGAGTCCTATTATAATGTTCATATCATAGTAGTGATTGCACAATGATACTATTTCATCCCTAGTCGTGCTAAGAGAGAAGAGTTTGTTGTAAGTATTTTATGATAGTATTATAATTTCAATATTTTATAAAATTTTTATAAAATTTATTGTATTATTAAAATTCTCGTATGAATATAATAGACTCGTAAAATAACTTTTCATTCAGAATGATATGTTCAGAATAATATATGTTGAACTTTTCATTCGGTCAAAAGATTTATTTAGTTGTCAGTGTTGCATTAAAATATAATATTAAACAATAGTATATTTTTTAAAATTTTACCTCTAATGATGTGGTACTTGATTAATGACAATACTTTAAAATGTCACATCATTTAAGAATAAAAATTTAAATTATCTATTTAAGACTAACAATATTTTTAGCTTAATTTGTCCTATATCATTGGCGCCTGCCTATAAACCCAAGAGCTACTAAAACATAATACATTAAGTTAAATTCCAACTTAGTCGAACATGAATTCAAAGGTCTTGTTTAATACGGTGTTAATGGAAATTTCAGAAATGTTTATTTTAATTATTTCATTCTTTATTCTTATTTGGTAAGATTATGGATGTCTATTTTATTTCAAGTATATTTTTGGCTTAGATGAATAATTCTTATTCTATTTTATGTTATTTTTATTTTTTATTTTATTCTATTTCTGTGTATCAAACATGACGTAATTGTTTGAAGATTCCCATTTAGGCTTCCATTGTCTAATACATACTAGACAGGTCCAAAACTTTCAGAAAGTGCTTGGGGCTATGCAGTCTTTGTTCAGACTTTCAGCCAAGCTCGTGTTAGTACTGTATGTTATAGGTATTTGGCTTATTAGGGGCCTATCGCTCCACTCCACTCCAGGCTTGGTCGTCCCACTCTTGGGCTCCATACTTGATCGTTCATTTCTTAGAATTTTTCCTCTTTTAGTTACACGCCTGACTCAATTTCCAACTTAACCCAATATACATCTTCTCCCACTTCATATTCTCTATATTATTTTAAAGCCAATTGCCTAAATCTCAGTTCCTGAAGTTTAGTGTATGACTGTGGTGCAATTCACATGCTGTGCCATCATTTTTCATTGGATTCATAGGGTTATATGACTTGGTAATTAAAGTATTAGGTTTATTAAAATGTGTCACGTCTCACCAATATAGGTGTGTCATATCATGGTCTTTCTTTTTCTAGAAAGAAAGACACTCTTCTATTGCCCTCTTAGACTCATTAAGTCATTGATCTTGATTGTCTCTTAGCCCTAACAGTCTATTGAGCTAATCACATGCATTAATCACTATAAACACTAGTGTCTCAACATTTGAGATAAGATGAATGCTCTCATTATCACTTCACCAAAATCCTTGTACGACTTTTTTTGAAATTCTCACAATACACTAATTCTTAATTTGGGATTCTCGTGATACTTCTCATCCGTAATCTTGGATTCTCACAATACTCCATTATCCCCATTCTCTTTAGTTTGCCACTACTTTCACAATTAATATTTTCTTGAGAGTTCCTATTGTTAAAGAATGACAAGAAGATGCGGAGAAAGGTTCACCATTTTCCATTACTATTCAGAGAATTATATAATACAAGTTTGTTAAAAAGATAATAACGAATCCTAAAGATAAGGATACAACTCACAACAAATTTACATTTGAAAGATTCAGAAATAACAACCTAACTAAAAGATAATAACAAAAGCCTAGTAGGACAGCTGTCATCTAATATGCCCCCTCAAGATAGGCCACAGGAAGAGAGGCCAATCTTGACTTTGAGAGATTGAAATTTGGAACGAGGCAACGATTTTGTAAGAGCATCTGCAAGTTGATCAACAGAGGGAACATGAGCGACACGAAGAGAACCTGACTGAACTTGATCCCGAATAAAATGAAAGTCGATGGCAACATGTTTCATTCGTGAGTGGAATACGGGATTAGAACACAACTGAGTAGCGCCAATATTATCACAATAGATTACAGGAGCAGGAGATAAATCAATGCCAAGATCAGTCAAGAGATAATAGAGCCACTTAAGTTCAGCAGCAGTAGCTGCAACAGAGCGATATTCAGCTTCTGTGGAAGAACGGGAAACAATGTTTTGTTTCTTTGAACTCCAAGAGATAAGATTACGCCCAAGATAGACAATGTATGCACTAGTCAAGGAGAAGTCATCTGGATTTCCAGCCTAATCTGCATTAGAGAAGGCATGAAGAGAAAGTGGAGAATCACGGTAAAAAAATAACGCCTTCATCTAAGGTACCACATAAATAGCGCAAGAGCCGCTTGACAAGAGCCCAGTGCTCAGTAGATGGTTGATGCATATATTGAGATAATTTGTTAACCACATAGGAGATGTCGGGACGTGTCAGAGACAAGTATTGCATACTGCCTACAACAGTGCGGTATTCAGTGGGATCTGGAAGAGGTGTGCCTAAGTGTAAACTGATGGGAGGACTAGTAGGCAATGGGGTGGAAATAGGCTTAGCACTTGACATATTAGTCCGAGCAAGAAGATCCATAATATAACGGCACTGTGAGAGTAAAATCCCATGACGATGAGGAACCACTTCAACACCAAGAAAATATGAGAGAGACCCGAGATCTTTGAGGGAAAATCGTTGAGCAAGACGATCAATGAACTGATTGACAAGAGCAGGGCTATCACCTGTAAGGATGATATCATCAACATAGACTAGGAGGTAGAGAATATTAGTACCAGTGTTGAGAACAAACAATGAAGTATCAGCATGAGAATTCCGAAAGCCATCAACAAGAAGAAATTGGCGTAACTCATGGTACCAAGCCCTTGGTGCTTGTTTAAGGCCATATAGGGTTTTACGAAGCTTGCAAATATATGTTGGATGATCGGAGTTAATGAAGCCCGGAGGTTGGGCCATATAAACATCTTCCGATAGATGACCTTGTAAAAAGGCATTGTTGACATCTAATTGTCGAAAAGGCCAACCACGACTAACAGCAATGCTAAGAACAAGCCTCACAGTAGCAAGTTTAACAACCAGACTAAATGTTTCATGATAGTCAACACCAGGGTGTTGATGGAAACCTTTGGCTACAAGACGAGCTTTAAACCTGTCAATAGAACCATCAGAATAACGTTTAATACGAAAAATCCATTTACAACCAATAATATCAGAGGCAGAGATAGGTGGAACAAGCTCCCAAGTTCCATTGCGGACTAAAACATCATACTCTTCGGACATGGCCCGACGCCAGTTAGGATCTTTGAGAGCTTGGGTTGCAGTTGTGGGTTCAATGATGGAGGTGGGGTTAAATTGGGTGTGGAGGTTAAGTTTTTGGAGTGGTTTATAGATGTGGTTTTTAGAGCGGGTAGTCATGCGATAGAGGTTAGGAGGGGGGGAGCTCGGTGAATAGGGGGTGGGTTGCTGACTTGGGGTGGTGGTGTTGAAGGAGGGTCATGTTGCACAGGGTCCAATGTTGTAGTCACAGGTAAAAGGAGTGGTTAGAAAAGGTGTGGGGTAGAAGATGATGATGGATCAACACACGTTGGAATCTCTTGTGGGCGCTCATTAGATGAGGTAGTGTGAACTGACTGGGAAGGACTAGGAGCTGTAACCGTAATTATTGGAGGAACCCATGTATCAATGGTAGTGGAGTTAGGACGTGGTAAATGAGTATGGAGTGATGTGTAAGGAAAAATAGATTCGACAAACTAGACATGATGAGAAATGAATATTTTTGTGGAAGATGGTTCAAAACACAAGTAAGCACTTTGAGATAACGAATACCCAAGAAAAACGCAAGGTTTAGAACGAGCATAAAGTGTATGGGATGAATACGGTTGAAGCCAGGGATAACACAAACACCCGAAAATCTTAAGTTTAGAATAGTTAGGAGCAGTGCCAAAAATGGATTCATATGGTGAGGAAATGGTTAATAGTATGTGTGGGCATTCTATTAATTAAATAGACGGCTGTGGCAAAAGCATGAGACCAAAAGGTTAAGGGAAGAGACGCATGGGAAAGTAATGTGAGGCCAGTTTCAACTATGTGACGATGTCATCTTTCTGAATAGCCATTATGTTCAGGTGTATGTGGTGGAGTGGTGAGATGAGAAATGCCATGTGTTGTGAGAAAATCTTAAAGGCCCATGTATTCACCCCTATTATCGGAATAAAGTGTGAGAATCTTGGTTTTGAAATGATTTTCCACAATGGCTTTAAAGCGCATAAAGATTTCTTTAACCTCAGATTTTTTTCGTAATGGATAAAACCAAATATATTTTGTAAAATGATCAACAAAAATGACGTAATATTTGAATCCATTATGGGAAAGAATAGGAGAAGTCCATACATCAGAAAATATAAGTTCAAGAGGTTGTGAGGAGTCTAGAGATGAGGTAGAAAATGAGAGCTTATGACTCTTATTGCCATAACAAGCATTACATAAAAAATCGTTGGACAAAGGAGATGACAAATCTAAATGATAATAAAAAATAATATGCTTTAAAACAAGAAAGGTTGGATGTCCTAATCTATGATGCCAATTGGAGAAAGTGGTTTTGACATTTGAGAAGGCAAGAATTGGGGATGATGACTGGATACTCGGCCACTCATACACATTATCCTTAGTGTTGCCCTGCACAAGAATTGCCCCCGTGCGAAGATCCTTCACCTGAAAAGAAGTTGGTAAGAACTCAACAGAGACATTATTGGTGGTGCAAAATTGAGAAATTGAAATTAAGTTCTTTTTAATGGTTGGCACACAGAGGACATTATTTAGTTTAAAAGAAGAGTTAGGGGTGAGAAGAGAAGTGGAACCGGTATGGGTGATGGAAAAACCCGTGCCATCTCCAATCATAACATCGTCGGAGCCCGTGTATGGAGCATGAAGAGATAAGTTGCTTAAGTCCACTGTTGCATGATGAGATGCACCACTATCAAGTAGCCAAGCTGGATTGTTAGAGGCAACATTAACAGCAAAATGAGCTCGAGGCTACCAAGGGATTGATTGAGTGTTGGGCGGTGGTGTAAAGGCTTTGTGGGATGGCTGAATAGGAATCAATTTGAAGGACGGACAGCGCTTGGCTGTGTGGCCTTGAATGCCACAGATCTGGCAATGGCCCAAGTAAAGGCGTGGCGGTGGATGATTGTCACGAGGTGGTGTGCCAGAGTTGTTATTAATTGGAGGACGAGTATAGGAATTGGGCGACGAGCGCCAGCCAGTGTGACCATGAGGAGTTGGACGCCAATTATTGTTGGTAGGTTGAGGTCTCCAGTGTGTGTTGGACCTGTTTGTGTGGTTGGCAGTGGCTGGAAAGTGAGCTGATTCCTTTGTTTTTCCTTGAAGAGAAGCTTCAAATGTGAGAAGTTTCTCATGGAGCTCATCAAATGAAATGGGGTTGTCACGACCTTGAACAGCACGGACCAATTCTGTATAGTCATCTCCTAGCCCATCTAGAATCTGCTCAGTAAGATCTTCCTCATCTATTGGTGCACCAAGGATAGCAAGTTCATCTGCACGAGCTTTAACTGATTGAAGGAAGTCAGTAATATTCAGAGTACCTTTGGTGGAATTTTTGAGAAGAGTCTTGACTTGTTTAATGCGGCCTCGGGATGGTTTGGCATAGGTGTTGGCTAGGATGGTCCATGCATCTTGTGATGTTTTGGCTCTGGCAACAAACGGAATGATTGTAGGAGAAAGTGAGCCAATAAGAGCATTAAGGATGAGCTGATCTTGGCGAACCCAAATGTTGTAGGCAGGATTAGGGGTCGTTGAGTTATTTGTCATCAGAGTGATAAAGGGACAGGGCTTGGAGCCGTCAATATATCCAAGAAGATCATAGCCTATAAACAGTGTTTGAAACTGAAGTTTCCAAGATACATAGTTACTGGTAGTGAGTTTGAGTAGAGTCTGAGCAGAGGTGTTTATGGGGATGAGTTGAAAATCATTGGTATGGAGAGAGGTTGAATTTGTTGGAGTGGTTGTGATTGTTGGATTGGATGAGTTTGGAGGGTTCATCGAATTAATTTGAGTAGTCATTGTAGGGTAGAGAGAAAACGAAACTGGAGTTTTTGTATGAAGGCTAAGAAGAGGTAGATCCTAGCGGTTCATGCGGAGAACGAGGAGCAGCTCAAATCAGATCCGGCAGAGATCTGGGCTTAAGGGTTTGCCTCGTTGAGAAGATGAAAATGATGGAGAGAGATAGGGGTTCCTTAACTGATGGTTGACAGGGGAATAAGCCTCCGTCCAGGTGGTCTCGGAATCGAAGATGGTGCTCCGATTAATAGTGATGATGGTGGCTGGTGCTTGAGTTGAAGCATTTCAAAGAACTCGACAGAGTCGTCGGTGGAGACAGAGGCAAAGACATCGAACGTTTGGCCGACAGGCACGCACTTGGCTCAGAGAGATAGATAAAGCCGATGACGCCGGATTCGAGTCGATGAAGGAAGCAGAGGTCGGAGAAAGCGATTTGGCTGGTGGGCGACGAAGATCTAGCTCTGCGGATGGCTTCCCAGCAAGGTCGCCGGAGGGAGGTGGAGCTTCGTTGTGGGAATGGGGCTGAGCCGTGGTTAGAGCGTCTGAATATAACAAGTAGATGGGTTTGGTTATGCAGAAGAAAAATAAAAATGCTCTTATACCATGTTAAAGAATGACAAGAAGATTCGGAGAAAGGCTCACCATTTTCCATTACTATTCGGAGAATTATATAATACAAGTTTGTTAGAAAGATAATAACGAATCCTAAAGATAAGGATACAACTCACAACAAATTTACATTTGAAAGATTCAGAAATAACAACCTAACTAAAAGATAATAACAAAAGCCTAGTAGGACAGCTGTCATCTAATACCTATATGACGTATAATTAACACCCCTAAGTACAAACTCTCTATCTCTCCCTTAACATCTTTGTGATAACATCACAAGTTTCATGACTTCATCACTACCCACAAATGTCATCTAAGATTAACTCCGCCTTAATGCTCAACATGCCTCAATTTTGCATTTTTGGACAGGAATAGGCTTTGTTGGCCTCGACTAACCCTATATAATTTAGCCTCCTTCCAAGAAAATCCTCCTAGTGAAGAAAACTCATTTCAAATTGTAAAAATTTATTAGTAAAAAATAATGCAATACAAGTCTACATACTCTTTTATACAAAGAATTAGCCTATCGCCACCTATAATCTCCTGTCAGTTTGTTTGCAACTTCTTGTTGAACTCCTCAATTTGAATAACTTCTGCATAGTTCAGCACCAACTACAATCCTTGAATTCAGTTGCCTTAACAATTTAAAAGTTTCATACAATGATTATCGTGCTTAAGCCACTATATGTTTTTACGTGTACTTACCTACACTAGATATATATCGAATACAAGAAAAACCACTTTGCTATGAATGCGGCTATATAAAAAAATATGAATTTAAGAATTTTCTATAATTCTCTATACTTCAAGGGGCTAGGGTTTAAGAATGGCAACGGGGCGAGTTTAGGGTGGGAGACCCCTTCCTTTTCCCCAATCCCGTCCCGCAAATTTCTTTTTCTCCCACATTCATTTAAACCTCATGATAGGTGAGGTAAGTCCCTATTGGGCTTCCCATTTAATTTTAAAATTTTACTTAATTAATTATAATTAACACATTTCAAACAAAATGTTACATGTGTTAAAACAAAAAAATATGAATATCAATAGAGAATTAGAATGACAATATTCTCTTTTGCAAATATATAATTATATCAAATTTGTCTAAATTCTAATGGGTGACTAAATAATATCATCATAAACATTGATTATATAGTAGAAAACACATTTATTAGTTTATTTTATATAATTGAGGTGGGGCAGGCCAGTGTGCCTTCACCCTAAACTCTAATAGGGTGGACATACCTTTTCCTAAATTCGTCCCATTAAGAGTGGGGTACGCTAGATTTCCAACGAGACGGATTAGACTATCATATCTACTAGAATTTTTCATTAAGAGAATCATAATACTCTATTTATACCATAAGAATTTGTAATATAATCCTAAATCTAGTTGAAAAATGTTGTGCACGAATTAGATAACTTTCAAATGAAACTATGCATATTTGCTCACACTCGTTTGGACAGAAATCGGTCTTTCATTCGGACGGGACGATAAAAAATAGCCTTTCCATTTTTTGATTTAAATAAACAGCAAATTTTCTAAAAATTATATTTTTTAGATAATAAAATAAATTTGGAATGTTTCAAAAAATCATTGTCCACAAATATATTAACCTATAGCCAAAATGAAGTCACCTAGGGTCAATTTAACAACAGTAAAACTTTATTTGAAATTTTAATAATAACTTGAGGTGTGTATTTAATGCATGATATGCATGAATACATATCTCGAATTGCACATTTTTTTTAAATATTGATGTAATTATTAGATGTCTTAAGTTTTCATTTAATAAAGTAGTTAATCACTTGACTCAATACTAACTTAACAAATAAAAGCGGAGCCAAGAAATAATTTTAAGGGGGGTTAAAAAAAATTTAGAAGAAATTTTAGCAGAAAAATTTTGGATTGGATTGAAATTTTGGGATAAAAAAGTGAGAAATGATGAGTAAAGATTTGGCTAAGCTAAAATTTTGGGATGAGCTGAATTGAAAAAGACTAAAATTTTACATGTAAATTTTTTTTTGGTTGGAGGAAGGGGTACAACTCGTCCTAGCCTATCTATCCTTAATTCGTCATTGCAAACAAATATTGTCTGAATAAATCTTTTTAAAAAAATGATTAATATAAATTGTCTAATTTTTTGAATAACATAACATAACCTCTTTTTTAAAAAAAACAATTATGCTCAATTTATATATTAATGATCATCATCTCTATTATATATACAGACTCCTAATTCTATTTTATCAAGGGGTTAGAATCAATGAAGAGCTAAAGGGTCATTTAATATGTAGTACCACATCCGTTTTTTGATCCCTCAACAGGTAAATCCTTGCATATGCCATGCCACGCCACCTGATCATTAATATCTTAGTTTTAAATTAAGAATAATAGATAGAGACAATTATTATCCACGTTTCTTATTTGGGTACTACTAGATCTAGTATTTCATAAACTCTCACCCAAAATCAACTAAAATACAAAAACAATAGTACTTACATTTTAAAAACAAAAAGGGGAAAAAAACATTTCTTTTCGGGTCCAATTTTCACATAGTTCTTACATTTTATTTTAAAAACAAAAATAGAAAAAAATATTTTTTTTGGGGTCCAATTTTCACATAGTTCTTACATTTTAAAAACAAAAATGACAAAAAACATTTTTTTTCGGGTCCAATTTTCACAACATTGCTTTTCAGGTCGGGCAAAATTTCTCAATCCTAAAGTTTAGGCCACTTGTTGATTTAATATCAACATGGCACTATAAGGCTAAGAAATATTGCACATGATCCACAAACACAAATTAAAAATGACATGGATTTACATGAATATAACAGATTTTGAATTGGATTTAATTAAATTTGAATCAAAATCAGGTCAAACATGATTAATAATATTATTATTCGTGTCGTGTTCCGATTGACTTTATTAATGTAAAATTAATTTAAAATTTACACATTTAACATGTTTATCCGAAATTAACTTATTAACTCGAAATTGACACTATTAACATAATTATCTATGCCTTTTACTCTATTAAAATATTAAATAACACAGAATTGACTCGTTTTGAAAATTTCCTCCTACCCATCCTCTGTTTTTACAGACACACATAAGTATTTCGGTTTCAGACCAAATTACAAAATATCAATTGTGGAAATATTCCGTTCCAATTCAAACAATAGGAATCAGAAGTGAGAAAACATAGCTTCACTGAACAAATATTATTCATATATCCAAAAATAAAACATAATATTGCACTCAACTAATTCAAATTCATTTTCCAAACCCGAACACAAACAACAATATATGTATACACAGACGTACATAGACTATGGCTGCTCACCAATTTCAATAGCAATGTCACCATCCGAAGTTGACTGCTCCTGCTGGGAAAGTTCATCTCCTACAATTGCGACCATTTGGAATTGAGCTGCAGCAGGCTCTGTTTCTGGCTGAACTTCTTGGTGGGTGGTCCAGATGATGGCAACAGTGGTGGCCTTAAGCTGATTCCAAATGACATCAAACCAACCACGAAGGCATATTATGATGAGGAAGGCAATCCAGAAGTGTAGTGGTGGCAAAAATATTGAGGCCAGCAAAGAAGTAGTCACCGGAACAGAGAACTCTGTGTAGCCGAAGCGGACTGGCTCCATAATGGCCGAAACACGGAAGAGCTCTCTGTAGCCTAATCGGATCGGATCCATAGTGGGTGAAATATGGAAATTGAGATTGAATTTGATGGACATGAAGAGGAAGATTAGAAAGAAACTAGAAGGCAATAAATAATGCTCATATCCAGCCCCAAGCTTGAAAATGTAAATATGGGGAAAGAAAAAGAAGAGCAAGTTTAACAATGGAGGGAGAGTGTGCCTCCAGTCCATGGTTGTCGTGTAACGCATGGCCATGGATAGCTTTCTTTTCGAATTCGAATGAGAGCTTTTGCTACGCCCTGGTGGTGTATATCTGCATTTTATATCTGTTGATGCTTATATATCTTGAGAATTTTCGTTCCCCCTGGTGACTTTTTATATCTGCAGTTGATGACTCAACTGATGATATGGATTTCGTTCCCCCGCTGATGACTTGAGAATTTTCGTTCCCCTGGTGACTAATGACTTATATATCTACAGTTGATGACTCAACTGATGATATGGATTTCGTTCCCCCGCTGGTGACTTGAGAATTTTCGTTCCCCTGGTGACTAATGACTTATATATCTACAGTTGATGACTCAACTGATGATATGGATTTCGTTCCCCCGCTGGTGACTTGAGAATTTTCGTTCCCCTGCTGACTAATGACTTATATATCTGCAGTTGAACTAATGATATGGATTTCGTTCCCCCATTGGTGACTTGAGAATTTTTTATATATCTGCAGTTGATGACTCAACTGATGATATGGATTTCGTTCCCCCGCTGGTGACTTGAGAATTTTTTATATATCTGCAGTTGATGACACCCAATGATTTATATATCTGCAGTTGATGACTCAACTGATGATATGGATTTCGTTCCCCCGCTGGTGACTTGAGAATTTTCGTTCCCCTGGTGACTACTGACTTATATATCTGCAGTTGAACTGATGATATGGATTTCGTTCCCCCGCTGGTGACTTGAGAATTTTTTATATATCTGCAGTTGATGACACCCAATGACTTATATATCTGCAGTTGATGACTCAACTGATGATATGGATTTCGTTCCCCCGCTGGTGACTTGAGAATTTTTTATATATCTGCAGTTGAGTCAAGTTGATGACTTAGTTGATGGTGACTGACCTAATGACTTATATATCTGCAGTTGATGACTCAACTGATGATATGGATTTCGTTCCCCCGCTGGTGACTTGAGAATTTTTTATATATCTGCAGTTGAGTCAAGTTGATGACTTAGTTGATGGTGACTGACCTAATGACTTATATATCTGCAGTTGATGACTCAACTGATGATATGGATTTCGTTCCCCCGCTGGTGACTTGAGAATTTTTTATATATCTGCAGTTGATGACTCAGATGAAAAACCGCGTTCCCGCAGTCATTGATAGTCCAATGAACAGTTGATACAGTTGATATCGTTCCTGCGGGACAGTTGATTTCGTTCCTGCAGTTATTATTTGTTGAGCCAATATTATGAACCCGCAATAGTTTTAACTTTTTAACTGATATGGGACGAAGTTACACAAGATAAATAATTTGGACAGAGAATACTAGAAAGGTGATTGATTTAGTAAAGGCAATTACCATTGCCGGTTCAAAATCATCTGAGGATTAAAGTGATAAATATAAATAAGATTTTGTTTTTCTCTTTTTGAAATATAAGAAAATTAGTTTTTTTAATAAAAATGTAATTTATGAGATTATAATAGTTTAATTAATCTTAAATTTCTGAATTATAATAAATACTTGAGACCATGCCCCTAATGAAAACAGATTTAGGAGAGATTTTTTCTATTCCTTTTAAGGTTTGAGGGGATGGGGAGAAGGAATCCCGCTCCGACTCAATTGATACTATAATAAAAGAGTTTTATGTTACATAGCTAATATTTATAATAATTTTTTTTAGTCACTCATTAAAAATTTATACAAACTTGATAGAGTTATATGTTTTAAAAAGAAAATAATGTCATTTTAATTCTCTATTAACATACATATTTCTTATTTTAATAGATGTAATGTTTTGTTTAAACGGTGTTAATTATAATTAATTTAATAAAATAAATACCTAAAAGTTTAAAAATAAATAGGGATCCGCTCCCGCTTATCACGAGGTTTAAACAAGTTTGAAAGAAAGTTTTTTTTTAGCAGGGCGGAGTTGGAAAACAAATCTCCTGCCCCATTACCATCTCTACACAAAATGATGTGGTGCGATATTTTCACCGAATATTTTCTCCAAAGCTTTGAGTCTCTGACATGTGTGTGTGTGTGTGTGTGTTTTTCTCACAAAGACAATAAGAGTACATATTTGAGATTCGATTTACCTGATTGGTTAGTTAGATTTGGTTTAGTAAAAGTTTACTGATTCATCGCAGTTTATTAGTTTTGTCCAATTCACAAACTAAAATAAATCAAATTTAATTAATTAAAGGTACAAAATTCTTTGCATATTATGAAAGTCCTAGTGCCTCTCTTTAAACTAGGCACTGATATTTTTCTTTTACAACTCCCCTTATTTTTTAGAACAAAGGAAGGGTATCTATACTTGTGGATGATCTTTTCTAGGTCTACTCCTTTCAGCAAGAGCACTCATCCCATTGAATGGATGCGAAAATGTTACTTATAAAAATAAGGACCACCCTGGTCAATCACAAAAAGTGGAATCTCTAAGTCCTAATTAATCCGTATAGTACACTCGATCAGCATATATATTATACAGATCAATCAAATAAAATCTCACGTATATTATAACCAATCAAGTCGCAGAAATTCTATCTCTACAACTGATGCTAGCATAATTCGACTTAAATAGTCTCTATTATAAGATGTGACTAGAGGTAGCAAATGTTATTCAAACTCGTCAACCCACCCTAACTCGCCCACTAATTAATGGATATAGATAACCTATTTAGTTAGCAGGTCATAAACGGGTTGGGTAATAAGGAACTCGTCAATTTAACGGGGGTCAATACGGGTTGAAAAAGAACAAAATAGTAAAACATATATAATATATAGTCATAACAACTAATGGGTACTTCATAAACAATTTAGTAATTGTAACACTCAAAATTCACTTTCTCTCACTCTAAAAATTAATAAACTCTTAGCTATTTAAAAATATTAATGAGTGGTTTCATATAATTATACATGACATATATGTTATTCAAAACGATGACAATAAAGTAAAAGTAAACACGAAAGAGACAAGCAATCACACACATGACACAAAGATTTATGTGGTTCGGTAAATTGCCTATGTCTACGAGAGCTGCAGAGGATTTTTATTACTTGAGGAATCACAATACAATAGTGGGGCAATTACTGTTCTCACTGTACGGCCATATGTCACAAAATAACATATATATAGTCAAATGGCAGAAAAATCCTAAAAGTGTTCGCTCAAGCGGTGTGGGCCAAACTCCACATTACTCAACAATTTTCCCACTTGGAGACTAGTACACTCACTGTATCGCCCTTTTCCTCAAACATGATATCCTCCACCTCTGCAACTCACTGCCCTTGTCTTCATGCTAGAAGGCCAACTAAAGTTGCGCACAACTTCAGTTTCTCAAGTGTAACACCTTTTGTCAACATATCAGCAGGGTTCTTGCTTCCACAAATTTTCTCAAGTAAAAATTGTCCGTCATCTAACAATGATCGTATAAAGTGATACCTGATCTGAATATGCTTGGTCTTGGAATGAAATGCTGGATTCTTGGCAAGGAATATGGCACTCTGACTATGACTGTAGAGAGTGCCCTTCTGATTCTTTTTACCCAATTCCTCCAAGAATCCCTATAGCCATATCATCTCCTTTGCAGCTTCTGACACTGCAATGTACTCAGCTTCTGTAGTAGACAAAGAAACTGTTTTCTGCAGATTAGAATCCCATGACACTGCAGTACCACCAAGAGTGTAAACAAAGCCTGTGGTACTCTTTCTACTATTAGTATCTCCAGCTAAATTAGCATCAACAAAGCCCTGCACCTCTAAGTTCTCTCTTGAGAAACACAAGCATGTTTCTGAGGAGACTTTTAGGGACCTCAGAATCCACTTCACTGCTTCCCAATGTTGTTTTCCTGGGTTACTCATGTATCTACTCACAACTCCCACTGCATGGGCAATATCTGGTCTAGTGCAAACCATAGCATACATAAGTGAACCAATAGCTGAGGCATAAGAAACCTTACTCATGTAATCTCGTTCCTTCTCTGACTTAGGTGACTGATCCTTGCTGAGTCTGAAGTGACTGCCCAAGGGTGTGCTAACTGGTTTGGCCTTGTCCATATTGAACCTGCTAAGTACCCTTTTCACATACTCAGCTTGCGAGAGTCTCAGCGTGCCTCTAACTCTATCTCTGACGATTCTCATGCCAAGGATTTGTTTTGCAGCTCCCAATTCCTTCATTGCAAAGTGCTCTGACATCTGTTTTTTTAGATCATTGATCTCATTAATATTAGCCCCTGCAATAAGCATGTCATCCACATACAACAGCAGAATAATGTAAGAATTTTCAAAGTTCCTGACATAGCAACAATGATCTGCCTGACATCTGATGTACCCTGCACTGCTCATAAAGCTGTCAAACTTCTTATACCACTGTCTAGAAGCTTGCTTTAGGCCATACAAGCTCTTCTTCAGTCTGCAAACTGAACCTTCATTTCCCTTTACTACAAACCCCTCAGGCTGGTGTATGTAGATGTCTTCTTCAAGGTCTCCATGAAGAAAGGCTGTCTTCACATCTAACTTCTCAAGAAATAAATCTTCAATAGCAACCATAGATAGTACCATTCTGATAGTTGTGATCTTCACAACAGAAGAAAAAATCTCAGAGTAATCAATACCCTGCTTCTGCTGAAAGCCTTTTACAACAAGTCTGGCCTTGTACCTCTTACTGCTATCATGCTCAGTTTTCACTCAGTACACCCACTTGTTGTGTAATGCTTTCTTCCCCGATGGAAGTTTTGTCAACTCCCATGTCTGATTCCTTAGCAGGGAATCCATCTCATCCTTCATAGCCAGCTCCCACTTGCTAGAATTCTCATCTTGCAAGGTTTCTTCGTAACTCTGCGGTTCTCCACCGTCTATCAATAGAATATAATTCAAGGTAGGTGAGAAACGCTGTGGAGGACGAATAGTCCTAACTGACCTGCGAACTGCAGCTGCAGGAGTGGACGACTCAGAATTTGACTGTGGAATAATAGGAATGGGTACACCGGATCCACTCTCCCCGTTACTCACATCTCTGCACTGCACTGTAACCTCTGGTAGGTCATTCAATCTTACGAACTCGGACTCCTGAGGAGTTGCTTCAGCAGCTGTACTAGACCTGTCCTTGTACACAATCTTCTCATTGAAAATCACATTCCTGCTTCTTATGATCTTCCGACCCTGATCATCCTAGAAACGATAGCTAAATGCCTCGTCTTTATAGCTAATGAAATAGCATTTCTTTGACTTAGCCTCAAGTTTACTACGAGTATCAGAATCAACAAGAACATAAGAGAGACAACCAAAAGTTTTAAGGTGAGAAAATTTAACCTCTTTCCCACTCCAAGCCTCTTCAGGCAATCCACAATCCAACAGAATTGATGGCCCTCTGTTTATCAAGTAAACAGTAGTGTTAACTGCATCTGCCCAGAAAGTAGGTGGTAATCCAGCGTGCAGCCTCATGCTTCTAGCACGCTCATTTATGGTTCTGTTCATACGTTCAGCAACTCCATTTTATTGTGGTGTCCCAGGAATGGTCTTCTCCATTCTGATACCCAGAGCTGCACAATACTCCTTGAACCCACCATCAATATACTCACCACCATTATCAGACCTCAAACATTTCAGTTTCAAGCCTGTCTCTGTCTCAACCATGGCCTTCCAAATTTTGAACACATTAAATACATCAGATTTATGCTTCAAAAAATAAACCCATACCTTCCTACTATGGTCATCAATGAACGTGACATAGTAACGAGAACCTCCAAGGGATGCCACTAGAGAAGGTCCCCACACGTCTGTGTGCACAAGATCCAATCTTCCTGTCTTCAGTGTTCTGCCACTTTTCAAGAAACTGACCTTCTTTTGTTTCCCCATAATGCAACTCTCACACATACTGAGATCAACTGACTTCAGTTCTGGTAGCTTGCCTCTGGACAAAAGTTCTTTCATACCCTTCTGACTCATATGGCCAAGCCTGCAATGCCATAAATCTGCTGTGCTCTCTGTAACGGTAGTAGTAATAGTATTATTTAAACCAGTAGTCATATAGAGAGTACCAGTTTTCTTACCTCGAGCCAGTACCAATGCCCCTTTAGTGACCTTCTAGGTGCTATTTGAGAACACTACTAAATGACCACACTCATCGAGCTGCCCAACAGAAATAAGATTCTTCTTCAACTCAGGAATGTGCCTGACCTTCTGCAAGGTCCATTTGTTCTTGTTGGGGAGTGCAATGTCAATATCTCCCATCCCTACTACGTTCAAAGCCTCTCCATCAACTAGGTACACCTTCCCAAAATCACCTGCAACGTAGTTCCGTATTATCTCTCGATGGGAAGATGCATGGATGGAAGCCCCTGAATCCAGTATCCAGTCATCAACTGGACTATGAACTGCAAGCAATAGTGCATCATGTCCTTCTTTAGTTACCACATTAGCACTATCATTCTCGGTCTTCTTAGGATTTTTACAGTACTTCTTTTTGTGGCCAGCTTTGCCACAATTCCAGCAAGTTGCCTGCTGACCAAGCCTTGACTTGCTCTTGCCCCTGCGGTTCGATTTTGATCTGCCCCTGTTTGAGTTCCTGTCTTGTGATCTCCCTCGAGAATCAACATTTAGTGCTGAACTCGAACCTGAGGTCTTGCCTGAATCTTTCCTGTGCACCTCCTCAGCCAAAATCAAATCACGAATATCATAATATTTCAACTTTGATTTACCAGCAGAATTACTGACAGCCATTCTCATGGCTTCCTAACTATTTGGTAGTGAGGCCAATAATATCAATGCACGTATCTCATCATCAAATTCAATTTCAACAGACGACAATTGATTTGTGATAGTGTTAAAATCATTCAGATGTTGTGCAACAGATGTATCATCTGCCATCTTCAAATTGAATAACTTTTTCATCAAATGTACCTTGTTATTCGCTGACGGCTTTTCATACATACCTGAAAAAGCCGCTATGAGATCCGCAGTCGTCTTCTCCTTGATGACGTTGTGTGCAATAGATCTCGACAGGGTTAGCCGAATAACCCCCAGAACCTGTCGATCCAACAGGTTCCAATCAGCCTCCTCCATTTTTTTCGGTCGCTTTCCCAATAATGGAAGATGGAGTTTCTTCCCATAGAGGTAGTCCTCTATCTGTATCCTCCAGTATCCAAAATCTGTGCCATCAAACTTCTCGATCCCCGATACCCTCACTTCGTCTCTAGCCATCGTTTTCCCTCAGACCCGAACCTTGGCTTTGATACCAATTGTTATTCAAAACGATGACAATAAAGTAAAAGTAAACACGAAAGAGACAAGCAATCACACACACGACACAAAGATTTACGTGGTTCGGCAAATTGCCTATGTCCACGAGAGCTGCAGAGGATTTTTATTACTTGAGGAATCACAATGCAATAGTGGGGCAATTACTGTTCTCGCTGTATGGCCATATGTCACAAAATAACATATATATAGTCAAACGGCAGAAAAACCCTAAAAGTGTTCGCTCAAGCGGTGTGGGCCAGACTCCACACTACTCAACAATATATATATATATATATATAGTATATACACATCTATATCTAAATATATATATATATATGACATATATATAGTATACTACATATATATGTATACAGTGCATATATATAATATACAATGCATATATACATAAAACAATATATATATATAATAACATATATATATACATATATACATACATATATATAATATTATATGTATATATAACATACATATATATAATACATACACACACACACATATATATATATATTTAAAATACAGTATATATATATATATATATACAATATAAAAATAAATAAAAATAAAAATAAATAAAAGAAGTATAAAAAAGTCTGGCAATTCAATGTCATTCACAGGGTTAGACTAGAGATATCTAATTCTTTAGTCTAATTATTGAGATACACAGTATTGGTCGAATTACTTAAAAAAAATATTAATTAAGCTTAGTAATGAAAAACAAACTCAGAATTAAAAGTTTAAACAATTTTTAAATCCTGAACAAATATATTAATTCTCATATTCCATTGACATGCTTCATAACTTTATGTAGCCTAAATTATGTAATATAATAATGTAATAATTTTGATGCTCAATGTTTATATTATCATTTTTTTCAATTCAAGTTAAACAGCGGTTGGACCACTATTTCAATCCGTGTTTTACAAGCTGATTTTCAATATAACATTTTTATATATCGGATAAATTTTAGACTAATAGAATTTTCATGAAAATATTTATATATGTGTGTATATGTATATGGGTTGGATTCGAATTGACTCGACCCGAATGTGACTCAACCCGTATTTGACCCGTTTAATTATGGGTCAAATATGGCTTCAACTCGTTTTGACCCGACCTATTTTCAACCCATCCAAAAACCATCCAACCCGTCCATTTTGTCGGGCCTAGATGTGACTTTTCTAGAAACTAGTTGAGTTGAAAATACCAATATTTTGCAAAAAATTATTCATTGGCCAAGAACAATGCACCTAAACCAATCAACATTTGATACATCATCGAGTAGCTCACAAATAATGTTGTGCAATACTGCTGAGACCAATGAATACCTACTGAATCAAGGTACAAACCCTAATCCAGCTAAACAGATAGCTTCTGGGTGCTCAGTCCATTTCATTGGACACACCACACCAGCCATGATTATAATGTCACAATTGAAGCAAATGCACCCTTTTATTAGAATACGGGGCATGACAATCAAACGCCCATGTTGTTAAAAGGATTCTTTGTCATCAATTATATAAACCCCTTATAAATATCAGTTGAAACAAACATGCTCTAGGAAATAGATCCACTTGGAGATTGTTATATATACATATTTCTATTTTCAATTTTTTTTTTAAAAAAAATCTCCACTGTATCAATATAAAGACTAATTTCAACACAAACATTGTACTTGAAATCATCTTAGAAACCAATCTCGCATTGAATCTATCACTATTAATAGGTAAAAAGGCCTAGCAAATGCCAGTTAGAAAAAACACTTTACAAAATGAAGGAGAGCTCCTAATTACGTAGCTGAAACCTTGTTAATCCATGTAGATATCTTTCACCTTTGCATCAAAGCAGTCGTCTAATGCAATATTTGGTTCTAAAGGAACAAAACACAAATCCTCTCAAACTAAATCCATAAAATCACTAAGCTATGTCTTTCTGTTATGTGGCAATCTCATCAACCTCAGAATTGAACACAAAACTTGGAAAGGCTGTAGTTATATCCCTGCATTTTAATCACAGTAAATGTAATTATCCAAATGTCAAAGTTATAAAGTGGTTGATATGTGTATCTGAAACGCACTTTACAATACATACCTCAAATATGGAAGTGTCATGATTTTCAACAACGAAGGGTTTCTTGTAACCAAATTGTGCCATTCAGATTTGTCTATCTTTCCATCCTGATTTACATCTGTTTCCAAAAAGGTCTGTTCACAAAAATTCAACAACCAAGGATTAAACTAGCAGCTTCCTGAAAAGCCAAGCAGGAAAACCTAGAAGATTAAAAAAAAAAATCAGATATTGTGAGGGCACTTCATCACAATTAGGATCCACATCTTGTGCATGAAAAACATGTTCATTAGCATCTATAAGAAGATGACAATGTGGGGTTGTGTGGGAAACTGGACATTAAGGCAGACAAACCTCTTCTCTTTTGCAAATGTGGTAAAGTTACAAAAGATTGAACTTTATTTTAAAGTATAAGGCTATTCACACTCCAGAAACCCACTTAAATAAATGAAATTATGAAATTGGGGATCTTGAATGTTCAAAAGGACGAAAATCTAAGTTAGAAGGTCATTGACCGAATAATACTAATAGAGACGACTGGCATCAGTAACTCACCTTGTCCAATATAATCTCAATCGTCTCATCAGCCAACTTCATTTCAGACTCACATAGAAGTGCAATTAACATTTGCTTGACCTGCAAAAATTACAGACAATAAAGACGCCGGCAAGTACGTTTAAATTAAGCATGATTGAATTGAACCACAACTCTGGATGATGTGCTCCAATTTTTTCTCATGCATATAATGATATATCCATGGACTAGGTTCATAAGTATAAAAACCAACAACAAAAAACTAATCAAACTCTGAAAAAAAGTAACTTTTAATTTGCAAGAAAAGAAAACTACTAGCAAAATGCCTTTAGATTCTAAAAAGAAAAAGGAGAACAAAATGAATAATAATAACAATAATAATAATGCACAAGGCTTTGTATTGGAAATCAGGAAGAAAGTTATTGTTATCTTTCTTTAAGGTTAAGTCGATGCATTGCATAAGATGGTGAAGACAATAACAACGAAGCCAAAAATTAGAACATACATTGTACTTTCTTTCAACCAATAAAAGAGTTACAATATATAGACACAACATTCTTCAAAACTATAAAATGGAAAATTTAGGTGTATATGTCTCATTTCCTTCTAGATGTAACTTAAGGTCCTTGCTTGGTGCAATGATAAAAGCTTGGCCTATTAAATGTAAGAATGCATGGTTGAGGCCCAGTGCAGTCGCTTTGTGAAAATAATGTCAATTGTTAGGTCTATACCGAATCTACCCCTCCCAATCACCTATACAAAAGGAAACAGCCTTAGGTAATGGCCCTATTTATAACTAGATACAAAAGGAATTCACTTGGTGAGAACATATATGTAACGGTATCGTCTAAAATGCAGATTTTACCTGTCTTCTAGCTGATGTGATTATCGCAACTTCGAGATTAAAAATGTAGTTATAGTCATCTCTATCTTAAAAAGGAGGGAAGAGCTGGGACACAATATTAATTGGTATATCCATTAAAGGATGTGAGCATCATCAAATCAAAAAAAGGTTCATGGTATGTTCCTTATTTAATCAAAATAGAGAAAAAGAGGATATATTAACATATCACCCAATATAATTTAGTTAGATGACAACAAAAAATTATGACAAAGTCATCGAAATAAATATCATTGCAAAAACTAATGTGCACTCTGTGCAGCATTTATGGGTTTCCTTTTGGAGAATAACAAATAGGAATTCAAACTTTTAAGAGGTAAATTATGGGTTCCAGTCCGGTGGAGGCACGTGACAACTGACTGCCCCTGCTCGGGTCATGTTGCTTTAACATCTCACCCATCCATATGCATTTTTTCTTGAAGACAAGTATCATAAAGGTGAATTCGAACTTTTAAGAGGTAAATTATGAGTTCCAAACCTGTGGAGGCACATGCCAATTAACTGCCCCAGCTTGGGTCATGTTGCTTTAGCATTTGGCCCAGCTATACTCATTTTTCTTAGAGACAAGTATTACAAAGGTGAATTCAAACTTTTAAGAGGTAAAATGGGTACCCATTAAAAAGGAAAAAAAGGGCAAATTATGGGTTCCATTCTTGTGGAGACACATGCCAATTGATTGACTCCAGCTTGGGTCATGTTGCTTCAACATCTCACCCCAGCCATAAGCATTTTTATTGAAGAAAAGCATGATAAAGATCCCAAGATTGGTTTCACAAAGCACATAAACTAAAAATAAGTATTACCACCATCGTACCTTTTTCCGTTCAATAAACCCAGTGCCATCCAAATCGTGAAGCTTAAAAGAACCTGCAATATAATGCAAACCATCAAGTGTAAATCAACTGCACTGCAATGTATCTTTTGGATAAACTCCAATATATGCAATCTAAGGTAATTTCAACTTACAATTGATCTTGTCTTCTTGTGGGGCATTCGGGTGGAAGACACTGAGGGTCTAACAAAGTCACCAAAATCAATGACCCCCTTTCTCTTAACATCAAACAAATCAAAGATCTACATATAAAACTTACCTAATTTCAAAATACATAGAAAATGATTAATATAAAATAGATACATGTGATGGGATTTTTACAAGAAGTTTTAACCACAGAAATTAGACAAAGGGAGGCCCACGTTGATGATTTGTGAATAAAACTGATCTGCATGTAAAATATGATTTGTGTTTTGCTTCAGCTTACCATCATTGCTCAAGTCTTAACATCAGCATACCTCCATACCCTCAAGTCCAACTTCATACCTAACCTAGTGATTAATAGACCCATGCACATCACATAAAGCATTCAAAACCAAAAACTAAGCTATAACCCGTCTTCTTACTACCATAGCTAACGTATATATTATTACAAATATATGTACATTCAGACACACTTGTGCATGTGTTGTACATAAAAGAAATTTGCTCCATCGACTCTCAATAGAAAAACTTTCATTCAACCTCACAACATTCCAAATAGACTTAAATGTTTTATACTATATCAAACTTTTCCCAAGGTTCCCAAATTTTAGTCACAATCCCAAAGAACTACCCATATGCTTAAATATATATATATATATATATAGAGAGAGAGAGAGAGAGAGAGAGAGACCAGGCAGCATTTTCAGATGTCTTTAGCTTAGTAGGTTAGTTCAACAATTGCAAGCCCTAATGATTCCCATTAGCAGCACTATTGCGAGCCCCTAAGAATACTAATACCAAATGAAAATTATCTCACAGATAAGCATTTAGTTTCTCATAATCATACTTCTCTCAACAACTTGTCTTTGTAGTTGGCATTAGAGAGCAAAAGGTAGGGGAAGTGCATAAAAACTAGAGTCCCTGAAAACTATATATTAACATGGTCTTAAGAAATGTTTAAAATTCTGAAGGGGCACATTCTTCGCTACTAACGAACTTAATGATGGTAAACGAGCATTAATCCACCTTAAGTGAGCAGGAGGAATGAACTTCCAAAATTTTAAGACCTTGAAGAAATGCCAAAGTTGGAACACTAGCTCATGCAACTTGGAAATATGAGATAGAGTCTCCACCCCCGTAACCCAACAATGCTATGATTTAAGCACACTAACACGGCAACTCCTGATCTATTTTTCTTTCCTTCTTTTTGTGATAGAAAATGAAGATATACCATAGAGATGTAGTAGCAGTAAAAATGAAGGACGTGCTATTCAATAATAATGATGATGATGATGATGATGATGATGATAGTAATAATAGTAGTAATAATAATAATAATAATAATAATAATAATAATAATAATAATAGAAAAAGATAAACAAGACTTAAAGTTTTAAAAATAATACTGTCCTTTTGTCAATCTTGTCGGATTCCATTAAAAAATTGTAAATTTATCTTTTTACCCTTGTATCTAAATAACGTTGTAAGTCAAAATTAACAATAAAATTATTCTTTTCCTCTTTTATCTCTCTCTAATGATACGACCCAAACCCTTCTTCTCTTTTGTAACTCTTTTTTTTTTTTTGCTCAACAATCAAATGACTCTCCCTCTCTCTCAGTACATTCACCAATCCATCTTTCTTTTTTCTGTCTCTAATAGATCATTTACAACTCCATAATCATTGGACGAGGACAATTGAGAATCGAAATTGTAAAGACAAGGGTTAAAGCAGCGCCACCAATGATGGTCCCTCTATCGTTGCCTCTGCCACTGGTGCTATCCCTCTACCGTTGCCTCTGTCGCTGTTGCTGCCATCATGCAGGTGAAGGCCCAAATGGATTCGACCTTTAAATATGAGAAATCAAAATATCATAGTTTCCAACACAAAATCACTCTTCAACTCCTCTGGAGTTGGTATTTTGATTTTAAGTTTCTTGGCTTGGGTTGTTGTGAAAGCAAAGCTTGGGTAGTGAAGATATGTAGATGAAGTATGGTGTCAACTCTTCAGCTCCTCTGTAGTTGGTATTTCAATTTATGGTCAAATCTTCATAGTGGGTCTCTCAATTTGATAAGTTTTTCTGCTCGGTCTAAGGTTTTTCTCAACCTTTCCAGACTCTTTTTGAAGATATGTAGGTGGGTTCTAGTTAAGATATCTTCGATTGAAAATTGGAGGCACAACCCATTCAGCTCCTTAAAACTCAGGTGTTAAGGAGAGAGACGGGCGATGTGGGACAATCTAACACGCTCCCTGGAGCACATTGCCCGTGGAGGGAGGCCAGGTGAGCGCGCCCCGACTCCTCTAACCCAAAGTTAGGCCCCTTGGAGCACATTGCTCGCGGAGAGAGGCCAGGTGAGCACGCCCCGACTCCTCTAACCGAAAGTTTGGCCCCTTGGAGCACATTGCCCGCGGAGGGAGGTCAGGTGAGCGCGCCCTGACTCCTCTAGCCGAAAGTTAGGCTCTGGCCTGGCTCTAATACTATATTAAAAATTGGAGGCGCAGCGCATTATGTTAGAAATGGAGACCCAACCCAATCAGCTCCTTAAAACCCAGGTGTTAAGGAGAGGGGTAGCCAGCCATTTTAAATGGCGTAGAGGGGCTAGAGGCGAGCGATATGGGAGATCTGGGACAAACCAACACGCCCCCTGGACTACATTGCCAGCGGAAGGAAGCCAGGTGAGCGCGCCCCGACTTCTCTAGCCCAAACCAAGCTCTGATATCATATTAAAAATTGGAGGCGCAGCCCATTCAGCTCCTTAAAACCCAGGTGTTAAGGAGAGGGGTAGCCTGCTATATAGATAGACAAGAGGAGTTAGAGACGAGCGATGTGGGAAAATCCAACATTTGAATTGCAACTTGCAAGCTCTGTAGCTCTAATGGTAAATTATCAACCAACTTCAAGCTAAAAAAGGCAAAGGAGCCTTTGCATGCATCTAATTGGGTTGGAAATGCAGGAGACAACTTCTAATTGGTTGTTATCATTGGATTCATTTGGTTATTCCTAGTTTAAAAGATGGGGCTTTATGGAGGAGGGAGATTCCAAGCTTGTGGGTTTTAATGCAGAAAGTCATTAAGTGAAGTGTAAGTATTCTTATGTTTTGGTGGCTTGTGAAGTTTTATTGTTTAATTGGGTTTTGTGTGTGTGTGTGTGTGTGTTAACCTTGTATATATTGGAGAACAGTATTTTAATGTTTTTAAAGAAAGAATTAGATTTAAGAGAAACTAAAACTAAATGATTTTTAGATAGAAGAATTTTAGAAAGAAAACATTTTTCTCAAGAAATATTAATTTTTAGAGTGAAATTTTAGAGAGTTTTTTTTATATAGTTTACAAACTAATGCACTGTTTAGTTTTTTTTTTTTTAGTATATACTTTTTTGAGAATGAAAATAATGTGAATTTTATATTTTGGATTATTTTCATTAATTTGCTAATAAATGAGATTCTTGCTCAACTGGTCCTAATGAAATTAACATCAAATGTAATTGAAAATTTATAGTTCATTTTCCTTATTTTTGTATCAGGCAAACTGAGGGTCATGGTAGCTTGAAATAGATGTGTGAATAAGAATAACGGGAATTCTGAAAAATGCTTAGGAATTTTTTTTTGTGAGCAAGTGCAGAACTGTTTTATGTTTGATAAATGGGTTAATAATGCATGATGCCCTTTGTATAGGTTGGGTTGTTGGTGTTTGATCGATGGGTTAATAATTAATGAATCAAAACACTTTTTTTTTCTCTTTTACTAATTTTTTTTTTGCCGTATAAATTTGGTCCTTTTATAATATAGAAAATTTTTATTACTAGTTTCCTAAAGCTAGGTCATTTCAGATTTTTTTTTTCAAAAATAATTCATCAAATACATTTCTTGAAAATAAAATAAATCTTTTTTTTTTTGTGAGTAAGTGCATCTCTGCATTTTTTTGTATTCAAGAATGTAAATTAATTTATAAATACATAACTAAATAGGTTCTAGTTTTGCATTTCAGGAAAAGAATTGAGGGTAATTTCCTCTTTTAACCATGGAATATAGGACTAGTTTTGTCTTTGTATTATTTGTACGGGCAAAATTGGTATTTTAAACTACTTTTATGCTGACATCATTGATTTCCGTTAACTCAATTAACGGTCATTAACGGAAGGGGAGAATCTGTTACCGACACTGAAACAAAAGATGTACAGTATTATTTTTGAAACTTTAGAAATACTGTCTGTAATTGTCAAAAACCCTAAGAGTGGTATAATTATCCCTAGCTCGTCTGAGAGCTAGATTTGCCTCAATTGTTTGTCTCTTGCCTTCAGCTTTCCTCAAATTAGCTTCTGCTATTTCAAGAGTTTGTTGAGCTTCTTGTGGATCAATGTCACTACCCTTCTATAGAGTTCATTAATATCTGAGCTCATTAGTTTACCCCCATCTATCTGAATGATAGGTCTCAACTCGGGAGGAAGAACTGGTAATAGACACAAAACCAGTCATTCTGGTTCTATATTTGTTCAAATAAAATTCTTAGCTAATTACATGCGTCTAACCAAAAAATCCTTTCTTCTAATAGAAAATTGAAGATAATGCCTCCACATTCCAAAAAATATCCACAATGCAAATGTCCACAGAATCACCCTAAAAGCACCCATCAAAATTAATTTTAACACTCCCCATTCTAAAAGAATGCCAAAACTTTTTCAGCTTATCCTTACAGATTCTATAGGAACATGTGGCAGCCCAATCCCTCGTGATGAAAGAAATAGGAATACCTTCAAACTCTTTGGTTAAAGGAGCTCCAAAGGAGCAGGGACGAGGTGAAAATTAGGTTAGGAGGGCAAAATTTTCACTTAATCCTAGTCATAAATTTTAAAATTAGATAAGTATAAAAAGTTAATATTGATTGATGATATTTTTGATAAGTAACTGATCATTTTACTGATAGAAAATAACTTATAAATTAGATCAAAAGTCCAACTAAAGAAAAAAATACTTAAAAAACTTTAGGCTATAAAAATAAATTGTACCAAATTGATAAAAATGCCACTGAGAAGTTAAATTAAACTTAAGATAAGGGTGAAGTGTGAACGATTTTAAATGTAGGAGGGACAAATACTTAAATTAAAAGGTTATATTTAAATTTATTTTATAAAAGTATAAAAAATTTCAAATAAAAAAAAAAATTGAGACGGGGCAATTGCCCCTCCTGGACCCTTGGTGGCCTCGTCCATGCAAAGGAGGCCATGACATGAATATTATCCCACAATCAAAATAGTGTCACCATTCTTATCTTCAAAAACACTCAAATTTCTCTCGAACTAAACATGCCACATGATTTTCCAAGAAGACGTTCCATACAGCTCTACCTCTTTTCCCACCGAAACCCCGAAAAATACCTTCAAGGAGAAGTCTCAAAAATCTATACATGGGGTTGGGGATTTCGGCTACATAACGTGTAACTGTAAATATACTATGTCAAAAGCGAATATTATCACATTATCAGTTTATTTGCATGTAAAATAGCCATAAATAGTAAAACAATTATGAAAATAGTATCTATAAAACAAATTTACTTGCAAAACGAACAACAGACTCATACTTTGACACCATGTTCAGATTAATAAAGGTGGACCACATTATAAGTCTTCAAATGTGTTGGACATAGGTGGATTGTGGATGCAGAATTGCAGATGTTGTTGTGTCCACAAGAAATAGGCAAGGCAATTTTCAATAGGGATAAGTGGTCTGGATGCCATATATATTTAAGGTCAGGTATTTCAAATGACTTCCTAGAAAGCGGCCATTGGCGCAATAGTAAGGTTGTTCCATTGTGACCTGGCAGTCACAAGTCGTGAAAACAGTCTCTCTGCTTATGGGCGTAAGACTGCATACAACCAACCCTCTGCAGACCCTGCAATGACGGGAGGCTCGTGCACTGAGCTAGCCCTTTATTTCCAATGTCTTACTACCAACAAGAAGCAAACTGTAAATCTCATTGTCGTTTTCCTTAAAGACAAAACAAATAAGAAATGCACTAAAACTCATTTAAACTACATTCTTACGATACTCCGCTCCCTTTACATGTTTAAATATGAAATTCCTCTCTATGATAAGAAAATCCAATTGCATTTAAAATAGGATGGAAATAGTCCCAAAACTGACACTCAAGCTCCATAATCAATCATGCCCCAAAATCCATACTCGGGTTGCGTCTTGAATTTGCATGTGATTCAAATCACTTTTTGAATATATTATGCCTCTCAGCTAAACCAGTTAAATATCCAACCAAGTAGCTTAACCTAAACCTGCTATGGATCACCTGGAGAATATCTATTAGAATGTGAAAAACGCCCATCATATTTATATTTTATTCAAACATTCTTTAACAATTTTACTTGCAAAAGCTGAATGGTGATTCACATCAACGGTTCAAAACCAACACAACATTTAAAGCACAACTAAAATCAATTTGGTCTCAATTGAATGCAAAAAAATAAGGCATCATACCCTATTTGCAAAAAGATTCTCCTTTTTTCTGTTCTTGAATAGAGTCAATTGAAATTCTTCCTGCATATTCAACAGGAACATACAATATCCCAATAAGACTAAAGTTCACATGAAACGTCATTTTTAATTTGTGCTTGTGGATCATGTCTAATAAATCTTTGCACATAGATCATCATATAGAAATTCTTACATGAATTGGGTTGTTGGATCTGATAAATAATATCGTGTCATTTGAATAAAATTTCTATTATCAAGGAGACACACAAGTAACATCCTATTTATAAAAGAATATATGATTGGTACTTGATTCATCCAAGAATTTCTCTCATGACACATGTTCATTAATATCTAAATTTTAGATTATGTTAATAATATACTTTTTAAATTTACATCTCAAATTTCTATCTTAAATAATATGACATAACTGCAATAATTGTATAATTTAAACAACTTTTAATAAAATATTGTAACAACAATCCCAAATATATTAAGACAATTATACCCCATTTCTTATTTGGGTACTTCTAGAACCAGTATTTCCTTGAAGGTACAGAAGTCCCACCCAAAAGAAACTAAAATACAAAAAGGGACAAGTCCATATTGTTTTTCAAAACAACAAAAAAGAAAGAAAGAAAGAAAAGAAAATTCCTTTTGAAAACAAGACACAAAATAAATGTGGAAGGGACAGAAGGGCAGCGCCACTGTTTAAGACAGATTCAAACAGCACTTCCATCTCCTTCATCCTCTGGATCTGGCTCTTCTTGTTGGAGATAATGAGCTTCAATTTCTCGAATAATTCCATTTTGTGGCTCGGTGTTTGCACGGTTGATGAGAGTTGCATGGACTGAAATCCAACAATCCAGTACTCCATAGAGGACGGAACGTAGGCACCGTAAAAATAGCTTAAACAGGTTCCATAGCCAACCAGAGGAAAAAGATAAAGATATGATGAGAGGGTAAGCATACCAGAAGAGTGGCTGTGGAAAAACGAGGGAGGCCAGCAATGAAAGCGTGAGAGTTGCAGAGAAATCACCAAACCGCAAACGTAGGCGCCCTGTATTGTCTGAGTGAGTGAGGCGAAATTGGCTGGAGGTGAAAGGAAAAAGCAGGACGAGAAGGGCAAGAAGCCGTAATTTAAAGGAATTGGGATGATGATGCATTACTAGCAGTAAGTTTAAAGGGATCCCAACTCCAAGGCATGGCTGCTTGGGATTTGAGGAAGTTAATTAGAACTAGGCCAATATACCTCAAATCCATGTAGTCTATATATATATATATATATATATATATATATATATATATATATATATGCTCAAGAAGTTTTGTTAGGTGTGCTTATGGTAACATGCTAACCTGAAAGAATGAGAAGGTTTGATTTATAACTATGGAGGGAGTTTGATTCATAGTAGGCATCTGTGTAGAGAGTGGGACCCCTTTCGAACAAGGAACTTTTCTTAATGAATCATCCCTTGGGTGATGTCTGTGACCTTTTCTTTATTAGGTGCGACAATTTTTTGAGGTTAAATTATACTAATTTTTATTAAAGTTTTTAGTATAATTTTATGAATTTTTAATAAATTATCTGTGGTGAAAAATTTAATTAACGATAGCACCTTACTACTATCATAGTAATTTGATTATAATTATGGAAGTTAATCAACTTGCAGTGAAACTAGCATGGCTGCTACTAAGTTCGGATTTTGTTATTTTGATTGAACTCACATTAAAATCACAATAAAAAATAATACTATATTACCGTCTCCCTGTCTCACCTAATTTGGACCCATGTTTGGGGGATGGCGACTGCCCTATTTTGTGTGTTGTGCTGATGACCGAGCTTATGAAGACAGCTGTGGGACCCTTTTTGTGCAAATGGTAGATGGAACTGTGGGACCCTTTTTGGCTTTGCTTTCACCTCATTTGAAACCTGTGTTGTATGGAGAATGAAATTATTCATTTAATTATTTTAAATTTCAAATAAGTTTTGATTGCTTAATAGTCAGCCGGGGTGGGGGTGCTAGAGCTTTAACTCATATGGAAAGAAACTAAAACGTTAATTGATATAATTAAGACAGCAATTAACTCTGTTCGGTGCTTGACGTGAAGAAACAGTGGTCTGCTCTACATAGGCTCGTAAACGGGCCGAGTCCGTTTTGGTCCGGACCCATTCACATAAGACTCGGATTCATTAACAAGACCCGATTCAGACCCGTTAAAAACTAATTAAATTGGTCGGATATAGATCCGTTGAATAATATCCATTAAAAATCTAACCCACTAAATCATTAATAATCGCGCGCACACACACACTCACTCTCTAATACAATATTGAAGTTAGAGTATTTAACCTCCTAACATAGTTACTATATATATATATATATACACATATATAAAAGTTAGAGAGAGAGAATCTCAATGAAGTTGTTGTCTTCAACCTTCTAGCATCGTCTTGTGCTATGATAATGTTTTGAAAACCACTTTATGAAATTATTTCATGAATCTAGTTATCAATACTCGATTCTATTGAATGAACATTCTATTAAAAGTCATTATAAACATTCATTTGTCTTGGATGAATAATGTAGAGATCCGAAAAATGAGGGTAAATTTTTCGTTTTTGAGGTAGAACACTTTGCATGCATAGTTTATAAATTTTGTTGGTTTTATCGGTAAAGTGCCTTTCTACATTGTTTTCACCGAATGACCTATTTAGAGACATATTTAGAGTGTGTCATAGAAGAGTAAAGTACTTAGAATAATGTGAAGTATCCGATGTACAAAAATCAGCCGAAACAGAAATGGTTTCCGGAATTGGACAAAAAAGGTATTCGGGTGACCCAGGTGGAACGGGTCTAAGCCGACCTCAAATGGAAATGTTTCCTTCTAATAATTTTCATTTAAAATAATTTTATGAACATTGGTTAAAACATAATTTCAATTTGAAGCATTTAGGAATGAGCTGTAGAGTAACGGGGTTACGGCCTCATTAAGGGCAAAATGGTCATTTGTCCTTGCCCCTTTGATTCCCCACTATAAATACAGCTCAGATACTTCATCCTTATCAGATATGCATTCAGAAATATCAGAGATCTCGTCCATATAGAGAGAGGGAGAGAAAAGCCCTAAAAACCCATATTTTCAAGCTATCGGAACACACATTTCGAGGAGGAATTTGGCCGAACTTCCTTCTGAGAAAGTGTTCAGCTCAACGAGTACTAGATACTCACCGAACAGCTTTTCCATCCAGCAAGTACTTCCTTCTCAGTTTAAGAAAAACTGATTTAAGTATGGTTTCTTGCTAAACTAGAAATAGATCTAGCTTTTCCTACTTTTCTATGGGTTATTTGAGCTGCTTAGAGATGTATTTGTGGTTAGGAAGTTATTTAAGTGGTGTTATTTTGAAGACCCTAGAGTTAGAAATTTGGGGATTTTTATTTCCTTTGATTTAATTGATGTTTTATCATTATGAATAACATATGGCTTGTCTATGTGTTAGATTACTATGTTTTGATGTGTATTTATGTTAAAAAATTACTTGATGTCATGAAGAAAATGTTATCGGTTGAGATGGGGAAGCTTTATGAAATTTTAGTAATGAGTGAAAAAGAGGTTTAAAAGACTTGGAAAGAACTTGGAAAAATGGAAAAATTTGGAGCAACAAATAGAGAAAATTAGACTGCTGGACAGAGAAATTTGCTCTCTGTCCGAAACAGTAATTCTGAAAAAAATCAGAAAATCAGACTGCACCAAGCCCTGTTGCCCAGCCACTGTCCGCGCGCCCTGCCTCCCGCGCGGGCGCGCGCGCCTGCGCCGCGCCCCGCGCGCTGCCTACGCGCGCGCCGTGCACCCCCCTGCGCGCGCGTGCCTGCCTGCCTTGGCCTGTTGCCCTGCTGTCCCACCTGCTGTCCCGTCCTCTTTCGGCCACCTTTTGAACTATCTTTTGGCCACTTTTTGACCTATTTTTAGAACACTTTTTAAGCTATGTTGAGGCATGATTGTGGTCCAAATTGGGCAACCTTTGGAACATTTTTGGGCCACGTTTCAAGGCCATTTTAGACCACATTTGACCTTATTTTTTTGGGGCCAAATTGAGGAACTTTTGGGCTATCTCATGGGGCCAAGTAGGGATCCATTTTGGGCAAATTATAAGACACTCCTAGTTATATGTCACAACCATGTGAGGCTTTAATTGAATTTATTTAATGCCAGTAATATATAGGCTACCAAGCTAAACTAAAAACCAAACTAAGGTCTGTAAGCAAACTACATGAACATTAATTAATATTTGTGATGGTTGTTCTAGGACTCCTGGATCTAGGATCAACTGGAAGGCCATTGAAGGTGTGGTCTCAGCATAGATAAAGAATGACATTAAAGGAATTAGCTAAGAACTTGGTCTCACATATGAAGGTAGACATGACGCAATCAGACTGTTTGAAGCTGCTGAGTTGGAATGGGAAGAAAAGTTGCAGTAGCAATATTAGTGGTAGCTTCAGCCTTGCGGTGGTGTAATTGTTGGAGGCTATGGGTTTTAACCTTGCTTATAGCAATCGGAGCTACTGATTTGGAACACTTTGCACAGTAATTTGATGAGAAGAAGGGAAAGTTCTTCAATATCTGATGGATGGGATGATAAAGAGACAAAATCTGTTAGGATCATCATCTGCTTGGGGAAAAAAGGCTGAAGAAGCTGATGAAACTGGATTTAAAATGGTTGGCCGACTCGATCAACCTGCCGGTGTGTTTTCTTCAATTTTCAAACCGTGGACTAAAGATTAATCTGGTTGATTTGGATTGCATAATGGACACAGCTTAGTGGGGTTGAGATAACCCGATCAGGTATGGTACTTTACTAAGTAAGGAATAGAATTAAATTAGGATTGATGTGCATATTGCTTGAATGATTGTTGTGCTTATCTGCTGATAGAAGATCACGTAGGAATTATTGCTTTGAGAACCCTTGAGTTGTTTGGTTATGTGCTTTATATGTGATTCACTTCTTGTGATTTACTTCTTGCGTTGCCATCATATGTGATTTATGTTTTAGAAGGATTGTCGATGTTGTGACTGAGATTGATTGTGCATGATGCGTATATTTGTGGATGAGGTCTTATGATTCAAATGCTATTGTTATTTTTAAGAGGACGATATTGTTTAAAAAGCATGTTTTATGCATTGGTGAAATGTTTTATTGAGATTGCGATATTGTATGATGAAATCATGGCATATTGGCATCGTGGGATTCCTTGAAAGCATAGTGTGGGTCAGCACGAGGTGCTGGTGCATTATGAGGGTGCAGATCCTGTGGTAAAAAACCCAAAATTGGCCATTAGGTACTCGCAGGCCTACGGGGTCCGGACCGTAAAGCGAGACATATATTGGTACTTGCATGCCAACGGGGAAGAACCGTGAAGCGAGACATGGGTGTGACATTGAGATGCATGGGTGTGTCATGCATATTGCATGTGCATGTGTTGATGAATTTGTGAACGTGATATAGAGTTTTATACAGATGTAGTTTGTACATTGCCATTATATATTGTATACATGATTAGGAAGGCATGTAAATATACATGTACACTTGCACATGCCACGTCTTAATTTTGTTCCTTGCATTAGACGTGTATCATACCAGCATGTTGGCGCTGACCCATTCGTGGGAACCATATTTCAGATGACATTCCCGACACCTGAGGCTTAAGAAAGTCTAGCCGAGTGGAGGAGATTTAACTGTAGATGGATATTTGGCCCGAGAGGCGTGTTTTGTGATGTACGGGCTTAAGCCCAATGACATATGTTGTATCATGGTTGTATATTTTGGATTGTATAATTAGGCGATGTATATTTAACTTTGATAAGGTTGTGGCCATCGAGTGAGGATGGATTGTGACTGTTGTATATATATGATGTATTGTATTTATCAGGGAGAAAAAGGCTCGAAAAACAAAGGAGGTTCTGCCAAAATTTTTATAAACCGGGCATGTATGTGTATTGACAGAGATATATGGATGTAGCGTTATGTTAGTGGAATAGGCTTGTATCAAAATTAGTAGATTAGTTAATTCGTTATTCATTTATTTACTTACTTTAAATTAGTAAACTTAGTTAAAAATTCGTTTTATATTTATTTATTTATTTACTCGTCTATTTATTTTCTTCTTTTGTTTCCTTCAGTCGCGTCCCCGGGTTTGGTCGGGAATTCGGGGCGTGACAAATAATTTTTATTTCATTTATGTCATTTTCATTTTATATCATTTTTATTTTATTTCCTATTATATTTAGGAGTAAGGAAACTTTTTGTAAGCCTAAATTCTTGATAGAAGTCAAAAAAGAAATTATATGATAATTATTGTCATTTTATCATTTATCATGTGTTCGATCATAAGAACAAAATATACAAATAATAGTATTTATCACATGAAACAGTTTCAATCAATAATAACATAATTGGGGCCAATAAAATCTTTTATTTGTAAAGTAAAGTTGGCCTACTCCAAATAGAAAATTTAGCTCCCAATTTTTATTTTTATTTTTTTGCAAATGGGTCAAGTTTTGGAGTCGGATTCAAATTCGGGTCTAGTTGAGGCGAGTATTAGCGGGTCCGAATTCGAGTCTAAACTCGTTTAAACTTGACAGGTCCGGGTCCAGATCTTAGAAGATTTACCCAAACCCGATCCATTGATAGGCTTAACTTCACATTCTATAGCCCAGTAATTGAACCATAAGATTAAAAAAAAAGTGATTTATAGTTTTATACCCTTTTGGGTTACTAAATTGTTGAGCCATTTTTTTCGTTTGAAAAAGAAAAATTGTTCGTTAAGGTAAATAAACACTTAAGTAATAAATCAACTAAATTATAATCACATATTAGTGTTATTGATTATTTAAATAGGTATTCGAGTTAAAAGTATAAATTTTTACTTGAAAAATTACTTTTTAGCTATGCATTAAACAAACATGAATTTTTTTTTTCACTAATCTAAATCTAGATCCATTTTATAAGAAACAGATATCAAGCATTCGAAATGGAATGGATCCCTGTTATTGGTTCATTTTGAAAATCATCCCAGTTAATCCAAGTCACTTCTTTAACTCATTCGAATAAAGAATCAATTTAGTGTAAGCACTGGATCAATCTACCAGACCGAATTGAATTTCAAAACACTAATAAAAATCTTAATAGTGAATTGAAATGTGTTAATCTAAATTTATTAAAACAATTTTGTCAAATGAAAGAAAAATCAGAAACTTTTTTTTTTAAGAAAACAGAATCTGTTATTTAGAAATTACAGAAACACAAAAACTTACAGAAAACAGAAATTTACAGTAAATTGTTTTAAAAATAAAAGGAAACAATATAATGATTTGTAAATAAGAAAACAGTAAACACTTATATGCAATGATTGGAATATAATAAAAAATCTATAAACATTTATAGAAACTAGAAAACCAGAAGATGATCAAGGCTTGTGTTTAACACAATGTCTTTAAGACAAATTACGGCGCTCGTAGTGGTGCTTACGAGTTCTTGGTCGTCCATCTTCCAGAATACAATGATCAACGCACTTGAAGGTAAAGCGCTCAAACTTCAGTGCATAACGAACCAAAAAACAGTGACTTGAAACTCTCTCAAAACTGACACATAGAATGTATATTTTTGACTGAATTCTATATGCAATGAATGTGTATATATTTATAGACCTCTTCGTGCCTATTTGGTACAAATTAAAGCAATCGCAAGACGCCGTCATTTTGGATTTAAACCAAAATAAAAAAATGTACTCACAGAATGGTAACGTTTTTAGTTTTAATTAATCTGGTAACTAAACGACAGCGTTTTGATTTGTTTTTAAAAGCAACAAAACGACAGCGTTTAAAGAAAAATTATTTAAATTAATTTTCTCCAAAAAAATATATATACAACAGGCCAAGCCCAAGCTCTAACCCGACTCAGTTTGGTGCAGGGTGACAACGGCGCATGCGTGTGTGATGAACCCTCTTCCTTCCACAAAACTAAAATTTTGGGGTAAAAAAGTGAAAAATAATAAGTAAAGATTAAGCTAAGCTAAAATTTTGAGATGAGCTGAATTAAAAATGACTAAAATTTTATACGTAAATTCTTTTTTTTTGTTGTTGGAGGAGGGGGTACAACTCGTCCTAGCCTACCCTTAACTTTGTCATTGCAAAAAAATATTGTCTAAATAAATAAATAAAAATTTGAAAAAATGGTTAATATAAATTGTCTAATTTTTTGAATAACATAACATAACCTCTTTCTCAAAAAACACAATTATGCTCAATTTATATATTCATGGTCATCATCTCTATTATATATACATACTCCTAATTCTATTTTATCAAGGGGTTAGAATCAATGAAGAGCTAATGGGTCATTTAATATGTAGTACCACATCCATCATTTGATCCCTGAACAAGTAAATCTCTGCATATGCCATGCCACCTGATCATTAATATCTTAGTTTTAAATTAAGAATAATAGATAGAGACAATTATTATCCACGTTTCTTATTTGGGTACTACTAGATCAAGTATTTCATAAACTCTCACCTAGAATGAACTAAAATACAAAAACAATAGTACTTAAATTTTAAAAACAAAAACGGGAAAAAACATTTCTTTTCGGGTCCAATTTTCACATAGTTCTTACATTTTAAAAACAAAAATGGGAAAAAAACATTTTTTTTGGATCCAATTTTCACAACATTGCTTTTTAGGACAGGCAAAATTCCTCAGCCCTAAAGTTCAGGCCACTTGCTGATTTAATATCAACATGGCACTATAAGACTAAGTAATATTGGACATGATCCACAAACACAAATTAAAAATGACATGGATTTACATGAATATAACAGATTTTGAGTTAGATTTAATTATATTTGGGTCAAAATCGGGTCAAACATGATTAACAATGTTATCATTCGTGTCATGTTCCGATTGACCTTACTAATATAAAATTAATTTGAAATTTACACATTTAACATGTTTATTCAAAATTAACTTATTAATTCAAAATTGACACTATTAACATAATAATATATGCGTTTTACTCTATTAAAATATTAAATAACACAGAATTGACCCGTTTTGAAAATTTCCTCCTACCCATCCTATGTTTTTGCAGTGAAGAAAACAGACACATATAAGTATTTCGGTTTCAGACCAAATTACAAAATATCAATTGTGGAAATATTCCGTTCCAATTCAAACAATAGGAATTAGAAGTGAGAAAACATAGCTTCAATGAACAAATTTTATTCAAATATCCAAAAATAAAACATAATATTGCACTCAACTAATTCAAATTCATTTTCCAAACCCAAAACACAGACAACAATATATGTATACACAGACGTACATAGACTATGGCTGCTCATCAATTCCAATAACAATGTCACCATCCAAAGTTGACTGCTCCTGCTGGGAATGTTCATCTTCTACAATCGCGACCATTTGGAATTGAGCTGCAGCAGGCTCTGTTTCTGGCTGTACTTCTTGGTGGGTGGGCCAGATGATGGCAACAGTGGTGGCCTTAAGCAGATTCCAAATGACATCAACCCAACCACGGAGGCATATTATAATGGGGAAGGCAATCCAGAAGTGTAGTGGTGGCAAAAATATTGAGGCCAGCAAAGAAGTAGTCACCGGAACAGAGAACTCTGTGTATCCGAAGCGGACTGGCTCCATAATGGCCGAAACACGGAAGAACTCTATAATGGCCGAAACACGGAAGAGCTCTCTGTAGCCTAAGCGGATCGGATCCATAGTGGCTGAAATATGGAAATTGAGATTGAATTTGATGGAGCTGAAGAGGAAGATTAGAAAGAAACTGGAAGGCAATAAATAATGCTCATATCGAGCCCCAAGCTTGAAAATGTAAATATGGGGAAAGAAAAAGAAGAGCAAGTTTAACAATGGAGGGACAGTGTGCCTCCCGTCCATGGTTGGGATAGCTTTCTTTTGGAATTCAAGTGAGAGCTTTTCTTTGCTGTTGTTGGTTTGGCTATGCCATCTTTTATAGCTACAGAGAACTCTCATACGTTCACCTTTTCTCCGATTGTGAGATTTATTAACAGCCCACCACGTAACGCACAGACGTTCATCTTTTCTCCGATTGTGAGATTTATTAACAGCCCACCACGTAACGCGGTTCATCATCGTCTGATTAATCATCTTTTCTCTGATTGTGAGATTCATCATCTCATCATCTCTTTTATCTGATTGTGAGATGTTTCTCTTTTTCTCTGATTGAGTGTGAGATGAGACTCTCATCATCTCTTTGACCGTCTTTTTTCTCTTCTCTTTTCTCTGATTGCCGTCTGATTTGTGAGATGAGCCGACCGTCTGATTTGTGAGATTTATTAACAGCCGTCTGATTGTCTTTTCTCTTTCGTGAGTTGACTTTTATAGCTAACTCTCATCGTCTGATTAGTTTTCATTCTCTGATTGGTTTCTCTGATTGTGACGCATCTTTTCTCTGTTTTCATTCTCCGATCATCGTCTGATTGTGACGCTCATCGCTCTGATATCATTCTCTGATTGAGCCAATATTATGAACCCGCAATAATTTTAGCTTTTTAACTGATGTGGGACGAAGTTACACAAGATAAATAATTTGGGTACAGAACACTGGAAAGGTAATTGATTTAGTAAAGACAATTACCACTTGCAGGCACGTTCAAAATCATCTGAGACTTAAAAGCGATAAATATAAATAAGATTTTATTTTTTTCTTTTTGAAATATAAGAAAATTACTTTTTTTAATAACAATATAATTTAAGAGATTATAGTACTTTAATTAATTTTAAATTTCTAGATTATAATAAATATATAAAATTTGAGACTATGCCCCTAATGAAAACAGATTTGGGAAAAAAATTTTCTATTCCGTTAAGATTTGAGGGGCTGGGGAGAAGGAACCCCGCTCCGACCCAATTATATAAAATAAAATAATAAAAGAGTTTTATGCTATATAGCTAATATTTATAATAATTTTTTTTATTCACTCATTAAAAGTTTATACAAACTCGATAGAGTTATATGTTTAAAAAATAAAATAATATCATTTTAATTCTCTATTAACATACATATTTCTTATTTAACACATGTAATGTTTTGTTTAAACAGTGTTAATTATAATTAATTTAATAAAATAAATAACTAAAAGTTTAAAAATAAATAAAGATCCGCTCCCGTTTATCACGAGATTTAAACAAGTTTGAAAGAAAGTTTTTTTTAGCACGGCAGAGTTGGAAAACAAATGTCCCACCCCATTACCATCTCTACACAAAATGATGTGGTGTGATATTCTCACCAAATATTTTCTCCAAAGCTTTGAGTCTCTGACATCTGTGTGTGTGTTTTTTTTCTCACAAAGACAATAAGAGTACATATTTGAGATTTGATTTACCTGATTGGTCAGTTAGATTTGGTTTAGTAAACGTTTACTGATTCATCCTAGTTTATTAGTTTTGTACAAATCACAAACTAAAATAAATCAAATTTAATTGATTGAAGGTACAAAATTCTTTGCATATTATGAAAGTCCCAGTGGCTCTCTTTAAACTAGGCACTGATATTTTTCTTTTACAAGTCCCCTTATTTTTTAAAACAAAGAAGGGTATCTATACTTGTGGATGATCTTTTCTAGGTCTACTCCCCTCAGCAAGAGCACTCATCCCATTAAATGGATGCGAAAATGATACTTATAAAAATAAGGACCACCCTGGTCAATCACAAAAAGTGAAATCTCAAAGTCCTAATTAATCCGTATAATACACTCGATCGGCATATATATTATACAGATCAATCAAGTGAAATTTCACGTATATTATAACCAATCAAGTCGCAGAAATTCTATCTCTGCGACTGATGCTAGCATAATTCGACTTAAATAGTCTTTATTATAAGATGTGACTGGAGATAACAAATGTTATCCAAACTCGTCAACACACCCTAACCCACCTATTAATTAATAGATATGGATAACTTATTTACTTAGCAGGTCATAAACGGGTTGGGTAATATGGAACCCGTCAATTTAGCGGGTTAATACAGGTTAAATATGAGTGTTTGGCAGGTTGAGAATGGAAAATAACAAAATAGTATAAATATATATATATATAAAAGAATATATATATATATATATCACCATTTAAAAAAGAACAAAATAGTAAAACATATATAATATATAGTCATGACAACTAATGGATACTTCATAAGCAATTTATTAATTGTAAAACTCAAAATTCACTCTTTCTTACTCTAAAAATTGATAAACTCTTAATTATTTAAAAATATTAATGAGTGGTTTCATGTAATTATGCATGGCATATATATATATATAGTATATTATATATATGTATACAGTACATATATCTATATCTAAATATATATGACATATATATAGTATACTATATATATATATATATCTTTGTGTGTGTGTGTGTATACAATGCATATATACATAATACAGTATATATATATATATATATCTACAGCATAAAAATAAATAAAAGAAGTGTAAAAAAAGTCTGGCAATTCAATGTCATTCACTGGGTTAGACTAGAGATATCTAATTTTTTAGTTTAATTATTGAGATACACAGTATTGGTTGAATTACTTAAAAAAAAAACATCAATTAAGCTTAGTAATGAAAAACAAACTCAGAATTAAAAGTTTAATATAATTTTTAAATCTTGAACAAATATATTAATTCTCATATTCCATTGACATGCTTCATAACTTTATGTAGCCTAAAATATGTAACACATCATTAGAAGAGAAAAATAAACAATAATGTAATAATTTTGATTCTCAATGTTTATATTATCATTTTTTTCAATTCAAGTTAAACAGCAGTTGGACCACCATTTCAATCCGTGTTTTACCAGCTGATTTTCAATATAACATTTTTATATATTTGATAAATTTTAGACTAATAGAATTTTTATGAAAATATTTATATATGTGTGTGTATATGTATATGGGTTGGATTCGAATTGACCCGATCCATAGGTGACTTGACCCTTATTTGACCCGTTTAATTACTGGTCAAATATGGATTCAACTCATTTTGACCCGACCCGTTTTCAACCCGTCTAAAAGCCACCCAACCCGTCCATTTTGCCGGGCCTAGATGTGACTTTTCTAGAAACTAGTTGAGTTGAAGATACCAATATTTTGCAAAAAATTATTCATTGGCCCAAAAATATTGCACCTAAACCAATCAACATTTGATACATCATCGCGTAGCTCACAAATAATGTTGTGCAATACTGCTGAGATGAATGAATACCTACTGAATCAAGGTACAAACCCTAATCCAGCTAAACAGAGCTTCTGGCTGCTCAATCCATTTCATTGGACACACCACACTAATGCCATGCTTATAATGTCACAATTGAAGCAAATGCACCCTTTTATTAGAATACGGGGCATGACAATCAAACGCCCGTGTTGTTAAAAGGATTCTTTGTCATCTATTATATAAACCCCTTATAAATATCAGTTGAAACAAACATGCTCTAGGAAATAGATCCACTTGGAGATTGTTATATATACATTTCTATTTTTAATTTGAAAAAAAAAAAGCCTCCACTATATCAATATAAAGACTAATTTCAGCACAAACATTGTACTTGAAATCATCTTAGAAACCAATCTCGCATTGAATCTATCACGATTAACAGGTAAAAAGGGCTAGCAAATGCAGGTTAGAAAAAACACTTTACAAAATGATGGAGAGCTCCTAATTACGTAGCTGCAGCCTTGTTAATCCATGTAGATATCTTTCACATTTGCATCAAAGCAGTCGTCTAATGCAATATTTGGTTCTAAAGGAACAAAACACAAATCCTCTCAAACTAAATCCATAAAATCACTAAGCTATGTCTTTCTGTTATGTGGCAATCTCATCAACCTCAGAATTGAACACAAAACTTGGAAAGGTTGTAGTTATATCCCTACATTTTAATCACAGTAAATGTAATTATCCAAATGTCAAAGTTATAAAGTGGTTGATATGTGTATCTGAAATTCACTTTACAATACATACCTCAAATATGGAAGTGTCATGATTTTCAACAACGAAGGGTTCCGTGTAACCAAATTGTGCCATTCAGATTTGTCTATCTTTCCATCCTGATTTACATCTCTTTCCAAAAAGGTCTGTTCACAAAAATTCAACAACCAAGGATTAAACTAGTAGCTTCTTGAAAAGCCAAGCAGGACAACCATGTTCATCACAATTAGGATGCACATCTTGTGCATGAAAAGCATGTTCATTAGCATTTATAAGAAGATGAGAATGTGGGGTTGTTTGGGAAACTAGACATTCAGGCTGACAAACCTCTTCTCTTTCGCAAATGTGGTAAAGTTACAAAAGATTCAACTTTATTTTAAAGGATGAGGCTATTCACACTCCAGAAAACCACTTAAATAAATGGACTTATGAAATTGGGGATCTTGAATGTTCAAAAAGACGAAAATCTGAGTTAGAAGGTTATTGGCCGAAAAGTACTAATAGAGACGATTGGCATCAGTAACTCACCTTATCCAATATAATCTCAATCGTCTCATCAGCCAACTTCATTTCAGACTCACATAGAAGTGCAATTAACATTTGCTTGACCTGCAAAAATTACAGACAATAAAGACGCCTGCAAGTACGTTTAAATTAAGCATGATTGAATTGAACCACAACGTTGGATGATGTGCTCCAATTTTTTCTCATGCATATAATGATATATGCATGGACTAGGTTCATGAGTATAAAAACCAACAATAAGAAACTAATCAAACTCTTAGAAAAAGTAACTTCTAATTTGCAAGAAAAGAAAACTACTAGCAAGATGCCTTTAGATTCTAAAAAGAAAAAGGAGAACAAAATGAATAATAATAACAATAATATTAATGCACAAGGCTTTGTATTGGAAATCAGAAAGAAAGTTATTGTTATCTTTCTTTAAGGTCAAGTGAATGCACTGCATAAGATGGTGAAGACAATAACAACGAAGCCAAAAATTAGAACATACATTCTACTTTCTTTCAACCAATAAAAGAGCTACAGTATATAGACCCAACATTCTTCCAAATAAAAAATGGAGAATTTAGGTGTATACATCTTATTTCCTTCTAGATATAACTTAAGGTCCTTGCTTGGTGCAATGATGAAAGTTTGGGCTATCAAATGTAAGAAGGCATGGTTGAGGCCCAGTGTAGTCGCTTTGTGAAAATAATGTCAATTGTTAGGACTATATCCAATCTACCCTTCCCAGTCACCTATACAAAAGGAAGCAGCCCTAGGTAATGGCCCTATTTATAACTAGATACAAAAGGAATTCACTTGGTGAGAACATATATGGGGTGAGAACATATATGTAATGATATCATCTAAAATGCAGATTTTACCAGTCTTCTAGCTTATATGATTATCGCAACTTCGAGATTAACAATTTAGTTATAGTCATCTCTATCTCAAAAGAGAGGGAAGAGCTGGGACCCAATATTAATTGGTAAATCCATTAGAGGATGTGAGCAGCATCAAATCAACAAAGGTTCATGGTATGTTCATTATTTAATCAAAATAGAGAAAAAGGGGATATATTAACATATCACCCAATATAATATAGTTAGATGACAACAAAAAATTATGACATAGTCGTCGAAATAAATGCCATTGCAAAAACTAATGTGCACTCTGTGCAGCATTTATGGGTTTCCTTTTGGAGAATAACAAATAGGAATTCAAACTTTTAATAGGTAAATTATGGGTTCCAGTCCGGTGGAGGCATGTGACAACTGACTGCCCCAGCTCAGGTCATGTTGCTTTAACATCTCACCTATCCATATGCATTTTTTCTTGAAGACAAGTATGATAAAGGTGAATTCGAACTTTTAAGAGGTAAGTTATGAGTTCCAATCCTATGGAGGCACATGCCAATTGACTGCCCCTAGCTTGGGTCATGTTGCTTTAGCATCTGGCCCAGCCATACGCATTTTTCTTAGAGACAAGTATGACAAAGGTGAATTTGAACTTTTAAGAGGTAAAATGGGTACTCATTAAAAAGGAAAAAAAGGGGCAAATTATGGGTTCCATTCCTGTGGAGACACATGCCAATTGATTACCTCCGGCTTGGGTCATGTTACTTCAACATCTCACCCCAGCCATAAGCATTTTTCTTGAAAAAAAGCATGATAAAGAACCCAAGATTGGTTTCACAGAGCACATAAACTAAAAAGAAGTATTACCACCATCATACCTCTTGTCGTTCAATAAACCTAGTGCCATCCAAATCATAAAGCTTAAAAGAAACTGCAATATAATGCAAACCATCAAGTGTAAATCAACTGCACTGCAATGTATCTTTTGGATAAACTCCAATATATGCAATCTATGGTAATTTCAACTTACAATTGATCTTGTCTTCTTGTGGGGCATTCGGGTGGAAGACACTGAGCGATCTAACAAAGTCACCAAAATCAATGACCCATTTTCTCTTAACATCAAACAAATCAAAGATTTGCATATAAAACTTACCAAATTTCAAAATATATAGAAAATGATTAATATAAAATAAATACATGTGATGGGATTTTGACAAGAAGTTTTAACCACAGAAATTAGACAGGGGGAGGCCCACGTTGATGATTTGTGAATAAAACTGATTTGCACGTAAAATATGATTTGTGCTTTGCTTCAGCTTACCATCATTGCTCAAGTCTTAACATCAGCATACCTCCATACCCTCAAGTCTAACTTCATATCTAACCTAGTGATTAATTGACCCATGCACATCACATAAAGAATTCAAAATTGAGGTGCTTGATGGAGTCTATTTCCTTATTGCAGTCGTGGCATATGAACAAGTGTCCTAATTTTCCCAAGAGAATTCAAGTAGGGCCTTTGTTCGGTGATCATCCTCCCAACTCAGTTGAGTCTTTATGTATTTTGTTTTAACCAAAAACTAAGCCATAACCCATCTCCTTACTACCACATCTAACATATATATTATTACAAATATATGTACATTCAGACACACTTGTACATGTGTTGTACATAAAAGAAATTTGCTCCATTGACTCTCAATAGAAAACCTTTCATTCAACCTCACAACATTCCAAATAGACTTGTATGTTTTATATATCAAAATTTTCCCAAGGTTTCTAGATTTTACTCATAATCCCAAAGAACTGCCTATATGCTTAAATATAGAATGAGAGAGACAGAGACCAGGCAACATTTTCAGATGTCTTCAGCTTAGTAGGTTAGTTCAACAATTGCAAGCCCTAATGATTCCCATTAGCAGCACTATTGCAAGCCCCTAAGAATACTAATACCAAATGAAAATTATCTCACATATAAGCATTTAGTTTCTCATAATCATACTTCTCTCAAACAACTTGTCTTTGTAGTTGCCACTAGAGAGCAGAAGGTAGGGGAAGTGCACAAAAACTATGGGCCCTAAAAACTATATATTAACATGGTCTTAAGAAATATTTAAAATTCTTAAGGGGCACATTCTTCACCACTAACGAACTTAATGATGGTAAACGAGCATTAATCCACCTTAAATGAACAGGAAGAATGAACTTCCAAAATTTTGAGAACTTGAAGAAATGCCAAAGTTGGAACACCAGCTCATACAACATGGAAATATGAGATATAGTCTCCATCCCTGTAACCCAACAATGCTATGATTGAAGCGCACTGACACGGCAGCTCCTGATCTTTTTTTCTTCCTTCTTTTTGTGATAGAAAACGAAGATATACCATAGAGATGTAGTAGCAGTAAAAAGGAAAGACATGCTATTCAATAATAATAATGATGATATGATGATGATGATAATAATAGAAAACAAAAACAAAGCCCCTTCAAGGATAAGAATGTCACCTAAATGTCTGTACTGCTTGGCTAGAAAACCCACCGTACCATTTTCCAAACATTGCAGCCACTAGAAAGAAACCCAAAACTTATTGGATTTATCCTAAACCTCCCTCATGCAGTACCAATACTTCCAACTACCGTGACTACCCAACTTTGCCTACTTAATTACTATAGAAAAATCATTCTCCATAATCATTACCTTTCAAAAAAATTACTGCAGAAAAATCTCTTTCAACTAAAAGATCTCCATAGTCATTCTCCTTCCCATATTAGAGACCAGAAAGAGAGGACAAACCTCCACCTTTGTAGCCTTACCATTCCCTTTCACTTGGACAAATTGAAGATAATGCCTCCACATTCCAAAAAATACCCTCACTGCAAATGTCAACAGAATCACCTTAAAAGTACCCATCAAAATTAATTTTAACACTCCCCATTCTAAAAGAATGCCAAAACTTTTTCAGCTTATCCTTACAGATTCTGTAGGAACATGATGCAGCCAAATCCCTCGTGATGAAAGAAATAGGAATACCTTCAAACTCCTTGGTTAAAGAAGCTTCGAAGGAGCTGGGACGAGGCCAGGAAATTAGGTTAGAAGGGGCAAAATTTTCGCTTAATCTTGGTCATAAATTTAAAAATTAAATAAGTATAAAAAGTTAATATTGATTGATGATATTTTTTATAAGTAACTGATCATTTTACTGATAGAAAATAACTTATAAATTAGATCGGAAATCCAACTAAAGAAAAAAATATTTAAAAAACTTTAGGCTATAAAAACAAATTGTACCAAATTGATAAAAATTCCATTAAGAAGTTAAATTAAACTTAAGATAAGGATGAAGTGTGAAAGATTTTATATCTAAGAGAGACAACTACTTAAATGAAAGGGTTATATTTAAATTTATTTTATAAAAGTATAAAAAAAATCAAATAAAAAAAAATTGAGAGGGGGCAATTGCCCCTCCTGGGCCCTTGGTGGCCGCGTCCATGCAAAGGAGGCCATGACATGAATATTATCCCACAATCAAAATAGTGTCACCATTCTTATCTTCAAAAACACTCAAATTTCTCCCGAACTAAACATGCCACATGATTTTCCAAGAAGATGCCCCATACAGCTCTACCTCTTTTCCCACCGAAACCCAAAAAAGACCTTCAAGGAGAAGTCTCAAATCTATACATGGAGATTTCAGCTACATAACGTGTAACTGTAAATATACTATGTCAAAAGCGAATATTATCACAATATCAGTTTATTTGCATGTAAAATATCCATAAATAGTAAAACAATTATGAAAATAGTATCTATAAAACAAATTTACTTGCAAAATGAATAATAGACTCATACTTTGATACCATGTTCAGATTAATAAAGATGACCACATTATAAGTTTTCAAATGTGTTGGACATAGGTGGAATGTGGATGCAGAATTACAGATGTTGTTGTGTCCACAAAGAAATAGGCTGGGCAATTTTCAATAAGGATAAGTGTTCTGGATGCCAGATATATTTAAGGTCAGGTATTTCAAATGCCTTGCTAGAGAGCGGCCCTTAGCGCAATAGTAAGGTTGTTCCATTGTGACCTGGCAGTCATAGGTTAGAGTCCCGGAAACAACCTCCCTGCTTACGGGCGTAAGACTGCATACAACGAACCCTCTGCAGACCTTGCAATGATGGGAGACTTGTGCACTGAACTAGCCCTTTATTTCAAATGCCTTACTACCAACAAGAAGCAAATTGTAAATCTCATTGTTGTTTTCCTTAAAGACAAAACAAATAAGAAATGCACTAATACTCATTGAAACTAAATTCTTACGATAGTCCGCTCCCTTTACATGTTTAAATCTGAAATTCGTCTCTATGATAAGAAAATCCAATTGCATTTAAAATAGGATGGAAATAGTCCCAAAACTGACACTCAAGCTCCATAATCAATCATGCCCCAAAATCCATACTCGGGTTGCTTCTTGACTTTGCATGTTGTTATTTAGAGAAAGTTTACCTCAAAATATTTCACAAGTATTTATTAACAGACTTCAGAAGAAAAGCATAAGCTTCACGCCTTCAATCAACAAGTTTTAGGAAAGTGGCCCTTGGGTGGGAGACTCAACAACTTCAATTACAGTTGATTACAGCATATAAGCAAGACACTTCTCAATTTTTTTTTATAAAAAGGGAAGGAAAGATAAAATATGGATAAGTGATTCAAATCACTTTTTGAATATATTTAGCCTCTCATCTAAACTAGTTAAATATCCAACCAATTAAGTAGCTTAACCTAAACCTGCTATGGATCACCTGGAGAATATCTCTCAGAATGTGAAAAACGCCCGTCATATTTATATGTTATTCAAACATTCTTTAACAATTTTACTTGCAAAAGCTGAATGGTGATTCATGTCAATGGTTCAGAACCAACACAACATTTAAAGCACAACTAAAATCAATTTGGTCTCAATTGAATGCAAAAAAATAAGGCATCATACCCTATTTGCAAAAAGATTCTCCTTTTTTCTGTTCTTGAATAGAGCCAATTGAAATTCTTCCTACATATTCAACAGGAACATACAATATCACAATAAGACTAAAGTTCACATGAAACGTCATTTTTAATTAGTGCTTGTGGATGATGTCTAATAAATCCTTGCACATAGACCATCATATCAAGAAATTCTTACATGAATTGGGTTGTTGGATCTGATTAATAATATCGTGTCATTTGAATAAAATTTCTATTATTAAGGAGACACACAAGTAACATCCTATTTATAAAATAATATATGATTGGTATTTGATTCAGTCAAGAATTTCTCTCATGGCACATGTTCATTAATATCTAAATTTTAAATTATGCTAATACTATGCTTTTTAAATTTGCATCTCAAATTTCTATCTCAAATAATATGACATCACTACCTTAATTATATAATTTGAAGAACTTTTAATAAAATATTGTAACAACAATTCCACATATATTAAGACAATTATACCCCATTTCTTATTTGGGTACTACTACAACCAGTATTTCCTAGAAGGTACAGAAGTCCCACCCAAGAGAAACTAAAATGCAAAGAAGAACAAGTTCATATTGTTTTTAAAAAAGAAAAGAAAATTCCTTTTGAAAACAAGCACACAATAAATTTGGAAGGGACACAAGGCCAGCGCCACTGTTTAAGACAGATTCAAACAGCACTTCCATCTCCTTCATCGTCTGGAACTGGCTCTTCTTGTTGGAGATAATGAGCTTCAATTTCTCGAAAAATTTCATTTTGTGGCTCGGTGTTTGCACGGTTGATGAGAGTTGCATGGACTGAAATCCAACAATCCGGTACTCCATTGAGGACGGAACGTAGGCACCGTAAAAATAGCTTAAACAGGTTCCATAGCCAACCAGAGGAAAAAGAAAAAGATATGATGAGAGGGTAAGCGTACCAGAAGAGTGGCTGTGGAAAAACGAGGGAGGCCAGCAATGAAAGCGTGAGAGTTGCAGAGAAATCACCAAACCGCAAACGTAGGCGTCCTGTATTGCCTGAGTGAGTGAGGCGAAATTGGATGGAGGTGACAGGAAAGAGCAGGACGAGAAGGGCAAGAAGCCATAATTTAAAGGAATTGGGATGATGATGCATTAGTAGCAGTAAGTTAAAGGGATCCCAACTCCAAGGCATGGCTGCTTGGGATTTGAGGAAGTTAATTAGAACTAGGCCAATATACCTCAAATCCATCTAGTGTATATATATCTATATGCTCAAGAAGTTTTGCTAGCTGTGCTTATGGTAACCTGCTAACATGAAAGAATGAGAAGGTTTGATTCGTGGCTGTGGAGGGAGTTTGATTTATAAGAGAGAGTGGGACCCCTCCGGATGATTTCTGGAGTATCTTTACTGTGGAGGGAGTTTGGATGATTTCTGGAGTATCTTTCCTGTGGAGGGAGTTTGGATGATCTGTGGAGTGTCACACGTTTTTTTAAGATTAAATTATTCTAATTTTTATTAAATTTTTTAATAATTATAAAAAATATTTTAAAATTTTTAAAATTATAATATATTTTTATTATCAAATTACATATTGAAAAAATATTAATATTTTAAAAAGATATCAATAAATAAATTTTTTAAAATATTTAATTTTCATCGTCCATTAAAACAAACACTAAATTAAATACACCAAACGCTATTTAATGCTTCAGTCAGTGGAACAAGATCGCACTGTCAAGAAGAAATCAACATTTCAAAACTGGACCTTGAAAAGTACTCAATGTGAATGTGAGAATTTTCTTTTTATACCAGTTGTGTGGTGGAGCAACGAAATCATTCTAATTAATATTGAACGAATTCTAACAATAATTTTTTTTTACGTAATTCAACAAGTTAAGTAATAAAAAATCTTAATTCAAAATTTACTAATAAAATTTATAAAAATTATAAATTAGTCAGCATAAAAGAATTATTTATGTTTTTTTTACAGTAAAAAAATAGTAAAAATGTAATTGATTATAATTATGGAACATACATAAATCCTACGTAAAAATAAAATTACAATCAAACTAGCATGGCTGCTACTATTTTGAAGCCTTTTTTTAAAATAAATTTTGTTTTATATTACTTAAAGAGACATTTTTGAAGACATTGTCACTTTAAGTGACGATTTTCATTAAAATTGTCGCTTCAAGTTGTAGTGATGATTTCAAAATATTACAAGAATTTGATAAATAAAATTAAAATTAATCTTATTTGATTAAAAAAATTACCAACTACATACATTTGCAAGTCTCTTTATTTTATTTTTTTCTTTTAAAACTTTTTACTTCAAGTTATTTGGTTTGGTCATTGCTCCTTCTATAAGTTGATAATTCACTTTTAAGTCTAACTGCAATCTTCATTATTTCTATGACAAAAATATTATTATTTTCACAGCATTAGCATGCCACATAAATTAGCTAAGCGAGAGAGCTAAAATATCGTTTCGATGCTTTTTAAATTTTAAAATTAAAAAATTTATAATATATAAATTTATTTATTTTTTATAAAATTAATATATTTGAAATCAAAAAATCAAGATTTATTGAATGAAATTCATATAGCATATTAAATTTTTATACAAAAATAAAAGGGTAAATTACACTGACCTTTTTCTGAATTTCATGATAATTACACTAATCTCTCCTAAAATTTCTAAAATTATATTGACCTTCCCTATTTTACAAAATAATATACACATACCACCTTTCTGTTATATTTTTTTTTTCAAAATGATGAAACTATCCATTTTATTTATTTATTTTTTTTTATATTTTTTTTTAATTTTGACTAATTTATTCTAATTTTTTTTTAAAGATTTTTTTTTATTTAAAATCAAATTTAAGACAAATAACTTATTTTTATTTTATATAAAAATAAATTTAAGGTTTTTATCAATATTTATTTGAAAAATGAAAAAAAATTTGGTCAAGATTTAAAAAATAAAAAAAAAATTATGAAATGAGTAGTTTTGTCATTTAAAAAAAAAAATTGACTGAGGAAAGATATCTTTATATTATTTTGTAAAGTAGAGGAGACTAGCGTAATTTTAAAATTTTTTTAAAAAAATTAATAAAATTATCATAAATTTCAGAAGAAATCAGTATAATTTACTTAAAAATAAAATATAATTAAAATATTAAAATTTTATGTTTACAACGGGTCACTGCAGGGAACGATTTGCACCGTGGTGCAGAAACCTCAGCTGAAAGCTAACAAATGCACCGTGGTGCAGAAACCTTAGCTGAAAGCTAACAAAGTAACGAGATGCTTTTAGTTTTCAAAATTTTATGTTATTTCTCATTCCAGCTTAAAGTTGTGTTTGTTCTAATCGAGCCGTAAACGAGTGGTACGCGTATTTGTTATTTTTGACTGAATTCACATAAATTTGATTGTTTTATTGAAATTACAATAAAAAATAATAGTATATTATCACCCCCACCTAATTGGCCGCTTCCCTGTGCCGGATTCTAATAGAGCTAGTCAAAAGTCAGATGCTGTGGGACCCATTTTCACTTTGGTGTCGCCACGAAGTCATTACATGGAAATGGAATTGTTTATTTAATTATTTTAAATTTTAAATGAATTTTTAGATTAGCTGAGTGTTTATTTAAATTTTTTGAAATATTTATTTAGACATTTCTAATTAAATGGGTAGGATGGAATAAATTGTCATCCTTAACTTCACATAGGCTTGTAAACGAGTTGAGTTCGATTCGGCCGGACCCAACCTGAACCCATTCGCACAAGACTCAGACTCATTAATAATACTCAATCCAAACTCTTTAAAGACTAATTAAATGGGTCGGGTATAGATCCATTGAATAATATTCGTTAAAAACCCAACCCGCTAAATTAGTAACAAGTACATACACACTCTTTTTCTAATACAATATTGAAGTTAGGATATTTAATTTCTTAACATAGTTACTATATATATACATACATACATAAAAGTTAGAGAGAGAGAGAGAGTCTCAGTGAAGTTGTCGTCTTTAATTTTCTAGCACCGTCTTGTGATAAGAAAATATTTTGAAAATCACTTTTTGGAATTGTTTCATGAATCTAACTATCAATATCCGATTCCATTAAATGAACATTACATTAAAAATCATTATAAACATTCTTTTGTCTTGAATGAGTAATCTTTATTTCATTCTATGACATTTTTATTATATGTCATTTTTATTCTATGTCATTTTTATTTCATTTCCAATTATATTTAGGAATAAGGAAACCTTTTGTAGTCCTAAATTTTTGATAAAAATTAAAAGATTTCTAGATGACAATTATTGTTATTTTACCATTCATCATGTGTTCGATCGTAAGAACGAAATATACAAATAATAGTGACTATCACATGAAACAGTTTCAATCAACAATGACATAATTGGGGCTAATAAAATATTTTATTTGTAAAGCCAAGTAAGACTACAAATAAAAAATTTTAGCTCTTTTTTTTTTTTTTTCTTCAAACGGGTCGGGTTTTAGAGTCGGAGACCTGGATCCGGATTCGGGTCCGGGTCTAGTTGAGACGGGTCTTAGCGAATCCGGATCCGATCTAAACCCGTTTAAACTTGACAGGTTCAAATTTGAATCTTAGAGGGTTTGTCCAAATTCAACTCATTAATAGACGTAGCTCCACATTCTATACCCCAGTAATTAAACCATAAGATTAAAAAAAAAAGTTGTTTATAGTTTTATACCTTTTTGGGTTATTAAATTGTTGAGCCATTTTTTCCTTTAAAAAAGAAAAATTGTTTGCTAAGGCAAATAAACACTTAAGTAATAAATCAATTAAATTATAATCACATATTAGTGTTATTGATTATTTAAATAGGTATTCGAGTTAAAAGTATAAATTTTTACTTTAAAAAATTACTTTTTAGCTATGCATTAAACAAACACGATTTTTTTTCTTCACTAATCTAAATCTAGATCCATTTTATAAGAAATAGATATCAAGCAATCAAAATGGAATGGTTCCGTATTATTGGCTCATTTTGAAAATCATCCGGGTTAATTCGAGTGATTTTTTTAATTGATTCGAATAAAGTATCAATTTAGTCTAAGTACTAGATCAATCTACCAAGCCGAATTGAATTGAATTTCATAACACTAATAAAAATCTTAATAGTGAATTGAAATGAACTAAAAACATTATTAAATGAACTAATTAGTTCGAATAAAGTACTAATCTAATCTAAGTACCAGATTAAAATCCACTGAGTCAAATTGGAGTTGATAATATTAATAAAATCTGTAAAAATGAATTGAAATGAACTAAAAACGTTATACCATTTCAATTAAATGAACTTTAAACTTAGCATGGATAAGAAATATTTAGAATTAAATGACTTGATTTAAAAAAAGATCACCTTCGGTAGTTTAGAAAATAAAATTTCTGCAATCTAGTTTTTTCGTGTTTGTATAATACATAAATAAATTATATAAACTAATTAAATTATAGAGATCCCAATTTGATTCCGCCTCTGCACTGAATCTAACATCCTCGGGTTTAGGATAAAGCTGTAAATGGATCGGATTGGGAGCGAATCAGAGGTGATCCTAATCTGATCCGTTTAATATAAAATTCGATCCGATCCAATCTGTTTATCCGACGGATCATTCAAATGTTGATCCGTATCCGAATCTGTTAATAATCAGATCTCCGATCCGTTAATTCGGTCCGATCCGTTTAAAATTATAATACTTTACATGGCTATAAATCTGTATTAAACTAAAATTTGCTATTTAAATAAATATTAAAAATAAAAACTGCACTAACAAACCATAATTAAATAATAAATCAATCATAAAATTATAATAAATAGTTATTTAAAAATTAAAATATAATAAAAAACTATCGTGTCCATAATATTAAAACATAACAAATCCTTACATAAGACTAAAATCAAGAAGTTCACAAAATTCAAACTATTACATAATTAAACATATAAATTACAAACTTATTATTCAAATTATTACATAACCAAAGTCCACAAGAACATTTTCCTATTCCAAATTTTCATCACTTTAGCTCCATCCATCCAATCAAGATGCTCAAATTCCTGCTGTATAATCTTCCAAACCTGAAACAAAAAGAATTAAAATAAATCCCTACTATGTAACAAAAATATCAAGGAATGGATATATATATATATAAATGAATCGGATCGGATTTTAAACGGATTGGATCAACCTATATCATATCTAGTTTGTTTATATTTGAGATAATAGGATTCGGATTGAATCGGGTCACGAATCACTATTTTTAAAACTATATCTAGACTTAACAGATGGAATCTCAGATCAGATCATAATCCACTTCATTGACACTTCATTGACAACTCTAATTTAGGAGCAAAGGACAGTCCTATTAATTAAAATTTAAAATACTTGGAGAGGAAGGCTTGTTGTTGCATGGAAGACCAAGATTCTCATTGTACCCTTCGGTACGCAGCGCAGGTCCTGATTTGCGCTATAGAGGTTCCACTTATTATTTCCTCATCACCCCGTTACTTAACCATCTCCTTCGGCCCACAAGCAATGACACGTGAGTTATATAAAATTTTGGGGTAAACCTACATATAAATTTATTTATTTTTTTTGTTGGAGGAGGGGGTACAACTCATCCTAACCTGCTCTTAACTCTGTCGTTGTAAACAAATATTGTCTAAATAAATAAAATCTTTTTGAAAAAATTGTTAATATAAATTGTCTAATTTTTTTTAATATCATAACGCAGCTTCTTTTTCAAAAAAACAATTATGCTCAATTTATATATTCGTGATCATCACCTCTATTATATATACAGACTCCTAATTTTATTTTATCAAGGGGTTAGAATCAATGAAGAGCTAATGGGTCATTTAATATGTAGTACCACATCCGTCATTTGATCCCTGAATAGGTAAATTCCTGCATATGCCATGCCACCAGATCATTAATATCTTAGTTTTAAATTAAGAATAATAGATAGAGACAATTATTATCCACGTTTCTTATTTGGGTACTACTAGATCTAGTATTTCATAAACTCTCACCCAGAATCAACTAAAATACAAAAACAATAGTACTAACATTTTAAAAACAAAAAGGGGAAAAAAACATTTCTTTTCGGGTCCAATTTTCACATCGTTCTTACATTTTATTTTGAAAATAAAAATGGAAAAAAACATTTTTTGGGGGGTCCAATTTTCACATAGTTCTTACATTTTAAAAATAGAAATGGGAAAAAACATTTTTTTTGGATCCAATTTTCACAACATTGCTTTTCAGGACGGGCAAAATTCCTCAACCCTAAAGTTCAGGCCACTTGCTGATTTAATATCAATATGGCACTATAAGACTAAGTAATATTGGACATGATCCACAAACACGAATTAAAAATGACATGGATTTTCATGAATATATCAAATTTTGAATTGGATTTAATTATATTTGGGTCAAAATCGAGTCAAACATGATTAACAATATTATCATTCGTGTCATGTTCCTATCCAATTCACAAACTAAAATAAATCAAATTTAATTAATTGAAGGTACAAAATTCTTTGCATATTATGAAAGTCCCGGTGCCTCTCTTTAAACTAGGCACTGATATTTTTCTTTTACAACTCCCCTTATCTTTTAGAACAAAGGAAGGGTATCTATACTTGTGGATGATCTTTTCTAGGTCTACTCCCTTCAGCAAGAGCACTCATCCGATTAAATGGATGCAAAAATGTTACTCATAAAAATAAGGACCACCCTGGTCAACCACAAAAAGTGAAATATCTGAGAGTAAATTAATCTATATAATACACTCGATTAACATATATATTATACAGATCAATCAAATGAAATCTCACGTATATTATAACCAATCAAGTCGCAGAAATTCTATCTCTGTGACTGATGTTAGCATAATTCGACTTAAATATAGGTGTCCACTAATTAATGGATACGGATAACTTATTTAGTTAGCAGGTCATAAACGGGTTGGGTAATAAGGAATCCGTCAATTTAGCGAGTCAATGCGGGTTGAATATACGTGTTTAGCAGGTTGAGAATGAAAAATAATAAAATAGTATAAGAATATATATATATATATATATATATCTTCATTTGAAAAAGAACAAAATAGTAAAACAAGTATAATACAAAGTCATGACAACTAATGGGTACTTCATATGCAATTTAGTAATTGTAAAACTCAAAACTCACTTTCTCTCACTCTAAAAATTAATAAACTCTTAACTATTTAAAAATATTAATGAGTGGTTTCATGTAATTATACATGGCATAGATATATAGTATATTATATATATGTATACAGTACATATATCTATATCTAAATATATATATATAGTATACTATATATATATATATATGAATACAGTGCATATATATATAATATATACAATGCATATATACATAATATAGTATATATATACATACATATATAATATAGTATGTATATATAACATATATATAATACATGCACACACACATATATATATATATATTTAAAATATAGTATATATATATATATATACAATATAAAAATAAATCAAAATAAAAATAAATCAAAAAAAGTGTAAAAAAGGTCTGGCAATTCAATGTCATTCACTGGGTTAGACTAGAGATATCTAATTTTTTTAGTCTAATTATTGAGATACACAGTATTGGTTGAATTACTTAAAAAAGATATATCAATTAAGCTTAGTAATGAAAAACAAACTCAGAATTAAAAGTTTAATACAATTTTTAAATCCTGAACAAATATATTAATTCTAATATTCTATTGACATGCTTCATAACTTTATGTAGCCAAAAATATGTAACACATCATTATAAGAGAAAAACAAACAATAATGTAATAATTTTGATGCTCAATGTTTATATTATCATTTTTTTCAATTCAAGTTAAACAACAGTTGGACCACCATTTCAATCCATGTTTTACAAGCTGATTTTCAATATAACATTTTTATATAGTTGATAAATTTTAGATTAATAGAATTTTCATGAAAATATTTATATATATGTGTGTATATGTGTGCGGGTTGGATTCGAGTTGACCCGACCCTGTATGTAACTCAACCCGTATTTGACCCGTTTAATTACGGGTCAAATATGAATTCAACTCGTTTTGACCCGATCCGTTTTCAACCCGTCCAAAAACCACCCAACCCGTCCATTTTGCCGAGCCTAAATGTGACTTTCCTAGAAACCAGTTGAGTTGAAGGTACCAATATTTTGCAAATAATTACTCATCGGTCTAGAAACATTGCACCTAAACCAATCAACATTTGATACATCATCGAGTAGCTCACAAATAATGTTGTGCAATACTGCTGAGACAAATGAATACCTACTAAATCAAGGTACAAACCCTAATCCAGCTGAACAGATAGCTTCTGGGTGCTCAGTCCATTTCATTGGACACACCACACTAATGCCATGATTATAATGTGACAATTGAAGCAAATGCACCCTTTTATTAGAATACGGGGCATGACAATCAAACGCCCGTGTTGTTAAAAGGATTCTTTGTCATCAATTATATAAACCCCTTATAAATATCAGTTGAAACAAACATGCTTTAAGAGATAGATCCACTTGGAGATTGTTATGTATACATTTCTATTTTCATTTGAAAAAAAAAAAACCTCCACTGTATCAATATAAAGACTAATTTCAACATAAACATTGTACTTGAAATCATCTCAGAAACCAATCTCGCATTGAATCTATCACTATTAACAGGTAAAAAGGGCTAGCAAATATAGATATCTTTCACCTTTGCATCAAAGCAGTCGTCTAATGCAATATTTGGTTCTAAAGGAACAAAACACAAATCCTCTCAAACTAAATCCATTAAATCACTAAGCTATGTCTTTCTATTATGTGGCAATCTCATCAACCTCAGAATTGAACACAAAACTTGGAAAGGTTGTAGTTATATCCCTGCATTTTAATCACAGTAAATGTAATTATCTAAATGTCAAAGTTATAAAGTGGTTGATATGTGTATCTGAAACGCACTTTACAATACATACCTCAAATATGGAAGTGTCATGATCTTCAACAACGAAGGATTTCGTGTAACCAAATTGTGCCATTAAGATTTGTCTATCTTTCCATCCTGATTTACATCTGTTTCTAAAAAGGTCTGTTCACAAAAATTCAACAACAAAGGATTAAACTAGCAGCTTCCTGAAAAGCTAAGCAGGAAAACCTAGAAGATTAAAAAAAAATTAGATATAGTGAGGGCACTTCATCACAATTAGGATCCACATCTTGTGCATGAAAAACATGTTCATTAGCATCTATAAGAAGATGACAATGTGGGGTTGTTTGGGAAACTGGACATTCAGGTTGACAAACCTCTTCTCTTTTGCAAACGTGGTAAAGTGACAAAAGATTCAACTTTATTTTAAAGGATGAGGCTATTCACACTCCAGAAAACCACTTAAATAAATGAAATTATGAAATTGGGGATCTTGAATGTTCAAAATGACGAAAATCTGAGTTAGAAGGTTATTGGCCGAATAGTACTAATAGAGACGATTGGCCTTAGTAACTCACCTTATCTAACATAATCTCAATCGTCTCCTCAACCAACTTCATTTTAGACTCACATAGAAGTACAATTCACATTTGCTTGACCTGCAAAAATTACAAACAATAAAGACGCCTGCAAGTACGTTTAAATTAAGCATGATTGAATTGAACCAGAACTCTGGATGATGTGCTCCAATTTTTTCTCATGCATATAATGATATATCCATAGACTAGGTTGATGAGTATAAAAACCAACAATAAGCAACTAATCAAACTCTCAGAAAAAGTAACTTTTATTTTGCAAGAAAAGAAAACTACTAGCAAGATGCCTTTAGATTCTAAAAAGAAAAAGGAGAACAAAATGAATAATAATAACAATAATAATAATGCACAAGGCTTTGTATTGGAAATCAGGAAGAAAGTTATTGTTATCTTTCTTTAAGGTCAAGTGAATGCACTGCATAAGATGGTGAAGACAATAACAACGAAGCCAAAAATTAGAACATACATTGTAATTTCTTTCAACCAATAAAAGAGCTACAGTATATAGACACAACATTCTTCCAACTAAAATATGAAAAATTTAGGTGTATACATCTGATTTCCTTCTAGATATAACTTAAGGTCCTTGCTTGGTGCAATGATGAAAGCTTGGGCTATCAAATGTAAGATTGCATGGTTGAGGCGCAGTGCAGTCGCTTTGTGAAAATAATGTCAATTGTTAGGACTATACCCAATCTGCCCCTCCTAGTCACCTATACAAAGGGAAGCAGCCCTAGGTAATGGCCCTATTTATAACTAGATATAAAGGAATTCACTTGGTGAGAACATATATGTAACGGTGTCATCTAAAATGCAAATTTTACCAATCTTCTAGCTGATGTGATTATCGCAACTTCGAGATTAACAATTTAGTTATAGTCATCTCTATCTCAAAAGGGAGGGAAGAGCCGGGACACAATATTAATTGGTAAATCCATTAAAGGATGTGAGCAGCATCAAATCAACAAAAGGTTTATGGTATGTTCGTTATTTAATCAAAATAGAGAAAAAGGGGATATATTAACATATCACCCAATATAATATAGTTAGATGACAACAAAAAATTATGACAAAGTCATCGAAATAAATACCATTGCAAAAACTAATGTGCACTCTGTGCATCATTTATGGGTTTCCTTTTGGAGAATAACAAATAGGAATTTGAACTTTTAAGAGGTAAATTATGGGTTCCAGTCCGGTGGAGGCACGTGACAACTGACTGCCCCAGCTCGGGTCATGTTGCTTTAACATCTTATGCATCCATATGCATTTTTCTTGAAGACAAGTATGATAAAGGTGAATTCGAACTTTTAAAAGGTAAATTATGAGTTCCAGTCCTCTAGAGGCACATGCCAATTGACTGCCCCCAGCTTGGGTCATGTTGCTTTAGCATCTGGCCCAACCATAAGCATTTTTCTTAGAGACAAGCATGACAAAGGTGAATTCGAACTTTTAAGAGGTAAAATGGGTACTCATTAAAAAGGGAAAAAGAGGCAAATTATGGGTTCCATTCCTGTGGAGACACATGCCAATTGATTGCCTCCAGATTGGGTCATGTTGCTTCAACATCTCACCCCAGCCATAAGCATTTTTATTGAAGAAAAACATGATAAAGATCCCAAGATTGGTTTCACAGTGCACATAAACTAAAAAGAAGTATTACCACCATCATACCTTTTGTCGTTCAATAAACCTAGTGCCATCCAAATTGTAAAGCTTGAAAGAAACTGCAATATAATGCAAACCATCAAGTGTAAATCAACTGCACTACCATGTATCTTTTGGATAAACTCCAATATATGCAATATAAGGTAATTTCAACTTACAATTGATCTTGTCTTCTTGTGGGGGCATTTGGGTGGAAGACACTGAGTGATCTAACAAAGTCACCAAAATCAATGACCCCCTTTCTCTTAACATCAAACAAATCAAAGATCTGCATATAAAACTTACCAAATTTCAAAATACATAGAAAATGATTAATATAAAATAGATACATGTGATGGGACTTTTACAAGAAGTTTTAACCACAAAAATTAGACAGAGGGAGGCCCACGTTGATGATTTGTGAATAAAATTGATCTACACGTAAAATATGATTTGTGCTTTGCTTCAGCTTACCATCATTGCCCAAGTTTTAACATCAGCATACCTCCATACCCTCAAGTCCAACTTCATATCTAACCTAGTGATTAATAGACCCATGCACATCACATAAAGAATTCAAAATAAAAAACTAAGCTATAACCCGTCTCCTTACTACCACAGCTAACATATATATTATTACAAATATATGTATATTCAGACACACTTGTGCATGTGTTGTACATAAAAGAAATTTGCTCCATCGACTCTCAATAGAAAAACTTTGATTCAACCTCACAACATTCCAAATAGACTTGTATGTTTTATATATCAAAATTTTCCCAAGGTTCCTAGATTTTACTCTCAATCCCAAAGAACTGCGCTTAAATATAGAAAGAGAGAGACAGAGACCGGGCAACATTTTCAGATGTCTTCAGCACTGTAGGTTAGTTCAACAAGTGCAAGCCCTAATGATTCCCATTAGCAGCACTATTGCAAGACCCTAAGAATACTAATACCAAATGAAAATTATCTCTCAGATAAGCATTTAGTTTCTCATAATCATACTTCTCTCAAACAACTTGTCTTTGCAGTTGGCCTTAGAGAGCAGAAGGTAGGGGAAGTGCATAAAAACTATGGGCCCTAAAAGGAAAAAGAAAAGTTTTGAAGCGGCATAGAAACGGCTGAACAGAAGGGAAAGAAAAAAAAGAAGAAAAAGATGAAGAAAAGCAGCGGCTGAACGAGGGGAAAAAAAAAGGAAAAAGGGAGATTTGAAAATGGGGGGGTTGCGGCTTGAGAGCAACAACTGTTGTGCGACGAGAAAAAAAAACGCAAGAAAAGAAGCGGTCGCCAAACACGAGCTGCACTGAAAATTCCCTTCCCATCATAGACAACGAACCCATCTTTATTCTTGACACCAAGAGCAGAAACAGCAGCAACAAAAGCTTCTTCTGATTGCAGCATGTGTGGCAAATTGGTAGTTTGATCCGATATCCCGTTTACGTCAAAGAAAAGTGCACTAGGAATGTAGGAAACCTGATACTCTTGGAGTGCATTCCTCTGTTCATCTAGCATGTACCAAGATGCATCCAATACTTTCACACCGGGCTCTCGGGGGGTAGCATGGAGCCAATCAACTGAAACAACTGGTTCATTAGTTGATATGGACTGTGTTGAGAAAGAAACTTTTGAACCAACTACTGATGAAGCCATATAACGAGAAACAAAACCAGAAGGTTTATAGACCAAATATGCAGGGGCAGCCCAGAAGTGGTCTCTTAAAGCAAAACCAATCATAAAATGGCACTAACAATCTGCGGAGGAACAGAGAAAGAAAGCGGTTTAGCGGCTGGAGATCAGAAAGCAGAAAAAGAAGAAAAGGCTGCGCTGGAAGAGAAAATAAAAGATAAAAGAAGGCGCTGCGGCTGCTGGGCAGAGGAAGAGTCGTGTGTAGTAATTGATTTCGGAGAGCAGCGTAGTGCTTCTGAGGATAAGAGGCTACTGTGATTGAGTGGTGGCTGCGCGATGGCTTGGTCGGCGGTGGTTACTTGATGATGGTCGACGTTTAATCGTGGCGGATGACTGATGCAATGACGACTATGCTGCCGCTGTGGCTGTAACAGGGGCTCTGGCTATGGCGAAGAGCGTGGGTCGGCGATGATATAGAATGAGATAGAGAGCGAATGAGACAGATCGAGAGGTTGAGAGTTCGATGTAGAAACAAAAACAAAAACAAAAACAAAAACAGAAACAGAGAGGTTACAAAATTAAACCAGAGAAGAATCAGACTAAGGAATGAGAGGCTCTGATACCATGTTAGATTTGGTGTAAATAACGTAAAAGAGACAAGAAAGAGAGAGAAGGAAAAATCCAAACGACTACATTGTATTAGACAGAATTCTCATTTTGAAACTAAACAAGAGAGCTCATTTATATATGAGAGTTATGAGGTTGTACATGGAAAGTATAAATAAAGGAAACAAACTATAAAACCATAATTCCACTAGCATTACACAATAATATATATATATATATGTGGCGGCTAATCCTAACCCTAGTATCACAATAATATATAGGTAACCCTAACATTAACATGGTCTTAAGAAATGTTTAAAATTCTTAAAGGGCACATTCTTCTCCACTAACAAACTTAATGATGGTAAACGAGCATTAATCTACCTTAAGTGAAAAGGAAGAATGAACTTCCAAAATTTTGAGACCTTGAAGTAATTACAAAGTTGGAACACCAGCTTATGCAACTTGAAAATATGAGATATAGTCTCCACCCCTGTAACCCAACAATGCTATGATTCAAGCGCACTGACACGGCAACTCCTGATCTTTTTTTCTTCCTTCTTTTTGTGATAGAAAACGAAGATATACCATAGAGATGTAGCATCAATAAAAAGGAAGGAGATGCTATTTAATAATAATAATGATGATGATGATGATGATAATGATTGATGCTGTAATTTTCTGACCGTCGGGGCTCTGCTCCTTGTCGTCACGAGCTCTGATAAAAGGAAAATCAAAGGACCGCTGAGATGGCTCTGGCGGTAGCCACTCTGATGATAAAGTCAGTAAAAGGTAAAGTGAAAGAATGTAATTGACTGTAATTAAAAATGTACCTTAAAGGCTGTATTTATAGGTGTCTCCTTAACTTGTTAGGATTCTGAGCCATGAAATCTGGGATCCATAACTATCTAGGGATGGCAGTTTTCGTTCTGGTATCCGAGAAAGTAGGGATCGAAATATATCCAAGAATGGCAGCTTCCATATCGCATTCTGTTTTCTTATTTTGAGGTCGATAGGCCAAAACTGTGGTGGTGATAAGGTCGGTACCATCTCGAGCTAATACTCCAGAACTGACTATTCTAACTTTAGACTTGTACAATTATGTTATTTCATGACCTGCACACAAAGAAGCTCGACACGTGTCAAGTTTGGGTTAGTCCGTCATTTCTTGGCATATCAGCTACTCCCCTCCCGGAGCCTTAGTTCTAAGGACGCCTATAGAACTCAAGCTAGGGTTTTTGAAGGGTCACGTGTACACTAGTTAATGCGTTATTCCGTATTTTGAGGGGACATGAGCCATCACGGTGTAATTATCACGCGTGTTGTCATTTCGATAATCGAGATCATTATTATTCAGCCGTCATTCAATTTTTGAGGCATTAAATGACACTTATACCAATTCTTATAAATAGTAGAGATAGTCATTTGGTTCCCTTTGATGGTTTTCATATATTCTTAAAGTATTTGTGGGCAATCCCCGGCATCTCAGTACGATTTTTGGCACCTCTTCAACAGTTTCCATCGCCTGACCCTATTTCTCTGGCAAGTCAGTAACTCATTTTCCCCTACTGTTTTAATCATTTCATTCTTCTTCTTCTTCTTCTGCATTTCTTCTTTGTCTTCTCTTTTTCATCATGTCGGATTCTGATACCCGTTTCGATGATAGGGAGGTTAGGGAAAACGTAGAAATAGGTGGTGATAAGACCTCTCCCTCCGGGGAGCTAGGCGATGATTCCGGTAGTGATTCTTACATGGTGCTTGTTGAAGCCCACCTCGAATATAGGAATAAGGAGGTTGGCACCTCTGGCCGATCTCAAAGAAATGAGGGGGAGAGTGCAATGACTGAGGATATTTTAAGTTCCCTCAAGAAGCAATTTGGATTCCCGAAGAATATGTATGTAGGGTTCCCAAAAAACTTAATCGTCTTTCGGACATCATGAGGGGGGAGATTTTGAAAATGGACATTAAGTACCTTAGATAAGAGGGACTTTACCATGTCATTCGATAAGAGGTTCAGGCCTCTGACTTCGATACCCACTTCCAACAAGACGTGGAAGAAATGGTACTTTTTCGTTGGCGAGGCTGGGAACACGAAGACTTTGAAAATCGGTTGAGTCTCTCTCCTTGGCACATCGGTTTTAAGGGTGAGACTTCAAACTTGTAACTATTAGCTGTTCTTCATTCCCCCCCTTCTTACTTTGACTGACTTGTTGTTTTCTTCTATTTTTCGTGTTATTTTGTAGATAAGAAAGCTTGAAAGATGTCGGTTTTCACTCCCGAGCTTGAAGAGAAGTACTGGCAACTACTGCAACTTCTTGACCCCCCCATGACCGAATCCTCATGCTACCGAACTTCATGGAGGCAAACTTGGTAAAGAGCAGGGCCGCCACACTAAAGAAGTCGGTGCTCTCCAACTACTCCCCTAGCACGAAGAAGAAGGCCAGGGGCCCCTCATTTTCCACTTTTACTGCTCCTCCTCAAAAGAAGAGGAGAACTGACGTCAGGGTATCTGCTTCTGCTACTACTCCCCCTCCCAAAGTCACCGCGGAGCTGACGACACTGACAGTCTCTCAGGAACCTCCCCTATCTCCAACTCCAAAGGCTGGTTCTGCACCCCGTGGTATGGGGAGGCTGAACCATGTTCCTCCAAAAGTAATCAACGCAACTTCTGGAGATAAGGCCGTCAGGATTGCTTTTGAGGAGTCCTGGTCTTCGGCTTCAACGTGCTTCAAAAGTCTGAAGCCTCACCAAATTGCCAAGGACCTCCTAGTAACTCATGTAAGGGTACGTAAGTGCTTCTTCTTATTCAGCTTTTTCTCTTCTCATCTTACATATACATATTTTTCTTTACTGACTCACCCCTTCTCTTTCGCAGGCTGCCCATGCAATGGTTGCCATTATGGACTATCCCGAGGAGTCAGAGAGGGTACGCTAGCTTCAGGCTGAGCTAGAAGTGGCCCGTGCTGAGCTGGAAGCATCTCGATCCGCCTCTCTCTCTCTCTCTTGAAGGGAAGTACAAGGAGGCGATGAACGGCTTGGGCATCCTTCAGTCCTAGAAGAACAAGCTTGCGCTCTTCCTAGAGACCATGAAGAAGGAGACTTAATATCTCATATGTCACCACGGTCCTGTCAGTTTGTGTTTTTAGAGGATCTGTACTTATAAACACTTACGTTCTTTTAGCATGTATTAAATGATGACTTGACTATGCTACCAGTTTTAACTGATGTCTATAAAATGTTTTGTTAAAACTTTACTTAATATTTTAGATACTTTTGACGGGGAACGGCCCACGGGCTGCAGACCCGATCACGAACCCCTAATCCGCATAGAGTGGGTTTTGAGTCATGACAATATATATATATATATATATATTTTAAGTAAGTTAAAATTTTTATTTTAATAGATAAATTAATTTTTTATTATCAAAATAACTAATATAAGAAAAAAATAATATGAGTGTGATATGAAAAATCTTAAAACTAATTTTATATAGTGTTATTTATTGCTAAATATAGTATATATAAGAATAAATAAAAAAATTAATATATAAACGGGGCAGGATGACCATTCTCCAAACTCGCCCCGAACCCAACGGGGTTTTAAAGGCCCCACATCGACCTTATTTCGACTCCGTTTATGCGCAACCCATACCCGTCCCATTAGGGGCGGGGTGGATAAATTGCCATCCCTAGCTCCACATAGGCCGGTAAATGGTCCGAGTTCGATCCTGCCCGACCCGACCCGACCTGGACCCGCTCACACAAGACTTAGACCTATTAACAAGACCCAATCTGGACTTGTTAAAAACTAATTAAATGGGTCGGGTATAGATCCGTTGAATAATACTCGTTAAAGACCCGACCCACTAAATCATTAACAAGTACACACACACTCTCTCTCTAATACAATATTGAAGTTAGGGTATTTAACCCTTAACATAGTTACTATATATATATATATATATATATACATACATAAAAGTTAGAGAGAAAGAGAGAAAGAGTTTCACTGAAGTTGTCGTTTTTAACCTTCTAGCGCCATCTTGTGCTATGAGAATATTTTGAAAATCACTTTATGGAATTGTTTCATGAATTTAGCTATCAATACCTGATTCCATTAAATGAACATTCCATTAAAAATTATTATAAACATTCTTTGTTTTGAATGAGTAATCTTTATTTTATTCTATAACATTTTCATTTCATTTCCTATTATATTTAGGAATAAGGAAACCTTTTGTAGGCCTAAATTCTTGATAAAAATTAAAAAATTTCTAGATGATAATTATTGTCATTTTACCATTCATTATTTGTTCGATAGTAAAAATGAAATATACAAATAATAGTGACTATCACATAAAACAATTTTAATCAATAATGACATAATTGGGGCCAATAAAATCTTTTATTTGTAAAGCCAAGTTGAACTACTCTAAATAAAAAATTTTAGCTCTCATTTTTTTTTTACAAACGTGTTGGGTTTTGGAGTAGGAGACCCGGATCCAGGTCTAGTTGAGGCGGTTCTAAGTGGGTTCTAATCCAGGTCTAAACCTTTTTAAACTTGGCAGGTCCGAATTTGAATATTAAAGAGTTTACTCAAACCTGACCCATTGACACACCTAGCTCCGCATTTTATACCCCAGTAATTGAACCATAAGATTAAAAAAAATGGTTATTTATAGTTTTATACCTTTTTGGGTTATTAAATTGTTGAGCCATTTTTTCTTGAAAAGAAAAATTGTTTGTTAAGGCAAATAAACACTTAAGTAATAAATCAATTAAATTATAATCACATATTAGTGTTATTGATTAGTTAAATAGGTATTGGAGTTAAAAGTTTAAATTTTTACTTTAAAACATTACTTTTTAGCTATGCATTAAACAAACACAAATTTTTTTCACTAATCTAAATCTAGATCCATTTTGTAAGAGACAGATATCAAGCATTTGAAATCATTTTAATTCTTCTATAATGTAGACTTACAAAGCAAGCTTCACATATTTAATTTTAGGGTAAATTATACTCACATTTCATAAGATTTCTGATAATTGTATTGATCTCTTTTAGAATTTTTAAAATTATACTAATTTTCTTTATTTTTACAAAAAATTACAAATATTCTTTTTAGTCAAGTTTTTTTTTAATAATAAAACTATGTCTTTAATATTTTTTTGACTATTTTTTGTAAAAAAATTTTAAAATTTTATTTAAAAATAAATTTAAGATAAATAACTGAATTTCATTTTATATAAAAATAAACTTACCCTTTTAATCAATATTTATTTGAAGATAAAAAAAAAATATTGATCAAAATTAATATATATATATATATATTAAAAAAACAAAAAATAGACAATTTTATCATTTTTTAAAAAATATCAAGGTGATTTATCGGTATTGTAGGAATAAAAAAAATACTCTGATACCAAATATAGGAATTAAAATCGCTCCGACACCAACTTTAGAAATAAAAATTACTTTGATATCAATTGTAGAACCCCAAAAATAATTACTCTGATATCAAATATAGAATTTAAAATAACTTTGTATTTATTAAAACACAATAGCAATACACTCACACAATAAAATAATGCAAACCAAACCAAGCAATAATTTAACTTGATGACTCAAAAACTTATATTAGCAGCTACTCACAAAGTTCACGGCTTTGAGCAGAGTGGAAGCAATACACTCGCACAATAAAATAAACCAAACCAAACAATAATTTAACTTGATGACTCAAAAACTTATATTAGTAGCCACTCACAAAGTTCACTGCTTTGAGCAGACTTATGGCCTGACGGATTCACTGATTTCACAACCATCACCCTCACGACTTCATGTCGCACTCTTTTTTATTCGGCCAACACTCTATTAATTTTGTGGCTTACAATTTAATTGACACAGACTCATATATATATATATATATATATAATACTGATCTTAAATTCTATATTGATTAAGATATCTAATTCTATATAAATAAATAATATTATTTCAACTAGAATAAAGACTCCTAATACTACTAACAATTAATTATCCCGTTCTTATCTAAGCTATGACTTATTAAAAATATATAAAATACTAGTAGGACTTAAAATTAAAAATTCTACTAAAACACTACTTACGTGGTATAATTAGCCAACAAGTATTTAAAGAACTATAATATTTAAAAAAATGGGTTTGGGGGAAGATGGGATAGTGTTGAACCTTCTCCCTTTGCTTTGTAAAGATAAACTTCTCCACAGCGGCAGATAGACTTTTTGGAAAGTAGAAGAAGAAGAAATTGAAGAATGTATCTACAGGCCAGAGAACGAATAACAGTTAAAGAGACAACTATGATAAAAATGAAATTAATATATAAAAAGGGTTTTGCTCAACTACTTCATCTTTTTCTTTTGTGATATGCTAGTATTATTGTGAGCCAATTAAATTTAGTTAGTATAGTTTTAGTAGAATTTTTAATTTTGAGTCTTAATAATATTTGATATATTTTAGATAAAAGTTAGATAATTTATTATTAGTGAGATTAGGTGTCTCTATCCTAGTTAAAATAATATTATTAGTTTAAATAAGATTAGAAATCTTAATTATATTAGGATTACTCTTTATATAATTTATATATATATATATATATATATATGTTGTCTGCCGCATGAACGTGTGTGTGCTGTGAGAGGGTCTGCCGGCAAAAAAAAAAAAAAAAAGACAGATTGAATGTGAAGTTGTGAAAGTTTTGCTTCAATAAAATTTTAATGACACGGTTTACGAGATGTGACTTTAACTTTGAATTTTTTTTTTCCGTTTCTTTTGTCTTCCTTTTTTCAATATTTGATTTGTCTTAATTTGGATTGAGTCTAACAATTAGTATCAGAATTTGATTTCTTAGTTCGTAAAAATGACTTCATTTATTTGTACGGTTTTCAAATTTAATGAGAAAACTCCTTTTTATATTTGGGAGAGTGCGAAGATAATTTTTATTGATTTAAGTGATTTGACGACGAAATTCATTAAGGAAGAACTTGCAATAGATATAAATGAGCAAATAAAGCGACTACACTTCAAAATTTTAAATTGCATTCATCAAGTATTAAATTTTTCTGTTCTTAATAAAATTACTCATGTTCAATCTGCGAAACAAGCATAGGATATTCTTAAAAAATATATATATATGTTGGTATTGATAAGGTGAAAAATGTTAGATTACAAAAATTGCATAGATATTTTGAGTTGTTGAAGATAGAAAAATCAGAAACTATTTCTGATTATTTTTTGCGAACCACAACAATTATTAATGAGATGAGGACTAATCGTGAACAAATAGCAGACCGTCAAATAGTTGAAAAAAGTCTTTGAAGCTTGATAATACGATTTGAATATAAAGTGACTGTTATTGAAGAGTCTGCTAACTTGGAGTCCATGACAGTAGATGAATTACAGGGTTCGTTGACGGTTCATGAATAACGTTTGAATGAGAGATCAAAAAATTCAGTTGAGGAAGCTTTGCAAGCTCAATTAAATTTGAAGAATGAAAAAGGTGAGTCTCAAAAAAATGCAAGATTTAATCAACGTTTTCAAGGTTACTAGAACAGATGGCAGAATCACAACAATAGAGGAGGCAAAGGCAATAGTGGGCAGAACAGATCTGGTAGAGGAAGAGGTAGAGGCAATTAGTGGCAGAACAATAATCAGTGATAGAATAACAATCAGTGACAGAACAATAATTAGTGACAGAATAATAATTGGTAGCACAGACCAGTCTAAGGAAGAGGGGACGGTAATAATTTTAATCCACAATCTCATAGATCCTATATTCAATATTTTAATTGTGACAAGTTTCGGCATAAAAAGTCTAATTGCAAATTTAGAAGGTTGAATAATAGAGGTCATCGAGTTAATATTGCTTAAAATAATCATGGTGGTAATAATGATTCAGAAACTGTGTTGCTGGTTTGTAATGTTGCGGAGAATGATGAAGGTATTAAGTGGTATTTGGATACTAACCGTGGTAATTACATGTGTGGTAAAAAAGACATGTTTTCTGATTTGGATGAGTCCGTTAGATCAAAGGAAAATTTTAAAAATAATTTAAAGATACTTGTGATGGGTAAAGGTAGAATTGCAATCAGTTTGAAGAATGTGTCTCACAAGTATATTTCAGATGTGTTTTATATACCATGTCTGCAACAAAATTTGTTAAGTATGGGGCAACTTTCAGAGAGAAGTTATGATATGCGAATTCACCATGGGGTTTGCACAATCAATGATGATCGTATGGGGCTAATAGCAAAGGTAAATATGACTCTAAATCATTTTTTTCCATTGAGCATTAAATGTGAGAATTTACCTTACTTTAGTTCTATAATTGATGATGATAGTTGGTTATGGCATATGCGTTCTGGGCACCTAAATTTTGGCAATCTTAATTTTCTTGCTAGAAAACATTGGGTTGCTGGTTTACCTGCTATTAATATCCCAAACAGAGTTTCTGAAACTTGTGTTGTGGAAAAGAAACATTGAGATGCTTTTCTTACAGGAAATTCATGGAGAGTCAAGAGGCCTTTGGAGTTAATACGCTCAGATTTGTGCTCAGTGAAGGTACCTTCTAATGCTGGCAGTCGATAATTTATTACATTCATTGATGATTTTAGCAGAAAAGTATGGGTTTATTTTTTACAACATAAATCTGATACTTGTGATACTTTTAAAAAAATCAAGGCTTATGTTGAAAAGCAAAACGGATTTCAAATTAAAGCTTTAAGAACTGATATGGGTACAAAGTATCTTGTTTGTGATATTTTTTGGAGAGGCATGATATTAGGCATTAGTTGACTACTAGATATACTCCACAACAAAACAAAGTTGCAGAAAGAAAGAATAGAACTGTTATGGATATGGTTAGATGCATTTTGAAATTTAAAAATTTGCCAGAAGGATTTTAAGCTGAAGTGGTTGCTTGTATTATTTATGTTTTAAATATGTGTCCTACTAGAAGTATTTCTAACAAAACCCCACAGGAAGTTTGGAGCGGACAGAAGCCTATTATTAAACACCTAAGGGTGTTTGGATACATAGCATATGCTCATGTGCTAGATTATCTTAAAAAGAAACTTGATGAGAAAAGGGAAAAGTTTATTTTCATTGATTATAGTCAATTTTCAAAAGCCTACAAGTTGTACAATCCAATAACAGAGAATGTGATTATTAGTCGGGATGTGACTTTTGATGAGTAAAGAGTTTGGAATTGGTCTCAGAATGATCAAATCCAGTCAACTTTAACTTTTAATAATGCAGATTCGCATATTGAAATATAGAGTGAGCCTCAAATTAATGATCATCTATCTTCAGATGTGTCATTACTTCATGCAGAGTCCTTTAGGCGTCCTCAACACGGGGGTCACTTGCCTGCTCACTTACAATATTATGTAGTTGGTAGTGATAATGAGCCAACTAATGAAGATTTGGTGAATTTTGTTTTATTTGCAGATTGTGATCCAATGATTTTTTAAGAAGCCTCTCATGATGACCATTAGATTAAAGTCATGGATGATGAGATCCATGCAATTGAGAAGAACAACACATGACAACTTACTACTCTTCCTAGTGGTAAGAAATTAATTGGTGTGAAGTGGGTGCACAAAACAAAGTACAAGTCCAATGATAAGGTAGATTGCTTTAAAATGAGATTGGTGACTAAGGGTTACAAACAAAAGCTAGGTATTAATTATTTTGAAGTATTTGCTTCTGTTGCTAGACTTAATATCAAGTTTCACTTCATTCGTGACTTGGTGAATAACAAAGAGATACAACTTGAATTTTGTCCTTCTGAAGAACAAGTTGCAGATATTTTTACAAAACTGTTTAAAACAATTTTTTTTTTTTTTTGAAATTGAAGAGATTACTTGGCATGGTGAAACTTGAAAAGCTTGGTTTAAGAGAGACAATATGAGCCAATTAAACCAAGTTAGTATAGTTTTAGTAGGACTCTTAATTTTGAGTCCTAGTACTATTTGATAGATTTTAAATAAAAGTTAAGTAATTTATTATTAGTGAGACTAATAGTCTTTATCCTAGTAAAAGTAGTATTATTAGTTTGAATGGGATTAAAAATTTTTATAAGTATTGTGTGCCGCACGAATGTGTATGTGCCGTGAGAGAATTTGCCTGCAAGAAAAAAAAAAAAAAGACAGATTGAACGTGAGGTTGTGAGAATTTTGCTTTAATAAGATTTTGATGACATAATTTACGAGTTGTGACTTAACTTTGAATTTTCTTTCCGTTTATCTTCCTTTTGTCAATATTTAATTTGTCTTAATTTGATTTGAGTCTATCAATTATTCACAATATTTTTCATAGGTCCCGCAGGAGTTGTTATCAAGGACACCTCCAAGTCATACATCCAACTGTCTCTTTTAACTTTTAAGGATAAGAAAGGGAAAAAGGGAAGACCATTATTAAATTGAATTTATGTTTCCAAATGGCAAACTAGGATTTATTTAATTGACTCCTAATAATCAATTCTAAATAATTAACTAACTTCTCCATAAGTTGCCACCAAACAAGGCTTAGTACCAGGTCTGTTTTTTTTATATATATATATATATATATATATATAAAATTGAATAGCGCACACCGACAAATCCGGCATACCTTTTTATAGGACAGACCAACTAAGACGTGGTCAGTCGCCCCTCCCTTCAATTTTATTTATATATTTTATTTTTTTTAAATATACCCTTTTCATTTATATCTTTGTTTTTATTGAATTTAAAAAATTTTATACTTTACTCTTATTAGGAGTGTCAATCGTGTCGTGTTCGTGTCGTGTCAAGATAAGAATATTATATTATATAGATCGACTCGAACACGACACGATTAATTAATCGTGTCAACTTGCTCAACCCTAACATGACTTGTATAATATACAGATGACACGACACGACCCGTATAACCCGTTTATTAAACAAGTCATGTTAAAACACGAATAACACGACATGATTAATACGACCCATTTAAATTGTATAACATGTTTTCATAATAAAATTACTAGATAAAGTCTAATTCATTCATTTTTAACACATTATAGTAATAATAATAAATTCACCACACAACCATATATCGTAGCATCATTTAAGATGTCAAATTAATTTACAAAACTAACCTTACTTATATAGGTAATAAATGAGTCAAACGGGTTAGGCGAGTTTGTATTAAATGGGTTTGACACGAATAATTAAATAAGTTATTTCGTGTTAAACGGGTCAACCCGATTACAACCCGAATACGACACGTTTACTAACCGTGTTAAACGGGTTGACCCGTTTATGACCCGAACCCATATAAGCTCAACTCAAACCCGCTAACTACGTATCAGATTTGAATCGTGTTATCGTGTCATGTCAAAAATTGACACCCCTAACCCTTATTTGAACCTTAATTTAACCCATTTATATATATATATATATAAGGTAAATATCGTTTATATTTGTTATTTTCAAATATAGAAAATGAGGTTATCTAGCAATATTTTCAAAATAAGAAGAATCAATGAAATAATTGTGAATATGGAGAATAGTGGACATTTTTACTCTCAAAATTATTATTTTTAATATTTAATGAAAGAGGTTCTTAAATACAACATTTTTTTAAGATTTTTTATATAGTGTAAAGTTTTTTTTAAAGGTCTTTGAATTTTTGTTTTGAATTATAATATCATGTACTCCCTCTGTTACAAAATAAAAGACTCATTTAAGAATTCTAACTTTTTAAGAAGTATTATTTTATTATTTTGAAACTATTTAAATTTTTTATATTGTCCTCGTTTAATTGTAAATCATATTCACATTAAGTAAAATAAAAAATAATTTTAAAAATTTATATATTAAAAATACCTTAATTTTTTAAATGAAAAATTTAAAATATAATAAATCAAAATAGAATAAACAACTATTAAAATAAAAGGGAGAGAGTAAATCATTGTACCCTTTGGTACGTAGCGCACGGCATGATCCCCACTTATAATGTCGTTATCACCCCCCTGACCTCACTTTCTCCTTCGGCCCACAAGCAATGGCACGTGCTGCTTTCTCAAGTCATTTCATAAGTTTAATGATGGTGGTGGTATTTTGTTTTATTTTAAGATTAGTCTATGGAATTTTATTGAAATGGGCCCACAGGCAAAAGAAAATTTAAGATTATTATTTATGATGGTGCTTAAGTTTCAAATTCGGTTTAATATATCATAATTTTAATATATCAGGAATATATTTAGATATAAATATAGATTATTTAATTATTTAATTTTAATTAAAAATATATATATAATATATATATATATATGATAAATTCTAATTAAAATACGTATCTAAATAAAAAAATATTTCTTCTATCAAAAAAAATTTATTGCAAAATATTATACTATTACTAATAGATTGGTTTGTGGGCAATCTCTGTAATGACGATCAACGCGTACCTTTACTTGAACGAATTTATAATCCTGACTTGGCGCAAAGTAGTGTGTGAATGTGTGTATATATATATATATATATATATATATATATATATTATTTAAGAAAAAACCCTTTACTTTCTAATCATGTGCAACTCGTTCAATGTTATGTTTATTAATTGCTCTAGCAATTGATGAAGAAGTTGCATGGACGAGCAACGACTAGCTAGTCATGTTATTATTATTATTATTATTATTATTATTATTATTATTATTATTATTATTATTTTTGTAAATTTATGTAAGTTTTATTATAATTTTCATATCACAGTAGTGACTGCACAATGATACTATTTCACTGAACATTTTTTCCTAATCGTGCTAAAAGAGGAGAGTTTGTTGTACAATATTTATAATTTTAATATTTTATAAAATTCTTATAAAATTTATTATATTATTAAAATTCTTGCATGTATATAATAGACTTATAAAATAATTTTTCTTAAGAAGTTATCAAGATATATGTTCAGAGTAATATATGTTGAACTTTTCATGCGGCCAAAAGATTTATTTAGTTGTCAAGTGTTGCATCATTCTTGCATATTAATTAAAATCATTGAATATAATATTGAACAATGCTATACTTTTTAAAATTCTATCTCTAATGATTTGATACTTAATTAATGATAATACTTTAAAATGTTACATCATTTAAGAATAAAAATTTGAATTATATATTTGAGATGCACAACATTTTTCCATAGTATATTTAGAGCTTGATTTTTCCAGAGTCATTGGCGCCTGCCTATAAACCCAAGAGCTACTAAAACATACTACATTAAGTTCAATTCCAACTCAGTCCAACATAGATTCTAAGGTCTTGTTTTGTATGGTGTTAATGGATATTTCAGAAATATTTATTTTAATTATTTTATTTTTTATTCTTATTTGATAAAATTAGGAATGCCTATTTTATATAATGGACATTTCATTAAAAATTATTTCAAGTATATTTTTGACTTAGATGAGTAATTCTTATTTCATTTCATGTCATTTTTATTTTTATTTTTTAATTTTATTTTATAAAATAATTATTCTATTTCTATGTATCAAACATGACGTAAGATCTTGTTTGAAGATTCCTATCTAGGCTTCGATTGTCTAATACATACTAGACAGGTCCAAATCCAAAACTTTCAGGAAGGGCTTGGGGCTATGCAGACTTTGTTCAGACTTTCAGCCAAGCTCATGTTAGTACTGTATGTTGTAGGTATTTGGTTTATTAGGGGCCTAATTTGGAGTAGTTTCACTCTTAGGGTCGCTCCACTACAGTCCTGGTCGTCCCACTCTTGGGCGTCCATACTTGATCGTTCATTTCTTAGATTTGTTCCTCTTTTAGTTACACACCTTAATTTCCAACTTAACCCAATATACATCTTCTCCCACTTTGTATTCTCTATATTATTTTAAAGCCAATCATCCAATGGTTGCCTAAGGCTAAGGGAAAATCTCAGTTCCTGAAGTTCAGTGTATGACTATGGTGCAATTCACATGTTGTGCCATCATTTTTCATTGGATTCATACGGTTATGTGACTAGGTAATTAAAGTATTAGGTTCACTAAAATATGTCACGTCTCACCAACATAGGTGCATCATACCTTGGTCTTTCTAGAAAGAAAGACACTCTTCTATTATGCTTTTGGACACATTAAGTCATTGGTCTTGATTGTCTCTTAGCCCTAACAGTCTATTGAGTTAATCACATGCATTGATCACTATAAACACTAGTGTCTCAATATTTGAGATAAGATTGATGCTCTCATTACCACTTCACCAAAATCCTTATACGGCTTTTTTTTGAAATTCTCACAATATACTAATTCTTAATTTGGGATTCTCGTGATACTTCTCATCCGTAATCTTGGATTCTCACAATACTCCATTATCCCCATTCCACCTCTACTTTCATCATTAATATTTTCTTCAGAGATCCTTATTATATGACGTACAATTAACACTCCTAAGTACAAACTCTCTATCTCTCCCTTAACATCTTTGTGATAACATCACAAGTTTCACGACTTCATCACTACCCACATATGTCACCTAAGATTAACTCTGCCTTAATGCGCAACAGGCCTCAATTCTATATTTTTGGATAGGAGTAAGGCTTGCTAGCCTCAACTAACTCTATATAATTTAGCCTCCTTTGAAGAAAATCCTCCTAGTGAAGAAAACTCATTTCAAATTGAAAAAATTTACTAAAAAAAATAGTGCAATACAAGTCTACATACTTTTTTATACAAAGGATTAAGGTTGCGCTTAGATAGTAATTCAGATATAATTTTTTTTTAAATATTTCTGAAAATTTTGTAATTATTTTTAAAAAAATTGTAAAAATACATTTGGATATGATAATCCAAATTAAAAAAAATTAAAATGAATAACTTGTCAAACGTGTATCCTGCGTTTTGAAATTAAAAATCTGTTTTTGAAAATTAAAATGAATAGCCTCTCACCACCTGTGATCTCCTGTCAATTTGTTTGCAACTTCTTGTTGAACTTCTCAATTTGAATAACTTCTGCACAGTTCAGCACCAACTACAATCCTTGAATTCAGTCGCCTCAACAGTGTAAAAGTTTCATAGAATGATTATCTTGCTTAAGCTACTATATGTTCTTACATGTACTTACCTACATTAGGCATATATCGAATACAAGAAAAATCACTTTGCTATGAACGCGGCTATATAAAAAAAAAAAAATGAATTTAAGAATTTGCTATAATTCTCTATACTTCAAGGGGCTAGGGTTTAGGAATGACAACGGAGCGAGTTTAGGGTGGGAGACCCCTTCCCTTTCCCCAACCCCGTCTTGGAAATTTCTTTTTCTCTCAAATTCATTTAAACCTCATGATAGGCAAGGTGAGTCCCTATCGGGGTTCTCATTTAATTTTAAAATTTTATTTATTTATTTTATTTAATTTATTATAATTAACACATTTCAAACAAAATGTTACATGTGTTAAAACAAAAAATAAGCATATCAATAGAGAATTAGAATGACAATATTCTCTTTTGCAAAAATATAATTATATCAAATTTGTCTAAACTTCTAATGAGTGACTAAATGATATCATTATAAACGTCGATTATATAGTAGAAAACACATTTATTAGTTTATTTTATATAATTGAGGTGGGACAAGACAGTATGCCTTCACCCTAAACTCTAATAGGATGGACATACCTTTTCCTAAATTCGTCTCATTAAGAGTGGGGTATGCCAAATTTTCAATGAGACGGATTAAACTATCATATCTACTAAAATTTTTCATTAAGAGAATCATAATACTCTATTTATACTATAAGAATTTGTAATATAATCCTAAATTTATTTGAAAAATGTTGTGCACAAATTAGATAAATTTCAAATGAAACTGTGCATATTTGCTCACACTCGTTTGGACAAAAATTGGTCTTCCATTCGGACGGGACGATAAAAAATAGCCTTTCTGATTTTTGATTTAAATGAACAGCAAATTTTCTAAAAATTATATTTTTTAGATAATAAAATAAATTTAGAATGTTTTAAAAAGTCATTGTCCATAAATATATTAGCCTATAGCCAAAATGAAGTCACCCAGGGTCAATTTAACCACAGTAAAACTTTATTTGAAATTTTAATAATTAACTTGAGGCGTGTATTTAATGCATGATATGCATATTGACGTAATTATAAGATGTCTTAAGTTTTCATTTAATAAAGTAGTAATCACTTGACTCAATACTAACTTAACAAATAAGAGCGGAGCCAAGAAATCATTTTAAGGTGGGTTAAAAAATTTTAGTAGAAAAATCTTGGATTGGACTAAAATTTTGAAAAATTTTAGGGTGAGAAATGAAATAACTAAAATAAAAATTTTGGATTGGATTGAGATTTTGGGGTAAAAAAGTGAGAAATGATGAATAAAAATTAGGTTAAGCTAAAATTTTGGGATGAGCTGAATTGAAAAAGACTAAAATTTTACATGTAAAATTTTTATTTATTTTTTGTTGGAGGAGGGGTTACAATTCACTCTAACCTACCCTTAACTCTGTCATTGCAAACAAATATTGTCCAAATAAATAAAATCTTTTTGAAAAATTTATATTAAATTTTTTTAATAACATAACATAACCTCTTTTTCAAAAAAGCAATTATGCTCAATTTATATATTCATGATTATCATCTCCATTATATATACATACTCCTAATTCTATTTTATCAAGGGGTTAGAATCAATGAAGAGCTAATGGGTCATTTAATATGTAATACCACATCCGTCTTTTGATCCCTCAAGAGGTAAATCCCTACATATGCCATGCCACTTGATCATTAATATCTTAGTTTTAAATTAAGAATAATAGATAGAGACAATTATTATCCACGTTTCTTATTTGGGTACTACTAGATCTAGTATTTCATAAACTCTCACCCATAATCAACTAAAATACAAAAACAATAGTACTTACATTTTAAAAACAAAAAGGGGAAAAAACATTTCTTTTTTAGTCCAATTTTCACATAGTTCTTACATTTTAAAAACAAAAATGGGAAAAAACAATTTTTTTCAGGTCCAATTTTCACAACATTGCTTTTGAGGTAGGGCAAAATTCCTTAGTCCTATATTTCAGGCTACTACTGATTCAATATCAACATGACACTATAAGACTAGTAATATTGGACATGGCTCACAAGCACGAATTAAAAATGACATGGATTTACATGAATTTAACATATTTTGAGTTGGATTTAATAATATTTGGAACAAAATCGGCTCAGACATAATTAAAAATATTATTATTCGTGTACCTATTGTATTATCATATTGTACTTATAAATAGACCTCATATTGTACAGTTTTAAATACACAGAAATATATATAAATTCCTTTCTCTTCTTTATTTCTTCTTGGTATCAGAGCAGTTTTATGAGAGAAGATGGTAGAATCAGATGTCATATGGTTACAGCAAGCAAAGTCTATAAACCACTGAGATTTATCTGGGGTGACGAACAAGGCAGTGGAGGATTGGAACAAAACCTGATGAATTAAGGCCGTTCCGTCAGCTGTATGAGAGGAGTGGATGGAGACGAAGACTCGGGTGCAGAGGAAGTAGAGGAAGCAAGCGCAGCTGTCTGTTGGGAAGGAGTAGATGAGGTGACCGTGGCTGTCTGTTGGGAAGCTTGTTGCCGCTTATAATACTTGTACTTGCGACATTCATCAATGGTGTGACCACAAAAATTACACCACTGGCAAAGACGGATTTTGAAGTTGGATTGGGATGATGGACGGCCAGTAGAAGATGGTGAAGGACCACGAGAAGCAGCGGCAAGAACCATATCAGATGATTGCATCTTCATAGTGGAACGACGAGTTTCTTCAGAGATGAGTTCAGAAACAGCAGCATCTACAGTTGAAAGTGGTTGACGATGAAAAAGAGAGGCTCGAGTAGACTCAAAATCATCACCAAGAGCCATCATAAAGTGCATAAACTTCCATCGATCAAGCTAGGCAGCAAATGTTTGAATGTCTTGAGCACATGCTAACTTTGGATCTACGGCAGATAATTGTTCCCAAAGATGATTGGTCTGAGAATAAAAATCAGCAATAGACTGACCTGGGTCCTGACGCATCTGATAAAGTTTAGCTTCCAGTTGAAACTCCAAGGAAGCATCATAGGTGCAGTTGTATCTTTTGGCCAGAAAATCCCAAGCAACCTTAGCATTCCCAAGTCTTGGAAGGAGACTGTTGATGGATGGAACAGAGGTGTTGATGAACAAAGACAAAATCTTGTAGTGCATACTACCCCATTCTTCCAAACGAGTTAAAAACGCCTCTTCTGTCTCACTTGCCTTCTGTGTTGGTGTAGTAAGGTCTCCAGTCACATAACGCCATAATCGGCATCCTTTCAAGAAAACCTCTATATTCTGAGCCCACATACTATAATTGGATTCATCCAATATTATGTCTATAGGACGAACAATAGAATCGAGATTCGATGTAGATTGAGACATATTGAATCTTCAAAAGTATAAGCAGATAACAAAAAGGAAAGCAGGAAGAAAACTGAGCAGAATGCACCCGATTTGTAAAAAGTCAACAATCAACGATTAAAGTCAATGGTCAAACTCAACGATCAATGCTGATGTGGTGGCGGAAGCTGAAGTGGATCTAGGGCTGACGTGGCAGCGCAAGAATGAGGCTGGCGCGTGGGGCGCGTGGCGGTGCGACAAAACTTCGAGAGGCGCATGAGGGCTCTTGGCAGCTCCGATGGGGGCGATCTTGGCGGCGTTGGACTCTTCTTTGAATGGGCTGTCCAATGGTGGTGGCACCTTCATGAGATGGTGACCGGAACAGTGTAAAATTGAGAAAGACAGAGAGGAATGGCGGTGCGTGGCAGCTCGTGAGGTAAGATACCGTCACAAGGAAGAGTACCGAAAATTTGCCGAAAGAACGGCTGAAAAAATAAGACTACAGGCCACAAGTTTGTGGCTCTGATACCAAATTGAAAATTTGGAGCCCCAACTCCCAATTAGCTCATCCTTAAAACCCAGGTAAATCTCAGTGGTTTATAGACTCTGCTTGTTGTAACCATATGACATCTGATTCCACCATCTTCTCTCATAAAACTGCTTTGATACCAAGAAGAAATAAAGAAGAGAAAGGAATTTATATATATTTCTGTGTATTTAAAACTGTACAATATGAGGTCTATTTAAAGGTACAATATGAGAATACAATGTGGGAGTGTATCCGATGTAGGACAAAGTGAAAATAGAGTCTATGAGTAATCTAGAATAATCTAACATATCCAAAATTAACTTATTAACTCAAAATTGACATAATTATATATGCGTTTTATTCTAATAAAATATTAAATAACACAGAATTGACACGTTTTGAAAATTTCCTCCTACCCATCTCTGTTTTTACAGACACACCTAAGTTTTTCGGTTTTAAACCAAATTACAAAATATCAATATCAATTGTGAAAATATTTGGTTCTAATTCAAACAATAGGAATTAGAAGTGAGAAAACATAGCTTCACTAAACAAATATTATTCATATATCCAAAAATAAAACATAATATCGCACTAAACTAATTCAAATTCATTTTCCAAACCCAAAACACAGATAGACGTACATAGACTATGGCTGCTCAAAGTCACCATCCAAAGTTGACTGCTCCTGCTGGGAATGTTCATCTCCTACTATCGCGACCATTTGGAATTGAGCTGCAGCAGGGTCTATTTCTGGATGTACTTCTTGGTGGGTGGTCTAGATGATGGCAACAGTGGTGGCCTTAAGCTAATTCCAAATGATATCAACCAAACCACGGAGGCACATTATGATGGGGAAGGTAATCCAGAAGTGTAGTGGTGGCAAAAATATTAAGGCCAGCAAAGAAGTAGTCACCGGAACAGAGAACTCTGTGTAGCCGAAGCGAACTGGCTCCATAATGGCCAAAACACAGAAGAGCTCTCTTGTAGAGATTCGAAAAATGAGAGTAAATTTTTCATTTTTTCCGGTAGGACATTTTTCATGCACAGTTTTGTTAGTAAAGCATTTTCATGCATTATTTGACCGTTTGACATGTTTAAAAGCATATTTGAAGTGTGTCATAGAAGATAAATATGCTTAGAATATTGAAATATACTTGTTGTACGAATTTGAGCAAAAATGGAAACACTTTCCAGAATTGGACCGAAAGGGCATCCGGGTGGCCCGGGTGGAAACGGCCAAACCCGGCCTCAGGCGAAAATTTATTTTTTAAAAAATTTTCATTTTAAATAATTTTATGAACATTGGTTAAAACAAAATTTCAAATTGAAGCGTTTCGGCACGGGTTGTAGAGTAACGGGGTTCTCGGGCTCATTAAGTGCAAAATGATCATTTTACCCCTTGCCCTTTTACTCTTCCACTATAAATACCACCCTTAGACACAAAATTATACAGAAATCATTATGTATCTATAGCATCCATGTTCATAAAGAGAGCGAGAGAGAGAGAGAGAGAAAGAAAGAGAGAGAGAGAGAGAGAGAGAGAGAGAGAGAGAAAAGCCCTAGGTTCTTCAAGCTTCAAGTCTCCGAAACACGTTTTTCGAGTGAGATTTTTGTCAAGATTCCTTCTGAGAAGTTGTTCCTCTCATCAAGAACTGTATTTTCATTGAACAGTTCGGCCATCTAGCCATCACATCCTCCGAAGTTTGAGAAAAACTGATCTAGGTATGATGTAGTGCTAAGCTAGTAATAGATTTACGTTTTCTTGTATTTTTTTCATGCTATTGGACTGTTTAGGGAGTGTATTTAAAGTTAGGAAACCACCTAGGAGGTAGTTCCTTTGAAAAGCCTAGAGTTAGTAGTTTAGGGATATATGTGTTCTTGGTGTTATTGGATGGTTTGTTGCCTTGTTTGAGGTGTGTTATATTGATAGGAGTATGTTGTGATGATTTTGAACCTATATGCATGTTGACACACCTTGTGGTTTGGACCATGTGATGATTTGGTGCTTTAGTGCTTTATGAAATTTTTATGTTCTTTATGAACTTGTAAAATGGTGAAATTATGATTTGAACATGTGTTGACATGTATAGTTTTAGCATATGTTGTGTGAAGTTATGTATTTTGTGGGATAAATTGCATGACTTGAAAAAGGGACACCATGCGTTTGATAAATTGTCACATTGAGATCGCATGATGAGATCATGGCATTTTGGCATAATGTGATTCCTTGAAAACATGGTGTGAGTTGCGCACGTAGTGCTATGCATTATGAGGGTGTAGATCCTGTGATGAAAAACCCAAAATCTGGCCAATAACAGTACTCACTGGTTGACGGGGGCGGACCGTAAAGTGGGACATGGGTGACATAGAGTTGCATGTGTGCGTCACACATATAGACATTGCATGGCATTGGGGGATAACGGCATATAGCTTTTAAACTGTACACGTGCACATGCCACGCCCTTAAATTTGTTGCTAGTCTTAGTATTATGTTATACTAGCTGTTGAGTTGACCTATTCGTGGGACATTATTTTTCAGATAAGGCCCCAGGCACTTGAGACTTGCGTAAGTCTTGAAGGGTGGGAAGAAATGGACATGTTGAAGATTTAGGCCTTGGGCCATTTTGAAATGTATGGGCTTAAGACCCAAATGAATGTATGGTGTTTTTATTTAAATGTGTATTGTATCGATGTGTTAGAAATAGAGGATGCATGTTTATATTTAATGGATTTTGTGGCCACCGAGTGAGGGTGGGTTGTTTATGAATTTATGCTTATGAGGTTGTGGAAATTAGGTGTGGAAAACACTTAGAAAAACAAAGGAAGCTATATCCAAATTTTGGTAAAATTAAAGTGGGAAATAAAGTGTGTAAAACACCCTTGAAATGGGTGAGAAAAATGCTTAAAATGAGGATTTAGAAACTAGGGAAAAATGGGCTAAAGATGGGTGAAAAATGGTTTGAAAACTTGGGAAAAAAATCAAAAAAATGGAAAAGTTAGGTTGCAGCCATGAACAGTAAACCTGAAAAAAATCAAAAAAATGGAAAAGTTAGGTTGCAGCCATGAACAGTAAACCTGCAAAAAATCAGATTTTTTGCTTACAGCCACTACAGTGATTCCGACTGACAAGCCCCCAGCCTGCCCACGCCCCTCCTGCGCGCCTGCTGCGTGCTGCCTTGCCACCCTGCTGCTGCACCTTGCTATCCAGGCCCTTTTCACCACCCTTTTGGCCACATTTTTGAGCCATTTTTGGGGCACCTTTTGAGCTACATTTGGACACTATTTTGGGCCATGTTTGGCCACTAATATGGGCTGTGTTAGGCCCTCTCCCATAGACGATCTTTGGTGGGATTCTTGACCCATTTATGGACTATGCCTTAGACTATTTTCGGGCCATTTGAGACATCATTTTAGGGCAGTTTTTGGAAATGATTTAAAATTGTTTTAAGGACCATTTTTTTTTAATATGACTTAAATTAATTAGAACATTAATTGGGACAAGGACTTGGAAAACATCGGGGGACCATTTTGAGTTAAGCTGAATGACAAGTGTTTAATTTAAACTTTGGGGAAAAATTTGAGGAATAATGAGGGAGATTTCAATTAAATTTATTCATTTATCGTTTATTTATTTCTTTTAATTTCCGTTCCCTCGCGCCTCGGGTTCGCAAAAATCCAGGACTTGACATCTCTGTAGCCTAAGTAGATCGGATCCATAGTGGCTGAAATATGGAAATTGAGATTGAATTTGAGGGAGATGAAGAGGAAGATTAGAAAGAAACTAGCAGGCAATAAATAATGCTCATATCGGGCCCCAAGTTTGAAAATGTAAATATGGGGAAAGAAAAAGAAGAGCAAGTTTAACAATGGAGGGACAGTGTGTTAGAAGTATAATATATTAGGGTTACTATACTTTAGAAGTAGAAGGAACCGCCTCTATCATCATTGTGCCCACTGTCCCAAGCTGTCTCAGTTCTGTCATTATTTGCCCATTGTCCAAAGTTGTTTCAGTTCTGTCATCATCTGCCCACCGACTCAAGCAGCGATTTTGTTGCCCGCTCATCTGTTCTCTGCTACTCTGGTTTTTGTATTGATCGGTTCTCACAATTGGTTTTTTCTTTTCTTCCTTTTACGCGCAGCCGCGCTGCTTGCTTTTCCTTTTTTGTTTTCTTTATTTTGTCTTTTTTTGCCTAGCTGCTGCGCCAATTCCTCTGCTTTAGCCGTTCTTCCTTTTTCTTTCTGTTTCAGTCAACCGCCTCTTCTCTGTTTGCTTTCCTCTACTGCTTCCTTTCCCTGTTTCTGTTCAGCCTCGCGCCGCTTTTGTCTGTTTTCTTCTTCTCTCCGCACCGCTCTGCTCTATTCCTTTTTCCTCTGTTTTTCTTGCTCTAATTTCTGATTTTTGATTTCTTTGGTGGAATCAATGTTTTCAGACCCAACCCGTTCATCGAACCGAAAAAATGTCTAGGTTATGGGTTATCAGTTCAATCGTCAGGTCAATCGGAATCAAACTGTGATGTCATAATTATGTAATTAATAAATTTAATAATACATATTATTGAAATTTTAAATTTAAAAAATTATACAAAAATTACTAAAAATTATAAAAAAAAAAATTTACAAAATATGAATTTTCTTAATATGTAAAACTTCAAGAAAAAAATGAAAAAAGTATAGTAGACATACCTTATTACAATGTTGAAAGTTGAAACTTTATTGCCATTCTTCCATAATCGCAAGGATCATAACAAAAATCATTTTAACATCCAATCCAAGCATAATCCAATAATTTAGTCTTCAACTACATGAAAAAAAGAAGAAGATACAAACACTAATAATCATGCATAAAATAAAATAAAATACCACGTGATACAAATATATAATACTGGAGTTTCAAACTTCAAGGGTTTAAAATTTTAAATACAATCTAAAATAAATTCAACCAAAGACCAACTCAACTCAACCAAAATTCAGTCAAAAAATTGCATAAAATTTGAAATTTTGAATATACAAAAAAAAAAAATTGCAGCCAAGAATCGGTGTGAACTGGTAACCCAGTACCAGGTCAATCGGTTCAATGGTCGGACCGTCCGGTTTTACCAGTTTTCTATTTTTAGGATGGTTTTGAATTTAAAATGGGTTGATGGGTTAAAGCAGACCGTTTTGTGGACCAGTCAACGGTTCAACCGATTGAACCAGCCGGTTCGGGTTTTAAAACATTGGGTGGAATGATGCTGCTTTATAGATTTGATTTCTGATTTCTGATTACTCCCCAATCGCGGTTTCGTCTCAATAACAGTCACAGCCGCAGTCCTATCATCAAGTTCCATCGTCTCAGCAAGCCGCAGTATTGATTCCGTCTCAGCCGCAGTACTAGTCCACATCCAGCTTTTGTTTGCAAACTCTAGTTGGTCTGCCTCCCACCTTGAATTTGAGAGGGGGTGTTAGAAGTACAGTATATTAAGGTTACCTATATATTATTGTGATACTACGGTTAGGGTTAGCCGCCACATATATTATTGTGTAATGCTAGTGGAATTAGGGTTCCATAGTTTGTTTTCTTTATTTATGCTTTCCATGTATAAACTCAAAACCCTTCTATATAAAACAGCTCTCTTGTTTAGTTTAGAAGTATGAATTTAGTCTAATACAATGTAGTCGTTTGGATTTTTCCTTCTCTCTCTTCTCTCTATCATTTCTATTTCTTATCTTTTTTATGTTATTCTACCAAATTTAACACAGTGTGCCTCCCCGTCCATGGTTGTTGTGTAACGCATGGCCATGGATAGCTTTCTTTTGGAATTCAAGTGAGAGCTTTTCTGGAATTCAAGACACTTGTTGTTTGGTTTGGCTATGTGATTTTGTCAGCACACTGATTACTTTTATGGTGATTAAAATTATAGAATAAGTAATTTGAAGAGATTCCACCGAAAAGTTGAGTCATCATTTCCAAGACTCTTTTAATTTTTATTTTTAAATTGTACTAAAATGATTTATATAATATGTTGAAGAGACACTTTTTTATCTAGAAGATTATATTATATTCAAGACTCTTTTTTAATATTTTATTGTTTTTTAATTTTATTTATGTTTTTCATTTTAATTTCTCACAAATTTTTTTATCAAAACTCAAATTTGAGGTCTTCAATTCCCATCTAATTTTATTTCAAATTTAAAAATTTATTTTTATAAATTGCATCAAAAAAAATATTTTTTTCATTTGAATGAGAGAGTTGAGAAATGAAATTGATTCAAAAATTTAAATGATTATTGAGAATTACGAAAGTAATCAAATAAAATAAAACATAAATATAATTATAACTCAAATTTTTTGGTGGTCGTGTAATCCATGCATTTCGTTCCCATTTCCATGTAGCTAACAATGTCGGCTATCTTAATCTCACTTCTCAAGTTTCTCCTGATGTGTCCTTTCCTTTTCTCCCCGACTAAGGTCGCTTTCCTTTTCTCCCCCACTAATGTGGCACTGCTCATCGATGTTTCTCCCGATGTGGATGTGATGTGGCGCTCATCGATGATTTCTCAAGTTTAATCAATGTTTCTCCGAATGTTGCTATTTCACATTTTAGTATATGTGCACACAACCAGTGTTATAAAATATTATTTATTGTGCCAATATTATGAACCCGCAATAGTTTTAACTTTTTAACTGATGTGGGACGAAGTTACAAAAGATAAGTAATTTGGACAGAGAACACTAGAAAGGTTATTGATTTGGTAAAGGCCAGTTCAAAATCATGTCCATGCGATAAATATAAATACGATTTTGTTTTTCTTTTTTTGAAATATAAGAAAATTAGTTTTTTTAATAAAAATGTAATTTAAAAGATTATAGTACTTTAATTAATCTTAAATTTCTGAATTAGAATAAATACATAAAATTTGAGACCATGCTCCTAATGAAAACAGATTTTGGAGAAATTTTTTCTATTCCATTAAGGTTTGAGGCGGTTGGGGAGAGGAACCCCGCTCCAACCCAATTATATAAAATAAAATAATAAAAGAGTTTTATGCTACATAACTAATATTTATAATAATCTTTTTTTAGTCACTCATTAAAAGTTTATACAAATTTGATAGAGTTATCTGTTTGAAAAAAAAATAATGTCATTTTAATTCTCTATGAACGTACATATTTCTTATTTTAACACATGTAATATTTTGTTTAAACGTTGTTAATTATAATTAATTTAATCAAATAAATAACTAAAAATTTAAAAATAAATGAGGATCCGTCCCCGCTTATCACGAGGTTTAAACAAGTTTGAAAGAAAGTTTTTTTATTAGCAGGGCAGAGTGGGAAAAGAAATCCCCCACTCCATTACCATCCCTACACAAAATGATATGGTGTGATATTCTCACCGAATATTCTAAAGCTTTGAGTCTATGTTTTTTCCCACAAAAACAATAATAGTGCATATGTGAGATTCGATTTACCTGATTGGTCAGTTAGATTTGATTTAGTAAAAGTTTACTGACTCATCGCAATTTATTAATTTTGTCCAATTCACAAACTAAAATAAATCAAATTTAATTAATTGAAGGTACAAAATTCTTTGCATATTATGAAAGTCCCAGTGCCTCTCCTTAAAGGAGGCACGGATATTTTTCTTTTACAACTCCCCTTATTTTTTAGAAGTAGGAAGGGTATCTATACTTGTGGATGATCTTTTCTAGGTCTACTCCCTTCACCAAAAGCGCTCATCCCATTAAATAAAATCTCTTTCAAAAAATCGTTAATATAAATTGTCTAATTTTTTTTAATAACATAACACAACCGCTTTTTCAAAAAAACAATTATGCTCAATTTATATATTCATGATCATCACCTCTATTATATATACAGACTCCTAATTCTATTTTATCAAGGGGTTAGAATCAATGAAGAGCTAATGGGTCATTTAATATGTAGTACCACATCCGTCTTTTGATCCCTCAAGAGGTAAATCCCTACATATGCTATGCCACCTGATCATTAATATCTTAGTTTTAAATTAAGAATAATAGAGAGAGACAATTATTATCCACGTTTCTTATTTGGGTACTACTAGATCTAGTATTTCATAAACTCTCACCCATAATCAACTAAAATACAAAAACAATAGTACTTATATTTTAAAAACAAAAAGGGGAAAAAAACATTTCTTTTTGAGTCCAATTTTCACATAGTTCTTACATTTTAAAAACAAAAATGGGAAAAAATAATTTTTTTTAGGTCCAATTTTCACAACATTGTTTTTTAGGTCGAGCAAAATTTCCCAGCCCTAAATTTCAGGCCACTGTTGATTCAATATCAACATGACACTAAAAGACTAGTAATATTGGACATGGCTCACAAGCACGAATTAAAAATGACATGGATTTAACATATTTTGAGTTGGATTTAATCATATTTGGATCAAAATCAGGTCAGACATGATTAAAAATATTTGTTATTCGTGTTGTGTTCGGATTAATCTTACTAATATAAAATTTACACATTTAACATGTTTATCCAAAATTAACTTATTAACTCAAAATTGACGTAATTATATATGCGTTTTATTCTATTAAAATAACAAATAACAAAGAATTGACACGTTTTTTGAAAATTTCCTCCTACCCATCCTCTGTTTTTACAGACACATAAGTATTTCGGTTTCAGACCAAATCACAAAATATCAATTGTGGAAATATTCGGTTCTAATTCAAACAATAGGAATTAGAAGTGAGAAAACATAGCTTCACTGAACAAATATTATTCATATATCCAAAAATGAAACATAATATCGCACTCAACTAATTCAAAATCATTTTCCAAACCCAAAACAGAGACAACAATATATGTATACACAGACGTACATAGACTATGGCTGCTCATCAATTCCAGTACCAATGTCACAATCCAAAGTTGACTGCTCCCGCTGGGAATGTTCATCTCCTACTATCGCGACCTCTTGGAATTGAGCTGCAGCAGGCTCTGTTTCTGGCTGTACTTCTTGGTGGGTGGTCCAGATGATGGCAACAGTGGTGGCCTTAAGCTGATTCCAAATGACATCAACCCAACCACGGAGGCATATTATGATGGGGAAGGCAATCCAGAAGTGTAGTGGTGGCAAAAATATTGAGGCCAGCAAAGAAGTAGTCACCGGAACAGAGAACTCTGTGTAGCCGAAGCGGACTGGCTCCATAATGGCCGAAACACGGAAGAGCTCTCTGTAGCCTAAGCGGATCGGATCCATCGTGGCTGAAATATGGAAATTGAGATTGAATTTGATAGAGATGAAGAGGAAGATTAGAAAGAAACTGGAAGGCAATAAATAATGCTCATATCGAGCCCCAAGCTTGAAAATGTTAATATGGGGAAAGAAAAAGAAGAGCAAGTTTAACAATGGAGGGACAGTGTGCCTCCAGTCCATGGTTGTCGTGTAACGCATGGCCATGGATAGCTTTCTTTTGGAATTCAAGTGAGAGCTTTTCTGGAATTCAAGACACTAGCTGTTGTTTGGTTTGGCTATGCCTGGTGACTTTTATAGCTTTTTCCTCCTTCCTGCTGATGTGGCGTGTGGCGCTTTTCCTCCTTCCCACCGATGTGGCGCTTTTCTTCCCACCGATGTGCTCATCGATGTTTTCATTCTCCTGATGTGGCGCTCATATTCTCCTGATGTGGTGTGGCGCTCATCGATGTTTTCTCAAGTTTAATCAATGTTTCTCCGAATGTCTCTATTTCACATTTTAGAGCACACAACCACGCGTGTAATAAAATATTATTTATTGAGCCAATATTACGAACCCGCAATAGTTTTAACTTTTTTTAACTGATGTGGGACGAAGTTATACAAGATAAATAATTTGGATACAGAACACTAGAAAGGTGATTGATTTAGTAAAGACAATTACCACTTGCAGGCCGGTTCAAAATCATCTCAGGCTTAAAGCGATAAATATAAATAAGATTTTGTTTTTCTCTTTTTGAAATATAAGAAAATTAGTTTTTTTTTAATAAAAATATAATTTAAGAGATTATAGTACTTTAATTAATCTTAAAATTTTGAATTATAATAAATATATAAAATTTGAGACCATGCCCCTAATGAAAACAGATTTGGGAGAAATTTTTTCCATTCCATTAAGGTTTGAGGGGGCTGGGGAGAAGGAACCCCGCTGACCCAATTATATAAAATAAAATAATAAAAAAGTTTTATGCTACATAATTAATATTTATAATAATCTTTTTTTAGTCACTCATTAAAAATTTATACAAACTTCAGTTATATGTTTAAAAAATGAAATAATGTCATTTTAATTCTCTATTAACATATATATTTCTTATTTTAACACATGTAATATTTTGTTTAACGATGTTAATTATAATTAATTTACTAAAATAAATAACTAAAAATTTAAAAATAAATGGGAATCCGCCCCTACTTATCACGGGATTTAAACAAGTTTGAAAGAAAGTTTTTTTTCAGCGGGACAGAGTTGGAAAAGAAATCCCCTGCCCCATTACCATCTTTACACAAAATGATGTGGTGTGATATTCTCACCGAATATTTTCTCCAAAGCTTTGAGTCTCTAACATCTGTGTGTGTGTTTTTTCTCACAAAGACAATAAGAGTACATATTTGAGATTCGATTTACCTGATTGGTCAGTTAGATTTGATTTAGTAAAAGTTTACTGATTCATCGCAGTTTATTAATTTTGTCCAATTCACAAACTAAAATAAATCAAATTTAATTAATTGAAGTACAAAATTCTTTGCATATTATGAAAGTCCCGGTGCCCCTCTTTAAACTAGGCACTGATATTTTTCTTTTACAACTCCCCTCATCTTTTAGAACAAAGGAAGGGTATCTATACTTGTGGATGATCTTTTCTAGGTCTACTCCCTTCAGCAAGAGCACTCATCCCATTAAATGGATGCGAAATGTTACTTATAAAAACAAGGACCACCTGGTCAACCACAAAATGTGAAATCCAGAGCTAATTAATCCGTATAATACACTCGATCAGCATATATATTATACAGATCAATCAAATAAAATCTCACGTGTATTATAACCAATCAAGTCGCAGAGATTCTATCTCTACGACTGATGCTAGCATAATTCGACTGAAATATAAGTGTCCACTAATTAATAGATATGGATAACTTATTTAATTAGTAGATCATAAACAAGTGGGGTAATACGGAATCCGTTAATTTAGTGGGTCAATATGGGTTGAATATAAGTGTTTGGCAGGTTGAGAATGAAAAATAACAAAATAGCATAAGAATATATATATATATATATATATATATCCATTTGAAAAAGAACAAAATAGTAAAACGTATATAATATATAGTTATGACAACTAATAGGTACTTCATAAGCAATTTAATAATTGTAAAACTCAAAATTCACTCTCTCACTCTAAAAATTAATAAACTCTTAACTATTTAAAAATATTAATGAATGGTTTCATGTAATTATACATGGCATATATATATATAGTATATTATATATATATATACACAATACATATATCTATATCTAAATATATATATGACATATACATAGTAAACTATATATATATATATATATGTATACAGTGCATATATATATAATATATATACAATGCATATATTCATAATACAGTATATATACATACATATATATAATACATACACACACACACTTATATATATTTAAAATACAGTATATATATATATATATACAATATAAAAATAAGTCAAAATAAAAATAAATAAAAGAAGTGTAAAAAAGGTCTGGCAATTCAATGTCATTCACTGGGTTAGACTAGAGATTTCTAATTTTTTAGTCTAATTATTGAGATACATAGTATTGGTTGAATTACTTAAAAAAATATATCAATTATGCTTAGTAACGAAAAACAAACTCAGAATTAAAAGTTTAACACAATTTTTAAATCTTGAACAAATATATTAATTATCATATTCTATTGACATGCTTCATAACTTTATGTACCCTAAAATATGTAACACATCATTATAAGAGAAAAATAAACAATAATGTAATAATTTTGATACTCAATGTTTATATTATCCTTTTTTTCAATTCAAGTTAAACAGCAGTTGGACCACCATTTCAATCCGTGTTTTACAAGCTGATTTTCAATATAACATTTTTATATATTTGATAAATTTTAGATTAATAGAATTTTCATGAAAATATTTATATATATGTGTGTATATGTGTGCGGGTTGGATTTGAGTTGACCCGACCCCGTATGTGACTCAACCCGTATTTGACCCGTTTAATTACGGGTCAAATATGGATTCACCTCGTTTTGATCCAACCCGTTTTCAACCCGTCCAAAAAGCACCCAACCCATCCATTTTGCCGAGCCTAAATATGACTTTCCTAGAAACTAGTTAAGTTGAAAATACCAATATTTTGCAAAAAATTACTCATTGGTCTAGAAACATTGTGTCACGACCCGAAATCCGCCTCGCGCGAATCCCAAATCGGGACCGCCGCCCCAAGACCTAAAGGCCTCGGGACAAGGCTCGCTTCTGCAGCAGTATCGAATAGATGTGCTTCATGTGGTTGCGGAAGCGTGAAAAACTTTTTCTTTTCTTTTCTCATTTTGAAATTTGCACATCTGTCCGATACTGCCGCTATTCACAATGGTACACATGATCACACATTCAGAGCATGACTAAAAGCTTAAAGATTTTAATAACATTACATATCCATTACCCCAAGGAGCTTAATACATAACCTTACATTGTCTGCTAATACAAAATATGCTACTAGAGTTCATATGATTTTTTAAAAAGGAGCTACTTAAGCACGTCTTCCCAAAAGAGCTAGACTCATCATCCTTGTCTTCAAAATTAATTTGCCATCAATCACCTGAAAGGGGGGTCCGAATAAAAATCCGGGTAAGCTAATTTAAGCTTGTGAGTAATTCTTGCATTCGTCATGGGGTTTTCAACTGGTAGTGATTTAGCACATGAGAGTTTATAAAATACTCACTACCAATTGCTCATACATTTTAGAACACAGAGTATATGCATTCAGATAACTTTGAAACATTTAAAGTGTTCAAGCTAAAAACACATTTCTTCAAATAGAGCATATGCAACTTAAAAGCATATAAACACGTATAATAAAATGGGGATAAAAACCTGCTTCCATTTCCAAAAACATTTGTCATCTTTTCTCTTAGGTGGAATCTGTTTCGAATCAGACTCCCATTTTACTGCCAATGCTATCGATTATATTTGCCTGGGGGATTAGATCCTGCTACCGGGCATTTACTGTTGAATCCTGAAGGATTTCAACCGTCATAGGGGGTGCTTTAAACACCATTTATCTTATAAAACATTTGTCACATGGCTTCTTCAATAGATATTTTTCATGAATATTTAAAACATGAAATATATATAACTTCTGCAATAGAACTTCAATATTTGGAATAATCAAATTCAGAACATTTATGAAAATTTAGCATTTTAAACCCAAACATGCTGAAACATAATTAAAAGGGAAAACCGTGATTCAAACCAATCACCCAGCATGTCACAATACAGTTTATGAAAGCAGAAAACATTTTAAAACATGAATCATATGATACTGAATTTGATATTCGAGGTTTCAAATAAATTGAACTTAAAACTTCTTCAAATCCATGGAGTTAAATCTCCACTTCAAAGGCAGGGTTACTCACCTTGATCCGTAGGATTAGTGCTAATAACGCGCTTTCCCACTTCCTCTGTAGTTCCTAAGAACAATTCATATATAATCTCATTAACTTCACATCACTGCAACATCACCTACTGATGTTTCTTAACTTATGCTTAGATCGTATTAATTCTAACCGATTCACGGATATTCGATAATTTTCGTATATACTTAATTTGACTCGTACTCTTAGCCTACGACACAATTCAATGTGTTAGGAATTAAATTCATTTCAATTTGTACTCTTCCGGTAGCTCCATTAACTTTAAATTAAATTTAATTACTCCACATGCCGACGTGTCGTGTCTTTCCGTATTTCATTTTAACATACGTGCCTTAGTTTTGTACTTTGGTAGTGTTTTAATTTATAGCCACCTGACTGATGCTATTCATCAAATTTTATATCTTTTTATTTTAGACATCTCTTTTGGTTGAATAGACTCTACCATTGAGTCCGGAACGTCAAAGAAAGTTGGTTTAGGATTTCTTAGGATTTAATTCTGCTTAGGACATGTTAGGGCAATTTGGTAATTTTGTACCTTAACGTGTCTAAATTTTTTGGAGTCCCGTCTCGTGAAACGGATCCCACCATTAGATTCAGAATGCTTAAAATAGTCAAAATCTACTATTTATTTATTTTATTTGGACCTCGTTTGACTCATTTATGGCGTAGGGGCATTTTGACATTTTTACGTGTCTTTAATTTTTTGGGACCTCGTCTCACGACATGGACCTCACCATTGGACTCAGAAGGTCCGAGATGGTAAGAATATATATATGACTTGTCAAATTTGGGCTTCGGGCCATTTTGGAGTATTTAATTTAATTAAATAAATAAATTTAATTAATTTAAGTTTAATACAGTATATATATATATATATATTTAGTTTGCTTAAAATGGACGGTTGCGTATTGGTGGCACGCTGGCCAGCGTGTCACCTCCCCTCTATAACTGCCTTGGTTCAAATCCCATTAGGTGCAGAATGCACCTTTTTATTTTATTTTCTTTATATTTATTAATTTTATAATATATATTTATCTTGCCCCATATAGTTACATGCGTGGCCGAGTGGTAAGTCTGGCGATTGGGGTGCATGAGGTCAGGGGTTTGAAACCCCGTAGCAACAAACCTTCCCTTTTCTTTTATTTTTCCCTGTTTTCTTAAACCAAACGGCGGATAGGGCAATTAAACGTGGATAGGATATCCCCATTCGCACGGAGTTTATTAAATTGGTCCGTATACGAGTAACCAAACAGTCCAAATCAAGGTTTTAAAACAAAACGACGTCGCCCTACTTATTCGGTGGCCATCTCTCGTCCTAACACGTGTCTCGAGTTAACTCGGTGACTCGATTCAAACAGTGAGTCGACTTGGTCGTCTTCCCCACGACCATCACCTGTGTTGCCCTAATTCCCGAAGCCAAAAAGCTTTAATTTTGAGCCCTTTTACTCACCTAAACTCTACTGTTTTTAATCTAAACTATTTCAGGGATATTATGGAAAGATTTGGCATTCGTTTTAGGGATTAAAACGAGTTCAAAAGCTGGGTTAAGACCATTATCCCTTCACGGTTTCTCAACTGGTAAATGGTCATTTCTCCATGAAAGTTCATAGAGTTTGGCTTATTTTGTTCCCCTGATCATGGAGGTTTGCTTTTCATTCCAAATGACCGGTTTTATCGTGCTTTTGTGAGGTTGGGTTTTGAAACCCATACCTGTAACTCGATTTTTGAGAGTCATTTATAGGGTTTTATGGTCACGGTCATGTGTTTTGGGGATGCTTGTAGGGTCTAATTTAGGTCTTGATAAGCCAAATGGGATTTGGTTGAAGTCGGTTCAGACCTGCTTGAGCAAGGTCTTCAATGGCGGTTTGTTCATGGGTTTGGTGTTTTCAACTGTTTTTAAGCTCAAATTTTATGCTTGAACAGATCTAAATATAGTCTAAACATCATATATACATAAATCAAGACTTAAAACAGTTCATACGTAGAGAAATTCTAGAAAGAGAAATTTAAGTGTTTTAGTGAGTTTACCTCAAATGGCACCTTTCCCTCCCCTTCTCCTTCTGAATCTCCTCTCTTCTTCTTCCCAGAACTCCTCTCTCTCTCTCTCTCTCTCTCTCTCTCTCTCTCAGTGACAGAATGAGTGTGAGTCGTGTGTATGCATCGTGTATGTATGTGTATATAAGTATACACTTAATTAATTCAAATTCTGATTGCCCTAACAACTTGGTTAACTTGTGGCAGTATCCATGAAGAGTGCCTTACCTGTTACTGTTTTGGGGCAGGTCTTTAATCTGCCGTGTGTGTGTGTATGTGGTGTTTTGCACATGTGTGTGTATATATATATATATATATCTATACATATATATATATAACATACACACCTAACACACTTGGGGACCACACTCAATCTCTCAGCCGTTCACTCACTGATCACTCCATACCCTTCACTGTTTGCCTTTCATTTCTCCCCCACTCCCTTTCTAATCAGCCACATCTCCTTTATATATATATATATATATATTTATACAAGGTAGGTCATAATTATTTATATAGTACATATACTTTATATATTTAATTATTTACATATGCTACCGTTAATTTCTTATTTTTTTAAAATAATTAATTACTTTAAAAATTAATTATTCTCTTAAGCGTATAATCTTTACACTAATCCTTCGTAACCTCGTAATGCGTGCCCAAAGCTCATACTCGTATCGATGACCGGTGGTTGACGTGAAAATATACTTATCACGGAACCGACAAATTGGTGATTGTAACAAAAGTGATGTACAGGGCATGACAATCAAACGCCCGTGTTGTTAAAAGAATTCTTTGTCATCAATTATATAAACCCCTTATAAATATCAGTTGAAACAAACATGCTCTAGGAAATAGATCCACTTGGAGATTGTTATATATACATTTCTATTTTCATTTGAAAAAAAAAAAAACCCTCCACTGTATCAATATAAAGACTAATTTCAACACAAACATTGTACTTGAAATCATCTTAGAAACCAATCTCGCATTGAATCTATCACTATTAACAGGTAAAAAGGGCTAGCAAATGGAGATATCTTTCACCTTTGCATCAAAGCAGTCGTCTAATGCAATATTTGGTTTTAAAGGAAAAAAACACAAATCTTCTCAATCTAAATCCATAAAATCACTAAGCTATGTCTTTCTGTTATGTGGCAATCTCATCAACCTCATAATTGAACAAAAAACTTGGAAAGGTTGTAGTTATATCCCTGCATTTTAATCACAGTAAATGTAATTATCCAAATGTCAAAGTTATAAAGTGGTTGATATGTGAATCAGAAACGCACTTTACAATACATACCTCAAATATGGAAGTGTCATGATTTTCAACAACGAAGGGTTTCGTGTAACCAAATTGTGCCATTCAGATTTGTCTATCTTTCCATCCTGATTTACATCTGTTTCCAAAAAGGTCTGTTCACAAAAATTCAACAACCAAGGATTAAACTAGCAGCTTCCTGAAAAGCCAAGCAGAAAACCTAGAAGATTAAAAAAATAAAAATAGATATTGTGGGGGCACTTCATCACAATTAGGATCCATATCTTGTGCATAAAAAACATGTTCATCAGCATCTATAAGAAGATGACAATGTGGGGTTGTTTGGGAAACTGGACATTCAGGCGGACAAACCTTTTCTTTTTTGCAAATGTGGTAAAGTTACAAAAGATTCAACTTTATTTTAAAGGATGAGGCTATTCACACTCCAGAAAACCACTTAAACAAGTGAAATTATGAAATTGGGGATCTTGAAGGTTCAAAAAGATGAAAATCTGAGTTAGAAGGTTATTGGCCGAATAGTACTAATAGAGACGACTGGCATCAGTAATTCACCATATCCAATATAATATCAATCGTCTCATCAGCCAACTTCATTTCAGACTCACATAAAAGTGCAATTAACATTTGCTTGACCTGCAAAAATTACAGACAATAAAGACGCCTACAAGTACGTTTAAATTAAGCATGACTGAATTGAACCAAAACTCTGGATGATGTGCTCCAATTTTTTCTCATGCATATAATGATATATCCATGGACTAGGTTCATGAGTATAAAAACCAACAATAAGCAACTAATCAAACTCTCAGAAAAAGTAACTTTTAATTTGCAAGAAAAGAAAACTACTAGCAAGATGCCTTTAGATTCTAAAAAAAAAAAGGAGAACAAAATGAATAATAATAACAATAATAATAATGCACAAGGCTTTGTATTGGAAATCAGGAAGAAAGTTATTGTTATCTTTCTTTAAGGTCAAGTCAATGCACTGCATAAGATGGTGAAGACAATAAAAACAAAGCCAAAAATTAGAACATACATTGTACTTTCTTTCGACCAATAAAAGAGCTACAATATATAGACACAACATTTTTCCAACTAAAAAATGGAAAATTTAGGTGTATACATCTGATTTCCTTTTAGATATAACTTAAGGTCCTTGATTGGTGCAATGATGAAAGCTTGGACTATCGAATGTAAGAATGCATGGTTAAGGCCCAGTGCAATCGCTTTATGAAAATAATGTCAATTGTTAGGACTATACCTAATCTACCCCTCGCAATCACCTATACAAAAGGAAGCAGCCCTAGGTAATGGCCCTATTTATAACTAGATACAAAAGGAATTCACTTGGTGAGAACATATTTGTAACGGTATCATCTAAATTGCATATTTTACCAGTCTTCTAGCGGATGTGATTATCGTAACTTCGAGATTAACAATTTAGTTATAGTTATCTCTATCTCAAAAGAGAGGGAAGAGCTGGGACACAATATTAATTGGTAAATCCATTAGAGGATGTGAGCAGCATCAAATCAACAAAAGGTTCATGGTATGTTCATTATTTAATCAAAATAGAGAAAAAGGGGATATATTAACATATCACCCAAGATAATATCGTTAAATGACAACAAAACATTATGACAAAGTCATCGAAATAAATACCATTGCAAAAACTGCACTTTGTGCAGCATTTATGGGTTTCCTTTTGGAGAATAACAAATAGGAATTCAAACTTTTAAGAGGTAAATTATGGGTTCCATTCCAGTGGAGGCACGTGACAATTGACTGCCCCCAGCTCGGGTCATGTTGCTTTAACATCTCACCCATCCATATGCATTTTTCTCAAAGATAAGTATGATAAAGGTGAATTTGAACTTTTAAGATGTAAATTATGAGTTCCAGTCCTGTGGAAGCACATGCCAATTGACAGCCCCCAGCTTGGGTCATGTTGCTTTAGCATCTCGATTAGCCATACGCATTTTTCTTAGAGACAAGTATGAAAAGGTGAATTCAGACTTTTAAGAGGTAAAATGGGTACTCATTAAAAAGGAAAAAAAAAGGTAAATTATGGGTTCCATTCCTGTGGAGACACATGCCAATTGATTGCCTCCAGCTTGGGTTATGTTGCTTCAACATCTCACCCCAGCCATAAGCATTTTTCTTAAAAAAATGCATGATAAAGATCCCAAGATTGGTTTCACAGAGCACATAAACTAAAAAGAAGTATTACCACCATTATTCTTCTTGTCGTTCAATAAGCCCAGTGCCACCCAAATCGTAAAGCTTAAAAGAAACTGCAATATATTGCAAACCATCAATTGTAAATCAACTGCACTGCAATGCATCTTTTAGATAAACTCCAATATATGCAATCTAAGGTAATTTCAACTTACAATTGATCTTGTCTTCTTGTGGGGCATTCGGGTGGAAGACACTGAGTGATCTAACAAAGTCACCAAAATCAATGACCCCCTTTCTCCTAACATCAAACAAATCAAAGATCTGCATATAAAACTTACCAAATTTCAAAATACATAGAAAATGATTAATATAAAATAGAAACATCTGATGGGATTTTTACAAGAAGTTTTAACCACAGAAATTAGATAGAGGGGGGCCCACATTGATGATTTGTGAATAAAATTGATCTGCACGTAAAATATGATTTGTGCTTTGCTTTAGCTTACCATCATTGCTTAAGTCTTAACATCAGCATACCTCCATACCCTCAAGTCCAACTTTATATCTAACCTAGTGATTAATAGACCCATGCACATCACATAAAGCATTCAAAACCAAAAACTAAGCTATAACTCGTCTCCTTACTACCATAGCTAACATATATATTATTACAAATATATGTACATTCAGACACTTGTGCATGTGTTGTACACAAAAGTAATTTGCTCCATCGACTCTCAATAGAAAAACTTTCATTCAACCTCACAACATTCCAAATAGACTTATATGTTTTATATATCAAAATTTTCCCAAGGTTCCTAGATTTTACTCACAATCCCAAAGAACTGCCCATATGCTTAAATATAGAAAGAGAGAGACAAAGACTGGGCAACATTTTTAGATGTCTTCAGCTTAATAGGTTAGTTCAACAATTGTAAGCCCTAATGATTCCCATTAGCAGCACTATTTCAAGCCCCTAAGAATACTAATACCAAATGAAAACTATCTCACAGATAAGCATTTAGTTTCTCATAATCATACTTCTCTCAAACAACTTGTCTTTGCAGTTGGCATTAGAGAGTAGAAGGTAAGGGAAGTGCATAAAAACTATGGGCCCTGAAAACTATATATTAACATGGTCTTAAGAAATGTTCAAAATTCTTAAGGGGCACATTCTTCGCCACTAACAAACTTAATGATGGTATACGAGCATTAATCAACCTTAAGTGAGCAGGAAGAATGAACTTCCAAAATTTTGAGACCTTAAAGAAACGCAAAAGTTGGAACACCAGCTCATGCAACTTGGAAATATGAGATATAGTCTCCACCCCTGTAACCCAACAATGCTATGATTTAAGCGCACTGACACGGCAACTCCTGATCTTTTTTTCCTCCTCCCTTTTGTGATAGAAAATGAAGATATACCATAGAGATGTAGTAGCAGTAAAAAGGAAGGGCATGCTATTCAATAATAATGATGATGATGATGATAATAATAATAATAGAAAACAAAAACAAAGCCCCTTCAAAGATAAGAATGTCACCTAAATGTCTGTACTGCTTGGCTAGAAAACCCACCGTACCATTTGCCAAACATTGCAACCACTAGAAAGAAACCCAAAACTTATTGGATTTATCGTAAACCTCCCTCATGTAGTACCAATACTTCCAACTACTGTGACTACCTAACTTTGCCTACTTAATTACTGTAGAAAATTCATTCTCCATAATCATTACCTTTCAAAAAAATTACTGCAGAAAAATCTCCTTCAACTAAAAGATCTTCATAGTCATTCTCCTTCCCATATCAGAGACCATGAAAGAGAGGACAAACCTCCACCTTTATAGCCTTACCATTCCCTTTCACATGGACAAATTGAAGATAATGCCTCCACATTCCAAAAAACACCCACACTGCAAATGTCCACAAAATCACCTTAAAAGTACCATCAAAATTAATTTCAACACTCCCCATTCTCAAAAAGAATGCCAAAACTTTTTTAGCTTATCCTTACAGATTCTGTAGGAACATGTGGCAGCCCAATCCCTCGTGATGAAAGAAATAGAAATACCTTCAAACTCCTTGGTTAAAGAAGCTCCGAAGGAGCAAAGACGAGGCCAATAAATTAGGTTAGGAGAGGCAAAATTTTTACTTAATCTTGGTCATAAATTTAAAAATTAAATAAGTATAAAAAGTTAATATTGATTGATGATATTTTTGATAAGTAACTGATCATTTTACTGATAGAGAACAACTTATAAAGTAGATCGGAAATCCAACTAAAGAAAAAAATACTTAAAAAACTTTAGGCAATAAAAACAAATTGTACCAAATTGATAAAAATCCCACTGAGAAGTTACATTAAACTTAAGATAACAGTGAAGTGTGAAAGATTTTAAATCTAGGAGAGACAAATACTTAAATTAAAGGGTTATATTTAAATTTCTTTTATAAAAATATAAAAAAATTTCAAATAACAAAAAATTGAGAGGGGGCAATTGCCCCTCCTTGGGCCCTTGGTGGCCTCGTCCATGCAAAGGAGGCCATGACATGAATATTATCCCACAATCAAAATAGTGTCACCATTCTTATCTTCAAAAACACTCAAATTTCTCCCGAACTAAACATGCCACATGATTTTCCAAGAGGACGCTCCATATAGCTCTACCTCTTTTCCCACCGAAACCCCGAAAAATACCTTCAAGGAGAAGTCTCAAAAATCTATACATGGGGATTTCAGCTACATAATGTGTAACTGTAAATATACTATGTCAAATGCGAATATTATCACAATATCAATTTATTTGCATATAAAACAGCCATAAAACAAATTTACTTGCAAAATGAATAACAGACTCATACTTTGATCCCATGTTTAGATTAATAAAGGTGGACCACATTATAAGTCTTCAAATGTGTTAGACATAGGTGGACTGTGGATGTAGAATTGCAGATGTTGTTATGTCCACAAGAAATAAGCAGGCCAATTTTCAATAGGGATAGGTGTTCTGGATGCCATATATATTTAAGGTCAGGAATTTCAAATGCCTTGCTAGAGAGCGGCCTTTGACGCAATAGTAAGGTTGTTTCATTGTGACCTGGCAATCACAGGTTAGTGTCGTGGAAATAGCCTTCATGCTTACGGGTGTAAGACTCCATACAACTAACCTTCTACAGACCCTGCAGTGGCAGGAGCCTCGTGCACTGAACTAGCCCTTTTATTTCAAATGCCTTACTACCAACAAGAAGCAAACTGTAAATCTCATTGTCGTTTTCCTTAAAGACAAAACCAATAAGAAATGCACTAATACTCATTTAAACTACATTCTCACAATACTCCGCCCCTTTATATGTTTAAATCTGAAATTCCTCTCTATGATAAGAAAATACAATTTCATTTAAAATAGGATGGAAATAGTCCCAAAACTGACACTCAAGCTCCATAATCAATCATGCCCCAAAGTCCATACTCGGGTTGCTTCCTGAATTTGCATGTTGTTATTTGGAGAAAGTTTACCTCAAAATATTTCACAAGTATTTATTAACAGACTTCAGAAGAAAAGCATAAGCTTCACGCCTTCACTCAACAAATTTTAGGAAAGTGGCCCTTGGGTGGGAGACTCAACAACTTAAATTACATTTGATTACAGCATATAAGCAAAACACTTATCAATTTTTTTATAAAAAAAAAAGGAAGGAAAGATAAAATATGGATAAGAGATTCAAATCACTTTTTGAATATATTAAGCCTCTCAGCGAAAGTAGTTAAATATCCAACCAAGTAGGTTGCTTAACCTAAACCTGCTACGGATCACCTGGAGAATATCTATCAGAATGTGAAAAACGCCCGTCATATTTACATGTTATTCAAACATTCTTTAACAATTTTACTTGCAAAAGCTGAATGGTGATTCACATCAACCAACACAACATTTAAAGCACAACTAAAATCAATTTGGTCTCAATTGAATGCAAAAAAATAAGGCATCATACCCTATTTGCAAAAAGATTCTCCTTTTTTCTGTTCTTGAATAGAGCCAATTGAAATTCTTCCTGCATATTCAACAGGAACATACAATATCACAATAAGACCAATGTTCACATGAAACGTCATTTTTAATTCGTGCTTGTGAATCATGCCTAATAAATCCCTGCACATAGCCCATCATATCGAAAAATTCTTACATGAATTGGGTTGTTGGATCTGATTAATAATATCATGTCATTTGAATAAAATTTCTATTATCAAGTAGATACACAAGTAACATCCTATTTATAAAATAATATATGATTGGTACTTGATTCATCCAAGAATTTCTCTCATGACACATGTTCATTAATATCTAAATTTTAAATTATGCTAATACTATACTTTTTAAATTTGCATTTCAAATTTCTATCTTAAATAATATAACATAACTGCATTAATTATATAATTTAAAGAACTTTTAATAAAATATTGTAACAACAATCCCACATATATTAAGACAATTATACCCCATTTCTTATTTGGGTACTACTAGAATACAGAAGTCCCACCCAAAAGAAAAAGGAGGAGTTCATATTGTTTTTCAAAACCAAAAAAAAAAAAAAAAGAAAGAAAAGAAAATTCCTTTTGAAAATTAACAAGCACACAATAAAAGTGGAAGGGACAGAAGGCCAGCGCCACTGTTTAAGACAGATTCATACAGCACTTCCATCTCCTTCATCCTCTGGAACTGGCTCTTCTTGTTGGAGATAATGAGCTTCAATATCTCGACATAATTTCATTTTGTGGCTCGATGTTTGCACGGTTGATGAGAGTTGCATGGACTGAAATCCAACAATCCGGTACTCCATTGAGGACGGAACGTAGGCACCGTAAAAATAGCTTAAACAGGTTCCATAGCCAACCAGTGGAAAAAGATAAAGATATGATGAGAGGGTAAGCATACCAGAGAGTGGCTGTGGAAAAACGAGGGAGGCCAGCAATGAAAGCGTGAGACTTGCAGAGACATCACCAAACCGCAAACGTAGGCGCCATAGGCGAAATTGGATGGAGGTGAAAGGAAAGAGCAGGACGAGAAGGGCAAGAAGCCATAATTTAAAGGAATTGGGATGATGATGCATTAGAAGCTGCAAGTTAAAGGGATCCCAACTCCAAGGCATGGCTGCTGGGGATTTGAGGAAGTTAATTAGAACTAGAACAATATACCTCAAATCCATGTAGACTTTCAAGAAGTTTTGTTAGGTGTGCTTATGGAAACCCGCTAACATGAAAGAATGAGGTGATTTGATTTATGGCTATGGAGGGAGTGTGATTTAGAGGAGGCATCAAGGGAGTGGGACCCCAGTATGTGATGTGATTTATAGGAGCTTTCTTGACAGTTACATATTAAAAAAATATTAATATTTTAAAAAGATATCAATAAATAATTTTTTTTTAAATATTTAATTTTCATTGTCCATTAAAACAGACACTAAATTAAATACACCAAACGCTATTTGCTTCAGTCAGTGGAACAAGATGGCACTGTCAAGAAAGCTCCATTTCATCCTTTGGCCCTTGAAAAGTTCTAAGCTAATACGGTAATACCTTGACGACTTTTGGAAACTCAACGTGAAAGTGAGCAATCAATTAGATTTTCTTTTTATACAAAGGTGTGCGGTGGCACTCATTCTAATTAATATCCAACGAATTCTAACGATAATTTTCTTTTTTTTACATAATTCAACAAATTAAGTAATAAAAAATTTAAATTCGAAATTTACTAAGAAGATTTATAAAAATTATAAATTAGTTAGTACAAAAGAATTATTTATGTTTTTTTTAATGTAAACAAATAATAAAAATGTAATTGATTATAATTATGGAACTTCCATGAATCCTGAATAAAAATAAAATTACAGTAAAACTAGCATGGCTGCTACTATTTTATTGTCTTAAAAATATATTTAATAAAATGATAACATGCAACTACTTTTATGCGTATTTATTATTTTGACTGAGTTCACATAAATTTGATTGTGATTTGATTGTGACATTCTATACCCCAGTAATTGAACCATAAGATTAAAAAAGAAGAAGTTATTTATAGTTTTATACCTTTTTGGGTTATTAAATTGTTGAGCCATTTTTTCCTTTGAAAAAAAAAATTGTTTGCTAAGGCAAATAAACACTTAAGTAATAAATCAATTAAATTATACCCACATATTAGTGTTATTGATTATTTAAATCGGTATTCGAGTTAAAAGTATAATTTTTTACTTTAAAAAATTACTTTTTAGCTATGCATTAAACAAACACAATTTTTTTCTTCACTAATCTAGAACTAGATCCATTTGATAAGAAACGGATATCAAGCATTCAAAATGGAATGGATCCGTATTATTAGTTAAGTTTGAAAATCATCTGGGTTAATCTGAGTGATTTCTTTAACTGATTCGAATAAAGTATCAGTTTAGTCTAAGCACTGAATCAATCTACCAGGCTGAATTGAATTTCATAACACTAATAAAAATCTTAATAGTTAATTGAAATGAACTAGAAACATTATTAAATGAACTAATTAGTTTGAATAAAGTACTAATCTAATCTAAGTACCAGATTAAAATCCACTGAGTCAAATTGGAGTTGATAATATTAATAAAATCTGTAAAAATGAATTGAAATGAACTAAAAACGTTATACCATTTCAATTAAATGAACTTTAAACTCAGCATGGATAAGAAATATTTAGAATTAAATGACTTGATTTAAAAAAGGATCACCTTCGGTAGTTTAGAAAATAAAATTTCTACAATCTAGTTTTTTTGTGTTTGTATAATACATAAATAAATTATATAAACCAATTAAATTATAAAGATCCCGATTTGATTCCGCCTCTGCACTGAAGCTAACATTCTTGGGTTTAGGATAAGGCTGTAAACAGATCAGATTCGGACTGGATCAGAGGTGATCTTAATCTGATCCGTTTAATATAAAATCCAATCCGATCCGATCCGATCCGTTTATCCAACGGATCATTCAAATGTTGATTCGTATCCGAATCTGTTAATAACCGGATCTCCGATCCGTTAATTCGGTTCGATTCGTTTATAATATTTTACATGGCTATAAATCTTTATTAAACTAAAATTTGTTATTTAAATAATTTTAAAAAATAAAAACTACACTAACCAACCATAATTAAATAATAAATCAATCATAAAATTATAATAAATAGTTATTTAAAAATTAAAGTATAATAAAAAACTACCGTATCCATAATATTAAAATATAACAAATCCTTACATAAGACTGAAATCAAGAAATCCACAATATCCAAACTATTACATAATTAAACATATAGATTATGATGCTGCACTTTTTGGCCCACGAGAGATTCAAGCTCGGCTCTCTGCGAAACACTTGAAACAGAGGATCAGAGGACCACCGGGTTGGCTCCGGCAGTAGCCGCTCCGATGCTTAAGTCAATAAACTGAATTGAAGGACTGTAATGAAAGCCAAATAATGAGCATGAGAGTAAAGCGTACCTTTAGGTTTGAATTTATAGGCAATGGCTCTCCTAAGTTGATTAGGATTTGGAACCATGAATATAGGGATTGGATCTCCGGAGATATCAGTTACCTTGTTGAATATGGCAACTCTGTGTGGCAGTTTCCTTGTTGGAAACTGTTTCCTTATTCTCTGCTCGGAACTTATTGAGGCGGTGATAAGATCTGATTATTGATGTGCTGTACTGCAGACTTGCACCTGTATATATTTAGCTTCGTAGGAGAGCAACCCTGCTTTGGGACTATGAGCTCGGTCCATATGGGTTATGCCTTCGATCGACCGAGAACGAGGTATATGACCGAGCATGAATGATATGGTTGAGCATGAGCTGAATAACTGAGCACAAGTCATATGGCCGAGCAGGAGCTGTACTATTAAGCATAAGCCGTTCTACAGTTACACGTGTCATGTAGTGGTTGGTGTGTCTCATAGTGGTATATCAGATTACAAACTCATTATTCAAATTATTACATAACTAAAGTCCACAACAACATTTTCCTATTACAAATTTCCATCACTTTAGCTCTATCCATCAATCAAGATGCTCAAATTCCTGCTGTAGAATCTTCCAAACCTGAAACAAAAAGAATTAAAAAAAATCCCTGTTGTGTAACAAAAATATCAAGGAATGGATATATATATATATTAAAATTAATATATTATATATATATATATATATAAATGGATTGGATTGGATCAGATTGTAAACGGATCGGATCAGCCTATATCATATCTGATCCATTTATATTTGGAATAATCGGATTCGGATTGGATCGGATTATGGGTCACTATTTCTAAAACTATATCCGGACTTAACAGATTGAATATCGGGTCGGGATCCGCTCCATTGACGGTTCTAATTTAAGAGCAAATGAGAGTCCTATTAATTAAAATTTAAAATACTTGGAAAGGAAGTCTTGTTGTTGCGTGAAAGACCAAGATTCTCATTGTACCCTTTGGTACGCAGCGCACATCCTGATTTGCGCTATAGAGGTCTCACTTATTATTTCCTCATCACCCCGTTACTTCACCATCTCCTTTGGCCCACAAGCAATGACAAATGAGTTATATAAAATTTTGGGGTAAACTGAATCAAAAAGGATTAAAATTTTACATGTAAATTTTTTTTTTTGTTGGAGAAGGGGGTACAATTCATCCTAGCTCTTAACTCCGTCATTGCAAATAAATGTTGTCTAAATAAATAAAATCTTTTTCAAAAAATCGTTAATATAAATTCTTTAATTTTTTTTTAATAACATAACACAGCCTCTTTTTCAAAAAAAACAATTATGCTTAATTTATATATTCATGATCATCACCTCTATTATATATACAGACTCCTAATTCTATTTTATCAAGGGGTTAGAATCAATGAAGAGCTAATGGGTCATTTAATATGTAGTACCACATCCGTCATTTGATCCCTAAACAGGTAAATTCCTGCATATGTCATGCCACCTGATCATTAATATCTTAGTTTTAAATTAAGAATAATAGATAGAGACAATTATTATCCACGTTTCTTATTTATATACTACGAGATCTAGTATTTCATAAACTCTCACCCAGAATCAACTAAAATACAAAAACAATAGTACTTACATTTTAAAAACAAAAATATCAATTGTGGAAATATTCCGTTCCAATTCAAACAATAGGAATCAGAAGTGAGAAAACATAGCTTCACTGAACAAATATAATTCATATATCCAAAAATAAAACTGATGCTGCGCTTTTTGACTCGCAACACGTGAGGGCTCCGTGACCTGTAGAACACTCAAAAAGATGATCAGAGGACCACCGGATTGGCTCCGGCGGTAGCCGCTTCGATGCTTAAGTAGGTAAGGGAATTGAAAGACTGTATTGAAAGCCAAAGAATGAGCATAGAGAATAAGGCGTACCTTTAGGGTTTAATTTATAGGCCGTGGCTTTCCTCAGTTGGTGAGGATTTGATGCCGTGAATATAGGGATTTGATCCCTAGAGATTGCGGCTACCTTGCATAGAGATAACCATAGATGGTAGTTTCCTTGTCGAAGACTGCTTCCTTGTTGAAGACCGCTTCCTTATTCCTTGCTCGGCATCCGCTAAAGTGGTGACGAGTTCTGCAGTGTTGGTCTGAACCCTGTGAACTTGTTCTGGATATATATGTTCGGCCACTTCCGACCTTGTATAATGATCTGAATGCTTGAGTTTTTCCTTATTGGTTAAATGAGAATCATGTTGGCTGAGCATAGGTCGGATTGTGGTTACATGTGTCAAGTGTTGATTGGCCTGTTCTTTTATGGTATATTAGTTACTCCCCCCCCAAGTCCTAGTTCGATGCCAGCAAGTAACTAGGGCTAAGCTTTTTTCGAAGAGTCATGTGTCTTGTCCGTTCGCCTTCCAAGGCTTTTATTGCGCAGCCGGAGATTAGGTCTTTTCAAGGTCATCATTGTACTAGGCTGATAGTCGGGTTTCTCGAAATCATCATTGTTCCGAACCGTCATGGCGCTTGGGATTGGTGGGTCCCTTCTGATACTGCGCTTTATAAATACAGGACGAGAATTTGGACTGACCTTTCCCCCGTCATTTTCACTGCGCTAGGAGATTTCGTTCGCCATTGTTGGTTCGTGTGACCTTGAAGAGTACTGTTTCCCTGAGTTAGAACAGGTTCGACTGATTTTTTCCTCTTGTCTTGCTTCTTTCTTCTTAAGTCTGGAAATAATGTCTGCTCTTCCTGAATCCCCAACTGTGAATGAGGGAGTGGGAGATCCTCCTAAGATAGCTATACCGTCTTCTGTGGAAGATGTGGGTGATCCTGCTCCCGAAGTTATTGGGGAGATGCCTGCTGATCCTCCCACTAGTCCTGGAGTTAGGATAGTTGATGCTTTTGAGGAGCCCCGAGACAGGGCTGGGGAGACCTCTGGTAGGTCTTCCCGTAGAGAAGAGGGTGAGAGTGCTGTCACTCGGAGCCTTCTGGATGAATGGAGGGTGAAATTTAATTTTCCCACAAATGTGACCTGCAGAGCGCCAGGCCCTATGGATCGTCCCCATAATGTTGAAGCCGGGGAGATTTGTGTTTACCTTGCCTAGTTTGAAATGGGCTTGAGGCTCCCATTACCAAATTTAGTCAGGCAATTCTTTTGTTGATTTAAGCTCTGTCTTGCATACCTGAATCTTAATAGTTGGCGGCAGCTTTTAGGGTTTGTGGTGTTGGGACACTTGAACAAGGTGGATGTGTCTCTGGACTTGATCCGTAGTAATATGGATATGAAGTTCAAGCAGGTGGAGGGCCTTTTCTATATGTCTTTTGAGAAGGGGTTTCGACCCCTGACCTCTGTTCCTACTTCCAATAAGACGTGGAAGAAGTGGTACTTCTTTGTTGGAGGAGGATGGGAGCATGAAGGCTTTCAGAAAGGAGAGGCCTCGTCGTTCCCTCGTGTTACGGGTCATAGGGGTGAGGCTTATTCTTTTAGACTCTCCTTCAGCCTTGCTATGCCTTCCGAACTGATAAGCTGACATGTCTTTCCTTACTTGTGTGTAGATAAGCGTGTTTGGAAGAGGCCCGACTTTACTGAAGCACTGCGGGATCAGTACCGAGCATTGCTTTCGACTTCTAACCGGGCTCATTCCGTCATTATTACCCCAGTGAACCTGATGGCTGCCCGTAACGCCGAGCTTAAGAAGAGGTTGATGTCGAGATGGGCTGTGCCGGATGCCCCAGTGGCGGGGGAGTCTTCCTCCCGAGCTGAGCCTGATGCCCCTCTTGAAGTAAAGAGGAGGAGGTTGATTTCTGGCTCTCCTGAGTCGGCTCCTGCCGAGGCTGAACAGGAGGCTGAACCTATCGTCCCTGCTTCGGTTGCTCCTCCTGTTTCTTCTGTTCCGAGCAGGAGAGCTAGGAAAAGGAAGGCGTCTGCCGCATCGTCCGAGCAGTTTAATGAGCCGGACTATCAAATCGCCAAGAGGGCGTTTGATCAAATATGGGCTCATGGCCCGCATCGGTACAGAGGGGATGACCCTTCCAAATTGATGACTGAGATGATGAATCTCCAAATGAAGGTAGCTTCTGAAGCTTTTTCTTGACTTTTTCGCCTGTCTGTTCGTTCATTCTAACCTGTTTGTCTTGCTTTTATGCAGAGTATGCATAGCTTGGCTGCTCTGATGGTGACCCCCATGGGCTTTGAGGAGGCCGAGAAGCTGCGGGCTGAAGTGGAACAGATGAGGGTGGAGCTTGGGACTGCCCAATCCAAAATCCAGAGCATTGAAGAGGATCTGAAGGAAGTTACCACCAACCTTACCGTGGCAGAGTCTGAGAGGGACATAAATGCTCGGAAGGTTGCGGGGCTTGAGGCGGAGTTGCTTAATCTCTGGAGTTCCTTCGATCAGAAGGTTCAGGAGGCGACTGATCATGCCCGGGCTGAGACTGAGATGATATTGAAAGATGAAGTTGACCAAATGGGTGATGATCTGATCCTGTTTGGTTTTGAAAGCTTCCGAACTAGATTCCAGATTCAGTTCCCGGGTTTTGACGTTTCATCAATTGCTCCCCCTGAACCTGCCTCGTCTCATCCTGATCCGGATAAAACGGCTGGGGCCCGTGCCCTTAACTTAGATGAGGATGCAGGCCCTTCTGGGAAGTCTTGAGGCCTTATGGGTTTTTATCCCCTTTTTGTTTTTATTTTTTGATGTAATGGACGTATACTTCCAATCAATAAAATTATCTTTCCTTTAAATTCTTCTTGTGTTCTTCCCTTCTGCGTAAGTATGACTGCTCTAGGTCTTTTGCATGCTAGATCAACTGTTCAGTAGTCAATGGTTGCTTCTGCGAGCTTCGATACTGGTTACTGAGTAAGAGATGAAGATGAATTTTACCTGCCTTATTATAATAAGACAAGAAAGTAAATATAATCGGATGGATAGGGCCTGATAGAGTGGGATTAAACCCTTGTAGATCTCTTAGGGTAGGCAGCTCTGAATCAAGAGCTTGTGAAGACAACTAGGCAGCTCTGTACTTTATGGTGCTTGGTATGCTGAGTACTCGAATCGGGATATATCCGAGCTGTTTGAGTTTTGAGATACGACCTGGCTTGTCATAAAAATAGTCAAGATTGAAAGATTTGAATTTTGAATAGGGGGTCTATATAACTTAGACTTCGTTCCCCTTTCTGTTTATTTGGGCGCTTCAGTGCCGGACTGTGGTCTCTGTTTAGAGGGCTCCGTACCCTGTCCCTTGGTATATCGAAGCGGCACATTTAATGCGCCATTTATTTATTCGACCGTCGTTTAGGATTTCGAGGCCGCTCTCTTTTTCACCATTTGTGACGGTTCAGTTGGGCGTCTTTTGGACTTCAAGGGTCTATATAAATGGGGATGAAGGCATATTGTTGCGTTCATCTTTTCGATTTCAAATTGTTCCCTTGTGAGAAAGGCCTCATATGCTGCCGGAGTTTTGCCATTTGCCCGGAGATGATGGGTGATTCTTTGACTGAGTTAGGAGCGATTAAACTGTGGTCCAGAGTTAACCTTCCCCTTTTTTCAGTCTCCAAGGAAGGATTGAAGGAAATACAAGTCTTCTTGTTTCCTCTGGCCTTCGGTCGAGATTCCTCCGATTGGTGGTGTTCCTTCCTTGATTCAACCGAGGCCTGGAGCGTCGGTGATGTAGACGCAAGTGGGTTGCCTCCTCTTCTTCGTGCCTCGTCTCAATCTGGCTGGGGTGAAACAGACGGTGTGAAGAAGAAGATTGAAGGCCCCCTGAAGCCCAGGGCCCTCATCCTCCGTTGGTCGTGAGACCAGTGATAGTGATGATGAAATGGCCTGGGCGTTTCTTGATGCAGACTGGGGTTCAGGGCTCCTTCCTTTCAAATGGAGTCGGTAGCGGTAGTAATGGAAGTTTGGCCCCTGTGCCCCTTTATCATCCCAGGAGAAGAGCCGTTATGTTGCCAAGAGTAGCTTCTGCAATAGCTTCTGTGATAGCTTCTGTGATAACTTTTGTAATAACTTCTGTAATAGCTTCTGTAGTGATGTAAATCTTCTGAATTATCAATAAAATTTAGATTTTCCCTTCTCGGATCTGATGTTCTTCTGTGAATGTGCCTTTTGTAACTTAAACACTTTTTTGTGCATTTCTGATTGTTCTGAGAATAAATCAAAGAAACTTAGAAAAATGCCTAAATCGAAGTACTTTTACCCTTGCTCGGAACCATAGTACTTGTTTGTTTGACGGATAAACCAAATAATTATAAGTGTCAGATCTAAGGTGTTCCGATCTAGGAAACTTTGGTTTGTAGATGCCCGGAACTTCTGTCTGTGGATGGGCCAAATCATATAATCTGTAGATTGGAGACGGACCATGCTCGGAAGTTCCGTATATAAGAGTAATCCTGGCTCTGTAGGCCTGCGTATCTAGAGAATAAACCAAGTATTTAAGATCTGTATATCATGGACCAAGCTCTGAAGGCTTGTGCATTTATAAATGGACCGAGTAAAAACTCGTACATTATGGACCAGGCTCTAGAGGCCTGTGCATTAATTGACGGACCAAGTCATGAGACTTTGTGCATTAATAGATGGACCGAGTGAAGACTCGTACATTATGGACCAGGCTCTGGAGGCCTGTGCATTAACAGATGGACCAAGTCATAAGACTTGTGCATTAATAGATGGACCGAGTGAAGACTCGTACATTATGGACCAGGCTCTGGAGGCCTGTGCATTAACAGATGGACCAAGTCATAAGACTTGTGCATTAATAGATGGACCGAGTGAAAACTCGTACATTATGGACCAGGCTCTAGAGGCCTGTGCATTAACAGATGGACCAAGTCATAAGACTTGTGCATTAATAGATGGACCGAGTGAAGACTCGTACATTATAGACCAGGCTCTGGAGGCCTGTGCATTAACAGATGGACCAAGTCATAAGACTTGTGCATTAATAGATGGACCGAGTGAAAACTCGTACATTATGGACCAGGCTCTGGAGGCCTGTGCATTAATAGATGAACAATTTATGGGAGTAAAAAGAAATCTTCATTGATAATACTTTCGCAAGTGTTCTACGTTCCATGGCCTAGGAACAGATTTCCCAGTCATGTCTTCAAGCCAGTAAGTGGTAGGTCGAACGACCTTTGTTACTTTGTAGGGGCCTTCCCAATTTGGTGACAACTTTCCCATGGTGGGATCCTTGGTGTTTTGAAAGACTCTTTTTAAGACGAAGTCTCCAACTTGAAAGTTGACTGTCTTGAGTCCTACCTTGGATTTGTTGACCATTCTCTGCTGATAAGCTTCCATCCTGATGCTGGCTTGATCCCTTCTTTCTTCGAGCAAATCCAAGTTTTCCATCAGCTGCTGATCATTGGATTCTTGCTCGAAGGCCTCAGTCCTCAGAGTTGGCATACCGATCTCAACCGGAATTACTGCTTCTGTTCCATAGGCTAATGAGAAAGGAGTTTCAGAGGTGGGAGTTCTTCTGGTTGTTCTGTAGGCCCAAAGGACTCCAGGGAGTTCTTCTGCCCATCTTCCTTTGGCCTGTTCCAACCTCTTCTTTAACCCGTCAAGGATTGTTCGGTTGGTGACCTTTGCTTGCCCGTTTGCTTGCGGATGGCCTGGAGAGGCAAAGTGCTGCTTGATGTTGAGATTTTCGCAGAATGCCTTGAAGCCTTTACCAGTGAATTGTGTCCCATTGTCCGAGATAATTACACGTGGTATGCCAAACCTGCAGACAATGTTCTTCCAGGTGAAGCTTTCGACTTCCTTTTCTGTAATATGCGTTAAAGGCTCAGCTTCGGCCCATTTGGAGAAGTAGTCGATGGCCACCAAGAGGTACTTCCTGTTTGGAGGTGCTCGTGGTAACGGGCCCACAATGTCCATTCCCCATTGAGCAAAGGGCCAAGGACTAGGAATCAGGATAAGCTCGTGCTGAGGCTGATGTTGGTACGGGGCAAATCTCTGGCACTTGTCGCACTTCCGAACATACTCTTTAGCCTGTTTCAACATGCCGGGCCAGTAGTAGCCCTGCGATAGAGCTCGGTGGGCTATGGTTCTGCCCCCATTATGATTCCCGCAGATTCCTTCATGTATTTCAGCCAGGACATACTGTGATTCGTCTGGGGCTAAGCATTTTAGCAGAGGTTGAGAATACGACCTTCTGTAAAGCTTGTTGTTCAGGATCAGGTACCGAGCCGCTCTGATTCGGATTCTCCTGGCTTTGTTTTTGTCCTCTGGGAGGAGACCGGACTTTAGATACTGAAGGATCGGGGTCATCCAGTTTTGGGGCTGTTCGTCGATTTGAGCAACTTGTGCTTCCTCTATGCTGGATCCTTGCTGAAAAGAGATTTTAACTGTGGAGTCTGCTTCAGATTTGAGGCGGGAGGCCATGTTAGCCAGAGCATCTGCTCTGCAGTTTTGGCTTCTCTCAATTTTCTAGATGGTAAACGTCTGGAAGGAACTCTTCAAGTGGCTCACCAGTTCGGAATACCGAAGCATCCTGTCATCTTTGATGGAAAATTCTCCCAAGACCTGGCTTACTACCAGTTGGGAGTCAGAGAAGACATCGAGGTTCTGAGCCTCGCATTCCAAGGCAAGTTTCATCCCTAAGATTAGGGCTTCATATTCGGCCTCATTGTTAGAAGCTCTGAATCCCAGGCTGACTGCTTTTTCTGATGTGAGCCCATCAGGGGACTGTAGCACCAGGCCTACCCCTAATCCTTGATCGGTTGACGATCCATCAATGTACAGCAGCCAGGTTCCCGAAGTCTCGGTGATTTGTGCTTTGCTCTGAAGTGCCGGGGTGAACTCGGCTACGAAGTCAGCTAAGGCCTGCCCTTTAATGGAGTTCCGGGGTACATATGCTATGTCGAACTCCCCTAGCTCCACAGACCACTTTACCAATCTTCCTGATACTTCAGGTTTCCTCAGTATTGACTTTAGGGGATAGGCAGTTGGGATCTCGATTGGATGGGCCTGGAAATAAGGTCGAAGCTTCCAAGCTGATATAACCAATGCATAGGCCAGCTTCTCTATTTCTGGGTATCTTTTCTCCGTGTCAAGTAGTGCCCTACTGACGTAGAATATGGGCCTCTGTACTCCTCTGTCCTGTCTAATCAGTGCGGAGCTAACCGCGTTCTCGGAGACTGCAAGGTACAGGAGCAGCTTTTCTCCTTGTACTGGTTTTGACAGGAGCTCTGGAGAGGCTAGATATTCCTTCAGTTCTCGAAAAGACTGCTCGCATTCTTCTGTCCATTGCAAAGTCTTGCTGCCTTTTAGAGCTTTGAAGAAAGGTAGGCAGCGATCGGTGGACTTGGATATGAATCTGCTCAGTGCGGCAATTCTGCCGTTCAGTGCCTGAATCTCCTTCCTGGTTCTTGGTGACTTTAGTCCAATCAGGGCTTGGATCTGAGTGGGATCTGCTTCGATACCTCTTTGAGAAACGATGTATCCCAAGAATTTTCCCTTCGTAACTCCAAAGGTACATTTCGAGGGGTTGAGCTTCATCCCGTGTTGTTTGAGGATATCGAAGGTCTGGGCCAAGTGCTGGAGGTGACTGCCTTTCTGAAGGCTCTTTACCAGCATGTCGTCGATGTAAACCTCCATGGTGCTACCGAGTAGTGGGCTAAACATCTTGTTCACCAACCGCTGATAAGTGGCTCCAGCATTCTTTAAACCGAAAGGCATCACTCTGTAACAGTAGAGTCCTCTTTCGGTTATGAAGGCAGTCTTCTCTTGATCTGGAGGGTACATCTGGATCTGGTTGTATCCAGAGTATGCATCCATGAAACTCATAAGTTCATGCCCTGCAGTGGCGTCAACTAGTTGGTCTATTCTCGGCAGTGGAAAGCTGTCTTTGGGGCATGCTTTGTTGAGGTTTGTATAGTCAACACAGACTCTCCACTTGCCGTTCTTCTTCTTAACGAGCACGGTGTTAGCTAGCCACTCGGGATAGAAAACTTCCCATATCATCCTGGCGTCCAGCAGCCTCTGGACTTCTTCGTTTATAATCTGATGCCGATCAGGAGCAATCGGCCTTCTCTTCTGTCTGACTGGAGGGTGATCCGGATCTACCATCAGTTTGTGAGTTATTAGATTAGGATCTATTCCCTCCATGTCCCTGGTCTCCCAAGCGAAGATAGAGAGGTTGTTTTTCAGAAACCTGACTATCTTTTCCTGCTCGGTATGTGTAAGGTCTGGGCCGACGTATAAGTAACGCCCCTCTGCTTCTGAACTGACCAGTATTTTAATGGGCTCGCCAACGGGTTTGGCCCGGCTGTCACGTCCCCTTGGACTCAGGGGTTCTTCAACGCTGGATGGGCAATCTTCCACCTCGGGTGTGTGAGTGAAGACCGGATCTGCACAGTCCCGAGTGTACTGTAATTGCTATTTCGGCGTTTTCTCCTTGAGGGCAATAGCGTGACACTCTCGGGAGGTTGGCTGACATCCTCGGATCGAGTGTACGCTCTGGTTGTGGACGTACTTTAGACACTGATGAAGGGTCGAAGTGACTGCCCCTATCTGATGCAACCAGGGTCTCCCGATTATGACGTTGAAGGGAGACTTCATGTTCAGCACCATGTATTCTGTGATGGTGGTCTTCTGCCCTTCACCTTCTCCTATAGTGGTAGGAAGGTCAACTCTCCCTAGTGGGGTGCTGAGGTTGCCATCAAAAGCTGCCATCACGGCAGTGGTGGGCTTGACGTTGTCCTGGTCTATGCCCATCTGTTTAAGCGGTTCATGGAACAGAATGTTGACTGAGCTGCCAGTGTCGACCAGGACTCTTCTAGTCTCGAAGTTGGCGATTCTGAGGGTGATAACAAGGGCATCACTGTGAGGGCAGTGTACCCCTGCTAGATCTTGCTCGGTGAATTGGATCTCCGGTCCTGGCTTGAGCCTCTTTTCGACGTTGGAGACCTGCAAGATGTTTGGGGCGGTTCTGGCCTCCCGAGCATATCTTTTTCTTGCCCTGTTGGACATTCTTATAACAGGGGAATCAGCATGGAGGACGTAGATAACATGGTTGTTCTGCCTCTGAGGCTCGTTTCGTCCTTCCCGCTGCTCTTGCCTCTGTTCGGGCCTCTGATCTGGCCGCTGCTGAGACTTGTCTTCTTGGGGGTTCTGCCTTCCGTCTTGTTTGACGAACTCCCGAAGACGTCCCTTCTTTATGAGCTGTTCTATCTCATATCGGAGGGTCCTGCAAGTGTTAGTAGTTTGTCCATGATCTTTATGGAAATTGCAATACTTACTTTGGTCCCGCAGGCTGGGATCTCCTTTGATTGGCTCTGGCCACCTCAGGTTCTCCCGATCTCTGATCTGCCGGAGTACCTGGTTCGGAGTGGTGTTCAAAGGCGTGAAGTTGGTGAACTCCCTTGGTGCGGAGTTGTACACAGCTCTGGGAGCTGTTCTCTTCTCTGGGCTCCTGGCCCTCTTCTTGTTGGAGTCTCTTCTGTGATCCTCCTTCTTGTTATCCTCCCGCTTCGGATTATCTCTTTGGGTCTGATCTTTGCCCTTCTGGGCTGAGCGGTTGGCCTCTTCCAGGTTGATGTATTTTCTGGCCCGATCCATTAATGCCGCCATATCGGCTAGAGGGCTCTTCGTCAAGGAATCTCTGAAGCCACCTTGGGCAAGCCCGGCAGTAAGGGCTGCAACAAGGAATTTCGGGCTGCAATCCGTGATCTCAATGAGCTCGGTGTTGAAGCGGGCAATGTAGGCCCGGAGGGATTCCTCCCTGGTCTGCTTAACATTCAGCAGGAATTCTGGCCCCCTTCTGAGCCTCCTGCTGGTCATAAACCTATCCAAGAACTGCCTACCGAGCTCGTAGAAGCTGGTAACGGAGTTCGGAGGGAGGTTGTGGAACCACTTCAGAGCTGTTCCCTTCAGGCTGGTGATGAACGTTCGGCACATGAAAGCATCTGAGGCTCCGTGAAGGGCCATCGTATGCTGATAATGAGATAGGTGATCTCCTGGATCTCCAGATCCGTCGTAGAGAGTGAACTTGGGCACCATGAACTTCCTGGGCCTCTCTTCGGACATGATGGCGTGAGTGAACGGAGTGGCTAGTCTTCCGAGCAGCCTGGCCAGTTCGTCTTGTTCTGGAGGGTTCTGAGGTCCTCTCATAGTGACTGTTCGGTCTATTGATTCGGCAATTTCCTCTACCCTCCGCGGGTCTTTGACTCTGACATCTTGTGAACCCTGTCTGACAGCCTCGGCTTCAGGGTAGTAGGGTTGATTACGCCCTTCGGACGGAGGAGGAATCCGAACTGGAGGGACTGGTGCTGCATGATAAGGTTCCTGCGGTGCCGGTGGTGCTTCCGAAACCCTAGGAGTTGGGGCTCGAGTAGTGCTTCGGTAATGCACGTCGAGAACGAAAGCGGATGTTCCCCAGCCAGGAACTGTTGATGGCTGTGGATCTCGACCAGCGCGAGCAACGCCGGAGGGGTGCCCAAGCAGGTTAGTTGGAGCCTGCGCATGGGGCTCGGCGTTCTCTGTAGCAACAGGAGGTTGCGTCCCTGCAGCGAAGTTGACCGGTGGGCTAGGAGAGCCCGTCGCTTAGTTCTGTGTAAGTGTCGCCAGCGTTCTAGTGATGGTAAGCAGCTGTTCCTGCACCAGTTCATTGTGTCATTTTATGGCTTCGATCTCTTGTCGCCTGGGATTGGCCTCTGGCCCCCTTGTGCGGGGAGCAGGCGGCTGACGTTGAGTGTTTTGCCCATTCTGAGCATTCTGTCGTGGTCAGAGATTTGGTGCCATAGTTTTCCGGTGGGGAAAAAGATGGGTTTTATGAGTAGAGCACTTTGGAGATTAGTCGTTTCCCACAGACGGCGCCAAACTGATGCTGCACTTTTTGACTCGCAACACGTGAGGGCTCCGTGACCTGTAGAACACTCAGAAAGATGATCAGAGGACCACCGGATTGGTTCCGGCGGTAGCCGCTCCGATGCTTAAGTAAGTAAGGGAATTGAAAGACTGTATTGAAAGCCAAAGAATGAGTATAGAGAATAAGGCGTACCTTTAGGGTTTAATTTATAGGCCGTGGCTTTCCTCAGTTGGTGAGGATTTGATGCCGTGAATATAGGGATTTGATCCCTGGAGATTGCGACTACCTTGCATAGAGATAACCATAGATGGTAGTTTCCTTGTCGAAGACTGCTTCCTTGTTGAAGACCGCTTCCTTATTCCTTGCTCGGCATCCGCTAAAGTGGTGACGAGTTCTGTAGTGTTGGTCTGAACCCTGTGAACTTGTTCTGGATATATATATGTTCGGCCACTTCCGACCTTGTATAATGATCTGAATGCTTGAGTTTTTCCTTATTGGTTGAATGAGAATCATGTTGGCTGAGTATAGGTCGAATTGTGGTTACACGTGTCAAGTGTTGATTGGCCTGTTCTTTTATGGTATATCAAAAACATAATATTGCACTCAACTAATTCAAATTCATTTTCCAAACCCAAACACAGACAACAATATATGTATACACAGACGTACATAGACTATGGCTGCTCACCAATCTCAATAACAAAGTCACCATCCGAAGTTGACTGCTCCTGCTGGGAATGTTCATCTCCTACAATCGCGACCATTTGGAATTGAGCTGCAGCAGGCTCTGTTTCTGGCTGAACTTCTTGTTGGGTGGTACAGATGATTGCAACAGTGGTGGCCTTAAGCTGATTCCAAATGACATCAACCCAACCACGGAGGCATATTATGATGCAGAAGGCAATCCAGAAGTGTTGTGGTGGCAAAAATATTGAGGCCAGCAAAGAAGTAGTCACCGGAACAGAGAACTCTGTGTAGCCGAAGCGGACTGGCTCCATAAAGACCCAAACACGGAAGAGCTCTCTGTAGCCTAATCGGATCGGATCCATAGTGGCTGAAATTTGGAAATTTAGATTGAATTTGATGGAGATGAATAGGTAGTGGAAGATTAGAAAGAAACTGGAAGGCAATAAATAATGCTCATATCGAGCCCCAAGCTTGAAAATGTTAATATGGGGAAAGAAAAGGAACAGGAAATTTAACAATGGAGGGACAGTGTGCCTCCCGTCCATGGTTGTTGTGTAACGCATGGCGATGGATAGATTTCTTTTGGAATTCAAGTGAGAGATTGCTGAGAGAGAGAGATTGCTGAGAGATTGCTATGGATAGCTTTCTTTTGGAATTCAAGTGAGACTGGGCTCATCGCTCCAATTCTGGGATAACTTTCGTTTGGAATTCAAATGAGAGATTGCTGTTGTTTTATAGTGGGCTCATCGCTCCAATTCTGGTCGCGATAGCTAGATTGCTGAGAGAGAATTCGCTAGCTTTCTTTCGCGAGAGAGAGATCCAATTTCTGGTCGCGATAGCTAATTCTGGGATAGCTTTCTTTTGGAATTCAAGTGAGAGATTGCTGTTGTTTTATAGTGGGCTCATCGCTCCAATTCTGGTCGCGATAGCTAATAGCTAGATTGCTGAGAGAGAATTGCTGGATCCCACCAACCAATTTCTCGCGATAGCTTCCTGTATGGTGAAATTGCTGGGTCCCACCAACCAATTTCTCGCGAGTGAGATTGCATGGTGGGTCCCACCAACCAATTTCTCGCGAGAGAGATTGCATGGTGGGCGGTGAGAGCTTACCACCAACGGTGGCCGGGCTCATACTTGCTGGTTCCCACCAACCAATTTCTCGCGAGAGAGATTGCACGGTGGGCGGTGAGAGCTTAGAGCTTCCAAGCTTTTGCTGTATGGTGAAATTGCTGGGTCCCACCAACCACCAATGGTGGGCGGGCTCATACGTTTTCATACTCTGATATTGACTTTAAGCTACATTGAGCTCTCATCGTTTCTCTGATTGAACTCTCATCGTCTGATTACGCTCATTTATCTTTTCTCTGTTTTCATACTCTGATCATCGTCTGATTGTGACGGTCATCGCTCTGATATCATTCTCTGATTGAGCCAATATTATGAACCCGCAATAGTTTTAACTTTTTCACTGATGTGGGACGAAGTTACACAAAGATAAATAATTTGGATACAGAACACTAGAACGATGATTGATTTAGTAAAGACAATTACCACTTGCAGGCCGGTTCAAAATCATCCCAGGCTTAAAGCGATAAATATAAAATAAGATTTTATTTTTCTTTTTTTGAAATATAGGAAAATTACCTTTTTTAATAACAATATAATTTAAGAGATTATAGTACTTTAATTAATCTTAAATTTTTATATTATAATAAATACATAAAATTTGAGACTATGCCCCTAATGAAAACAGATTTGGGAAAAAAAAAAAGTTTTATTCTGTTAAGATTTGAGGGGCTGGGGAGAAGAACTTTGCTCCGACCCAATTATATAAAATAAAATAATAAAAGAGTTTTATGCTACATAGTTAATATTTATAATAATTTTTTTTAATCACTTATTAAAAGTTTATACAAACTTGATAGAGTTATATGTTTAAAAAATAAAATAATGTCATTTTAATTCTCTATTAACATACATATTTCTTATTTAACACATGTAATGTTTTGTTTAAACGGTGTTAATTTAATTCATTTAATAAAATAAATAAATAAAAGTTTAAAAATAAATAAAGATCCGCTCCCGTTTATCACGAAATTTAAACAAGTTTGAAAGAAAGTTTTTTTTTAGCAGGGCGGAGTTGGAAAACAAATCTCCCACCCCATTACCATCTCTACACAAAATGATGTGGTGTGATATTCTCACCAAATATTTTCTCCAAAGCTTTGAGTCTCTGACATCTGTGTGTATGTTTTTTTCTCACAAAGACAATAAGAGTACATATTTGAGATTTGATTTACCTGATTGGTCAGTTAGATTTGGTTTATAAAAGTTTACTGATTCATCGCAGTTTATTAGTTTCGCCCAAATCACAAACTAAAATAAATCAAATTTAATTAATTGAAGGTACAAAATTCTTTGCATATTATGAAAGGCCCAGTGGCTCTTTTTAAACTAGGCACTGATATTTTTCTTTTACAGCTCCCCTTATTTGTTAGAACAGAGGAAGGGTATCTATACTTGTGGATGATCTTTTCTAGGTCTACCCCTTCAGCAAGAGCACTCATCCCATTAAATGGCTGCGAAAATGTTACTCATAAAAATAAGAACCACCCTGGTCAATCACGAAAAATGGGGAATCTCTAAAACGTAATTAATTCGTATAATACACTCGATCGGCATATATATATATATAATACAAATCAATCAAATGAAATTTCACGTATATTATAACCAATCAAGTCGCAAAAATTCTATCTTTGCGACTGATGCTAGCATAATTCGACTTAAATAGTCTCTATTATAAGATGTGACTAGAGGTAACAAATATTATCCAAACCCGTCAACCCATCCTAACCCGCCTACTAATTAATAGATATGGATAACTTATTTAGTTAGCAAGTTATAAACGGGCTGGATAATAAGAAACCCGTCAATTTAGCTGGTCATTACGGGTTAAATATGGTTGTTTGGCAGGTTGAGAATGAAAAATAACAAAATAGTATATATATATATATATATATATATATATATCTCCATTTAAAAAAGAACAAAATAGTAAAACATATATAATATATAGTCATGACAACTAATGGGTACTTCATAAGCAATTTAGTAATTTTAAAACTCAAAATTCACTCTCTCTCACCTTAAAAATTCATAAACTCTTAACTATTTAAAAATATTAATGAATGATTTCATGTAATTATACATAGCATATATATATAGTATACTATATATATCTTATATATATATATATATATATTTAGAGTTTATACTAGATATATGTTATATACATATATCTATATCTAAATATATATATATAACATATATATAATATATATATATATATGTATATATATATACGGTGCATATATATATATATATAATATACAATGCATATAAACATAATACAATATATATACATACATATATATAATACACACACACACACATATATATATGTATTTAAAATACAGTATATATATATATATATACAATATAAAAATAAATCAAAATAAAAATAAATAAAAGAAGTGTAAAAAAAGTCTGACAATTCAATGTCATTCACTGGGTTAGACAAGACATATCTAATTTTTTTAGTCTAATTATTGAGATACACAGTATTGGTTGAATTACTTAAAAAAAAATATCAATTAAGCTTAGTAATGAAAAACAAACTCAGAATTAAATGTTTAATACAATTTTTAAATCCTGAACAAGTATATTAATTCTCATATTCCATTGACATGCTTCGTAACTTTATGTAGCCTAAAATATGTAACACATCATTATAAGAGAAAAATAAATAATAATGTAATAATTTTGATGCTCAATGTTTATATTATCATGATTTTCAATTCAAGTTAAACAGCAGCTGGACCACCATTTCAATCTGTGTTTTACACCATTTCAATCTGTGTTTTACAAGCTGATTTTCAATATAATATTTTTATATATTTGATAAACTTTAGGCTAATAGAATTTTCATGAAAATATTTATATATATGTATGTATATGTGTACAGGTTGGATTCGAGTTGGCCCGACCCATATGCGACTCAACCCGTAATTACGGATCAAATATAAATTCAACTCGTTTTAACCCGACCCGTTTTCAACTCATCCAAAAATCACCCCATCCATCCATTTTGTCGGACCTAGATGTGACTTTCCTAGAAACCAATTGAGTTGAAGATACCAATATTTTGCAAAAAATTATTCATTGGCCCAGAAACATTGCACCTAAACCAATCAACATTTGATACATCATCGAGTAGCTCACGAATTATGTTGTGCAATACTGCTAAGACGAATGAATACCTACTTAATCAAGGTACAAACCCTAATCCAGCTGAACAGATAGCTTCTGAGTGCTCAGTCCATTTCATTGGACACACCACGCTAATGCCATGATTATAATGTCACAATTGAAGCAAATGCACCCTTTTATTAGAATAGGGGGCATGACAATCAAACGCCCGTGTTGTTAAAAGGATGCTTCGTCATCAATTATATAAACACCTCATAAATATCAGTTGAAACAAACATGCTCTAGGAAATAGATCCACTTGGAGATTGTTATGTATACATTTCTATTTTCAATTTTAAAAAAAAAAAAAATCCTCCGCTGTATCAATATAAAGACTAATTTCAACACAAACATTGTACTTGAAATCATCTTAGAAATCAATCTCGCATTGAATTATCACTATTAACAAGTAAAAAGGGCTAGCAAATGCCAGTTAGAAAAAACACTTTACAAAATGATGGAGAGCTCCTAATTACGTAGCTGCAACCTTGTTAATCCATGTAGATATCTTTCACCTTTGCATCAAAGCAGTCGTCTAATGCAATATTTGGTTCTAAAGGAACAAAACACAAATCCTCTCAAACTAAATCCATAAAATCACTAAGCTATGTCTTTCTGTTATGTGGCAATTTCATCAACCTCAGAATTGAACACAAAACTTGGAAAGGTTGTAGTTATATCCCTGCATTTTAATCACAATAAATGTAATTATCCAAATGTCAAAGTTATAAAGTGGTTGATATGTGTATCTGAAACGCACTTTACAATACATACCTCAAATATGGAAGTGTCATGATTTTCAACAACAAAGGGTTTCGTGTAACCAATTTGTGCCATTCAGATTTGTCTATCTTTCCATCTTGATTTACATCTGTTTCCAAAAAGGTCTGTTCACAAAAATTCAACAACCAAGGATTAAACTAGCAGCTTCCTGAAAAGCCAAGCAGGAAAACCTAGAAGATTTAAAGAAAAAATATTAGATATTGTGAGGGCACTTCATCACAATTAGGATCCACATCTTGTGCATGAAAAACATGTTCATTAGCATCTATAAGAAGATGACAATGTGGGGTTGTTTGGGAAACTGGACATTCAGGCTGACAAACCTCTTCTCTTTTGCAAATGTGGTAAAGTTACAAAAGATTCAACTTTATTTTAAAGGATGAGGCTATTCACACTCCAGCAAACCACATAAATAAATGAAATTATGAAATTGGGGATCTTGAATGTTCAAAAAGACGAAAATCTGAGTTAGAAGGTTATTGACCGAATAGTACTAATAGAGACGATTGGCATCAGTAACTCACCTTATCCAATATAATCTCAATCGTCTCATCAGCCAACTTCATTTCAGACTCACATAGAAGTGCAATTAACATTTGCTTGACCTGAAAAAATCACAGACAATAAAGACGCCTGTAAGTACGTTTAAATTAAGCATGATCGAATTGAACCAGAACTCTCGATGATGTGCTCCAATTTTTTCTCATGCATATAATGATATATCCATGGACTAGGTTCATGAGTATAAAAACCAACAATAAGCAACTAATCAAACTCTCAGAAAAAGTAACTTTTAATTTGCTAGAAAAGAAAACTACTAGCAAGATGCCTTTAGATTCCAAAAAGAATAAGGAGAACAAAATGAATAATAATAAAATAATAATAATGCACAAGGCTTTGTATTGGAAATCGGGAAGAAAGTTATTGTTATCTTTCTTTAAGGTCAAGTCAATGCACTGTATAAGATGGTGAAGACAATAACAACGAAGCCAAAAATTAAAACATACATTGTACTTTCTTTCAACCAATAAAAGAGCTACAGTATATAGACACAACATTCTTCCAACTAAAAAATGGAAAATTTAGGTGTATACATCTGATTTCCTTCTAGATATAACTTAAGGTCCTTGCTTGGTGCAATGTTGAAAGCTTGGGCCATCAAATGTAAGAATGCATGGTTGAGGCCCAGTGCAGTCGCCTTGTGAAAATAATGTCAATTGTTAGGACTATACCAAATCTACCCCTCCTGGTCACCTATACTAACGGAAGCAGCCCTAGGTCATAACCCTATTTATAACCAAATACAAAACGAATTCACTTGGTGAGAACATAAATGTAATGGTATCATCTAAAAAGCAGTTTTACTAGTCTTCTAGCGGATGTGATTATCGCAACTTCGAGATTAATAATTTAGTTATAGTCATCTCTATCTCAAAAGAGAGCGAAGAGCTGGGACACAATATTAATGGGTAAATCCATTAGAGGATGTGAGCAGCATCAAATCAACAAAAGGTTCACAGTATGTTCATTATTTAACATATCACCCAATATAATATAGTTAAATAATAACAAAAACCAACAAAAAATTATGACAAAGTCATCGAAATAAATACCATTGCAAAAACTAATGTGCACTCTGTGCAACATTTATGGGTTTCCTTTTGGAGAATAACAAATAGGAATTCAGAATTTTAAGAGGTAAATTATGGGTTCCAATCCGGTGAAGGCACGTGACAACTGACTGCCCCTAGCTCGGATCATGTTGCTTTAACATCTCACCCATCCATATGCATTTTTCTTGAAGACAAGTATGATAAAGGTGAATTCAAACTTTTAAGAGGTAAATTATGAGTTCCACTCCTGTGGAGGCACATGTCAATTGACTGCCCCCAGCTTAGGTTATGTTGCTTTAGCATCTCGCCCAGCCATATGCATTTTTCTTATAAACAAGTATGACAAAAGTGAATTCAGACTTTTAAGAGGTAAAATGGGTACTCATTAAAAAGGAAAAAAGGGGCAAATTATGGGTTCCATTCTTGTAGAGACACATGCCAATTGATTGCCTTGAGCTTGGGTCATCTTGCTTCAACATCTCACCCCAGCCATAAGCATTTTTCTTGAAGAAAAGCACGATAAAGATCCCAAGATTGGTTTCACAGAGCACATAAACTAAAAAAAAGTATTACCACCATCATACCTCTTATCGTTCAATAAACCCAGTGTCATCCAAATCGTAAAGCTTAAAAGAAATTGCAATATAAGGCAAACCATCAAGTGTAAATCAATTGCATTGCAATGTATCTTTTGGATAAACTCCAATATATGCAATCTAAGGTAATTTCAACTTAAAATTGATCTTGTCTTCTTGTGGGGCATTCGGGTGGAAGACACCGAGTGATCTAACAAAGTCACCAAAATCAATGACCCCCTTTTCTCTTAACATCAAACAAATCAAAGATCTGCATGTAAAATATGATTTCTGCTTTGCTTCAGCTTACCATCATTGCTCAAGTCTTAACATCAGCATACCTCCATACCCTCAACTCCAACTTCATATCTAACCTAGTGATTAACAGACCCATGCACATCACATAAAGCATTCAAAACCAAAAACTAAGCTATAACCCGTCCCCTTACTACCATAGCTAAAATATATATTATTACAAATATATGCACATTCAGACACACTTGTGCATGTGTTGCACATAAAAGAAATTTGCTCGATCGACTCTCAATAGAAAAACTTTCATTCAACCTCGCAACATTCCAAATAGACTTGTATGTTTTATATATCAAAATTTTCCCACGGTTCCTAGATTTTACTCACAATCCCAAAGAACTGCCCATATGCTTAAATATAGAAAGAGAGAGACAGAGACCGGGCAGCATTTTCAGATGTCTTTAACTTAGTAGGTTAGTTCAACAATTGCAAGCCCTAATGATTCCCATTAGCAGCATTATTGCAAGCCCCTAAGAATACTAATACCAAACGAAAATTATCTAATAGATAAGCATTTAGTTTCTCATAATCATACTTCTCTCAAACAACTTGTATTTGTAGTTGCCATTAGGGAGCAGAAGGTAGGGGAAGTGCATAAAAACTATGGGCCCTGAAAACTATATATTAACATGGTCTTAAGAAATATTTAAAATTCTTAAGGGGCACATTCTTCGCCACTAACGAACTTAATGATGGTAAACGAGCATTAATCCACCTTAAGTGAGCAGGAAGAATGAACTTCCAAAATTTTGAGACCTTGAAGAAATGCCAAAGTTGGAACACCAACTCATACAACTTGGAAATATGAGATCTAGTCTCTACCCCTGTAACCCAACAATGCTATGATTTAAGCGCACTGACACGGCAACTCCTGATCTTTTTTTCTTCTTTCTTTTTGTGATAGAAAGCGAAAATATACCATAGAGATGTAGTAGGAGTAAAAAGGAAGGACATGCTATTCAACAATAATAATGATGATGATAATAATAATAGAAAACAAAAACAAAGCCCCTTAAAGGATAAGAATGTCACCTAAATGTCTGTACTACTTGGCTGGAAAACCCACCGTACCATTTGCCAAACATTGCAGCCTCTAGAAAGAAACCCAAAACTTATTGTATTTATCCTAGACCTCCCTCAATGCAGTACCAATACTTCCAACTACCGTGACTACCCAACTTTGCCTACTTAATTACTGCAGAAAAACCATTCTCCATAATCATTACCTTTCAAAAAAATTACTGCAGAAAAAACTCCTTAAACTTAAAGATCTCCATAGTCATTCTCCTTCCTATATCAGAGACCAAAATAGAGGACAAACCTCCAGCTTCATAGCCTTACCATTCACTTTCACTTGGACAAATTGAAGATAATGCCTCCACATTCCAAAAAATACCCACATTGCAAATGTCTAGAGACTCACCTTACAAGTACCATCAAAATTAATTTTAACACTCCCCAATCTAAAAGAATGCCAAAACTTTTTCAGCTTATCCTTACAGATTCTGTAGGAACATGTGGCAGCCCAATCCCTCGTGATGAAAGAAATAGGAATACCGGCAATTACCCCTCTTGGCCCTTGGTGGCCTCGTCCATGCAAAGGCGGCCATGACATGAATATTATCCCATAATCAAAATACTGTCACCATTCTTGTCTTCAAAAACACTCAAATTTCTCCCGAACTAAACATGCCACATGATTTTCCAAGAAGATGCTCCATACAGCTCTACCTCTTTTCCCACCGAAACCCCAAAAAATACCTTCAAGGAGAAGTCTCAAAAATCTATACATGGCGATTTCAGCTACATAACGTGTAACTATAAATATATTATGTCAAAAGCGAATATTATCACAATATCAGTTTATTTGCATGTAAAATAGCCGTAAATAGTAAAACAATTATGAAAATAGTATCTATAAAACAAATTTACTTGCAAAATGAATAACAGACTCGTACTTTGATACCATGTTCAGATTAATAACGGTGGACCACATTATAAGTTTTCAAATGTGTTGGACATAGGTGGACTGTGGTTGCAGAATTGCAGATATTGTGTCCACAAGAAATAGGCAGGCCAATTTTCAATAGGGATAAGTGTTCCGGATGCCATATATATTTAAGGTCAGGTATTTCAAATGCCTTGCTAGAAGGCGGCCCTTGGAGCAATAGTAAGGTTCTTCCATTGTGACCTGGTAGTCACAGGTCGCAGAAATAGTCTCCCTGTTTACGGGCGTAAAACTGCATACAACTAACCTTTCATAGGCCCTGCAATGGCGGAAGCTTTGTGCACTGAACTAGCCCTTCATTTCAAATGCCTTACTACCAACAAGAAGCAAACTGTAAATCTCATTGTCGTTTTCCTTAAAGACAAGACAAATAAGAAATGCACTAAAACTCATTTAAACTACATTCTTTCGATACTCTCGCTCCCTTTACATGTTTAAATGTGAAATTCCTCTCTATGATAAGAAAATCCAATTGCATTTAAAATAGGATGGAAATAGCCCCAAAACTGACACTCAAGCTCCATAATCAATCATGCCCCGAAATCCATACTCGGGTTGCTTCTTGAATTTGCATGTTGTTATTTGGAGAAAGTTTACCTCAAAATATTTCACAAGTATTTATTAACAGACTTCAGAAGAAAAGCATAAGCTTCACGCCTTCACTCAACAAATTTTAGGAAAGTGGCCCTTGGGTGGGAGACTCAACAACTTAAATTACATTTGATTACAGCATATAAGCAAAACACTTATCAATTTTTTTATTAAAAAAAAAAAGGGAAGGAAAGAAAAAATATGGATAAGAGATTCAAATCACTTTTTGAATAAATTAAGCCTCTCAGCTAAACTAGCTAAATATCCAAGCAAGTAGCACTACAAAAAAACACATTTTTTGCGACGCGCATTATTAGCGACGCTCACAAATCGTCGCTAAAAGTCACTTTTAGCGACGCCCAAGTGTATGTCGCGAATAGTAGGGAAAAAGTAATAAAAAAATGCAAGTGTGGCGCGAAAAATTAGGCAAAAAATTATTAGCGACGCACAGGTGGCTATTAGCGATGCACATGTGCGTCGCTAATAAGTCAAGTTATTGGCGACGCCGAATCGTGCGTCGCAAATAGCATATCTAGCCAAAACGATGACGTTTTATAGAGTCTTAGCGACGCTCAGGAAGTATTAGCGACGCCAGTTGAGTGTCGCTAATAAGTTGCATATATTTTACTCCGCCGCAGCACCCATTTTCCTCTTCTTTTTGTTTCCCAAAATTTTCCCACGACCCAGTTTCCCCGTTTTCTTTGTTTCCCAAAATTTTCTCACTTTCTGTCTCTCTCACTCCCTAATTGCAAGCACGATTCCGACCACGGAACTTGGTCCATTCGGCGACGGCGGCAGTCAGTTCATTCGGCGGCGGTAGATTGTATCCATTTTTCTCATTCAAAGATCTGTCAAATCTGAATTTAGGTTTTCTTCAACAGAAGAAAATATGTATGTTTTCACTTGTTTTCAAATTATTTAAATGTGATTGTTCATACATTTATAAATTTATTGTATATCTTGCTATTCTCTGTTAAATCTATGAGTATCCATGCATATTTTAAAATTTTTTATTGCTTTAAAAACTAACAGAATTAGTTAAATTTCTTTAGATCTATGAAATGATTAAGTAGGAAAAAATTGTAATCAAGTCTTGTAGCTAGATGTTGGTTTTTCTCACAAGATGAGTTCAATTTTTTTATTTAAAATATGTTAAAACGTTATTATTATTATTATTTATAGCTAATAGACATGCAATTCCTACGGAATATGTGACTGATTTTTTTTATAGCTAATATGGGCCAGGTTTGTTATTCACATTCCAATTAGCAGTGATTTTTTTTCCTCTCAAATCTGTTGCATAGTTTGTGAGGGGCTTTGGCTAATTTTCTATGCCCTTGTAATATGCGACTGATTTTGATTTTTGGTTTTTATCACTGCACAGAAACTAATTCGAATGATCATGCAATTTCTATCTTACCTTTTGAAAAATTATTTTTGTAGCCTAAAGTTTTGGAAAATTAATTTTTTGCCCACCCTTTTTATTGAGTTTAAAAAAAAAAATTTGAGGGTTTGGCTTTCAAATGTTGTTTCACACATAATAGTTATGCAGTCACCCTTCAAACAACCCAATTCCTAGATGACTAGGCTTACTTTATAGCGTTTCTTATCTTCTTTGCTTTGGTTTTGTACTTGTATGTGATTAATTTCAAACTTTTGTGCCAATCTAATTTAGACGAGTCTTGTAAACAATGATATTATTTGCACTTATCTTTTTGGTGTAATTATCTTGTATCATTTTGTATTCTTTAATTACTTTAATAAATTTATTTTTTTACTAAAAAAAGAAAAGAAATAAAAGAGTTTGACCCACCGACTATGAGTGACAACTTGTGACAAGTGGTTATGTTAGAGATGGTGAAAGTGCTGAATGAGCAGAATTTAAAAGGATTAATAAGAAGAGAGAAGTGTGAGACACATATTATATATTTTTTTTAATTTTAATTTTAATTTTATGGTAAGATATAGAAATAGATTTTTTATTATATTTTTAAAATTTTAATTATTATAAGACATAGAGACAGAGCTAGGGTTAGTTAAGTTTGGGTTTGGGAGATAGATAAATTATAAAGATTGTGTTATTTAAATTTGAGTTTGGGAGAGAATAGCAGGGAGAGTGGGAATTGGAGAAAGAGAAGGGTATAAAAGAGAATGTGTTTGGAAGGGATAGGAAGAGTGCCGCCTTACCAATACATTTTACAAAAATACTTTTTTTTTAAGATATGATGAGTAATCTTACATTCAAAATAAAAGATTATTAAATTGTATTGATTCTTAATTTTAAAAATAATAACTTTTCTACTTTAAAAAATTTGAAAATAATTTCGAAGAAAGTACAATTCTAATTAATCAAAACTCCCATATTATTACAATAAATAAAACAAAACCAGCATTTTAAAAACTAATTTTGCATGATTAATAAATCCGAGAACCCCAAAACTTAATATTTAATAACTAATAATTCTAATAATCAAAATTTTTATGCAGTCACCCTTCAAACAACCCTTCCAACTTAATGTTTCTTTTCCTTTCCCTCACTTTTTATGTTTGAAACTGACTGGACATGACTAGGCTCTCGAGGAATTAAATGAGTTGTTAGGTTAGAAGATCATTCACAAGAAATTATTATTCTTACTTTGTCTCATTTCATGGATATATATATATATATATATATATATATTGACAAGGATAATAGTATTCATTTGAAATAGCTTATTCATTGTTAGGATAAGAGAGTCGGATAAGATATTTTTTTTTTATATTTTATATTTTGTGTCTTCAATTGGTTTGGATTATATTTTTTTTGAATCATTTATATTCTATTCGTATATGATATAGTTTACATTTTATTGTAAAGTAATAAGAGTTCTTGAGTCCTATAGATTGAGAGATCAACTAGATATACCTGACCTATTAAGTCAGTTAGTGGTTTTAGGTAGCAATTAATTTTCTTTTGTTGGTTAAATTGTTGTTGTCAGGTGCCAAGTAAATAATTCTTGATCAATGACCTTAATTAATAGATAAAAATTGAAAGCTAGGTGCTTTTACTTGTTATCAACCAAGATCAATATGTTTTCTATTGGCATTTTCAATGCTATTGTTAATGGTTTTTTAAAGCAAAACTCTGTCTGACAATCAGAGTTTGCACTTACACTAATGAATTTTTTAATTGCATTCATGTAAGCCTAGCCCCGTTCAGGAGTCATTTTCATCACATGTGAATCTTGTCGCGAAATTTATTCGCGATTGGGCTCGTGTGTATGAAAATCGATTCTTGAATTGTCCAGAGAGGACAGTTCGGGAATGCATAAATCTGCATTGCAATCAATAGCGCATATGCTTGAATATTTTACTATGATAAAATTTCAGCACGGTCTCCCATTGTTCTCTGGGTATATATTTAGGCGTGTTAACGTCTATCTCGTATACTTGGAGAATCCTGGGGAGATGCTGCCAAAATTTTGTCCGAGTGGAATCAAGCATTTGATTGTTGCTGATTGCAATGTAGATTGTGCATTCACGAATGGGATAGGACCACCTTACCCTTTAGAGAGAAGTTGGAGGTGATAGGATTCATGTTTCATATTTATAACGAGTATCATTTTTTACTTGTATTAGGTAGACGAAAATGGATAAGAGTTGGATGGACTTGAGGGGCAGGCATTTGCCAGGGTATGTGAAGGGGATCAAAGATTTTATTGAGTTTGCTCGTGCATCTGCAGATGGGAGAAATAGGATAAGATGTCCATGTAAGAGGTGTAATAATAGGGATTATATGCACATAGATGAGGTCAAAGAGCACCTACTCGAACGCGAGATGGACAAGCGGTATACGTGTTGGGAATTTCACGGGGAACGCCGTGACGTACGAGTGGTATTTGATGATGAAGAAGAAGACGACGATGTTGACATTGGTGATAATCTTGGGGTTGGTTACGAAGGCTTGCCACAAATGCTGGCAGACTTGCAGGGGGCTACAACTGGGGCGAGTAGTCACAGGAGTGAGACGGGACTATCGACCGCATTTGAGTCGTTGTTGAGGGAAGCAAGGTAGCCGTTATACCCGGGTTGTGATAAGTTTTCGAAACTGGACTTTCTCGTGAAACTCCTTCATCTTAAGACCATCAATCGTTGGAGTAACAAATCAGTTACTATGGCCATTGAATTGATTAAAGCAGTGCTTCCTACTGGGGAGACCCTTCCGAACTCATATTACGAGGCAAAAAGAATATTAAGAGATTTGGGCCTCTGGTATATTCCCATACATGCTTGCAAAAACGATTGCATGTTATTTTTGAAGGAGACTGAACAATTGAAGGAGTGTACGGTGTGCCACGAACCCAGGTACAAGCTGAATGAAGGAAAGAAGAAGACAATTCTGCACAAGGTGCTTAGATATTTTCCCTTAAAACCGAGGCTACAAAGGTTGTACATATCTCAGAAGACGGCAGAAGATATGCGGTGGCATAAGGAGAAGCGTGTTACTGAGGAAAATGTATGTAGGCATCCGGCAAATTCACAAGCTTGGGCTGAGTTTGATACAAATCACGAATGGTTTGAAAATGAGCTGCGTAATGTACGACTTGGGCTGGCTAGCGACAGTTTCAACCGTTCGGTGACATGAGTAATGCCTACAGCATGTGGCCGGTGTTGCTTGTGCTGTATAACTTGCCACCGTGGAAATGCATGAAAGAACCATTTATCTATATGTCATTGCTTATTCCAGGGCCGAAGTCTCCTGGTAATGAAATTGATGTGTACTTACGTCCTTTAGTAGACGAGTCGAAGAAATTGTGGGAGGTAGGAGTGAAGGCATACGACGTCTCTAAGAATGAGACATTTCAATTGCATGCCGCGTTACTTTGGATCATAAATGACTTTCCAGCATACGGGAACTTGTCTAGGTGGAGCACTAAGGGGTATCTGGCATGTCCAGTTTGCAATAAGGATGCATGTTCCCTACATTTGTCAAATGGGAGGAAGATATGTTACATGCGCCATCGTCGTTTTCTACTGCCATCGCATGGCTGGCGAAATCGGCAGAAGCATCTGTTTGATGGACAAATTAAGCACAGATTGCCACCTTCATTGTTGTCTGGCAAAGACGTGTTAGCGCAATTGGCAGTCATCCAACCAGTGAGGTTTGGGAAGATACCGGGTAGTAAGAAGAGAAAGCGTACTGATGTGGACTTAAATTCGACGAAAAAGAGCATATTTTTTGATTTGCCGTACTGGGAGACTCTTAAGTTAAAGCACAATTTGGATATGATGCACATCGAGAAAAACATATGTGATAATGTGCTGGGAACTGTAATGAACATTGAAGGGAAGACAAAAGATAGTGTTAAAACCCGGTTGGACTTGCAGGAGCTGGGAATAAGGAAAGAGCTGCACCTAATACGTAGCGGTGATAAATATATCGTGCCTCTTGCACAGTATACGTTATCATCCGTAGAGAGAATGAGGATTTGCGAGTGGTTTAAATCGGTGAAGTTCCCAGATGGATACGCATCGAATATATCTCGGTGTGTAAATGTTGTAGATGGGAAAATATCCAGATTGAAGAGCCATGACTGCCATGTCCTTTTACAACGACTTCTTCCGGTTGCACTACGTGGGTATCTCACCGATCACATATCGACTACAATAACTGAGTTGGGTTGCTTCTTTAGAGAATTATGTGCGAAGACGTTGAATGTGGAAGTACTTGACAAGCTCAAAAGGGATGTTGTCGTGATCCTCTGCAAGTTGGAACAGATTTTCCCTCCAGCTTTCTTTGATATCATGGTCCACTTAGCGGTGCATTTGCCTCATGAGGCAAAAATTGGCGGACCTGTCCAATACCGTTGGATGTATCCAATAGAAAGGTACATTTAATTTTGTCAATTGTGTTATCTATCCATCCTAACTATTTTAATCTATAACTAATTAATTATCAAAACAGATATTTGCATACATTGAAGCAATATGTGCGTAACAGAGCACGACCGGAAGGGTCAATTGCTGAGGCTTACATTGATGCTGAATGTCTCACCTTCTGCTCTATGCATCTTGAAGATATTGAGACAAGGTTTAATCATCAAGAGCGAAATTCTGATAGATGTCCAGGGCAACAACGAACTGGCCTTGCGGTGTTTAATCAGACTGTGCGGCCAATAGGTGCCCCTATATATGAATGGTGTCATCCTCAAGACTTGGAAAGAGCCCACTGCACCGTGCTCAACAACTGCGAGGAGACATTGCCATATTTTAAGTAAGTTTATCAAAATCATTGCAATACTACGTTAATATACAAATGTAAGTTACATATAACATATCTCATCTTATGCAGTGAACATACGCTCGAGCTTCAGAGAGAACATGTATCAAGTTCTGATCTGGAGCAAAGACAGAAAAATTTGTTTCCAAAGTGGTTTGGAGATCACGTAAGAATAGGTTTCAATTAATTGTAATTGTATTAGTTAATGCATTTGTATTCAATTAATTTTGTACTTGTACTGAATTAATAGATGAAGCTATTACGCCACCAACAATCTCCTGAGGCGTACGATCAATTATATTCCTTGGCATGTGGTCCTGATCAAAGGATATCCCGCTACACCAGTTTAATTGTTGATGGTGTTCGATTTCACACGAGGGAACATGAGGTCATCCGTCGAACACAGAATAGCGGGGTCCTTGTTGAAGGAGATGGTGACGAAAGACAAACTATAGAGTACTATGGTGTTTTACAAGACATCATACAGTTGCATTATTGCTACGGTCATTCTGTGTATATTTTTAAATGTGATTGGTGGGATGTAAGTAATAAGAAGACTGGAATGCAGATTGATAGGCACTTCATAAGTGTTAATACGTCACGTACGGCATTTAAAGATGATCCGTATGTTTTGGCATCAATTGCAAAACAAGTTTTCTATTTGAAGGACACAAAAATAAGAGGTGATTGGCATGTTGTCCAAAAAATAAAAACTAGAAATGTTTATAATGTCCTAGAAGTTGGCGAGGGAGATGAAGAGTTGGAGAGGATTGAGGAGGTACTACAAGAAGAGTCTCAAACTGCCTACGATGGTATTGTCCGGCATGATCAGGAAGATGTTAGTTCGTATCGGTTGAATAGAACTGATGTAGAACCAATTCATGTCGTAGCTTCCAACGTCACCAATACCACACAATTAGATCCGAGGGATGCAACGTTCATTAATGATGATGGTGACGAGGAAAGTGATTTTGATGATGAGACATTGTTAGAGTATTGTACCGAGAATGAAGAAAATTTAAGTTCAGATGATGATACAAACTCAGATAAGTAATTGTAATAGGTGTTACATGTGGTAAAATTAAGTGTAATAGATATTCAATTTTATGCTGTAATGGATTTTAATTTTTATGATGTAATGGAATTTACTTTTAAACTTTTGTTTTAGATATGGTTGGACCAGGCTCGCGTAGACGCGCAGCCCCGGTGGACCCATCGACCCCTTCCCCTTCCTCTGCAGGATCGATCAATCCTGCCATTGATGGAATAGATAGTTCCATTTTGTATTAATGCTTATATAAATATGGTACTAATTGTTTCTATTTTATTGTTTCTAAAGCTTCGGCCACCACCAGTGCTAGACGAGGGCGTGGTAGGTCGAAGAATCAGAGTTTGCAGACACAGATGGAGGCAGCAGGGAGTGCGCGACTTCGGATTGAGCTACTTGAGGGCTTGCTGAAGCCCGTTGGTGGGTGGGCACAGCAGTTCATCACAGAGGTCGGCATCATTTGCCGACTACGCGCCCCACTCCATATTACTGACTGGAGTCACGTCACTCAGGAGGAGCTACAGACTATTCATGCGCAGATCCTGGTATGTCTTTTATTATTGTGTTGAACTAAATTTTAACATTTTTAATGTCGTAATGTTTTGACAATGATATGCTTTACAGGAGAAGTTTGACATCGATCTCCACCTACCTCACGTAACGAGGGCTATGGATCGTTACCTGGGAGTCCGTTTCAGGGACTATCGACACCGTTTTCACATGCACTACGAGGCGGAGGTGGTAGCCGGTAGAGAGCCCCGTGACAGACCCTACAGGGGGGTGACGGTGGAGGATTGGATGTTACTGTGCGACCGGTTCGCAAGTGATACATTCCAGGTAAAAATTGTTCAAATTACTTTTGTTGTCTGGTTTAAATCAGTATCATTTATACTAACCTTCTTTGTTTTGGCCAAGTGTAGGAACTAAGCAGGAAGAATAGCGAGAGTAGAAGCAAGCAGAAGGTGACCCACTGTGGTGGATCACGTTCTTTTGTATAGTATAGGCATGATATGGTAAGTTAATAAATGTATCAAGTTCTTATTGTATAATCTATTCATGAAATCACTCTTCATAAGCTACTATTTATTTGCTCCAGCGAGACCAGGACACCGGTGCACCACCCAACCCCATTGATTTGTGGCACAGGACGCACTACAACCCCAATAAGGGTTGGGCTGGGCCTGAAGCACAGCGGCTTTATGTAAGTTTTTATGTAACTTGCTACAGTATTACTAATTTAATATTAATCTAAAGTTATAAAAGTAGTAACATATATTTATGTTTTTATAAGAGGAGATGGTCCGGCTGCGTGATCAGCCGACACCTGAGGGTCAGGATCCACCGACCGATGACCAGATACGAGAGATTGTTTTGGGCAAGAGGCGTGGCTATGTGCGTGGCTTAGGGACTGGGATGGCGCCGACGACATCGTCCTTTGAGAGTGATGCTAGGGCACACTCAGCTACGGAGACAGTTCAACAAGAGAATGTAATGCTACGCCAGAGACCAGATAGCCTTGAGGAGCGATATTCCGAGCTACAGACTCTTTTGCAGACGATGCTCAGCCAACAGCGTGACTCTTCACAACCTTGGTAAGTTTTTAAAATTATATACTTTTGTGGATTTATTATTTATAAAAAATGCACCGAAACCACATCACACACCTCAAAAATGATAAAATAGACTTGCACGAACTTACGGAACTCGGTTCCGATGCCCGGTTTGAAACTTATGCAAGTTTCAGCTCCAAAAAGGCCTATTTTGGGGTTTTGACCGACCAAAATATGGGATATCGGCCTAACTGCACTGAAACCACCTCACACACCTCACAAATGATAAAATAGACTTGCACGAACTTACGACACTCGGTTCCGATGCCCGGTTTGAAACTTATGTAAGTTTCAGCTCCAAAAAAGCCCATTTTGGGGTTTTGACAGACCAAAATGCCGGATATTGACCTAACTGCACCAAAACCACCTTACACACCTCACAAATGATAAAATAGACATGCACGAACTTACGACACTCGGTTTCGATGCCCGGTTTGAAACTTATGCAAGTTTCAGCTCCAAAAAGGCCCATTTTGGGGTTTTGATAGACCAAAATGCCGGATATCAGCCTAACTGCACCGAAACCACCTCACACACCTCACAAATGATAAAATAGACTTGCACGAACTTACGACACTCGGTTCCGATGCCCGGTTTGAAACTTATGCAAGTTTCAGCTCCAAAAAGGCCCATTTTGGGGTTTTGATAGACCAAAATGCCGGATATCGGCCTAACTGCACCGAAACCACCTCACACACCTCACAAATGATAAAATAGACTTGCACGAACTTACGATACTCGGTTCCGATGCCTGGTTTGAAACTTATGCAAGTTTCAGCCTCAAAAAGGCCCATTTTGGGGTTTTGACAGACCAAAATGCCGGATATCGGCCTAACTGCACCGAAACCACCTCACACACCTCACAAATGATAAAATAGACTTATGCTACTTTATGTCGTTCTTACTATTTATGCATGCAAAAAAAAAAAAAAAAACTATTCACATTCTATGTTCATATATATTTAATAATTGTTCTAATATATGTCGTTTGATCTTTATTTCAGATTGATTGGGGATTATTGTCGCGGCGCTGTCTTTATGTTTTGCATCGAAACTTGTTATTTTTATTTTTTATTTTCATGGACATCTGTAGTAACATTTTGGAGACAATTTTTAATTTTTCTATTTAGTGATGAATGGTACTTTTTCAACAGGAATATACAATATCACAATAAGACCAATGTTCACATGAAACGTCATTTTTAATTCATGCTTGTGGATCATGTCTAATAAATCCTTGCACATAGGCCATCATAGCGAAGAATTCTTACATGAATTGGGTTGTTAGATCTGATTAATAATATCGTGTCATTTGAATAAAATTACTATTATCAAGGAGATACATAAGTAACATCCTATTTATAAAATAATATATGATTGGTATTTGATTCATCCAAGAATTTCTCTCATGACACATGTTTATTAATATCTAAATTTTAAATTATGCTAATACTATACTTTTTAAATTTGCATTTCAAATTTCTATCTCAAATAATATGACATAACTGTAATAATTATATAATTTAAAGAACTTTTAATAAAATATTGCAACAACAATCCCACATATTAAGACAATTACACCCCCATTTCTTATTTGGGTACTTCTAGAACCAATATTTCCTAGAAGGTACAGAAGTCCCGCCCAAAAGAAACTAAAATACAAAGAAGAACGAGTTCATATTGTTTTTCAAAAAGAAAATAAAATTCCTTTTGAAAAGACAGAAGGCCAGCGCCACTGTTTAAGACAGATTCAAACAGCACTTCCATCTCCTTCATCCTCTGGAACTGGCCCTTCTTGTTGGAGATAATTAGCTTCAATATCTCGAATAATTTCATTTTGTGGCTCGATGAGAGTTTCATGGACTGAAATCCAACAATCCGGTACTCCATTGAGGACGGAACATAGGCACCGTAAAAATAGCTTAAACAGGTTCCATAGCCAACCATAGGAAAAAGATAAAGATATGATGAGAGGGTAAGCGTACCAGAAGAGTGGCCGTGGAAAAACGAGGGAGGCCAGCAATGAAAGCGTGAGAGTTGCAGAGAAATCACCAAACCGCAAACGTAGGCGCCCTGTATTGTCTGAGTGAGTGAAGCGAAATTGGATGGAGGTGACAGGAAAGAGCAGGACGAGAAGGGCAAGAAGCCATAATTTAAAGGAATTGGGACGATGATGCATTAGTAGCAGTAAGTTAAAGGGATCCCAACTCCAAGGCATGGCTGCTCGGGATTTGAGGAAGTTAATTAAAACATGTGTATATATATATATATATATATATATATATATCTGCTCAAGAAGTTTTGCTAGCTATGGTGACCTGCTAACATGAAAGAATGAGAAGGTTTGATTCATGGCTGTGGAGGGAGTTTGATTTATAGGAGAGAGTGGGACCCCTCTTGATGATCTGTGGAGTGTCACATGTTTTTTAAGATTAAAGTATACTAATTTTTATTAAAATTTTTAATAATTATAAAAAAAAAATTAAATTATAATATCTTTTTTTATTAACAAATTATATATTGAAAAATATTAATATTTTAAAAAGATATCAATAAATAAATTTTTTTTAAATATTCATTTTAAAATATTTAATTTTCATCGTCCATTAAAACAAACACTATACACCAAATGCTATTTAATGCTTCAGTCAGTGGAAAGATGGCACTGTCAAGAAAGCTCCATTTCAACCTTTGGATCTTGAAAAGTTATAAGCTAATACGGTAATAACCTTAACGACTTTTGGAAACTCAATGTGAAAGTGAGCAATCAATTAGATTTTCTTTTTATACAAGGTGTGTGGTGGAGCAACAATCTCATTCTAATTAATATTGAACGAATTCTAACAATAATTTTTTTTTTTTTACATAATTCAATAAATTAAGCAATAAAAAATTTAAATTTGAGATTTACTAATAAAAATTATAAATTAGTCAGTACAAAAGAATTATTTATGCTTTTTTTAATGTAAACAAATAATAAAAATGTAATTGATTATAATTATGGAACATATACAAATCCTGCATAAAAATAAAATTACAGTAAAACTAGCATGGCTGCTACTTGTACGCGTATTTGTTATTTTTGACTGAATTCATATAAACTTGATTGTGATATTGAAATTATAATAAAAAATAATACTCCTTCCGTCCCATTTTAAGAGTCATTTATCACTATTCATTTTCAGTGTTTCATTTGAAAAATTATCGTACTTTTAAGTTATAAATTTTCAAAACTACCCTTTATTACACCTAATGTGAACATGATTTACAATTAAATGAGGTCAATATGAAAAATTTAAATAGTTTCAAAATAATAAAACAATACTTCCAAAAAAGTTAGAATACCTAAAAAAGACTATCATTTTGGGACAGAGGGAGTAATATATTATCACCCCACCTAATTGGCCACTTCCCTGTGCCAGGATTCTAATCGAGCTGTCAAAAGTCAGAATGCTGTGGCACCCATTTTGACTTTGGTGTCACCTCGAAGTCATTACAATTGTGTTTGGATGGAAATGGAATTGTTTATTTAATTATTTTAAATAAATTTTTAGATTAGGTGAGTGTTTATTTAAATTTTTTTAAATATTTATTTAGATATTTTTAATTAAATGGGCGAGATGGAGTAAATTGTTATTCCTAGTTTCACATGAGCCTGTAAACGAGTCGAGTTCGATTTGGCCGTACCCGACTTGGACCCGTTCAAACAAGACTCAGACTCGTTAACAATACCCAATCCAAACCCTTTAAAAACTAATTAAATAGGTCGGGAATAGATCCATTGAATAATATTTGTTAAAGACCCAACCCTCTAAATTAGTAACAAGTACACATACACTCTTTTTCTAATACAATATTGAAGTTAGGGTATTTAACTTCCTAGCATAGTTACTATATATATCATACGTACATAAAAGTTAGAGACAGAGAGAAAGAGAGAGAGTTTCAGTGAAATTGTCGTATTTAATTTTCTAGCATTGTCTTGTGATATGAAAATATTTTGAAAATCACTTTATGGAATTGTTTCATGAATCTAGTTATCAATACCCAATTCCATTAAATGAACATTCTATTAAAAATCATTATAAACATTCTTTTGTCTTGAATAAATAATCTTTTTTTCATTTTATGACATTTTCATTAAATGCCATTTTCATTTCATTTCCTATTATATTTAGGAGTAAGAAAACTTTTTGTAGTCCTAAATTCTTGATAAAAATTAAAAGATTTCTAGATGACAATTATTGTTATTTTACCATTCATCATGTATCCGATCATAAGAACAAAATATACAAATAATAGTGACTATCACATAAAATAGTTTTAATCAACAATGATATAATTGAAACTAACAAAATTTTTTATTTGTAAAGCCAAGTTAGACTACTCCAAATAAAAAATTTTAGCTCTCATTTTTTTTTTGCAAACAAGTCGGGTTTTAGAGTCGGAGACCTGGATCCGGTCTAAACCAGTTTAAATTTAACAGATTCAAATTTGAATCTTAGAGGGTCTATCCAAACTCGACTCATTGACAGACGTAGCTCCACATTCTATACCCCAGTAATTGAACCATAAGATTAAAAAAAAAAAGTTATTTATAGTTTTATACCTTTTTGGGTTATTAAATTGTTGAGCCATTTTTTCCTTTGGAAAAGAAAAATTGTTTGCTTAGGCAAATAAACACTTAAGTAATAAATCAATTAAATTATAATCACATATTAGTGTTATTGATTATTTAAATAGGTATGCGAGTTAAAAGTATAAATTTTTACTTTAAAAAATTACTTTTTAGCTGTGCATTAAACAAACACGATTTTTTTTTCTTCACTAATCTAAATCTAAATCTAAATCTAAATCCATTTTATAAGAAACAGATATCAAGCATTCAAAATGGAATGGATCCGTATTATTGGTTCATTTTGAAAATCATCCAGGTTAATCCAAGTGATTTCTTTAGCTTATTCGAATAAAGTATCAATTTAGTCTAAGCACTGGATCAATCTCCCAGGCCGAATTGAATTTCATAACACTAATAAAAATCTTAATAGTGAATTGAAATGAACTAAAACCATTATTAAATGAACAAATTAATTCGAATAAAGTACTAATCTAATCTAAGTACCAGATTAAAATCCACTAAGTCAAATTGGAGTTGATAATATTAATAAAATCTGTAAAAATGAATTGAAATGAACTAAAAAGTTATACCATTTCAATTAAATGAACTTTAAACTCAGCATGGATAAGAAATATTTAGAATTAAATGACTTGATTTAAAAAAAGATCACCTTCGGTAGTTTAGAAAATAAAATTTCTGCAGTCTAGTTTTTTCGTGTTTGTATAATACATAAATAAATTATATAAACCAATTAAATTATAAAGATCCCGATTCAATTTCGCCTCTGCATTGAAGCTAACATCCTTGGGTTTAGGATAGGGTTTAGGATAGGGCTATATATAAACAGATCGGATTCGGACCGGATCAGAAGTGTCTGAATTTGATTCGTTTAATATAAAATCCGATCCGATCCGTTTATCCAACGGATCATTCAAATGTCGATCCGTATCCGAATCTGTTAATAACCGGATCTCCGATCCGTTAATCCGATCTGATCCATTTAAAATTATAATACTTTACATGGTTATAAATCTGTATTAAACTAAAATTTGCTATTTAAATAATTATTAAAAATAAAAACTGCACTAACCAACCATAATTAAATAATAAATCAATCATAAAATTATAATAAATAGTTATTTAAAAATTAAAATATAATAAAAAAACTGTTGTGTCCATAATATTAAAACATAACAAATCCTTACATAAGACTGAAATCAAGAAATCTACAATATTCAAACTATTACATAATTAAACATATAGATTACAAATTCATTATTCAAATTATTACATAACCAAAGTCCGCAATAACATTTTCCTATTACAAATTTCCATCACTTTAGCTCCATCCATCCAATCAAGATGCTCAAATTCCTATCGTAGAATCTTCCAAACCTGAAACAAAAAGAATTAAAATAAATTTCTGCTGTGTAACAAAAATATCAAGGAATGGATATATATATATATATATATATAAATGAATCGAATCGGATTGTAAACAGATCGGATCAACCTATATCATATCCGATTCATTTATATTTGGGATAATCGAATTCGGATAGGATCAGGTCACAGATCATTATTTTTAAAACCATATCCAGACTTAACAGATCAGATCTCAGATCAAATTAGATTGTGATCCGTTCCATAGTTTAGGAGCAAAGGAGAGTCCTATTAATTAAAATTTAAAATACTTGGAGAGGAAGGCTTCTTGTTGCGTGAAAGACCAAGATTCTCATTGCACCCTTTGGTACGCAGCGCAGGTCCTGATTTGCGCTATAGAGGTCCCACTTATTATTTCCTCATCACCCCGTTACTTCACCATCTCCTTGGGCCCACAAGCAATGACACGTGAGTTATATAAAATTTTGGGGTAAACTGAATTGGAATGGATTAAAATTTTACATATAAATTTATTTATTTTTTTTGTTGGAAGAGGGGGTACAACTCATCCTAACCTGCTCTTAACTCTGTCATTGCAAACAAATATTGTCTAAATAAATAAATAAAATTTGAAAAAATCATTAATATAAATTGTCTAATTTTTTTTTGAATAACATAACACAACATCTTTTTCAAAAAAACAATTATGCTCAATTTATATATTCATGATCGTCACCTCTATTATATATACAAACTCCTAATTCTATTTTATCAAGGGGTTAGAATCAATGAAGAGCTAATGGGTCATTTAATATGTAGTACCACATCCGTCATTTGATCCCTCAACAGGTAAATCCCTACATATGCCATGCCATCAGATCATTAATATCTTAGTTTTAAATTAAGAATAATAGATAAAGACAATTATTATTCACGTTTTTTATTTGGGTACTACTAGATCTAGTATTTCATAAACTCTCACCCAGAGTCAACTAAAATACAAAAACAATAGTACTTACATTTTAAAAACAAAAAGGAGGAAAAAACATTTCTTTTCGGGTCCAATTTTCACATCGTTCTTATATTTTATTTTAAAAATAAAAATGGAAAAAAAAAAATTTTTTGGGGGTCCAATTTTCACATAGTTCTTACATTTTAAAAACAAAAATGGAAAAAAAACATTTTTTTTTTGGGTCCAATTTTCATAACATTACTTTTCAGGTCGGGCAAAATTCTTTAGCCCTAAAGTTCAGGCCACTTGCTGATTTAATATCAACATGGCACTATAAGACAAAGTAATATTGGACATGATCCACAAATACGAATTAAAAATAACATGGATTTACATGAATATAACAGATTTTGAATTGGATTTAATTATATTTGGATCAAAGTCGGGTTAAACATGATTAACAATATTATTATTTGTGTCATGTTTCGATTGACCTTACTAATATAAAATTAATTTGAAATTTACGCATTTAACATGTTTATCCAAAATTAACTTATTAACTCAAAATTGACACTATTAACATAATTATATATGCCTTTTACTCTATTAAATATTAAATAACACAGAATTGACACGTTTTGAAAATTTCCTCCTACCCATCCTCTGTTTTTACATACACACATAAGTATTCCGGTTTCAGACCAAATTACAAAATATCAATTGTGGAAATATTCCGTTCCAATTCAAACAATAGGAATCAGAAGTGAGAAAACATAGCTTCACTGAACAAATATTATTTATATATCCAAAAATAAAACATAATATTGCACTCAACTAATTCAAATTCATTTTCCAAACCCAAACACAGACAACAATATATATATACACAGACGTACATAGACTATGGCTGCTTACCAATTTCAATAGCAATGTCACCATCCGAAGTTGACCGCTCCTCCTGGGAATGTTCATCTCCTACTATCGCGCCCATTTGGAATTGAGCTGCAGCAGGCTCTGTTTCTGGCTGAACTTCTTGGTGGGTGGTCCAGATGATGGCAACAGTGGTGGCCTTAAGCTGATTCCAAATGACATTAACCCAACCACGGAGGCATATTATGATGGGGAAGGCAATCCAGAAGTGTAGTGGTGGCAAAAATATTGAGGCCAGCAAAGAAGTAGTCACCGGAACGGAGAACTCCGTGTAGCCGAAGCGGACTGGCTCCATAATGGCCGAAACACGGAAGAGCTCTCTGTAGCCTAAGCGGATCGGATACATCGTGGCTGAAATATGGAAATTGAGATTGAATTTGATGGACATGAAGAGGAGGATTAGAAAGAAACTGGAAGGCAATAAATAATGCTCATATCGAGCTCCAAGCTTGAAAATGTAAATATGGGGAAAGAAAAAGAAGAGCGAGTTTAAGACTGGAGGGACAGCGTGCCTCCCGTCCATGGTTGTCGTGTAACGCATGGCGATGGATAGATTTCTTTTGGAATTCAAGTGAGAGATTGCTGTTGTTTTATAGTGGGCTTCTCGCTCCAATTCTGGTCGCGTTACTCATGGTGGGGTCATCGCTCCAATTCTGGTCGCGTTACTCAGATTCGCTCCAATTCTGGTGATTCGCTCCAATTCTCATGGTGGGGAAGTGAGAGATTGCTGTTGTTTTATACTGGTCGCGTTACTCAGATTCGCTCCAATTCTCATGTCTGGTGGTCGCGTTACTCATGGTGGGGTCATCGCTCCAAGTGAGAGATTGCTGTTGCTTTATACTGGTCGCGTTACTCATATTCGCTCCAATTCCCATGGTGGGGTCATCGCTCCAAGTGAGAGATTTTCTCATGGTGGGGTCATCGCTCCTCCAAGACTCATATTAGCTCCAATTCTCATGTTGGGGTCATCGCTCCAAGTGAGAGATTTTCTCATGGTGGGGTCATCGCTCCAAGTGAGAGATTGCTGTTGTTTTATACTGGTCGCGTTACTCATATTCGCTCCAATTCCCATGGTGGGGTCATCGCTCCAAGTGAGAGATTTTCTCATGGTGGGGTCATCGCTCCTCCAAGACTCATATTAGCTCCAATTCTCATGTTGGGGTCATCGCTCCAAGTGAGAGATTGCTGTTGTTTTATACAAAAAAAAAAAAAATAGTCATCGCACTTCTGGTCGCGTTACTCATCGCTCGCGTCGGTGAGCGCTTTTTGGAATTCGCTTGTTTTATAGTGGGCTCATCGCTCTATTCTCCAATTCTGGTCGCTCTAATGCCGCTATATCACATTTTAGAGTATATGTGCACACAGCCACATGTGTTATTAATTATTATTTATTGAGCCAATATTATGAACCCCCAGTAGTTTTAACTTTTTAACTGATGTGGGACGAAGTTACACAAGATAAATTACTTGGACAGAGAACACTAGAAAGGTGATTGATTTAGTAAAGGCAATTACCACTGCCGGTTCAAAATCATCTGAGGATTAAAGTGATAAATATAAATAAGATTTTGTTTTTCTCTTTTTGAAATATAAGAAAATTAGTTTTTTTAATAAAAATGTAATTTAAGAGACTATAGTACTTTAATTAATCTTACATTTCTAGATTATAATAAATACATAAAATTTGAGATCATGCTCCTAATGAAAACAAATTTGGGAGAAATTTTTCTATTCCGCTAAGGTTTGAGAGGGTTGGGGAGAAGGAATCCCACCCCGACCCAATCATATAAAATAAAATAATAAAAGAGTTTTATGTTACATAGCTAATATTTATAATAATATTTTTTTAGTCACTCATTAAAAATTTATACAAACTTGATAGAGTTATATGTTTGAAAAAGAAAATAATGTCATTTTAATTTTCTATTAATATACATATTTCTTATTTTAACACATGTAATGTTTTGTTTAAATAGTGTTAATTATAATTAATTTAATAAAACAAATAACTAAAAAGTTTAAAAATAAATGAGAATCCACCCCCGCTTATCACAGAGTTTAAACAAGTTTGAAAAAAAAAATTTTAGCAAGGCAGAATTGGAAAAGAAATCCCTCACCCCATTACCATCACTATACAAAATGATGTGGTGTGATATTCTCACCGAATATTTTCTTCAAAGCTTTGAGTCTCTGACATCTGTGTCTGTGTTTTTTCTCACAAAGACAATAAGAGTACATATTTGAGATTCGATTTACCTGATTGGTCAATTAGATTTGGTTTAGTAAAAGTTTACTGATTCATTGTAGTTTATTAGTTTTGTCCAAATCACAAACTAAAATAAATCAAATTTAATTGATTGAAGGTACAAAATTCTTTGCATATTATGAAAGTCCCAGTGGCTCTCTTTAAACTAGGCATTGATATTTTTCTTTTACAACTCCCCTTATTTTTTAGAACAAAGGAAGGGTATCTATACTTGTGGATGATCTTTTCTAAGTCTACTCCCTTCAGCAAAAGCACTCATCCCATTAAATGGTTGCGAAAATGTTGCTTATAAAAATGAGGACCATTCTGGTCAATCACAAAAGTGGAATCTCCAAGACTTAATTAATGTGTATAATATACTCGATCGCATGTATATTATACAGACGAATCAAATGAAATCTCACGTATATTATGACTAATCAAGTCGCAAAAATTTCATCTCTGCGACTAATGCTAACATAATTCGACTTAAATAGTCTCTATTATAGGATATGACTTCCCAAGAATCCAATTGAGTTGAAGATACCAATATTTTGCAAAAAATTATTCATTGGCCCAGAAACATTGCACTAGAACCAACCAATCAACATTTGATACATCATCAAGTAGCTCACAAATAATGTTGTGCAATACTGCTGAGACCAATGAATACCTACTGAATCAAGGTACAAACTCTAATCCAGCTGAACAGATAGCTTAGCTTCTGGGTGCTTAGTCCATTTCATTGGACACACCACACTAATGCCATGATTATAGTGTCACAATTGAAGCAAATGCACCCTTTTATTAGAATTGGGGGCATGACAATCAAACGCCCGTGTGGTTAAAAGGATTCTTTGTCATCAATTATATAAACCCCTTATAAATATCAGTTAACATGCTCTAGGAAATAGATCCACTTGGAGATTGTTATATATACATTTCTATTTTCAATTTTTTTTTTAAAAAACAAAAACCTCCACTGTATCAATATAAAGACTAATTTCAACACAAACATTGTACTTGAAATCATCTTAGAAACCAATCTCGCATTGAATCTATCACTATTAACAGGTAAAAAGGGCTAGCAAATGCCAGTTAGAAAAAACACTTTACAAAATGATGGAGAGCTCCTAATTACGTAGCTACAACCTTGTTAATCCATGTAGATATCTTTCACCTTTGCATCAAAGCAGTCGTCCAATGCAATATTTGGTTCTAAAGGAACAAAACACAAATCCTCTCAAACTAAATCCATAAAATCACTAAGCTATGTCTCTCTGTTATGTGGCAATCTCATCAACCTCAGAATTGAACACAAAACTTGGAAAGGTTGTAGTTATATCCCTGCATTTTAATCACAGTAAATGTAATTATCCAAATGTCAAAGTTCTAAAGTGGTTGATATGTGTATCTGAAACGCACTTTACAATACATACCTCAAATATGGAAGTGTCATGATTTTCAACGACGAAGGGTTTCGTGTAACCAAATTGTGCCATTTAGATTTGTCTATCTTTCCATCCTGATTTACATCTGTTTCCAAAAAGGTCTGTTCACAAAAATTCAACAACCAAGGATTAAACTAGCAGCTTCCTAAAAAGCCAAGCAGGAAAACCTGGAAGATTAAAAAAAAAATCAGATATTGTGGGGGCACTTCATCACAGTTAGGATCCACATCTTGTGCATGAAAAACATGTTCATTAGCATCTATAAGAAGATGACAATGTGGGGTTGTTTGGGAAACTGGACATTCAGGCTGACAAACCTCTTCTCTTTTGCAAATGTGGTAAAGTTACAAAAGATTCAACTTTATTTTAAAGGATGAGGCTATTCACACTCTAGAAAACCACTTAAATAAATGAAATTATGAAATTGGGGATCTTGAATGTTCAAAAAGACGAAAATCTGAGTTAGAAGGTTATTGGCCAAATAGTACTAATAGAGACGATTGGCATCAGTAACTCACCTTATCCAATATAATCTCAATCGTCTCATCAGCTAACTTCTTTTCAGACACACACAGAAGTGCAATTAACATTTGCTTGACCTGGAAAAATTACATACAATAAAGAAGCCTACAAGTACATTTAAATTAAGCATGATTGAATTGAACCAGAGCTCTGGATGATGTGCTCCAATTTTTTCTCATGCATATAATGATATATCCATGGACTAGGTTCATGAGTATAAAAACTAACAATAAGCAACTAATCAAGCTCTCAGAAAAAGTAACCTTTAATTTGCAAGAAAAGAAAACTACTAGCAAGATGCCTTTAGATTCTAAAAAAAAAAAGGAGAAAAAAATGAATAATAATAACAATAATAATAATGCACAAGGCTTTGTATTGGAAATCAGGAAGAAAGTTATTGTTATCTTTCTTTAAGTTCAAGTCAATACACTGCATACGATGGTGAAGACAATAACAACGAAGCCAAAAATTAGAACATACATTGTACTTTCTTTCAACCAATAAAAGAGCTACAGTATATAGACACGGCATTCTTCCAACTAAAAAATGGAAAATTTAGGTGTATACATCTGATTTCCTTCTAGATATAACTTAAGGTCCTTGCTTGGTGCAATGATGAAAGCTTGGGCTATCAAATGTAAGAATGCATGGTTAGGGCCCAGTGCAATCGCTTTGTGAAAATAATGTTAATTGTTAGGACTATACCCAATCTACCCCTCCTAGTCACCTATACAAAAGGAAGCAGCCCTAGGTAATGGCCCTATTTATAACCAGATACAAAAGGAATTCACTTGGTGAGAACATATATGTAACGGTCTCATCTAAAATGCAGATTTTACCAGTCTTCTAGCTGATGTGATTATCGCAACTTCGAGATTAACAATTTAGTTATAGCCATCTCTATCTCAAAAGGGAGGGAAGAGCTGGGACACTATTAATTGGTAAATCCATTAGAGGATGTGAGCAGCATCAAATCAACAAAAGGTTCATGGTATGTTCATTATTTAATCAAAATAGAGAAAAAGGGGATATATTAACATATCACCCAATATAATATAGTTAAATGACAACAAAAAATTATGACAAAGTCATTGAAATAAATAACATTGCAAAAACTAATTTGCGCTCTGTGCAGCATTTATGGGTTTCCTTTTGGAGAATAACAAATAGGAATTCAAACTTTTAAGAAGTAAATTATGGGTTCCAGTCCGCTGGAGGCAGGTGACAACTGACTGCCCCCAACTCGGGTCATGTTGCTTTTTAACATCTCACCCATCCATATGCATTTTTCTTGAAGACAAGTATGATAAAGGTGAATTCAAACTTTTAAGAGGTAAATTATGAGTTCCAATCCTGTGGAGGCACATGCCAATTGACTGCCCCAGTTTAGGTCATGTTGCTTTAGCATCTCGCCCATTCATATGCATTTTTCTTAAAGACAAGTATGACAAAGGTGAATTCGAACTTTTATGAGGTAAAATGGGTACTCATTAAAAAGGAAAAAGGGGGCAAATTATGGGTTCCATTCCTGTGGAGACACATGCCAATTGTTTGCCTCCAGCTTGAGTCATGTTGCTTCAACATCTCACCCCAGCCATAAGCATTTTTCTTGAAGAAAAACATGATAAAGATCCCAAGATGGATTCACAGATCCCAAGAAAAACATGTATATGTATGTATGTATGTATATTGTTTAAGAAAATAACCTTTACTTTCTAATCATGTGCAACTCGTTCAATGTTGTGTTTATTAATTGCTCTAGCAATTGATGAAGAAGTTGGATGGACGAGCAACGACTAGCTACTCATGTTATTATTATTATTATGATTTATTATTTTCGTAAATTTATGTGAGTCTTATTATAATGTTCAAATCACAATATTGATTGCACAATGATACTATTTCATTGAATATTTTTTCCTAGTTGTACTAAGAGAGGAGAGTTTGTTGTACAGTATTTTATGACAATATTTATAATTTCAATATTTTGTAAAATTCTTATAAAATTAATTGTATTATTAAAATTCTCGTATGTATATAATAGACTCATAAATAACTTTTCTTAAGAAGTTATCAAGATATGTTCAGAATAAATATGTTGAATTTTTCATTCGGCCAAAAGATTTATTTAATTGTCAGTGTTGCATTAAAATATAATATTAAACAATACTATATTTTTTAAAATTTTATCTCTAATGATGTGGTACTTGATTAATGACAATACATTAAAATGTCACATCATTTAAGAATAAAAATTTGAATTATATATTTGAGATGCACAACATTTTTCCAGAGTATTTAGAGCTTGATTTGTCCTGTATCATTGGCGCCTGCCTATAAACCCAAGAGCTATTAAAACATAATACATTAAGTTAAATTCCAACTCAGTCCAACATGAATTCTAAGGTCTTGTTTAATACGGTGTTAATAGATATTTCAAAAATGTTTATTTTAATTATTTTATTCTTTATTCTTATTCAGTAAGATTATGGATGCCTATTTTATTTCAGGTATATTTTTGGCTTGAATGAATAATTCTTATTCTATTTTATGTTATTTTTATTTTTTATTTTATTCTATAAAATGATTGTTTTATTTTTGTGTATCAAACATGACGTAAAATCTTGTTTGAAGATTCCTATTTAGGCTTTTGATTTTCTAATACATACTAGACAGGTCCAAAACTTTCAGAAAGTGTTTGGGGCTATGCAGTCTTTGTTCAGACTTTCAGCCAAGCTCGTGTTAGTACTGTATGTTGTAGGTATTTGGTTTATTAGGGGCCTATCGCTCCACTCCACTCCAGTCTTGGTCGTCCCACTCTTGGGCTACATACGTGATCGTTCATTTGTTAGAATTGTTCCTCTTTTAGTTACACGCCTGACTTAATTTCTAACTTAACCCAATATACATCTTCTCCCACTTTATATTCTCTATATTATTTTAAAGCCAATTGCCTAGGGCTAAGGGCAAATCTCAGTTCCTGAAGTTTAGTGTATGACTATGGTGCAATTCACATGCTGTGCCATCATTTTTCATTGGATTCACAGGGTTATATGACTTGGTAATTAAAGTATTAGGTTCACTAAAATGTGTCACATCTCACTAACATAGGTGTGTCATACCTTGGTCTTTCTAGAAAGAAAGACACTCTTCTATTGCCCTCTTAGACACAGTAAGTCATTGATCTTGATTGTCTCTTAGCCCTAACAGTCTATTGAGCTAATCACATGCATTAATCACTATAAACACTAGTGTCTCAACATTTGAGATAAGATTGATGCTCTCATTACCACTTCACCAAAATTCTTGTATGACTTCTTTTGAAATTCTCACAGTATACTAATTCTTAATCTGGAATTCTCATGATACTTCTCATCCATAATCTTGGATTCTCACAATACTCTATTACCCCCATTCTCTTTAGCTTGCCTCTACTTTCACCATTAATATTTTCTTGAGAGTTCCTGATTATATGACAAATAATTCTTAACATCTTTGTGATAACATCACAAGTTTCATGACTTCATCACTACCCGCATATGTCATCTAAGATTAACTCCGCTTTAATGCTCAACAGGCCTCAATTCTATATTTTTGGACAGGAGTAGGGCTTGCTAGCCTCAACTAACTCTATATAATTTAGCCTCCTTTGAAGAAAACCCTTGGAGCGAAGAAAACTCATTTCAAATTGTAAAAATTTACTAGTAAAAAATAATGCAATACAAGTCTACATACTCTTTTATACAAAGAATTAGTCTATTACCACCTGTGATCTCCTATCAGTTTGTTTGCAACTTCTTGTTGAACTCTTTAGTTTGAATAACTTCTGCACAGTTCAGTACCAACTACAATCCTTGAATTTAGTCGCCTCAACAGTGTAAAAGTTTCATACAACGATTATCTTGCTTAAGCCACTATATGTTTTTACGTGTATTTATCTACACTTGGTATATATCAAATACAAGAAAAACCACTTTGCTATGAACGCGACTATATAAAAAAAAATATGAATTTAAGAATTTGCTATAATTCTCTATACTTTGAGGGGGCTAGGGTTTAGGAATGGCAATGAGGCGAGTTTAGGATGGGAGACCCCTTCCCTTTCCCCAACCCTGTCCCGCAAATTTCTTTTTCTCCCAAATTCATTTAAACCTCATGATAGGTGAGGTGAGTCTCTATCGGGGTTCCCATTTAATTTTAAAATTTTATTTATTTATTTATTTTATTCAATTAATTATAATTAATACATTTTAAACAAAACATTACATGTGTTAAAACAAAAAATATGCATGTCAATAGAGAATTAGAATGACAATATTTTCTCTTGCAAATATATAATTATATCAAATTTGTCTAAACTTATAATGAGTGACTAAATAATATCATTACAAACATTGATTATATAATAGAAAACACATTTATTAGTTTATTTTATATAATTGAGGTGGGACGGGACAATATGCCTTCACCCTATACTCTAATAGGGTGGACATACATTTTCCCAAATTCGTCCCATTAGGAGTGGGGTATGCCAAGTTTCCAATAAGACGGATTAAACTATCATATCTACTAGAATTTTTTATTAAGAGAATCATAATACTCTATTTATACTAGAAGAATTTGTAATATAATCATAAATCTAGTTGAAAAATGTTGTGCATGAATTAGATAAATTTCAAATGAAACTGTGCATATTTGCTCACACGCGTTTGGACAGAAATTGGTCTTCCATTCGGACGGGACGATAAAAAATAGCCTTTCCGATTTTTGATTTAAATAAACAGCAAATTTTCTAAAAATTATATTTTTTAGACAATCAAATAAATTTAGAATTTTTTAAAAAGTCATTGTCCATAAATATATTAGCTTATAGCCAAAATGAAGTCACCCAGGGTCAATTTAACCACAGTAAAACTTTATTTGAAATTTTAATAATAACTTGAGGTGTATATTTAATGCATGATATGCATGAATACATATCTCGAATTATAAATTTTTTTAAATATTGATGTAATTATAAGATGTCTTAAGTTTTCCTTTAATAAAGTAGTTAATCACTTCATTCAATACTAACTTAACAAATAAGAGCGGAGCCAAGAAATAATTTTAAGGGGGGTTAAAAAAAATTTAGAAGAAAATTTAGCAGAAAATTTTGGATTGGACTAAAATTTTGAAAACTTTTAGAGTGGTTCAAAATTTTATGGTGAGAAATGAAATAACTAAAATAAAAATTTTGGATTGGATTGAAATTTTGGATAAAAAAGTGAGAAATGATGAGTAAAAATTAGGTTAAGCTAAAATTTTGGGATGAGTCGAATTGAAAAAGACTAAAATTTTACATGTAATTTTTTTTTTTTTTTGTTGGGGGAGGGGGTACAACTGGTCCTAGCCTATCCTCAACTCCGACATTGCAAAAAATATTGTCTAAATAAATAAATAAAAATTTGAAAAAATAGTTAATATAAATTGTCTAATTTTTTTGAATAACATAACATAACCTCTTTTTCAAAAAAACAATTATGCTCAATTTATATATTCATGATTATCATCTCTATTATATATACGGACTCCTAATTCTATTTTATCACGGGGATAGAATCAATGAAGAGCTAATGGGTCATTTAATATGGAGTACCACATCCGTCTTTTGATCCCTGAACGTAAATCCCTGCATATGCCATGCCACCTGATCATTAATAGCTTAGTTTTAAATTAAGAATAATGGATAGAGACAATTATTATCCACGTTTCTTAGTTGGGTACTACTAGATCTAGTATTTCATAAACTCTCACACAGAATCAACTAAAATATTAAAACAATAGTACTTACATTTTAAAAACAAAAATAGAAAAAAATATTTTTTTTGGGGTCCAATTTTCACATAGTTCTTACATTTTAAAAACAAAAATGGGAAAAAACATTTTTTTTGGTCCAATTTTCACAACATTGCTTTTCAGGTCCGGCAAAATTCCTCAGCCCTAAAGTTCAGGCCACTTGCTGATTTAATATCAACATGACACTATAAGACTAAGTAATATTGGACATGATCCACAAACATGAATTAAAAATGACATGGATTTACATGAATATAACAGATTTTGAATTAAATTTAATTATATTTGGATCAAAATCGAGTCAAACATGATTAATAATATTGTTATTGGTGTCATGTTCCGATTGACCTTACTAATATAAAACTAAGTTGAAATTTATGCATTTAACATGTTTATCCAAAATTAACTTAATAACTCAAAATTGACACTATTAACATAATTATTTATGCGTCTTACTCCATTAAAATATTAAATAACGCAGAATTGACAGCGTTTTGAAAATTTCCTCCTACCCATCCTCTGTTTTTACAGTGAAGAAAACAGACGCAGATCGGTATTTCGGTTTCAGACCAAATTACAAAACATCAATTGTGGAAATATTCCGTTCCAATTCAAACAATAGGAATTCGAAGTGAGAAAACATGGCTTCACTTAACAAATTTTATTCACATATCCAAAAATAAAACATAATATTGCACTCAACTAATTCAAATTCATTTTCCAAACCCAAAACACAGACAACAATACATGTATACACAGACGTACATAGACTATGGCTGCTCATCAATTCCCATAACAATGTCACCATCCAAAGTTGACTGCTCCTGCTGGGAATGTTCATCTCCTACAATCGCGACCATTTGGAATTGAGCTGCAGCAGGCTCTGTTTCTGGCTGAACTTCTTGGTGGGTCGTCCAGATGATGGCAACAGTGGTGGCCTTAAGCTGATTCCAAATGACATCAACCCAACCACTGAGGCATATTATGATGGGGAAGGCAATCCAGAAGTGTAGTGGTGGCAAAAATATTGAGGCCAGCAAAGAAGCAGTCACTGGAACAGAGAACTGTGTGTAGCCGAAGCGGACTGGCTCCATAATGGCCGAAACACGGAAGAGCTCTCTGTAGCCTAAGCGGATCGGATCCATAGTGGCTGAAATATGGAAATTGAGATTGAATTTGATGGAGATGAAGAGGAAGATTAGAAAGAAACTGGAAGGCAATAAATAATGTTCATATCGAGCCCCAAGCTTGAAAATGTAAATATGGGGAAAGAAAAAGAAGAGCAAGTTTAACAATGGAGGGACAGTGTGCCTCCCGTCCATGGTTGTCGTGTAACGCATGGCCATGGATAGCTTTCTTTTCGAATTCAAATGAGAGCTTTTGCTCCCTGGTGACTTATATAGTGCTCCCTGGGCCTGGTGACTTATATAGTGCTCCCTGGGTGGTAATGGTGACTGTATATATATATATATATATATATATATACACGCTTTTGCTCCCGGTGACTGGTAATGGTGACTTATATATATATTAATCGCTGCCTGGTGATTGGGTGACTTATAAATATATATATTATACATACGCTTTTGCTCCCGGTGACCCGGTGACTAGTACTATATGGATTCTAGTATATATTAATTGCTGCCTGCCTGCGATGCTCCCGGTGACCCGGTGACTAGTACTATATGGATTCTAGTATATATTAATTGCTGCCTGCCTGCGATGCTCCCGATTGTGATGGATGTTGCTGCCTGCCTGCGATTGTGATGGATGATGACTTCGCTGCCCGGTAACTGTAGGTAATGGTGACTTATATATATATTAATCGCTGCCGGGTGATTGGGTGACTTATATATATAAGTATATATATATATATATTATACATACGCTTTTGCTCCCGGTGACCCGGTGACTAGTACTATATGGATTCTAGTATATATTAATTGCTGCCTGCCTGCGATTGTGATGGATGATGACTTCGCTGCCCGGTAACTCTGGTACTATATATTAATCGCTGCTCCCGGTGACTGGGTGACCCGGGATTGTGACTTCGCTGCCTTTGTAATGGATGGTTGACTGCGCTCCCTTTGTGACTGGTAATGGATGGTTCCCGCAGTCATTGATATTCCAATATTATGAACCCGCAATGGTTTTAACTTTTTAACTGATGTGGGACGAAGTTACCCAACATAAATAATTTGGACAGAGAACACTAGAAAGGGGATTGATTTAGTAAAGGCAATTACCACTTGCAGGCCGGTTCAAAATCATCTGAGGCTTAAAGTGATAAATATAAATAAGATTTTGTTTTTCTCTTTTTGAAATATAAGAAAATTAGTTTAAAAATAATAAAATAAAATAAGAAATCCTGCTCTGACTCAATTATATAAAATAAAATAATAAAAAAATTTTATATTACATAGCTAATATTTATAATAAATTTTTTTTAGTCACTCATTAAAAATTTATACAAACTTGATAGAGTTATATGTTTAAAAAAAAAATAATGTCATTTTAAATCTCTATTAACATACATATTTCTTATTTTAACAGATGTAATATTTTGTTTAAATGGGGTTAATTATAATTAATTTAATAAAATAAATAACTAAAAGTTTAAAAATAAATAGGGATCCGCTCCCACTTATCACGAGATTTAAACGAGTTTAAAAGAAAGTTTTTTTTAGCGGGGCGGAATTGGAAAAGAAATCCCCCTCCCCATTACCATCTCTACACAAAATGATGTGGTGTGATATTCTCACCGAATATTTTTTCCGAAGTTTTGAGTCTCTGACATCTATGTGTGTTTTTTTTCACAAAGACAATAAGAGTATATATTTGAGATTCGATTTACCTGATTGGTCAGTTAGATTTGGTTTAGTAAAAGTTTACTCATTCATCGCAGTTTATTAGTTTTGTCCAAGTCACAAACTAAAATAAATCAAATTTAATTAATTGAAGGTACGAAATTCTTTGCATATTATGAAAGTCCTAGTGCCTCTCTTTAAAGTAGGCACTGATATTTTTCTTTTACGACTCCCCTTATTTTTTATAACAAAGGAAAGGTATCTATACTTGTGGATGATCTTTTCTAGGTCTACTCCCTTATGCAAGAGCACTCATCCCATTAAATGGATGCGAAAATGTTACTTATAAAAATAAGGATCACCCTGGTCAATCACAAAAAGTGGAATCTCTAAGACCTAATTAATCTGTATAACACACTCGATCGTCATATATATTATACAGATTAATCAAATAAAATCTCACGTATATTATAATCAATCAATCAAGTCGCAGAAACTCTACCTCTGCGACTAATGCTAGCATAATTCGACTTAAATAGTCTCTATTATAAGATGTGACTAGAGATAACAAATGTTATTCAAACTCGTCAACCCATCCTAACCCGCCCACTAATTAATAGATATAGATAACTTATTTAGTTAGCAGTTCATAAACAGGTTGGGTAATAAGGAACCCGTCAATTTAGTGGGTCAATACGAGTTGAATATGGGTGTTTGGTAGGTTGAGAATGAAAAATAATAAAATAGTATAAGAATATATATATATATATATATATCTCCATTTGAAAAAGAACAAAATAGTAAAACATATATAATATATAGTCATGATAACTAATGGGTACTTCATAAATAATTTAGTAATTGTAAAACTCAAAATTCACTCTCTCACTCTAAAAATTAATAAACTCTTAACTATTTAAAAATATTAATGAGTGGTTTCATGTAATTATACATGACATATATCTATATCTAAATATATATATATATATATATATACAGTGCATATACATATATACATACATATATATAATATTGTATGTATATATAACATACATATATATAATACATACACAAACACACACACACACACACACACACATATATATTTAAAATATAGTATATATATACAATATAAAATAAATCAAAATAAAAATAAATAAAAAAAGTGTAAAAAAAGTCTGGCAATTCAATGTCATTCACTTGGTTAGACTTGAGATATCTAATTTTTTAGTCTAATTATTGAGATACACAGTATTGGTTGAATTACTTAAAAAAAAATATTAATTAAGCTTAGTAATTAAAAACAAACTCATAATTAAAAGTTTAATACAATTTTTAAATCCTGAACAAATATATTAATTCTCATATTCCATTGACATGCTTCATAACTTTATGTAGCCTAAAATATGTAATACATCATTATAAGAGAAAAATAAACAATAATGTAATAATTTTGATGCTCAATGTTTATATTATCATTTTTTTCAATTCAAGTTAAACAGCAGTTGGACCACCATTTCAATCCGTGTTTTACAAGCTGATTTTCAACATAACATTTTTATATATTTGATAAATTTTAGACTAATAAAATTTTCATGAAAATATTTATATATGTGTGTATATGTATATGGGTTAGATTCGAATTGACTCGACCCGTATGTGACTCGACCAGTTTAATTACGGATCAAATATGAATTCAACTCGTTTTGACCCGACCCGTTTTCAACCCGTCCAAAAACCACCCAAACCCGTCCACTTTGCCGGCCTTGATGTGACTTTTATAGAAACCAGTTGAGTTGAAGATACCAATATTTTGCAAAAAATTATTCATTGGCCAGCAACATTGCACCTAAACCAATCAACATTTGATACATCATCGAGTAGCTCACAAATAATGTTGTGCAATACTGTTGAGACCAATGAATACCTACCGAATCAAGGTACAAACCCTAATCCAGCTAAACAAATAGCTTCTGGGTGCTCAGTCCATTTCATTGGACACACCTGCCAGGATTATAATGTCACAATTGAAGCAAATGCACCCTTTTATTAGAATACGGGGCATGACAATCAATCACCCGTGTTGTTAAAAGGATTCTTTGTCATCAATTATATAAACCCCTTATAAATATCAGTTGAAACAAATATGCTCTAGGAAATAGATCCACTTGGAGATTGTTATATATACATTTCTATTTTCAATTTAAAAAAAAAAAACCTCCACTGTATCAATATAAAGACTAATTTCAACACAAACATTGTACTTGAAATCATCTTAGAAACCAATCTCGCATTGAATCTATCACTATTAACAAGTGAAGAGGGCTAGCAAATGCCAATTAGAAAAAACACTTTACAAAATGATGGAGAGCTCCTAATTACGTAGCTGCAACCTCGTTAATCCATGTACATATCTTTCACCTTTGCATCAAAGCAGTCGTCTAATGCAATATTTGGTTCTAAAGGAACAAAACACAAATCCTCTCAAAACTAAATCCATAAAATCACTAAGCTATGTCTTTATGTTATGTGGCAATCTCATCAACCTCAGAATTGAACACAAAACTTGGAAAGGTTGTAGTTATATCCCTGCATTTTAATCACAGTAAATGTAATTATCCAAATGTCAAAGTTATAAAGTGGTTGATATGTGTATCTGAAACGCACTTTACAATACATACCTCAAATATGGAAGTGTCATGATTTTCAACAACGAAGGGTTTCGTGTAACCAAATTGTGCCATTCAGATTTCTCTATCTTTCCATCCTGATTTACATCTGTTTCCAAAAAGGTCTGTTCACAAAAATTCAACAACCAAGGATTAAACTAGCGGCTTCCTGAAAAGCCAAGCAGGAAAACCTAGAAGATTTAAAAAAAAAATATTAGATATTGTGAGGGCACTTCATCACAATTAGGATCCACATCTTGTGCATGAAAAACATGTTCATTAGCATCTATAAGAAGATGACAATGTGGGGTTGTTTGGGAAACTGGACATTCAGGCTGACAAACCTCTTCTCTTTTGCAAATGTGGTAAAGTTACAAAAGATTCAACTTTATTTTAAAGGATGAGGCTATTCACACTCTAGAAAACCACATAAATAAATGAAATTATGAAATTGGGGATCTTGAATGTTCAAAAATACGAAAATCTGAGTTAGAAGGTTATTGACCGAATAGTACTAATAGAGACGATTGGCATCAGTAACTCACCTTATCCAATATAATCTCAATCGTCTCATCAGCCAACTTCATTTCAGACTCACATAGAAGTGCAATTAACATTTTCTTGACCTGCAAAAATTACAGACAATAAAGACGCCTGCAAGTACGTTTAAATTAAGCATGATTGAATTGAACCAGAACTCTGGATGATGTGCTCCAATTTTTTCTCATGCATATAATGATATATCCATGGACTAGGTTCATGAGTATAAAAACCAACAATAAGCAACTAATCAAACTCTCAGAAAAAGTAACTTTTAATTTGCAAGAAAAGAAAACTACTAGCAAGATGCCTTTAGATTCTAAAAAGAAAAAGGAAAATAAAATGAATAATAATAACAATAATAATAATGCACAAGGCTTTGTATTGGAAATCAGGAAGAAAGCTATTGTTATCTTTCTTTAAGGTCAAGTCAATGCACTGCATAAGATGGTGAAGACAATAACAACGAAGCCAAAAATTAGAACATTCATTGTACTTTCTTTCAACAAATAAAAGAGCTATAGTATATAGACACAACATTATTCCAACTAAAAAATGGAAAATTTAGGTGTATACATCTGATTTCCTTCTAAGATATAACTTAAGGTCCTTGCTTGGTGCAATGTTGAAAGCTTGGGCCATCAAATGTAAGAATGCATGGTTGAGGCCCAGTGCAGTCTCTTTGTGAAAATAATGTCAATTGTTAGGACTATACCAAATCTACCCCTCTCGGTCACCTATACTAACGGAAGCAACCCTAGGTCATAACCCTATTTATAACTAGATACAAAAGGAATTCACTTGGTGAGAACATAAATGTAATGGTATCATCTAAAAAGCAGTTTTACCAGTCTTCTAGCAGATGTGATTATCGCAACTTCGAGATTAACAATTTAGTTATAGTCATCTCTATCTCAAAAGAGAGTGAAGAGCTGGGACACAATATTAATGGGTAAATCCATTAGAGGATTTGAGCAGCATCAAATCAACAAAAGGTTCACAGTATGTTCATTATTTAACATATCACCCAATATTATATAGTTAAATGATAACAAAAACCAACAAAAAATTATGACAAAGTCATCGAAATAAATACCGTTGCAAAAACTAATGTGCACTCTGTGCAGCATTTATGGGTTTCCTTTTGGAGAATAACAAATAGGAATTCAAAATTTTAAGAGGTAAATTATGGGTTCCAATCTGGTGAAGGCACGTGACAACTGACTGCCCCAGCTCGAATCATGTTGCTTTAACATCTCACCCATCCATATGCATTTTTCTAGGAGACAAGTATGATAAAGGTGAATTCAAACTTTTAAGAGGTAAATTATGAGTTCCAGTCCTATGGAGGCACATGCCAATTGACTGCCCCCAGCTTGGGTTATGTTGCTTTAGCATCTCGCCTAGCCATATGCATTTTTCTTAGAGACAAGTATGACAAAGGTGAATTCAGACTTTTAAGAGGTAAAATGGGTACTCATTAAAAAGGAAAAAAGGGGCAAATTATGGGTTCCATTCTTGTGGGGACACATGCCAATTGATTGCCTCGAGCTTGGGTCATCTTACTTCAACATCTCACCCCAGCCATAAGCATTTTTCTTAAAGAAAAGCACGATAAAGATCCCAAGATTGGTTTCACAGAGCACATAAACTAAAAAGAAGTATTACCACCATCATACCTCTTATCGTTCAATAAACCCAGTGTCATCCAAATCGTAAAACTTAAAAGAAACTATAATATAATGCAAACCATCAAGTGTAAATCAATTGCATTGCAATGTATCTTTTGGATAAACTCCAATATATGCAATCTAAGGTAATTTCAACTTACAATTAATCTTCTCTTCTTGTGGGGCATTCGGGTGGAAGACACTGAGTGATCTAACAAAGTCACCAAAATCAATGACCCCCTTTCTCTTAACATCAAACAAATCAAAGATCTGCACGTAAAATATGATTTGTGCTTTGCTTCAGCTTACCATCATTGCTCAAGTCTTAACATCAGCATACCTCCATACCCTCAACTCCAACTTCATATCTAACCTAGTGATTAATAGACCCATGCACATCACATAAAGCATTCAAAACCAAAAACTAAGCTATAACCCGTCTCCTTACTACCATAGCTAACATATATATTATTACAAATATATGCACATTCAGACACACTTGTGGATGTGTTGCACATAAAAGAAATTTTCTCCATCGACTCTCAATAGAAAAACTTTGATTCAACCGCACAACATTCCAAATAGACTTCTATGTTTTATATATCAAAATTTTCCCACGGTTCCTAGATTTTACTCAGAATCCCAAAGAACTGCCCATATGCTTAAATATAGAAAGAGAGAGACAGAGACCAGGCAGCATTTTCAGATGTCTTCAGCTTAGTAGGTTAGTTCAACAATTGCAAGCCCTAATGATTCCCATTAGCAGCATTATAGCAAGCCCCTAAGAATACTAATACCAAATGAAAATTATCTCACAGATAAGCATTTAGTTTCTCATAATCATACTTCTCTCAAACAACTTGTATTTGTAGTTGCCATTAGAGAGCAGAAGGTAGGGGAAGTGCATAAAAACTATGGGCCCTGAAAACTATATATTAACATGGTCTTAAGAAATATTTAAAGTTCTTAAGGGGCACATTCTTCACCACTAACGAACTTAATGATGGTAAACGAGCATTAATCCACCTTAAGTGAGCAGGAAGAATGAACTTCCAAAATTTTGAGACCTTGAAGAAATGCCAAAGTTGGAACACCAGCTCATACAACTTGGAAATATGAGATATAGTCTCTACCCCTATAACCCAACAATTCTATGATTTAAGCGCACTGACACGGCAACTCCTGATCTTTTTTTCTTCCTTCTTTTTTGTGATAGAAAACGAAGATATACCATAGAGATGTAGTAGGAGTAAAAAGGAAGGACATGCTATTCAATAATAATAATGATGATGATGATGATGATGATGATGATAATAATAATAATAGAAAACAGAAACAAAGCCCCTTCAAGGATAAGAATGTCACCTAGATGTCTGTACTGCTTGGTTGGAAAACCCACCGTACCATTTGCCAAACATTGCAGCCTCTAGAAAGAAACCCAAAACTTATTGGATTTATCGTAGACCTCTCTCATGCAGTACCAATACTTCCAACTACCATGACTACCCAACTTTGCCTACTTAATTATTGCAGAAAAATCATTCTCCATAATCATTACCTTTTAAAAAAATTACTGCAGAAAAATCTCCTTCAACTAAAAGATCTCCATAGTCATTCTCCTTCCCATATCAGAGACCATAAAATAGAGGACAAACCTCCAGCTTTATAGCCTTACCATTCACTTTCACTCGGACAAATTGAAGATAATGCCTCCACATTCCAAAAAATACCCACATTGCAAATGTCTACAGAATCACCTTAAAAGTACCATCAAAATTAATTTTAACACTCCCCAATCTAAAAGAATGCCAAAACTTTTTCAGCTTATCCTTACAAATTCTGTAGGAACATGTGGCAGCCCAATCCCTCCTGATGAAAGAAATAGGAATACTGGCAATTGCCCCTCCTGGCCCTTGGTGGCCTCGTCCATGCAAAGGAGGCCATGACATAAATATTATCCCACAATCAAAATAGTGTCACCATTCTTATCTTCAAAAACCCTCAAATTTCTCCCGAACTAAACATACCACATGATTTTCCAAGAAGACTCTCCATATAGCTCTACCTCTTTTCCCATCGAAACCCCGAAAAATACCTTCAAGGACAATTGAAGTCTCAAAAATCTATACATGGCGATTTCAGCTACATAACGTGTAACTGTAAATATATTATGTCAAAAGCGAATATTATCACAATATCAGTTTATTTGCATGTAAAATAGCCATAAATAGTAAAACAATTATGAAAATAGTATCTATAAAACAAATTTACTTGCAAAATGAATAACAAACTTGTACTTTGATACCATGTTCAGATTAATAAAGGTGGACCACATTATAAGTTGTCAAATGTGTTGGACATAAGTGGACTGTGGATGCAGAATTGTAGATGTTGTGTCCACAAGAAATAGGCAGGCCAATTTTCAATAGGGATAAGTGTTCCGGATGCCATATATATTTAAGGTCAGGTATTTCAAATGCCTTGCTAGAAGGCGGCCCTTGGCGCAATAGTAAGGTTCTTCCATTGTGACCTGGTAGTCACAAGTCACGGAAATAGTCTCCCTGTTTACAGGCATAAGACTGCATACAACTAACCTTCCACAGGCCCTGCAATGGCGGAAGCTTCGTGCACTGAACTAGCCCTTCATTTCAAATGCCTTACTACCAACAAGAAGCAAACTGTAAATCTCATTATCATTTTCCTTAAAGACAAGACAAATAAGAAATGCACTAAAACTCATTTAAACTACATTCTTTCGATACTCCCGCTCCCTTTACATGTTTAAATCTGAAATTCCTCTCTATGATAAGAAAATCCAATTGCATTTAAAATAGGATGGAAATAGTCCCAAAACTGACACTCAAGCTCCATAATCAATCATGCCCCAAAATTCATACTCGGGTTGCTTCTTGAATTTGCATGTTGTTATTTCGAGAAAGTTTACCTCAAAATTTTTCACAAGTATTTATTAACAGACTTCAGAAGAAAAGCATAAGCTTCACGCCTTCACTCAACAAATTTTAGGAAAGTGGCCCTTGGGTGGGAGACTCAACAACTTAAATTACATTTGATTACAGCATATAAGCAAAACACTTATCAATTTTTTATTTAAAAAAAAGGGAAGGAAAGAAAAAATATGGATAAGAGATTCAAATCACTTTTTGAATATATTAAGCCTCTCAGCTAAACTAGTTAAATATCCAAGCAAGTAGGTAGCTTAACCTAAACCTGCTACGGAGCACCTGGAGAATATCTATCAGAATGTGAAAAACGCCCATCATATTTATATGGTATTCAAACATTCTTTAACAATTTACTTGCAAAAGTTGAATGGTGATTCACATCAATGGTTCAGAACCAACACAGCATTTAAAGCACAACTAAAATCAATTTGGTCTCAATTGAATGCAAAAAAAGAAGGCATCATACCCTATTTGCAAAAAGATTCTTCCTGCATATTCAACAGGAATATACAATATCACAATAAGACCAATGTTCACATGAAACGTCATTTTTAATTCATGCTTGTGGATCATGTCTAATAAATCCTTGCACATAGGCCATCATAGCGAAGAATTCTTACATGAATTGGGTTGTTAGATCTGATTAATAATATCGTGTCATTTGAATAAAATTACTATTATCAAGGAGATACATAAGTAACATCCTATTTATAAAATAATATATGATTGGTATTTGATTCATCCAAGAATTTCTCTCATGACACATGTTTATTAATATCTAAATTTTAAATTATGCTAATACTATACTTTTTAAATTTGCATTTCAAATTTCTATCTCAAATAATATGACATAACTGTAATAATTATATAATTTAAAGAACTTTTAATAAAATATTGCAACAACAATCCCACATATTAAGACAATTACACCCCCATTTCTTATTTGGGTACTTCTAGAACCAATATTTCCTAGAAGGTACAGAAGTCCCGCCCAAAAGAAACTAAAATACAAAGAAGAACGAGTTCATATTGTTTTTCAAAAAGAAAATAAAATTCCTTTTGAAAAGACAGAAGGCCAGCGCCACTGTTTAAGACAGATTCAAACAGCACTTCCATCTCCTTCATCCTCTGGAACTGGCCCTTCTTGTTGGAGATAATTAGCTTCAATATCTCGAATAATTTCATTTTGTGGCTCGATGAGAGTTTCATGGACTGAAATCCAACAATCCGGTACTCCATTGAGGACGGAACATAGGCACCGTAAAAATAGCTTAAACAGGTTCCATAGCCAACCATAGGAAAAAGATAAAGATATGATGAGAGGGTAAGCGTACCAGAAGAGTGGCCGTGGAAAAACGAGGGAGGCCAGCAATGAAAGCGTGAGAGTTGCAGAGAAATCACCAAACCGCAAACGTAGGCGCCCTGTATTGTCTGAGTGAGTGAAGCGAAATTGGATGGAGGTGACAGGAAAGAGCAGGACGAGAAGGGCAAGAAGCCATAATTTAAAGGAATTGGGACGATGATGCATTAGTAGCAGTAAGTTAAAGGGATCCCAACTCCAAGGCATGGCTGCTCGGGATTTGAGGAAGTTAATTAAAACATGTGTATATATATATATATATATATATATATATATATATATATCTGCTCAAGAAGTTTTGCTAGCTATGGTGACCTGCTAACATGAAAGAATGAGAAGGTTTGATTCATGGCTGTGGAGGGAGTTTGATTTATAGGAGAGAGTGGGACCCCTCTTGATGATCTGTGGAGTGTCACATGTTTTTTAAGATTAAAGTATACTAATTTTTATTAAAATTTTTAATAATTATAAAAAAAAAATTAAATTATAATATCTTTTTTTATTAACAAATTATATATTGAAAAATATTAATATTTTAAAAAGATATCAATAAATAAATTTTTTTTAAATATTCATTTTAAAATATTTAATTTTCATCGTCCATTAAAACAAACACTATACACCAAATGCTATTTAATGCTTCAGTCAGTGGAAAGATGGCACTGTCAAGAAAGCTCCATTTCAACCTTTGGATCTTGAAAAGTTATAAGCTAATACGGTAATAACCTTAACGACTTTTGGAAACTCAATGTGAAAGTGAGCAATCAATTAGATTTTCTTTTTATACAAGGTGTGTGGTGGAGCAACAATCTCATTCTAATTAATATTGAACGAATTCTAACAATAATTTTTTTTTTTTTACATAATTCAATAAATTAAGCAATAAAAAATTTAAATTTGAGATTTACTAATAAAAATTATAAATTAGTCAGTACAAAAGAATTATTTATGCTTTTTTTAATGTAAACAAATAATAAAAATGTAATTGATTATAATTATGGAACATATACAAATCCTGCATAAAAATAAAATTACAGTAAAACTAGCATGGCTGCTACTTGTACGCGTATTTGTTATTTTTGACTGAATTCATATAAACTTGATTGTGATATTGAAATTATAATAAAAAATAATACTCCTTCCGTCCCATTTTAAGAGTCATTTATCACTATTCATTTTCAGTGTTTCATTTGAAAAATTATCGTACTTTTAAGTTATAAATTTTCAAAACTACCCTTTATTACACCTAATGTGAACATGATTTACAATTAAATGAGGTCAATATGAAAAATTTAAATAGTTTCAAAATAATAAAACAATACTTCCAAAAAAGTTAGAATACCTAAAAAAGACTATCATTTTGGGACGGAGGGAGTAATATATTATCACCCCACCTAATTGGCCACTTCCCTGTGCCAGGATTCTAATCGAGCTGTCAAAAGTCAGAATGCTGTGGCACCCATTTTGACTTTGGTGTCACCTCGAAGTCATTACAATTGTGTTTGGATGGAAATGGAATTGTTTATTTAATTATTTTAAATAAATTTTTAGATTAGGTGAGTGTTTATTTAAATTTTTTTAAATATTTATTTAGATATTTTTAATTAAATGGGCGAGATGGAGTAAATTGTTATTCCTAGTTTCACATGAGCCTGTAAACGAGTCGAGTTCGATTTGGCCGTACCCGACTTGGACCCGTTCACACAAGACTCAGACTTGTTAACAATACCCAATCCAAACCCTTTAAAGACTAATTAAATGGGTCGGGTATAGATCCATTGAATAATATTCGTTAAAGACCCAACCCTCTAAATTAGTAACAAGTACACATACACTCTTTTTCTAATACAATATTGAAGTTAGGGTATTTAACTTCCTAACATAATTACTATATATATCATATGTACATAAAAGTTAGAGAGAGAGGGAAAGAGTCTCAGTGAAATTGTCGTATTTAATTTTCTAGCACTGTCTTGTGATATGAAAATATTTTGAAAATCACTTTATGCAATTGTTTCATAAATCTAGCTATCAATACCCAATTCCATTAAATGAACATTCTATTAAAAATCATTATAAACATTCTTTTGTATTGAATGAATAATCTTTTTTTCATTTTATGACATTTTCATTATATGCCATTTTCATTTGATTTCCTATTATATTTAGGAGTAAGGAAACCTTTTATAGTCCTAAATTCTTGATAAAAATTAAAAGATTGCTAGATGACAATTATTGTTATTTTACCATTCATCATGTATCCGATCGTAAAAACGAAATATATAAATAATAGTGACTATCACATGAAATAGTTTCAATCAACAATGATATAATTGAGACTAATAAAAAATTTTATTTGTAAAGCCAAGTTAAACTACTCCAAATAAAAAATTTTAGCTCTCATTTTTTTTTTTTTTTGCAAACAGGTCGGGTTTTAGAGTCGGAGACCTGGATCCGGTCTAAACCCGTTTAAATTTAACAAATTCAAATTTGAATCTTAGAGGGTCTGTCCAAACTCGACTCATTGACAGACATAGCTCCACATTCTATACCCCAGTAATTGAGCCATAAGATTAAAAAAAAAAAGTTATTTATAGTTTTATACCTTTTTGGGTTATTAAATTGTTGAGCCATTTTTTCCTTTGGAAAAGAAAAATTGTTTGCTAAGGCAAATAAACACTTAAGTAATAAATCAATTAAATTATAATCACATTTTAGTGTTATTGATTATTTAAATAGGTATTCGAGTTAAAAGTATAAATTTTTACTTTAAAAAATTACTTTTTAGCTGTGCATTAAACAAACACTATTTTTTTTTCTTCACTAATCTAAATCTAAATCCATTTTATAAGAAACAGATATCAAGCATTCAAAATGGAATGGATCCGTATTATTGGTTCATTTTGAAAATCATCCGGGTTAATCCGAGTGATTTCTTTAGCTTATTCGAATAAAGTATCAATTTAGTCTAAGCACTGGATCAATCTACCAGGCCGAATTGAATTTCATAACACTAATAAAAATCTTAATAGTGAATTGAAATGAACTAAAACCATTATTAAATGAACAAATTAATTCGAATAAAGTACTAATCTAATCTAAGTACCTGATTAAAATCCACCGAGTCAAATTGGAATTGATAATATTAATAAAATCTGTAAAAATGAATTGAAATGAACTAAAAAGTTATACCATTTCAATTAAATGAACTTTAAACTCAGCATGGATAAGAAATATTTAGAATTAAATAACTTGATTTAAAAAAAGATCACCTTCGGTAGTTTAGAAAATAAAATTTTTGCAATCTAGTTTTTTCGTGTTTGTATAATACATAAATAAATTATATAGACCAATTAAATTATAAAGATCCCGATTCGATTTCACCTCTGCACTGAAGCTAACATCCTTGGGTTTAGGATAGAGTTTAGGATTGGGCTATAAACAGATCGGATTCAGACCAGATCAGAAGTGTCTGAATTTGATTCTTTAATATAAAATCCGATCCGTTTATCCAACGGATCATTCAAATGTTGATCCGTATCCGAATCTGTTAATAACCGGATCTCCGATCCTTTAATCCAGTCCGATTCATTTAAAATTATAATACTTTACATGACTATAAATCTGTATTAAACTAAAATTTGCTATTTAAATAATTATTAAAAATAAAAACTGCACTAACCAACCATAATTAAATAATAAATCAATCATAAAATTATAATAAATAGTTTTTTAAAAATTAAAATATAATAAAAAACTATTGTGTCCATAATATTAAAACATAACAAATTCTTACATAAGACTGAAATCAATAAATTTACAATATTCAAACTATTACATAATTAAACATATAGATTACAAATTCATTATTCAAATTATTATTACATAACCAAAGTCCCCAATAACATTTTCCTATTACAAATTTTCATCACTTTAGCTCCATCCATCCAATCAAGATGCTCAAATTCCTGTCGTAGAATCTTCCAAACCTGAAATAAAAAGAATTAAAATAAATCTTTGCTGTGTAACCTGCTGTGTAACAAAAATATCAAGGAATGGATATATATATATATATATATATATAAATGGATCGAATCGGATTGTAAACAGATCGAATCAGCCTATATCATATCCGATTTGTTTATATTTGAGATAATCGGATTCAGATCGAATCAAGTTATAGATCATTATTTCTAAAATCATATACAGACTTAACAGATCAAATTTCATATCAGATTAAATCGTGATCCGCTCCATAGTTTAGGAGCGAAGGAGAGTCCTATTATTTTTTAAAATTTAAAATACTTGGAGAGGAAGGCTTCTTGTTGCGTGAAAGACCAAGATTCTCATTGTACCCTTTGGTACGCAGCGCAAGTCCAGATTTGCGCTATAGAGGTCCCACTTATTATTTCCTCATCACCCAGTTACTTCACCATCTCCTTGGGCCCACAAGCAATGACACGTCACACGTGACTCATATAAAATTTTGGGGTAAACTGAATTGGAAAGGATTAAAATTTTACATATAAATTTATTTATTTTTTTTTGTTGGAAGAGGGGGTACAACTCATCCTAACCTGCTCTTAACTCTGTCATTGCAAACAAATATTGTCTAAATGAATAAAAAAATTTTGAAAAAATCATTAATATAAATTGTCTAATTTTTTTGAATAACATAACACAACATCTTTTTCAAAAAAACAATTATGCTCAATTTATATATTCATGATCATCACCTCTATTATATATACATACTCCTAATTCTATTTTATCAAGGGGTTAGAATCAATGAAGAGCTAATGGATCATTTAATATGTAGTACCACATCCGTCTTTTGATCCTTGAACAGGTAAATCCCTACATATTTCACGCCACCTGATCATTAATATCTTAGTTTTAAATTAAGAATAATAGATAGAGACAATTATTATCCACGTTTCTTATTTGGGTACTACTAGATCTAGTATTTCGTAAACTCTCACTCAGAATCAACTTAAACACAAAAACAATAGTACTTACATTTTAAAAACAAAAAGGAGAAAAAAAGCATTTCTTTTCGGGTCCAATTTTCACATAATTCTTACATTTTAAAAACAAAAATGGGAAAAAACATTTTTTTAGGTCATGGATATTCACAACATTGCTTTTCAGGTTCGGCAAAATTCCTCAGCCCTAAAGTTCAGGCCACTTACTGATTTAATATCAACATGGCACTATAAGACTAAGTAATATTGGACATGATCCACAAATACAAATTAAAAATGACATGGATTTACATGAATATAACAGATTTTGAATTGGATTTAATTATATTTGAATCAAAATCGGGTCAAACATGATTAACAATATTATTTTTCGTGCCGTATTCTGATTGACTTTACTAATGTAAAATTAATTTAAAATTTACACATTTAACATGTTTATTCGAAATCAACTTATTAACTTGAAATTGACACTATTAACATAATTATATATGCATTTTACTCTATTAAAACATAATATTGCACTCAACTAATTCAAATTCATTTTCCAAACCCAAACACAGACAACAATATATGTATACACAGATGTACATAGACTATGGCTGCTCACCAATTTCAATAGCAATGTCACCATCCGAAGTTGACCACTCCTCCTGGGAATGTTCATCTCCTACTATCGCGCCTGATGCAGCTAATTTGGGCTCGTCATGGAATAATCCGTCGTTGTGAACCTGAAAAGAGATGATTAATAAAAAACCACCGGGAAAGGTTCCGGTGATAACCTCTCCGATGGTTAAATTAGTATTCTTTTCTTGTTATCAAAAGTCTTGCTCTTTTTCTTATTCAATATTTCAGATAATCCTTTTTTCATACCTGCTTTCTTCTATGTATAGTGTTGAAGAGGCGGTTTAACTTGTCTGACAAGCGGTGGACATCGTTTTCATCTAATTTATGGCTCCCTTTACACGTGTACGTGCAAGAATGGTTTCCCAAGCTTGTAGCTCCCTTTTGACAGGACTAGGTCTCACCGCCTGTCAGGCTATAGCAGTATAATCATGAGACTTTCGTCACTCTTTTTGTCGATTTACTCAATTGTTCCGAGCTCGGTATACCGAGGTAAACCTCGGTACACCTTCCCCGTAGTATGTAAGAAAAACTAGCTTTTCGGAGCACATTCAAGTTGTCTGATTTAAGTAGAGTGTTTCTATGACGTATCAGTCACTCCCCCCCCCCAAGCCTTAGTGCTAAAAACACATGTATTCAAGCTAAGGCTGTGGTTTTGGTAAGGTTACGTGTATATTGAAAACACGCGTGTATTAATTGATTTTTATATTTTGAAAAGACATAGCCGTCATGGTACAATTAATGCGCAGTTTTAGTGTTTTGAAAATCGACACCATTTATTATGTCAGCCGTTTTGATGTCGAGTTTCTCGAGAATTTTAAATATTCACTTTCCCGGTTCTCGAAAGGGGTAAACTGATACGTCTTTGAAGTGAAATGAGGGTTTATTTTTACTAAACCCGTTTATATCTTTGAAGAATATCTTCACAGTATTTGGGAATTTCTGCAAGCATAATCTCCAAATTTCTGCAAGCGTTATTTCCAGTAAGTTTCAAGGCGACTTCCGGTGACTTCAAATCGAATTTGGAAATTTGTGACCGGTAATATTCTAATTTCTTCTTCTTCTTATTCTTTCTTCGTAATCACTCTGTGTTGCGAATCGATTATGTCTAATCCCAATCTGAGTGAAGTAAGGGTTGAGTCAGAAATGAGGGGGGAAGAAGATCCATTGTCTTCATCTTCTACTTCATCTTTTTCTTCTTATGGTTCCGCTCATGAATCTATCGAGGGGGAAGTTAAAAAACCTCAGAGGGAAGAGGGTGAGAGTCATGTAACTAAGGGGATGCTTTTTAACCTTAGGAGGCAATTTCAGTTTCCCAAGAACGTATCATGCAGAGTTCCCAAACCATCAGATCGTCCCTCCGATGTTAAAAGGGGGGAAATTTGTGTTTATTTAGAATGGTTTGAATTAGGCGTACGCCTTCCTTTACATCCTTTGCTTAGAGAGTTTTTTATTTATTTTAACATCTGTCCTGCCGATTTAAACGTCAATAGTTGGAGGCAGCTTTTAGGTTTTATCGTTTTAGGTCATTTGAATAAAGTTCCAGTAGATCTGGAGCTTGTTCGTAGTAAAATGGATATGAAGTTCCTCTCTACAGAGGGACTTTATTATACCTGTTTTGATCAGAGGTACCGACCTCTGACAGCGGTACCCTCTTCCAATAAAACATGGAAGAAATGGTATTTTTTCGTAGGGGGAGGTTGGGAGCGAGAAGACTATGAAGGCGACCTGAGTCTTTTTCCTCGGCAAACCGGCCCCATTGGTGAGTCTTGTTAGATCTCAGTTAAATCATAACGTGTTAATTTCTTGCTCTTCAAATTTACAATTTTACGTTGTTTTATGATCTTTCTACAGATAAACAGAGGTGGAGAAGGGCACCTTTCTCGCCTGAACTAGAAAGAAAGTTCGCACAACTTCTTCAACCCCCCTACCGACATCATTTACAGATTCTTTCACCGGCGAATCTGATGGCGGCTGGACTGACCAAGGATGATGCTGCTAAAGTAAAAAAGTCCATTTTGGCCGGTTACGTCCCATCCTCCAAGTCGAAGGTGGGAGGTTCAACCTCCTCAATGCCGGAGCCAGCGGAGATCCCGACGTCATCGGAAGTACCGAGGCCTGTTCAAAAGAAAAGGCGGGTAGTGTCGAGGGCTGCTCGGGAGGCTGCTGAGACATCGGCTCAAGAGGCTAGCAAGACAACTCAAACCGAACCTTCGCAGCCCGCTGAGATTCAACCCCCACAGGCCGAAGCCGCCCCCGGTGTTCCTGTAACCACTTCGTCCCGCCCGCCCAATGCTCAAGGGGGGTCAAGCTCAGGACCTCCTAATCCTGCCGCGGCACCCAATGGTTCAGAGGCTATAAAAGCGGCTCTAAAGATGGGACTGCCCTCTGGTTTTCACAAGAAAGATACAAGGCAGATTATGGGCGAACTGATGACGGGTTATGTGAGGGTAAAGCTTCCTTTCTTTTCCTCTCTCTCTCTTTTTTTTTTTTTTTTTTTTTAATTATTTTGTTTGGTCGGTAGGGTGTTGGAGCGATGGGATTGTTAATGGATCGTTTTGATGAAGCCCAGAAGGCAACGAAACTTCAAGAGGAACTGAATAAAGTAAAGGCCGAATTGAGTTCGGCCAAAACTGAAGTGAAGGATACTAAGACGGAACTCACTTTGGCTAAATCGAATCTGACTCATGCAGAAACCAAATTGATGGTTTCTGATGCTGAACTTGGGGCGGCTCAAGCCAGGGTCAAGTCTCTGGAGACTAAGTGCAAAGCTATTGAGTCGGAAAACATAGTCTTAACCCAGAAGCTAGGAGCCATGCTTGATCAACGGGATGCGTTTCGTCAGAAGATGGAGGAACAAAAGAAAAAGGTTAAAGATACCGAGATGGCGGCGGCTACAAAACTTGAAGAAGTTAAGGTTGCTACCCAGGAAGCTACCAAGACTGGAATGATGGATTTAGTGAACTCAATGGGAAGAGAGCTGGTAGATTCTGGTTACCTCCTTTGTAGGAAAAAAATTCAAAAATTGTACCCAAACTTGGACATTTCTCGTCTGGACGATGTCGAAGTTGAGTCGCTACCGAGCTCTCCCAATCCTCCCGATGTGGAAGGTTTTGTTGAAACGGTCCCTCCTATCTCCTCTATCCCTCCAAAGTCGAAGCCGAAGTAGATAACATTTTGTAAAAAATATTTCTGTATTTCTTTGATTTATATATATGAAATTTTGCTGTTTAGCCGGATTATTTATTATTTTTATTCGTAGTTTTGCTATAACTTAAAAAACAAATCATGAATCAAGATATAACAAACATGTCTTTATAAAAAACAACAATTTAAACCTAACCTGATATCATCTGAAGTAGATCAGGTAAGAGTTTTGTGACTTTGAGATCAAGTCTGTAGACCAGCATCTTTTCTTGGAGCCATACCTACAGCACTTAGGCTTGTAGGGGCCTTGATGATTTTGAGATCAGGTCCGTAGACCAGTCTCTTTTTCTTGGAGCCATACCTACAGCGCTTAGACTTGTAGGGGCCTTGATGATTTTGAGATCAGGTCTGTAGACCAGTCTCTTTTTCTTGGAGCCATACCTACAGCGCTTAGACTAGTAGGGGCCTTTGTTGCAGAACAAGTTGGTAGATTTTCCGTGTTGAGAAGAGATATCACCTGAAAGGTAGAAATAATTTTATTGATAATACTGTCTTAGGTGCTCGATGTTCCACGGTCTGGGAATCAGTTTTCCCTCCATATCTTCCAACCAGTAGGTTGTTGGCCTGTTAATCTTTACAATTCGGTAAGGTCCTTCCCAATTTGGGGACAACTTTCCCATCGTAGGTTCCTTGGTATTTGGGAAGATTCTTCGTAGAACCAGATCACCTAAGTCAAAGTTTTTACCTTTGACCTTTTTATTAAAGCTTTTGGCCATCCTTCGTTGACATTCTTCCATTCGAATTGAAGCCTGTTCTCTTTTTCCTTCAAGTAAGTCGAGGTTCTCGATTAACTGAAGCGGATTTGCTTCCGGATTGAAGGCTTCTGTTCTCCATGTGGGCATTCCGATTTCTACGGGAATGACCGCCTCAGAACCATATGTGAGTGAGAATGGTGTTTCCTGGGTAGCACTGCTCCTCGTTGTTCGGTAAGCCCAGAGTACTCCAGGAAGTTCTTCTGTCCATTTTCCTTTTGCTCGTTCCAGCCTCTTTTTGATACCACTTAATATAGTCCGGTTAGTCACCTCGGCCTGTCCGTTTGCCTGTGGATGTCCTGGCGAGGAAAAATGATGGTTGATATGGAGATCGTCACAGAATTTTCTAAATACTTTTCCTGAAAACTGGGTGCCATTGTCTGATATGATAGTTCGTGGCACTCCAAACCTGCAAACGATATTTCTCCATGTGAAATTTTTTACATCCACCTCGGTAATGTGAGTCAGTGGTTCTGCTTCCGCCCATTTGGAGAAGTAATCAATAGCGATTAACAAATACTTCCTATTTTGAGGAGCTTTGGGCAAAGGTCCAACAATATCCATCCCCCATTGGGCAAAAGGCCAGGGACTGACAATGGGTACAAGCTCTTGTTGTGGTTGATGTTGATAAGAAGCAAAACGCTGACATTTGTCACATCTCTTTACATACTCCCTGGCTTGAATCAGCATACCGGGCCAGTAATAACCATGGGTCAACGCCCGATGGGAGATGGTCCTGCCACCATTATGATTGCCGCATATCCCTTCATGAATCTCGGCTAGTACATACCCCGATTCTTCTGGAGATAGGCACCTCAGTAAAGGTTGGGTGTAGGACCTACGGTAGAGTTGCTCATTTAAAATCAGATACCGAGCTGCTCTGATCCGTAGTTTACGTGCTTGACTCCTATCTTCCGGGAGTTTTCCTTCTTTTAGGTATCTGAAAATAGGAGCTCTCCAGTCGTGACATTGTTCTAAGAGGTGAATTTTTTGAACTTTGTCAATACTGGAGTGATCTTGGGAAGAGATAATTAATTCTGAATCCCCTTTTGTACCGAGGTGAGAAGCCATATTTGCTAATGCATCTGCCCTTGTGTTCTGTTTTCTCTCTATCTTATGAATACGGAAAGTGGCAAATGATTTTTGTAGAAAACTTACCATTTCGGCATATTTGATCATTCTATCATCTTTCACAGCAAATTCACCCAGAACTTGGCCCACCACTAATTGAGAATCAGAGAAGGCTTCGAGGTTGTGAGCTTCATGTTCTCGGGCTAGTTGCATGCCAAGGATTAATGCCTCATATTCAGCCTCATTGTTTGAAGCCCTAAATCCCAAAGTAACGGCTTTCTCTGTAGAAATACCATCGGGAGATCGGAGGATAAGACCAACTCCGGACCCTTTATCAGTGGAAGAGCCATCCACATATAAATGCCACGTGGCCATGGTTGGGTTAGCGTCTAACTTCTGTTTTAGTGCTGGGGTGAATTCGGCAATAAAATCTGTCAAAGCTTGCGCTTTAATAGCAGTCCGAGGTGTATAGGTGATATCGAATTCTCCCAGCTCTATTGACCATTTCACGAGACGACCTGAAATTTCAGGTTTATGTAATACGGCTTTTAAGGGGTATGAAGTTGGGACTATAATTGAATGAGACTGAAAATAAGGTCTGAGTTTTCTGGCCGATATGACGAGTGCGAAGGCTAGCTTTTCTATCTCGGGATATCTTTTTTCTGATCCAAGAAGTGCTTTACTCACGTAGAATATGGGTTTTTGAATCCCTTGGTCTTCTTGGAGTAATGCAGAGCTTACGGCATTTTCAGATACCGCGAGGTATAAAAGCAGCTTCTCTCCTTTTATTGGCGTAGATAACAATTCTGGAGATGCCATATATTTTTTAAGCTCCAGAAAAGCTTTGTCGCATTCAGAGGTCCACTCCAAGGTCTTATTTCCCCGTAGAGCTTTGAAGAAGGGAAGACAGCGGTCTGTAGACCTTGATATGAAGCGATTCAGGGCCGCAATCCGGCCATTCAAAGTCTGTATCTCCTTCCTAGACCTCGGAGGCTCTAGTTCTGCCAAAGCTTTGATTTGGGATGGATCGGCTTCAATGCCTCGTTGTGAGACAAGAAAACCTAGAAACTTACCACGGCTCACCCCAAAGATACATTTAGATGGATTCACCTTCATCTTATGTTTGTTCAGGATGTCGAAGGTCTTTTTTAAATGTTCAACGTGATCCTTCTTCTGCTGACTCTTGACCAGCATGTCATCGATATACACCTCCATCGTATCACCGATCAGAGATGCAAACATTTTGTTGACCAAACGTTGATAGGTGGCTCCAGCGTTTTTAAGACCGAAAGGCATCACTTTGTAGCAATACAAGCCTCGTTCAGAGATGAAAGAGGTCTTTTCTTGATCGGGAGGATACATCTGAATTTGGTTGTATCCTGAATATGCATCCATGAAGCTCATCAACTCGTAACCTGCAGTTGCGTCAACGAGTTGATCAATTCTGGGAATGGGGAAACTATCCTTCGGGCAAGCTTTGTTAAGGTCGGTATAATCAACGCATACTCGCCATTTCCCATTTTTCTTTTTAACCAGGACTGTGTTAGCAAGCCATTCTGGGTAAAATACCTCCCTGATTAATTGTGCATCTAGTAACCGCTGGACTTCATCATTAATGATCTTATGTCTCTCGGGAGCGAATGTTCGTCTCTTTTGCCGTACAGGGTGGTACTCAGGATTTGTCGTTAGTTTATGGCAAATACATGAGGGGTCGATACCTTCCATGTCCTTAGTTTCCCATGCAAAGGTTGATAACTGAGTTTTCAGAAACTCAATTATCACCTCTTGTTCTGGTGGAGATAAGTCAGCGCCCACCTGTAAATAACGCCCTTCTTCCTCATGTCCTACCGAGATCTTCAGTAGATCTTGGACCGGAGCAGCCATGCTATCTATGCCTCGCGGACTTAAAGGCGCATCAATCTCGGTAGGACAATACGTATCTTCACCTCGGTCAGACAGGTCGAGAATCATTTGCCTCCGAGATGTCTGTAATTGCTATTGCTGTTTGTCACCTTTGAGTGCAACAACATGGCATTCCCGAGATGATGATTGGGAACCTCGAATAGTGCAGATTTGATCGTTCTGTACATATTTGAGACACTGGTGAAGGGTAGACGTGACAGCTCCTATTTGATGTAACCATGGTCTTCCCATGATCACGTTGTAGGGAGATCGGCAGTCCACAATCACATATTCAGATAAGACCGTTTTTTGTTCGTCGCCAACCCCAATAGTTGTTGGGAAGTCAATACCGCCCATTGGAGAACTTAAGTGTCCATCGAAACCAGCCATTACTGCCGAGGTGTCTTTGAGGTCAGATACGTTCAACTTCATCTTTTGGAAAGGCTCAAAAAATAAGATATTAGTGGAACTGCCGGTGTCCACTAATACTCTAGAGATGTCGAAGTTGGCGACACGAAGAGTAATGACCAACGCATCGGTATGCGGGTGATGTATGCCAAATAGATCCAATTCAGAGAATTGGATTTGTGGTGAGGGTTTCAGCTTTTTCTCCAGAGTCATGATCTGAACCGGAATTGGTGCCATTTTTGCTTCTCGCGCATAACGCTTCCTCGCCCGATTTGAAGTGCCAGAGAGAGAGTTAGTGGCATGGAGAACGAGGATGACATGAGCATTGGCTTGTGATGGCTGATTCGTCCCAAGAGTAGACCCCTGATCTTGTCTTGGTAGCTGAGACTTAGGCTCCTGCCGAGGTTGTTGGGGTTTCTGAGTCTGATTATTTGGTCCAGATTCCCGTTGAACGAATTCTTTCAATCGTCCCCTTCGAATTAGCTGCTCAATCTCCTGTTGAAGATGTCGGCATGTTTCCGTAGTATGTCCGTGATCTCGGTGAAATTCACAATACTTACTACGATCTCGGTGGTCCGGATCAGCATATAATGGATCCGGACGCTTGAAATTTTCCTGTGTCTTGACCTGATTATAAATCTCAGATATAGAAGCAGTCAAAGGTGGCAATGGCACACTCAGAGGTGCGTATGATCTGAAACGTCCCGAGGTTGTCTGATTTTGACCTCGGGATGTTTTCGTCTCCGGACTTCTCTGCCGCTTGCTGGTATTGCCAGCATTCTGCGTTTGTGATTTTCCCTCATGTTGTACTTGTTCTTTGGCAAGACGAAGGGATGTTCTGGTGTCTTCCAAGTTTATGTGTTTTCTTGCCCTCTCCATTAATGACGCCATATCGGCAGGAGGATTTTTCGTCAGGGAATCATGAAAACGTCCTGGCCAGAGTCCAGCATGTAAGGCGGCCACCAAGAAGGCCGCGCCACAATCAGTGATCTCGGTCAGTTCGGCATTAAAGCGAGCGATATAATCCCTGAGGGATTCTCCCTTTCGTTGTTTTATGGACAAGAGAAATTCTGGTCCCTTTCTGAGCCGCCTGCTGGTTAGAAAGCGATCAAGGAAACGCCTGCTGAGCTCGTAGAAGCTGGGGACTGAATTTGGAGGGAGATTATGGAACCATCGAAGGGCTGCCCCTTTGAGACTCGTCACAAAGGTGCGACATAGAAATGCGTCCGTGGCGCCATGAAGGGCCATGGTATGCTGGTAATTTGAAAGATGATCGCCAGGATCATCCAATCCTTCATACGGGGTGAATTTTGGGACAATGAACTTACGAGGACGCTCCTCGGCTAATATAGCTGGGGTAAACGGAGTCGTAAATCTTCCGAGAAGCTTTGCTATTTCGTCCTGTTGAGGAGGTGGAAGTCCTTCTCGAGCAGGAACTGCTTGTCCAATGGAATCTGCCACTTCTTCTGATCGTAGCGGTACTCTGGATGGGGCAGAGTGCTGAAATCCTGGTATACCACCCTCAAGCCCAGTAGGTTGAGGATTGTTCGGGCTGGGGATTGCATGCTCGGGCTGTCTTTGATTGGACGCAGGTGCCGGTTGAAATGGTGGTCCGGATTGCACCAAGTTAGCACCAGAATTCGCAGGGCTAACAACATGGCCCTTGCTATAATTAACGTTGTTAGGTTGCATGTTGGGTACACCCTCTAGAACGTCATATCGAACTGGAGTTACACCCTGGGGAGAGAAGGGACGAGCGCTAGGGCCACCCTCCTCATATTGCCTCCGCTGCGGAGGATACACTAATGGATATCCGCTTTCAGGCACTCCAGAGTGAGGGAGAACTGATGGATTTTGTGTCAAAGAAGCCAAGACTTGAGATATGGCAAAGAGCTGAGCCTGCGTTTGATCAGCTTGTTTCTGCATCTGAGCTCGAATTTGATCCAGCTGTTGCTGCACAGGATCAGAAGTTGCAACTTCTTCATCCTGAGCGAGCGGTTGAGCGGATAGTGGTGCAGAGCGACGGTTGGAAGCCATGACTACCAAACACTTTAAATGAAGAAAAGAAGATAGAGAAGAACGCTAAACGTTCCCACAGACGGCGCCAAGCTGATGCAGCTAATTTGGGCTCGTCATGGAATAATCCGTCGTTGTGAACCTGAAAAGAGATGATTAATAAAAAACCACCGAGAAAGGTTCCGGTGATAACCTCTCCGATGGTTAAATTAGTATTCTTTTCTTGTTATCAAAAGTCTTGCTCTTTTTCTTATTCAATATTTCAGATAATCCTTTTTTCATACCTGCTTTCTTCTATGTATAGTGTTGAAGAGGCGGTTTAACTTGTCTGACAAGCGGTGGACATCGTTTTCATCTAATTTATGGCTCCCTTTACACGTGTACGTGCAAGAATGGTTTCCCAAGCTTGTAGCTCCCTTTTGACAGGACTAGGTCTCACCGCCTGTCAGGCTATAGCAGTATAATCATGAGACTTTCGTCACTCTTTTTGTCGATTTACTCAATTGTTCCGAGCTCGGTATACCGAGGTAAACCTCGGTACACCTTCCCCGTAGTATGTAAGAAAAACTAGTTTTTCGGAGCACATTCAAGTTGTCTGATTTAAGTAGAGTGTTTCTATGACGTATCAGCGCCCATTTGGAATTGAGCTGCAGCAGGCTCTGTTTCTGGCTGTACTTCTTGGTGGGTGGTCCAGATGATGGCAACTGTGGTGGCCTTAAGCTGATTCCAAATGACATCAACCCAACCACGGAGGCATATTATGATGGGGAAGGCAATCCAGAAGTGTAGTGGTGGCAAAAATATTGAGGCCAGCAAAGAAGTAGTCACCGGAACAGAGAACTCTGTGTAGCCGAAGCGGACTGGCTCCATAATGGCCGAAACACGGAAGAGCTCTCTGTAGCCTAAGCGGATTGGATCTCTAGTGGCTGAAATATGGAAATTGAGATTGAATTTGATGGAGATGAAGAGGAAGATTAGAAAGAAACTGGAGGGCAATAAATAATGCTCATATCGAGCCCCAAGCCTGAAAATGTAAATATGGGGAAAGAAAAAGAAGAGCAAGTTTAACGATGGAGGGACAGTGTGCCTCCCGTCCATGGTTGTCGTGTAACGCATGGCCATGGATAGCTTTCTTTTGGAATTCAAGTGAGAGCTTTTCTGGAATTCAAGACACTTACTATTGTTTGGTTTGGCTATGCCTGGTGACATTTATAGCTTTTTCTTCCCACCGATGTGGCGTTTTTTTCTTCCTACCGATGTGGCGCTTTTTTCTCCGATGTACCGATGCTTCTTCACACCGATGTGGCTTTTTTCTCCGATGTACTGATGTGGCGCTTTTTTCTTCCCACCGATGTGGCTTTTTTCTCCGATGTACCGATGTGGCGCTTTTTTCTTCCCACCGATGCGGCTTTTTTCTCCGGTGGTGCTTTTTTCTTCCCACCGATGTGGCGCTTTTCTTTTCTCCTGACTGATTTGGCGCTCAGGGCTCATCGTTCTCATGATTGATGTGGCGCTGCTCATCGATGTTTTCATTCTCCTGATGTGGCGCTCACCGATGTTTTCTCAAGTTTAATCAATGTTTCTCCGAATGTCGCTATTTCACATTTTAGAGCACACAACCACGCGTGTAATAAAATATTATGAAACCGCAATCGCAATAGTTTTAACTTTCTAACTGATATGGGACGAGGTTACACAAGATAAATAATTTGGACAGAGAACACTAGAAAGGTGATTGATTTAGTAAAGGCAATTACCACTCGCAATCAGTTCAAAACCATTTAAAACTTAAAAGCAATAAATATAAATAAGATTTTGTTTTTCTCTTTTTGAGATCTAAGAAAATTAGTTTTTTTAATAAAAATGTAATTTAAGAGATTATAGTACCTTAATAAATCTTAAATTTCTGGATTATAATAAATACATAAAATTTGAGACCATGCCCCTAATGAAAACAAATTTGGGAGAAATTCTTTCTATTCCGTTAAGGTTTGAGGGGGCTAGGGAGAAGGAACCCTGCTCTGACCCAATTATATAAAATTAAATAATAAAAAAAATTTATGTTACATAGTTAATATTTATAATAATCTCTTTTTAATCACTCATTAAAAGTTTATACAAACTTGAATTATATGTTTAAAAAAGAAAATAATGTCATTTTAATTCTCTATTAACATACATATTTTTTATTTTAACACGTGTAATATTTTGTTTAAATGGCATTAATTATAATTAATTTAATAAAATAAATAACTAAAAATTTAAAAATAAATGAAAATCCGCCCTTACTTATCACGGGATTTAAACAAGTTTGAAAGAAAATTTTTTTTTTAAGCGGGACAGAGTTGGAAAAGAAATCCCTCACCCCGTTACCACCCCTACACAAAATGATGTGGTGTGATATTCTCACCAAATATTTTCTCCAGAGCTTAGTCTGACATATTTGCGTATGTTTTTTCCCACAAAGACAATAAGAGTACATATTTGAGATTCGATTTACTTGATTGGTCAGTTAGATTTGGTTTAGTAAAAATTTACTGATTCATCGCAGTTTATTAGTTTTGTCTAATTCACAAACTAAAATAAATCAAATTTAATTAATTGAAGGTACAAAATCCTTTGCATATTATGAAAGTCCCAGTGCCTCTCTTTAAACTAGGCACTGATATTTTTCTTTTACGACTCCCCTTATTTTTTAGAACAAAGGAAGGGTATCTATACTTGGGGATGACCTTTTCTAGGTCTACTCCCTTCAGCAAAAGCACTCATCCCAATAAATGGATGCGAAAATGTTACTTATAAAAATGAGGTCAATCACAAAAGTGGAATCTCCAAGACCTAATTAATGTGTATAAGACACTTCATCGCATATATATTATACAGACTAATCAAATGAAATCTCTCGTATATTATGACCAATCAAGTAGCAAAAATTACATTTCTGTAACTAATGCTAGCATAATTCAACTTAAATAGTCTCTATTATAAGATGTGACATCCCAATAAACCAGTTGAGTTGAAGATACCAATATGTTGAAAAAAATTATTCATTGGCCCAAAAACATTGCACCTGAACCAATCAACATTTGTTACATCATCAAGTAGCTCACAAATAATGTTGTGCAATACTGCTGAGACCAATGAATACCTACTGAATCAAGGTACAAACTCTAATCCAACTGAACAGATAGCTTCTGGGTGCTCAGTCCATTTCATTGGACACACCACACTAATGCCATGATTATAATGTCACAATTGAAGCAAATGCACCCTTTTATTAGAATAGGGGGCATGACAATCAAACGCCCGTGTGGTTAAAAGGATTCTTCGTCATCAATTATATAAACCCCTTATAAATATCAGTTGAAACAAACATGCTCTAGGAAATAGATCCACTTGGAGATTGTTATATATACATTTCTATTTTCAATTTAAAAAAAAAAAAAACCTCCACTGTATCAATATAAAGACTAATTTCAACACAAACATTGTACTTGAAATCATCTTAGAAACCAATCTCGCATTGAATCTATCACTATTAACAGGTAAAAAGGGCTAGCAAATGCCAGTTAGAAAAAACACTATACAAAATGATGGAGAGCTCCTAATTACGTAGCTGCAACCTCGTTAATCCATGTAGATATCTTTCACCTTTGCATCAAAGCAGTCGTCTAATGCAATATTTGGTTCTAGAGGAACAAAACACAAATCCTCTCAAACTAAATCCATAAAATCACTAAGCTATGTCTTTTTGTTATGTGGCAATCTCATCAACCTCAGAATTGAACACAAAACTTGGAAAGGTTGTAGTTATATCCCTGCATTTTAATCACAGTAAATGTAATTATCCAAATGTCAAAGTTATAAAGTGGTTGATATGTGTATCAGAAACGCACTTTACAATACATACCTCAAATATGGAAGTGTCATGATTTTCAACAACGAAGGGTTTCGTGTAACCAAATTGTGCCATTCAGATTTGTCTATCTTTCCATCCTGATTTACATCTGTTTCCAAAAAGGTCTGTTCACAAAAATTCAGTAACCAAGGATTAAACTAGCAGCTTCCTGAAAAGCCAAGCAGGAAAACCTAGAAGATTAAAAAATAAAAAATAAGATATTGTGGGGGCACTTCATCACAATTAGGATCCACATCTTGTGCATGAAAAACATGTTCATTAGCATCTATAAGAAGATGACAATGTGGGGTTGTTCGGGAAACTGGACATTCAGGCTGACAAACCTCTTCTCTTTTGCAAATGTGGTAAAGTTACAAAAGATTCAGCTTTATTTTAAAGGATGAGGCTATTCACACTCCAGAAAACCACTTAAATAAATGAAATTATAAAATTGGGGATCTTGAATGTTCAAAAAGACAAAAATCTGAGTTAGAAGGTTACTGGCCGAATAGTACTAATAGAGACGATTGGCATCAGTAACTCACCTTATCCAATATAATCTCAATCGTCTCATCAGCCAACTTCATTTCAGACTCACATAGAAGTGCAATTAACATTTGCTTGACCTGCAAAAATTACAGACAATAAAGACGCCTGCAAGTACGTTTAAATTAAGTATGATTGAATTGAACCAGAACTCTGGATGATGTGCTCCAATTTTTTCTCATTCATATAATGATGTATCCGTCGACTAGGTTCATGAGTATAAAAACCAACAATAAGCAACTAATTAAACTCTCAGAAAAAGTAAATTTTAATTGCAAGAAAAGAATACTACTAGCAAGATGCCTTTAGATTCTAAAAAGAAAAAGGAGAACAAAATGAATAATAATAACAATAATAGTAATGCACAAGGCTTTGTATTGGAAATCAGGAAGAAAGTTATTGTTATCTTTCTTTAAGGTCAAGTCAATGCACTGCATAAGATGGTGAAGACAATAACAACGAAGCCAAAAATTAGAACATACATTGTACTTTCTTTCAACCAATAAAAGAGCTACAGTATATAGACACAACATTCTTCCAACTAAAAAATGGAGAATTTAGGTGTATACATCTGATTTCCTTCTAGAAATAACTTAAGGTCCTTGCTTGGTGCAATGATGAAAGCTTGGGCTATCAAATGTAAGAATGCATGGTTGAGGCCCAGTGCAGTCGCTTTGTGAAAATAATGTCAATTGTTAGGACTATACCCAATCTACCCCTCCCAGTCACCTATACAAAAGGAAGCAGCCCTAGGTAATGACCCTAATTAAAACCAGATACAAAAGGAATTCACTTGGTGAGAACATATATGTAATGGTATCATCTAAAATGCAGATTTACCAGTCTTCTAGTGGACGTGATTATCATAACTTCAAGATTAACAATTTAGTTATAGTCATCTCCATCTCAAAAGAGAGGGAAGAGCCGGGACACAATATTAATTGGTAAATCCATTAGAGGATTTGAGCAGCATCAAATCAACAAAAGGTTCATGGTATGTTCATTATTTAATCAAAATAGAGAAAAGGGGGATATATTAACATATCACCCAATATAATATAGTTAAATTACAACAAAAACCAACAAAAAATTATGACAAAGTCATCGAAGTAAATACCATTGCAAAAACTAATGTGCCCTCTGTGCAGCATTTATGGGTTTCCTTTTGGAGAATAACAAATAGGAATTCGAACTTTTAAGAGGTAAATTATGGGTTCCAGTCCGGTGGAGGTACTTGACAACTGACTGCCCCTAGCTCGGGTCATGTTGCTTTAACATCTCAACCATCCATATGCATTTTTCTTGAAGACAAGTATGATAAAGGTGAATTCAAACTGTTAAGAGGTAAATTATGAGTTCCAATCCTGTGGAGGCACGTGCCAATTGACTGCCCCCAGCTTGGGTCACGTTGCTTTAGCATCTCGCCCAGCCATACGCATTTTTTTAGAGACAAGTATGACAAAGGTGAATTCGAACTTTTAAGAGGTAAAATAGGTACTCATTAAAAAGGAAAAAAGGGGCAAATTATGGGTTCCATTCCTGTGGAGACACATGCCAATTGATTGCCTCCAGCTTGGGTCATGTTGCTTCAACATCTCACCCCAGCCATAAGCATTTTTCTTGAAGAAAAATATGATACAGATCCCAAGATTGGTTTCATAGAGCACATAACTAAAAAGAAGTATTACCACCATCATACCTCTTGTCGTTCAATAAACCCAGTGCCATCCAAATCGTAAAGCTTAAAAGAAACTGCAATATAATGCAAACCATCAAGTGTAAATCAACTGCACTGCAATGTATCTTTTGGATAAACTCCAATAGATGCAATCTAAAGTAATTTAAACTTACAATTGATCTTGTCTTCTTGTGGGGCATTCGGGTGGAAGACACTGAGTGATCTAACAAAGTCACCAAAATCAATGACCCCCTTTCTCTTAACATCAAACAAATCAAAGATCTGCATATAAAACTTACCAAATTTCAAAATACATAGAAAATGATTAACATAAAATAGATACATGTGATGGGATTTTTACAAGAAGTTTTAACCACAGAAATTAGACAGAGGGAGGCCCACGTTGATGATTTGTGAATAAAACTGATCTGCACGTAAAATATGATTTGTGCTTTGCTTCAGCTTACCATCACTGCTCAAGTCTTAACATCAGCATACCTCCATACCCTCAAGTCCAACTTCATATCTAACCTAGTGATTAATAGATCCATGCACATCACATAAAGCATTCAAAACCAAAAACTAAGCTATAACCCGTCTCCTTACTACCATAGCTAACATATATATTATTACAAATATATGTACATTCAGACACACTTGTGCATGTGTTGTACATAAAAGAAATTTGCTCCATCGACTCTCAATAGAAAAACTTTGATTCAACCTCACAACATTCCAAATAGACTTGTATGTTTTATATATCAAAATTTTCCCAAGGTTCCTAGATTTTACTCACAATCCCAAAGAGCTGCCCATATGCTTAAATATAGAGAGAGAGAGAGAGAGAGACCGGGCAGCATTTTCAGATGTCTTCAGCTTAGTAGGTTAGTTCAACAATTGCAAGCCTAATGATTCCCATTAGCAGCACTATTGCAAGCCCCTAAGAATACTAATACCAAATGAAAATTATCTCACAGATAAGCATTTAGTTTCTCATAATCATACTTCTCTCAACAACTTGTCTTTGCAGTTGGCATTAGAGAGAAGAAGGTAGAAGAAGTGCATAAAAACTTTGGGCCCCGAAAACTATATATTAACTTGGTCTTAAGAAAAGTTTAAAATTCTTAAGGGGCACATTCTTCGCTACTAACGAACTTCATGATGGTAAATGAGCATTAATCCACCTTAAGTGAGCAGGAAGAATGAACTTCCAAAATTTTGAGACCTTGAAGAAATGCCAAAGTTGGAACACTAGTTCATGCAAGTTGGAAATATGAGATATAGTCTCCACCCCCTGTAACCCAACAATGCTATGATTTAAGCACACTGACACGGCAACTCCTGATCTTTTTTTCTTTCCTTTTTTTTTTTTTTTGTGATAGAAAACGAAGATATACCATAGAGATGTAGTAGCAGCAAAAAAGAACGACATGCTATTCAATAATAATAATAATGATGATGATGATAAGAATAATAAAAAAAAAAAACGAAGCCCCTTCAAGGACAAGAATGTCACCTAAATATCTGTACTGCTTGGCTAGAAAACTCACCGTACCATTTGCCCAATTTTGCAGCCACTAGAAAGAAACCCAAAACTTATTGGATTTATCCTAAACCTCCCTCATGCAGTACCAATACTTCCAACTACCGTGGCTACCCAACTTTGCCTACTTAATTACTACAGAAAAATCATGCTCCAAAATCATTACCTTTCAAAAAAATCACTGCAGAAAAATCTCATTCAACTAAAAGATCTCCATTCCCTTTCACTTGGACAAATTGATGATAATGCCTCCACATTCCAAAAAATAGCCACACTGCAAATGTCCACAGAATCACCTCCAAAGCACCCATCAAAGTTAATTTTAACACTTCCCATTCTGAAAGAATGCCAAAACTTTTTCAGCTTATCCTTACAGATTCTGTAGGAACAGGTGGCAGCCCAATCCCTCGTGATGAAAGAAATAGGAATACCTTCAAACTCCTTGGTTAAAGAAGCTCCAAAGCAGCAGGGACAAGGCCAGGAAATTAGGTTAGGAGGGGCAAAATTTTCGCTTAATCTTGGTCATAAATTTAAAAATTAAAGAAGTATAAAAAGTTAATATTGATTGATGATATTTTTTTTATAAGTAACTGATCATTTTAATGATAGAAAATAACTTATAAACTAGATCAAAAATCCAAATAAAGAAAAAAATACTTAAAAAACTTTAGGCTAAAAAAATAAATTGTACCAAATTGATAAAAATCCCACTGAGAAGTTAAATTAAACTTAAGATAAGCGTGAAGTGTGAAAGATTTTAAATCTAGGAGGGGCAAATACTTAAATTAAAGGGTTATATTTAAATTTATTTTATAAAAATATAAAAAATTTCAAATAAAAAAAAATTGAGAGGGGGCAATTGCCCCTCTTGGGCCCTTGGTGGCCTCGTCCATGCAAAGGAGGCCATGACATGAATATTATCCCACAATCAAAATAGTGTCACCATTCTTATCTTCAAAAACACTCAAATTTCTCCCGAACTATACATGCCACATGATTTTCCAAGAAGACGTTCCATACAGCTCTACCTCTTTTCCCACCGAAACCCCGAAAAATACCTTCAAGGAGAAGTCTCAAAAATCTATACATGGGGATTTCAGCTACATAACGTGTAACTATAAATATACTATGTCAAATGCGAATATTATCACAATATCAGTTTATTTGCATATAAAACAAAACAACCATAAATAGTAAAACAATTATGAAAATAGTATCTATAAAACAAATTTACTTGCAAAATGAATAACAGACTCATACTTTGATACCATGTTCAGATTAATAAAGGTGGACCACATTATAAGTTTTCAAATGTATTGGACATAGGTGGACTGTGGATGCAGAATTGCAGATGTTGTTGTGTCCACAAGAAATAGGCAGGCCAATTTTCAATAGGGATAAGTGTTCTGGATATCATATGTATTTAAGGTCAGGTATTTCAAATGCCTTGATAGAGAGCGGCCCTTGGCGCAATAATAAAGTTATTCCATTGTGCAACTAACCCTCCACAGACCCTGCAGTGGCGGGAGCCTCGTGCACTGAGTTAGCCCTTTATTTCAAATGCCTTACTACCAACAAGAAGCAAACTATAAATCTCATTGTTGTTTTCCTTAAAGACAAAACAAATAAGAAATGCACTAATACTCATTTAAACTACATTCTCACGAGACTCTGCTCCCTTTACATGTTTAAATCTGAAATTCCTCTCTATGATAAGAAAATCCAATTGCATTTAAATAGGATGGAAATAGTCCCAAAACTGACACTCAAGCTCCATAATCAATCATGCCCCAAAATCCATACTTGGGTTGCTTCTTGAATTTGCATGTTGTTATTTAGAGAAAGTTTACCTCAAAATATTTCAGAAGTACTTATTAATAGACTTCAGAAGAAAGCATAAGCTTCACGCCTTCACTAAACAAATTTTTTTTTTATAGGAAAGTGGCCCTTGGATGGGAGACTCAACAACTTAAATTTCATTTGATAACAGCATATAAGCAAAACACTTATCAATTTTCTTATAAAAAAAAGGAAGGAAAGATAAAATATGGATAAGTGATTCAAATCACTTTTTTAAGCCTCTCAGCTAAACTAGTCAAATATCCAACCAAGTATGTAGCTTAACCTAAACCTGCTATGGATCAGCTGGAGAATATCTATCAGAACGTGAAAAACGCCCATCATATTTATATGTTATTCAAACATTCTTTAACAATTTTACTTGCAAAAGCTGAATGGTGATTCACATCAATGGTTCAAAACCAACACAACATTTAAAGCACAACTGAAATCACTTTGGTCTCAATTGAATGCAAAAAAATAAGGCATCATACCCTATTTGCAAAAAGATTCTCCTTTTTACTGTTCTTGAATAGAGCCAATTGAAATTCTTCCTGCATATTCAACAGGAACATACAATATCACAATAAGACTAAAGTTCACATGAAACGTATATCACAATAAGACTATCATTCACCCAAAAAATAGGCACCTCTTCAAAGTTTTCTTAATTCCTCTGCATCAGCTAGTGAGACAATGAAGATGTCACGGATATTTTTTTTCTTTTAGGGGGTGGGGGTAAGTAAGATGCCTCAGACTTGTTAAGAAGTTGGACTGAAAGTGACTTGAATAATTTAAATGTATATCACTTGTTTATAGACTGTCCGAGTCACCATGAATCAGAATAGAAGAATACATTCAATCACTGGAAATCTCCAATTTACATATATGTTGATCGTAAAGAAACAATGATCTTTGAAAAACTTCAACTAACATAATAGTTTAGCAGAAAAGGAAAACATAAACAAAAAATGGAGACGAAAATGAGGAAGAGGCAAAGCCAAGGCCTCACAAGTCACAACATTAATGAACCAATTTCTCCGGATAAGAGCAACATAAATGGACTATATAATTAAAAAAGGCCTTAGTTGCAAGTGCCCACACACATTACCTTGCTTATTAGCCCATCATCAATCAGGGAACTGCTAATGCTCTTGAATAGTTCAAACAATGCTTCAACTTCACTAACACTGACTGGGGAAATAAGAAATGGCAAATGAACAAGCTTTCCATACAAAAATCAAATGAACACAAATGAAATCATGTTATTAGGACATCACAGGAAACAAAAATATGATGGACTTCAGAGACAGGAGGAAATAGTATACATTCCAAGATGAAAATCAAAGAATTATATGGGTTTTATTATTTATCAGATATAAGAGATTAACCTCAGAACTTCAGCCAACACGAGTATTCATTCTTGAGATGATTACAATATAATGCCCAAAGCAGGCTCTAAACATTTACCCAGATGCAAAAATGGCCAAGTGTATGAGGTTAATGCAATAAAGAACAACACAAACACCCCAGGGTCATATGCAGTTTTCAAAAGATCCAGAAGTTGCGAATAGAAATAGATAACAGTTCTTTGTCCAGGAATAGATCAACAATGAGAAGGCTATCAAACAATTTAAAATATACCATCAGATGCCCCCTGCTTACTGTGACATAAATTACTATATCTTCCGCCAATTAGTGGGCCGACGAATCCTCCTGGTATGCATGTTATTGTTACTACAATTGTTTTTTGGTATGCCCCTTTCTTAGTTTTCATGGATGGTTGAGCAGGGAGGTATCAGCCCTCCAAGGCTGGCTGGTCCCTTCTTTTTGGGTTTAAATATGTTTGTTGTTTACTACTGGCCTTCTGATCTGCTATATTCTGGAAGATATTGCTCAGTCTGGCACGTCAGGCTCATTTTTTGCTTATATATAGACACATGCTTTACCTCTCTCCCCCCCCCCCCCCAAGGTCAAACAATAATGTGCATGCATTTCCCCTGCCTATTGAGACTTTGTCAATGCACATTTTTTCGCCTCTTAGTAAATAACTTTGCATAACATGTCTCTTCAAGCGCAAATTACTAACAATCATAGAGCTCACAAAACACAGCTATTTCATCCCCCAATTCCAATTAACCATGAATATCTATTCTCATCCAATAGAAACTGGCCAAGTAGACCGATATGGAGAAAACTGAGAAAGCTTTAGGCATATCATGTTCATCTTCTGGTGCTTGTTTCTGTGTATGCTTCTTTATTTTCCTTTTTTTCTGCCACGGTCTAAATGAATGTAATTAACCCCTGGACTCAAAATTTTGGCATGAGGAAACTGAAAAATCAAATCGTGCAAAACATCATATTATTGGTAGGAGAAAAGCTATATTCACAATCACCATCTACTCATATTCACTTGATTCAGGGAACTCCAAACTCATCAAATTACATTATTACATGCAAGAAATAAAACTAGACCAACAGTGACATCTTAAGTATATAAAATAAAATAAAATTAACAACTCACAAGCTGTCTGTGAAGCAAGAATTACTGGGTCCTCACGTCCAGGATACTGCTTTCTTACCGTAGACTGAAAACAGCCCATTTACCGAAGAAGGAGTTTCTTCAGTTGCACTTTCAGGGTAGCACCTAAACTTCAGTAAAGTATATCATCAAACCACCTCAACCTTGCAAATTACAAATCCAAATTCAAACATCACCATACAAAACAATCAGTAAAGCAATAAACATCAAAACCACACAGAAATTTACCAAATTCCCAGATCACTCGACAAAGGGATCCAACTTAAAATCAGAGATTTAAAAATTCTTCAAGGGTATACAGCCGAAACAATGAAAATGAAAATAAATTGACATCTGATCTTTTTGACCCGATAAAACAGTATACCCTAGAAAATGAAAATTTAATCAGAAGATCCATTCAATGAAATTCATTTATATACATAATTTTTAAGTGCTTTGATTGGCAACTCACAACGGTAGAAAATAATAGAAAAAAGAATACTTCCTAAAACTTTTTTTTTTATAAGTAAATACTTTGTAATTTTTGTTGTCTTGTTTCCCAAGAAATGAGAAAATAATACTTATCAAAAGAATAATAATGAGAAAATAATATACAAATTGACAACAAACAACTCAATTAAGTTGCCTACTTACCTAGAGTATAAATTTTCGTTTCTTGGAAGTGACATCGGCAAAATAAAAGACCGCCTTTTTTTTCTTCCTTAACTTTTCCGGCAACCAAACAGACCCTAACGCTCCAATCCAATTACCAAAATATCAAAACCCTAAGAATTCCTTAACTATACATTTCAAACAGAATCATAGCACGACAAAATGAACAAGATAAATACAAGAAATTGATATTAGAGACTTACCACCAGACAAACTGCCGGAAAATGATGACCAGGTTATAAACAAGAAATTGATATTAGTGTCTTATCGACCGGGAAACCAGCCGGAAAATGCCGTTTTCTAATAGAAAAGCTGGGTTGGAGAGAGAGAGAGAGAGAGAGAGAGAGAGTTTCGGAGAAAAACCAAAGAGGGAAGGAGCTGGAGAGGGCTAGAGTTGATGTAAAGAACAAAGGACAACAACCACATATATATATATATATATACATATATATGTATGTATGTATTTGTATATATAAAAACAACCCAAATCACTTACCAGAAGATTTAGGGGGCCAAAAAAATCCCTAAAATAATGGTAAGCTTTATAAATTTTTATCAGTTAAATTAATTATATAATTTAATATATTATTAATAATATAACAGTAATACTCTTTTAATATGACATTAAATTATTGTTGATACCTCTTAAAAACATTTGTTAATAATTAATTATCATATTATTTGAATAAAATTTTAATATAAAAAAATTGAAACATTTACATGATAAGTTATTTAAAATAAAAATAAGATAATTACAACAATTTTGTTTCCAATATCACTACCATTAATGATTTTTGTTTTCTTTATCTGTCAAGTCGCAATTTAACAACAGAGTCGTTTTGTCTCAGAAACAGAGAGAAGCAAAGTTGGAAACGCTGAAACCACCGGAAAGTTAACAAAAGAACAGTAAAATCATTTTATGGCGAGTGGAGGCACGCATTTTTTCGGCACGTCCGTGTTAAGGAAAATATTACTTTATATATATATATATATATATATATATATATATATAGAAAATAAAGGTTCATCTGATTAGGTTTTAAAATGTAGATTTTAAATTTTAAAACGCGAGATACGTGTCAAAATTGACAAGTTATTAATTTTAATTTTTTAAATTTTTTATAATTTAAATTATTATATTCAAATCATTTTCACAATTTTTAAAAAATTAATTAAAAATCTTTTATAAAAGAATTTCAAAAAAATATATCTGAATCACTATCCAATTACTTTCTTTTACACATAGGAATTAAAAACTAAACTCACCTTCCAAATTTTATAGTCATACAAATCAAATTCTAACATATATTATAAATTTTAAAATAAAAAGTTTTATAAAGTAAAAATTTAAATTCACGTTATAAATTTTATAGTCACGTAAATCAAATTCTGACATGTCATATATTTTAAAATAAAATTTTTTATAATATTATTTATATCATATGTCAAAATTTTATTTGCATGATTACCGAATTTCTCTATATTACGTTGGACTTTTTTTCACCTAAGTTGTTAAAATATTGGGTTCGAACTTCTCATGCTCCAACCAGTCCACGACTGGGGAAAGTAGCTGTTGTGGGTACTTTCATCCCACATCGAAAAGGAGCTGGGACCGCTTGTCGCTTATAAGCACAGGCCTCCCTCCTCCTTGCAACAGGCCTTTTCCTGGGCTTTAGCCCAGGAAGAACAAAACCGTGCAAGGCGGAGCGAGCTTGGCCCAAAACCTTAGGGGGGGGCTTGGCCCAGAGTCCAAAACCCAAAGCGGACAATATGTTGCAAGTTAAGGGGCCACGGTGTGCGGGTCGAAATGTACAGCATCAGTTAATTTATCAAAATTAGATTATTTAATGAAAGTGAGTCTAGTTTAATCAATTTTGAAAAAAACTTTCAAACAGTCTCTAAATGTAAAGATAAGTTTGATACTAAGTAATAAATTAAATACTCGATATTTGATTTTTTTTAATTAAAAACAAGTATATCTAAATGGGTGATAACCCAAAAAAAAGAAGAAGGAATAGATACTTCAAAAATAGTATAAAAAGTGGGCACCATTGAACAAAATAGCTATAGCATTGCGCAAGCAACCAATAATTGAATGAAATTTATGTGCCCGTTTAAATATGTTTATATATATATATATATTTATTTTGAGAATGAAAACAATAAGAATTTTGAAAGCATCGGGTCATTTTTATTTTCTAAAGAATTTAAATTTGTTAAAAAATAAAAAATTTACTTTTAGTTGTTTCTTATAAAGAGACTGTTTTCATATTTTTCTAAATGCATTACAAAATGTGTTTTCTATTAATATTTTCATCTTTTCTATTTTTGAGGAAAAAAACAATTTTTTTAAAAATGTATCCAAACTTTTTTAAAAGATCACATGCCCGTGTTTGCTTATTTTTGGAATGCACATTATTCTATACATATATATATATATATATATATATATATATTTTTGAAGTATGGCTTTATCATCAAAATGTCAACAAAATATAAAAAAGACAAAGAAAAAATATAAACAATAATATATATAAAAAAAATAAAAGACACAGAAGTATGGCTTTATCATGAAAATGTCAATAAAATATAAAAAAAAAAGATGAAAAAAATATAAACAAAGATATAAAAGACAGAGAAAATATATATATATATATATATATATCTATTTGATTGTGAATCAATTATCAATTAGTTTCTTTCTTTCAGATTAGTCTTTGAGAGGTGGAGAGTTGCTTATAATTTATTAATAAAATCATTGTCAACGATTTGATTAAAAAAATGTTCTCTCTCAAATTTCAAAAGTAGATCGCCACATGGCGAATAGGTAGCCATAATTAAATTAACTTCTAACCACCATTCAGATGACTTGTGGCAATTATTAATTATATCTTAGAATATCTTGAGAATGTATAGCTAGATTCATTTTTGCTGTGTTCAAATCATTCAAAATCAGTTTGCATCAAGTTGTTCCCTTGACCATGCTGCATTATATTGTTAGTTGAGACCTCTTTTCTTTAGTCAGCTAATCAAAATGTTTCTTTACTAATCTGGTTTTTTTTTTTTTTTTAAGTTCAACGTTAATCAAGTGGTATGGCCATCTTTGTGTCGGCAGTTGGCGGGAGTTGACAATGAGAATGACAAGCTAGAAGTACAGTACCTTACTTAGGCTGACTTAATAGATTCACTTAGACATAATCTATTTGATTAACTTTTGAATTATGACCTTTAATCATTAATCAAGGGCTTCTAAATACGCTGCATGCTTCTTATTCTTATGGGGATATCACCTTTTTTTTCCTTTTCCTTCGTTTGGATGTTCAGAAAAGTTCTCCCTTTATATATTGATCTCTATTCCATGTATGATGTGTTATTCGGACCAAGATTCTCTTCATGCATGATGTTTTTCTCAATGTATTTTTAGATGTTTGTATGTCACATTATATATTTGTTATTAAATAATTAAAAAATAAATTATGTCATATTCATCTAAATTACTTTTAAAAAAATTGAGAAAAAAAGTTTAAATACACTTTTGTGTGTTTTAAAAAACAAAATAACATAAAAATTAGTTTAAAAGTTTTGATTAAAAAGTCAAGTAAATTTTTTAAAACAGTATTTTGCAAATGAAAACATAGAATTATAGAAATTACTCCAAATGAGACCTTTATTATGCTTTTTTTTTTTTAAATTAATGGACATTGCCTTCATCAATGGCTTGTTTGTCGATCAATCACTTTAATTATATTTTTAAAATGCCATAACATTAGCACAAAAGATTTCTTTATTATTTTGTATTTGTCAAAGTGCTCTAGTGACCCACTGCATGTAGGGTTGACAAAAACAAAAATGAAAAATAATAAAGACAATAAGAATAAGAAGTCTAATCTAGATACATTGTATATATAATATAATGCTCTCGTGAAATAAATTCGTTTTGCGTAAGTCTAAAAATACATCGTATAAAATAAAGCCAATTGAGAATGCCAAGTTGTCACCAGGCATTTTGGTGATGATCTAAAACCTTGTCTCTTATGAAAGCAAAAACTTATTTTTGATGTTGCGAAAAAACAATTTTCAAGAAGTCTTTTTATTTGGTTCATGAAAGAAAGTGGCTTCGGTTCAACCCTAAGAGGTAGCCCGAATGATGAAGGGGCAAGTCGTAATTTCAGACGTCTTCAGATCAAATCTTAGTAACTCATTGGACAATTACTCAAGCGTCAACATACAGGTTGGTAAGACGATTCTCTAAAAATGAGTATCATCCCAGTATTAAGTGTGAGGTTGAATCCCCACCGATGCGCAAGTTCGTGACTTAAATCCCTCCATGTGTTGGGTGACCGGTGCATGGAGGGAGGGTTCGCCTCTACCAAAGGTAAACCTTTTCAAATAAGTGGCCTTGGTTGGGGACTAATAAGCAGAGTGTTAAATTAATTAGATTGATAAATACTTTCTACTTTATAATATGACTTGAATGTGCTTTCATTTTTTAAATTTCTATCTTAAATTCTGATTCCTAAATAATGTGGCACTGCATTAGTTTGATAAAAGAAGATGGGGATTTTACTTATGAGTTAGAGGTAAAATCGGTAACTTCCAACAAGTACAATAAAGTTCCATCTACAACAAAGAATGAGAAAACAACTCAAACACTTCTCCTATCTCCATCTAGATGAAAAAAGAAATCCAACATTCTCAATCAAAAGCAAAACATTATCTCACTACTGAGAGAGGGATGCAATATCCGATTAAAGGACATAAGAGATAAAAGAAGGGGTATCTTCAGATCACATTGTCTTACTATCTACATGCTTGATATGACAAGTAAACTCATAAGCGATTGTATTTGTCGATCGTCTAAAAGAAATACAACCATACCTATAACCATGCCTACAAAATCCACACATCAACATCCCACGAAAGAGAAATCATCAATAGACGAGTAAATGCCATTTATAGTTCCTAGTAAGCCCCCTTCTAACATAACATCCCTTAATCCTATTTGTAAGACAAATTGAACAACCTTAAGAGCTAAGATTTCACTAATTCCACATCCATGAAAGCTACCTACTTTGCCGTCAAACCACCAATAAAATTACCATTACAATCTCCATAACAACCCCAAAACCAACCCCATTCAAGTTATGAAACAATGTCCATATTGGAGAGACTTTTTGGTTGGATTGAGTTATATCTTCTAAATTGATTATAATAAAAATTGATTTAATACATAAATTATAACATCTCATTACTTTTATCACAATTTTTTTTTTAAAAAAAGTTATGAAGCAAGACTCCATCAAAATTGATTTTATAGAACATTTCCAATGAAGGAGAGCATCTTTGGTGGGGCACACTATCCAAGGTGCTAGATGGCGGAAGATATAACGCTATATTATTGTGGCACACTAATAATATAATGGGTAAATTATATTGATCTTTCTTTAAAGTTTCTAAAATTACACTGACCTCTCATACTTTACATGTAATATATGAATACCTCATTCCCGTCAATTTTTTTTAAAATGACAAAATTACTCATTTCATTTTTATTTTCAATTTTTAAAATTTAGACCAATTTTTTTTTTCATTTTTTCAAATAAATATTGATAAAAATCTTAAATTTTTTTTATCTAAAATAAAAATAAGTTATTTACCTTAAATTTCTTTTTAAATAAAATTTTTTAAAAAAGATAGAAAAAATTGGTCAAATTGGAAAAATACAATAATAAATAAATAAAAGAAACAATTTCGTCATTTTGAAAGAAAAAAATTGACATGAGGGAAGTATATATATATATATATATATATATATATATATATTTTCAAGTGAAATATGAGAGGTCAGTGTAATTTCAGAAATCTTATAAGAGGTCAGTATAATTTACTCTTATATAATTTATTGAACAATACTTATCTCCAAACTCGGTAGGAGAAATTTCCTCCTATTCGGGTACGTGACTTAACCAAAATCTGTCACATATGTAATGTACATGTGCTTTTTGATCTATTTAATTTTTTTATTAAAATTAAATAGTTACATGATATACATGTGAGTTCAAGTGTGATCCACTAAGATTGTGATACATACGTCAATAGAAAGAGGTTCTTCTTATCTAATTTGAATTCAACCATTGTCCTAATTCATTACTAGTGTCATCACATCATTTAAAATGCAAAATTTGAGATATTGTTTAATGAGTTGGGTATACCATGTACTAATATGCTATTACAATAATACTCTATCATATATGATATGTCCTACTTAAAAAAAGATATCTCATATCACACATAATAAAATACTATTAAAAAGATATTACATTACTCTATCAATTCCGTCTAAAATTTTCCCTCCGCCAGTGGCCCAGTGCACAGGAAGTAACATTATTTGGGCCAATGGAGACCTTGCCTTCTTTCCATACAAGAAGTATGCAGTGTACCAGATGCAAGTCTAGAAATTCCAATACTCTATTAATGAAGACAACAAATTCACATGCATATCAGCCTTTATGACAAAAAATAATAATAATAATAATAATAGTTCCGTGATACCATCACATGATGTGACAAGTATTGTGACAAAAATATAAATATGAAACTCTTGGATTCAAATAGATGCCGCACACCATGTCACGGTACCACTAGAAATTTGTTTGCTGTCATGGGCAGGCCCAAAAACAATGCAATGGGGTTACTTCCTTGGTGACATAATATCTGACTTCATATCACATGACAAGCCCTTCATATCAGTGTACAGTAGTAAAGTCTTTTATTGGTTGTTCATCTATAATGAAAGCTTTTCATTGGCATTCTATTCCATTATTCCATTATCGCTGAACTGATTCTAAACCTCAAATTCCCACTTGCAGAGCTAGCTACCTGTAATCCAGTGGCCACAATGTCATAATGGTTTATTTCAGCATTTTCCACCTCCCCCTCCACTTCAACAGAAGCTTTGCATAACTATTTCTTCAATTCAAAATAGATGTGTATTCTTCAAAACATAGTTATTAGGTAATACTGAGCAAAAATAATGTCTACGTTGGAGCTAAATGAGTTAGACTGGTTAGTAATTCATGACTTCTTTTAAGATAAATTTTATGGGTTTTACTCTTGCTCTCTCCAGCTAAGAGAATGTTTAATTTGTTTCTTTTTTTCAATTTTGAGTTGGATTTTTTCACTAATTGTTACTGTTTATTGAGTTATTGGGTTTTTTATGTTTTAGAATTGAAAAACTTCTGTGAACTTATAAAGTAATGATTGTATATTACATCTTCTTTTGTTGACAAAAACAGAAAAAAACAAAAAAATCTTATCTCAAAATTATGATATATCAAGCTTTGAATGTTAAAAGTTATGGGTGAAGAAACCTACACAATATACTAATACAAAAGGTGAAATGGTCTTATTTCAGTTGGAATTAGGGGAAGGTATGTCAGAAACATGTTAGCAAGCTGTTCAAAATAGTTTCAATACAAGAAATGTTGTATTTATTAGTGGAGCAATTAGGGTTCTTACTGGACAAGTTTAGTTTGCATTTATGTTTTTGTATTTGGAAAAACAACCTCAAATACCCACTTAATAATATAACCAACTATACAATGGTCATACTTTATTATTTTGTATTTGTCAAAGTGCTAGTGACCCACTGCATGTGGGGTTGACAAAAACAAAAATGAAAAATAATAAAGACAATAAGAATAAAAAGTCTAATCTAGATACATTGTATATATAAGATAATGCTCTCGTGAACGACCCACTACAAGTAGGTTTGTTTGGACTTTCAATGATTCATGAAATAAATTCGTTTTGCGTAAGTCTAAAAACACATCGTATAAAATAAAGCCAATTGAAAATGCCAAGTTGTCACCAGGTATTTTGGTGATGATCTAAAACCTTGTCTCTTATGAAAGCAAAAACTTATTTTTGATGTTGCTAAAAAACAATTTTCAGGAAGTCTTTTCATCTGGTTCATGAAACAGTGGCCTTGGTTCAACCCTAAGAGGTGGCCCGGATGGTGAAGGGACAAGTCATAATTTTAGACGTCTTCAGATCAAATCTTGGTAACTCATTAGGATAATTACTCATACGTTAGTCTACAAGTTGATAGGACGATTCTCCAAAAGTGAGCATCATCCCAATACTAAGTGTGAGGTCGAATCTCCGTCAATACGCAAATCCGTGATTTAAATCCCTTCATGTGTTAGGTCACCAGTGCATGGAGAGAGGGTTCGCCTCTACCAAGGGTAAACCTTTTTAAATAAGTGACCTTGGTTGGGGACTAATAAACAGAGTGCTAAGTTAAGTGGATTGATAAATACTTTCTACTCTATAATATGATTTGAATGTGCTTTCATTTTTTAAATTTCTATCTTAAATTTTGATTCCTAAATAATGTGGCACTTCATTAGTTTGAAAAAAAAAAGATGAGAATTTTATTTATGAGTTAGAGGTAAAAACGGTAGCTTCCAACAAGTACAATAAAGTTCCATCTACAACAGAGAATGAGAAAACAACTCAAACACATCTCCTATCTTCATCTAGATGAAGAAAAAAAATTCCAACATTCTCAATCAAAAGCAAAACATTATCTCACTACTGAGAGTGCAGGGCCGGCTAAAGGGTAAAGCAGGTAAAGCCCTGGCTTTAGGCCCCTAATTTTTTAGGCCCCACAATTTTTTTTTATATTTAAAAAAATATATTTATTATAATAAAATAAATAAGTCTTTTTATCTTCTTAATTTTTCATTTATTATCTTTTGGTTTTGTGTAGGTGTATACCGTGTTGTGCGGTCCCAACTCACGGTGTTAGTGGGTAGTTGGATATTATGTTGTGTGCTTTTGAACGTTTGTATTTATTAAGGAGACTTTTTGTCTTCTTAATAAATACTGTGTAGTGGCTCATTACCTTTTTTCCAACAGATATATACTACTTTTTAATTGTTTATCTTCTCCTTTTATTTACTTTAATAAGAAACGTTCCTACTTTTTTATTTATAAAATTCTTTCTTTGACGTTTAAAAAATACTCTGCAACTTGGGCAACCTGCTATATTTTCTGAAAAATACTCTATAACCTAGCATTTTAGCAACCTGCTACACGTTCATATTAGTTTTGGGCCTTGCTGACTTTGGTCTTTGGCGTTTTGCAAGTGAAGCCATTTGGAGTTGGCGAGTTGCTGTGCGAGAGCCGTGAAATATTAAAAATTTTGATTAGTTTCTCTTATGTTTGCTGAATCTGAAGAATAAATTGCTCCATAATCAGGTTCTATTGTTCTAACTTTAAATTTTTTAATTTAAAATTTATATTAGATTGTCTCTATTTTGTTTATTGTTAGCTCATTGAATCTTTGATTATTAATTTTGTATTAGCCATTAAAAATATATAAAATAATTGTTGTAGATACATTTTAATTTTTTGTATATCAAAAAAATTTAAATGTCAACTCGAAAATATGAATCTGGTTATTCAAAACTCCAAAAAAAGAGAAGAATTGAAAATTTAATACAATCTCAAAAAGGAGCTCTTGATAAATTTTTTACAAATAATAAAAATAAATCAGAAAATATTAGTGAATGTTCCTTAAATGAACAAGTTAGTAATTTAGTTGAGTTAGACGATAATAAAATACTAGAACAAGAAGATGTAATTGAAAAGACTCATATTGATCCTCAAACTGATGATGAAGAGGTAGAGGACCAATCTGTAAATGAATTAAATGATTCTATTCCTAAAAATATTTATGATCCAAGTCAATGGACAAATATTGATACAAATTTAAGAGATGTATTAGTAGAAAGGGGTCCAATTAGAGTTAGTGATATGAATTTTCCTAAAGATAAATTCTCAAGACATTTTTCCACTACAAATTATATTCAAAAGTTAGCAAACGGTGAAAAACATGAAAGAAGATGGCTAGTTTATTCAAATGACTTGGATAGAGTATTTTGTTTTTCTTGCAAATTGTTTAATAATGTTTCTAGTACAAGTAAATTAGCTAATGTTGGCACTAGAGATTGGAGAAATCTTAGTGCTAAGCTTAAGAGTCATGAGACAAGTAATGAACATATTACTAATATGAGTTTATGGATTGATTTAGAAATGAGATTGTTGAAAAATAAAACAATTGATAAAAATATTCAAGAACAAATAAATAGAGATAAAGAACATTGGAAAAAGCATTATTAAGAATTATTGCTGTAGTAAAAACTCTTGGTAAAAATAATTTGGCCTTTCGGGGAAAAAATGAAAAGATCTATCAAGAAAGTAATGGAAATTTTTAAAGTAATGGAAATTTTTTAAGTCTAATTGAAATGATTGCAGAATTTGATCCGGTAATGCAAGAACATATTCGACGCATTAAACAAGATAAAATTCATAACCATTACCTTGGACATAATATACAAAATGAATTGATAAATTTGTTAGCAAATGAAATTAAAAATAAAATTGTTGAACAAATTATCAAAGCAAAATATTTTTCAATAATACTTGATTGCACTCCAGATGCAAGTCATCAAGAACAAATGTCTTTTATATTGCGATGTGTGGATGTTTCATCAAGTCCAATTACAATTAAAGAATATTTTTTAGAATTTTTAAAAGTAGATGATACAACTGGAAAGGTCTTTTTGATGCTATTGTAGATGAAATAAAAAATATTGGACTTGATATTAATAATTTAAGAGGACAAGGGTATGATAATGGATCTAATATGAAGGGCAAACACCAAAGAGTGCAAAAAAGACTTCTAGATATAAATCTTAGATCGTTTTATACACCATGTGGTTGTCATAATTTAAATTTAGTACTTTATGACATGGCTAATTCTTGTACTAAAGCTATATCATTTTTTGGAGTAGTACAACGTATATACACACTATTTTCTTCTTCTACCAAACGATGGAAAATTTTACAAGATAATGTACATTGTCTAACTTTTAAACCATTGTCACAAACACGTTGGGAAAGTCGTATTGAAAGTGTAAAAGCAATAAGATTTCAAACCCCTCAAATAAGAGATGCTTTATTGAAATTAGCAGAAGTTAGTGAAGATCCTAAGACTAAAAGTGAAGCTAATTGCTTAGGAACATATGAGCTTGAAAATTTTGAATTTTTATTAGGCATAACTATTTGGTATGATATATTATTTGCTATCAACTCGGTTAGTAAAAATTTACAATCAAAAGATATGAGTATTGATATTGCTATAGAACAATTAAAAGGTCTGCTTTCTTTTTTTGAAAAATATAGAGAAGATGGATTTGCATCCGCTATGATTTCTTCTAAAGAAATTGCATTTGAAATGAAAATAGAACCTGTATTTCATGAAAAACGTATCATTCGTAGAAAGAAACATTTTGATGAAAATGATAATAATGAAACAACAAAATCACTTGAAGAATCATTTAGAATTGATTATTTTATATACATAATAGATCAAGCAATTTTTTCACTTCAAAGTAGATTTGAACAATTTAAAATATATGAAAATATTTTTGGTTTTCTTTTTAGTGGAAAAAAATTGAAGTCACTAGACAATGATAGTTTAAAAGAACATTGTCTTAATTTTGAATGTTCCTTAAAATATAATAATTACTCAGATATTGATGGTTTAGATTTATTTTCAGAATTGAAAGTTTTAAAAGAAGTTATACAAATAGAAAATAATACTCCAATCGACACACTCAATCATATAAAAAGATTTGATTCTTTTCCAAATGCATATATTGCTTATAGAATAATGTTAACAATTCCCGTAACCGTTGCTTCGGCGGAAAGAAGTTTTTCAAAACTAAAATTAATAAAATTTTACTTAAGATCAACAATGTCTCAAGAAAGATTAATTGGATTGGCAATACTATCAATTGAAAAAGAAATGTTAGAAGAAATTCATTATAAAAATTTAATTAGTAATTTTGCGTATCAAAAAGCTAGAAAAATAAATTTTAAATAAAAAATTTATAAAATTTTAATAAATAAAAAAAGCCTCATTTTATAATTTTGCTTTAGACCTCTGAATGTGTTGAACCGCCCCTGTGAGAGAGGGATGTAATATCCGTTACAGAACATAAGAGATAAAATAAGGGGTATCTTCAAGTCATACTGTTTTACTATCTACATGCTTGACATGACGAGTAAGCTCATAAGCGATTATGTTTGTCCATTGTCTAAAAAAAATACAACCATACCTATAACCATGCCTACAAAATCCACACATCACCATCCCACGAAAGAGAAATCATCAATAGACGAGTAAATGCCATTTATAGTTCTTAATAAGCCCCTTTCTAACATAGCATCCCTTAATCCTATTTGTAAGACAAATTGAACAACCTTAAGAGCTGAAGATTTCACTAATTCCACATCCATGAAAGCTACCTCCTTTGCCATCAAACCACCAATAAAATTACCATTACAATCTCCATAACAACCCCAAAACCAACCACATTCAAGTTATGGAAACAATGTCTATATTAGAGAGACTTTTGGCTTGGGTTGAGTTATATCTTGTAAATTGATTGAGCTGATTATAATAAAAATAGATTTAATACATGAATTGTAATACCTCATCACTTGTATCACAATTTTTTTTTTTAAAAAAAGTTATGAAACAAGACTCCAACAAAATTTATTTTATAGAACATTTCCGGTGAAGGAGAGCATCTTTGGAGGGGCACACTATCCAAGGTGGTAGATGACAGAAGATATAACGTTATATTATTGTGCCACACTAATTATATAATGGATAAATTATACTGATCTTCTTTAAAGTTTCTGAAATTACACTGACCTCTCTTACTTTACATATAATATATGAATATCTCATTCCAATCAATTTTTTTTTCAAAATGACAAAATTACCCAATTCATTTTTTTTTTCAATTTTTAAAATTTAGACCATTTTTTTTTTCATTTTTTCAAATAAATATTGATAAAAATCTTAAATTTAGTTTTATATAAAATAAAAATAAGTTATTTACCTTAAATTTCTTTTTAAATAAAATTTTTTTAAAAAAAGATAGAGAAATTGGTCAAATTAGAAAAATACAAATATAAATAAATAAAAGAAACAATTTCGTCATTTTGAAAGAAAAAAAATTGACATGAGAGAAGTATATATATTTTTTCAAGTAAAATAGGAGAGGTCAGTATAATTTATCCTTATATAATTTATTGAACAATACGTATCTCCAAACTCGATAGGAGAAACTTTCTCCCAACCAGGTACGTGTCTTAACCCAAATCTGTCACATATGCAATGCACATATGCTTTTTGATCTATTTAATTTAATTTTTTTTTTTGTTAAAACTAAATAGTCGCATGATATACATATGAGTGCAAATATGATCTACTAAGATTGTGATACATATGTAGATAAGAAGAGATTCTTCTTATCTGATTTGAAGTCAAGCATTGTCCTAATTTATTACCAGTGTCATCACATCATTTAAAATGTAAAATTTGAAATATTTTTTAATGAATCTGGTATACCATGTGCCAATGTGTCATTACAATAATACTCTGTCATATATGATATGTCTTACTTAAAAAAAAATATTTCATATCACACATAATAAAATACTATTAAAAAAATATATTATCATATTACTTTACCAATCCCGTCTAAGAATTTTCCCTCCGCCAGTGGCCCAGTGCACAGAAAATAACATTATTTGGGCCAATGGAGGCCTTGCCTTCTTTCCACACAAGAAGCATGCAGTGTACCAGATGCAAGTCAAGAAATTCCAAAACTGTATTAATGAAGAAAACAAATTCACGTGCAAATCAGCCTTCATGAGACACAAAAAAAAAAAAATAGTTCCATGGTACGTTCGTATTGTGTGACAAGTATTGTGACAAAAGTATAAATATGAAACTCTTGGATTTAAATAGATGTCGCACACAATGTCACGGTACCACTAGAAATTTGTTTGCTGTCATGGGCAGGCCCAAAAACAATGCAATGGGGTTACTTCCTTGGTGACATAACATCTGACTTCATATCACATGACAAGCCCTTCATATCAGTGTACAGTAGTAAATAAAGTCTTGCAATGGGGTTACTTCCTTGGTGACATAACATCTGACTTCATATCACATGACAAGCCCTTCAAATCAGTGTACTGTAGTAAATAAAGTCTTTTATTGGTTGTTCGTCTATAATGAAAGCTTTTCATTGGCATTCTATTCCATTATCGCTAAAACTGATTCTAAACCTCAAATTCTCACTTGTAGTGCCTGTAATCCAGTGGCCACAATGCCATAATGGTTTATTTCAGCATTTTCCACCTCCTCCTCCTCCTCCTCCTCTTCAACAGAATCTTTGCATAACTATTTCTTCAATTCAAAATAGATGTGTACGCTTCAAAACATTTTATAGGCGCATTATTAGGTACTGTTAGAACAAAAATAGTATCTACATCGGAGCTAAATGAGTTAGACTGGTTAGTAATTCATGACTTCTTTTAAGATAAATTTTATAGGTTTTACTCTTGCTCTCTCCAACTGAGAGGGTGTGCAATTTATTTTTTCTTTTCAATTTTGAGCTGGATTTTTTCACTAATTGTTACTATTTATTGAGTTATTGGGTTTTTCATGTTTTAGAATTGAAAAACTTTAGTAAACTTATAAATTAATGATTATATAATACATCTTCTTCTGTTGACAAAAACAAAAAAAAAACGAAAAATCTTATCTCCAAATTATGATATATCAAGCTTTGAATGTTAAAAATTATGGGTGAAGAAACCTACACAATATACTAATACAAAAGGTGAAATGGTCTTATTTCAGTTGGAATTAGGGGAAGGTATGTCAGAAACATGTTAGCAAGCTGTTCAAAATAGTTTCAATACAAGAAATGTTGTATTTATTAGTGGAGCAATTAGGGTTCTTACTGGACAAGTTTAGTTTGCATTTATGTTTTTGTATTTGGAAAAACAACCTTAAATACCCACTTAATAATATAACCAACTATACAGACTGTCATGTGACTCTGGTAGTAGACAGAGGCGGATTTGGGGATGGCCAGGGCATCCACCCTCCAAAAATTTAAGAAGAAAACAATTTTACTAGAATTCTATAATAATTTAGAAATTTTCCTCCGAAAGTTTTGAAATTTTTATAACCACCCTTCTATACATATATTCGCCTCTTGTACAGAATCTCTAGAGAGCAAGCTTGCCTAGGAATGACAATAGGGCGGGTTTGGAACGGAGTGATCCTTCTCCAACTCCGATCCCGTTTATATTCTCCATTCTCGACCCTGCTCTGTTCCATTTAGAGGTTTACCCTAATTCCAAACCTAATCCTGTTTATATTTCTCGACTTTATCCTGTCTCGTCCCGAACCTCAATATATATATTTTTTAAGTAACTTAAAACTTTTATTTTGATAAGTAAATTATTATTATTATTAGCAAAATAATCAATACAAGAAAAAAATATATGAGTGTGATATGAAAAACTTTAAAAGTAATTTTATATAGTGTTATTTATTGGTAAATATAGTATATATAAGAATAAATAAAAAAACTTAACATATAAACGGGACCGTGTGACTATTCCCAGAACCCAACGGGGTTTTAAAAGTTACACTCCGACTTCGTTTATGAACATCTCATACCCGCCCCATTAGAGGCGGGACGAGACAAATTTCTAACAAGACGGGACAAATTGCCATCCCTAAGCTTGCCCAACAAGAAATTGTATAGATCTAATTTATATTCAAATTTATAAACAGGTTAATATAAATGCGTGCAGCTCCAGTTAGACCCAAATTTGAATTTCTTTTGTGCTTAATGACTCATGATCTCTCAAACAATCATAAATTCATAATAAATACCCGGGTCTATGATGATCATTTTGCAGGGCAAACCTATTCTCCATTCAATTTTTTTTTTTAAATTAAAATAATAATGCTTTATATTCTACCATATTCATTCCATTTCTATCCCGCCCTTTCACAAGTAGTAAAACTTACTCGCAGACCCATGTAAGTAGGTGCCACCCTTGAACTCAACTTGGCAATTGTGCCAAGAACCGTCCTCATATCTCAACTAAGATCGTCTCAAGAATTCGGTATGTCCTAAACAATTTTTTCGGTACAACCATTTTCTACGAATTTGAATTTCTTACTTCAGCAAGAAACTGTCACTGTATTACTTATCCGATCAAAATAAAAATCTCGTGATTTGTTTCACAAGAAATTTTACCAAAAACGGTAACACTGCTATATTATAGGAATAAAGTAAGCGCTTAAACCCAAAGTTTTATCTTAGTTATGTCTTGAGTTATTTCTTTTATTTCTTTAACTTGATCATCGAAACGGCCATTATTGAGATCTCTTCGGTGATCTTTATCCTCAATTATTTTTCAGGAACTCTCACCAAGCAATCTCGGCCTTTGATTCTTCCTACACCAGTTTTTCACCACAACAAAATTAATTAGTAAGATGCCCCTTGTTGAATCGACAGCAGTTCAAGTAGAAAAAATATGGTTGAGAAATAAAATTCACTAGAAATACAAAAAAATGCTTGAGAAATAAAATTCACTAGAAATAAAATAAAATAAAAAACTAATTGGACAAAAATCATTATAAGAGGCACACTTAAATTGAGGGTTTTTACATTTTTTTAAGATAAATTTATTAATTATTGGATATAATAAATAATAATAAAATAACAATTAAAAACATTAAAACATTAAAACAGTTGGATTGTTTCTAGTTTCTAGGGTTGAGATCCTTTGGTGTGTATATATGTCTGTTACCAAATTGAATTGTTGTCAAATTAGATTGACTTACAATCTAATCCAATCCATTTAAGTAATAAAAATATTAGACGATCCGATTATATTTTGTTAACCGAATTTATAATAATTGAATTAATAATCCTAATTCAATCAACTGTCGTGTACATACACTTACATCACACAAACATTAAAAATGCATTCTTTTCTTATAAATCTAGGTTCATATTGAATTTAAAATTCAAATCAACTGGCAAGTTTGAATGATTTGTATTATTCAATATTTTAAAAAATAAAAAATAAAAAAAAATTAATTTTAAAATTTTAAAATAAAATATGCAGTAATTATTAAATATTAAATTTTCAGTCATGACTAGCTTTGTCTTTTTCAAGGCTTATAGTTACGTAAAATAATAGAAAGACAAAGATGTTACCTGACAGCTGAAAGCTTTGGCGATCATTACTTAATCTTAGATTAGCAATTTTAATATCTCCTCTATCTAACTTGTTGTGTGCCTTTTCATCCCACATCAGAAAAGAGTCGGGACCGCTTGTCGCTTATAAGCACATGCCGCTTTCTCTCTTATATGAAGTCTTTTCCTGAGTAAAAGTCTAAGAGAAACAAAACTGTGCAGGGCGGAGCGGGCTTGGCCCAAAACCTATGGGGAGGGCTTGGCCCAAAGTCCGTAATCCCAAAATGAACAATATCATGCACGAGAGACCACGGTGTGCAAATCGTAAATATGCAGCAACATAACTGTTGACTGTGATGCTAAACGTGAGGAACATGAACGGTGAAGATCCAAGTACTATTTACGCCTCAGTTGGATAAAAACATTCCTGACAGATTGAAAGCTGCCTACCGACAAATATGCGGGACCCCATTTCCAGGGTGGCCCAAGCGTGAGATCCACAGCCGCACTATCATGGGCCCCTTCTGCTTCGCCAAAATAATCAATGGGTTCCTAATTGTAGATGCACTTGTGGCGCGTGCGGTTTATAAATTTCTATTACAACACTCATCCCTGCCAATTGGTAGATTCCAATACCTACAGAGGACCACTGTAACGAGAAGAGGGAGAAATTTTGAGCTGACCATTTCTTTTTCATGGTATCACAGAGAAACAGGGTGAGTCTATACAATTGAAGGCATAAAATAATAAAAGGATACTTTTAAATGAGATTTTTTTTTATATTTAATATTAATATTATAAAATTTACTAAATATATAATAAAACATATATAAAATTTTTAATATTTTATTTTCTTTATATATTATATTATATTTTTTATAATATAAAATAGTAATAGTTTTCTAATGAGAAAGATGTATATATTAAATAAAACTATAATAATAGAATTTCTAGTAATAAAAGATTTTTGTTAATTTTGCAGGATAAAATTTAAGTATCTCGAGTTCGAGTCTTCTTTGCAACTATCGTTGGCAACTAGAACTTAAAGGGTGGACCTGATTGTCAAGGTGGCGAGAACTTAATTTGGTGCGTGTAAATTGACCCAAGATACCCCATAACTAATCATTCAAAAAAAAGAATTAGTTCTTTATTAATTTTAGACTTTTAAGTAGATTATACTATAAATGCATAAAATCTGAGTCTTTTTAGAGTTAGACATTTATTAAGTTTAGAGTTGTAATTTAATTATACTATAGACATATAAAATCTGAGCCTAAAAAATGACTTTGTTGGTTTTATGGTTTAATGGCACTGCATAGAGAACACCATGCAACCTTTTCACTTTCTTAAAAGAACCCAACTTTGAACAAAGTTGTAGCCTAGTGAAGAGAAAAGAGTGGGAGAAATGAAAAAGAGAAAAACAGAGAAGGGAGAAGAAAGGAAACAGAAAAGGAAGAGTCTTTCCCTCCAAACTCATATTCCTTTTTTTTTTTCCTTCTAAAAATGGAAGAAGACAAGGAGAAAAAAGTGAATTTTATTTTCTCCTTACATTTTGTCCTTCAAATAACAATCATTACTTTAAAGTATAGAGGTTTTATAATAAAATCATATAACATCACTTTCTTTTCTTTCTCATTTCCTTCCTACAATACCAAATAATAGTAGTAAAAGTCTTTTTCTTCAATTTTTTAATCCTTTGTACAAAAAGATATCATCAATAATTGTGTTGTATGCATGTATAGCAAAAAGGGTTTTCAGGTTATCGAAAGTGGCACACTATTGCAATCTTTTAATTGGCAGAGTAAAAGAAAATCTTATTATTAGTATTTTTCTTAGGTGTGATCTTGTAAAACAAGGTAGTTCTCAAGGAAGGTCATCTCCATTCACCTAACTACTTTCTTTTGATCAAACAAGAAGGATGTTTTATATTGTTAGTCATCTCCAAATCTATATAGCATTTGAATTTAAACAAACATGCATTGTTTGAATCCAATGTTCTTTTATTAAATAATAGAAAGAAAGAAAAAAATCAAGGTATGGTAGGATCAAATTTTCTCCATCTAGAGTAGAACAAAATAAAATTTGACTTTTATAATATTTTGTAGATTGAAAATTTGGATAATATTAAGTAAAATAGAACAAAATTAATTTGTTTGATTTTTATTAAGTAGAATATAAGTAAATGTTTGAATTAAAACCATGTTATTTAAAATTGGGATAGGATCAATTTTTGGAAAATTCATTAGAAAGTTTTTTTCTTCTTCTTTAAAGATACAAAGATTTGAGACTTATATTGGAAATAAGTGTCTTTTAAGATAAAAGTTGAACTTGAAATCTTAAAAATATTAACATTGCTTGGATTACTTCACCTAAAAAATTGGACAATATATTTAATGTGGGTCATGTTTTAACCATCAACAAAATCTTTTGAACTTGTTCCCCTCATTCAAAAATAAAGAACAAGTTCAAGTTCTCAAAGCAACTAAGAGAAAAGGGATTAGTAGGTCCATTTTGGCTTATTGCAGAATTTTAAATTTTGTATTCCGATTATATCGTATAAGACATGATTCATCGAGAGTATTATATGATTTAATTAGAGCGTGAAGTTTAAGAGTCCACAGCTAATGCTATATATATATATATATATGTGTGTGTGTGTGTGTGTGTGTATGTATGTATATATATATATATATATGATGTTTTAACTCTTAGATGATTTTGAGATTGAGATTGAATTTTTGTTTATTCTAACGACTTTATTTCTAAAGTTATTCAAGAGTCAAAATACCATGTTTTATATGTACTAAAACTTATAATAATATTAATTATATATATATATGAGTAATATTATCTTTAGTGTAATATTTTACTAAAAAAATTTATTTGTTGACGTGATTATTTGAGTACTAGTACTGAATTACTCTTTTGGTATTAGTGAATTTGACATTTTAGTACCAATCATATCAGGTAAGTCAAAGGGGCTTAATTGACTAGTACCAAAATGTTTAATTAACTAACACTTACATGTATCATAAGACTTAATTAATTAACACCCGAATATCGATGTCAGCAAATAAAAAAATTTGTTAAATATTATGGTAAAGATAGCATATATATATCTATATATATGCTGAAAACGTGCTCGTCACAAGAGTAAAAAGCGCGTGGATGAATAAACAAAAAGTGGTAAACAAGGAGCATCTAGGTCGGTAGATTTGGTAATATTTAAGAAGCAGTCCATGATTGGCTACATCCTTTATCACAAGGGATAACGAACCATGTCATTTGAATCGGACCCATAAAGGCTCCCAAGCCGTGCGTCGACGATTCTATTAAATTCAGGCCGAGAGCGATATATCGTGCGCTTCTCTCCTTGGAGGCTTAAACTGACGCACCCACATCAAGCCCTACAAGTGTCCCACACAGGCGTGTATTGTCAGCATTACAGTCTTACGGCCACTCTTTTGCTACATACGTGTCTAATGTTGTATAGAAATAGTTGATGCTTGGATTTTTCTAAGATTTTAATATTTTCAATTGGTTAACATTGACCTGGGCTTGGGGTTAGACTCCGCTTGGTGGAGTGGTCTTGTTCTTTTGAAACAGTCTCTCTCTTTCTAAATTTGTGTTTTCTCATCTGGGTGTTCTTTTCTTTTGATTACTTTTGGTGGGTTTTGAAGTTTTGCTTTGAATTTTATTGTTTGTGGATTTGCGGTTGGGATGGAGGGAAGATATGAGCCATTGAAGGAACTTGGTTCTGGGAATTTTGGGGTGGCAAGGCTGGTCAGAGACAAGAAGACAAAGGAGCTTCTTGCAGTCAAATACATAGAAAGGGGGAAAAAGGTACTTTTGTTGTTATATCAATTTTATGTACATAATCCTGCATAAGGTAGTGTTTGGATTAGTTGTCTGACTCTGCGTGTGTATATATAGCTATATCTATATATACTAATATACATTGCTTCTTTATTTATTTGTGTATTTTCCTTATTGGATGGATTCAAATTTGAATTTGGTTTGTTTGCTTATTAATTTGTTCAAATGGGTTATTGGACTTTTCTCAGAATTTAAGTTTTCTATTGTTCCAATTTGAAATTGTTGTGGTTGGAGCATTTTGAACATTGAATTCTTTGGGTTTGGTGGTGGTCAAAACCACCAACGCAAGCTTTGTAATATTCGTTTACCTGTAAAGGCATTTTCCAATATAGAGAGTCGTCTGGAAGAAGCCAACAGTGACTTGAAATGCTTTTTGTTGAAAAGAGAAAACCTAGGTTGTTCAAGAGTGATAGCTTGATAGTTGATAGACTAGCTGGCCTACCTGAGATGGAAAGATCCACCTGTCGCATGCACATGACTTTGGTTTGAGCCGTTGCACACACAAACACATAGTATTAGTATTCCTCCTCTCCCATTGCTTGTATCAAAAAAATAAAAAAAAAAAGATTGATGGCTCGATAAGAAATTTAGGCATTGTATGGACACTTGGACAAGGTTTTGGAGGGTGGTTTTTGTCCTGTGTTCTTTTTTTTTTTATATACAAATGTAGGTGTGAATCTTGAGAGTCTAATGTTGGTTAGGTGGCACTGTCACTTTATCCTTGTGCATATTCAATGGAGGAGTTGAGGTAAATTCCTGGAGGAGCAACATTGTGGGTTATGGAGTTGGGGGATATTAGGGATATTGAATGGAGGTGGTGAGGACAAGACTTCAAGCTACATTGGCTGCCTTTTGGATTTGTAAAGTTTTTTTATGCTTGGGACGATATGTACCCAATTTGATTCCCTTGTAAATTTTCCTTTGATTAATGACATTTCTATTGTCATATTGCCCTTATCTGCAGCCCCACTGTGGGTTAATTGTTCAGTTAACTTGATTTGTTGTGTATAATTAGTTTTTATAAACAAAAAAATTTGGGGGCTTATTTTTACCACTTCCACATTCCTGCACAAAACATTATATGTTTTCCATGTATTTACCGGATCAAGAGACAAATCAATATCGAGTGCTTTATATTTCTGATAACTAGAGTTTAAGTGGCAGGCCTCACCTTTAGCAAGTGGTATTTGATCTTAGGATTCAGGTTAGTGTACAAGATTGGTACACAAGGTAAATTGTCAGTTTTTTGTGTGCAAAATTGAGTAGAACGTGACTGGTATTTGGTTTGAGACTTTTGAGTACTTAGATGACTCAAAATTTGGACATTGGAAACTGACCATTCATTAATCATCGCTTGTTAAAAGGGCTAGCCCAGTGCACGTGGCTCCTGCTACTGCCATTATTCATAGCTTGTTATTTAGATAAATATGGAATACTTATGGTAGGACCTCAGACCCTTGGTGAGGAGCTGAATTGGTTTAATGTGACATTGTGAGCAACAGCTGTTTGATTATGATAGTGAATCTTTCTATCAATCAAATTTCTGGACCAAATTGAATTGGAGGGATAGAACCGTTGGATCACTTGAATTTTTAAATTTCTTTGCTTGCTCAATAAAAAGTGTTGGTGTGATGTTGGAAGAGAAAGACAAGGTGGCCATCCTGCTGTTACTCAGTTTGGATCTTTTGATAACTTGGTCATGACTTTGAATTGGGATGAAGATGGTATGCAATTTATTGTGAAGAAAGGTCCCTTTGGTAATTGGAGGGAGATCTAGGTTCTGTTGATAAAAACTTAGAAGACAGAAATATATTCAACATAAGCTCATTTATTATACTTGGTATGTTGGATATGATGAGGCTCCAAGTCTATAATTGATTGTTTTCGTAGACCATAATTCCAATCACAACATAGAATAGAATTCTAATTTATAAATTATGACGGAATAATATATTAAAAAATAATGTAAGAAGTTTAATATATTACTTTGTAACTAACCAAAATATATGTGAATAATACTTTGTAAATTATATGTACATTTTGTGTGTTAATTTATAAAGAACCAAGCTTTTAGTTATCTGAGTCTAATCCATGGTGCTCCAATTCGTTAAGCTAAATAAGCTTGGTTAGAGATGTGGGCTCAATAACAACCCTTGTGATGACTTTTTGTTTTATCAATTGAGTTGTGTTGACAATCCTAGAAGCCAAAACTAGTTAAAGATGCAATTTAACTCTCCATGATAAATTGCATCAGATTCCTATATCTCTCACTATTTATCAACAATATGTATTATTGCACAAGTTGAAGAGGATAACAGCGTTTTTTCTTGCCCAGGCATTACCTAATTAATGGATTCTTAGACTGCAGCGCATTGGCCACATGAAGAGGATAATGACACTCACTTAGTTGATTGACTACATGGGGGTGGCTCCGGAACTGTACCGTTATGATTTTTTATGACACTGACAAATCTGAGATGCATTTAGCATAATTTTTTTTAAAGTTAGCTGTTAACAAAAAACTCCTGAACATCCCAAAAAATATAAGCCAATGTTATATCTCTCCAATTATTCTTCAGGCTAATATGTTATATGCTTAATAGGTGTTAGTCAAACCAACCGGGGTTAGTCACCAATGTCATCTGTCAATGGCTTAAAATATCCACAGTCAGTAGTAAGCTACATAGTTCTAGAATCTGACATATTATCTTATTGTAGGCTCAAATCCAAAAGATGTAATCCATTTATAACTTTTTGTCGGTGGGTATGCCACCACCAGCTGACTTGTTTGCACCGCTGAAATATTTGAGGAAGGCAACTTACCATGTGGCATTGAAAATGAATGACAGCCCATGACCATGGGAATGCACAAATGTTGTGATTGTTTACTGAACAAATGGTTTACAACTTTACACTTTATATTTCAACATGCATCTATATGTGATCTAAATTATTAAGTAAAAATAAAAAAATTCTGCATAACAATCAAGATATTACTGAAAATTTTAGAAATATTTAATTATAACTAAATAACTATAAGTTGGAGAGAGAGAGAGAGAGAGAGAGAGAGAGAGAGAGAGAGAGCCAATTTTCATATTAGGTTTAATTAGATAATAGCTCTTTTGATTTACATTCGTAAAACTGAGTGCTAGTAGTTGGTACTTTCCTCAAAAAACTTTGTTAGCTCAAGTCAAAGCTGGATTGCAGTTAGTTTCTTTTCTTACATTCTAAGCTATTTAAAGTTTTAATGCATGAAGATTATTGATTTTCTCTATTTTTTGAACTTCTGTCATGTTACTTCAAGTTTCTATCATGATAGAGTTGCAGTTTTATTATTATAGAACCACAGTTTGTACAGAGATCAAAGTAGGAAGCATGCATGGAGTGGGAGTTCACCTCGTATTCAGTTCCTGTTATTAGGGAGAAATTCCCATGTTATGGTCCATAGTTCTCACTTCTCATCCAATCTCCTTCTATGGTTCATAGACCCTAAAAGTTTTTTTTATTTTTATTTTGGGCAATCCCAATCCTCAAACTTCCCTTATGTATGAGTGGAATATCTATCAATCAGATCATATAGGGAAAGGGAAGTGAGTTAATATCACCGTACCCAATAACATGATAATGAATTTTCCAAGTAGTTATCTTATATAGGCAATGGACATGCCTTTTCTGGCCTTTTTGCCATTCCAGATATAGAGATATATCCATTTAGAATATGTACTGAAGTTATAAGTTTTTTTGCACTTCACATTTTTTGAGGTTTTTATGCTCAATACCTGAGTTTCATGTCCTCATTGCATAGGCCTTGAGTGGTCTTCTAGTTTTAATTTTTGTTATCGTGTTCTTTTGTTTTCTTCTTTCTCTCAATTTCTTGATATGGATGTAGTCCCCCTCCCTCTTCTTTCTCATGAAGTTCTGTTTTTGTTTTTCTTGTTCAGATTGATGAGAATGTACAGAGGGAAATTATAAATCACAGATCATTGAGGCACCCGAACATTGTCAGGTTCAAGGAGGTAAGCATCTAATGTAATTTTATTACATTGCATCCAATTTTTTTAAAAGCCAACACTTGATGATACTTAAATTTATTGAGCTTTATAGTCACAAGAATGACATAAGTTTTTGGGTCTTCATGTAATAAACTGATGGTTTGTCATTGATTTAAAATCCTGGACATGGCATATGGTAATAGTGCCAACTTTTAGCAAGCAAATTTTGGTGCCAATCATCCAACAAAGGGGTATTGATCAGAGAACTCTGATATAAGTAGGCCCAGGATTTCAGGATTTGGTATTGGGTGAAGTATCCTTTGATCTCCACACTTATAATGCTGCACGTGGATGACCTCATCACCATTTTTTTTAATATTGATAGATCTTGCTTGGAAAGTTTCATTACGGATTCCACATTATGACATTATAATTTTTGGGATGCTTTGTAGTCAAGAAATACATAAAAGCTAATTGCATCTGAGATTCAGTTGAAAGTCAATAGGGTACCTCTAGTTTTAGAATCCTTAGGCTTTAGACAGCTTATCTTTACATTAAGCATATTGAATCATGTTTCTCACATGGCAATAATAAATGAGCTGGCATGAGATTTAGGATAGATGATTCCATTTGCTGCCAATATAGTTGCTCCAAACACAGATATTCCATCAGTTTTGTCAATGTCAAGAAATATCATTTCTATCTAGATGGCTTATCCTCATGTTTTTTATGAAGCACTGATTAGCTTAATGGGCTGGAACTAGGAAGATAACTGGATGAAGAAGCAACCATCAAAATTGTCACTGTAGTTGGGTTAGTGACTTGTTGACAATGGAACTTGTACGAGCATGTGCTTGTCAAAATAATGAAATATGCTGGCTGCCAAAAACAGGATACAGGCTAGAGGAGGGGTTCTATGAAGCTACTTGAATATATTTGACATCTCTGCACTTCAAAATACTCCTTTAACAACGTGAACTCCATGATTTATTCGGTTCTAGATTTCTTTATTAGCTGTGGCTAGGCCTACCCAGAAAATGTGGATTTACTAACTAGTCTAAATCACTAGTGTGCACAGCCAATTTCAAACGTAAGACTCAAGTCTCTTTATCTTTTGATGCCTTTGAATTTAGAAAGCAAACGAAGAAGATCTGCTTCTGCTTTCAAAAAGAAGGTAACAATCTCAAGATGTTGAAGTAAAATAGAGAATATTCCTTTATATAGGTGTATCAGCGACCATTGTTCTGTGTTGTGACTAAGAAATAGTCTTTGTATAGAATGTAAAATGTTATTTTCATAGAAACACCTATTGGGCAACAATGAATTTGATCTTTCCCATTTATATGGATTATTCACAATCAAGAAGATTGCAACCATTCCAATTTTAAGACATGTATTCAAAAAAGGTGAGGGCGGACCTTGGCACAACGGTAGGTTGCTCTATTGTGACCTAGAGGTCACGGGTTAGAGTTGCGGAAACAGCCTCTCCTCTTGGGGGGTAAGGCTATGTACATCTAACTCTCCCCAAACCCTTAGTGGCTGGAGGCTTATGCATTGGGCTAGCCCCCCTTTTGTATGCATTCGAAAAATGTCATTACCCAATGCTAGTCTCATCAATTTGTGGTGCCAAGTGGGATGGACTGGGTACTAACCCAAACTCCTGCTTTATTAACAAGCAGTGGTTGCCTTCATACTCGACATGCAAGCTTTCACCATTGCATAAACCAGTGGTCTCTTAAGACAATTATACATGTGGTGTATGCTTTTGTGTATTCATAACATGTATGTATCCCTTGTCTCATTTAGTTTGAGCAGGGGGGCACAATGCCAGGTTAGCAAAAACAGTACTTTTGTTTTACATTCACTGGGATTGTACATGGCTGAAAATGCTGTTTAGACTTTAGACATGAAACCTTACTGTAGAGAAACTAAAGTCGGACAAATATGCTGGATAACAAAATGTTAATTAACAAATTTTTTTGCTAATTGTTTCTGAACCTCCTTTACCCCATACAGATATTAAAAAGGGTATTTTTTGCTACACTAGCTTTGAAAATGAACGTTTAAATGCCCTTCAAAAGTAAGTAAATAGTTCCGAACATAAAAAATGTTTAAATTTTCTCTTGAGCAAGCTATTATAGCAAAAATCAGTGAATACATCCAATTATCATTAAGAATTTCATCTTTGGACCAAAAACAAGCAAGAGGAGGAATGTTGCAAAGAGAAAGTTAAATGAAATAAAGCAGATAGATATGAAAACATTCTTGACATATATTATGATGAGGAATTTATTTGACATGTGTCCTAGAGAGGATTCATGTAGCCTACCCCAAATAATTGGGATAAGGCTTTGTTAAGTTCAGTTTATGTCCTAGAAATTGACTTATTCAATCCATTGTTAGGCTTTCTTTTTTTCTTTTTTTTCTTTGTGAACTTATCTTCAACTAAATCTCACTATATAGGAAATAATATTATTGTTTTTTATTGGATCTTGGAAAAAAATTTAGATGTCTGTTTAATGTTAACCTTATGTAGTATGAAGGTAGAGAAAATGACACTAGAGAATGTAGTTGTTGACCTGATCAAAGAAGAGAAACTGGATACTTACCCAAAAAAGAAAAAAAGAAGAGAAAATGGATGGGACAAATTACATCACATGGCACAGGAAGATTTGATAACTTCTCAATGAACAGAAATTTTAGGAACTTTGACCAATGGAATGATCCAACCTAAGGAAGGAAACACAACCTAGCACTACCATGACGTGGAAACTTACCAAAACTGGTTAAAGAAAGAACAATTCATGAGCTTTACCATGTTGTATGCACAACATTAGGGTGTTTGAGAGTTCACAACTATCTATGAGACGTGGATGCAGTTGAAACTTATGGAAGTGTGTCAGCAACTAGATTATGGGCCTTGCCTATGAAATTTGATATGTATAATTGGACTCTAGGTACAAGGGCTGAACATTTCAAAATTATGTTGGTTATGATTTATGATCTAAGGGCTGCTGGTAGTACCCTCGTTAATGTATAGCAGATTCTCATTGTGATTAGATCCCTGTTGGGTCAATGGGAGCCAATAAAGCTTGTTGTGTTGCATAATAAAAATTTAAAACTTTTTGATGAGGTAACATGTCATTGTGGGTTGGAAATGGAGAGTTGAGAGGTGGACCGCAGTGGTAACCTTTTCATCAAGGCTGGGAATGCAAAACATTTGGGTTCAGATGTAGAAGATATGGAGAAGTGTCTAAGTTGGGTGAAAATGAGTGTTACATCCAAAGCAGGAAAGCGAGCCAAGTGTTATAGGGGCAAGCATGAAAGAATACAATATAAAATGCTACAACTGTAGAAAGATGGTTGCTGTGTGTGTACTGAGCAGAAGCATGTATCTACTAACTATATTTTCTTTTCTTATATTTGCTCGCATGTTTTAGTTACTCATTCTCCCCTTTATTCTTGAATAGATTGTCAATCTAGAAGCTATAAAACACATAATGTATTTGCCAAAATGAAATTATGGCCTAGGCATTGCTCAACCACCAGGGCAGGCATGTGGTAACCGGGGTGAATGCCTAGTTTAGGTCCATTGAAGTGGTTAGTTGCAAAGGTCCCCTACAGCACGAGCCACTTAGGTGGCATCTCATAAAATAATCATTTTGGATGTCATCATATCAGCTATGACATGCTTGTTATCTGCATGACTTATGATTTGTTTCTTCTATGTTGGTATATCTTTGATCAATTGTAATTAGTTGTCATCTGCATTTGTTTTTCAGTTAAACTGATATATTAAAACAAGTGACTCAAAGTTATACATGACACCCATTCTTTCAGATACAAATATAGTGTTTTTCTAAAGTTCATTAACTGATGAAAATTAAATTATTCTGTGTATAATACTGGTTAACTGATTCTATGTTCCACGTGAAAATTATCTGCCACTTACCAAAAAAAAAAATTATCTGCCTTTTAAAGACCTATATTTATCCAATGCAACTTTTTAAAAAAGAGCAATGCTACAGTTCCTAAATTTGTATACCAGATGACATGAAACTGTATAATTGGCAATACTTTAAATCAAGTTGTTAATGTAGTACAATAATACAGTGCCACATTAGTACCATGTCATTTGGGATACAAATTTAGAAAGTGTAGCATTATTGTCTAAAATCTTACTGTATAAAAATAATTTAAAACCTGTTTCTCATCCAAAATTTTGTTGATTAATGTTCCCTGTCTCTTCTTAATTGTATTGTTTGTATATAATTTTATGTTAACCCTCAGCTGGTTGCTGGGAAACTGGAGGAAAATATAAGATAATGGAAACTCAATTACATTTTTTCGGGTGTTATGTTCCTAAAAACAGGGGGGAAAACAACTCTGCTAAACCCTGTATATTTACCGCACTAAAGTAAATTAAAATTTTCACTCTTAAGAACCAAAAAAATTGAAGTGAGAAACTTCATCCTTTTCCATAAAGTTTTCTTGGCAACCAAACAGATCCTTGAGGCAGTAATTTGACCAGGCTTGAGGTTTTATGCAAATGTTCATGGATGATGATAAAAAAAAATTAGACTCAACATCTGCAAATTGTTTAAGTCAGGATTTCTTGAATAGAAAATATATCAAATCATGAGAATGCTTGTGCCTGCAGCTCTTGTTAACTCCAACACATTTAGCTATAGTCATGGAATATGCAGCTGGCGGCGAGCTATTTGCTAGGATATTGAGTGCTGGTCGGTTTAGTGAAGATGAGGTTGTAAATGCGTGACTCCCTCTCTCTCCTTTTTTCTGGTTCTTTTGATTTATTAAGTTTTTTCTCCTCTTCTTTGGTGCAAATGGCGTTCCTATATTCATATTTGATTACCTATTGGTTTTTTTTGTTGAAAACCCCCTTCTACAACAGGCACGATTTTTCTTTCAGCAGTTAATATCTGGAGTCAGCTACTGTCATTCCATGGTATAATCTTGGCTTATCTCGTTCATACTTTTGTACATTTCTCTTCTTCTTTCATCATCTTTTTTCTTTCAATGTAGGAAATTTGTCACAGGGACCTGAAACTAGAAAACACTCTTTTGGATGGGAGTCCAACACCACGCCTTAAAATATGTGACTTTGGTTATTCCAAGGTTAATAATATTCTCCTTGGGATAAGATTTTGTTGAGTTGAATTGTGGCATTTAGTTTTGGTTCTAATGGAAAAATTTATGGGATTTTTATAACTGATGAAATTTTTTATTTTTTGGCTTTTTTTTTTGTTACTACTTTATCCATCCAAATTGCAGTCTGCCTTGTTGCACTCACAACCCAAATCAACGGTAGGAACTCCAGCATACATTGCACCAGAGGTCCTGTCGCGAAAGGAGTATGATGGGAAGGTATATATTTTGACCCTCAGAGTATAGGACCAAACTAATAATCCTAATGTTCTCATTGATAGTTTAGGAGATTGGCCCAAGGAGTCAACTAGGCAACTGGTGGAAAACTGATAATAAGAAAAACAAAAGTTTTGGGAAGAGCCTTGGGTAATGTCCCCATGGCAGGCCGACTCGAGAGAATTTGAGGGCTAAAGCTGACAACTTTAAATAAGGCCTTCTTTTATATTCTAATATATATTAATATAATTTTTTATTCAAACTTTATTTTTCTTGCTTTTTGATATGAAAAATTATTAATTAAGTTTTTGTACACAAAATTTATTCTTCGTTTCTTTGTTTTTGTATTCAATTTTTGTAATATATTAATTGTTTTTTTTTCTTCTTTATTTTATTCATTGTATATTTTTTAGACTACAAGTATGTATCACCTTTTTTATTACCAATAAAGTCACAAGTCACTAGTTAATGGTTTTTGTTTTGTGTATATATATATATATATATATATATATATATATATATATATATATATATAGATATAGATAGAGAAAGAGAAAGCGGGTAGAATTTTGTTGAAGATAGAAAGCTAGAATTTCTACTAAAATTTAGATAGAATTTTCTAAAAGTTAGTAACTTAGAAATTGTGTTATATATAATACATATTTTAATTATATTCTATTTCTTATAATATTATTTAATTACAAAATTTATAAATTAAGTAGTATAAAAGAATTATGTTATTGAAAAAAACTTTTATAAGATATAATTGTTCAGTTTTATAATTTTACTTTTTTTTAATCTTAGACTTTTATGAAGTTTAGACTCCTAATTAGTTTATACTATAGAGTTATACAAAATTGGGGGTCTTTCTTTACAAGTGATTTTATGGACTTTAGACTCATAATTAATATATACTATAGATATATGGAGTTGTAAAAAATTTGGGGCCTTCTTTACAAGTGGAGCCTAAAACGATTGCTTCTCTCACTTTATAGTAGAGCCGGCACTGTCCTAAGGTCCCAGGTTCAACTCCCACCCCAAGGACCACTTACCTATCAAAAATGAGAAAAAAAAGAAGACAAAAGTTAGTGACAATACTATCTGCCAAGTATGTTGTGTGTGTGTGCGTGTGCAAGAAGCTGCCTCTGTTTTTTGGTGGTATCGTATGCTTAGTTGCCAAGTCACCAATGCCAAAGATATGTTTTGCTTAATAGAGGTCATAGCATATAATTTGCACAAGCTAGTGCTTGTATATATGCACGTGTTTGTCAGCTTATGTATGTATATATGTGTGTGTGTGTGTGTGTGTGTGTGTGTGTACACACACATACATGCATGTTTTCACACTCTCCTTAAAGGAGTGAATTAATATCTCTTTTTTTTTTTTTGAAGAATTTTAGATCTTCAACGATTTATAGAGATATTCTTTGACTTTGGCTGAAATTGAGAGCATTTTGTAATTTTCTTTTCTTGGTTATAACTAGTTTGTCATTTAAAAAATAAATATAAAGAAAAAAAACTGTAATAGGTAACTGTGAGCACCATAGGCTATTTTCCTCAAGACTCGGTGCTTTTTATGTTTTCCTTGTGGCAAGGCACACGTTGTGTGGTGTGGAAACATAGACTTAAACAAAGAAAGAATCAAATAGAAAACAAAAAAGTTCACATTTTTGTCACATTAGGGATTTTTGTCAAGGGGTAAAGGTGATAAAATGGTGCTTCCTTCATGCAGGTTTTAGAATACAAAAGCATTGTTGATTAGCTTGTGACAATAGCCTTTAAACATCCAATTGCAACTTTAAACTAACCTGCAACCACACCTTTTTTTTTTTATTACCTATTCAGCCCTAGAAATTTGTCACTCAAAACTTTTGTCTTGATCAGAGAATAAAAATGTTCTATCTTGGCGAAATATACGCATAATTGGAAAAGCAATTGGTAACCTTATGAGGAAAATCTCCTGTGCATTATTTTAGTGCCCTTTTAGGGTCCACAATTATATCTTGATAGAACCATTGGAATGTGGGATAGAATTAAAGTGCTAAGGAATATGTCCTTGTTATCTCCCGAACGTTTTTATAAAGTCACTCTTCCAGAGCCTGATTAAAAATTGAATTTCTACTGTGAAATCAACCATGACAGTGGAAGATCCATTTTTCTTAATACTTCCAAATGAGTGGTTGTGCTCCTGCATCTGACTCTATTTGGTTTGTTTTTCAGTCAAATAAATTGAACTATCTTCTCTATCTGAATTTTTTATTATTTTTCCTGGTTATCTGATATTCTCCAATCATAGATTGCAGATGTTTGGTCCTGTGGTGTGACATTATATGTGATGTTGATAGGAGCATACCCTTTTGAGGATCCTGAGGATCCTAGAAATTTCCGTAAGACCATTGGGGTGAGTTTACATCAAAACAGTGTTTTTACAGTAGGATGTGCAAACTCATTACTTATCTATCAAAAAAAGAAAATGAGCAAACTCATTACACAATGGACATAGAGTTGTTTCCATCAGAAAATTTAAATTGCTGCTTGTTCTTAACAGAGAATCTTGAGTGTTCAGTACTCCATACCTGACTATGTACGCGTCTCTGCTGATTGTCGGAACCTCCTTTCTCATATTTTTGTTGCCAATCCCTCACAGGTGACTCCTCCATGAATTATTGATCTTTCTTTCAACATTCTCTCCATGTATGTTTTCTGTCTTTAATTAATATCCATTTCAGGAGTGACATAACACTTCATGGAATTAGAGTAGTTCCAATTTGTTTCACGAGCATTTTGCTTTGCTTTCTCATAGCATTTGAAAAGGGTATTTCAATTGTAAGGATGCATGCCTTAAACTGGAGTTATTTAATTTCCATGTGTCTGACACTTCTTAACTTTTGATGATCAACTAACCTTGTGCATTCCTAAAGAGGATTACTCTCCCAGAGATAAAAAAGCATCCATGGTTTCTGAAAAATGTACCGAAAGAGCTGATTGAAGGCGAAAAAACAAACTATGGGGAAGCTAGCAGTGGCCAACCACTTCAGAGTGTTGATGAAATAATGCGGATCATACAAGAGGCAAAGGCCCCTGGCAAAGGATCCAAAGCAGAAGGGCAAGCTGCTTCTGGGTCACTGGAACCTGATGATGCTGAGGCTGACTTGGAATCGGAGATTGACAACAGCGGCGACTTTTACACTCATATGTGATTATATGTCCCCTAAAATTCATTAAGGGAATTTGGGTATTGATCTTTGAGTGCCATGTTTACAGTGTTTTTGATTTGTTTTGTACAGTTGATGATATTGCCATAAATGTACGTACATATAAGTCGCATGCTGAATTTGAAGTTTGCACCAAACAATGAAATGGAGGTCTCGTGCTTTACATATGAAATTCTCATTTTTGGGAAACATTTTCTTTGTCATTCGATTTGAACACATGACATGCTTGATTTTGTTCGATGTTGACCACTACCATCTTGGCCTACTTGTATCTTGTGCCTTGTATGGAGTGGACATTGAGTTTCAAACCTGTTGTCAATGAAAAGCAAAAGCAAAAAAAGTTTGTTCAGTGTTTATTCTTTGGATGGAGTTATTGAGTTATTGTTTGGAATTATTTGAAACCTTGAATCTCTCACTTGCACCCTTTCCAAATGCATATGTGATGCTATGGTTCTAACTCAGCTCAATAATCAAATTCTCATAGATAAACTGAGTTGATTTTATTTTATTATTTTGTCTAATGGTTGGGGTTCTCAACAGCGTAGTGTTCTTCCTGCTCCTCGACCTCCAATTCTCGATGCAGGTGAAATTTGATCACATATCTCCTTACAAAATCAAGTTGAAAAAGAATTAGAAGTGATGTTATATATTTTTAGGCCCTTCTTTATTTCACAATATTTCATAGTTTAGTCAAAAGACTCAAAACTGGAACCAAGTTCCACAAACTAAACATTACTAAGGAGAGGTTCTTACTTGTGTGAGGCTGTAGAGTAGTCAACAGACAATGCCAATGAAACAGAGGTCTAGCATAAGCATTGGTGTCTCACAATAGAAAAAGACATGAGCAAAATTGGCAGGGAAACTGTCGGGATGCATCATGCAAGGAATTATTCAAGTGTCTTTTGTAGAAGGGAGATGTTTTGACAAGGAATGAGATAAGTTTTGGACAACAGGCCTTCAACTCTCACCAGGTCATCCATTTCATGAATGAAATTCTGTCCTATTGAACAAAGCATTGGACCTGTTCAGAAAGTAGTCTATCAGCTTCAACTTTCTCAATAATACTACTTGTAATTATAGTTGGAGACACCAGAAAAGATAGTGGCTAAAGGTGCAAGATCTCTAGTTTAATACCCGAGAGTGCAAAAACTCCTGGGGCCATGTTATGCCTTATACCAAAGGTGTTGCGACAGTTAGTAGGGGCGGAGAAGTTCACTCATTCAAGGCATAAACAACCCGCAGGGTTCGTCATTGTAATAAATAAATAAAAAACACTAAGCAGGAGTCGGCAAGATTTACATATTCGAGACGTAAGCCAACCACCGTACATATCAAGATGTTTTGCTTGTGTTTTCTGAAGGAAGGAGAACAATGAATGGACTGGGAATGACTTTTTAGTGGCAGCAGGAGCTCAATCGTCTTTTAAGTTTAACTCTCGTTGATTTCCAGGCCAAGCTACAAGCCCTCTGCTATGTTCTCTCAAAATTTAAGAGCATGGAAGGAACACAGCTTTTTATATGCATCCTGTACCCTTGTGATGTCTGTGTGAAGTTCTTGTTTTTTACCCAAAAAAAGGGCGCAGTGATAATGAAATATGATTCAATTGAAATGAATAAGAAGTGAAAGAAAACAAAACCAAGTCACTGTAGATAGAGAGAGAACAGCACAAGCTTTCGGTATGTCTCAAAATAGAAAGAAGACACAAGGGAAGATGGCAGACTGCAGAGGCACTCTGGGTAGTAAGGAGTTATGAGGGTGTTTTGGTAAAAAGATGTTTTAAATGGGGCAAAAAGGTAAAAAAAAAATTTGGACCATTTCTCGATTTATGCGTGTCATCCTTGCGCAGGGGCCATGCTAATCTTCTCTGTATCGTTCCAATTTTATCGGATGTCCCCGAAGGGACATACTGTGGTTGTGTCTTTGCATATATTAACTGAAAAGACTTTTGTGTTTTTAGTCGATATGGGATGCATTTTAGATCCGTGTGAAGAGATAGAGAGAGAGAGAATCTTACTTTATAACAGGGCCCACCCAAAACATCCACAAAATAAAATATTTGATGCTAAATGATTGTTAATTCATTGGTCCCAGTAAATTTTTACATAATGTGAGAGATTTTATATAAAGAAAGCATGTAAATTGTTTCAACTAAACTTTATGAAAGTCATTTACTAATCCACCAAGATGCGCACAGACGCGGATTACAGCCACTTACACAAACTAATATAGTGGCAATGTATTAATCTCTAAACAAAAAAAGGAAAAAGAAAAAGACAATTTTTTAATTTTTTTTTTTGAGTACAGCGATAAGGAGAAAGAACATTTTTTAATTTCTAAATGAGCAATTTTGTCTCGGCATTCATGGTTGAAATTTTGAGAGTTTTCTCTTAAACTATCAGATGAATCAAGATTAACAAGATCTTAAGCTTTTTTTTTTTTTAAACTATAGAAAATGAAAAAGAATGTACTCACACAGCCTTCATGGGAAGGACCTTGGAAGTCTTTTGAGAAAATCAGTTTAATTGTTTTATCATGTATTGTTTTAGGTCATGATTGATTAGGAAGAAAAAAATTCAAGAAGTGAGGAGAGCGATAAGTTTATTCTTCTATTTTTTTTCCCCATTAGAACCGATTGTCACTTTAATATTGTCAAAATTGTATTATTTCTCTTAAAGTTTCAACATGATATCTAAAAATACGGAGTGTGATCAGGGATCAATTTTTACAATTAATTAAAGAAGGATGATGAGTCTCATTTTAGTAAAAAAAAGTTATGCATAAATCAAGTTCGAAATACTTAAAATTAATCAATCATATTGCATCTATGTTTTTAAGGCTCTTTTTCTATATCACCATGGTTCAAAGAGTTGGGTCAAAACTTAAATAAAATTCCAAAAACTAAACAACAAATGAGAATTTCTTGCTTTTGTGTGAGGCTATGAAGTAGCTGCCAATGTTAACCACTACTATTTATAAATAGAAATGTTATTCATACTCCCATATGTTCACATGAGCTTCAAAATAATATTTTTTTTAATGAATAGAATTATACTTTTTTGGAGCTTAATTGGACAAAAGGGGAGTGAGAATCAGATTGTCCTTTATAAAACTCTCATTTAATTTCAATCCTCAAAATATCAGTACCCCAGACCCAACACTAATGGGAGCCTCGTGTCTCAAAACAAGAAGAAAACATGAGGAAAACTGTTAGGGGCACCGTGGGAAAGTAAGGAGAATTTCTTGCTTATGTGTGAGGCTATGAAGTAGCTGCCAATGTTAACCACCACTATTTATAAAGAAAAATGTAATTCATACTCTCATCTGTTCACATGAACTTCAAAATAATATTTTTTTAATGAATAAAATTGTACTTTTTTTGGAGCTTAATTGAACAAAAGGGGAGTGAGAATCAAATTGTCCTTTATAAAACTCTCTTTTAATTTCAATCCTCAAAATATTAGTCCCCAGACCCAACAGTGACGGGAGCCGTCTCAAGACAAGAAGAAAACATGAAAAAAAACTGTTAGGGGCACCGTGGGAAAGTAAGGAGAATTTCTTGCTTATGTGTGGGGCTATGAAGTAGCTGCCAATGTTAACCACTACTATTTATGAAGAAAAATGTTATTCATACTCTCATATGTTCACATGAACTTCAAAATAATATTTTTTTAATGAATAAAATTGTATTTTTTTTTGAGCTTAATTGAACAAAAGGGGAGTGAGAATCAGATTGTCCTTTATAAAATTCTCATTTAGTTTCAATCCTCAAAATATTAGTCCACAAACCCAACAGTAACGGGAGCCTCGTGCGTCTCAAAATAAGAAGAACACATGAGGAAAGCTGTTAGGGGCACCGTGGGAAAGTAAGGAATTATGAGAGTGTTTTAGTAAATTAATATGTTTTGAATGTGGCAAAAAAATCCAAAAAAATAATTTGGACCATTTCTCAATTTATGCGTATCATCCTTGCGCAAGGGCCATGCTAATCTTCTCTGTATCATTTCAATATTATTCATACTCTCATATGTTCACATGAACTTCAAAATAATATTTTTTAAATGACTAAAATTGTACTTTTTTAGAGCTTAATTGAACAAAAGGGGAGTGAAAATCAGATTGTTCTTTATAAAACTCTCATTTAATTTCAATCCTCAAAATATTAGTCCCCAGACCCAACAGTGATGGGAGCTTGTGTGTCTCAAAACAAGAAGAAAACATGAGGAAAGCTGTTAGGGGCACCGTGGGAAAGTAAGGAATTATATGGGTGCTTTAGTAAATTAATATGTTTTGAATGTGGCAAAAAGGTCCAAAAAAAAATTTGGACCATTTCTCGATTTATGCGTGTCATCCTTGCGCAGGGGCCATGCTAATCTTCTCTGTATCGTTCCAATTTTATCGGATGTCCCCGAAGGGACATGCTTTGATTGTTTCTCAGCATATATTAACTGTAAAAAGTTTGTGTTTTTAGACGATGTGGGATGCTTTTTATATCTATCCAAAATTTAACCAGTAGGGGCAAGGAGAGAGGGAAAACTTTTTATATCTGTCCAAAATTTATTAAGTAAGGGACCCAGGAGAGAGAGAGAGAGAGAGAGAGAGAGAGAGAGAGAGGAGAGAGAGAGAGAGAGAGGGATGAGACGAGGAGAGAGAGGAGAGAGAGAGAGAGAGAGAGAGAGAGAGAGAGAGAGAGAGAGAATCTTACTTTGTAATAGGTCCCACCCAAAGCATCCACAAAGTAAAACATTGGATGCTAAAATGATTGTTAATTCATTAGTCCCAGTAAAATTTTACATAATGTGGGAGATTTTATATAAAGAAAGGATGTAAATGATTTTAACTAAACTTTATGATTGTCATCCACTAATCCACGGACATGCCCACAGACTCCCATTACAGCTGCAGATACAAAAACTAATATAGTGGCAATGTATTAATCTCTCAACAAACAAAGAAAAAAAAAAGACAGTCTTTTAATTTCTAAATGAGCAATTTTGTTTCAGCATTCTTGGTTGAGATTTTGAGAGTTTTTTCTTAAAATATCAGATGAATCAAGATTGACTAGAGTTTTAACTATTTTTTTTTCCCTTCAAAAAGGTAATTTATAGAAAATGAAAAAGAATTTATCACACTACTTTCCTAAAACGGACCTTCGAAGTCTTTTGTTAATAAAAATACGAGAAAATCAGTTTTATTGTTTTATCATGTACTAATTACTCCAATCTATACTTGATTAGGAAGAAAAGAACTCAAGAAGTGATAAGTAATTTTTTTTTTGTCCATTAGAATAGATAGTCACTTTAATATTTTCTAAGTCATATTATTTTTCTTAAGTTTTAACATGATATCTAAAAAGGGATCAATTTTTACAGTTTTTAAAACTAATAAAAGTAATGTGATGATTCTCATTTAATTATACATAAATCAAGTTCGAAATAGTTAGAATTAATCAACCATAATTTTTTTTTTTAGTACAACAATAGGCGAGGGAGAAATTCTTGCACCGAGCCTCGAAGTTGGGTTGTGTCTGTGGAGGGAGAAGACTTTGTCTTCTCGGATGGAGTGTGGACGTTAGAATTAATGATCCATATTGCATCTATGCTTTTTAGGCTCTTTTTCTATATCACCATGGTTCAAAGAGTTTGGTCAAAACTTGAACAAAAATCCAAAAACTAAACAACAAATAAGAATTTCTGGCTTGTGTGAGGCTATGAAATAGTCAGCTGCCAATGTTAACTGCTACTATTTATAAAACTCTCATTTTCTGCCTTCAATATACCACTCCAAACCCAGGCCAACATACAAGCTCTCTGCTATATTCGCTCAAAATTTAAGGGCATTCAAGGAACAAATTTTTTTGGTATGCATCTTTCCAGCAATTGGTTCAATTCCTATGAAAGGTGAAAGAAAACAAAACCAATTCCCTGTAGATAGAGAGAGATCAGCATAAGCTTTTGGTGTGTCAAAACAGAAAGAAGACACTAGGAAAGCTGGCAGGGGCATTGGGAAAGTAAGGAATTATGAGGGTGTTTTAGTAAAAAAAATATTTTGAATAGGGCAAAAAGGTCCAAAAAAAATTTGGACCATTTCTCGATTTATGCGTGTCATCCTTGCGCAGGGGCCATGCTAATCTTCTCTGTATCGTTCCAATTTTATCGGATGTCCCCGAAGGGACATGCTTTGAGTGGTTCTCAGCGTATATTAACTGTAAAGAGTTTGTGTTTTTAGACGATGTGGGATACTTTTTATATCTATCCAAAATTTAATGAGTAGAGAGCAAGGAGAGAGAGAAAACTTTTTATATCTTTCCCAAATTTATTAAGAAGGGACCAAGGAGAGAGAGAGAGAGAGAGAGAGAGAGAGAGAGAGAGAGAGAGAGAGAGAGAGAGAATCTTACTTTGTAATAGGTCCCACCCAGAACATCCACAAAGTAAAACATTGGATGCTAAAATGATTGTTAATTCATTGGTCCCAGTAAAATTTTACATAATGTAGGAGATTTTATATAAAGAAAGGATGTAAATGATTTCAACTAAACTTTATGATTGTCATTCACTAATCCACCAACATGCCCACGGACTCCGATTACAACTGCTTATACAAAAACTAATATAGTGGCAATGTATTAATCTCTCAACAAACAAAGGAAAAAAAAAAAAAAAAAAAGACAGTCTTTTAATTTCTAAATAAGCAATTTTGTCTTAGCATTCTCGGTTGAGATTTTGAGAGTTTTCTCTTAAAATATCAGATGAATCAAGATTGACAAGAGTTTTAACTCTTTTTTTTTTTCCTTCAAAAAGGTAATTTATAGAACATGAAAAAGAATTTATTACATTGTTTTTCTAAGAAGAACCTTCGAAGTCTTTTGTCAACAAAAATACGAGAAAGTCAGTTTTAGTGTTTTAACGTATATTAATTTAATCTATACTTGATTAGGAAGAAAAGAACTCAAGAAGTGATAAATAATTTTTTTTTTGTCCATTAGAATAGATGTCACTTTAATATTTTCTAAGTCATATTATTTTTCTTAAGTTTTAACATGATATCTAAAAAGGGGTCAATTTTTACAGTTTTTAAAACTAATAAAAGTAATGTGATGATTCTCATTTAATTATGCATAAATCAAGTTAGAAATAGTTAGAATTAATCAACCATATATATATTTTTTTAATACAACAATAGGCGAGGGAGAAATTCTTGCACCGAGCCTCGAAGTTGGGCCGTGTCTGTAGAGGGAGAGGACTTTGTCATCTCAGATGGAGCGTGGATGCTAGAATTAATCATCCATATTGCATCTATGCTTTTTAGGCTCTTTTGGTCGAAACTTGAACAAAAATCCAAAAACTAAACAACAAATAAGAATTTCTGGCTTGTGTGAGGCTATGAAATAGTCAGCTGCCAATGTTAACTGCTACTATTTATAAAACTCTCATTTTCTGCCTTCAATATACCACTCCAAACCCAGGCCAACATACAAGCTCTCTGCTATATTCGCTCAAAATTTAAGGGCATTCAAGGAACAAATTTTTTTGGTATCCATCTTTCCAGCAATTGGTTCAATTCCTATGAAAGGTGAAAGAAAACAAAACCAATTCCCTGTAGATAGAGAGAGATCAGCATAAGCTTTTGGTGTGTCAAAACAGAAAGAAGACACTAGGAAAGCTGGCAGGGGCATTGGGAAAGTAAGGAATTATGAGGGTGTTTTAGTAAAAAAAATATTTTGAATAGGGCAAAAAGGTCCAAAAAAAATTTGGACCATTTCTCGATTTATGCGTGTCATCCTTGCGCAGGGGCCATGCTAATCTTCTCTGTATCGTTCCAATTTTATCAGATGTCCCCGAAGGGACATGCTTTGAGTGGTTCTCAGTGTATATTAACTGTAAAGAGTTTGTGTTTTTAGACGATGTGGGATACTTTTTATATCTATCCAAAATTTAATAAGTAGGGGAAGGAGAGAGAAAACTTTTTATATCTGTCCAAAATTTATTAAGTGGGGGACCAAGGAGGGAGAGAGAGAGAGAGAGAGAGAGAGAGAGAGAGAGTTACTTTGTAATAGGTCCCACCAAAACATCCACAAAGTAAAACATTGGATGCTAAAAGATTATTAATTCAGTGGTCCCAGTAAAATTTTACATAACGTGGGAGATTTTATATAAAGAAAGGATTTAAATGATTTTAACTAAACTTCATGATTGTCATTTACTAATCCACCAACATGCCCACAGACTCCGATTACAGCTGCTTATACAAAACTAATATAGCGGCAATGTATTAATCTCTCAACCAAAAAAAGATAGTGTTTTAATTTCTAAATAAGTAATTTTGTCTTAGCATTCTTGGTTGAGATTTTGAGAGTTTTCTCTTAAAATATCAGATGAATCAAGATTGACAAGAGTTTTAACTCTTTTTTTTTTCCTTCAAAAAGGTAACTTAAAGAAAATGAAAAAGAATTTATTACACTGCTTTCCTAAGAAGAACCATCGAAGTCTTTTGTCAACAAAAATACGAGAAAGTCAGTCTTATTGTTTTATCATGTATTACTTTAATCTATACTTGATTAGGAAGAAAAGAACTCAAGAAGTGATAAGTATTTTTTTTTTTGTCCATCAGAATAGATAGTCACTTTAATATTTTCTAAGTCATATTGTTCATATTATTTTTCTTAGGTTTTAACATGATATCTAAAAAGGGATCAATTTTTACAGTTTTTAAAACTAAAAAAAGTAATGTGATGATTCTCATTTAATTATGCATAAATCAAGTTCGAAATAGTTAGAATTAATCAACCATAATTTTTTTTTTTCAGTATAACAATAAGAGAGGAAGAAATTCTTGCATTCAACCTTAAAGTTGGGCCGTGTCTATGGAGGGAGTGGACTTTGTCATCTCGGATGGAGTGTGGATGCTAGAATTAATCATCCATATTGCATCTATGCTTTTTAGGCTCTTTTTCTATATCACCGTGGTTCAAAGAGTTTGGTAACAAAATTCCAAAAACTAAACAATAAATAACAATTTCTGGCTTGTGTGAGGCTATGAAATAGTTAGCTACCAATGTTAACTGCTACTATTTATAAAACTCTCATTTTCTGCCTTCAATATACCACTCCAAACCCAGGCCAACATACAAGCTCTCTGCTATATTCTCTCAAAATTTAAGGGCATTTAAGGAACAAAATTTTTTGCCATGCATCTTTCCAGCAATTGGTTCAATTCCTATGAAAAGAAGTGAAAGAAAACAAAACCAATTCCCTGTAGATAGAGAGAGATCAGCATAAGCTTTTGGTGTGTCTCAAAACAGAAAGAAGACACTAGGAAAACTGGCAGGAGCACTGGGAAAGTAAGGAATTATGAGGGTGTTTTAGTAAAAAAAAATGTTTTGAATGGGGCAAAAAGGTCAAAAAAAATTTGGACCATTTCTCGATTTATGCGTGTCATCCTTGCGCAGGGGCCATGCTAATCTTCTCTGTATCGTTCCAATTTTATCAGATGTCCCCGAAGGGACATACATTGGTTGTCTCCTCGCATATATTAGTTAAAAAGAGTTTATATTTTTAGACGATGTGGGATGCTTTTTATATCCATCCAAAATTTATTAAGCAGGGCAGAGAGGGAGAGAGAATCTTACTTTGTAATTGGTCCCACCCAATACAGAAAGCAAGTAAATGATTTCAGCTAAAATTTGTGATGGTCATTTTCTAATCCACCAACATGCCCATATACACGGATTAGAGCACTTTGCACACAAAAATTAACATAGTGAAAATGTATTTTCCCACCAAAAAAAAATTGTTAATGGTTGAGAGTTTTCTCTTAAAATATCAAATGAATCAAGATTGACAAGCATTTAACATTTTTTTTTCTTTTTTTTTTTTTCAAAAAAAGAAGTTATAAAATGAAACTAATATATCAGTTAAAATTAAATTGGCATAGACAAGGCCCTCCTTCAATAAAGTTTTTGTCTATCTAGAATATATTGTCATTTGAAAAATGTTAGAGATCTTTAATTTTTATTTTCAATTGTATCTCTAATGTAATATGTTACTCTATGGTGTTTTTGGACCACCCCCCTCCCACATTTTGATTTTCAATATATACATTTGTAGACAAATCATTGCAGATATGGACAAGTATATATATCGTTTATCAAAATTGACAATCTGATGTCTGTGATAGTTTGGTTGTGTATTGAGTGGCATTGTCTCTCACAAGTCACTCCTGCAAGTCTCTCCCATTCCAAATAAAATTGGGCTACACAGAAATTATAGAATAATTAACAAATATTTGTGCTAAAAAATTTCTTCTTTCAACAGAAAAATCAAAGAAAATAAAAAGTAAAAAGTGATGCAAAGTGTTTATCATTGCTTCAGAAAAGATCAAATCACCTCTATCAAATGTGTGGAAGGCCTTGCTAGAATGCTTTTTAGGTATGTTGAACAAGGCATTGGACCTGTTCAGAAAATAGCCAATCAGTCTCAACTTTATGAATAATACTATTTCTAATAACACTACGATTACTCTGATATCGCATTAATGGCGGATTCAGAGATTATGTGTTGGGAGGGCAAAAATATATATATAGCAAAGTTGATATAAAAGTATTAAAATTTTTGAGGCAATTTCATAATTATAGTAAATTTTTTTTTGAGGGGCCACCCCACACCGCGTATCGCAGAGTGTCCATTATTAAAGAGATCAGATTCCAACCACTGTGCATATCAAGATCTTTTGCTTGTGTTTTTCGAAGGAATGTGGAAGAAGAACAATGAATGGAAGTGGGAATGGCTTTGCAGTGGCAGCAGGAGCTCTTGTAGTGAAATCTGATTCAATTGAAGAACAAGAAGTGAAAGAAAACAAACCCAAGTCATTGTAGATATAGAGATGACAGCATTAAGATTTTGGTTGTCTCAACTCAAAATAGGAAGAATACACAAGGAAAGCTGGAAAGGGCACCGTGGGAAAGTAAGGAATGATAAGGGTGTTCTAGTAATAAAAAAAAAAGTGATATGGATGGGGCAAAAAGGGTTCAAAAAAATATTTGGACCATTTTCGATAGAAATTGACGACCATAGACAACAGTTAGTACATATTAATGATCAGCTCGATGCTATGAAACAGATGCTCATGCGATTCAATTTTAATACTCCTAGAGAAATTCCAATTAATAGGGATTGTGCCGAAGGATTTGTTCGAGGTCAGCCTGAAAACAAAGCTATTCGTAATTACGAAAGACTTTTAGATTTTTATGACAATTTTTATTTTGAAGACTTTCATGATTAGGTTAATGATTTAGATAATTGTCTTAATGATTTGAGACTTTCAAAAGAAAATAAACATTTTTGGACAGAAAATAAACTTATTGGATTCGCGAAAAGATGGTGGCTTGATTTACAAAGTCATAGACAATTGTAAAGAAAAAGATGCATTTGTTCATGACCAAGAATGATAAAACTGCTTATGGATATATTTTTGCCTAGAAATTATTTACAGATTTTAGAAAATAAATACAAGCCAATATAAAAAAGCACCAAGAAAAAAGTACAAACAAAAGCTAAAATTATAAAGGCAACTTCAACTAATAAGGTTACAAATACTGAACCGCTAAAAGAAATTCTCATCCTTACAGAAGATTCTCTTGTAATAGAAAACGAAGATTAAAGCCTTCCATGCTTTGAAAAAGATCACAAAAAAGTTGATAGAAAATAATGTTGAATTTGTTTCTATTGATGTTACTGAAATAATTGGTGCAAACGATAAAGAAGAAGAAGTTGTCCAAGAAAATCCTATTGAAGTTGTCAACATTAAAGATGATGAAGCTGAACCTAAATTCGTAAAAGACGATTCTAATGCTTATAGTAAAATTGAAATTATGGTAGATCAAGAAAATAATTTTTGTTTTATTACTGGAGCATTATTATCATCAGAAAAAATGACCTAAAATTACCGACTTTATGGAAGATGTGATAAAAGAACTACTTGAATATTTGATTGTTCTTCAAGAGATTTAACCACTATTATCAAGTTATGGACGAGTTTGAGGTCGTATACATCCATTCAACTCGAAGATGAGTTTCTTTCAAGTAGGGAAGACTAATGTAGGACAGATATGGTACCCTAAAAATATAAAAAGTTATTTTAGAGTTGTATTAGGATTATTTAATTTTTAATTTTGATTTATTTCTAATTTGTTTAGTTTCCTTATTTTACTAGGATTTGTATAGAAAATATAGAAATTAGTCTTTATTATAATAGGATTAGTATAAAAATAAGAGTTTTATTTTTTAGTCAAAATATAAGTATTTTATTATTATAAATATGATGTAATAAGTCTTTATGATGAAATTTTTGTCAATATTAATTCAATTACGAATTTTAAAAAATTATTTCTCTTATTTAAATAAGGAGTCCGTAATGTTAGTTGTTTTATAAAAAATTTAAAATCTTCAATTTTTTTTGTCCATGTTTCTGCTCTGCGTGATTTATACTGTAAAGCGTAATAATCTACAGTGGCCTTATGCATATTTGGCCCAAAGATTAATTATGAAGATGATCAGTGAGGCGCCAACACAAGGGTTAATGCAATTTAATCATACATTAAGATTAATTCAACAACTATTGATAATTGAATAGAGATCACTTTAATTATATATTACTTTTGAAACAGCGCCTGGTTCATACAATTAGAAAGCTTCCCATCCCTGAGACCTACAAGCCCAAAGATTGAGGAATGATTCATGCACTCATAAGATCAGTTATCCATAAATCATATCTGCTATATATGGTAAAAACTTATTCTCTTTCATCACATAGAGAAAAGCAAAGCATACCAGTAAGCCTACTCAAACAGGTTCATCTTTCATGGGGTGGTGATACCTGCAAAGACAGAAATATAGTGATCATCAGCAAGTGCCTTCTAGCCAGATATATGACCCTAGAACGCCACTAGACTTTATTATTGCATCGAACTCAAACTATATATATATATATATATATATATATATATATATATATAGAGAGAGAGAGAGAGAGAGAGAGAGAGAGAGAGAGATAGGGAGAGCTTCTACTGCCACACTTGCAGTGACGAGGGACCCTCCTTCCACACCCTTCAATGAGCCGGATGGCTCGATTAAGGTCGATAAGGGCTGCCAATTTAGGTGTAATCACAGGGCAGACACAATCAATATGGGTGACCCTTATACGCTCACAACACTCGGGTGTTGGAAGCTTGCCATACACAACCGACTTAGAAGCATTAATCCCAATCCTCTTCTCTTCCATGCACTGGGCAGCACTCAGCGCTGCACTCGCCATTTTCACCTCCCACTTACCCACCACAGTTAGCACCAGCAAGACAATAATGGCCCATGACCTTGCCTTCATGCCACCCATATTCTCTCTCTACCACAATACAAGACCACAAATCCACAAACCAAACACCTATAATGGTACTGTTTGTTCGATGACAAAATATTTCATTCCTCTTTCCGTTTTCTTTGACTTGCGTTACCTTAGGTTTGGAAAAAACTCACTAGGACAATAACACCATGATTTCTATTGAAGAGTTCAAAATTGAAGTCTTTTATAGTAATATAAGCATTATTAATAATATTAAAGGAGCAGAGACTTTTATAGTCTTTTTTAGATCAAATGAGAGTTCCTGATTTTCTTTAACTAAGAGAAAATTATTTTTTCTTTAACATTTTTTGGGAACCCATCACATTTCCTAACCAAAGAAATAAAGAATCTGCTTTTTATATATGTGTTTCTTTAGAGGGGGAAAAAAAACAGGAAAGATTAATTGTAAATTTATTTTTACTTATTTTGTCACTCAATAAAATACAAACTCATAATATACGTACTTATTTTCTCTTTTAAAAAATAAATTTTGTGATAATAATAATTAATTAAAAAATTTATTATTTATCATATCATCTAGAGGCGTGTTAGATTGAAAGAGTGAATCAGTGCCAATCCGCGTTCCATATCTCTGGTCAATTGCTTGTCCCTAAATCTACCAGACATAATCTCCAAAATCCTTTAATGAAATAATTAATTTTATCATTCTTTTGCTCCTTATTTGTTTTTTTCTCTTTTTATTTATTTTTATTATATATATATATATATTTAGATATATGTCCAATCTTTAGTAGTGGTGGGATCAACCAAAATAATGCCGTCAGTCGTTTCTTTCCGTCCGGCATATATATTTGACTCTTTGACTGCATATTCTTTCATCGCGACCAATCTCTCACTACCTTTTTTTCGGTGGTATCATCTCGAACATAAATCATGAGCAGCCATTGGAGGTCTTGATGAGTGTGACTTCACTCCTAATCACGCTGATGCTCCATTGTGATAGGTTAAATAATTCACAAACTTAGTGTTCTCAATTATTTAAATTGTGATTAAGTTTTGGTCGCTATATATATATATATATATATATATATATTTTGATGAATTAAAAAGAAAGTATCGTGCGCCAACTTATACATATTAAATTAAATTTCTTTTTCGTGATAGTCAAACTCAATCTTTAAATTTTAACTGTTAACAATCAGAACAAAAAAAATAAAAATATATATATATATATGTATATATTTTTGATGAATTAATAAGAAAGTATCATGCGCCAATTTATATGTATTAAATTAAGTTTTTTTATCGTGACAGTCAAACTCACTTTTTAAGCTTTAATTGTTAACGATCGACGTAAAAGAAAATCGAACAAGAGACACTTAAATTTTATTATCAACTTCTTTATCGCTTAATTACATGGTATCACATATATTGATAAAAGGGAAAAAAGAAAGAAAGAGGAGAACAAAAAAAGAGAGAAAATTAAAACATCTCAAATGGCTGTAGCATCTGTACATACAAGTAACATGAGGATCAAAATGAAAAAAAAAGGCTTATTTTATACTGTAAAGCTTAATAATCTGCAGTGACCTGGTGCATGTTTGGCCCGACAATGGGAATCGTTTGAAGAAAAACTCCTTTCTAAAGATTTTTGCAACTAGTGTCCATATTAAACTTTTAAATCGTTGTTTTAAATGAAAAAAAAGTTATTCAGTGTGACGATTATTTGTTAAGTGTAATGTAACTTGAAGATGCAAGAGGCGTAAACACGAGAGTTACAGCAATATGATCATACATTAAGATTAATTCAACAACTATTGATAATTGAAAAGAGATCACTTTTATTATATAATACTTCTGAAACAGCGCCTGGTTCATACATTTAAAAAGCTTCCCATCCCTGAGGCCTACAAACCCAAAGATTGAGGAATAATTCATGCACTCATAAGATCTGTTATCCATAAATCATATCTGCTATATATGGTAAAAACTTATTCTCTCTCATCACATAGAGAAAAGCAAAGCACACTAGTAAGCCTACTCAAACAGGTTCATCTTTCATGGGGTGGTGATACCTGCAAAGACAGAAATATAGTGATCATCAGCAAGTGCATTCTAGCCAGATACATTACCATAGAACGCCACTAGACTTTATTATATTTATCGAACTCAAACTATATATATATATATATATATATATATATACACACACACACACACACACACACACACACACATATAGAGAGAGACAGAGAGAGGGAGAGCTCTTACTGCCACACTTGTAGTGACGAGGGACCCTCCTTCCACACCCTTCAATGAGCCGGATGGCTCGATTAAGGTCGATAAGGGCTGCCAATTTAGGTGTAATCACAGGGCAGACACACTCAATATGGGTGACCCTTATACGCTCACAACACTCGGGTGTTGGAAGCTTGCCATGCACAACCGATTTACAAGCATTAAGCCCAATCCTCTTCTCTTCCATGCACTGGGCAGCACTCGGCGCTTCACTCGCCATTTTCACCTCCCACTTACCCACCACAGTTAGCACCAGCAAGACAATAATGGCCCATGACCTTCCCTTCATGCCACCCATATTCTCTCTCTACCACAATACAAGACCACAAATCCACAAACCAAACACCTACCCACACACACACACATATATATATATAGTGGATGGAGTGGCCTGGATGGTAGTGTTTGTTCAATGACTTAAAATACTTCATTCCTCCTTTTGTTTTCTTTGACTTGCGTTACCTTAGGTTTGGAATATATATATTCTGGATGATAGCATGAGAGTGTGTTATTTTTAACGTGATTTGAATATTACAGTAGAATTCATAATAGTTTCACAAAAATAATAAATCATGCTTGCAGGAATATGAATATTATGTACCTCAAGAGTAGCTAGATTAGAGACGCCTAGGTTATAAGTGCTTAAGAATAGAGAATCTTTGGATCAATATTGTATGGGTGTTTTTTTAGCTAATACTCTCTAGTTATAAGAAAGACCTTATATAAAATAATCATAAAAATAAAATCCGATTTACTATCTGGTTATATATAGAATCGAAAGTTACAACCAGTTGAAGCAATTCAGATTAAAAAAAAAAAAAAAACATGATTGCCCTGCTACCATCCTCAGTCCTACTGATTTTTTTTTCACAGGCTTAACTATAGCTACTCTGTAAATTAAGTTACCCTTTTAATTAAGGAGGGTGAGGATTTTATGAATTTGGTCATATTCTTTGCATTCCATTTCATAGGATGACAGAGAATGGATCAATAAATAGTCATGAACCACGTCCATGTAGCATATCCCATAAAGGGTGATTAATTTTGTAATTCAAACTCATTTTAGCCATAACATTGTTTCATAATCTTACATCTTTAACTTTTTCGGGACACAAAAATTCCAAATACTAAATAGCATTTAGTATAGGAATGTGGAAATGAATCCGATTCATCTTGTCGGTAATCAATGGTCCCAGTCGTGATGCAACCACAATATAATTCAAAGGAACTGTGATAGGCTTGGTTCAGTAGGTAGAGGCCACCTTAGGTGACCTGTAGTTTGGACAGCTAATAATGACACGGCTTATATATTTCTATATATCCTTCTTTTTGACCGGGATCATAGACCGCGGGCATCTGTGTCTACACACACATATACATATATATATATATATAGAATAAATTATATTAATTTTTTTTAATATTTATGACAATTATACTAATCTCTTTTAAAGTTTCTAAAATTATAGTGACATTTCTTACTTTATAAAATAAAAAGAGAATTGGTCAAGATTTAAAAAGATAAAAAAAATAAAAAAAATAATTTTATCATTTTGAAAAAAATAATTAACTAGATGAAAATATTTGTATATTATTTTATAAAATAAAAAAAATCAATATAATTTTAAAAACTTTAAAAAAAGTAAGTATAATTATCATAAACTTAAAAAAGAAGAATATGTGTTGTATATATATATATAACACATATCCTTCTTGTTTTTTTTTAGTTTATGAGTTTCATCCATTAATCTCACACGCATGAGAAAATAAATGGACATGTAAATGTGTTGGCATACTTGATTCGACAAGTCCACTGAGAAAATCTTGTTTGGATAGGGAAGTTTAATTTATATACGTAAAATAAAGGAAATTAGTAAATTTTGTGAAAAGGATGGTGGTTTATAAATCAACATGACGATTGACCGGTGGAAAACTAAATACGATGGATAGTGATTATCGATATATTAGCTATGATGGGACAAGACTATATAACTCTGTCCATGATCTAGATGGTGGGAACTTTCTTCTTATTGATTTCCCATCGTAGAAGATTAAGTTTCAGCCATGTGATTAATCGTACTATATTATAATTTTATAAAATTAATTAGCATGACTTTGTAATTAAACGGCTGGCATATTAGGCGGGCATGGACTTTTTGTAGCTCGTGCCCCCACTTATTTTCTATCGTGTTAAATACTTAAGAGCCATGGCGTCCCATGGAAGCCTAAGTAAACAAGTTTATTTTAGATTACTGATAAGAAAAACATAGCACTCACGTCGTATTCGAATCGACGAGAGTGTCATCTTTCTACACGTATTCCAAACTTCACACACACATTTTTAAGTTAAGTTTTTTCTTTCTTTGTATATAAAAAAAAAAAATATTACAATTTGAATGTTATTAGTTGTTAAATATGTTTTATGCGATGTGGCCCGATTTTTAGAAGAAGTTTTTGTTTGAATTAACGTAGTTTATGAATCATACTAATCATACTCATCTATGTACACGAGTTATTTTTGAGAAAACATACACAAAAAAAAAATTATGTTAAATTGACTGATTGTAATAAAAAAAATTATGTTCAATTAAAAAATTGAGATTTGTTTGATTTGTAAAGTTATTCAAAGACGGGATAAACCCCAAAGATTAACAATTGTTTGAGAATTTCTCAAATTGAATTAGGTTAGAACTATTATTATTAAGTTATTTAATTTTTAAAAAAATTAACTTTTCTCATGTCTTGTTTTATTAAGGTTTTAAGACCAAATTTAAATTAATATACTGTTAAAAAATACTTATCAAATATTAAAAAATTTAAAATCAATTAATTTATATTTTATAAAACCGGTTGAATCTTTTTTCAAACAAAACCTTAATTATTAAAAAAAAAAACTCAAAATTAACTTTTACAGCATTAAGTTCAAGTAAAAATAATTTAATTTCAGAAATTCTTAACTTTATATTTATTAAAAATTAAGCCCAAATTTAATAATATGGTATTAAATTTTATTTAAAAAAACGATTTTATTCCTAAAATGTATGTTCTTGCCTCGAGCGCACGCCCTATCTGCCCCTTCAATCTATACCTCGTGTGATGATAATGGGGGTAATGATTCCAAAAGAGTGGCACACATCCCAAGACAGTAAAGATTATTTCATTCCAAGAACATGAGCGGTGGAGGCTTTAATTTATTTTTTATTTTTTAATCAATGTTGAAGTATATTTGCATAAATATTTGGATCCTGATTGGTTTCAAAAAATAAAAGTAATCAATTTAAATAAGTAATGAAAAAAATTGTGTAAGATTGAATGGCAAAAAAACTTATGTTGGTCGTGAAACATTAATGAGATTGATAGTATCATCGTTAGTTCAACATAATATAAATTATTACTTGATTTTAAAAAGAATTAGAGATGAAAATTACGATGTGCTTTTAAAATTATATCTTTTTTATGATTAGTTTTTAGAAATAGATTGCCTACGAAAGAGTTACTTCACAAAAGAGGTACCAATGTAGATATTTATTGTGATCTATGTCTAGATAAAATAGAGACTCAAGACCATTTATTCCTTCAATGTCAAAGTGCTAGATATGTTTGGAATTTAATTAGGAGGGCATGTGAGAGACCGACTATGGGAGATGATAATATTGTTGAGTGATTAAAGAAAATACATGAACTTAAGTGTAAAAATTAGAGACATGGAAAAAAAATGGTTAATATTCTGTGACAAATTTGATGCCAAATGAATAACAGAATTTTTAGAAAAGATAAATTTAATCATTTTCAAAATATTGAAAAAACAATCAATATGTTTTAGAATTATTTTATGATTAGGGAGTGGATAAGCTCTGATTTGTATGTTAGGACGATGAGCAAATATGTGAGATTTATTAGATGGATTTCACCAATAAGAATAAAAAAGTTAAACTTTGATGGATCTAGAAAAAAAAATAATTTATTGGAAGGAGTTGGTGTTATTTTCCGGAACAAGATAGGTGAGATTTGTTGGGCATTATCTAATTTGTATAATGGTAATTATTTGGTTCCTCACTTAGAGGCTCTAGCTCTTCGAAAAGGTTTGCTACGAATTGATGTACAGGATGGTAAAAAGTTTGTGATTGAAGGAGATTCTAAAACTATTATTGATTGCTTATTAAGAAAGGAAAAATGGTCTTGGAAGCTTTATAGTATTTTGATGGATTATGCAAATATTATTAAGGAAAAAGGTTTTCAAGTTAGTTTTAAACATATGTACAGGGATACAAACTATGCTGCTAATTGGTTAGCAAATAAAGCTCATTAAGAAATGCAAAATGTTATTTGGTTTGACAATTTTCCTGCTATTCTAAAAGGCGTTGTATTAAATGATATTAGAGAGAAAACATTAGAAAGATCGGTGTAAACTCAACAAAAAAAAGAATTTTTAAATTTTTGATAATTATAAAAAAATAATTTTAACTTTTTAAAATGATATAGATTTTTTATTAATAAATTATAAATACTTCCTTTAAAATTTTTTTCTTCAAAATCAGAAAACGTTCAATTCATTTTTTTTTTTTTTTTGTATTTTGACCATTTTTTAAACTTTTTTTTTTCATTTTGAAATAAATATTAATTACAACATTCTTTGACTAAAAAAGATAAATTATTTATCTTAATTTTATTTTTCTATAAAATAAAAAAATTATTTACAAAAAAATTAGAAAAAGTGACAAAATTAAAAAAATATAAAAATAAATAAATAAAAGAAGCACTTTCGTTACTTTGAAAGAAAAAAAAAATTAGGAAAGGGAGGTATTTATAGTTTGTTGGTTAAAATAAGAAATGTCAATGTCATTTCAAAATTTTCAGTAAAAATCTTTGTAATTATCAAAAAAATTTGGAGAAATTAGTATAATTTATTCATATGTTAGTTAGTAATTTTCATTACTAAATACATGGTACTAATATTTCAAGTAGAGAGCAATGGTGGTCATTTCATTTTGCTCTAAAATGCTGAACCAAATGTTTTTTTTTTTAAATCTGAATATTGTGTGATGAGCTCATTTTTTTTTTTGAAGTGGGAGAAGTATACAAAATTGTAGTGAAAAGGTATAGAGATATTGTTGGGATGGAGTAAGAAATAAAATATTGATAAAAATGATATATCACATGTTCAAAAATTTGAATATATTGATGGATGTATCACAATAACATATCGATATCGAAATTTTTTTTTTCAAATGATGGATATTTATATCAAATCATAAAAATTTTGAATAAAATTTTTTGAAGTATTAATTGACATGCTAATAGATCATTCTAAGTTAATATATTATAAATAAACATATATTTGATAAGTATATAGTATGAAATAAAAAAAAAAATGCATATTGATGAGAATAAAAATAGTATTAATAACTATAATTTATATAAAATTTAATTACTTTAACATAAATAAAGGTCAAATATGCATACAAATCAAATAAAATGTAAATATACAAATTCTTTTATATTAATAATGTAAAATATTAAGTTCCAAATATATTAGAGTTAGAAGTGCGATATATCGCGATATGGAAATCATATTTTGAGAATTTTCAAATTTAAAAATTTCATGATATTTGTCTTTGCTATATTATGCAATATATCGTGATATTTTGGAATATTCTGTATTTTTTTTATTTAAATATCATATTACAATTATAAAAATCGAGATGTTTGATATATGATGAAATTTTATTCAAGAGATGGTGTAAAAGTAGAAGTTTCGTTATGTTTTCTTAATGGTAATACAAAGTCATTTCACTGTTCATAGAACAGAGTGAAATTTAATTATTTTTATAATAGTGTTAAAATACCCGCCCATGTCGTTCCGCCCCTAACCATAAATGAAACAAAACATATACCCCATTTGTCCCAATTTAAGAATCTTTTATTCTATTTTAAGATGTCTTATGATAAGAATCATTTTTAAAAAGTCAATTTATAAATTATTGTAAAATTTTCAAATTATATTTTTCATCAATTTAATATGAATGTACTATTTAATGTGAATAGATAATAGTTTTGTAAATTCATACTTTTATTTAAATGTGAAAATATAAAATACTTCTCCCTTAAAAGTTTGTTTTTTCAAAAGAGATTTTTTTTTATAGGATAGAGGGAGTAACAGCAAAGGAAAGAAACTTATCTTCACCAAAATCTAGTACATTAAGTGTCAATATATAAACTGTAATTCTTAAATCATTTGATGATTAAAAAATTGTCTAACAAAAAACGAGGTTATAATTGTATTACCCTTTTTATTAAAAGTGATATTTTATGGCTCGTTCATGTTTATTCGAATAAAAGATAATCATTAATGATTATCATATCAACTATTTTTAAAAACATTATCTTATCGATTAACAATTCTCGTATTAACTATATCATTCAAACATTTTTTTAAAACAAACATACATAAGTAACATAATATTATCCTTTTATTAACGAAATCACGTTCATAAATTTAAATTTAACCAAATACAATGAATGCGATAGCTCACCGTCACTGCTACAATAAAACAGACAGAATAGGTTACAATTATAATATTAAAAAAAAAAAGTACATTATTTGATTTCTCTTATTTCACACTCGTCACATCTCTCTCTCTCTCTCTCTCTCTGAGAGAATACGATCGATCAAAGCTAACAGGAAATAAAAAAGGCATCAACACACAAGCAAGGGACGTGATCATGGGAAATATAGACCTGCAAGAGAAGAAATATAATTAATAATCAGTTGAATAATATTATAATATTGCATAATCAATTTGTTAAATTCCAAAACGCATAGCCAAAAGCCTATTTCAATGAAAATCTAAATCAAACCCAAAAAAAAAAAAAAATCAAACCCAATCACAACCCATTTGACATAGTTGAGAGAGTGAGAGAGGAGCTTACTGCCACACTTGAAGTGACGAGGGACCTTCCTTCCGCAGTCCGTGAGGAGTTTTGTGGCCTTCTTGACATCGATGAGGGCGGCGAGCTTGGCGTCAAAGGCCGGGCACGCACACTCGAAGTGGCTGACCCTTATGCGCTGGCAACATGCGGGAGATGCGGGCTGCCCAAACACGACTGCCTTGCAAGCGTTGATGCCGAGTTGTCTCTCCTCCTTGCATTGGCTGGGACTCAAATCGGCAGCGCTAGCCATTCTCAGCTCACACACTGCCACCACCAGCATCAGCCCCAGCAATAGCATCATGGTCCGTGAACAACTTCCCTTCACACCTTCCATTACTCCTTTCTTTTCTTATTACACAAACTCACTAATTCACAGGTACTCCAAACTTATCTAATATGTGTATATATATAGTCACGAAGATAACAACTAAAAGTCACAATTAGCCCACACAAGGCTGAGCTGGGTGGTGGAGAGAAGTCAAATATGAACTCATTGCCACGTGCTTTTTAGGCCTGCTTTAAACATTTCTTTTTCCCATTATTTTAATATTACTTTACCCAACTTGGCAATAAGAAGTTTCGCATCAAATAATTAGAATAATGAAAATGAGAGTTTTTCCAAGTCTAAACATGGTGGCTACGACCACTATTGAATTGCCCCTTATTATATTTATTGCCAATTTAAGGAAATTTCCTCTACGGTTTTGGCCACTGAGGGAGGGTAATGAAGCCACTTTGGAGCAAGGAAAATAGAAGATATACATCTTAATATAGATTAAAATTGTATTAATTTTTTTTTACAAATGTATAATTTTATCAAGTTTGTTTAAAGTTTCAATGCGAAATATAAAAAGATTATTATAATCTTCTACCATATAATATAAATTTTTTATTTTTATTTTATTTTATATAATTAAGATGGGACAAAACAGAACAGAATGAAATCGGATAAGATGCTTTCATCCAAACCCTAATAGAATTCACGTTACTTCTTCTAATCCCATTCATTAACTAAAACCCCAATGGATGAAAATGGCTACAGAGATGAGAAGGCTGAAGCTTCCGCAAATTGATTCAAAATAGGACGTTAGCCTCTTGTTTTGACTGTGATGGAAGCGATTTGTTGATCACAAGACTCCAAAAGTCTTCTCTCGCTCGTAACATGCTATGAAGCTGTGTCTTATTTGTTTATTCTTCCTTGGAATCTCCACAAATTTCCCAGGAAAAAATATTAGCAATTTGGCTCTCTCAATCACTTTTTTTTTTTAATTAGCAATTTGGCTCTCTCTTTCTCTCTCCTTTTTTTTTTGACCAAAAGACTTCCAATTTGGGATGTTTCTCTCTCTATAGCTAGAGCCATTTTAGACCATTAATGAAAATGAAATTATTCCATTCTACATTTAATTGTGTTAAGAACTGCTCTGAATGGTTTGCATTTTGTAATGTGTAAGTCTGTTATATAATTAACTTATTTAATTTCATATTTAGATAATTTGATAATATAGAAATTCAATATTTTAAAACCATTCATAAAAAAACAAGATATTTATTTCATTATGTTTCTTCTTCTGACATGATCATTTTCAAGTGTTTCTTTTAAACAATGAAATTCATAAATTTAAACGTTATTTTGATCTAACGATTATGATGTTGCTTTTTTCTTGAGAGTCTGCTATCTCCTCTACCCTCCGAGGGGCTTTGGGTATGACTTGTTGTGTGACCAGCACCCGTTGTTGATCTTGTCTTGCGCCTCTAGATCCTTGACTCAATGGAGAAATTTGTCTAGTATTAGTGGGAGGATGCCGCTCTCCTAAGATTGGGGTGGTCCGAAATCTCAAAAGGGTGGAATTCTTGTGGCGCTGGATTGGCTTTAGAGGCCCCCGGAGTTGGTATCCTCGTTCTACTCTGATAATAGACAGCAGGACGAATCGTAGGCATTTCTCTCCTTATAACTATTGATGTTTGGGGATCAGCTCCGATATGAGCAGTACCATGGGAGTGTACCGATTGCATGTTCGACAACTCCTCGTTGGGGGATCATCTGCCTGTGATGGTGGCGGGAGGCTGAATTCCTTTGTGAACATCGTTAGCAGGAGGAGGAAGAGGGCTACTTCGCTGGTTCTGAGCCAGTGAAGTCAGAGCTCGCGACATGAAAGTGAGTTGTTCCTACATTTGATAAGATTGTCGTTAAATCCGATCAAGCTATTGTTGTAAACGATTGAGCGTTTGTCATCTTCCTCTTCCAGCAGGAGGCTGATTCTAAGGGTTTTTAGAATTCTTTCTAGGACGAAGGCTGAAAGCCATTGTCTTTTGGAAGAAAAAGACAAAAGATTTATTGTTTTCAAGAAAAGATAATAAGAACTATTGTCATTCCCACAGATGGCGTCAAACTAATGTTGCTCTTTTTGATAAGAAGGGCTTCCCATTCTTCACTATCTGTTAAAAACATGAGATCAGAGAGTTACCGAGAAGGCTTCGGTTGTAGCCGCTCTGATGATAAAGTCGGTAAATAGAAAGAAGCCGTAATTGAAAAGAAGAATTGAACATCCCTTGAGATCGTATCTTGTGATCTTATTTATAGTAGTTGTCATTTTGAACTCTGTTTCCTTATTCTAAGGTTGGTAAGATATAGAAAGCGATGTTATGTTCTGGACCATATACCTTTGAACCCTCCGTGCCTAGTTGGTATGGATACAGCGATCTTTCTCAATCTGTACCCTGAAAAACTCTATACAAACACGTGTCATGCTTTAAATATGTTTGTCACTTTATTGTATATCATATGACAACTATTATCTTTGGATTTCTTGAGTTGGGGTGACTTTTTAGTGGCTCCGACCACTTTAAGTTTTTACGAGTCTGGATCTGTTGGAATATATGGATAAGAGAGACATTCTTCTTTTGAATTACAGTCTATTTTTCGTTACTAACTTTATCATCGGAGTGACTATTACCGGAGCCTTACTGGTGGTCCTCTGACCTCAAATTCTTGACAAATAGTGAAAGACGAAAGACCATTCTGACTAGAAAAGAGCAACATCATAATCGTTAGATCAAAATAATGTTTAACTTTATGAATTTTATCGTTTAAAAGAAACACTTGAAAATGATCATGTCAAAAGAAGAAATATAATGAAATAAATATCTTGTTTTTTATCAATGGTTTTAAAATATTGAATTTCTATATTATCAAATTATCTAAATATGAAATTAAATAAGTTAATTATATAATAGACTTACACATTACAAAATGCAAACCATTCAGAGCAGTTCTTAACACAATTAAATGTAGAATGGAATAATTTCATTTTCATTAATGGTCTAAAATGGCTCTAGAGAGAGAGAGAGAGAGAGAGAGAGAGAGAGAGAGAGAAACAGTCCCAAATTGGAAGTCTTTTGGTCAAAAAAGAGAAAGAGAGAGAGAAAGAAAGACCCAAATTGCTAATAAAAAAAAAAAGTGATTGAGAGAGCCAAATTGCTAATCTTTTTTCCTGGAAAATTTGTGGAGATTCTAAGGAAGAATAAACAAATAAGACGCAGGTTCATAGCATGTTACGAGCGAGAGAAGACTTTTGGAGTCTTGTGATCAGCAAATCGATTCCATCACAGTCAAAACAAGCGGCGAACGTCCTATTTTGAATCAATTTGCGGAAGCTTCCGCCTTCTCATCTCTGTAGCCATTTTCATCCATTGGGGTTTTAGTTAATGAATGGGATTAGGAGAAGTAACGTGAATTCTATTAGGGTTTGGATGAAGGCATCTTATCCCGTTCCGTTCTGTTTCGTTTCGTCCCATCTTGATTATATAAAATAAAATAAAAATAAAAAATTTATGTTATATAGTAGAAGATTATAATAATCTTTTTATATTTCGCATTGCAACTTTAAACAAACTTAATAAAATTATACATTTGTAAAAAAAAAAATAATACAAGTTTAATCTATATTAAGACGTATATCTTCTATTTTCCTTGCTCCAAAGTGGCTTCATTACCCTCCCTCAGTGGCCAAACCGTAGAGGAAATTTCCTTAAATTGACAATAAATATAATAAGGGGCAAGTCAGTAGTGGTCGTAGCCACCATGTTTAGACTTGGAAAAACTCTCATTTTCATTATTCTAATTATTTGATGCGAAACTTCTTATTGCCAAGTTGGGTAAAGTAATATTAAAATAATGGGAAAAAGAAATGTTTAAAGCAGGCCTAAAAAGCACGTGGCAATGAGTTCATATTTGACTTCTCTCCACCACCCAGCTCAGCCTTGTGTGGGCAAATTGTGACTTTTAGTTGTTATCTTCGTGACTATATATATTCACATATTAGATAAGTTTGGAGTACCTGTGAATTAGTGAGTTTGTGTAATAAGAAAAGAAAGGAGTAATGGAAGGTGTGAAGGGAAGTTGTTCACGGACCATGATGCTATTGCTGGGGCTGATGCTGGTGGTGGCAGTGTGTGAGCTGAGAATGGCTAGCGCTGCCGATTTGAGTCCCAGCCAATGCAAGGAGGAGAGACAACTCGGCATCAACGCTTGCAAGGCAGTCGTGTTTGGGCAGCCCGCATCTCCCGCATGTTGCCAGCGCATACGGGTCAGCCACTTCGAGTGTGCGTGCCCGGCCTTTGACGCCAAGCTCGCCGCCCTCATCGATGTCAAGAAGGCCACAAAACTCCTCACAGACTGCGGAAGGAAGGTCCCTCGTCACTTCAAGTGTGGCAGTAAGCTCCTCTCTCACTCTCTCAATTATGTCAAATGGGTTGTGATTGGGTTTGAATTTTTTTTTTTTTGGGGCTTGATTTAGATTTTCATTGAAATAGGCTTTTGGCTATGCGTTTTGGAATTTAACAAATTGATTATGCAATATCATAATATTATTCAACTGATTATTAATTAAATTTCTTCTCATGCAGGTCTATATTTCCCATGATCACGTCCCTTGCTTGTGTGTTGATGCCTTTTTTATTTCCTGTTAGCTTTGATCGATCGTATTCTCTGAGAGAGAGAGATGTGACGAGTGTGAAATAAGAGAAATCAAATAATGTAATTTTTTTAATATTATAATTGTAACTTATTCTGTCTGTTTTATGGTAGCAGTGGCGGTGAGCCATCGCATTCATTGTATTTGGTTAAATTTAAAATTTATGAACTATGTAATGGATTCTCTCTCACAAAACTATTGGGATACGTGATTTTGTTAATAAAAAGATAATATTATGTGATTCATGTCTGTTTGTTTGTTAATAAAAAGATAATATTATGTGATTCATGTCTGTTTGTTTAAAAAAATGTTCGAATAATATAGCTGATGTGAAAATTGTTGATCAATAAGATAATTTTTTTTAAAAACAGTTAATGTGATAATAATTAATAATTATTTTTTATTCAAACAAACATATATGAGTCATAAAACATCACTCTTAATAAAAAGGGTAATACAATTATAACCTCAACTTTTTTTGAGACAAAATTTTTTAATCATCGGATATTTAAGAATTATATGTTGACACTACTGTACTAGATTTGGGTGAAGATAAGTTTCTTTCTTTTGCTATTACTCCCTTTATCCTATAAAAAAAATATCTTTTATAAAAATAAACTTTGACATTGAAATAAAAGTATGAATTTATAAAACTAATCTCTATTTATATTAAGTAGTACATTCACATTAAATTGGTGCAAAATATAATTTAAAAATTTTACAATAATTTATAAATTGACTTTTTAAAAATAACCCTTATTATAGGACATCTCAAAATAGAATAAAGGATTCTTAAATTGAGACGAAGAGAGTATATGTTTTGTTTCATTTATGGTTACGGGTAGAATGACATGGGGGCGGGTGAGTTACAACCCCATACTAAAGAATTTGTTTTACACATGTAAAATTTTAACCGTTTTAAAATTAATCCATTTTAAAATTTTTGTCCAACTCAATATTTATCATTTATTTCTTTCATTTATTACTCAAAATTTTAGCTCGCCTTCCAAAATTTTGACTCAGTTTAATCTTTATCCATCGTTTCTCTAATTTTTTCCTTCAAAATTTTAACCTAACCCAAAATTTTCACTAATATTTTTTAACCCCTCTAATAATTTTCTTAATTCGGTCCTTAGTTGTAGTCCCCTTTTCCTTCTCCTTGTTAATGTTGGTAAGATTGAGTGGATAGGATTTTTTCCCCTTTTTCCAAGGAGTATCCCGTTGAGGTGTATTTTATTTCCTGCTTAATAATATATATATATATATATATATATATTTTGCCAATAAGAAATTTTTAAAAATATTCAATTCTTAAATCATTTTTAATAATTAAAATACTTGCAATACGATATTTAAATATAAAAAAAATCACAAAATATCGTAATAGATCGCATAATATCGTAAAGACAAATATCATAAAAATTTTAAACTTGAAATTTCTCAAAATTGCATTTCCATATCATGATATATCTTACTTTTAACCCTAATATAATTGAAATTTTATATTTTATATTATTAATATAAAAGAATATGTATATTTAAATTTTATTTGAGTTGTATGCATATTTGACCCTTATTTATGTTAATATAATCAAATTTTATATAAATTATACTTATTAATGCTATTTATATTCTTATCAATATGCACTTTTTATTTAATTCCATACTATATACTTATCAAATAAATGTTTATTTATAATATATTAACTTAGAATGATCCATTAGTATGTCAATTAATACTTCAAAAAATCTCATCTAAAATTTTCATGATTTGATATAAATATCTATCATTTGAAAAAAAAATTTGATATCAATATATAATTGCGATACATCCATCAATATATTCATATTTTTGAACATGTGATATATCATTTTTATCAATATTTTATTTCTTACTCCATCCCAACAATATCTCTATACCTTTTCACTACAATTTTGTATACTTCTCCCACTTCAGAAAAAAAAAAATGCGCTCATCACACAATATTCAGATTTAAAAAAAAAAATTTGGTTCAGCATTTTAGAGCAAAATGAAATTACCACCATTGCCTTCTACTTGAAATATAAGTACCATATATTTAGTAATAAAAATTATTAATTAACATATAAATAAATTACACTATTTTCTCTAAATTTTTTTGATAATTATAAAAGTTTTTTTTGAAATTTCTGAAATGACATTGACATTTCTTATTTCAATCAACAAACTATAAATACCTCCCTTTCTCAATTTTTTTTTCTTTCAAAGTAACGAAAGTGCTTCTTTTATTTATTTATTTTTACGTTTTTTCAATTTTGACATTTTTCTAACTTTTTTGTAAACAGTTTTTTTATTTTATAGAAAAATAAAATTAAGATAAATAATTTATCTATTTTAGTCAAAGAATGTTGTAATTAATATTTATTTAAAAATGAAAAAAAATGTTTAAAATAGTCAAAATAAAAAAAAAAATGCAACAAAAAAATAAAATGAAAAGAAAGTTTTCTCATTTTGAAGAAAAAAAAAGGATTAAAGGGAAGTATTTATAATTTGTTAATAAAAAAAATCTGTACCATTTTAAAAAGTTTAAATTATTTTTTTAATAATTATCAAAAAATTTAATTTAATTTTTTTTGTTGAGTTTATACCAATCTTTCTAATATTCTTCTTCTAATATCATCTAATACAATGGCTTTCAAAATAGCAAGAAAATTGTCAAATCAAATAACATTATGCATTTTCGTATGAGCTTTATTTGGTAACCAATCAACAGCATAGTTTGCCTCCTTATACACATGTTTAAAATTAACCTGAAGACATTTTTTCTTAATGATATTTACACAATCCATCAAAATACTATAGAGCTTCCAAGACCATCTTTCCTTTCTTCATAAGCAATCAATAATAATTTTGGAGTCTTCTTCAATCACAAACTTTTTACCATCCTGTACATCAATTCGTAACAAATCTTCTCGAAGAGTTAGAGCCTCTAACTGAGAAACCTAATAATTATCATTATACCAATTAGATAATGCCCAACAAATTTTACCTGTCTCGTTTCAGAGAATAGCACCAACTCTTCCTAATAAATTATTTCTTTTTTTTAGATCCATCAAAGTTTAACTTTTTCATTTTTATTAGTGAAATCCATGTAATAAATCTCATATGTTTACTTCTCGTCCTAGCATACAAATCACAACTTATCCACTCCTTAATCATAAAATAATTCTTAAACATATTAGTTGCTTTTTCAATGATTTAAAATTTATCTTCTCTAAAAGTTCTATTATTCCTTTGGCACCAAATTTGCCACAGAATATTAACCATTTTTTTTCATCTCTCCCATTTTTATGCTTAAGTTCATCTATTTTCTTTAACCACTCAACAATATTATCATCTTCTACAGTCGGACTCTCACATGCTCCCCTAATTAAATTCCAAATATATCTAGCACCTTGACATTGAAGGAATAAATAGTTTTGAGTCTCTATCTTATCTGGACATAGATCACAATAAATATCTACATTTGTACCTCTTTTGTGAAATAACTCTTTCGTAGGCAACATATTTCTAAAAACTAACCATAAAAAAGATATGATTATAGGAACACATTGTAATTTTCATATCCAAGTGAAATAAGTTTTATTTTGCTGTAAATTTTGAATTCTATCTTCACATCTCAAATCCCTAACTAGTCTCATAGTTGATTTTGGGAGAACAACTCACTGGGATCTAATTCCCACCACAAAATATCCTTAACATTTGAAACATAAATAAAAATTTGTCTAATAATATTAGTTAGAGTTTGTCCCACCAGCTGTTCTAGTTTTTCTAAGTTCCACTACTCCAAAATACAATCACAAACTTTTAAGTCACAGTCAATTGCATCTCTCTTATAATTTTGTGCATAATAATAAAGAGCGTGTTCAGTAGCCCATTTATCAACTCAAAATAGAATATTTTTTTCATTACCAAGTGATCATCTAATTCCTTCAATAAGAACATTTCTAGCCTTTAAAATATTTTTTCATGCCCAAGATGCATTAGATTTAGACTTAATGCTAAAGAAATTACTATTAGAGATATTTATCCTTAACTTAAGAAACCCAAATATTATTCTAATTTGTTAAAATTTTTCATCCTACCTATGCCATAATTGCCATATTTATATAATTAGCATTACGTATGCCCAAACTTTCTTTATTCTTTTCCACACATATACGATCTCATTTAACTGAATTAATACCATTGCATTTTGCACTGCGGTCCCATAAAAAATTCATTTGCATACAACTAATTTTATCTCTAATTCTAACGATGATGATATCAATCTTATTAATATTTCATGATCAACTCTCAATAAGATTTTTGTCATCCAACCCTACATTCTTTTTTCAATTTTCTTCGTTAATTATTTAAATTGATTATTTTTATTTTTTGAATCTAATCATGTCCAAATATTTGTGCAAATGTACTTTAACATTGATTAAAAAAAATGTTAGTATAATTTATGTTAACATATATTTAGTTGGTATATATATAACAACGGTGATCGAGGATGAGGCTGTTGCAAGTTGCAAGTGGCAACATTAAGGCATTAAATTAAAGCCTCCACCGCTCATGTTCTTGGAATGAAATAATCTTTACTTTCTTAGGATGTGTGCCACTCTTTTGTAATCATTACCCCCATTATCATCACCAGAGGTATAGATTGAAGGGGCAGCAGATAGGGCGTGCGCTTAAGGCAAGAACTAATATACATTTTAGGAATAAAATCGTTTTTTTTTAATAAAATTTAATACCACATTATTAAATTTGGACTTAATTTTTAATAAATATAAAGTTAAGAATTTTTTAGGTTAAATTATTTTTACTTGAACTTAATGTTGTAAAAGCTAATTTTGAGTTTTTTTTTTTTTTTTAATAATTAAGGGTTTATTTGAAAAAACATTTAACTGGTTTTGTAGAATATAAATTATTTTATTTTTATATTTAGTAAGAATCTTTTAACAGTATATTGATTCAAATCTAGTTTTAAAAAATACTTAAAATCTTAATAAATCTAGACAAGAGAAAAATTAGTTTTTTTAAAAGTCAAATAACTTAATAATAATAGTTCTGACCTGATTCAATTTAAAAAATTCTCAAACAATTGTTAACTTTTTGGGTTTACCTTGTCTATAAATAATTTTACAAATCAAACAAATCTCAATTTTTTAACTGAACATAATTTTTTTATTACAATTTGTCAATTGAGCACAATTTTTTTGTTTTGTGTTTTCTGAATGTACGATAATTCATGTGCATAAATGAGTGCGATTAGCATGATTCATAAACTAGGTTAATTCAAACAAAATTTTCTTTTAAAGATTGGGCCACATGGCAGAAAACATATTTAACAATTAATAACATTCAAATTGTAATTTTTTTTATATACAAAGAAAGAAAAAACTTAACTTAAAAATGTCTGTGTGAAGTTTTGAATACGTGTAGAAAGATGACACTCTCGTCATTTCGAATAGGACCCGAGTGCTATGTTTTTCTTATCAGTAATCTAAAATAAACTTGTTTACTTAGGCTTCCATGGGAGGCCAATGGCTTTTAATTATTTAACATGATAGAAAACAAGTGGAGACACGAGCTACAAAAAGTCCATGCCCGCCTAATATGCCGGCTGTTTAATTTCAAAGTCATGCTAATTAATTTTATAAAATTATAAGATAGTACAACTAATCACATGGCTGAAACTTAATCTTCTACCATGGGAAATCACTAAGAAGAAAATCCCCACCATCTAGATCATGGACATAGTTATAAAGTCTTGTCTCATCATTAGCTAATATATCGATATTTTTTTAATCTTTTAAATTTTGATTAATTTTTTTAATTTTTTAAATAAATATAAAAATTTTAAATTTATTTTTATAAAAATAAGAATAAGTATTTTTCTTAAATTTGATTTTAAATAAAAAAAATTAAAAAAAAAGTTGAAATAAATTGATCAAAAAAGAAAAAATACAAAAATAAATAAATAAAAGAAATATATTTGTCATTAAAAAAAAAATTTGACAGGAGATAGGCATTTGTATATTGTTTTATAAAGTAAGAAAGTTTAGTATAATTTTAAAAATTTTAAAAGAAGTTAGTATAATTATTATAAACATAAAAAAAAAAATCAGTGTAATTTATCTTTTATATATATATATATATATATGTGTGTGTGTGTACACACATGCCCGCTGGCCATGAACCCCGTCAAAAAGAAGGATATAAAGAAATATATAAAGTGTGTCATTATTAATCTGTCCAACCTATATGTCACCTAAGGTGGCCTCTACCTACTGAACCAAGCCTATCACAGTTCCATTGAATTATATTGTGGTTGCATCACGACTGGGACCATCGACTAACGACAAGAGGAATCGGATTCATTTCCACATTCCTATACTAAATGCTATTTAGTATTTGGAATTTTTGTGCCCCGAAAAAGTTCAAGATTTAAGATTATGAAAAAATGTTATGGCTAAAATGAGTGTGAATTACAAAATTAATCACCCTTTATGGGATATGCTACATGGACGTGGTTCATGCCTATTTATTGATCCATTCTCTGTCATCCGATGAAATGGAATGCAAAGAATATGACCAAATTCATAAAATCCTCACCCTCCTTAATTAAAAGGGTAACTTAATTTACAGGGTAGCTATAGTTAAGCCTATGAAAAAAAAAATCAGTAGTACTGAGGATGGTAGCATAGCAATCATGTTTTTTTTTTCTTTTCTTTTAATCTGAATTGATTCAACCGGTCTTAACTCTTGGTTCTATATATAACCGGATTGTAAATTGGAATTCATTTTTATGATTATTTTACATAAGATTTTTCTTATAACTGGAGAGGATTGTCCGAAGAATACCCGTGCAATGTTGATTCAAAAATTCTCTATTCTCAAGCACTTATAACTTAGGCGTCTCTAATCTAGCTACTCTTGAGGTACATTCATATTATTACAAGTCTGATTTATTATTTTTCTAAGACTATGATGAATTTTGTAGTAATATTCAAATTAGAGTAAAACTAACATGGTCCCACCCTACCTAGTGAATTTTTTCCAGACCTAAGGTAACGGAAGTCAAGAAAACAGAAAGATGAATGAAGTATTTCAAGTCATTGAACAAACAGTACCATCCAGGCCACTCCATCCACTATATATGTGTGTGGGTAGGTGTTTGGTTTGTGGATTTGTGGTCTTGTATTGTGGTAGAGAGAGAATATGGGTGGCATGATGGGAAGGTCATGGGCCATTATTGTCTTGCTGGTGCTAACTGTGGTGGGTAAGTGGGAGGTGAAAATGGCGAGTGCAGCGCTGAGTGCTGCCCAGTGTAAGGAAGAGAGGAGGATTGGGATTAATGCTTGTAAGCCGGTTGTGTATGGCAAGCTTCCAACACCCGAGTGTTGTGAGCGTGTAAGGGTCAGCCATATTGAGTGTGTCTGCCCTGTGATTACACCTAAATTGGCAGCCCTTATCGACCTTAATCGAGCCATCCGGCTCATTGAAGGGTGTGGAAGGAGGGTCCCTCGTCACTACAAGTGTGGCAGTAAGAGCTCTCCCTCTCTCTCTCTCTCTCTCTCTCTCTCTCTCTCTCTCTATATATATATATATATATATAATTTGAGTTGGATACATATAATAAAGTCTAGTGGCGTTCTATGGTCATATATCTGGCTAGAATGCACTTGCTGATGATCACTATATTTCTGTCTTTGCAGGTATCACCACCCCATGAAAGATGAACCTGTTTGAGTAGGCTTACTAGTATGCTTTGCTTTTCTCTATGTGATGAGAGAGAATAAGTTTTTCCAATATATAGCAGATATGATTTATGGATAACAGATCTTATGAGTGCATGAATTATTCCTCAATCTTTGGGTTTGTAGGTCTCAGGGATGGGAAGCTTTATAATTGTATGAACCAGGCGCTGTTTCAAAAGTATTATATAATAAAAGTGATCTCTATTCAATTATCTATAGTTGTTGAATTAATGTTAATGTATGATCATGTTGCTGTAACCCTTGTGTTTACGCCTCTTTCATCTTCATATTAAGTTACACTTGTAAAATAACGATTCTACTGAATAATTTTTTTTTTATTTAAAAAGATAATTTAAAAGTTAAATATGAGCACTAGTTGCAAAAGTTTTAGAGAAGAGTTTTTCTTCAAACACACAATAACGATTCATGTTGTCGGGCCAAATATACCCTAGGTCACTGTAGATTATTACGCTTTACAGTATAAAATAAGTCTTTTTTTTTTTTTTCATTTTGATCCTCATGTTACTGGTATGTACAGATGCTATAGCTATTTGAGACGTTTTAATTTTCTCACTTTTTTTTTCTTCTCGTTTCTTTTTTTTTCCTTTTACACACCATCTAGAGGAGTAATTAAGCGATAAAGATGTTAATGATCGAATTTAAGTGTTTCAAATTCGAATTTCTTCTGTACCGATTGTTGATAATTAGAGTTTAAATGATGAATTTGATTGTCACAAAAAAAAAAAAAAATTTAATCTAATGCATATAAACTGACACAAGATACTTTCTTACTAATTCATAAACAAATAAATAAATATATATATATAGCGACAAAAACTTAATCACAATTTAAATAATTGAGAACCCTAAGTTTGTGAATTATTTAACCTATCACAATGGAGCATCAGCGTCATTAAGAGTCAAGCCACACTCATCAAGACCTCCAATGGCTGTCATGATTTATGTTCGAGATGATACCACCGAAACAAAGGTGGTGAGAGATTGGTCGCGATGAAAGAAAATGCAGTCAAAGAGTCAAATATATATGCCGGACGGAAAGAGACGACTGAAGACATTATTTTGGTTGATCCCACCACTACTAAAGATTGGACATATATCTAAATATATATAATTAAAAAAAGAGAAAAAAAAACAAATAAGGAGCAAAAGAATGATAAAATTAATTATTTCATCAAGGATTTTGGAGATTATGTCTGGTAGATTTAGGGACAAGAAATTGACCAGAGATATGGAACGCGGATCGGCACAGCACTGATTCACTCTTTCAATCTAACACGCCTCTAGAAGATACAATAAATAATAACTTTTTTAATTAATTATTATTATCACAAAATTTATTTTTTAAAAGAGAAAATAAGTACGTATATTATGAGTTTGTATTTTATTGAGTGACAAAATAAGTAAAAATAAATTTACAATTAATCTTTCCTTTTTTTTCCCCTCTAAAGAAACACATATATAAAAAGCAGATTCTTTTTTTGTTTGGTTAGGAAATAATTAATTATTAATTTAGAGTATTATAAAAATAATTGATAGATGAATATTGAATGAATGGTTTATGAATAGTAATTTAAAGGATAAATAGTGAAACTTTAAATTTAAAAGTCTAAAAATTGAAAATATTATTCATATTTTAAAATTTAATAAAAATATAAAAATGAATTACAGATCATTTTTTAACTTCTTATTTCAAGATTTAAAAGTGGATTGAAGATAATCTAAAAGCTCATCGATTAAAGATTTGAAACTAAGTTGCTATGAATAATGAATGAATAGCGGATGAACGGGTGTATGAATAATGATTTGTAAGATAAATAACAAAACTTCAAATTTTGAAGATTAAAATTAAAAATAGTATTCAAATCTTTAAATTTAATAAAAAAATTAAAATGGGTATAAGATCACTTATTGCTACCCTACCTTCAATTTAAAGATTTGGGTTGAAGATGATCTAAATACTCTTCTGTGTCTCCTCTAGCTCCCAAGTATACAAAGACCGCCACTTCCCAATCTCTTAAGTTTTAACCAATGTTTTTAAAACCGGACCGTTCATCGAACCGGAAAATTGTCCGGGTTACGGGTTACCGGTTCAACCGTCGGGTCAACCGGAATCAAACCGTGATGTCATAATTATGTAATTAATAAATTTAATAATACATATTATTAATATTTTAAATTTAAAAAATTATACAAAAATTACTAATCTCTCCTTTACATTATAGCTAGATTAACCATGGCTAATAATAGGCTTGCCATGAGAAAAATATTATCAACACTCCATACTTAAACAAAGATATTAAATCTTTGTCTTTATATTTAAATAAAAATAAGAAAAATACTATTTAAAACTTTAGCTTGCGAGATAAATGAAAATTTAATATTTATATTATTCAATAATTAAATTATTATTTTTTATATAAGTTCGAATTTATAATATTATTATCTTAAAAATTTATATAATTTTTTTTAAAATAAAACAAGAAAAATAAAAGGTTTAACATAATAATAATCGCTCTGTCATAAAAAAAAAATCAAAATTTACATTCTAAATAATATAATATTAAATTATTAAAAAAATTAAATAATTATTTAAAACACTACTAATGATTCTTTGGAATATAAATTTTAGTAAAAAAAATTTGAGAAATTAAACATTATTAAAAAAAAAATTATTTCTACTTTTCTGCTGTCTTCCCTACCTATAAAAAAAATATAGCTAAAAGGTCTATTTATGTCAAATAAAAAATAGATTCTCCCAATTTGTGTTTCTTTCTTTATATTATATATTATTAAGGCAATAAAAATAATAATAAATACACAACCAAAATTATGACTTTTCACATAGTGGAAAACGTCTTAACAGGAAAGAGTCCCTCGTTGTCTCCCCAACTTTGGATTCCTTAACCCTTCCTTTCTCTCTCTGAAAATTCCATCGATTTCATGTCTGCATTCTCGGCGATCATGTCTTCCTTTCTCGGCGATCATCATGTCTTCCTTTCTCGGCGATCATCATGTCTTCCTTTCTCGGCGATCATCATGTCTGCATTCTCATTTCTCGGCAATCATCGTTGTCTTCCTTTCTCTCTCCTTTTTCGGAAGAAAGCTCGGCGATCATGTCGGCATTCTCAAGATCCCCTTTTTTTCTTCTCACGATCATCATCGTTTTCGATCATGTCTGCATTCTCAAGATCCCCTCTTTTTCTTCTCACGATCATCATCGTTTTGAACAGAGAAAGAGAAATTTGAGAAATGAAATGACCGAGTGAGAACTGAGAAGAGATTCAAGAGAAACGAGGTTGGTTTTTTTTTTTTATATATATATAGCGGTGAACCGGTTTGAACCGGTGACCCAGAGACGGGTTGAACGGTTCACCGGTTGAACCGCCCGGTTCTGACGGTTTACCATTTTTAGCATGGTTTTACGTTTGGAACGGGTTTGTGGGTTCGACCGGACCGTTCCTTGGACCGGTCGACGGTTCAACCGGTTGAACCGTCCGGTCCGGTCCGGTTTTAAAAACATTGGTTTTAACCCAGAAATTCAATTTTCAGTCCAAAAACGATGTCGCTTCTTTCATTCGTTGTCACCCCTACACTACACCAGTGAAAACGCCAAAATATATGTATATTTCTTTCTGAGTATGGTCTTCTATTCACCTTCTTCGTGACTTCCTCTATTCATAATCTCTACTCCTTCAATATTATTAGTTATGCTTATATTACTATAAAAGACTTCAATTTTGACTCTTCATTGCTGTGTTTCTCAGGTCAACGACTCCCAAAACCTCCTCCACCAAATCCCACAGACCAATCCAAATAACGCAAAAAAAATTTCTGGGTTTTTCTCCTCACTCCTCAATCTCAAATGGGTCGGACGCCAAACGATTCCCAACCCGTCATTTGGATCTATCTGGTCCTCCTTTTATCGGGTCTTGTCTCTAGTTCTCTGGTTTACATGTTCATGACGGTGGCGATGAGACCCACCTACAACCACATCTCAGATTTGGAGACTCTGACATTGGTTGAAGCTGAAAATTATGGATTGTTGGAAGGTGATTTGGAGGGAGAGAGTGGCGGGTGTTGTAGAGGGATTGACAATTTGGAGCTCTGGGGGGCAGCTGTGAAGTGGGGTTCAGATTTCAAGTCCAATTCTTCTAGGGAGTGTTGCAAGGCTTGTAAGGCCATGTGTAGTGGCAACGATGGGCCTTGCTTGTGCGATACCTGGGTGTTTTGCGGGAATCGGGAGGCTTGCGGGCCAAAATTTGGTGAGGTGAGTTGGAATTTATTGTTTACTTTTATAGCTTCTTGAAGATATTGATGGAAGTTCTTTGATGAGTTTTGTATTTATCTGCAGTTTAGGTTATTCTGTTCTATTGAGTTTGTTGTTTTTTTGAAATAATTTGTTATAGTGCACTGGTTTGATTGGACGTAGCTGATTGGGTATTGTTTGATTTCATTTGTTGGTACTCTTGAAGTTGTGGATTATGCAATTGATATAATTTTGCACTACCTTAATCACAACTACATTGGGAAACTACTTATCAAATGAGTAAAAGATTGATCTTTGGATACATAGTTCCTACAGAGGCCTCTATACTGGAAATTTGACTCATTGAATGGATGTTTGATTTCACATGTTTGTGAAGGGAATATTCTGCCATAATTCAGAAGTTGTTTGCCATTTCTTGAAATGGAGCACATAAAGTTATACCTGCATGATATTCTTCTCAATTAGGTGTATTGAGGCATATAAAATTATGTTTATATGATATTCTTTCTTGTCAAAACATGACTTATAATATCTCTTCTTTCATTTTATCCATATAGTGCTGGTTGAAGAAACAGAGGGATACCTTGGTCCCTGATCGACAGGAAGCAGGAAACACAGTCAGTTGGACTTCTGGCCTTATCTTTGGAAAAGGAGAGGTATACAACAATGGTGAACTTTTTTGATAGTTTTTATGCCATTATACAGTTACTTGAATTGTTTACACTACTTTCTATGAAGAAAACAATAAAAACTGATATTCACTGTAGAAAAAATGGGAACCAGACTCGAGCACATGTTAGTTTTTTATCATAGCAAGTTTAGAGATGTCAATTTTTTGCACAAAGGACTTATAATTCTAATGCCATGAACATTTCATTTTGTATAGCTATAGTTATAAATAATTAGATGAAATATTTTTTTGACAAATATAATTAGATGAAATATAATTAAACTTTGTTTTCACTTTTCACTGGGGCTTAATTAGTAAAGCTATCCTATATGAGCTTCTTTTTTTCTTTTCTTTTTTTGTGTTTCAGAGTTAATCTTTCAGGTAAATTCTTGGAAATAATGCATAATGATCACTCACCATCGGGCCTTGGTCTGGTTTTGTTTGAGTTGTTCATGTTACCATGTCTTGTAGGACATGGCTACCTCAACAAACATATCTTAATGTCTCAGCTTCCTTGCCACATTGAATGAGTGGACTTACTCTCCATTTTCACATACTCTATATTTCCATCTGGTCACACAGTGGTGACTTGAAGCACCCCCAATGCAGTCCTATAGGATCAGATTATGAAACAAAACATATTACATCATCATATTATAGAGTTCTGATCTAGCATGGATAATCAATACATGAGATAGCAGAATCAGAATTTAATAGTAATATTAAAACTGTACTGCTTGGACATTTTCAACTTAATCTCCTTTTTGCTTAATTTTAGGCAAGGCTAAGCTTGTTGGTGAACACCTTAACATGTATATACTCAAGAATGATTTCTTGCTTGTAACACCAGTAAGAATGTAAAAGATTGGCATTGCATCTCAATATCTATGAGGAAAGCATTGAACCAAATCCTACTGTAATGATTCAGCAGAGGATTCACCACAGTATGGGATACGCAAGGACAGGAGAATATCAGTAATTGCTAACCAGCATTTTTCTGTCATGATGCCAAACACTTTTTCTAAACCTGGTTTACCTTTTTCATTTGGTGTTCTAAATACTGATCCTTGAAACACAACTCCTTATGTTCTTTGAGAAATACTTGGGAAAAGTCAACTCAACACGTGATACAGATTTTTTTTTGAAACAATCTATTATGTAAGAGAAAAAGCCCTTAAATAAATCTCTCTTCATGTATTTAGAACACTTATGAGGTATTTACTTTGGTATTTTAAATATAAATGTGCATGTCCATGTGTGTCAGTCCATGTGTGCATCATGACAATAAATTTTCTCTATTCTTATATATATTTTTAGGTTGTTTGATAATTTATACTTTGTACTTTGGCTCTGAATGATGTATATCACTGTCTTTATCCTTTTGGATGTTTGACTTTTATGCAGTTAACTGATTTTCTTTATTACTGTCCTTTCTCTTTTTCTTCCTTGTAGGGCATTGTTGGCTTGGAAACAGAATATGGTACTCTTCATATAAAAGTATGTGCTCATGTCCTTGGTAAATGTATAAGCCCATATGTTTCTGAAATGGTGAATTGATAACATATAGCCCTTAATTGGTTAACTAATTGTGCACAGACCTAATATGGTATTTGGTGCATTTGGAAGCAGCTCCAAGAAAGAACGAATTCTAATGGTTTTTGGTTGCTATAGTGACTGTAAGGGGAAGGCGATTACATACATACATGCATGTTGTATCATCATTAACATCTTGCATACTAGCTAAATCTGCTAGACATTAGACATTAGACATTAGAATTGATTACTTGAATGTGGGTCCAAAAGCACCATGAGTTTCACTCTTTTATTTGTTATCTGGACTTGAGGTAACATGATATTTGAAGAAAAGCTTATGAGTATTTTGAACCAAAGACTATGAAAAGCCTAGATGATATGCAACAACTCAGGGCCCCATCCCAGAAATTTTCAGATTGATGGTGCTAAAAGGAGTAAAATTGACAGTTAAAAACCCCCAAACAAATGTACTCTTGCTCGATGTGGAATTAGAATTGCCTGGCGTCAGAAATCTTACTTGTTCTGTGTATTTACATTAATGGAAAAGCGGCTCAACTGAACTCAACAAGCCTTAATCCTTTATACTTGGGTCAGCTGTAATCCATCATCTCCAATTCCCTGTAGGGCCATATCCTCAGTTAAATCTATGGCAATCATGACCTTTCTTATGGCCTAAACCCATATTCTTAAATTGTTAAGCTTAAAGGATATGTTGCAACAATTTTTTTTAAGGCAAACAAAGAGTAGCTGTGATGATAATTAAATAGTTACATTGATACCGTAGAATGTGGATCTTTTTACAAACCCATTAGAATTTATAGGAGGTGAAATGTTTGATTTTAGACATTTATTATTGATCAATTTGTGTGTCCGAGTCATTACTGAGATAGTTTTATATTTAGGGTTATTGTTGCTGGAAGGAGTTTAAGTCAAAGTTCAATTGTTGGAAAATAGTAATGATGGTTTATGATATAGTTTGTATGAGTTCTGTGAGCACTGTGATCAAGGGAATTCATATCCTCTATAATAGCTTGTCTGTACTTTCCACAATAGCATGCTTAAAGAGCATTGAACATAGGGATTGGTAAGTCATTTTTTTTAAACACAGGGTAACAATTTTCACATGGTACAATAATTTAAAGCTAATTCTAGGAAAACTATTGTAGAGGATATGAACCCATGATCAAGTATCCCTAAGGGTAATATGCATATCAGATAAAAGGGAGTCTTCATTAAAGATGCCTCCTTCGGAATCTCAAATATTCTGGGACTTACAGTCAAAATGTTTGTTATTTCTACTTTCTCTGTCTTCCTGCCCACACATAAATTTCAGATTTTCTTTCTTCATCAATGTAGACTTGATTCATATCTTTGTTTTTATGCAGCACTTCCTTCTTTTTTCTTTTTTGTGATAATAGTGATTTGGTGCAGCTTTTGCCTGACTGTGCCCCACATTCAGTGGCTTACATTCTTGAGTTGCTGGCGTTGCGCCACTGTGCGGGTTGCCAATTTTATCGCGCAGAAGGTCGAGGCCAATTTTGGGATTCAGAAGGAAACCACATAAAAGATGTAAGACTTCATAAGTTCCTCTTCTGAATGTCTCAATATCTTCCATATATATGCAAGCACACACATTGAATGTACTCGTATCAATTATGCAATCACGACTAGCTAATGTGGATCGTGAATCTTTTCCTTGTATCGGTGGCAACCTTTTTTTCCCTAGATATCTCTGTAATTTTGTCAAAGTTTGAAAACTTTTTTACATTTCCGTTTATACAAGGATGTTATATATATGATCTATAATATTTTTATCTAGTGATCTAAAATTTTCATTTCCCGTTCAGATCCTAATATCTTTTTCATTTGCATCCCTTTTGGTATATCAAGTTTTTCATTAATTTGTTGTAATACCAATGTTAATGGAGATTTTGTTTGAAGCCTGTAGCTAAATTTTCTTCAATGATGCAGCTTGCTAATTGGTAGAGCTGTTCACAAATCAAATAATCCAAAAGATAAAGATATTGCTAGGCAGAAAATTACTATAGTGTTTGGACCAATTCCACGTGATATACATTGCTTTACTTGGATAAATAACATATAGCATAAATATTAAACTAGAAAAGGTGCCACAATAAGATTGCTAGTGACATTATTTTTTTCTTTTACATTGGCTAAGCAATTCTTTCTGTTTCATTTATTTGATCGTACTAGAGATTCTTTATCTGATAGATTTCTTGCTGTATTTGCTTGTTCACACATGACAGGATAAATTGATGCAAGCACTGTTATGTAAACCTACATGTACATCTCCCTCACTCTTTTTTTTTTTTTGGGGGGGGGGGGGGGGGAGGATATTTGGATTCCTTTTTGTTTCACTGGCTACATTCTACACATTTTTTCATATCATTGGGAACTTTAGTTTTGGAGCATACTTGTACAGTAAGAAATATCTCAGTGATTAAAGAAAAAAACAAAGGAGAGATCCAAAAATATGCACTGCTTGCTTGGCTGAAGCCCAACTTTGCCTATGTGACAAAAATATTTAATGAAATAGAGTTATGTTTAACTTTAACCAATTCAAAACAGGTGCTCTCTCTCTCAAACACACACAAACTTGCACACAGACAACACTTATGATGTTTGTGGAGTGAGGAGCAGGATAAAAACAAATCAGTGGTTCCTTTCCTTTTCCCCCTAGTTTTCTTCCTTTTTGAATTTTTTTTTTTAAAAAATAATAGGAACAATCTTTTGTCATTTAGTAAGAGTTCACATTCACATATTTTTTTCTTGTCAGTTGATGACAATAGTACACATTATTTCCTGTGGACATGAATTCAATGATAAAATACAAAGTTTACTAAGCTCCCACATGTACCAATGTTGTGTTTGCCATTTGTGGAATTTGGGGCTTTGGACTTAGAGACAAAGTAGCTCAAAATTTGAACTAACTTGATTCCCATACCAACCAATTTTAATTCCAAGGCTCTAATTCTATAGTGCCAAACTCAGCCTAATTGTTTGCTAATCTATGAATTATCCATTTTACCTATATGGGGCGCGCGCGCGCGGGGGGGGGGGCGGGGGTGTGAAGTTTCTTTCCTTTGCTGATACAAAAATGCAGAAAATCCTGTATTTTCGCCCTACAAGTAATTAGTTGATTCCAACTGTCTTTTAGTGTCCATTAACTGTTTTAATCTTACCGTTACTATTTGTCTGGTGTTTTACATCTAATTCAGTGCTTCTTTTCTTACATTTGCAGGCTTCCTTAGGCCCTCCATTTGCCCTGATTCAAGGAACACTTGAAGCTCAAGGAAGCACATTCAAGAAGATACCTACTGAAGCCTGTCCAATCATAAGGAGAGGTTCAGTCGCGTGGGTTGGTTCTGGTCCAGAATTCTTTATAAGCCTAGCAAACCATGAAGAGTGGAAAAAATCGTACACTGTGTTTGGTTCTGTTCTTCCAGAAGACATGGGCATTGCAGAGAAAATAGCTAATCTCCCCACAAAATTTGACGTTTGGAGCAACATTAATGTGTCAATCTTGGAAAAGCCTGTACCCTTGTGGTTCCGAAGAATTAAGAAGAGTCATGGAGATTTGAATGCCAGTGACAAATTGGGATCAGATTGACGTGTCTTTTTGCTGTTGTTGTCCATACAAGTTTGCTGATTCTGTGCAATTAGTCTCCTATATTTTCTTCTTGGTTTCACTTGTACACCTTTCTATATGTAATCGATTTTGCATGACATGTTTAGGCTACGTCATTGATTTTCAGACTGTTCATTGAGAATAATCTCATTATTTTTCATATTAACTTTCCAATATATAAATAAATGGGTTGTGGTGTTTTCTGGGCATGCTGAAATTCTAGGCTTGTAGCATCAAATTCCTTGTTGGTATCTTTGAGCGAAAAGAGAACAAAGTAGAAAGAAACTTGGTTTGCTCTTCTGCTATCTTTAAATGGAATTCAGGTGTGAATCAAATAGTAATCTTTACATATATTTTTTAAAAAATAAATGAATACTACAGAGAGTTCAACCAAAAATGGTCCTTAGTAACTAGGTATATGATTGCTAAGCTCCAAATAACTTTGTTGACAAAATCACGGTTCATAACTGTCAATTTCGCATTTTCCTCCAATGAGGACACCAAGCACACACTAAATGTGCCAAAAAGTTTATTTGAAATAAACTGTTTTAAAAGTTCGACTAAACGGTTAAATATTTTTCTCGATGCAACTTTTGTAAATTCCAAAGTGAAATGCAAAAGTTGTCCAAAAAAAAGGTGTTCTTAAGGCATTTAGTAGGAAAAAAGCTGGTTTTGGAGTACATTATATTGGCACCTTATAGGTAGAGGTAATTGAAATAAGTTGCAACAAAATGAGATTAAGAAATAGGCACATAACTCCATCCCTCTCTATCTTATTGACATTATCAGGGAAGGAAAGAGAGAAGAAAGTTTTACATATTGGTGCATTTATTCTGGTACAAAGGCAGTGCTAGAATGGTTTTGCTGAACTTTGGACAATTGCTCTACTCTTTTTCTTTTTTCAGATGTTATGCGATATGTTATACTTGTATTTTTGAACTATAATTGAGGAGAAAAACCTCTGACAATGTATCTATACAGTTGTTGAATGAGGCATATTTCTCAAATTTTTTAAATAAATAAATAGCATTTTTTTTTTGAAAGGTAATAAATGGCATTAGATCAAAACTTCATTCTCTTTTCCTTTTTTTTAAACCCACTTTTTTTAGCAACCAAAACGGGAAGGTCATTAAAAAAAATGCCTAATGACAAAGAAGCTTTGCTTTGATATTTTTGTCTTTTTATTTTTATTTTTAATTGCTTTGACAAGTTATTTTGTTGAGAATGTATGAAAGCTATAAGAAAAATAATGTTGGTCGAACAAGCTGTTATATACTAAAATAGATTTATTTAGTATCAACGGATCCGTGGCGCAATGGTAGCGCGTCTGACTCCAGATCAGAAGGTTGCGTGTTCGATTCACGTCGGGTTCAATCCCCCCCTCTCAACGGAATCATCTATTTTTCCTCATTCTCCTCTTCACGTCATAAACAATTGTAAATTCTCTATTATACCCATTCAACTTAACAAATTACCCATACCATCCCAAATCCTAATTTCCCACTCTCGATCTCGATCTACTTCTGCACGTCTCAATCATTTGTAAATTCTCCATTATACCCATTGAACTTCATAAAATCCCCATACCATCCCAATTCCTCATCATCCCATTTTGTTCTTCTTCTGGTTTTTTTCCCCTCTCTGGATTACATCGTCGCTTGTAGTCACCTTTTATTTATAAATTATATATGTTTTGATGTCACCTTTTATTTTATTACTAGCCAGCTACAGTATTCGCAATGGCAGACTTACACGTATTGAAGGGGGCAATCCCCCTCAAAGTTTTCAAATTCAGACATTTTATTCCTAATTTTTATAAGAATTTTTAAAATAATTAAGAGTTGTCTCTTAAATTTTTTTATATTTTTATAAAATTTCTTCTTAAATTTTATATTTTATATTTTTGCCCCCTTCGCTCTATAGTCTAAGTTTGCCACCGTATATTTGACTTACATTATGTTTGGATTGAAGGAATTGAAAAAAAAAAAAAAAAAGGAAGGAGAAGGAAAGAAAGCTTATAACATGTTTATTTTAAAAATTAGGAAGGAAAAAGAGGGAAAGGGAAGGAGGAAGAGCTTAACCCTTATTTAATAATACTAATATTATCCTTAAAATTATAAAAGTTACAATAAAAATGACACATCTATGTTAAAGCATTCAAAGAGTATAATAATAAAATAATATAAAATTATTTCCTTTCCTTTTTTTCATTTATCATTTCCAAACAAGCTGAAATGCTTTCTTCTCTTTTCTTTTCATTAGTTATCCAAACATAAAAGAGGGATTACTCTCTCCTCTCCTCTCATTTCTTTTCTCTCATAACTAATACTCTCTTCTCCTTTTTTTTCTCTCCTACTTATCCAAACGAACTGTAAAGTATCAAATAAGATGGTCAGAGTTGAAGACATAATTCTTTATCCTCGAATTCTTAGAGCTAACCCTAGAGGTTCCTATACCAAGTGTACGTAGAAAAAATTAATTTGTTGGTTTTGTCAACAAGAAATTTGAAAAGTAGAATTTTATCCTTATTTTTTATAAAATAAAATTAGGAATTGTCCCCTCTTCCCAAATTTCTTATATTTCTTTAAGAAATCTTCTTAAATTTTAAATTTTACATTTTGCCCCCTAACTTTATGGTCTGGTCCATCACCGATCGTGGTCACCTGCAATTGCAAAAATGGCGCTAGTTAATGCCATGATCAAGGTCAAGGCCGTTGCACTGAAAATCTTATCTATGGCTATGGTGTGGAAGATGAACGATTGATGACAGTTTCGTATGTCTAATGATTGTGGGATATAAATTATAAAGAGACTGAAGTGAAGATTAGGAGTTCAAATATCAAAACATTTCTTCCAAGGTATATGTGGATCTATTATATATTTTTGTCAAAAGTCCGTTCAGTTAAGATTATCATATGTCATGTTTGGTATGTAGAAATAAAATAGTAATTCCATAAAATGAAAAAGAGAATAAAATAAAAATAACATAAAATAGAATAGAGATTACTCACTTGGGTTGAAAGAATGCTTGGAATAATTTTTAATAGAATGCAAATTCCATAATAGACATCCCAATCATTTCAAACAAAATTAAGGAATAACGAATTAGAATAGATATTTCTTGAATGTTCATTCTGTCGTACCAAACATAACTTATATGTATTATATTCTCATTAGAATTAATGTTTATTTTGAAGTTTTATTGAAAAACATGGTAAGAGAATCATGGACGAAGCTACATAGGGACTAGGCGGGGCAATTGACCCCCCTAAATTTAGAATTTTTCATTCTCTGCTCTCATTTTAATTTCAAATTGACTTCTCAACGAGACTTTTATCAATTTTTTACAATCTTTTTATATAGTTTGAATTTTTTTCGAGTCTCTTGTTTTAGCTCACATTTTTTATTTAATTTGTAAGTTCTTTTATATTAACGAATTCAATTATTTATCAATTGATACTAATTTTTTTACTTCATTAATATTAAAATTTATCATCAAATATTGGGAAAAAAAATTCCTTCCTCAAATAAATTCCTGGCTCCGTCCTTGTGAATGCTAACAAAATCTCATTTCTAATGACAAACGTTAAAAGCCAAACAATATTAATGATGTGAAGAGATCGATGCCAAATAATTTGTGACAAACCAAAGTATCTTTCCCTTGTTAAGGAAAATGTTGATCCTCAAATTCCTGTTATGTGATTTGTGTCTCAGCATTGCTTGTGAAATTGACTAAGAAAAGAATCAAATTTTGTTTTACAATGAAAATGGAGAAACGACAAAGCGACAGCTGACGGCCATGTTAAGGACAAATTCAAGTTGACTACAAACTTGACAAAAACAATGCACAATTAATAATTATTTTCTTCTATATATTTAATATTTAGGATTCCAGTTGTCTAAATTTGGCTTCTCTCTTGCCAGAATGTTCATGTCTAAAAGTACATAGTTCAATTAGAATATTTTCATGCAATCTTAATCTAACCTAGAACAAGTAGTAAAAGACTTCTTGAAGTAATGAAAATACAAGCAATTTAAATTAAAGCGAAATTAACTTATGAAAATGTTAGACAAGTCACATCAACATAAATACACACATGAAACTTTCATATTTTGATTTTCGACGGTCAATGATTCAAATGATTGCGCTTAGCAATGACCCGTTATCAATTTTGGACAAATTTACATATTTAGGCTTTTAATTAATTGTAATTAGATATTTTTTTATTATTTATGATAAATTTTAGTTTGTCAATTACTTTACATATAAAATTCAAATTGGGATGCCGTTTATGGTTATCTTCTTCTTATCCTTTTTTTTAAAAAAATTTATTAGAATTGTTATAGGAATTGTGGTTTCTTCTTCAAAGTAATAGCTTTCTAAATATATAAATATGATGTAGTAGACTCTTATTATTCAAATTTTATCAATAATATTCATATTTTAAATTTTAAGGATTTTATTCTCTTGCTTAAATAAGTAATTTTCATTTTTGAATATTGAGTTTGTTTGTATCTATTGTTTGCTTTTCGTGTTGTGTTAGTCTGGCCACAAATAGGCATAGTAAGGATATCTACGACAGCCACTCAAATTCAAATTTAAGTCAAAAAGTTCAAAAAGCCCTCTCTAGTAGTGGCATCAAACTCAAACCAAATCAGTGCAAATTCAAACTCAAACTTAAACCTAAATTTATGTGTTACTGTTTATTGACTCAAATCTGCAACAGTCACTAGAATTTTCCTACAAAAACCCTTCAACATATGGAAAGGGGAAAGAAAATAAAATAGAAAGGAAGGGGTACCTTGGCGGGAAGAAACTGTGACTCTAACGGTGCAGCCGTCGATGTGGACAATGGATTGAGTTTCCGGCGGCGACTAGCTAACTATGGTGAAGAAAGCGTCAATCTTATCATTATGGCATTGATTGGCGATGGACCAAAGTTTTGTGTGGTTAATGAAATAGAAATCGTATAGAGGCATCGACCGCATGGGTGGAGGTTATCGGCGATGTAGCCAGAGATGAATCAAAAATAAAAATTTGAATTACTATTTGTTAGTTTTTGGGTTTTGGATCAACCTATATGTGAATAAGATCCGCTCACTAGGAAATGGTTCTTGACCCATTTAAATAGCTGATAAGATAAGTTCTTATCCTAATTTATGTGTTAATAGAGATCAATATTTGAATCTTAATAAAATTTTATATACAAATATATAATTTTCATAATATGATTGTGAGACATAATAAACTCTCTCTCTCTAATCTTTTTCTCTTAAGAAAATTGACACACTCAATACACCTAGCATGAAAACACGTCACTAGTCCTTCCTCTCTCTAGTCTTGCGTGTTTGTGAGTATTTACATTGGTAACCTCACTGTGTTTAATTTATGTTCCTTCAAGAGTGGACAGATGGTGAATTTATTTAAAACTTTGATGGTCCCAGGGTAACTCAACTGAATTTATGATCAGGCAATCTTCCCACTAGGTGCAGGTACAATAATTCAGAAACATATATAAAGTTAGTTTTTCAATTAATTGAATGGTAGGTGGTGTTGGCATCCCAATCTGAAAGGATAAGTGCAACCAAGATGCAAGGTAGCTCAACTAACTAGTGTATATATATATATATATATAATGAATCTCTTTCAAGCCTATGCTATAACTGAGAATTTTGACCACTTGCTGGTGTAAATGACAATAAAATTAAACCTATAAACATGTCAAGGCAAGTTGTCAGTTGCTCAAACTCCCTTCAAAGAACAAATTAATGAGCTCTAAAAATGAAGATTTGAGCTTGTCAAATACCTCTATTTGGTAGCTAAAAAAATACTTTTAAATTGTTAAGGAGATTTTTCTCCTAAAAAATTAATTTATCCAATTGTCCTCGATTCAATTCGCATTCTAAATGCTTTTATTGAATATAATGACAATTTGTAGATTTACTTTATAGATTTTGAGGATTTAAATTTTCTCCATTCCATTTTTCTCTTCATTTCCTTTCATTTTATTTTTGAAATCTCTTATCAAAAAGGGAATGTAAATATTTTTTATTTTAAAGTATTGCAAATAAATTATGATCAAATCATCGAAATTATCTCAAATAAAAATGTCTCAGGAATTACTATTTTGAAATTTCAAATTCGAATCTCATATTAACTAATGTGCAGGTCCTAAGTTTGTCGTGCGATTATAGTCTTGGATTAAGAATTCATTTTTTGACATTTTAGTTTTACAACTTTTGTTTTTTTTTTTATTTATATAAGAGCTTTTGTGATACTTACATTATGTTTGGTTTATTATAATAAATATTTTAGAAATATTTATTTTTGTTTAGTATGATTACAAATATCAATATGTATTTTAATTTTAATTTTTATTTGATATAATTATAAATACATATTTCATAAAATAAATATTTTATTAAAAATTATTCTAAGCATTTATATGGTATAGATAAAGAAAATAGGTTGTCCTTGTAAACTCATGTTAAAGAAAGAATTTCAGAATGGATCTCATAATACATGTAGCATTAAAAACACATTAACAAAAATTTAAACTCAATAATAAATACTTAAACCACAAACACTTAGAAAGCTCATTGTTCCAACCACCCCACCACTGCCCGCGGTTCGTGGCTTCACCACCTCGTGAAGTCAAAAACCACCCAACCACTTTTTTACCCTCTCAATCACACGCACCACCGGTCACCACCACAGCAAAGCAGTGGGGGCAATCAACCCTAACCCCACCCAGCCAGCCACTAAGCCCCGTACAGTGACAGTGTAGAGAGAGAGAGAGAGAGAGAGGGTTAAGTGGGTGGGGAATGGGTGGGGGAAGTAGTAGTATGGTGGTGGAGTAGTTGTCTGCGTGTACAAAGCACAAGCCCCGCGTAAGCTAGCATCATCCACCCATCCAACCGGTCTCCAATCTTGCTTCCCACCATCATGATAACCACAAGGTCCACAACCACCTCCACCTCCTCCTCCACCTCCACCGCTCTCATAAAAACAGCCACCATTTCGCCATCCTGCATCTCTATAAAAACATCACCACCGATCCTCCTCCTGCACCCTCACCATGTCCACTCCCCCACAGCCTCCACGCAAGTTCCCAGCACCGTGTTGGACCCAAGAAGAAGCCTTAGCCCTAATCGATGCCTATCGCGAGAGATGGTACGCTCTCCGCCGCGGATACCTCCGTACTGCCGACTGGAACTCCGTCGCCGAGGCCGTCGCCAGCCGTTGCCCCAACGCCAGTCCCTCCAAAACCTCCGCCCAGTGCCGTCATAAGATGGAGAAGCTTCGCCAGCGATACCGCACTGAGAAGCAACGTTCTCTCTCCTGCCCTGGACGCTTCTTCTCTTCCTGGGTCTTCTTCGAAAGCATGGATTCCATGGAAAATGGGACTTCCGCAGCCGTTGGATCTAATCAAAATACCGAGAGTGGAATCGATTCTGGTTCTGGAGTTCAGGTAAAATCCGTAATTGATCGAAATTCAGTGACTTTAGGGTTTAAATCGAAGAACTATAAGAAGATTGATGGGGATTCAATTCCTATTCTTGATTTTGATCATGATGGTGTCGATCCGGGAGGTCGGCTTCGCGTGAAAGATAGAGGCGATCGATATTCAGTGCCTTTAGGGTTTAGGGCAAATAATTGCAGCAAAATTGATGGGAATTCTAACTCTAATTTTGGTCCTAGGGTATTGATTGGAGATTCATCGTATCTGGACGATGGATCTGATCAAGATGCTGACGATGGTATCGATTTTGGAGGTGGATTTCGTGTTAAAAACCCAATTGATGGGAATTTGGTACCTCCAGGGCTTAGGGGGAAGAAATTTAGCAAGATTTACGGCAGTTTAAAACCTGATCTTGATTCAAATCATTATGTTGATGACGGAGAAGATGGTGGTGGGTTTCGCTTAAAAGCCCCAAGTGATCAAAGTTCTGGGCCTCCAGGATTTAGACCTAAGAAATTTGGCAAGGTTGGCGGGAAGTTGTACCGGACCTTATATTGTGATGGCAGTGCCTACAACAGAGTGGATGCCGATGATGGGTTTTGCATGAAAATCCCTGTTGATAGGAATTCAGTTCCTCCAGGGTTTAGGGCTAAGAATTCTAGCAACAGTGGTAGGAATTCTGACCCTAATCTTGATTCTAGAATTTTGAACGGGTTTTCTCCTTCGTCAAGATTAGGGTTTGATAAAGAGAGTGATAGAGGAATTAAGAGAGAGGGGTGTCTGGTTGAAGAACTGGTTTCATCGATTAAGCTGTTGGGGGATGGGTTTGTGAAGATGGAGAAAATGAAGATGGAGATGGCCAAGGAGATTGAGCAAATGCGAATGGAGATGGAGGTGAAACGTAATGAGTTGATACTAAAGTCTCAGCAACAGATTGTTGATGCTTTTGTGAAAGTGTTATTGGAAAATAAGAAGCAGAAGACAAAGACAACAGTGTCGCCTGAATCATAGCCGGAAGAGTGTTGTAGTTTCTCTTCAGGCTTTTTCCAATTTTTGTTGGAAAAATGGGATTTGCTTGATCTTTACAAACAGATGAACTAGTGATCTTTATGCTGGTTAGATTATGTAAGTTGGTGAATACCCACTCTCTTTATTGTTCTAGCGGATCTGAAGTTCCAACTCTGACTAGGTTATGTGACTTTGTTTCAATTAAATTGTAGTTTTGTTTAAAGATTCATGTGCAATAGAGCGCCCCACCCCCCCACCCCCCCATCCTTTTTCTCCACTAGTTTTGATTTCACTGTACTGTATTTGAAGCATTGAAAGTGAGGTTTTTTTTGTTGATTGTAGTTGTAATAATTTATGCTATTTACAATTACCCTGACTACATAATTATCAATATTTCTTGATGTATTGAACATTGCATTCCGGTCAGATCATGTCAGTTGGTGAAAACTAACTTCCTCTTCTCGTTCTCACTAATTGGAAATTCAAAATATGACTAGCTTGTGTGACTTCGATTGAATCATTAAAATATAACTTTAAATTTCATAATGTCAATGCAATCGTCTTATCTATTCTTTCAGTGATGCATTTATAGTACTGAATTTGAAGTGTTGAGAGGAAGGTCTTTATTGTAGTTATAATAATTGATGGCAATTTACTGTTTTCCCGTGAGATCTTTTCTTTCAGTGATGAGTTTATAGTACTGAATTTGAATTCTTCTTCTTCTTTATAATAATTGATAATTGATGGCAATTTACTGTTTTCCTGATTATAGAATCATGGATATTTGTTTGTTTAATTTTAATTTTCTGCCTCCATGAAACTGGAAAGAATGTCATGGAAGTTTATATAGATTCTGGTAAGATCCTTATGTGAAGAAATGGTTTTTGCATTTATTAGGATTTGCTTGAACTTGTTTAGCTTTGAGAGAGAAGTGTGAGTTTATTGAATGTAAGTAGCATGGTCTTCACCTTGTAGCTCAGATGCCATCATATCCATGTTTGACATGAATATTCCCAAAGTGCTACCTCAGGCAACCATCGCCACCACCACCATGAAACTGGAAAGAATGTCATGGAAGTTTCTATAGATTCTGGTAAGATCCGTATGTGAAGAAATAGTTTTTTAATTTATTAGGATTTGCTTTAACTTGTTTAGATTTGGGAGTTTATTGAATGTAAGTAACATGGTCTTCACCTTGTAGCTCAGATCCATGTTTGACAATGAATATACCCAAAGTGCTACCTCAGGCGACCGTCCCCACCACCACCACAACTGACCTTTTTGTGTTGGCTGAAAGTTAACTTTCCTCTAGTAGGTCCATTACTTTTTTTTGATGTGCGCTGGCTTCCAGTTTCATGTAAAATCTATAGAGTAAGAAGACATCTTCAAGGGTACCTACTACCTTGAGGCTTTAAGTTCAATCAAGTTGAAAACAAATTTTTCTACCTAAAAGACGAGAGAGAGAGAGAGAGAGAGAGAGAGAGAGAGAGAGAGGAAAACAGTAATGACTTGACACAAAAAGAGTAGTGGAACACCAAAGCCCAATAATTGAGGATCAGCACTTGCTGGAATTTTGAAGGGTTAGTGGGGCTTTTCGGTCTGAGAAATCGTTTTGGTGGTAGGTGGATGGATGTTGTCAAGACTCAAAGCTGAAGTAGACTATTTTTTAAGACTATTTTTTCTTTTTCGTAATTCCTCTCAAGGTACCTCTTGTCCCACTGACATGAGTACTTTGTTTTTTTAAATTTTTTTTGAGATATTTTAAATGGATGCTACATTATCTATTATTTAATTAGTTAATAGTAAATACTTATATTGGAGTCTTTGCCACTGGTAGGCTGGAAAACACAGGAGAAGACAGCTCTTCTCGGACTTCTCTCATCCTTTTCCCTCACCCCTCCAACTTCTGTTGCAAATCGTACTTCCTGCTTCAATATCCTCGGTCATCTCGTCTCTCTCCTATTTCTTTAATTTCCCATTTTTTAGTCGCATTATTCCCACTGCTTCAATATTGTCTTTGTCATCTCTGGCAAGACAACGAGCCGTGCTCCTGCACCTACGGGTAATACCCCAATCTGCTCCTCAGTCGCTGTAGCTTGGGATGATATAATCTACTACCACCATCCGGCATTCCATTGATCATAGAAACCATTGGCGGCAGCCATTAACGTGCACATGTAAGTTGCAATTTTATCATTCAATGCTCACATGGATACACAAATCTGTCTGTGTGTATGAGTGTGTGTTGTGGAGGGAGCACAATTTCAACAAAATCTTTGGCGAGCCCAATGGGCCAACTTTAAGTCAGCAAATGCTTGAATTAACTTTCATGGACTGGGTTGGATAAATCGAATAGCCATTAGGTTAGGTATCCCATAGCAGCAAAGAAGAAAGAAAAAGATAAGGGAAAAAAAAATATGATAAGATCCAAATAGATAAGGAAATTCGCAGTAGAGAAGAAAATAGAAAAAAATAAATAAATAAACAAAGAGGTGACCATGTTCAAGAAATTTGTAGTCAATTATACTGAAAATAGATAAGGAATGTATTCAAATTCAAATAAAAAATTAAAAATAATATCAATCAGTGAAGAAACAAATAAAAAAATCAATCTAACAATGTAAAAAGTTAATAAATAAAAAGGGTAAATTAGTCATTAAAAATTATATAAAAAATGACACGTAATGCATAAGTTACTTTACAATAAAAAATAGAAAAAAAAATGTCATTTACAACAAAAAGTAACTAACGTGGATTAACTAATAATAAAGTCACTGATACAGGGATTAGAAGCTAATTAACTCCATTTTTTAACTTTTATAATTCAAAAGGAAAAGTATTTATACTATATATAAAAGTATGGATTATTTTCTTAAAAAAATGTTTTATATTTTTGTGGACAAAAATGCCTTTCATTTCAAAATTACTCTTTTGATGGTTTGTTTTACACTTTTTTATAATAGGAATTTTAAATTCATGTAAAAGGAAATATACATTAACTTGGCTATATATTACTGCTCATGTAAGAGAGAAAATTGACTCCAAGGGACAGAAAGACAGGAGAGGATCCAAATTCATATTATAACACACATATAGAGAGACTTCTAACAAATGTAAGTAATTTGGTTATCCAATTATAGAGGCTTCTAATAAAATTAAATAACTTAGATTTCTAATAATTGTAAATAACTTGCATAAGGTTATCCATAAGGATAGACTTCCAACAAATGTAACTAATATGATTGTCTAATTAATGAAACTTGTAATAAAATTAGATAACTTAGATTTCTCCTTTTCATTGTTTCAATACGTACGGATCACTTTATAAATAATTATTAATTAAGTTACCATTCAGTTAATGAGACTAAATGTATAATTTCCATCAATTGTCAATAGCATACAAAAGTTTTATGAATTCAAAAGTAAAATTATAAAGAAAACAACTAAAGAAAAATTGATAGTTGTAAAGAATTGTGCTAGCTTTAAACACATGCAATCCGTGTGAGGGTAGTTTGGAATGGTAGAGTTTCTTTCTTTCTTTTTTTTTGTTAAGCTATCATTTGCAAGTGTATCAAATAATAGATTTATAATTGAAACTTTAGAGTATGCTAAATTGTATTTTTTTTTTTTCTAAAATGAGTCTTTCTAATTCTAATTCTTTATATGTTTTTAAAGACTGATTTTCTATCTGAGTGATGCAAACACTCACTTCCTATGCAGTTGGTGTGCCCCTATTGTTGTATCAAAAAATATATATCCATATTCCTTTTATTTGAAGGGAAATTATGCATATGAAGTTGAGTACTATAATTAGATGCTCCAAATAATATTTTTGGAATTCATAAATATATGCAAATTATTTAATTAATACTCATTTTTATGACCAAGACCCCCCCCCCTACAATGAATATTAAAAATGTAATCACATTCTTATTTGATTGAAACGGCAATAACGTAGAACATGTCATCCTATTTATTTTTTCTATGGTGCGTAATGTTTAATTAATTTCATACTATTTAAAGTTATGATATAAATTTTTTTTAATTTTTATTTTATTATTATTATTATTATTATTAACACTAATGTTTCTTTATTTCACTTTTTATAGTTCTAAAAACAAATTCTTTCAAATATCAAGGTATGTGCATTATATTCGTTAAATAATACATACTAAAATATTAATCACTGTAACATCTATTTATTTGTAATTTTTTTTATGTAATTACTAAGTTTTCGATATTCTATTTCATTTAGGAATTTTTTTATTTGTTATTTGATTATATTTGTCTAAATTATCTCCATTCTCATTTACTATATTTCATGTATTGTTTGTCTTTATCATGATAGTTTGTTAATTGTCATTGTAAAATATTGTGATATGTTATATATTAGTTTTTATTATTTTATTTGATTTAAAAAATATTTTATTTGCTACTTGATTATGTTTAACTTATCTTACAAGTGTCAAACAGGCCAAATCGAGTCAGCCTCGCATGGCCCGTTTTGCAAGCATCCTGGCCCGGCCCGACCCATAGGCCCATTGTGTTTGTGTGTGTGTGTGTGTATATGTAGTGAAGGACATTAGATTTTTTTTATAATTTAAATAGTAAATATAATACTTTGATTACTATTATTTGGGTCTATAGAATTAATTATTAAATATACAATTAAAATTATTATTTGATAACATTTTAAAAATAAACTATATATATATATATATATTGTTGGGTTATAATATGTTAATTGTTTGTTGTAAAAAGAAAAATTATAGAATTCAATTCTTTGAAGCCGTACTCATGAGAAACGAAATCTTCTAAAGAAGATATTTGGTTAAAACATTAAAGAAAGATTATGAGTTACCAATAATGTAAACATCTAACCTACCATACCATTCTTAACCTCTAAACAATTGGAATTATATGACCTTAATCTGAGTAAATTTTTTATTGTGATTCTTTTATGTGTTATACAAAAATGATATAAATAAGCCTTCTTTGTATTAGTTAGGCTATAACCTTTACTTATCATTCTTAGGACTTCAATTAAAATCTTGATTAAAGTTTTTCATGGTATTCTTTCTCCTCTTAGGATCCACACAAAAGTTCGTAAGTAATATTTCTAATTATTATGGATTTTTTTTTTTACATTTTTTACTTGAATTTCTCTATATATTTGTGTAAATTACTAAACAAATATTTTCACTTGGGTTACATGTACTTTTCTGGATAATATGTACAATTACAAAAAGAAATAAGAAATCTAAAAAGACGAAACAATCCAAAATTTCAACCGAAAAAAAGAAAAAGAAATCATATTTGAGAAAAATTAAACATTTACTCAGTCATACCAATTTATTTAATATTTTTTGTTACATGAACAATTAAACATGAAAAATTAGTCGTTAGTTAAATTCGGTTACTTGTGGTTTTATTTCAATATCCCTTTCAACTTTTTGCTAATTAAAGTTCGATATATAGTAATACGAATTATATTAAACAGATCGTAATATTTAGATATACCTCTCACGTGCAATGCCCATGTTAAAAAACTAGTGTAGGTAAAGTGTCTTAGATTTTTTTCATAATATATATATATATATATATTCTGGTTTATATGTTTAAAAGATTCGAAGGGGGGGATTTTACCTTGGTTATCACTCAATATTTGCATAATGGGACAAGCTCCTAAAAGTTCCAGTGGACCCATTGATAAACAGAAAGGAGTACTGCACTTTCCATCAGCACTACGGGGTCCTTCTAAGTCAATTTTCTCAGTACACTGAAGAGAATTCAGAATGGACAGGGCCTATGTATGACCCACCAGCACCATTCTTTCTTTGTGATCATTAAAAAGGTCTAATCATAGGTGCATATCAATGTTGTTGAAATGGAACCAAGCCTGTTCTCACTGTTTGCTCACGATGTACTAGCCCATTATTTGGTTCTATATATCCAATCAGTTGAATTGAAACATTTGTCCTGTGAAAAAAAATCAAGTTTACTTTCTCTGAAAATCTTACATGCAAGGTGAAAAAGGAAATTAATGTCCATTTTGCTTAAACTGTTTTTAGGTTAATTAATTTTTATTTTCTGAAAAAACGTAGTTGATTATTTGGCCAAACTCTTAAATCTACTTTTGTATTGCCTTTGTTTACAAAATTTTGTGGGACGATCACTCTTTTTTGTAAATTTTCAATTGGAGCTGAGCATATTCTAGCTTCCTAGATCAAATGAAGAATCATTTAGTTTTTGTTTAGTTTGTAAATTTAATGAGGAAAAAGGAAGAGAAGGAAGAACTGCTTTTTTTTATATAATTTTTCTTAAATAAAATTAGAAATTAAGACTCAGTTTGATTTGCTAATTTAGTGAGAGAAAGAATAAAATGGATTTAAAAAAAAAATTATTTGAGCAAAAGAGAATTTTTTTTTTCTTTTTCCTTCCTTAAATCTGCAAACCAAACTGGTTTTATATTAGCGAAATAAAAAAAAATATTAAGAAGGGAGGTGGTAATTGGATATATATATATATATAGATAGAGAGAGAGAGAGAGAGAGAGAGAGAGAGAGAGGAAACCAATGATTGTATTGAGGAGAAAGATTAAATCAATGATGGTGTTGAAGATAATGTCAAGTGACAATGAACTTGACGGTTGTGCTTGTTCATAGGTTCCTATGATAATGATGGTGGTTCGGGCAAGGTAAAACTTAAAATTTAATTCTTGAAGGCGGAGGGCTAAGGCTAATGCACTCCCTTTATGATAGAGTTGTTTTGATAAGGGTTGTTTGTCTCTGATTTTTCTGCTCTAAGTTGATTGCTTGCCAACTTTATGATTTGAGATTATTTACGCTGACAGATGATTTGTGGGTTTCAAAGTACCAACCTAGTTGGAATTTTAGATCCTAATTTGATGCTTTCACTCCTCCCAATTCTCTTTTCTTTATTGATTTTCTGTAATTACTTTTATTATTTTTCATCAATAAATTTCTCTTTTGCTAATCAAAAGAGTAGGAGTAGTAGTGAATTAGTATATATATAAAAAAACCTTATCTAGAGTGCATTTAGCACCACCCAGCTCCTTGAAAATATTACTTAATTTTTGATGCACTGTGGTGGCTGCAGTTAGGCTGTATTGGTGAGTTGGTGGTCATTGGTGGTTGTTAATGCTTTTTGTTTTTTCTATTAATGTAATATGGACATTCTAAAAAATTCAACAACTATCAATAACAAAACAATCTAACACATGACTTAGAGGTCAATAACTGACAATATGCTCTATTTTGAAAGACTCGAAAGATCGAAACCATCACATCTTAGAAGCACGAGATGCCAGTCAACTCAGGGCTTAGGCAGTTGATGTAAATGGTTGTAGTAGGTTTGGATGGTTGAAGAGAGTTTGGGAAACCTTAACTTCTAGTAAAATAATAGGAAAATAGCTGCTTCATATATAGTGAAGTTCAATAAAAAAAAAAATACTGACATCTCTCACTGTGCGAACAAAAATGAGCTATCAGCCCAGAATTCAGCCGACTGATCTGTATAGAACCCTCTGTAATAATAGGAATGCCAATAGGAATTGGTCCCAGCTGCTGGCCAAGCTTCTTTCCTTTTTTTTTTTTTTTGCTTGTATAGCTTTGTGAAGTTTGCTGCTGTTTTTGTACAGTTTTGCTGTTTTTTTGGCTCCCTTTTTGGTGAGTAAAATCTTTAATTACTAAAAAAAAAGTTCAATAAGAAAAATCTTTGAAGTATGATTTAGTTTGATTTATTTATTTTACCTATCATCTTTGATAACTCTCTATATAATTGGAGGACCAATGAGATAGTAAAGATATTATGGAGAATGAGATCACAGAGATCTCTCCTCCTTGATGATCCTTAATACAATTCATATAATTGAAAGGTTGGTTCATTTTACAGAGAGAGAATCATCTAACCTCATTGGACTGGTAGATGACAAATTTGAGAAAATTGCCGACAGTTTCAAGGAGCTTCAATATCATGTCCATCATTACTTACTTTGCCCCAAGATGACCTCAATCATATATCTTCACTCCACAAAATTATTTGTATATATCTGACATATATCTAGCCACAATTCATGGTGGTAGTATCACCATGACAGATAGAACTAAAAAAAATGAATCTCTCTCTCTTTCACACACACACAAACATTTTTGTATTTACTTGGGCAGTCGGGCAGTTATGTCTCCATTCATTGGGGATTCCATTGTGCTTATTAGGAATTCCATGAAATCTACATTGTCACAACCCTAAAACTAAAAAGCTAGAGACTGTTCAAAAAGTAAGATGAAGAAAAAGTAGTGAAAAAGGACAGCAAAGACTCAACTTCTTTCGTTAAAGCACTTAGATATCAAGTTTAGAATGTTGGGTTGTTGAGTTTGGGTTCACACCATCAACACCCATCTCCATTTCTTCTGCTTGATATGTTGAGTGGACACCATATAGTACATAGAACAAAGTTATTGAACACGCCCATATACCAAACCTCTGGTATGCCACCTTCTTTAGTGTGGTCGTGAGGAAAACATTGAGGAAGATGGATATTGCGGCTGGCCATGGCATGAAGGGCACTGACCACTGGCTGGGTTGGCGAAGGCAAGGGACCATGTAGCGGAAGAAGGCAGTCATGGTGATCATGCTCCCACCACATAATGGTAGGTTCCACCATTGTTGCTTGAGCTTCCATAACACTGAGAAGCCAATTGAGCTACATGAGAGGAGGAACAGGAACAGGAGAGTGTGCAATGGGGGATTGTTACTAATGATCACGTATCGCCGGTAGATAAGAGCATTGGCCACCAGGTAGAAAACCAGGAGTGTGCCGATGGAGATCATTTCAATCACTATTTCTAGTTCTGTGAAGAGTGCAATTGATGCTGTGCAAATCCCTGCATCATGGAGACAAAGATTCATGGGTTGATTTTTGTTTTCCAAATTTTTTTTATACATGATTTATTATATCCAAACGAGTGATGCAATACATAACTGATTTTCTCAATAATACAAAGTAGTGGATTTGGCACTTCCACAATAATAATTAGTGTACATGAAATCACTTATTTCATATCCAAATTCATTTATAAAAAAAAAAAATCTATAATCACAAAAATAAAAGGATGAATTTTCTGAGATTGGAAATATTCTTCATCACCTGGGAAAAAGAAGTGATAAATAAATCAGGTAGGAAAAGTGAAGAACCTTGGTACAAAATATTTTATGTTGGATTGAAAAGGTTTTTTTGTAATGCAAAAAATGTCACAAATAGTCATTTAACATGGCAAAAAATTATAACTGGTTTTATTTGCGACGTGCGTTGCAAAAATTCAATTTGTTGAAGTTTGTACACGAGTATATATAATACTAAATTTTTAATCACACAAAAATAATAATAGACAAAAAATTGAAGAAAAAACCCTCCACTTGAAAAAAAAAAATATATTGGAGATTCAACTTATAATATACACTATTTTGTCTAAAAGTTTTCCTGTATTGTTTTGAAGTTCTTTCATAATCTGTTGAAGGTGAGAGAAGTTACATATATATATATATATATATATATATATATAGAGAGAGAGAGAGAGAGAGAGAAGAAAAATTTACACTGGTAGCAACGAAAATTACTTACCCAAGAAGAGAGTTGCATTCAATGGGGTGCCTGTTGAAGGATGCACCTTGGCTAACCAGGATGGCACAAGCCGGGCCCTTCCAATAACACAAAGATACCTAGCTTGGCCAAGCATGGCAACCAGGAGAGAAGCCACAATTCCCAGGCTTGCACCAGCCCCAACGACATTGCTCGCCCATTTCCAACCCATCTTTTGGAAAGCATTTGAAAATGATGCTTGACCAGAGATCTACGAATCATTTGAAAATTGCCTATTTATAAGGTATTTTCACTTAGAAAACTTCAAAGGTCTACAACTCTGGTATAGACACTGTTGCTTAGTACAAAATAATATCGTTCAAGTGTAATGCTACTGTAAAATCGAACTTATATAAAATTGTTGATAAATAGTTTAGCTCCTGTTCTAGTCTTCCTATCATAGATTAGCTCGTGGTTACAATATCGCTGAATTGATTTCTCTAAATTTAGATCACTGACCTTGTTGTAAGGAACCATCACACACAAAGACAATGCCATGAGGCAATAAAGTACAGAGACAATAAGAACAGAACCCACTATGCCCACAGGAAGGCTCTTTGAAGGGTTATGGATCTCTTCTGCCATGGTTGAAACGGTGTCATAGCCGATATAGCTGAAGTAAACT